>CM064426.1:33624002-34869222 GCA_032690845.1 Eleusine coracana subsp. coracana | reverse complement strand
TTCAGAAGGCTTTATACGGGCTAAAGCAAGCACCTAGGGCAGGGTATGCTAGGCTTAAGACCTTCTTGCTAGAGCGCGGGTAGGTCATGGGGTGTGTTGATAAAACCTTGTTCACTCTCAAGCATGGCAATGACTTTCTAATGGTTCAGATTTACTTGGATGATATCATCTTTGGTGGTTCCTCTCATGTTCTTATGTCTAGATTTCAGGAAGCCATGGAAAGTGAATTTCAGATGTCAATGATGGGCGAGCTCACCTTCTTTCATGGGCTTCAAATCAAGCAGTGCAAGCAAAGTACTTTCATACATCAAGCCAAGTACACGAAGGATCTCCTGAAGAAGTTTGACATGGTCAATATAAAGCCGTTGTCTACACAAATGTCTACTACAATGGCACTTGACCCTGATGAAGACTGTAAAGCGGTGGACCATAGGGAGTAGAGGAGCATGATTGGCTCCCTCTTGTACCTGACAGCGACAAGACCCAATATACACTTTGCGGTGTGCCTTTGTTCTCGCTTTCAAGCTTCCCCAAGGGTGACTCATCGCAAGGCTGTCAAGCGCATCTTCAGGTATCTCAAATACTATAACATCCTATTTTTCATATTTTGCAAATTATTAATTTTTCATAATTTAACTAGGGTGTTAATATTTTTATCTAGCTATAAAGATTATTTTCATGATTTATTAAATTAAGTAATTAAACTAATTTCTGTTTGTTGCATAATGCTGAATTAGTATGTAGTACGGATTTTTATTTGGGTGCAAATTTGTTTTAATAGTCGACTAGTACTCAGAATTGAATTAAATTAGTAGTTAAAAACAATTTTGAAAGGGTTTTAGAAAAGAAAAAGGAATTTTTCTTTGTGGTCCAACTCCCTCCCTCTTCTTCCCCCCCCCCCCCCCCCCACCGCGGCCCACATTCTTCCCTCCCCTCCCCCTTTACCTTTTGGCCTACCAGGCCCAACTAGCCGCTACCTCGGCCCACTCGCACCAGCAGTCCAGCTCTCGCCAGGCCGCCAACATCCCACGCGCGTGCCCTACCTCAGCCCAGCAAGCGCCCGGCCCAGCCCCGCGAGCGCTGACAGCCAGGCCCCACCTCGTCATCCCCAACCTCCCGCCTCTCTCTCCTATCGATGCCGGAAACCGCCGCTGCCACTCCATCTGCCGCCTCCCCGGCTCCCTGACCACACCCAAGCGCACCCGTGCGTCTCCCCGCTTCCCCTCCCCCTCTCTGAGGCCCTAGTGGCCAATAAAAGGTGCCCGTTTGCGCTAGTGGCCATCGATGGCCACCACCCGCCATTGATGCCTACCGAGCTCGCCCGCTCGCCTCCCCCTCTCCCCTACCCCTATAAATAAACCCGCGGCATCACCCTTACCCGCCGCCTCCTCCTCTCGGTCCTCCCCATTCCCCCAACTACCCAGAGCACTCCCATCGAGCTCCGACGAGCACTGCAGGTTTCCATCGCCGCCGACCGCTTCCGGCCCTCCCCACGCCCGCGCGACTGCACGATGAGCATCCCCGCGCTCCCCTCTCTCCCCGTGCTCACGCTGTTAAGAGATGGCTGCTGTAGCACTGCCCCGGCCCTTCTACGACGAAGTCGCAGGCGCCGCCGCCGCATAACGCATAGCCGGTAGCCACCAGCCCCGCCTGAGCCTTCATGGCCGTTAGATCCTTGATCTACAGCCCAGATTAGAAGAACCTCGAAGGGTTGTTTTCGGTGCACGATGGACCAGTGGACTTCTGGTCAACGCTGGTCCATGGACCCTGTGGACCCGGTCCACACCCTTTTTAGATTTAATTTAATTAGAAATAATTCCAGGAAAATGTCAGTTTTTCACATAGCCCCCTGATCTTTAATTTAATTAGATTTTTATCCCAATCTTTTTACAGAACCTTTAGTAATTTATGTTTTAACCCCTGAACTTTTTATTAATATTATTTTTCGCCCCTACTAATATCACAAAAATTATTTTGGCCTCATTATTTTATAGAAACACCCCTGAGCTTAATTTTAATTATATTTTCAGCCCTATCTTTTTACACTTAGCCCCCTACACTTAATAATAATTATGATTAGGTCCTGAAAATTTTGTAGAAATACTTTTTAGTAATTATTTTTTGGTCCTAATAATTTACACTTTAGTCCATGTAATTTTATAAAATTACAATTAGGTCCCTAAACCTTGCTATTTTTACCTTTTAGCCCCTAGAACTTCAAACTAGCATAACTTTTTAACCGTAACTCCGATTTAAGTGATTTTTGCACTCACAGAATTGTAGGAACGCGTACTATCTCTTAGTACTATTTTCATAGTCATTAGGAAATGTTTGGTGTACTGTTACTTATTTGTTTGTGTTTCACTTTTCTGGTATTTATCGATATTTGACGAGGAGTAGCTCCAGAATTTCCAAGACCTTGATTTTGAGCAGCAGCCAGCGGGAGAACAAGGCAGGAGTCCTTGACCATATTGTACCTATTAAGGATTAGTTTATTTTCATGCATGCTTGTCTAAATTATAATCCCGTGTCATTTACCCTTCCTTATTATTCCTTGTCGCCTAAATTATGGTTGAGTGTATGGGTTTTTGGGTACGTCGTGCTAGTGCAGTACTATGGGGATTAAAATGGAATAATAATAAACTTGACTAATATTCAGTTGAACCTAATTATCATTTGGGTAATTTAGATGACCCAAGCAGGAGGATGTTGAGGATGGTGCAGGTATGCACAAGTACGGGTAATGTACTGGTTGGTTTGTAGTAGTGCCTGCTTGTGGTCATACAAACCAAATTCGTGGAGCGGCCATCCAGGAAAACAGCGCAAAGTACAGGGCTGATATGGGTAGGCATTGTTTAGTATTAGATGTCTTTCCAGTTTTGCGGGCGTTCGAGGAAGGAGGACGAGAGGGTTACTTTCGGCCTCAGGTGATGAAGGGTTACTTCTAGCCACGGTGCCAGAGAGGGATTCTATAGGGAATGTTAATCTCGCGGAGGTGAAACCTTAGCGTGGATGTTTTGCAAGCTGGCGAGCGCTTTTAAAGACCATGTGGTGATCTCTTGGCCTCACACCAATGGTAGTGTGCTGGCAACAGGGAGACTTTAGTCACTGAACTGTGATCAAATCACCAACCTGTGGGTAAAGTTGTGCAACCTCTGCAGAGTGTAAAACTGTTATAACAGCCGTGCTCACAATCAAGAGCGGCCTGGATCCTCACACGATTTGATGGATACTTGGGGGTGGAATTTGGTGGGTAACCAGATCTGCATGGTAGCTGCAAGTGGGTAACCTGTAGTGTTCTGGTATGAGTCGGTAACTCATAGTTTTGCTATCGGTGGGCGACCGATAGTGTTGGACAGGTGGTTAACCTGTTGGGCTACTTTTCACCTAGTAAATACGATGCTTGTATACTTGAGTCATAGGATGCGTAGTGCAGTAAACCCGTGTCAAGCCTATTTCTTGTTTTAGCTTGCATATCATTACTTTCCCCCACCTGCTGAGTACTTTATGTACTCACGCTTTTTACTTTTTCCTGTTTTCTTGTTGCTATATTACTACTACACAGACGACGCTGGCGAGATGGACTATGTGGATCAGGACTACTACGACTAGGTGTGCGACCCCCGGTGGACTGCCTATGGCGTTATAGAGTCTGATGCTGTTTTCTTTTATCTTCTTGATGTATTTTAGACTATGTAATAATGGTATGATATAATAATAATGACATTGGTTATTTTCTGTTACTTCACTTTTGTCCTTTATGCATGAAAACTTGATCCTGTGCACGTATACAGAAGCGTTCGGTTTTGACCTTGAAACCGGGTGTGATAAATACACCCTTGAGTTCGGTCTTTGCTGGGTGTAGAATTGATAGGAAGAGCACTTTTGGTACTTGCCATTTCTTTGTTACTTCTTTGATCTGTTGGTCTTCTCATAAGCAGCCGAGTGTAGCCCAATCCACCACAGAGGCTGAGTATGTAGCTGCCGCTAGCTGCTGCTCACAAATCCTATGGGTTGTATCTACCATGAGGGACTATGGGTTAAGTTTTAAGAGTGTTCCACTCATGTGTGATAACTCCAGTGCCATATGCTTAGCCAAAAACCCAATCCGACATGGTTAGGTTAAACATATCAATGTGCAATTCCACTTCCTGAAGACAATGTTGAGAAGGGGGATATTGAGCTCAAATACATCGACACTAGAAAGCAACTAGCTGATATCCTCACCATGCCCCTTGATGCCACTAGACATGCTTTTCTTCGAGGGGAACTTGGTGTGTGTCATCCTTATGGCATCATTTGAGGGGGAGTTGGTGTTCACTTGTATATATGTATCTTACCTTTTATGTATTACATCTCATATGTAATATATGCATTGGTAGATGAGCTTTGATTCTTATGCTTTCTTGCATTTCTCTTTGCTACGATTGAGCTTGAGCTAAGTTGTGTGGATGTGATGGTAATCTCTCATGCTTAGATTTTCTAGATGGCCTGTTATAGACTCATGTGAGCAACTTGCTAATCTTAAAGGTAAACTTTGCTTCTTGTGAACCTTATGAACTAATCTTGCTAAAACTTGCTCACCATGTGTATAATTGCTTTTATCCTTGTTGAAACTTGCATGGAGGCTAGTCTAGAGGATGTCTTGGCTTTGGCACCTTGTGTTTGCAAAATGGAAGGCTTTGCAAATGTTTAGCTCATGATGGGACATTGTGGGAACATGTATTCCTTTTGCCGCAAACGCATGCTCTTTTGTCTTGTGCATAAACTTGAATAAATCTGCTAAGTGCTTTGATCAAGAATAATTCAAAAATGCTAATCCAAACACTATGACTTGAAGCCTCGGGGTGTTTGCCGTACCCAGTCTTGTGACCCTCCATATGGATAAGACACACATGAGGATAAACAATAAACACTTGATCAATTGAGTCTCTGTTGCATATGTGAGCGTTTGTGATGCTCGTTTTCTATGAATGCTTGTTGCCCCAGTTGAGATTGAAACTGGCTAGATTCTTATGATTCACTTGATGCTTGTTTTGCCTTGGATGGGAGTACTTACACATGTGGTGGCAGATTTTCTCATGATAAGCAAAATTTGTTTCTCTCTAAGCTAGTCAATCTTTCTGCTTAGCTTGTATAGCTCTTGGTGTTTATACCTTGCTATCTATTTTTGATCTTTGTATGTATGATTGTGAGCTATTGCTTTTACACTTCATGGCTCTATGTTTATGGGTAGCAAAGTTATATGCTTGTTTGCATAACTGTTGAAGCTCCTTAGGTTTGCATTTTCATGTTTTGCATGTTTGCTTGTTCTTTGATGAGTTCATTGCCAAAGGGGGAGAAAATGTTGGGTCATGCACAAATTATGCTAAGAAACTTAAAATAATCCATTTTGTGCTACATGAAACCTACCACAAGTTGAGGGGGAGCATATCATGATCTTGAGCGTTTTCTTGCACTTTTCACATTCTTTGTGTCTCAAGTCGCTTTCTTTGCCAACTCTTGGTTTTGTGATCCCTACATTACAAGATGGCTTGTTTTCACCTTTTCTTTGGTTTGGCCATTTGGATGAGTTTATTCGGTTTCGCCTTTTACTCTCCAATCTTGTGCATTTGAGGTTGTCAATGTACTCATCAAGGGGGAGATTGAGAAACCATGTGGATATGTGCCATGGTTTGCAATATACGTGATGAGTAATTGACTTGAGCGGACCTTGTGTTTGAGTTGAAATGCGGGAATCTTGGAATTGCATGAGTTTGTGCATGTCATGATCTTGACTAACCAAAGTTGGTAGAAGTATTGGTGAAGTTGCAGGAGTTGGAAAATGTGTTTACTTGTCTCATGATGTGTAGGTCACTGGAGTTGACATGGCGGTCAACGGCGTGTGGATCGGGCACAAGTAGGGGACTTGGGGTTGGACGATCAGGATGCCGGGTGGAGTCAAGGGTGATCCGCATCGTACACATGGAGAGGCAAGAAGCACGGACGATTTCGTGGTTGAGACTCAAAACCGTGGTGTGATGAAGACGGTGTGTTGACCAAGTCAAGGCGAGTAGAATGCCAGTGCAAGTGACAAGGGGGCCCGATGGACAGGGACTGGGAGAGACTTGCCGGTGGTCAGGATCGTGAGACACGGTGACAGGCGTCGACATGGAGAAGTCATGCTTTGAGAAGCGTGCGAGGCGGTTTCCCGATTTAGGCCTCAAAATCGATGGCGGTGGTTGATGGTGCACGTGGCACCATCACGGAGCTTGCTTCGAGGCGAAGCAAAGTCGTGAAGGGCTCGATGGCATTCGGGTGATGAAGCAAAAGATGGACGATTATGCCCCTGGTCGTAGGTGGGTGTGTTATGTAGGTCAAGGGTAGAGTGGTCATGTGGACAATAGACCCTAGACCTATATAAGGAGAGGTAAGGCCAGTGGAAGAGGTGCCTCTCTTCCCATTAGCCTTGTCTTAGGACTTCCTTCAAGTGGCTTCCAAGCCTTGTATCTATGGATCTTGTAAGCATGTTTCCATGACATGAGATTTATTTTCGTGCTCAAGATCTTCCTCTCTCCCTAAAACCCGTATTTCTCTTTTTGCCTATTTTGGAGCTATTTTCGTGGTGATTTTCGATCTCACTTTTGGATGAGTTTTTAGGGCGGATTTCTTGAGGAACTTGTTGCTATGATGAGCTAAAACAATCCTTCATAGGTCCATGACCAAATCAAGAGCTCTGGCACCTTTGATTTGAACGATTTCTCAAGTTTCCCGTTTTTGGTGTCCTTGGCACAAGATCTGAAATTCGTGCTGATTCCGTGAGCCAATTCAGTTGATCTTCTAGGATAGGGTCGTGATGTGTTGAGAATTCACTAGTCCAAAAATCGCATCATTTGGAGTTCGTTTGATTAGGTTTTGACCAAGTTTTTGCTTCATCCCAAACTTTTTCCAGTTCTGTCAGGGTCAATCAGACTACCGACGACTAGGACCGGCACTGCTAGTGGGTTTCAGAACCCCACACCAGCACTGCTGATGGGTATTACCGGCACTGCCAATGGACCCTGTTTGTAGCTTCTGAGAACCCCGCATCGACAGTGCCGATGGGAGCATCGACATTGCCAATGGGAGTGACCGGCACTGTTGATAGTTGTTGTCGGCAGTACCGATGGGAATCCAGTTCTGACCTATTTTGAGCGCTTCTTGTTCCATTTTGTTTCCGCTGTGTTTCTTAATCACTCCTTGGGCTAGTACACGACGAGTTGGTGTGTGTAGTCTTGGTGATCTGTTTGGAGATTGGCTTGGGTTGTTTTTGGGATATAGGCCAAGTTCTCTTGAAGAATTTTAATTGGCTCCCATTCACCCCCCCCCCCCTTCTGGTCGCCTTCTCGGTCCTTCAATCAACTACCTAGATGACATGCTTTCCTAAAGATGTAGTTCATAAGCAACAAGTCCATGAACTAGGAATAAGGAGCATGCAAGCCAACCAAATAGAAGCATGGAATAAAATGAGGCTTCCACAAGGTTCATTTTAGTTTTTGAGTTAAATTTTTATGATTAATTCAAGAGAAAATAATTTCAACTAGCAAAACAAGGAGGTGAAGGGATTGAGTGCGCAAACCGTTGTAGTGAAGAGGGTGGAAGCTGGGATGTGCCTGGCCACCACGCTCTTTCTCATGATGTTGACCTCTTTTGTTTGCGCGTCAAAAAGCCTGAGAAGCCTCCCTCACACTTGTTCTTGTGCCTGGCTGCTTTTTCTTCAAAACAAACAAAATATTGTGGAAACAAAAAGGACTCTACCAGGTCTAAAAAGAAATACAGTGAGGAATGTTAGGGTACAACAATGAAATAAATTAAATTGATCACATCTACCTCCTTACCTTGGTTGTCATCTGGCTCTAGGATGACTTTTAAATGATGACCATTTACCTGAAACAGGTTCCCTCCGTCATCTTGAAGTGTGATTGATCCATGCGATGCAGCACTAATGACAGTGAATGGTCCTTCCCATTTACTCTAAAGCAAGATAATGAACCTACGAAAGGAACAACAACCTAAGCAATGCAACTCCTATGGAAGCTAGTGATAAAGGCATGTGGAAGCAAAGAATTAGCTAGCAAGGAGTCCTACTCATGGAAAGCTACTAGAACAACTAGTACATGAAAAGCACACAAGCATGAGTAGCATACTACATACTATAGTGATCAATGAAGCCAAAGCGACTCCTATACATGCTAGTTATCAAGTATGAGGGCTAAGCACTACTAGCAAGTAAAGAAGCCTATTCATGCAAATCTACAAGGTAGTCAACTAGAGTAAGGCAAGCACACAAGCATGAATAGTACAGTATGTAAATGCGGAAAGGAATGCATCAAAGTAAGGAGTAGAGTAAGAGATGGCTCATGAGTTTTCCCGGGGTCTCGGAAGGATGGTGCCTTCCCCTACTCCTCATTGGAAAACTCCCGCCAGAGTCCCGGTCCCTCCCGCCAGCAATGTGGAGTTCTCGCCCATGAACCCGCAATCACTCCTGGAGTAAAGACATGGTGCGCGTCACCGCTGCCATTATGGCACAAGCTCGCCTCCCACATGAACTTGTCGGACTCCCCGAGCTGACACGGGCGCTCACTATTGATGCCCCTTTCACCAACGGGCTCAAACTGGGCACAAACTTGTGACGGCCTTCACAACCAATCACAAAGGGGTCGATGGTAATTGGAGGGATAATAAGGAAAAGCTCCATAGGATGAAGAAAGAAGGAATAGAAAACCATGTAGACCATAGACATCTTCCACATACAACGATGTTAAGGAGTGATTGAACGGGGAGGTCAAGCTCTACAACATTTTTGACTAAGAGCGCTTCTTAGGAGGCAACCCAAAGTCCGGGAGTTGAGTAATTAGTGTGAGTCTTTTTAATAGTGCTTGGTGCTTTTAGGAGCACAACCCATTTTTAGTAAATTAGCTCTGGCCAAGAGGGCAACCCGGTGTTTAATTTGTTTGCGTGTAACTACAATAATACTCCCAGAATAAAATTTGTTAGTTCATGTGTCTGTTTTAATTTGTTTGCTCCTTGCGCTGTCTGTTAGTATTCCTTTGGTTTTGTTATGACTAACAGTGCAGGGATAAAAAGGAAATTACAAAAAGAAGGAGCAACAACAGTGTCAATCGGCACAGTCCTGTGCCTACCAGCGCCATTATTCACCCAACTGAACCTCGCAGATGGTGGCCCTAATTAATGAAGAATATGGAAATTAAGGAAACAACAAAGAAGTTCAAGGAAAGAAATTATGTAAGGTAAGAAAGATCAATTGACTGGAGTTATTTTTGGGTATGTTTTTCCATAATATTTCAGGTTAATGAAGTCTAAAGCGAGACAGAGAAATAGAGACACGATGTCTACCGGCACAATCAGAATAGGGTGTCTCCAAAATTCAGAAGTGATGAAGATTTCGCAGAAGTTTCAAATTGAAACTTCTCTAACATTACACGGCCTCCAATACTGCAAAGGGCACAGTGGAAATCCGTGTTGATCGGCAACCTACTATTTCTTACGATCACAGATAAATCTGCAAGCATACGGATACCATTGTAGCACTTTACCTAAGAGTATTCCAAGGTATCGAATTCACAGGGGATGTGTGTATCTAATCTCCTATCCTAATCCATCCAAGGACAACAAGAAAATAGTGGGCAGAGGGTAGAGAGGATTCCTATGGTAAAAGATCCTAAAATAAGATAGGTTCAGTCTATAATTGCTTACTTTGGGCACCGGCTTACCCCTGCATCCATAGGCCACTCCGGCCAATAGCTCTACAATATACCCCAAACGTGGAGGATTGCTAAGGTCGGATATGACTGTCACCATTTATCGACTACCTCTACAAACCGTGGGGCACGTGGCAAACAAAGGTAACCTCTAGCCTAGACACCACGTCTATGCTATTGATTACTATCAAAGTCTCGATCTCACACTTATAGAAGACTATGATACTCTAACTAAATAGAGCGATGATCCCGTAAGCAACTAAGGAAAGAACTTACTTAAAAAGAAAACTTAATACCAATGGAAGATCACGAATACTTACTAAGAAAAGAAAGCATCCGCCGAGGTACAAGCGTGGAGAAGGCGCCGACAAGCCTGGACCTTCTCCTATCTCTCTGTCACTCTCTCCCTATTTTCTATGCACTTTGGCAGCGCTAAAGCCTTTGGAGTGAAGCTCTAAGTCTTCTTCTTGTGTTATGAAATGAGAGGGAGAATGGCTCTATTTATAGTGGGAGGTTACTTGGGAGAGTGGAGAAGCCTTCCTAAGAATAAGAAAATATTCCTTGGACTATTCTTCATCCTTAAGGGCCAAGTAATAGGCTTCCCCACTTAGCCAATCAACCTGTACCATCATTCTCTTCCCCTCCCATACATGCTGATGTCATGCTGATATCAGCATTGGTTCACCCTAAACACCTGATGTTCTGTGCTTCATAACTCTCACATCCGAAGTCCGATTTAGGCAAGTGATATATGTGTTTCGATCGGCTCGATGAGAGCTTCAACATGGTGAGATCTAACATATTATTTGACCACTTTTTACTTCATATTTATGAGCATTTATTATTTCTCCTCTTGGCATTTATTATTTCTCCTCTTGTAACTCTGATATTTCCTTAAATTTGTTAATAAATCATCTGCATACAAATATTCACCAACACTTGTGGAAATTGTTAGTAATAAACTCCTACATTATGTTGGTTATTCCTTTTATGTTATTTATATAAGGATTTGGCGGTCAGATTTAGCATTTAAGGACCGTCAACAAACTCCCCCACACTTAGCCTTTGCTCGTCCTCGAGTAAAGGTTGAAGACTAAGGTGGATCATAACATCAATTGGTGTGATGCTAGCATGCAAATTATCCCATGTCATACCTGTACCCCTGAACTTTTGAAGTATTTATCATGTTATCTTGGTTGGTTGAGGAATGGAATGGTATTGACTCCAATCATCTTCACTCGTTCTGCTATGTAGCTTGGGTTTTGAAAAGATTTTCAAATAAATATCATAGATCTACTCCTCAAATGATTCTCTCAAATCCCTAAATGTGTATGGTTCCTTGCCAGGGCATTGCCTTTTTTCATCCTACTTCTAAATATGGCTTTATGTGGAGCTCAAGGTAGGGATAGAAGAGATGCATACTTGTATCTCATATATCACTAAGTCAAAAACCGGATCCATGGAGAACAATTCATGAACTTTTGATCAAGCATGCATGTGCACATGTGGATATGTGGATGGAAAATTACTGAATGTGAATACTTCCTTTTTTTAAGATGCGCCCTCCCTTCTATTGGATTGGCATTTGAGAACATGGGCTAATTCTTTCTCTATCTTTTTTTTTCTTTTCTTCCTTTTTTCACTTTTTCTTGAATCATGAATAGCCCATGTCTCTTTTACAAGATTATTTGCAGAGGGAATTCAGCAGAATATGATGGAGTACTTTATTTAATGGATGGAAGATGATATGGAAGTGCTATCTTCCAGTGTAAAAGATTTAGCATATGGATGATGGATATGGTGGTGCTAACTTCCAGTGAAGAAGTATTAGCAAAGTGGTGTGCATATAATATTGATAAAAAAGTCATAAAAAGTAACTCACAAGGGTCACAACAATTTGACAAAGTTCAACAAAACAACAAGTAGCATGTGCATAAGGTTTTCAATGAGTTCATCATATGCCTTTGGTAGGAAGATATAATCATTGAGGAGTCAAGCTATTGATTTTAATTTTTGTAAGAAAAAATCTCAAGCACATCAAGCATAAGAGAAAGATTCATTTCCTCAAACCATATCTCATGCACCAACTACCAAGGTGACATGCTTTCCTAAAGATGTAGTTCACACAAATCGTCGTAGTGAAGAGGGTGGAAGCTAGGATGTGCCTCGCCACCACGCTCTTTCTCATGATGTTGACCTCTTTTGTTTGCTCGTCAAAAAGCCTGAGAAGCCTCCCTCACACTTGTTCTTGTGCCTGGCTACTTTTTATTCAAAACAAACAAAAGATTGTGGAAACAAAAAGGACTCTACCACGTCTAGGATCGGGGAGTCTAAATTTATTAAAATGAAAAAGAAATACAGTGAGGAATGGTAGGGTACAACACTGAAATCAATTAAATTGATCACATCTAACTCCTTACCTTGGTTGTCATCTGGCCCTAAGAAGACTTTTAAATGATGACCATTTACCTGAAATAGGTTCCCTCCGTCATCTTGAAGTGTGATTGCTCCATGCGATGCAGCATTAATGATAGTGAATGGTCCTTCCCATTTACTCTGAAGTTTCCCATGGCCAAACAAATTGACTGGAGTTGAAGAGCAACACCTTGTCGCCAGGCTTGAACTCCTTAGGCTTGACCCTTTCGTCGTGCCATCTTTTGGTTCCATCCTTGTAGATCTTGGCACTATTGTAAGAATTCTCTCTCCATTCCTCTAACTCGTACAGCTGCATTTTTCTATGTCTCCCTAAAAGGACCAAGTGACTGAGAGGAGGGGGGGTGAATCTGGAACTCGCACTATGTACCAAATTTACCAATTCTTAAAGCTGACCACTCAAAACTACTCCTACACAATTCTAGTGGTGATCACACTAGCAATATAATGAACTTATGAAAGGAACAACAACCTAAACATACTAGTGGATCACACAAGGGAATGCAACTCCTATGGAAGCTAGTGATAAAGGCACGTGGAAGCAAAGAACTAGCTAGCAAGGAGTCCTACTCATGCAAAGCTACTAGAACAACTAGTACATGAAAAGCACACAAGCATGAGTAGCGTAGTACATACTATGGTGATCAATCAAGCCAAAGCAACTCCTATACATGCTAGTAATCAAGTATGGGGGCTAAGCACTACTAGCAAGTAAAGAAGCCTATTCATGCAAGTCTACAAGGTAGTCAACTAGAGTAAGGCAAGCACACAACCATGAATAGTACGGTATGTAAATGCGGAAAGTAATGCATCAAAGTAAGGAGTAGAGTAAGAGATGGCTCATGATTTTTCCCGGGGTCTCAAAAGGATGGCGCCTTCCCCTACTCCTCATTGGACAACTCCCGCCAGATTCCCGGTCCCTCCCGCAACCAATATGGAGTTCTCGCCCACGAGCCCGCAATCACTCACGAAGTGAAGACATGATGCGCATCACTGCTGCCATTATGGCACAAGCTTGCCTCCCTCGAGACCTTGTCGGACTCCCCGAGCCGACACAGGTGCTCACTATTGATGTCCCTTTCACCGACGGGCTCAAACTCGGTACAAACTTGTAACGACCTTCACAACCAATCACAATAGGCTCGATCACCAACACCTAACTGGTCTAGGTCTCACCATAGACTAAGAGTAACAGCCTAGATCACACCCTCAAGGACCCCCTAGCCTTAGATGTGCAAGATGCTCTAGTTACTTTCCTCTAGCACTCTCAAGATATGCAATATCTCCTCCTAGTGCTCTCCTCTCTTCCTCTTGGACCTTACCAAATGCTCTCATGTATTCCACTGGCCAAGAGTGGTCTCCGAGACCCCAGCAACGAAGTTATATAGGCTTCCAACCTCCAACTAGCTGTTGCTCCACGAAATCAGCTTTCTATGCCTCCTGACCAGACCGTTTGGTCACTACAGACTCTGGCTCCAACAGCTCTGCCCACTGCTGATCTCATGCTGACTGGACCATACGATCAGCTGACTGGACCATCTAGTCTATTTCTCTCTCCAGTCTAGAAACATTTCAGCCTTGACTTCCTCTCTGCTCTGTGCAACTCTTACTAACCAGACTGTATGGTCAGTAGACCGAACCGTCCAGTCACTATGAATTCTGGCACAGACAAATTCCTTGCTGCTCGTTGTAAGTTCTAGACATCTTCACCTAGTGACCATACAGTCCGATCACAATTGACCCCTCTGTTCGATCACTATGTTCAGATGCTGAAACTTGTCATCTTTGCTTGACTTCATTTTCCGGCTTCTCCGAACAACTCCTTGGCTTCTCCATTGTCATCTAGTGCTTGTTACTTCACCGAGCAACCTTGCATATCACCGACTAGTCATGACCTAAGAGAAATGACCTAGACCTCCTTGATACTCCGGTTTTTCCTATGGACTCATAGCCCTAACAACTAGATCACCATCACTTTCTCTATAGCTTATCCTCAGCTTTGATCCATTTCCATCAACCCTTGGACTCCATCAAGCTCACAAGCCTCCATGCTTGTGGTCATTGTCATCAATGCCAAGGTCGCCGTCTACAATCATCATAATGTAGAGAAGGTTTCCTACATGAACAACAATCGTGTAGACATTAGTCACATTTCATGTTTGTCACTCATCACCAAAACATCATACCTTGGGGCGACCTCAATGGTCATGATCCTTACACTCCTGACCTCCCTAAAGTCCATGTTCCATTTTTGGATGGACCAATGTGCTCTATGTTCTAGCTCGACTCGTAGATGACATGTTTTTCCATATACGAGCTGGAAGGGAGACATACCAATCGGTGTTTCGTATGCTGTCCTATATGCCCAATGTGCACCTTGTAGTTTCATCTTCTATCCACTCCCCATCTCATTCACGGTCTTCTGCAAGATGTTCTTAATTTGTTTATTTGAAGTTTCTACCTGCCTACTTGTCTAAGGGTGGTATGGAGTTGCAATGTTATGCCTTACTCCATGCTCTCTTAAAAAGTTTTGGAAGGCCTTATCAATGAAATGAGACCATCCATCACTTATCACCATCCATGGTGTTCCAAAACAAGGAAAGATGATCTCCTGGAACATTCTTTGGGCATGCTTGGAGTCGGCAGCTCTGCATGGCATTGCTTCTTCCCACTTGGATACATACTCAATGGCCACCAAGATGTACTTGCAATCATAGGACTTTGGAAATGGTCTCATAAAGTCAATGCCCCATACACCGAATAATTCCACTTCAAGGTTGTATGTTAGGGGCATTGCGTTGCGAGCAGTAATCCCTCCATGCTTCTGGCAATTCCGACATCTTCAAATGAATTATTTTGTGTCTGCATGCATTGTTGGCTAGAAGAATCCACTCTGCCAGATTTTTGCTTGGGTGCGGAATACACCAAAGTGGCCTCCATATGGAGATGCATGGCATTTCTCAATTATCTAGGTGCCTTCAATTCTTGGGACACATCTCCTTAGCATCCCATCAGCACATACTCTGTAGAGGTACGGGTCCTCCCACACATGACATCAACTCTCATAGATAAGCTTCTTCTTGTTCTCCCCTAGAGGCACATAGCCTATAATAATGAAATTCATAATGTCTGCATACCAGGGGTTGGAGTCTGTCTCTTGCAGTAGCATGTCGTCATAGAGGAAGTCATTTATCGGAATTTCCTGCATGTTAGTCACTTGCATACGCGACAAATGATCTGCAACAGAATTCTCTACTCCTTTCTTATCTCTAATTTCAAGGTCAAATTCTTGGACTAGAAGAATCCATCTAATTAGCCTTGGTTTAGCATCTTTCTTAGTGAGTAGGTATTTTAAAGTAGCATGATTAGTGTGAATGATAACCTTTGCTCCTACTAAGTATGACCTAAACTTATCGATAGCAAAAACAACGGCAATGAGCTCAGTGGCATAATTAAGTTGTGCTTCTATCAAGGTCTTGCTAGCGTAGGCTATGGCGTGATGCTTCTTATCTTTGGTTTGGCCAAGAACAGCCCCAACAGCATAGTCACTAGCATCACACATGATTTTGAAAGGCAGTGTCCAATCGGGGGGTTGAATGATCGGAGCTGAGATGAGTGCCTTCTTAAGGATATTAAAGGAATATAGGCACTCATCATTGAAATCAAAGAGAGCATCCTTAGCCAAAAGACTAGTGAGGGGTCTGGTGATCTGGGAAAAGTCCTTGATAAAATGTCGATAATACCCCACATGTCCTAAGAAACTACAGATCCCCTTAACATTAACCGTAGGTGGAAGCCTTTCTATGACCTCAATCTTAGCTCTATCCACCTCAATGCCCCTCTTGGACACAAGGTGTCCTAAAATAATGCCTTCTCGGACAATAAAGTGGCACTTTTCCCAATTAAGTACCAAGTCCTTTTCCTGGCATCTTTCTAAGACCCTATCTAGGTTCTCAAGACAATGATCAAAAGTTTTCCCATAAATAGAGAAATCATCCATGAAGACTTCCATGATTTCTTCGATCATGTTAGAGAATATAGACATCATGCACCTTTGGAACGAAGTGGGTGCATTACACAACCCGAATGACATTCTTTGATAGGCATAGGCTCTACGAAGGCTTGTGAAGGTAGTCTTACTTTGATCATCAGGATGGATGTGAATTTGATGGTAACCAGAGTACCCATCCAGGAAACAAAAGAAGGAATTATAGGCAAGGCGCTCCAATATTTCATCAATGAAGGGCAACGGGAATTGATCCTCTTTTGTTGCCTTGTTGAGCCTCCGATAGTCGATGCACATCCTCCATCCCGTGACAATGCGTTGAGGGATCAACTCATTTCTATTGTTTCTAATGACTATCATGCGTCCCTTCTTAGGCACTACTTGAACAGGGCAAACCCAGTCACTATGAGAAATGGGATAAATTATCCCGGCACATGAAAGTTTCAAGACCTCCTTCTTAACAACCTCTCTCATTGCATTGTTTAGCCTCCTCTGAGGCTCCCTAGAAGGTGTGCTATCAGGATCAATGGGAATGCAATGGGTGCAAAGAGCGGGACTTATTCCCTTATGGTCTTGAAGTGAGTAGCCTAGGACAGAACAAAGATTTTCTAGGATGGCTAAAAGTTTAGCAGTTTCTTCCTTGGATAGTCTGTCACTTATGATAACAGGGCTTCTAGGTCACCATTTAGGAAAGCATAGCGTAGGCAAGAAGGCAAGGGCATAAGCTCAATTGGAGGTCGTGATGGTGGTTCTTTAATGGGTAGCTCAATTGTCTCCTGAAACTCATCCTCCTCTTGAATAAACTCTTTAGCATCTCTTTCTAGAAGGGGTTCAGGAGAATCAACTGGGAGAATAGTCATTACTTCCTGATTGGCTCTTTCTCGGGGGAAGGATCTGGTAGGGAGTTCCTTGATCGGGAGATCGGGATAGAAAACTTTTTTCCCCCAAGTTTTACGTCGAGATTTCCAAGCGTTGGTACATCCATGAGTAATTTCTCAATGGGATGTCCGATTAAGACATCAAAATTCTGAATGACAAAGACATGGAAGTCTAGGACAGCCTTGACGTTTGTGTGCCTTACAGTCACATCTTGCAAAATTCCGCATCCTTCTAAAATAGGACCAAAGGTGCTCTGGAAGGATTTACTAGTCGGCACCAATGGCGTATCACCCAAAATTTCAAGTGCAAAGGCACTAGAAACTATGTTGGCACCAACAGTGGGATTATAAAGAACTTCCACCGTGACTCCTCTAATGTCACATCGAATGGTTGAAGAGAGAGTGCAAATTTGAATTACTTTAGAGGATAGCTCAACTTCTCGCAACCATTCGTTGCTCATAATTGAAGTTAACTCCTTCACCGTCTCTTGGAGGAATGCCTCTTCAAGAGGCTCAGGAGGAGAGATGGGTGTTGGGGGTTTCTTTTGGCAACAATACTTTGAGGTGTTTCCATGATCTTATAAAAGCTCTTCCTCAAAGTCAAATGGGAATTCTGAGGGTTGGGTTTCTTCTTCCCTAGGTGTTCCCGGTTCGGTTGAGGGCTCAATGGTCGAATCTTGGGGTATGCAAGGAATGGGTTTGGATTCAGCTATTAAGGTCTCGACTTGGCTTCCTCCTAGAGGGGTTCGGCATGATCCGAAAGGAAGGAAGTGTTTTCTAGAATATGGTCTAGGATTTCTCTTCCTTCTGTCGCCGTCTTGTGGATAAACGATCCTCCGGCAGCAATGTCGAGGTATAGGGCAGCTTCCATGTTGAAACCCTCACGAAAATGTTGTAGCAACATTGTGTTGGGAATGGCAAGGTTGGGTCTGGATTTGGATAGCAAATTAAGCCTAGCCCATGCTGCACCTAAAGACTCCTTCTCATTCTGGCGGAAACCGAGAATTTCCATACAAAGGGAGACAATACAAGACCTAGGCAAGAAAGCGAGACAAAATTTGTCTCAAAGTTCTTCCGAATCACCATTTACACTCTCGACAATACGAGTGTACCATTGTTTTGCCCTATCCATGAGGGAAAAGGGAAACAATTTCCACTTTAGAGTTTCCTGTGTCATGCCCTTTATAGAAAGGAACGAACACAGTTGCTCGAATTCTCGTAGGTGATGGTATGGGTTTTCACTATCTAAGCCAGAAAAGTGTTACTCCTGAACCATGGCTATAAAGCCAGGGCGAAGTTCATAGCCAGATGTACGAATGGGTCCGCAGACGATGGTGGCTCAAAGAACTCGCCATTTGGACCAGAAAAGGATTGGATAGTAGATTGCTCCATTGTAGAAATGGGGAAAGAAATAAAGAAAGACAAAAAAGATACGAGGACGAACAAGGTTCGAAGATGATACAACAACCGTTCCCCGGCAACGGCACCAGAAATGCTTGTTGGTATTTCTTACGATCATAGATAAATCCGCAAGCGCACAGATATCACTGTACCACTTCACCTAAGAGTATTCCAAGGTATTGATTTCATAGGGAAAGTGTGTATCTAATCTTCTATCCTAATCCATCCAAGGACAACAAGAAAATGGTAGGTAGAGGGTAGAGAGGATTCCTATGGTAAAAGATCATAAAATAAGATAGGTTCATCCTATATATGCTTACTTCGTGCACCGGCTTACCCCTGCATCCATAGGCGACTCCGGCCAACAGCTCCACGATGTACCCCAACGTGGAGGATTACTAAGGCTGGATAGGACTGACACCACCTACCGACACCTCTACAAACTATGGGGCACGTGACAAACAAAGGTAACATCTAGCCTAGACACAACGTCTATGCTAGTATTTACTATTAAAGTCTCGACGTCACGCTTGTAGAAGACTATGATACTCTAACTAAATAGAGCGATGATCCCATAATCAACTAAGGAAAGAACTTACTTAAAAAGAAAACTTAATACCAAAGGAAGATCACAAATACTTACCAAGAAAAGAAAGCATCCACCGAGGTACAAGCGTGGAGAAGGCACCAACAAGCCCAGACCTTCACCTAACTCTCCCTCACTCTCCATATTTTCTAAGCACTTTGGCAGTGCTAAAGCCTTTGGAGTGGAGCTCTAAATCTTCTTCTTGTCTTCTGAAATGAAATAGAGAGAGAGAGAGAGAGATGCCCTGTTTATAGTGGAAGGTGACTAGGGGAGTGGAGAAGCCTTCCTAAGAATAAGGGAATATTCCTTGGACTATTTCTCATCCTTAACGGCCAAGTAATGGTCTTCTGCACTCAGCCAAGCAACCTGAACCGTCATTCTCTTCCCCTCCCGTATGTGCTGATGTCATTTTGATGTCAGCGTCGGTTCAGCCCAAACACCTAATCTTCTATGCTTCATAACTCTCACATCCAAAGTCCGATTTAGGCAAGTTATATATGCTTCGCGATCGGCTCAACATGAGTTTCATCATGGTAAGGTCTAATAGATTATTTGACCACTTTTTACTTCATGTTTGTGGGCATTTATTATTTCTCCTCTTGGCATTTATTATTTCTCCTCTTGTAACTCTGATATTTCCTTGAATTTATTAATAAATCACCTACGTACAAATATTCACCAACACTTATGGAAATTGATAGTATTAAAATCCTATCACTATGTTGGTTATTCCTTTTATGTTATTTCTATAAGGATTTGACGGTCAGATTTAGCATTTAAGGACCATCAACAATGGGGAGCTGAGCAAGTCATCAGGAATGATGCAGTTGTCGCGCGTAGAGGGAAGTGCTGAATCAATCAGAATCAAGAAGAATGAAAGTGCCGACTGGCACGGTCCCCATGCCGATCGGCACAGAGCTGCAACATACAGATCTGGCGTTGTACCTTGGTGTAGGATCGAAGGACCCCGGCTAGAGGGGGGGTGAATAGCCGAATTAACAAATTAAAAGCTAACTATCCGACTAATTGCGGAATTTAAAGACAATTGGATAAAAGCAAGCACAAGACAACTAAACCTAGGTTTGAACTAAAGTAGGTTGACAATCCTAGGTGACATACATCATGCAACTTCTAGTATGTAAACAACAAAAGAACAACATGACAAGAGACAAAGGATATTTTGCCGTGGTATCGGTGATTTGCCGATCACTCCTAATCCACGTTGAGGTGGATTCAAGCATATGATATGCTACTCTCCTCAAGTATCCACTTCTCCACCACCAAGAAGTGCTCACAAAGAACAACTTGAGATATAACACAATCAATACCTTGAACCTCTCCAAACGTCGATTCCACTAGGGTTGCTCTTCACCACTCCGGCGAGGCGAGCACCGCACCTCTCACAAGAGTCTGGGCCTCCTTCACACACTTCTTGAAGGGCTCACGGATTTGACTCCTCCAAGCCGTCTAGGAGGCGACAACCTCCAAGAGTAACAAGTCGATGACGCTTGCTTGAGGATCCCAAGTGCCACAATGCTCAACTCACTCAAGTTTAGGGCACTCACACTCAAACGCTTGCAATCTTTCCACTAGGACTTTGTGTGAGAGAGGAATAAGCTCCAAATGGTGTACAATATTTTTCAAATGGCCAAGGGAGCTACTATGCACGGGATGGAGGAGATATAAATAGGCCACCCTTTGAAAACTAGCCGTTACAGCTTTCTGTGCACCGGACGGTCTGACCGTGACTCCCCACGGTCGGACCATCGTACAACCCAACGGCTAGTTTGACTTTCAAACTCCTTCTGGCACGAGCCCGACGGTCAGACCGTCATTACCCACGGTCAGACCGTCGGGACACTTTCAACTTTCGCCCGAGAACAAAGTCTCTGTTGACACCAGACATGCACCGACGGTCAGACCGTGGTTAACTACGGTCAGACCGTCAGGCCATCACCCGAGCAACCAGAGAGGCCACTCCTCTGGCCGTCTCTGAAGCGCACGGCGGTCAGACCGCGGGTCCTGGCGGTCTGACCGCCAGGAGTGACCTGCCAGCCCCCCTTCTTTTACTCTTTGGTTTCCTGAAAGATATGGGCACACTCAACTCACATAGAACCACTCACAAAGATAGGAATTGAGCATTTGTGGCAACCATGGATACTCAAGGTCATCTCATCGACCCCTCTTGATAGTACGGCATTTAACCTATAATCCGGTCACTCAACTCTAATCTCCTTGTGACCGGCAAAACAGAAAAACCCTATCAAGATACCTTTGCCTTGAGCCATCCATATGTATATCACTTCGTCCATCATTTCATTCCTTATTATGACTACAACCACAATTATCTCAACAACGTAGTTAGTCAAAAATAAGGGTCGTCATTAATTACCAAAACACTAAAGCGGGCCTAGATGCTTCAATCTCCCCCTTTTTGGTAATTGATGACAACATAAGAAGTGATATAAAGCCGATAAAGACAATAAAGAAAAACTCTAAGGTGAGTCACAAGATAATGATCACATGCTATAGAATTTTCAATACACGTACATGTGAAAAAGTTAATGAACTCACCAAATGGTAAAACTCCCCCTAAATTGGTGCATTGATCAAGATATATCAAACATGGCAACGCATATTTTCAAAAGAACAAATTGGTAGAGTTTACCTTGTACCATTGGATGCGAGGAGGCAAAGAATAACCAATATATAGCAATATTGAACATTACAAGTAAGAACACCCTCATCATCCACACATTTGAACCATTAAGATGAGATGAGCACAGATAAAAGAGCAAATGGTTCAAGGTGCATAAAGAAATTACAATCCAACAAAGTTACATAGTTCAACAAACACAAATAAGTTCAAAAAAGTTCAAATGTGCATGAAAGTAAGATATGAGATGCACATGCAAATGCAAGATAGATAGATCAAGAATCATGGCTTGCATCTTTGTTTCCTTTTCTCCCCCTGACTCTGGCATCTCATCATAGCATCACTTCTTCATGTTCTCCCACTTTGGCATTAATTGACCAAAAAATGGTCAAGACTTCAATCATCTTGAGGAGGAGGTGGAGGAGCATACCATGGTGGCTGGAAAAACTCTAGAGGTGGCACTGGTGCAGGAAAGTAGCTATAAATATGTGAAGATAGAGCATCATAGTTAGACTCTAAACCCTGCATCCTAGTGGTGAGATCATCAATAGAAGTCCTTGCTGCCTCATAGGATGTTCTAGCTGCCTCATATGAAGACCTGGCTGCCTCATAGGAATTACGAGCCTCGATACTTAAGGCTTGTATCTGATCAAACCTCTGCATCACAGGCTGAAAGTACTGATCAAGATAAGGGGTCATCCCTGCAAAGAATGCCGGAGGCGGAGGAGCAAACTGTGACCAATCCATCTGGGGAGGTGGTGGCATCTGAGGACCCTGTGGTGCCTGAGGAACCTCTGGCTGAATATTTTCCTCTTCTTCCTCACCTTCTGCAGCTGGTGGTGCTACGAGTTCATGCTTTACCGAGCTAAAAGGCTGATATCGAGGATGTTTCTTAAAAAGATACCGAGTTGGAAAATTGCTCTTCTGGAGAATTAGAGACATAATATAAGGAGCATAGTAAAGACTAGTCCTTACTACCATGCTGTAGCTCTCTATCTCCTTCATCATCAGGAGGACCACATCAAACACTTGACCTTGCATGATATAGTCAATTATGTTCCAATAGTAGTCCCGAATAGCATCAGAGTTTCCACCTCGAGGATAAAAGGTCATCCTCACTATCTTGTTGATGACCTTGGGCATATAGAGGAGACCACTGACATTGCCCAATTTCCTTATGTGAGGATCATCAACATAGTACTGAACCCACTCAGGCTCTTTAAGTAGCTCCTGCTCAAGCACATCAATTTGATCATGAGTGACATTATAGTCAATTTCATTTGCCTCAGCAAACTCTGCAAATGTGGCAGTGAACCTCCTTGAGTTAGTCATCCATGTCAACGTTTTGTTGGGGAAATCAACTTCAACGGTGGCATAAAATTGTCGGATCACAGTTTCATTCCAATCTTGCTTATGTGCCACAAAAGCATGCAATCCCAAGTTTTGAAATTTCTCAAGTAGAGGACTAACAGTTGGAAATTGTGCAAGGTATCACCAGTCTGTGTACTTGTGAGTGAATACAGTTTTGTCCATCAACATACCATAGAATGCATCATGTTGCACTCGAGTGTGAAACTGAGGAGTGGGTGAATCTGGATCCTGAGAGTAAGCCACCTCCTGTCTTGCTCTATAGTACTCATGTGATGCCCACTGCTTCTTCTCTCCAGTGTATGCTGTGGGATCAAACAACAGATCATCTCCATGTGCCTCATCCATCTCTACTTCATTAGTGGACTGACCAAATTCAGAAGCATCGTCAGTTGCACTTTGAGAGGGAGAATAATCATCATCTGAACAGGGTGCCCTTCTCTTCTTGCTTGAACCGGCTTTGAACACGGACGCAACCACTTTTCTTACGGTGCGGCGATTACTGAAAATGAGTGAGCAATAATCATGTATAAGCAACCAATAATTAGTGGTCAGACATATACGCATTGGATTGCCATAAGAAAAGCTGAGTTTGTACTGTCTGTCCTGCCCTGACGGTCTGACCGTGAGACTGGCGGACAGACCGTCGGGTGAGGTTCGGCTGACAACTAACTGCACTTTGAAACTCTAGCCAAAATCTCAATGGTGCCACTAATTCTTCTCATATATGTTCAAAGATGTACTATGAAGCATTTCCACCCATCAATTTCACTAATCCATGGCCATAATCAATAATCCCTAAAATGTAACCCTAGCATCAATGTTCATGAGAGCCACCAAATCAACCCTTAAAACTTTGCATAGATGTTGTCATTGGGTCTAGGAATCACTTTCCAATCATCAAACAAACAATCCATGTCTCAAATATTCTATCCCTAGCAACAGCCCCTTCAGAGAGAACCAATCGAAACCATGGGGAGAGAGGAGAAAACGATGAAATACCGGTCACTCATGGCGGAGAAGTCCTTGGTGAGACCGGATCCGCTCTCAGTTGGACCGAGGAGCCTAGGGATGGAGTTCTTCCAATGGAGGTCCTTGGAGGGCAAGGGAGAGCCTTTAGAGGAGCTACTTTCAGTTTTGGGAGAGTTGGGGATGAAAGGAGGACGAAGGGGTATGAGACATAAGAGACCCTCGCGGAACCGAGCTATTTGGACTCGGCCGAGGGTGACGGTCTGACCGTGAGACGGTCGGTCTGACCGCTGGGACAAGAAGCAGCAAACAAACGAGTTCTGGTGCTCTGTTGGCTGACTGGCGGTCTGACCGTGACTGCCGACGGTCTGACCGTGAAAGAGATTTCTGAACTCTTGACTGCTGATAGCTGCATTCTTTTCAAATTGCTCATCCAAATCAATTCAAACCTTCTCCAATCATTCCATACTTGTTAAAAAAATGATAGCTTAATGAATTCCATCATATCCAAGATAACTTCAACTCTTCAAGAAATATAACCACGATTCTTGATCATCCATGATATGAATTATGCATGTATGAATGAAACAAAGATAAAAACAAGCCAAAATTGCAATAATTTACACAAGTGTCCAAAAAGATGGAATGAGGATATTTTTGGGAATGTATGAGTCACATAAGCATTTTGGAACCAATATATATGAAGATATACGATCCAATATGCTAAACTCACAAGATGCCATATTAGGTTGAAAGGCGACCATAAGAAGTTTTCAAAACGAATTTCAAATTCAAATAAATCTCAACCGATGGATCATCTCAATGAGTTGACAATACAAAAAAATGGTTATGATCACCATCTCTACAATTTTTGTAAGAAGCCTCTTCTAAAAAATTGATTCGATAAGAGATTGAGAGAATAGGCGAGAGAAGGCAAAAGAGAATCTTCAAGAGAGCCAAAGAAAAGTGATGATAGCATCAAAACAAGCAACAAGATCCCTTCTTCAATCAATCGAGCCCTAAATAAACAAAAATTGTCCTTTTGACCAACATGAGCAAAATTAAGACTAGTATGGCATCTTTGTTGATTTGTCCACATTTTGAGGGTAGCAAGACACATGAGTGGTATAGTGCTCCCCCTAACTGTGTGAACTAACTTTCAATGTAGTAACATGGTGCATATGGAAAAAAAAATGCATACGTGAAGAGAGAGACATAAAGCAACTAAGCAAGATGCTAGGAGATATGTGAGAGGTCAAGAATATTTAGCTCACTCTGTAGCTTACAAAACCGAGCTTCTTCAAGAGGCTTAGTGAAGATATCCGCCAATTGATCATCGGTCCTCACACTTTCCATGACAGTATCACCTTTGCTTACATGATCTCTTAGAAAATGATGCCGAATATCAATATGCTTGGTCCTCTTGTGTTGAACTGGATTTGTAGCAATCTTCACGGCACTTTCATTATCACACAAGAGAGGTATGCAATCAAAGTTAACCCCATAGTCCATTAGAGTTTGCATCATCCACAATAATTGGGCACAACAATTTCCCGCGGAGACATATTCGGCCTCGGCGGTTGATAAAGCTACCGAATTTTGCTTCTTGGATGACCACGAGACTAGAGAAGTTCCAAGCAATTGACAAGTACCGGAGGTACTCTTTCTATCAATTTTGCAACCGGCATAATCCGAATCCGAATATCCAATGAGAATAAATTGACCATCATTTGGGAACCACAAACCCATATCTTGAGTTTGCTTCAAATATCTCAATATTCTCTTGACGGCAATCATGTGGCTTTCTTTAGGTGCGGCTTGAAACCTTGCACACATGCAAACACTAAACATAATATCCGGCCTAGATGCGGTGAGGTATAGCAAGCTTCCAATCATAGACCTATATAGCTTTTGATCAACCGGTTTGCCTTGTTCATCAAGATCAAGATGTGCATTCTTTCCCATAGGAGTAGACATTGATTTTGCACTTTCCATTCCAAATCTCTTGAGAAGATCATTCATATATTTGCTTTGATAGATGAATGTCCCATTATTGATTTGCTTCACTTGTAGACCAAGGAAGAAACTCAATTCACCAATCATGGACATTTCAAATTCTCGGGACATCATTTTACCAAATTCTTCACAAAATTCTTGATTGGTTGATCCAAAGATAATATCATCCACATAGATTTGGCATATAAAGAAATCTTTGCCAATTTTCTTGGTGAATAGAGTGGTGTCCACCTTTCCAATTTTGAAGCCCTTTGAGACAAGAAAATCCCTTAATCTCTCATACCAAGCACGAGGTGCTTGCTTGAGTCCATATAAGGCCTTGGACAACTTGTAAACATGATTTGGCTTCCTTGGGTCTTCAAAACCCGGTGGTTGCTCCACAAAGACAAGCTCACTAATTGTGCCATTCAAGAAGGCACTTTTCACATCCATTTGATATAGCTTGATCTTGTGATTAGTTGCATATGCAAGTAAAATTCTAATTGCCTCAAGTCTAGCCACGGGAGCAAATGTTTCATCAAAATCCAATCCCTCAACTTGAGTATAGCCTTGTGCAACCAATCTTGCTTTGTTTCTCACAACTATTCCATTCTCATCTTGTTTGTTCTTGTAAATCCACTTTGTGCCAATAACATTGTGATCTTGTGGCCTTTTGACTAACTCCCAAACTTCATTTCGTGCAAAGTTGTTCAATTCTTCATGCATAGCATTTACCCAATCTGGGTCTCTCAAAGCTTCTTCTACCCGAGTTGGTTCACCACAAGACACAAGAGAGAAGTGTTCACAAAATGAAGCAAGTCTTGATCTAGTTTGAACACCTTTGCTTAGGTCACCAACAATTTGATCTACCGGATGATCTTTTGCAATGGCATGGGTGAATTGTTCTAGCATGGTGTGATGGAGTGGAGGTTGAGCCATTTTCCGGTTGAAGATTTGACTCATCACCATCACTAGCTTGAGCTTGAGCACTAGAGGTTGATGAATCTTGGTTCACTTGAAAGAGAGGGGAAGAGGTCACATTTGAGTCATCTTCATCCTTAGGCCTCACATCACCAATTGTCATGTTCTTCATAGCATTTCTCAATTCTTCATTTCCCACATCATCCAAATTTTCTTGCTCATCTTGTGATCCATTTGTTTCATCAAATTCCACATCATATACTTCCTCTACTAGTCCTGAATTTTGATTGTACACTCTATATTTGAGGAATACCCAAGGAGAAATCCTTCATCACACTTGCTTTGGAATTTTGATAATCTTGCTCCTTTCTTCAAGATATAGCATTTGCATCCAAAGACACGAAAATAGGAGATGTTGGGCTTTCTTCCAATAAGCAATTCATAAGGTGTCTTTTTCAACAACTGGTGGCAATATAATCTATTTGATACATGACAAGCGGTGTTGATTGCCTCGGCCCAAAAACTATCCGATACATTGTACTCGGAGAGCATTGATCTTGCCATTTCAATCAAAGTTCTATTCTTCCTCTCAACAACTCCATTTTGCTCCGGGGTGTACTTGGTTGAGAATTCGTGTTTGACTCCCTTTTCATCACAATAATCTTCAATTCTTGTATTCTTTAATTCGGAGCCATTATCACTTCTAATCTTCTTGATATTGAATTCATATTCATTTTGGGCTCTTTTGGCAAACCCTTTGAATATGGTGAATACAATTGATTTGTCACTAAGGAAGTACACCCATGTATATCTTGAGAAGTCATCAACAATGACAAGGCAATAGCTATTTCCACCAATGCTTTGATATTTGGTAGGGCCAAATAAATCCATATGCAACAATTCCAAAGGCCTTGATGTTGACATGACACTCTTGGTAGGATGAGTATTAGCCACTTGCTTCCCGGCTTGGCAAGCACTACATAATTTATCCTTTTCAAACAAGACATCATCCTTTATACCAACAACCAAGTTGTGCTTCACTAATTTCTTGAGTTGGTTCATTCCAACATGGGTAAGTCTTCTATGCCATAACCAACCTTTGGATGACTTGATGAATAAACAAGTGCTCAAGCTTGCATCACTAGAAGAGAAATCCACAAGATAAAGATTGCCATGACGAAATCCCTTGAAGATAAGACTATCATCCTTCACACTTGTAATCACAACACCACTTGATGAGAATTTGCAAATAAGATCAAGATCACACAATTGAGCCACGGATAGCAAGTTGTAGCTCAAAGATTCAACTAGCAATACATTTGAGATTGAGAGGTCATTTGAGATAGCAATCTTTCCCATTCCTCTCACTTTTCCTTTGCTATTATCACCAAAGGTGATCCTTTCATAATCCGAACTTCCTTCTTCAATTGAGGTGAACCTTTTCCCATTTCCGGTCATATGTTGAGTGCATCCACTATCAAGCACCCAATGCCTTTCTCCGGACTTGTAGTTCGCCTACAAAACAAGTTTAGTTGTTCTTAGGTACCCAAATTTGCTTGGGTCCTTGTAGATTAGTCACCAACACCTTTGGCACCCAAATGGACCTTTTCTTCATTCCATTTCCAAATGTGCCATTCATGTTTGTCCTAGTATGAACATTATTTTTACCAACAAACTTAGCATGCACAACACCATTGGATGATTTAACAAGCATGTAAGAAGCATCCATAGCAACATTAGCAATTCTCTTACCGATACAATCTTTTGCAAGATGTCCGGTATTCTTGCACATAGAGCAATACAAGCCACTTTCTTTAACAAATGTGGACTTTTTAGCAACAAAGGCATTTTTGTTTTTCTTGGGGATATATCCAAGACCTTCATGCTTGAGAGTGAACCGTTGACACTTCCACATTTCATTAAAAACATTTTCACCCTTATGACACTTAGCAAGAGCATCAACAAGGTGATCAACGGTATTCCTTAATTCATGATTTTCAACAATAAGCAAGGGATCACAAGCATTCACATTATTCATGCAAGTATCTATCTTAGAAGGGCATGGTATAGTAAGTAAATCATCACATGAAGTAGATATGCTAGAAGATGTAACACGAGCAATAGGCATATCATCAATCAAATTGCAAAACACACCGGCATCAATTTGGACCTTGTTGGTGTGTTGGGCTACATAAATCTTATGAGTTTCCTCAAGCTTCTCATGAGTTTCTTTTAGATCCTCATGAGATGACTTTAGCTCATCATAAGCTTCTTGGAGAGAAGAGTGCTTTCTCTTCAAGTCCCTGTACTTACTCTTTATGCCACCCAACACATCATCAAGTTCACTAAGCATTTCAACTAGTTCATCATAAGAAGGCTCATAGTCATCATTGCATACCTTGGATTCACCTTTTGCCATGAAGCAATAATGTGAATCGAATAGGGATGGAGCTTCCTTGATAGCAATGCCGGCAAGACCCTTCTTGGAAGGCTTGTCATCTTCATCATCGGAATCGGTATCCGAACTAGCATCAGAATCCCATTCAACATAATAAGCCTTGCCATTTTTCTTCTTGGAGGACTTCTTGAGAAACTTCCTTTTTACAAATTTCTTGTTCTTTCTTGGCTCATCATCATCATCATCACTATGGATTTTCTTCTTGCAATTTGTAGAGATATGGCCAAATTCTCCACACTCATAGCATTTCTTGTTTGCAAATGGATTCTTCTTGGATGACTTGCCATTTTTGTTGAATCCCCTATATGTGCCTTTCTTCATGAATTTCTTGAACTTCCTCACCATCAAGGCTACATCCTCATCATCATCGGAGCCACTCTCTTCATCATCATCATCGTGAGAGACACTAGCCTTGAAAGCAACACTCTTCTTCTTCATATCGACTTGATCATCCCTGGAAGCCACTTGAGATTGCTTGAAGATATCATGAGTGAGAACTTCACCCAAGATTTCCGAAGGAGTTGTTTCTTCCAAATTTGATCTCACAAGCATGGTAACAATTGTTTCATACTTGGATGGCAAGGCTCTAAGGAACTTATGAGATATATCAACATCGGGAACTTCATGACCAAGATCCTTGAGATCATTCACCATGTTGTTCAATCTTGCAAAGGCGGCCTTCAACTCTTCATTGGGCAACAATGTAAATCCTTCAAATTTGCCCTTGCAAATAAACAACTTGGCACTCTTGACCATCTTGGTGCCCTCATGAGCTTCCAATAGAGTTTTCCACATCTCATATGCGGTCTTGAGCTTGCACACTCTATGATATTCCTCCTTGCATAGGGATCGAATGAGAATGTTCTTGGCTTGAGCATTGGCCTAGATATTTTCCTTGTCGGCGGGTGTGGGATGTGCCGGATCAAGAACCACATAACCTTCTTCCACAATGTTCAACACGGTCACCCCCACGGCCTCAAGATGAATCAACATACATGTCTTCCAATAATCAAAGTCTTGACCATCAAAGAATGGCGCGTGACCAACGTTCACCATGTTACTAGCCATAATCCTTCTCCCGGAAGATGAATTCCAATCAATTTAGGGAGAACCTGCTCTGATACCACTTGTAGGATCGAAGGACCCCGGCTAGAGGGGGGTGAATAGCCGAATTAACAAATTAAAAGCTAACTATCCGACTAATTGCGGAATTTAAAGACAATTGGATAAAAGCAAGCACAAGACAACTAAACCTAGGTTTAAACTAATGTAGGTTGACAATCCTAGGTGACATACATCATGCAACTTCTAGTATGTAAACAACAAAAGAACAACATGACAAGAGACAAAGGATATTTTGCCGTGGTATCGGTGATTTGCCGATCAACCCTAATCCACGTTGAGGTGGATTCAAGCGTATGATATGCTACTCTCCTCAAGTATCCACTTCTCCACCACCAAGAAGTGCTCACAAAGAACAACTTGAGATATAACACAATCAATACCTTGAACCTCTCCAAACCTCGATTCCACTAGGGTTGCTCTTCACCACTCCGGCGAGGCGAGCACCGCACCTCTCACAAGAGTCCGGGCCTCCTTCACACACTTCTTGAAGGGCTCACGGATTTGACTCCTCCAAGCCGTCTAGGAGGCGACAACCTCCAAGAGTAACAAGTCGATGACGCTTGCTTGAGGATCCCAAGTGCCACAATGCTCAACTCACTCAAGTTTAGGGCACTCACACTCACACGCTTGCAATCTTTCCACTAGGACTTTGTGTGAGAGAGGAATAAGCTCCAAAGGGTGTACAATACTTTTCAAATGGCCAAGGGAGCTACTATGCACGGGATGTAGGAGGTATAAATAGGCCACCCTTTGAAAACTAGCCGTTACAGCTTTCTGTGCACTGGACGGTCTGACCGTGACTCCCCACGATCGGACCGTCGTACAACCCAACGGCTAGTTTGACTTTCAAACTCCTTCTGGCACGAGCCTGACGGTCAGACCGTCATTACCCACGGTCAGACCGTCGGGACACTTTCAACTTTCACCCGAGAACAAAGTCTCTGTTGACACCAGACATGCACCGACGGTCAGACCGTGGTTAACTACGGTCAGACCGTCTGGCCATCACCCGAGAAACCAGAGAGGCCACTCCTCTGGCCGTCTCTGAAGCGCACGGCGGTCAGACCGCGGGTCCTGGCGGTCTGACCGCCAGGAGTGACCTGCCAGCCCCCCTTCTTTTACTCTTTGCTTTCCTGAAAGATATGGGCACACTCAACTCACATAGAACCACTCACAAAGATAGGAATTGAGCATTTGTGGCAACCATGGATACTCAAGATCATCTCATCGACCCCTCTTGATAGTACGACATTTAACCTATAATCCGGTCACTCAACTCTAATCTCCTTGTGACCGGCAAAACAGAAAAACCCTATCAAGATACCTTTGCCTTGAGCCATCCATATGTATATCACTTCGTCCATCATTCCATTCCTTATTATGACTACAACCACAATTATCTCAACAACGTAGTTAGTCAAAAATAAGGGTCGTCATTAATTACCAAAACACTAAAGCGGGCCTAGATGCTTCACTTGGTCCAATGACACATATGGCACAACGTAGGCATCGAGAGGAAAGAAGGAAGGTGTGGCAACCAAGGTGCAGCATAATTGGGGAAACTTTGAATTGTGCCAACCGGCATGGCCTTGGTGCCAATCGGCACAGAGGGATTTGAACCGCCTCAAGTTCCCTCCTCTAGATGCCTTGGCCTGGGCTATAAAAGGAGTGCATGACCCCATATTCTTGCCATAAGTCCCTGGTAACTCCTCCTACTGCTCCACTCTCCCCACTCACCCAATTTTCTTCGGTTTCGTAAGGATGGACAAGATCATGGTGGCCACGAAGAGGATTAGCAAGAGGGCTCGTCGGAGTTCAAACTCTAGCAGCTCTAACTCCGGCAGCCATGGCGACTCCAACTCGTTCACCGACTAAAGGGTTCCATGGGCAAGAGGACTCAGGTCGGTTCCACGGAGATGACGGCACCACATGGGCGGAACGATGACTTCTACATCGGTTGCCATGACACCAGCCTCCCAAACCTACCGAGGCCGCGTACAAGGAGCACAACCACCGCCGCAGGACGAGTGGGTAGTTCCATGGGGGAGACCTCCTCTTAGCCATCAGCATACGTTCCGTGCACGATTGCGGAGGGGCTCACCCTCATGAGCACAAAGGAGGAGCGCACGTACGACAACATGCAGGGATGCTTTTTACCCAACTTCGACATGGATGAAGACTTCTTGGGCCAGATCGGACTCTGGCCCGACAGTCAACAGTGCCTAGGCAACCTTGGGTGGATGCTCTTCCATGAGCAAGGCACTAGCTTCACCCTAAACCTCGTCATTGAGTGCGCCACCATGATGGCACTCGGTGCGGATAACAAGGGGAACAACATGATCATCTTTCGTGTGCAGGGCGCGGCCTATTCTATTGGGGTCAGAGAGATTACGGTGCTCTTTTGACTTCGACGAGGATGCCCCTGTGCATGGTAAAGTGAAAAAAGAGGACCTCGACACATTCTAGCTCTGTAGTGTCGACCAAGAGGAGTGCAAGAGGGGGCACATCAAGGACACCATGATCAAAATCCTGCACCGGTGGATTGCTGCTCGCACAATAGTGCAGGTTGACTCCACCAACATCTCCGACCTAGATCTATGATTTTTTACAACGCCATTGTAGAACCTTGCAAGTGCAACCCGCTTACACGGATGACATAAAATTAGTTCCAGCAGAGGAACAACTTGATGGGGAGGTTAGCCTTTGGAGGCTACCTCCAAACTATGATCTTCAACAATGCCAAGAACATCGTCACGGATCTGGCACAGTGGGTGCCCTAGATCATCCTCAATGACTCCATGACAAGGTGCAAGACCACCACGAGAAGTGCAAGGTAGGGCTACACCATGTGTGGCACCAACATCCGCCTGTCGTGTACCAAACTTGGTCTCTTCCTCCCGCACAAGATGAACGGGGGTAATTGGCTCGAGGTTGATCTCTGCGAGATCCACAAGGTGGTGAAGAATAAGCATGGGAAGGAGATCCTCGGGTAGGCGACGATAAGCACAATAGCAGAGGGTTGGGGTGTTGGGACTTTGCAGGAGCCACCCTCTAGCCAACCGACACAGTTTGCTAGTGTGCCGATCGGCACCCCCTACGTGTTGATTGGCACCGACACCAGGTTTGCAGGAATGCCCCCTACTCATACTCCGCCTATAGGTCCACGAGTTTTCGACTTCAGCCCCATGCACCAGTACATCGACAACAACATCCAGTATGTCAATTGTATCGACAACTTGGTGGGGGAGATGAAGAACAACACAGACCTGATGGTGGAGGAGTTCGAGCGACTGAAGGTGGGATACTTTAGCTTCAACTATCCACCACCACCGCCATTTGAGTGATGTGTCTCATTCAAGTGACACTTGTATGGGTTTCCTAGTTAATGTTTTCTTTTTACCTTTTGTGTGATCTTTTTCATTCATTTGATTATGCATGCGTTAGTGGGTTGGGAAACCATGTATCGTATGTGTTTAATTCTGTAAGTGTGGTTAATTATATAAGTGTGCTAGTTTTAGTTTGTTAGTTTTAATGATCATCACAATGTAGTTTGAGCTTCATGATTAATTTGATGATTTTTATGCTCTATTTCAATATATGATGTTTCTATGTATGATTGTCTTGAGAGCCTTTAATGATAATTGAGCATGTTGAGCACAAACTAAAATTTGAACTTACACTTCTAATTTATTCAGCAATTATTCTTGTGTGGAGTATTCTAAAATACCTATGTGCTTGCAAATGATGGATTCAACTCATAAGAGAAAAACTTAGTACCAACATATAAAATTCAAATGTTCGCGTCATGAGTACTAGAATTTCTCCCTTTTACCTACCAATGCCATATGAATGATCAATTCAACAGAGCATTGATTTATATTGACCGTGCTTCATGATTGAGTTTGATTAGGATTTAATTATTTTGATATGAGACTTGAAAGGTTGGCCTTTTCCTTTGTATATCATTTTGAAAGTATCCAACCTTGAGCCTAAAATCTTGTTTCATTCATGTCTTCCTTGACCACATCCTATTGAATTCTTGGCTAGCAAATTAAAAATTGAATAAAGAGTAAACCAGTATAGGCAGCCCAATGCCAATTGGCACATGAAGTATGTCGATTGGCACAGACAGTGAGACAAAAAAAAGAGAGGAGAAAGAATGAAAAAATGAGAGAGAAAGAAAAGAAAAGCATCTCTGAAGAAAAAGGGTGCAGAAGAATATTGTAAGTGGTTTGCTCGGGACTAGAAAAATTTTAAGTGTGGGGGGGGGGAGAGAATTCCTGTCGAAGCTTGAGATCGGCAGTAAATATATAGCGCTACGTCGAGACTAAGAACTACGATGGTAACACAAGACACCTAGTTATATAGGTTCGGGCCCTCTTGATGAGAGTAAAAACCCTACGTCCTATGTTTTATGTATTGTATTAATGTTGTGAAACTTGTGTCATCTCTTGTCCCTCGATGGGGGGTACCCTGCCGCCTTATATATCTGGTCGCCAGGGGCGTACATGAAAAGTCCAAGTCATAACCCACAAGGATTTATATAGAAAGTCTATCTCTACATGCCTTGTGCTTCAAGCCGAGTCGGTCGGCTACCTTGTTGATGAAATACCCGGTCGGCTACTGACTTAGTCTTGTATGAGGATACCCGTAAAGCATGTATCTCGCAGCAGCCCCTGAGTCCTTCCTGATTTTGAGCTTTATCTCTCAAAGTGATCTTCAATGGTGATCATAAATTAGGAAGACCTCTTTATCAAAGTTCCTGATAGATCTGGTGCACCGGTCAGGTGCACCTGATCAGGTGTAGCCCCCAACTCTTATATAATTTGGAGACTGACAAATAATGCAAGAGTCTAATCATATTAGCTCTTATTATTTTGTAGGTATTTTACTCAAACCATCAAGTCTGAGTCTAACAGACCTTTGATCATTAAACCAGTGGCTCACTTTGCAAGGTTTCAACCTTGCCGACCGATCATCAAAAAGGCCGAGTGATACATACTATGTCCGAGTGACTGGTCGGTCTGAATTTTATGATATCAATCATATTCAATTCATGTGAACCAATATGACATCAATCATAAAATGGTATTGAGCTAAATGACATCAATCATAATATAGCCTTTCCCTAATAATTAGTCACTCTATCTATTCATGAGTCCAATGTTGGTAATTTGGTTATTGACTTCAATCAATACCATAACCTTTGAACTCATTTCCATATGACCATCAAGTCTTTTGCTACATGATCATCAAATCATATAGATATGGTTAAATATTTTTCAAATGCTTCTCATCAAAGAAGCCTCCGAGTTTTACTTCTCAAGGTTTTAGACCCTAAATAGTTTTAAGGCCTAGTTTTAAGGCCCTTAATTAATTTTTTGATTGATCAACAAGCAGTGTCACTGTACGGCCATCCCGGCCCATGGGACCCTTAGGTCAAAAAAGCGGGAGTATAAAAGGGCAGCGTCAAGTTGACCCTCAGTCCACGCCGCATTTGCGCACGAACTCTTCGTCTTCCTTGCGCCTCCTCTGCTCTCAGTGACGCCTCTGCTTCTCTGGTTAGGGTTAGCGCATTAGCTTCCGGTCGCCGTAGATCTCGCCGCACTTAGCCCCCAAGCTTCTGCTAGGGTTCAATAATTGATCCACCGCGCCCAAAACAACTATTGCCATGGGTTGCAAGAAGGTTTCCACCTCGATTCCTGCAACTTCCATCGCTGCTGCCGCGTTCTCCTCGTCGGAGATCGACATCCCGGAGCACCTTCGGGAGTTCTCGAAGAGCAACCTCTCCCAGGTTGATATGAACGAGATGGTGGTCGACGGCATCCTTCCAGAGCAAGTGCGGATCGATTGGAAGGTACCCCGCGAATCTTGCCCCATCCCCATTCATAAACAAATTGTTGTATTCTGCTCGTTCTTCGAGCATGGCTTTGGAGTTCCATATTGTAGCTTCTTGCGCGGGCTCCTATTCTTCTATGGGATTGAGCTTGTCAACCTCAATCCCAACTCCATTCTTCATATCACCATCTTCGTACATATGTGCGAAGCATTTCTGGGCATTCTCCCCCACTTCAATCTGTTTTGTCATTTGTTCATCCTCCGACCGATGCCAACCAAGGACAATCAAGTGGCCATAGGCAATGTTGGCTTCCAGTTGCGCAAGAAGGAGGCCTACATCAATGTGCCATTGAAGACCGGAAATAAGAACTAGAAGGATGAGTGGTTCTACTGTGACAACCCTCCCCCTGTTCTTGCCGATTTCACCAGTGCCAAGGCAATTCCTCTGGCACAATGGACGGAGAAGCCCAATCCGACCGATCCTTAGGTGGTCGCTCTATTGAAGAAGATAGCCGACTTGAAGGCTGAAGGCATTGACAGAATTACCGTCGCCAAAAGCTTCATAGTACGCAGAGTGCAGCCCCTGAAGCTTTAGAGTCACCCGGCGTGGAACTATGTTAATAATGACGAAACCAGGGAGGTGCCCGACCCGCCGAATGGTGAACTTCGTAAGAAATGCCTATCGAAAATGTTTGAAGGGGATATCCTTCAGGATGACTCGCTGATCAGGAAGGCGTATAACAAGGGCACTATGCGAGCCCGAGTAAGCCTCAGTCTGCTTTGAGCAATTCCTTATTTTCTTGTCTTGATGTCCTACTTGATATTTTGATTCTTATGCAGGTTCTGGATACTTATATATCCCATCCTCTGCTCCCTCTGACCAATACCGAGGGACCGGATTATGTCGAGAAGCCATAGCATACCGGCACTAGAGTCCTAAGCTCTTTTGCAGACGCTCGTGCTGATCCAGTAGTCACCCTGCCTCCCCCTAGTCGACTAGTGAAGCAGACTGTTGGGCGCCAATGACAATATATTGGGGATTAGGGTGATGATGAAGAATTGCCATCTGCTGATGCCGGTCAACCCACCCCTACTCCCCCCGACCGACCTTCAAGCCAGTCGGAGCCCCCAAGCCAAACTCAGAGTGATGCTGGGGTGGTGGATCAGACCAACAAGGTAGAAAAATCTGCCCAGAAGAGGAAGGAGACTGATTCTCAATCAACTTCTTCGAAGAAGAGGTTGTGCCAAATCAAGCTCAAGAAGGCTCCCAAGTTAATCCTTTAACCTTATACTCCTTGTCTCTTATTGCAATCAATAACATAGTTTAATCTCTTCCATCTTTGTTTTGACAGTAGTCAGACGAGTGATTCATAGAATGCCCAAGAGTCCGAAGCCACTCAGTCAGGACCTCCTCCTCGTCCGACTGATCTGCCCAAGTCAGTCGGCAAGTCATCAAACACGCCGACCAAGGTGGATAAGCCATTTGACAAGACAATTCCTGCCTTCATTCTGATGCCTGCACCCCAACCTGCTCCAGCCATAGTCCCTTCACCTCTTGACAAAGGTAAGGCGACATTGTCTATAGATGTCCTCAGTCGGCCCGAAGTGGGGGACGTGGAAATTATGCACCAACATCGAGAAGCTAGCAAGGTACTTCAATACTCTGCTTTTGTTTTTTCTCGATCTTATCTTTAAGCTTAACCCCTTTTTGTATACAGAAAATGTATGCTCTCGTAGAGAGAAAATAGGCTAGGCTGGAATACCTTGAAGCCGAAACTTTTGGTATGTCCTAAACTCTTCGGTCTTCATGTCTTTAAGTTTAAGACTGACACCTTGCTGGTGTTATGCTAGTCATCGGTCAGCAGCTTGCCAAAGCACAAAAGGAAATTGAAAAGCTGCAGACTGACCAAAGAGAGACGACCAAGGCCTTAGACCAAGGTCGTGCAAATATAGCTAGTAATATCACTCACCATCTGTGTTTAAATAATCAACTAATCACTCTAGCACTAAAAGTTCAAATTTTTATCTTTAGCTCATGATCAGAAGATTGCCGATCTAGAGAAGTTGACTTCCAATCAGCAATGGTTTGTTAATGCCTTGAATGCTGAGCAGGAAAACCTCTCCAAATTGATCGAGGACCAGAAGGCCGAGATCACTCGGCTGCAGAAGGAGCTGAAGGAGGCTGACGCCAAGATAGAGGAAGCCAAGAGCACCTCCAAATCCTTCAAACGTAAACTTGCCAGTAAGCCCTTCATTATTTCTCACATCTGCTTGATTCCTCTTTTGATCATACTGACCAAAAATCATCACTTGTAGCTCTATCTTACGCCGCTGGAAAGGCAATGAACTATGTTCATTCCGACCGAGTGGAGCAGTTTGGCCATTCCTTGGAGTACTTGCTGGAGCATGCATCAGAAGATGTTGCTCATAACACTCGATGAGTGGCGACCAAGGCCGGGAGTCAGGTTCTGGCTATTTGCCAATCTTGGTCTCCCGCTCTGCCATTGGACAAGATCATGGAGGGCTTCAACCCAAACTTGACCGACGACCAATGCCAGCTGCTTTTGGATTTCATGATGGAAACTTCCCAAGCCTTGGTCGACAACATAGAGATCAATCCGACCGTGACTACTCCTCCAGCAACTCCTGAAGTTGAGCTCCGAGCTGAATCTTCCTCTCCTTCAAAGGAGCTATAAATCCTGCAATGCTAGAGAACTTTAGTAACCGCGTAACAAGCAGAGTCGACCAATCAACACATGACCTCTCGCACTTTGGCTCTGGGTTTAGTGTAGTGGTAGTCTGATGTGCAGTATAAAGTGTATAACCATAATGTATAGACGTTAGACCAAGAAAATAAAGACCGTATTCAAAGAGAAGAAATTGGTCGAAGAATAGTCCAAAACCAAAATGAGGTTAGACTGAGGTGGGACATTATTACTAGCCCCCTGGCTCGATTGTTTAATGAAATGAATTAAGGAATCAAGACAATATAGAATGAAAGTCATCAAAAAATCTTTCATCAAAAAGACCGAAGTTTCATTCAGAAATAATGTATAAATATACAAAAGAATAACTAAGCATAGAAACGACGTAGATGATTTATGTTCCAGGAATTTGGTATATCATCGCCGTCTTCATACATCAGTCGGTAAGCCCCCGAGCGAGTGACTTCCATCACAACATATGGTCCTTCCCACTTTGGAGAAAGCTTATGCTGGTTCTTGGTTGACTGCACTCGGCGAAGCACTAAATCTCCAACTTGGAAGTGGCGAGTATGCACATTTTTATCATAATACCGATGCAAGCCTTGCTGGTAAAGTGCCGACCGTAACAGAGCGCAATCATGCAACTCCTCTGCTGCAATCAAATCGATCTCTTGGTGTTCCTCAGAAAGCTGTTGATCATACACCTGAACCCGTGCTGAAACAAGGCTAACCTCGGTCGGCAACATAGCCTCTGAGCCATAGACCAATAAGAAAGGTGGCTGACCAGTTGTCTGACTGGTGTTTGTGCGAAGCCCCCAAAGAACTGAAGGCAATTCTTTGACCCGCCGATCGGCATAAGGCTTAAGCCTGTCGAATATCTGTGATTTCAATCCTTGAAGAATCATACCATTGGCCCGTTTGACCTGCCCATTGCTTTGAGGATGAGCCACTGATGCAAAGTGGATTTTTATTTCGATCTCATCGGCAAAGTCACAGAACTCCACTGATGTGAATTGAGTGCCATTATCGGTGACGATATCATGAGGAACCCCAAACCGAATGAAGATATCCTTAACAAACATGATTGCCTTCTTCGATGTAATCTTGTCGACCGGCTTTGCTTCAATCCACTTGGTGAATTTATCAATAGCAACAAATAGATAAGTCAACCCGCCTGGCGCTTTCTTGAAAGGACCGATAATATCGAGCCCCAAGACAGCAAAGGGCCAAGTCAAAGGTATCATCTGAAGTTGCTGTGAAGGCACATGCGTCTGTTGAGCGAAGAATTGACAACCTTCACACTTCCGAATGACCTGGTGTGCATCTTCGACCGTCGTGGGCCAATAAAACCCTTGCCGGAAAGCTTTGCCGACCAAAGTCTTGGAAGCCGCATGTTTGCCACATATCTCGGAGTGAATTTCTTCTACAAACTTTTGGCCTTCTAGTATCGAGATGCATCTCATCAAGATGCTTGAACCTCTTCTTTTATAAAGTTGGTCTCCCACCAACAGATATCCTCGGCATCGGGTCTCTAACCTCCGTTGCTCATTAAGATCCGAAGGCAGTGTTCCCTTGTCCAAATATTGGATGAGTGGGTCACGCCAATCGGTCTCCATGTCATCATCACCAACAAGATCAGTGACAACACTCATTAGTACATCCGACCGAGGAGAAATTGTGGGTTGAATCCAAAGTGTGTAAGAAAACACCTGGCGAGACCGCAGACCTGGATGATCCCATCTTAGCCAATTCATCGGCCGCTTGGTTATTGTCTCGAAGAACATGCGTGAACTTCAATCCATCGAATTTGTCTTCGAGCTTCCTTACTTCTTGACAGTAAGCACTCATATTATCATCTACACAGTGCCAATCCTTAGTGACCTGATTAATGACCAAAGCTGAGTCACCAAAGACGTCAAGGCGCTTGATGCCGAGTGACGCAGCAATGCGCAGACCATGTAGAAGGGCTTCATACTCCGCAGCGTTATTGGACGCGCGAAACATCACCTGAAGGACATATCGAATCTTCTCTCTAGTGGGTGAGATAAACACGACTCCCGCACCAGCTCCTTGTAATTAAAGAGATCCATCGAAGTACATTTTCCAATACTCGACATCTTGTGCAGTAGGTGGGTTTTGAATCTCTGTCCACTCGGCATTGAAATCAGCTAATACTTGTCCCTTTATAGCCGACCGAGGCGTGAACATAATGGTATATTGACCAAGTTCGACTGCCCACATGGCAATTTTTCCTTCGGCTTCTCGATTGTGCAGCACTGTGCCGAGTGCGAAGGAGGTCTGGACTTTAATTGGATGAGCTTGAAAATAATGCTTCAACTTCCTGGAGGTGATCAACAATGCATACAACAACTTCAAGATCTGTTGATACCTAGTCTTAGAGGCTCCAAGGACCTCACTCACAAAGTAGACCGAGTGTTGCACTTTTTGTATATGTCCCTCTTCTTCTCGGTCGACTGTTAAAACAGTACTGACAACCTGAGTTGTGGCCGATATGTAAAGCTGAAGTTTTTCTCCTGGCTCCGAAGGCACCAATACTGGAATGCTGCTGAGGTAAACCTTCAACTCATCCAATGCCAACTGCGCCTCTTCAGTCCAAATAAAGTCGTCCTCCTTTTAAGCAGTCGGAAAAGTGGTAACCCTATAACCCCCAGTCGGGAAATAAAGCGACTCAAGGACGCCATGCATCCGATTAGCTTCTGTACATCCCATTGAGAATTAGGTGGCCCCATACCAAGGATCGCCTTGATTTTATCCTGGTTATCCTCTATACCTCGTTTCAAAATGATGTAACCGAGAAGCTTTCCCGAAGGAACCCCAAAAAAATACTTCTTTGGATTCAGCTTTATTGAATAATGCCTTAGATTGTCAAAGGTTTCTACCGGGTCAAAAATAAGTTCCTCGACGTTCCGGGTCTTGACAACGATGTCATCAACATACGCTTATGTGTTCTGATCGATCTGAGTAGCAAGGCAGCGTTGAATACCATGTTGGTAAGTCATGTCAGCATTCTTCAGACCAAATGGCATTATGATACAGCAATAGGCACCAAAGGGTGTTATAAAGGAAGTTTTAATCTGATCTTTGACCTTCAGCGAGATCTGGTGATAGCCTGAATAGGCATCCAGAAAGCTTAAGAGCTCACACCCGGCTGTTGAGTCTACAATCTGATCAATACGAGGAAGAGCGAAGGGGTCTTTAGGACAGACCTTGTTGAGATCGGTATAATCAACATAATCCTCAATTCTTTATTCTTCTTGGGTACAAGGACTGGATTTGCTAACGAGTCGGGATGATACACTTCCTTTATAAACTTAGCATCTAACAGTCTAACTATCTCCTTCATGGCGTCCTTGCGATCTTGTGCAAATCTTCTAAGCCTCTGCTGAACGGGGGTAGCCCCAGGGGGTACCCTTAACATATGCTCAATCTTTTCCCTAGGAACTCCCGGCATGTCAGATGGTTTCCATGTAAAGATGTCCCTATTTTACTGGAGGAAAAGAATGAGCGCGAGTTCCTATTTCTCGTCGAGGTTGGCCCCAGCATAAGTTACCTTATCGGGGTCCTTAGGATCGAGCATGATTTCCTTGGTTTGGATGTCATCGGTCTGAATCTTGTCTTTGGTAGGCTTCTTTACTGGAACCGTCAGTCCAGTCTGCTCCTTCATGCTGACTGCCTGCTGGATCTCCTTCTGGTCAGACAACATCAACTGTTTATTGGCCATCTCACAACTCTGTACATCGTAATCGAAAGAATTCTGAAGATCAGAGTGGAGGGAGATTATTCTATTCGGGCCTAACATCTTGAGGGTGAGATATGGATAATGAGGGACAGCCATGAATTTAGCCATCGTTGATCGACCGATGATAGCATGATATGCCGAGTCAAAATCCATCACTTGGAAGAGAATGCGCTCGGTCCTGAAGTTTTCACGGGTGCCAAAGGTGACCGGCAGACTGATCTGTCCAATAGGAACTGAAGTCTTTCCATGCACAATCCCATGGAAAGGTGAAGAACTCGGCTGAAGATCATTGACCAACAGACCGAGCTCTTTAAGAGTCCTGGTGAAGATTAAGTCCAAACTGCTTCCTCCATCAATGAGTACTTTGTTGAACTTTACCTCCTTCATCATAGCAGCAAGCACCAGCGGGTATCGACCCAGCTTCAGGATATGCTTGGGATGATCTGACTGATCAAAGGTGATTGGCACCTCAGACCACCTCATGAATTGAGGCGCAGCTGGTACCACCGAGTTGATCTCCCATAGTTCCAGCTTCTGCTTGCCCTTGGACACATAGGCATCCGGGCCACCAAAGATGAAGTTGACTTCCTTGCGGGGCTCCTGGAACTCTCCTGAATCATCCTTGTCGACATCATCCTTGGTCTTGTCTTTGCTACTGTGCCTTGGGGGATCTTTAGCAACCTTGAGCATAGCTGTTGCAAAACCCTTAAGTCGATAGCAATTCTTCGCTTTATGGTTTCCCTTTGGATGCCAAAGGCATGGGCCACTCAACAGCTCATACGTGGATGGTTGATTTGGTCGAGGGTTCTTCTGAAGTTGGTCCACCGTATGAACCGCATTGTCAGACTTCCTCTTCTTGTCCTTCTTGGAGGACTCGGGCTTGTCCGACCGCTTCTCCTTGCCTTTTCCCCGGATGTCATCTAATGCCGACTCACCAGATGCGAACTTGTCAGTGATCTCGAAGCATTCTTGAGCGGTCAGCTTGAGGTCATGATTCCTCTGACCGATCTCTCAAACCAAATCATTGTTGTGGATTCCTCCTTGGAAGGCAGCAATAATTTGTTGGTCCGGGACATTAGGGATCTCAGTCTTCTTAGCGCAGAATCGCTTGATGTAGTCACAAAGAGGTTCATCGGTCTTCTGCATGATCCGAGTGAGGTCGAAGTGGTTGCCCGGTCGATTGCAGGTAGCTTGGAAAATTTCTATGAGCTTCCTATTGAGGTCTCCCCAAGATGTGATTGACTCCTCTGGAAGAGATGTGAGCCATATCCGAACGACTGGATACAGGCAGATCGGAAGGTAATTAGCCATTATGTAGGACTCACCTCCAGCCGACCGCTCATGGGGGTTGGTCTGACCATCGTATTTTTTGATGGGAACCAGCTTGAATCCTCTTGGCCATCGAGCTATGCGAAGCCTAGGGATGGTGTTTGACGGCGGCCGATGGTCATTATCATTGTTATCGCGCCGATCCCGATTGTCACATCGACGACTATCGTCGCGGTCGCCTCTTGGAGGATGATCTTGACGGTCCTCTCGTCGGTTGTTCCGTCGGTCGTCCCGTCGGTCTTCCTTTCTCCAATCACGGCGTTCCTCCTCATAGCGTCGATTGTCCCGAGCACGTTCTTCATAATGAGAGTTGATGGTATCTCGTCCATCACGGATACTGATGGAATTTCTTAGATCTTCACGCCCATGCCCACCTCGTGAAGACGCGTGACTAGAACTTGTGATCGATTGAGATTTTGCGGCCTCTTGAGCCGCAGCAGCCTTAAGCATAGCCACCGCCTTCTGCATCGTAGGGGTCTGATAATTCGCATCGACCATTAGAGTGTGGAGCAAAGTTTTGGCCCCTGTGATGTTATTCTAAGGAGTGTGGTAGACCTTGACGCCATCCACTTCGAGTTCTGGACCGAGATCCAGTCGGCGTGCATTGCGTGAGCCGCGCGACCCTCTTGGTCGACGGCGGTGTCCGACCGATAAGTCATCAACTGGAGGGTTCTCCTTCTGTTGACCTCCTTCGGCTAGTTGATTCGGGTGGCTATCAACGGGGTTACCTTCTTGTTCACCGTCTTGTTCACCATCTTGGTCTCCATCAGCGGGATCTGCTATATCCACCATGTTGATAGTATGGGGGTATGGGTAAGCTGATCCGACCAAGTCCTCATCAAAATACCGATCCGATTTTGAATCGTTCCTGAAGGAAGGATCTTCTTCCTCAGATCTGAGTAGAACCAATGCGGGGATCATGCCAGATGAACTCGGTGATCACGCCATGGAAACGGTTGCGGCCGAGTTGGATCTATGGTTCTCCAGACCTAGGGCTCCGTTCTCGCCGACTGTGAAGTCGAGCGATCCAAAGGAGATCTTGAAGTCCGGCGAGTACTGAATGATGGGAATTTCGGCCATCGTAGTCGACGGAGAATCCCGGCGAGCCTTGTCCCCTACCTGGCGCGCCAACTATCGAAGCTTGAGATCGGCAGTAAATATATAGGGCTATGTCAAGACTAAAAACTACGATGGTAACACAAGACGCCGAGTTATACAGGTTCGGGCCCTCTCGATGAGAGTAAAAACCCTACATCCTGTGTTCTGTGTATTGTATTGATGTTGTGAAACTTGTGTCGTCTCTTGTCCCTCGATGGGGGGTACCCTGCCACCTTATATATCCGGTCGGCAAGGGGTACATGAAAAGTCCTAGTCGTAACCCATAAGGATTTATATAGAAAGTGTATCTCTACATGCCTTATGCTCCAAGCCGAGTCGATCGGCTTCCTTGTTGATGAAGTACCCGGACGGCTACCGACTTAGTCTTGTATGAGGATACCCGTAAAGCAAGTATCCCACAATTCCCATGAATTCTAGAATAGATTGTTACTGCTAGCCAAGAACTCATATTTTCCAACAATGTGCAATCTGATAATGGGAAAATTTTTGAAAATTCCCTAGATCAATCTATACCTTTGCACATGTCCACCTATCTAAAGATGTAAGTATTTTCTTAAGCATCCAATTCCAACACGGCCTTTTTGACAAGTCTCAATAAATCCAATAAGAGTTATTTCTTAATTTTACAATATATTTTGGATTTATGTCTATCTTCCTTGAAATTCCTCACCTAGCTACTCATACTGCCTTACACATGAAATATTTTGCATTGAAATAGATGTTAGGATGAGTGAATTGGAAATTGAGTTTTTTACGTAGCCATTGAGAAGGTTAGTTCTTTTGTTCATGATGCACTTTTAAGTGATGTTTTACATATGCCGAAAATTTTTACTTCTATGTTGAATAATTTTAAGAATAGTATTAGGGAGTGTTTTCAAGAATAATACCCATATCTTAAATATTTTGTTGAATAATAAATTTGATCATGCATTGTAACAATTTAACTTCTTAATTTGCTTACATTTGAAATGCTTCTATGATTGACAGGATTATATATGAATTGATTTTCATTCTTGACTTTGCTCAGGGACGAGCAAAGATTTAAGTGTGGGGGAGCTGTTCACGCTAGTTAGTGTGCCCTTTTATGCGTCAACAGCACCTTGTTTAGAGTTTAAATATCATTATTATAGGTATTAACCCTTGAAAATGGTAGAATATTTGTACAATTGTTGTTCTGGAGAATTATTGTAGAAATAGGTGAAAATGACAGCATTTTGGGACATATCCAATGGACTTGGAGCTTAAAGAGGTGAATTGTACCAGAGAAGGCCCAAGTGTCGACTGGCATGGCATGCGTGCTGGTCGACACATGGGTAATCTGGGCTGATCAAGACTGGTCCACTCCTCAGGACCTTCTAGAAGGAAGATATTTGCATAAATTTTGCAGATATACTTGGTGAAGAGATAAAAGAAAACTCCAAGATCCTAAATGTGCAATACAAGACTTTACTTTGAAGAAATCTGGTGAGAAGACCCACATGGAAGCTACAGAAGACTTGGGAACCGACATAGAAGACAACTCGGGCTGAACACAGAGTGTATCGACCGGCACGCCCCTGCGCAGATCGACACCTGACCTTTTCCTAAGAAACCGACTCAATCTTGATTTTGCCTCTATAAATACTTGTAAAGCCTAAAGCCAGCGGTGGCGCCGCCAGAGAGACAACATAACTCATGAGTTTAGAGCCACTGCGGCTTTGCCTCGTTCTTCACATCTCTAGTTGCTAGGTTTAGCTTGACTAACCTAGCCAGGTCGATGATTGTAAGATCATAGGCATGGAAGTTCAAGAACCACTGGTGCTTCAGGTGATCCATCAAGGTAGGCCTACTAGACGGTGATGAATCTTGTATTGTATAGTGTATCAGTGTTATATCTATTATGTTGATGAATGATTTTGGATATCTGGGTACCCAGGGTTTCATGGTTTTTGCATATGCTTAGTCCTTACTTAGTACATAATCTAAGTACTTATATGTTATCTTAACTATGGTGATTCGGGTAGTATTCGGGATCTTGTAATGAATCAACATTGCTCGGAGACATACATGTAGAGAGGAAGTCGTAGACAAGATTACGAGGACTTCTCCTGATAGGAGACCCTTGGAAAAGTCTATTCATCAATCACTCATGGATTCTTAGACCAAGTAATTCCATTGATGATGCAATTGGATTATACTACATTGTTATGAACTCAACTAGCAGATTATCTGGTTAACTCAATAAAACATGTTCCCCTTGATCTGCTCTGCAACCTCAAAGCCTCCGTACCGACCGGCACGCTCTGTGTGCCGATCGGTACACCTTCAACCTACCGACAAAATAGCCTCATCTTTAGAAGTTTAAGTAGATCTTTTATTTATTACTCTGTTTAATTCCCATTGGTCTCTTCGGATTCGATTAAACCTTGGAATACTCTAAGGGAAAATATGCTACAATTATACACCGTCCTCTTGCCTTATATAAGTGGGTGCGTAACTATGACCCGCAGTTGTCATTGGTCGGGGCGAGACCCAGGATCACATCCAAGTGATGCCATAGCTGCTCGCTATGGCAGTCGAGTGCCCGTGGGTTATGAGGGTGTTGACGGTCACTAAGTACCAAATTCGACCGTCAAATACCTACATAAAACTATAAAAGTAAATAACCGATATAGTAGTAGGAGTTTATTACTAATGAATTCCATAAGTGTTGGTGAATATTTGCCTACTGGTGATTTATGCATGTAATTGAGGTAAATTCCATGTCATCATAGGAGAAATGACACCTCCGGTCAATTAGAGCACAACACAAGGATCTACAGGCCCATAAACAAAGCAAACCAACATACTATAAGGCCTAACACATGGAGGGGCAAATAGGGACAGTAAGTCAATGTCCCAGATAAAGCTGCAACCGAGATGGGCCAGTTGATATTCGACCGAGCACCCATGTTCGGTCGAACATCTTTTGGGCCCACTCGAGCCAGGCATGCTCAAGGAGTTTCACACCGCCTTTCCAAGATCGGTTACCGACTTTAGGCCCCGTTATTAGGAGGGGAGTGCCTCCACTCCAACACACACAAGAAGAAGATTTAGTGTTTCAATCAAAGGCTTTAGCACTGCTAAAGTGCTTAAAAAATAGGGAGACAGTGAGGGGGAGTTCGAGGAAGCATCGGGCTTGTCGACAATCTTCCCAAAGGTCGTACCTCAACGGATGCTTTCCTTTCAAGTAAGTATTCATGATTCCTCTTTGGTATGTAAGTTAGTTCTTTCCTATATTGCTTATGAGATCATCGCTCTATTTAGTTAGAGTATCATAGTCTTCTATAAGCAAGGTACCGAGACTTTGATAGTAATCGATAGTGTAGACATAGTGTCTAGGCTAGGGGTTACCTTTGTTTGTGGCATGCCCTACGGTTTGTAGAGGTAGTCGTAGGTGGTGACAGCCCTATCCAGCCTTAGCTATCCTTCACGTTCATTTAAGTCGTAGAGCTATTGGCTAGAGTCACATGTGGATGGAGGGGTAAGCCAGTGCCCGAAGTAAACAGATATAGACTGAACCTACCTTATTATAGGACCCTTGACCATAGGAATTCTCTCTAGAGCAGGGCATTCAGTTAACCATGATCCATCACTGCCCAGATGCCTCTGCTGTTTGTGCGACGCCTGTGAGCCATCATCGATGCTCGTGTGACGCTCACAAGCCACTATTGTTCATGCGTCGCCGCCGCAAGCCGTGATTGGTGGATGATTGGATGCGAAGCATAGGTTGGATTAGTGTGGGCTGTGTTTTAGTGCGACTTGGTGTTTTAATTGGCCTAGATAGGTTGTGTTTTCATTGGCCACATACTGTATGGGTTGGATCATCGGTTTATTCGGTAGTTCAGTTAATACCAAGTCATAACCAAAAGAACTCGGTTAACCATAATAGACAAAACTGAAAACCAAAACTAAAATAAAAAAATGGTTAACCGCATAGCTCAGTGCAGTTCAGTTTTTTAGGGGCAGTTAACCGGTTTTGCGGTTAACCGCACCCACCCCTAATTCTCTCTACCCTTTGCTTCCATATTATTGTTTTCCCTGGACGGATTAATTTTGAAGATTAGCATACACATGTTCCTTGTGATTGGATAACATGGAATACTCCTAAGTGCTACAATAGTATCTGTGCGCTTGCAGATTTATCTGTGATCATAAGAAATAACCACAGAGGGATCCCAAGGCTCAGGTTATCTAGTTGCATAGTCGGCGTCGCCTCAGTGGTGGCGCCTGGAACAGTCGGCATTGGCTCAGGCGCTGGCTCGTCGCCACTGTGATCCTATTTGTTATGACGATGAAGTCCACTATTTAGGTTGCGTCCTCCAATCGCCGTTATGACATTGCCTCAGTGGCAATTCGAGCAATCGGAGGGGACAAAGGCATCGTCACTTTGATACGTGCTAGCATATGCGCGGAGGTGGCGACAAAATCTAGGCTCCCAAAGCGCATGCTAGTGCCGGGTGCTCAGAAGGTGGCAAGATTGCCCATCCTAGCCGGAGGGAGAATCGAACAAAATGTGCAAAAGATCCCCTACCTCTCGCGCCAACTGTTATAGTTTCCATCACCTACTAGTAAACTTATTCATGGGGATTGCACGTTTAGGCTCGGTAATGGTTCACGACAGGAGGACACGAGGATTATATTAGTTTGGGGAGAACCCATACATCCAGTTTCAGCGAGCTCGTGTTACTCGCGAGGGGATGAAGTACAGAGGGAGTACAATGATGGTGAGAGAGGAGAGTTCTAAAAGTCTCTATGTTGCATGTGTGTGAAGAAAGTTGTGCATGTGTTCTACAATGTGTGAGTCGTTGCCTGAGGAAGAAGATGGCCTCCCCTTTTAAACTATAGGGGTTGGGCCAGTTTTTACAGAGAAGGGGGAGAGAGTGAACTCGATAGGGGTAGTGAAGTCGATTGCGTACCCCAGTCATCATGGGCCCGTGGCCGCTAGGGTTCAATCGCTGCATGTGGCTGGGTTGATGTATCGGATAAGAAATGTATTTCGTCTTGACTTAGTCGGCATCAGTTGTCATAGGTGTGGTATGCTTACTGTCACCGGACAGTGCGGCGAGGCGTGCAAGCACGTCTGGCATGATGATGACAATGATAGGGGTAGGCTTACAATGCAATTTGATCTCCCATCACCTTGTGCCAATAGCCTAGGTTACCTTTAAATACGAGCTGGTGGTGGTTGTTGACATCTCATCCCGCTCGACCCCTGTCGCTTGGGGTCGAGCGAACCAAGTGGGGGTCGACCCCTCGCGAAGGGTTCAACCCCTCGCCAAGGGTTGAGGGCTTTGTCGCCTTGCATTTGGCGGGTGGCTCTTGGATGCGGTTTGCTCATCATAACTATCAATTCGGGGTTGTGCAGCGCTGCGCCGCTCCGTCCCGTCCGAACAGGGTGGTCCACTGACAGAGTTGGCAGGGGTAGTGAGTGGCGTCTGTGCCACTATGCATGCATGCGCACGCGTCATGTTTATGGGTGTGGGGTGGGAGTTGTTATCTGCTGCACTCTCAACCCTGGTCGCGGGTCGAGCGAGGCGCCTCGCGGCCAACCCCATCCGTGAGGAGGTGCGAGGGATTCGTTCGTACCTACGCAGGGTTGCACGAGTCACCGTGTGGCCCATTGTCAGGCCTTGCCGCTAATGTTCTAGTGTTGTGTGATCCCCACATGGCATCACCAATATTTATCCCCAACAGTACCCGAGCCAGCTGAAAAAAAAAAGAGTTTGGAAGATAATTTACGAAGAACACGTCCTCATTAGTTGAATATTACCTGATCTTTTATATTATGTATATATAAATGCTAGAAATTCCAATGTCTGTGATCAACAGAGTAGAAATTTGACTCATAATAATATATTAGTGACGTGCTTCTTAAAAAGTGGTAGCTAGTTATCAACGGCAGGATTGACTAATTAGGGGTCAACTGCCAAAGTAAACTCTAGCCGTCGGCCCATTTTTATGTACAGGTTTATTTTTGGACATTTTTATTTCAAGAATATTCATCTAACATTTTTTATTTAACCTCATTAGTTTTTCAATATTTTCCAATATTTTTTCAGATGCTGACCAACATTTTTATTTTGTAGTCTATATTTCAAAATATTGACCAACATTCTTGTTTCTTGCCAAAAAAAAATTTTAATATTTTTTTACTTTTATCCAACATTTTGTAAATGTTGACCCTTTGGGTTTCTCACAAGATCTCCTACGCGGCAGCAGCGGAGCCATAGTGGACTAGGCCACCATAATAAGATCAACTCCAGCCTCTATAATTTATTTTGAGGATTATTTTTTAATTTTTAGAGGTCCAAAATAATTTTGCACTCCAGCCCAACAGACCCACCGCCGTCCTCTCTCTCCCTCCTCCCTAGCCCGTGCACACCCGCGCCGCCAGCACGACGTCCCGCTGCCAGCATCCTCCCCCGTTATTATCGATGATACATAGCCAGGATGTCTCTCATCTAAACTAATAAAGAATGAGATCTTGTGATCCATGTTTTTATCATAGAAATATTATACCCATCAATTTGAGTCATTGGATCTAAATAGGACCATCTATTCTAACCACTCGTTTATGGAATGAAGAAAAAAGTTATGCCATTTAACACCATCTATGGTCTTGTGTCAACCAAACTTTTTTTACTTAATCTTTTCTAGCCTCTGCGTGCACCCGCCAAGCTCACGCGCACCTTTCCCCGCTGCCGTATCCCCCAAATCGCTCGCCTTCCGCAATTAACCTCTCAGTTGCCGCGTCCTACGCCCCTATCGCCATCGAATAACCCTAGGCCCCTCACCCCACCGCGGCCACCAGTTTTGCAATCGTTCGTGAGCGCCGAGGCCGATGACATCGAGTCCCTGCTGTGGACCGAGCCTGAGGTCGTGGCCAGCGTGAGCGAGATCGCCATCAAGGTGACGGTCGACGGTGGTGGCGATTGCGGGGCCCGTGCAGGTGCTCGTGGCAGCAAAAAATGGATAGTATCGCCGACTGCTTGTGGCCTAGCTCACGCGTTAGGCGGGCTACCTACGCTGTGCAAGCCGCTGCCTTGCGGTTGCAGATGCGTCGACCGCGGCCCTCCACCTTGGTGTGCTGGTCACGGTACCGGCATGGTCGAAGGTCGGTGGCAATCTGGATGAACTCCGTTGGCACGGGCTCCGGTTTTGGCAGCACGGAAGCCTTTGTCTCGGGACGAGGCCACCATCGCGCCCATCTCAATGCCCTCCACCACTGTGCCGTTGTTGGCCGCATGGTAGAGTGTCGTCGCGTGGTCCTTGTCCATCTCTGATGCTCGTGACTCCAGGAGAGATCGGATTGGGGGCGAGACATGGCAGACCATCAACTCCGCACCCCGTCACCATCGACTCCCCACTTCATCGAGCACCTTCCCGAGCAACAGGTACTTCTACGTTGCCATTACCTAACTGTTTTTAAGTTTTTATCTCATGCCCGTAGCTCGGCCTCCCTTCCTCACCGACATGTCCTCTCAGATCGAATTTGTTCTGGTTTCCTTCGTTTTTTTGGGCCACGTGGCTGTTGGATACTTCAGATTCTTTGACTGGAGATGCAATCGAGTTCATTTAATGATGTTGTGCTGAAACTAGATGCAACTATGTGTTCTGATTAACAAATCTACACCATGGGTGCATCCTGGTTTGCTTGTTTCGTGTCTTTGGACTGCATCGCACGTACATTGTGGGTAGATTAACAAATCTACATTGGTAAACACGCAGATCATTTGGACTCCATGGTGGGTGCATCCTGGTTCTTGAATATTCCTCTTTATATCTCTTTAATATTCAGTCAAATTGTATCGTTGTTTTCTTTATATCTCACTACAATTCAACCATCTTTTTGTCATTTTTTATTCTTCAGCTACATATGCCATATGCTATGTCAGATTATGCCATGTTCGTGCTTATCATGGTTCGTATTTTGTTAGAAAACCCTGAGTGATATCAAAATATTAAATGTTTTGTATTCATTTTGACTTATTCAAAGCTTAATTTGCCTTTTATCACAAAGCAGAGAGTTTTGTTGTCAGATTTCTATGAAGAAAGAACTGTCAAAGCCACAAGACATTTAGTAGGTTGCGTGCCATAAACATGTGGCTCCTCTTCCACGGCCTTTTAGAGACCTACCACCGTATCCCATGGACACACTGCTCCCTTTATGGCAGGTATGACATAGGGCTCAAGAGCATATTCTACCTAGATGAAAACGTAATGAACATGGACAAATGAAATAAAACTTTGCAAGAATCTTGATTTGATTCTATCCACTGTTATATATTTATCACTGCGGCACACATAGTCAGTCATTGGCCGCTAATGATGGAATTACATGTTATTTTCCTTACGATCCTAAATTTGCATATCATGATTGTAACTTGATTTTCACATATTCAGAGTTTTTGGATCTTCCCAATTCTTCTGGAACCTTAGATTTTTATCGGCAGTAATTTAACATAAGATGCTTACAATATGATTAAATTTATGTTTGGCTATTAGAAAGTCAGTCAATATAATTTATCCCTATCCTTCACTTACATCTACTAACGTCAATATGCAAGAACCAGGTATCAGCAGAGGAGATGTCACATAAGCAGTGTATTACGAAGCTTTTGCTATTCATTTCAGTCTAATTTTATATTAGTTTGGGGTTATAGTATTTTTTATCTTGTTAGTGCATCGAAGAGCACCGTGTAAATAGAGGAGCTGAAACCTGAAGTTAAAACCAATCAAGTGGAAGCTGGTGCTGGATAGAGCAGGGGATGTGGATGGTGGGGAGGAGTATATGGGGACACTCTAATATGAGGTGCTCAACTGTATATAGAAGAAGCATTACAATCCACACGGTTGGCTGCACCTCCACGGGAGCTCATGCCTCAAGGTCAAGGAACAGGTAGCTGGTTAGGCAAAGGGCTGAGATCTTTGTGTCAGTGTCCACAGTAGGAGGCGGTATGGTCTCTAGGCTTTAGCTCGGCTAAATTCATGGACAAGCGAAGAACTGTCCTATACCCAACATTGTGTTAAACTTGATTTCTCTTATTGTATTCATGTATTACCACCCTTGAATTTGGCCATGGAAAACTTGTGTGTAGTTCGATTGTTGCATGGCATTTAGCGAAATGTGAAGAGAGATGGAGACATTGCATTTCCTTTTAATAAAGTTGCATCAAAGAAAAACACGTCATCTCACTGACGGTTCTCTTGACCGATGGTTTAAAGATAAATGCTCAGGTAATAGTTTAATTATGATTGTGAGTCAGATTGATGATAATATGAGATTGGTTCTACCATATACTATTTTTTATTCATTAATTTTTCTTACACCATGCTCTGGAGATGACAAGTTAACCAATTTACTCACAAGCCATGTTTAATTTTGATTACAAGGCCAGTCCTTTCCTTATTTGTCATTCTAAAATTGCATGTACAATATCAGTAGATGTCCATTATTCTTTTCTTCTTTGTTAATATACAATAGTTTTATATTACAATCCTTTTCATGTTGAATATTGTTTAATCTTTAGTGTTCTCCCCATTCTTATTCAATCTAACAGTTGATTATGAAACTGGTTCCTTTTCTGCCCATATCAAAATAAACCGGTGTATAAAAAGAGTCTGAATTGCATGACTGTTATTGCAGCAAGTGATGATCTAAAAGTTTGTTCTTGCTGCATAACTGCAATGGTTTCTGATTATTTATGCAATTACTTTTGATCATAGATTATTTTAATTATTTTCTTGGGGTCGGTATGGTATGTCCTGATGATCTACGTGTGTTTGGACTATGGATTGTGCCTTTCCAGTGTACTAAGTTCTCTGGTTGTATTTGAGTGTAGTGAAGCTAATGCTTTGGATGATTCTGATGCAAACCTGTGCTAATGTGGTGGGTGGAGAGGCCTAGGAGCTATGCACAACTAGGCGCTTACTTCACTCTGACTATTCAAGTACTTGATGCTAGGCATCAAGGTAATTATTTTCCTGCATTCATATATATTTTATGTTCCTTCCCATTGTCATGTACATAGTCTTATGACAAACCTGAGCCTTAAGGTATGTTTGTAGTTCACATTGAGATTTTTGTGTCCACTGTAGCCCCCAAATAAATACACTATTCCAACATTTTTAAGAATAAGATCGCTCTGGTGCATGTGCCACATTTAAGATTACTTTGAGGCTTGACTTGTTTTTTTCACTTGTCCTAGAAGGCATTTTTATCAAGGAAGTTGATATAAGTTAATATGTGGATTATGAAAAACAGAGCTGATAGAACAGAGTTGGTATCAATGATTTGCAATGGGAAATATTTTAAGACGTCAGATGGATAAATCTTTATACCCATATATAGTTTATATTTTTTTCTTGTTTGGTGTTTCCAAGTGACATATGCCTTAGTAATTCTTTCATCTATTTTGTCTATGTAGTGGAATGTACTCTAGAACCAATGAATTCTCAGCCTCTTTCATTTCTTTTATGTTTGGCTTCTTTTGTAGGACAAGACCAGTAAGGAGCAACCGAGGAGTAGGAAGAATGGAAATGGTATGAAATATATCCCACCGAATCGCAAACAAACTTTGTTTTGTTCAATTTAGAGGAAAATTATGATCGGCGGTCTCAACAGGGACAAAAACAACTACATAGAGATGTTGTCTATAGTTTCTATGTTCTTTTTTTGTAAATATTAGTTGCTGACATTCAATTGTACAAACACATGTGTAAGTAGTATTGTGAACTCCTAAAACTTTATAAAATGTACAAGAGGATTTGATCTAGACTGGTGCTATCCACTTGGATCTGTTTGGTTGTAATCTTTTTTTATTATTCTTACGAAATCTGTAGCTCTCATGACAAGGAAGTGACTTGAAGTGAAGCTGTGCTTGAGTGGAATAAACAGGACAATAAAAGGATGCTTCATGCTATTTTCTGGGTTGGAAGTATGGACAACATTAGATTACTTTTAACAAGGTATTGTGATTAGATTTGACAGATGTTCTTGGGTGTTGTCACCACAGCCACGGGTCATTGTTGCAGGTTGGCAGTAGCGTAACGGAAAGGGGAGAAGGTGCTGCTATTTTAGATCGAGGCATGGGCCATCATCAATTGCGACATGTGTGAATATGGTACGTCGAGAAGCCAGTAGCTATGCCCAGTTGGATGCATTCCATCGGTAGCATCAATCCAGTAGTTAAAGATTGACAGACAATTAATAGAATTCTAGATTTGTGTGATCACTTTTTTAGAGACATGCCTGAATCATATATATTTTTTTTTGTATATTTGTACTTCTGTAATCAAATTAGTTATTTGAACCATGTGAAGTGCGCAATTATTGATTAGGCTACATTTTGTTTAGGCTAAGAACACAAGGCCAATGCCGTTGATGACAAAATGCTTAGAATAATATCCTGGCAATTCGTATTTTATGAATGAATATTATGAGCTAATAGCTACTGAAAGGATATGACATCTTATATATAGGAAAAAACAATTGCAGATAATGTAAGCCTCGATCATTTTTATTTTTATTTGAATTACAAAATTAGCTGACTTTTCAATGGTTGAAGAAATGCCATAACATCAAGAAAGTGGTAAAATTTACGAGACTTCAGTTAATTGACATTTCTGATCTTGTTATCCAGGTGCTAATATAGATGGAAACAACTACTTGCATATTTTTTCTCAATAAAATCTAGATCAATTATTGTAGTGCCTTTTGGATTCACTTTCTGAGACCAAATGGCAAATGTTTTGCACCTATGTTATGTTTATTATATGAGTGCAATTTGAGTATGTTGAATGATTTACATAATTTGTATGTAGTCTGAAATCATGGCTCATATAGGGTATGATATATGCGGAGACACTATCCAAGGCAGCACGCCCCATACTACACCTACATTTTACAATCCATACTTCAAGAGCAGCCTTTGTTCTTCATCCTTCGTATGGTCATTGGACACCCTAACAAACCATAGAATTTGATGGTTACACATTAAAATCACTTGGTGTCGGGAGTGTAAGGTAGCCCGTGATGGGGTGAAAAACAATCACACAAGTAGACTGGATTGGATGGCTATGTCACGACGTCGGGACAGATCTTAATCATGTGGACGTCAGATAGATCATTTTGTTATGAGAAGATTTGTGTAGATGATTGCAGGGTGACACATAAATCACAAGTAACTAGCTTGATCTTTAAATTATAGCTAGATTAAGTTAGTTGTCATTTTTCTTTTCTATAGGATAAAAACAGTCTTTTCGATCATTCCAAATGTGTCCTAATCGACATGTGCAAAAGAAATCAGTCTATCTAATTATAAAATATACTTTTTATAATTATATAAAAGATTAAAGATTCAAACAAATATAAGTTTTCAACAAGAACCATACCATTTTAAGAAGCCAAAACTTTTAAAAGATGTAATATATATATATATATATATATATATATATATATATCATATGTATATTAACTTTTGAAATGTACTTGAACTATGACATATCAATTATTTCTAAATTTTCTATCTGTAGTATTATAAGAATTTTCTCAACATATATCTCATGAATAAACTTTCGCGCGTGCGTGACGCACGTGCATAGTAACTAGTACAAGTAAAGTAGAGATAGACTCCTACTTGGATATGTATACTTTGCCATGTAATCCTGTCCTCCTGGATATATAAGGCAGGACGGGAACCTCCCTCAAGGGAGACATAGCATCACGCATAACATAGAACTAGACATCATCATCTACTTCTACCCCCTCGTCTAGATCTATGATCTACACATATCAATACAAATACCACAGAACACAGGACGTAGGGTTATTATCCTCCGGGAGGCCCGAACCTGTATAAATCGGTGCCTTGTGTTACCATCATCTCTCGACATAGGGCCGAGAATAAGTCTTGACATTTGGTGCCCTCCGTAGGGATAGTGCGACGGTCGGCTTATTGAGTTCGATGGCCTCAAGCTACTTCATGATTTGATCGCGATCTGACCGGTGTTGAAGCGCATAAGTCATCACATCTTTATTAAATGACTCCCAACCAAGTTGTGAAAGACCGCTGCTTCTTGCATGACGATGCTTCTTGCATGATGTAAGCTTCATAATCATTGATGATTGGATCCCCGAGGTATGGATGTTTTGGTGATAGATGACAACTATGAAATTGTGGGCTAATATCTACACGAGTGTTGTCTATGTATGAATCATCTCATAACTCTATTGCAAATCATATGGATGATGGTTGCCTTGGCGATTGATGAAAATGAGCACAAGAATGAAGGCTTGTGAACTTGATGGAGTCCAAGGGTTGATGGAGATGGATCAAAGTGGAGAACAAGCTATGGAGCAAGTGTTTGGAACACTTGACTAGTTGTTAGTGGAGCAAGTGTTTGGAACACTTGACTAGTTGTTAGGGCTTTGAGTCCATAGGAAAAACCAGACTATCAAGGGGGTCTAGGTCATTCTCTTAGGTCATGTCTAGTCGGTGATGTGCAAGGTTGCTCGGTAAAATCACAGGCACTAGGTGACAGTGGAGAAGCCAAGGAGCTATTCGGAGAAGTCGGGAAACAAAGTCAAGCGAGGACGACAAGTTTCAGCTTATGGACATAGAGACCGGATAGAGGGGTCAGTGGAGACCGGACTGTACGGTCACTATGGGGAGTTCGTCTGGGGCTTAGCCACAGCGAGGAAACTGTCTGTGCCTGGGAGCCGTAGAGACCGTCCGATCTGTATGGCTCGGCACAGAGCACCGAGGAAGCATTTTGCGGAGGCTCCTCGACCGGAGAGAGAAAGTGGACCGGATGGTCCGGTCTGCTGACCGGAAAGTCCGGTCAGTTCAGGAAAGTTGTTTGGACAGTGCAGCCAACGGTTCTGGGAACCGTTCCAGAGAGACCGGACAGTCCGGTCTGGGAGTGACCAGACAGTCCAGTCATTGGGTCCAGAAAGGCAACTTCGTGAGGCAACGGCTAGTTTGAGGTTGGGAGCCTATATAACTTCGTTTCTGGGGTCTTGGAGACCTCTCTTGGCTAGTGGAATACTTGAGAGCATTTGGTAAGGTCCAAGAGGAAAAGAGGAGAGCACTAGGAGGAGATATTGCATATCTTGAGAGTGCTAGAGAAGAGTAGCTTGAGCATCTTGCACATCTAAGGCTAGGGTGTCCTTGAGGGTGTGATCTAGATTGTTACTCTTGGTCTATGGTGAGACCTAGACCGGTTAGGTGTCGGTGATCGAGCCTATCGTGATCGGTTGTGAAGGCTATCACACGTTTGTACACGGTTTGAGCCCGCCGTTGAAAGGGGCATCGCTAGTGAGCGCCCGTGTTGGCTCGGGGAGTTTGGCAAGTTCTCGAGGGAGGCGAGCTTGTGCTTTGTGCAGCGGTGATGCACATCGTGTCTTCACTCTAGGAGTGATTGCGGGCTTGTGGGCGAGAACTCCACTTGGTGGCGGGAGGGACCGGGACTCCGGCAGGAGTGGTCCAATGAGGATTAGGGGAAGGCGCCATCCTTTCGAGACCTTAGGAAAAAATCATGAGCATTCCTTGATCCTCTCTTTACTATTCCGCAATTGTGTGCTCTAGTGAGTAGGGTGACTTGTGGCTTGCATAGGCTAGTGTGATTGGATTCCGCTCTTTATCATATCATGAACACTAGCATGTGTAGGGTCTTTACCTAATAGAATTGCTTAGGTTGCTTATCGTGTTAGACTCAAGTAGTGGAATTTGAAGTAATTGGATTCATGAGCGGCTTACCGATTCACCCCCCCCCCCCCCCCTCTCGATACAACTTTGGTCCTTACATGTGGTATCAGAGCCAAGTGCTTATCTTTGAGGCTTCACTGCCCTGAGTAAGGATGCCAGGACTGGTGGGGAATGTTCCCATATTCAGTGGTGAGGACTATGCTTATTGGAAGGCTCGCATACAAGCCTACCTTCAGTCCCTTGATCCAGACATATGGTCGGTCACTCATGAGTTCGATGCGAATGCGAACCTACTTGAGCCTGACTATATTAAGTGTAATGCTAAGGCCAAGAATGCTTTGTTTGCTTGCATCTCTAAGGATGTTTTCACTCAGCTAGATGCAAGTTCCACAGCACATGGTATCTGAACTGAGATTCAGGGGCTCTATGAGGGCACTCGTGATATCAAAGAGGAAAGATATTATGTGCTAAAGAACAAGTATGATAACTTCACTAGATTGCCACATGAGAGAGCTAACACTCTTCATTATCATTTTCATGTACTAGTGGAGGAGATCAATGCACTTGGGGATGATTTCAAGATGAAGCCCGTTGAGGTGATAAGAAGATTCTTGAGGCTATTCAAAGAACCCAAGTATGAGTCCATCATCACCTTCATCTTGCAAGGTGACCTCAAGACCAAGACCATGAAGGAGGTACTTGGCAAGATCACCGCCTTCGAGAGCTATAAGTTGGGGTTGGATGTTCCTCAACCATCCAATCTTGCTCTACCGGTTGACAAGCAAGAATCTAGCAAGAGCAAGAAGAACAAGAAGAAGGTGATCATTGAGGATGATGATGAAGAAGATGATGATGAGGGTGACTTGACCGAGGACTTGCACTTCTCATGAAGAAGATGAAGAACTTCAAGAACAAGTTTGCTTCCAAGTCAAGAGGCAAGTGCTTCAATTGTGGCTCAAAGAATCACTTTGTCCGAGAGTGCCCAAAGCCTAAGAAAGAAGCATTCAAGTCACAAGATTCAAGTGAAGAAGAAGAAGAAGACCCCAAGGCCAAGCACAAGAAGAAGAGGTACTTCGACAAGGACAAGAGCAAAGGCAAAGGCAAAGCTCAAGACTACAAGAAGAAGTTCTCTCGCAAGGATCTTGTTGGGGAGTGGACAAGCGACAACTCATGTGATGAGTCCTCTTCCTCAAGTGATGAAGAAGTGGCTGGCCTAGCCATGATCAAGACCACACCTACACGAGCTCTTCCTCCACCTCCCACGTGCCTCATGGCCACGAGCCAACTTGGGGAGAGTGAGGATGAGAGCAGCAATGATAGCAATAATGAGGAGCTTTCATGTGCCGAGCTTTGGAGTATGCTTGAGCAAGCCCGCGACATCGCCGTCAAGAAATCCAAAATGTTGGATGTGGTAAGAAAAAAATGTAAGTTGGCTAAGGACCGTGTTGGTGAGCTTGAGAGCGAGCTCAAGGACCTTGTCACATCTCATAAGGCCCTAAACAAGAATTATGACAAACTCAAGGTTGATCATGTAGAGCTTCATGAGAAGTACAAGGCCCTTGAGATCACTTACGAGGCCATCAATGTTGAGAACCTTGCCTCTCCCTCCCCTAGTTCATCAAAGAGTGATGCTTCTACTATGTGTGATGAACTAACCACCTTGGTCGAGGTTTCTTCTCTTGAGCCATTCATTTTGGAAGAATATCACAAGCTCAAGGAAGAGAGGAAGATGGTGATGGATGGCTTTGCGAGACTCACACGTGGTAGAGCCATCCACAAGAAGATTCTTTGGAGGAACTTTGTAAACAATGTCTCCCACCGGGGACTTGGCTCATATCCCACTGCCATCAACATCACAGGGACGAGTGATTCCATCCCCGCATGGATCAAACCCCTTCTCGCTGATGACTACTATTGCGAGAGGTGTTGCAAGGATGGCCACGCCACCAAGGATTGTCCCATGGTGAGAAGTTCCATTGTTTTACCTAATGCTAACTTGTTCCATGAGAACACACATTTCAAGCTTTTTAGGAACAAGGATGGCAAGGTGAAAGCTAAGACCTTGAGACCACCAAACAAGAAGAGGAAGGTCAAGAGCATATGGGTGCCTAAGTGCATTATTGATCTTGAGAGATCGGCTATGTACAAGTGGGTGCCCAAGAACAAGACCTAGATGGTGGTGGTGGTGGATCGAGAGCTTTCATAAAGATCATGTAAAGTCCACCACTAGTGACATGGACCTCAACAACCTATCTACTCCTGAGGGAGGTAACCATGTTTGTTCTTTGTAGTTATGGTGTGTTTTTCTTTCTCTTGCATTGGATGGTAATTAGGACTCCTTTGTGACTAGTATGCTTTGCATCCATGCATGTATAAATAACTAAAAGAAAAACACATAAAATTAGTCAATGTCTAATGCATCCAAGATAGATATAAGCAAGGGAGAGTGCTTGAGATGGTGGTTTAACTTGTCTCAAGGCAAGGCATGGCTTATAGTGAGTAAGCTTGGCAGGGGTTCAAACTTGACATTGTTAGGTTTCCTTCGTGTCGTGTTTTTAATATTGCTTGCATTCACATGGCATGTTTACTTCCATTGCATATGTAAAATGCTTGTTGCATACATCATATAGGAAATACAAAGGAGGCTTGTCGCACTTGGAGATATTTGTGCCTCATGCTCTATATGAGATTACATCTCCATAAGTGTGACCAAAGGAAAGGATTGTGCTTCATGCCCATTGAGCAAGCTCTTATGAACTCTGAGGTTAAATCTACTCGCGCGGTTCATGGACTAAGGCTCAGACATACCCATTTGGTTCTTATTTGCCTTGGTTCTTATTTGCTCGATCTTTCATTTGGCTTTTGCGAAAATTATGAGGCCATAGAGTGCCATTATTTGAAAATGAGTGTTTTAGAGTTCCCTCTATATTCCAATTGCAGTATTTATTTGTGTGTTTAGCGAGGGCACTTGGAAAATGGAGAAAAGCCTTGATTCAGCATCTTTCTAGAAGTGACCGTACGGTCCGGTCATATGACCGTATAGTTCAGTCAGTGGAACTGGGCACAGTGCCTAAGGGGAGTCTGGTTGTAGAGACCGGACAGAACGGTCCTAGAGACCGTATCATCCGGCCTGCAGAAAGCCTGCAAACCCCAACCTGACCGGACAGTCTGGTGTAGAGACCAGACCGTCCAGTTTGTTCGGTTGATCACATGAAGCATCTCTCGATCTAAGCCGTTGATTGCGTCCTCATGTGATCTCGGTTGCTCGTCAATCTATTGACCTAGGTCAAATTGGGAAGACCCTGTCTTTTTCCCCGTTCCACACCTGACGCCGAGTACTCGCTCCCAGCACGCCAAAGTCGCCTCCACCGTCATTCTCCCCCCCCCCCCCCCCCCTGTGACAACCCTACTCTGAAAAGTAGAGTATGTCGATCAGGATCGCCTCGGGAGATGGTTAATGAAGTAACCATACACAACATTCACACATGAACATCCATCATTTACAACATTACATCACTTAGGTGCATAATATTACAAATTCACATGTAGAATATAATTAAGTTCAGATCTGATACAATACATATGTCCTTAGTACATATTACATAACTTAGCGGAAGAGATATAACGACAAACACGACGTCAAGACCTACGTGAACCATGCCAGCCCTATGGCGATGGCTCACTCATCATAGTTAGAGGAGCTAGGGACCCATTCAATGGTCCAGTTCTGAGGCTCCTCACCTTCCCACACAACCTTGTTACAACAATCACAATATGTGGCCTGAGGAAAACCTGAAAAACAACATCAACGTAAAGCCTGAGTATCTAACATACTCTGGAAGACTAACTCGTCAACCGGTTTACTAAAACCGACTCCTAGTATGCAGGGGGCTGACCGGGTTCATTTGATAGTTGCATAAAAAGCTCCTATTAGTTCTATGCTGCACTTTCAATTTCCTTAAACAAGATTTTACTTTGCTTATCATAGAACACAGCTACGGTGAGTCTAGCTAGCTGCTAAGACATGAATATTGCTAAAGAGCAATACATCACAGCATTGTGTATCCATAGCATAAATAAATTTCAGAAACATAACCACAACCTTACTACTTAACATATCATTGCCGCTGCTCGAACAAGAGGTACTCATAACCGCGAGGGACGGTAATTCGAATTGATTTACTTCCTGTAGGGAAAACCCAAATACACGACATACGCATCATTTAAGAACACGCATGGCCACCGTTCACAAGATTGCTATAAAGTCGATCTGGGGCCATCGATCCCGAGTACACGTCCTCCCCGCGATACATTACTTCGTATCCGAGGCTTAACCCATGCACTCTCCAGCGGTCCTCAAACCCGTGCAATCACCGTGCTGTTCACATCACCTCTGGATCGATGAGTATGGCCGTCCAACAATACAGCGCTCAAGTTACTAGGTTTACCAATTCCCATATTAAAGGTATGCACTTGGTATGGTTCAATACTTGTTTGCGGAGTTGCAACGATAGGTGCTCTATTTTATCGAGTTCATCAACCAATTGAACCATAGTTGAATCTATAACCTACCGTTGACTCCACTAGTTTAAGCATAGCATTTGCTAACGGAGAAGCTTACTAACATACTACTCATAGGTCCTTGCTGGAGTATGCAAGTGTGTTTCATCCAAGTCCTATACTTAATGCACAATACAATATTCCTAACTTGTGATAAAGAAAAAGGACTCGAAAATTTAATGGGTTATGCACCGGGGCTTGCCTTGGGTGTGATCGTAGTTAGCGTCTTCACCAAAGTGCACTTCAGCTCCTTGCTGGTCCGGTGGGATCTCCTCGGTCTCGATTCCTATATGGAATGGGCATGCATCAATGCTAAGGAATACACAAGGTTTCATGGAGTTTTCTTAATTAAAGATGAAATGGAGGGCATGACAATTCGTGGCGTTTCCTCAGCAAATAAAATTAATGACTAATCATTTATTCATGAATGTGTGCACACCTAAGTATGACATGGTAGCTACTGAATTTTGAAGGGGACAAACTTCTAATTACACAAATGTAACTTTTAATTATCACAACCTTAGTGTATGTCTACTTTAACATGAGCATGGCCTAGATGTTGATTATAGGACATCACATGCTGATGATGATATGACAACGTAGTACTTAGGGTCAAACTTCAGAAAGTTCATTTTTGAACAACCCAACTAAAGCGACCAATTGCATAACTAGTTCTAGCTCATATAGTTAATTAAGAACCAAGAGTATAAATGCCCATGAGCATTTCTACTGCAATGGGAGGATGAATGATTCTCCATGAATTTCCAGAAACTAATTTATCCCTACTTTCATTAAATATGCTCATGGAGTAACATCTATATGAAGAAATTCCTAGTTAATTAACCAATGATCAATTTCGACAGAGAATTTATACTTAGGTAGCTTCAAATTTTTCATGGGATTTTACATAAGTGTGCAAGTGCATAAGGAACAGGAATGCCAAATTTCATGAATAAATCCCTAGCCAATAATTTATATAAATTCAATTACTGAAAATGAGGATTATGCAATAATACTAAAAATATGCAATGAAATTTAAAATGTGCTTTTGCATAAAATTTAAGGATGCCTTGATATGACCACTGAGCAAGTTTCATGAATTTACCATTTATATTTATTTACTTATGAATTTATTAAGCAATTTAGGGTTGTAACTTTAGGGAATTAAATAAATTAATTTACTAAGGAACTTTGGACCTCGACTTGTTTTTCTGGTAAAGGATGATTTTAGGAGTTGAAAAAAATTAATTTCACATTTTTAGGCCTTTTATTTCTCGAGTTATTGAATTTTCAAGTTTAATCGAAGTTCACTCCTATTTACAAATCTGCCACTAGCCATTTTCAAATTCCCGCGCGCGCGGCGGCGCTGCGGCTCTGCTGGCTCACCGGCGGCGATCGGCGGCGAGGCTCGGGACTTGGTGTTGCCCTACGCGATCAGTGACCCAAGGCGGTCACGTGGGTGGTGGTGGCCGGAGCGGGGGCTGCCGGAGCACTGCCAGCGACGAGCGGCGGCGATGCTCGACGGTGGCCGACGGTGACAGGCGCACTCAGGGGTGGAATCGACAAAGGCGAGGGTCCAGGAGCATCACCTGGGTGCCGCGGTGCTTGTCGACGTGATGGCTGGAGTTGGGGTGGCCGGGAGAGTGGTCGTCGTCGTGAGCCCCCCTTCGCGCGGTGGCCGGCGGCTGCTCGGGTTCTTCAAATTCCGGCGACGACGCTGCATGAAGGAGGGAGAGGGTCAGAGGGGCGCGAGAAGATTCCATGGCGCGCTGATTTTGCGAAAGGAGGGAGGGAGGGAGCTTCCTGGTCAGGGCTGGACGCTACGGCGCCCAGGCGGGCCCTGAGTAGGGGAGCTCGCCGGGTTCCTTGCGGCAGAGGAGGAGGAAAGTGGAGGCAGCGCTGCGCGGCCTTGCAGGAGTGCTTGGGGCATGCGGGAGTGTTGGTGAGCAGAGAAGGATGGGAATGGGGGGTGGGTGAGCCGCTGCTGGCCCTTTTGTTTTGGGCCGCCGGAAGAGAGAGCCGAGAGAGGGAGAGAGAGAGAGGACGGCGAGCTGTCGGGCAGGGAGTGGCTCCTCCGGCGGAGCTTCAATGCCGGCCGGTGGCGCAGGCACGATTTGGTAGAGCAGTGACTGGGATGGGGCTACAGCAATCTACGGTGGCTCGTACGGGCGCGTCGGTGTCGACCGGAGACTGGCCGGAGAGAAAAGGAAGGAGGGAGGGACAGTTGACCCGGCTTGACTTGAATCATGGCTCGGGTTTGGGCAATTTTTCCACGTTCCCTTGATCCAAACTGGACACCAATTTTTGTGTGGGCTTAGGAAAACGTGTGCTCCAACTTTGCTTTTGGATGCACCAGCTAAATTTGCATTGATAAATTATGAAAATTCCAAACCCGAAATACACCTCTCTGACTTTGGGGGAATTTTTAAGGTATTAAATGGTTACCCAAAATTCTAGAAAAATTATCAAAATTCTCTTTTAATGTGGCCATTCAGAATATGCAAAAACATTAGGGTACTTCCATGGGTTCTGGTAATGTTTGTGGATGACCCATATTTGAATATTCTGTAATTTAATTAAATAGGTTTCCTCCTTTTTATTCTTTGGCACATGGATTAATTATACTTTTGCTTAGCCCTTAATTGATGTTAGGTTTAGTTAACTTCATTTTGTGACATGGGATGTCACAGCACACCCCCCTTAAGGAAATCTTGTCCCGAGATTTGCAAAAGAACAAACAAGAGGGAGGGGTGCGGATGGTTACCGGTTTTGTGAGGTCAAGAACTCCGGAAAGTTGGTCCTCAGAAATTCTTCTTGTTCCCACGTAGCTTCATCTTTAGTATGGTTACTCCATTGCACCTTGTAGAAGGTGATAGTGCGGCTGCGAGTTACTCGGTCCTTTTGATCGATGATTCGGACGGGGTATTCGGGGTACGAGAGATATTCTTCCAATTGCTCGGTGTCGGAGATAACCCCGTCGATCAGAGGCTTCAAACATCTCTTGAGTTGGGAGACATGGAAGACGTTGTGCACCTGCTCAAGATTCTTCGGTAGCTGCAACCAGTAAGCGACGGCGCTATGCTTTTCCGTGATCGGAAAAGGTCCAATATAGCGGGGTGCTAATTTCCCTTTGATTCCGAAACGAGATACACCTTTGTTAATAGAAATCCAAAGATAGACATAATCTCCCTTTTCGAACTCTAATGGACGTCTCCTTTTATTAGAGTAACTTATTTGGCAGGATTGTGCGGCCTTCATGTTAGCTTGGATTTGTCGCACCTTCTCTTCGGCTTGCGTGACCAGATCGGGACCAAAAGTAATTCTTTCTCCCGACCCTGACCAATTCACGGGGTTTGACATGATTGACCATACAAAGCTTCAAATGGTGACATTCCCAAACTTTCTTGATAACTATTGTTGTAGGAGAATTCAGCGAACGGAAGACAAGATTCCCAATTTCCACGATTGTCTAGAACACAAGTTCTTAATAAATCTTTCAGATATTGGTTTAACCTCTCGGTTTGTCCATCAGTTTGCGGATGATAAGCGGAACTGCGGATGAGAGTGGTGCCAAGACAAGCGTGCAATTGCTCCCAAAAACGAGCAATAAATTAGGGGCCTCGATCGGAGATGATTGTCTTGGGCACACCGTGCGAGCATAGAATCCGCATAATGTAGAGCTCAGCATATTGCTTAGTAGAATCGGTTGTATGGACGGGAATAAAATGATCAGATTTGGTCAACCTATTCACAATCACCCATATTGAATCGTGCTTCTTGGGTGTGAGGGGTGATCCAACGATAAAATCCATAGCAATATCCTCCCATTTCCAAGCGGGGATTTTTAATGGGTGCAAAAGACCGGCTGTCCTCAAGTGATCGGCCTTCACACGTTGACAAGTATCGCATTCGGAGACATACTGGACAACTTCTCGTTTCATACGCGTCCACCAAAACTTTTCCCTTAACCCGCGATACATTTTGTTGCTGCAGGGGTGTATGGAGTATTTGGACAAGTGATCCTCATCCAAAATTTTCTTTCTTAGCTCCTCGTTCTTTGGAACAACAAGGTGATTGTTGAACCAAAGTACTCCATCTTCATCTTGTCGGAAACATGTAGCTTCTTTCTTCCCGATTTTCTGGCGGATATACTCCATTTCCTTGTCCTGCTTCTGGGCTTCTACAATTTCTTCCCGAAGGGTAGGAATGAGAGCTAAATTATACAAGGATCCATGTCGAATGACACAAAGACTTGGTTCGCTTGGATCTGAAATCGGGCGGGCTTCCATAGAGAAAACAATTGCGTGATTGCATTGGTCCCTTTGACTCAAGGCATCGGCAACCACGTTTGCTTTCCCGGGGTGATAGTGAATTTCCAACTCATAATCCTTGATCAGTTCTAACCATCTACGTTGCCGCATATTCAGTTCTTGTTGAGTGAAGATGTATTTGAGACTTTTGTGGTCGGTGTAGAGGTTAACAAGATTACCGAGAAAGTAGTGATGCCAAGTTTTCAAGGCTAGAACAACGGAGGCCAATACTAAGTCATGGGTGGGATAATTTTCCTCGTGCTTCCGGAGCTGTCGTGAGGCATAGGCAATGACACAACCTTCTTGCATAAGCACACAACCCAATCCGGTGCCGGAGGCGTCGCAATAAACATCGAATGGTTTGGTGATGTCGGGTTGAGCTAAAACCGGAGCGGTTGTTAGATGCTTCTTGAGCGACTGAAAAGCTTCTTCACATGCACTACTTCACTTGAACTTAGAATCCTTTTCCAGCAGCTTGGTCATAGGCTTGGCAATACTGGAGAAGTTGGGAATGAATTTCTGATAATAACTAGCAAGACCAAGGAAACTACGAATTTGTCTGACCGATTTTGGAGCCTTCCAATTCAGCACATCCTCAACTTTGCTAGGGTCCATGGCTACTCCTTCCGCTGATATGACGTGACCCAAGAACGGAACATGCTTTAGCCAAAATTCACATTTGCTAAATTTGGCGTAGAGTTGATGATCTCGGAGTCGTTGTAGAACGATGCAGAGATGTTCGGTGTGCTCTTCTTCGGACTTGGAGTAGATCAGAATCTCGTCGATGAATACCACTACAAACTTATCCAACTCGGGCATGAACACGGAGTTCATCAAATACATGAAATGGGCTGGAGCATTGGTGAGACCGAAAGACATGACAAGATATTCGAAGAGACCGTATCGAGTGGAGAAGGCTGTTTTTGGAATATCTTCGGCTCGGATTTTGATTTGATGATATCAGGATCAGAGATCAATCTTGGAGAAGACTTTAGCACCTACTAGCTGATCAAAGAGAATATCGATTCGAGGTAGAGGGTACATGTTCTTGATGGTTACCGCGTTTAACGGTCTATAGTCGACACATAGGCGTAGGGTTTTGTCTTTCTTCTTCAGAAAGAGAGCGGGACAACCCCAGGGAGATGAACTTGGTCGGATATAGCCCTTGTCCATAAGCTCTTGTAACTGGTCTTTCAACTTTGCTAACTCATTAGGAGCCATTTTGTACGGCCTACGAGCGATAGGCACTGTACCGGGTACGAGTTCAATCTTAAACTCAACATCCCTGTCCGAAGGCATGCCCGGCAAATCGTCTGGAAAGACGTCGGGAAAATCACAGACCACTGGAATACTTGCTAGCTCCTTTCCTTCCACATGACATACTTGAGAAGTGGATGACTTGGGGTACGGAAATCAAAGAATAGAAGGGCCATGTAAGGGTGAGTTCAAATGGACTTCTCGGTCCTCAAGGTGCAATACAGCTTTGCGACTAGTCATCCATTTCATACCAAGAATTATGTCGATGCTTTGGCCAGCTAAGATGATTAGGGAAGTGGGGTATATGTTGTTGGCTAGCTTAAGTGGCACTTTCCTTAACTCAAGATGAGCCCTTATTTTTCCACCAGGTGACGTAATAACGTACGGGGTTCCCATAGTGGTGGGGGTAATTTTCACATGATTTGCACATGCTTGACTAATGAAATCATGTGTTGCTCTCGAATCAAAAAGAACCATGGCAGCATGTTGGTTGATCCAGAACGTACCCGCGAGAACGGGTTCTCCGGCTTGGGTCTCTTCGACCGTGGTATAGTTGACTTGGCCATTCTTGTGTGGGGGGGTAGACGACTGAGGGCGACTCCCATTGCTGCCACTATTGTTGTTGTTGCTGTTGTGGTTGTTGTTGTTGTTCCCGGAAGTATTGGATTTGTTGTTGTTGTTCGGGTTGCGCTTCGGAAACCGACACTCCTTAGCAAAATGACCGGTGCGGCCACAATTGTAGCACGGCTGTGAGGAGTTGGTTTTCACCACTGAGTTGTTCTACTATGGTGGGCGAGAGCCAGAGGATTGCTGCTGGTTCCCACCATGGAATCGAGCGTGCTGCTGCGAGAACAACGGGCGAGGTCCTCCTCCTGACGGTACCGCAGCCCGGAATTTCTGTCCGGTCGGGGAGGTGATTGCTAGCTTGTATTTGGGCGGTGCGGAGCCGGATGTACTTCCCATAGCATGTTTCCTCTTCTTGTCCTCTTGGTTGTTCACAGATGGCGTCTTCTTGCACAATAGCGGCACTCATCAGGTCATTGAATGTGCCAGTGGTGACTTGTGCCAATCGGTCTTGCAGCTTCGGGGTAAGTCCCGAACGAAAGCAGTCTTTCTTCTTCTCGTCCGTATCAGCGTGATACGACGTATACTGGGCCAGGTAGTTGAACTTCTGTGCATACTCTTGCACGGTTCCGGAGCCTTGCTTCAAGTTGAGAAACTCCTGCAACTTGTGCTTCATGAGTCCAGCGGGTATGTGGTGTGCACGGAAAGCGGTGCAGAACTCCGCCCAAGTGACTTGGTGCCCTGCGGCAAGAGTGGCGGTGAAGCTGGCCCACCAAGCACTTGCGGAGCCACGGAGCTGCTGCGCGGCGAAGAGGGGCTTCTGCTGCTCGGTGCAGTGGAGGAGGGCAAACTTCGACTCCAAAGTGCGAATGAAGTTGTCCGCTTCCAGAGGATCACTGGCTTCCCCGAAGGTGGGCGGGTGAGTCGCCCAGAAGTCGGCGTAAGAGGATTCCCACTGCTGCTGTGGCGGTGGTCCGTGAGCTCCTTGACGGTTCATGTTCTCCATGAACATGCGGAACATCTCATTCTGATTGTGGATGAGCTGCTCCATCACCGTCAGAGGTGGCACATTGGGCAGCGACCCATTTCCGCCAACATTCGAGGTGCCGGGAGCGTCACCGATGTTCTCTCCTCCACGGCGAGTTTGCACCATCTGACATACGAACAAATATGTTAGCCCGATCATCACGTGAGACAATATGATAACAAAGCTACAATATGGTTATGAAATAAATTTTTTTGATTGCTCATAAATGAAATGCTTGACAAGTAAACGGTGCGGACACAAGAGATAACTTAAATTCCATAATTTTCCAACACCATAAGCAACATATTCATGATAAAACCATAGGTACATGTGATGCAACTTTTTGGTACATAGCAAGTCTTCGGTTACGTCACTCGGAACACTACACCATACGATCTCGGAGAGTTTAGGTTACAACTTAGCTTAGCATTACCACACCATGTACACATGACTACGACGTCTCACGAGATTTCACCCTACGTACAGAAGGCTACTCGGGCACCCGGCGTGGCTGTCACCATCAGACTCCACGTCCATAGCAGCTGGTCCCGTGGGTGCTTCGAAGTCAGTGCCGGAATCACCGTTCTCACTCAGATCGGCATCATCGGGGGGAATCAACATGAGTGGAATGGGTGGCTCATCGTTAAGGATGGCGTTCAGCTGACCATTAGCAGCTTGGACCTGTCCAATGAGCTGCTCTTGCTGTGCGATGATTGCGTGAGCGTCGTTGAGGTTTCCTTCCATGACATCACGCTCATCTTGAGCTTCTTCGCGTTGGGCCTGCAGCTTGCTTTGCTCCTCCAAGAGAGCGGTAACCTGACCATGAAGAGAGTAAATCTCCTCTTGGGCAGCGGTGAGCTGAGCGTTGCATTGGTTCAGTTGCTCCTGCAACTGATCGCTTGCATCGCCCTCAATGATGAGCTGCGCATTGTGGAGTTGCTCAAAAAGATCGGTCCGCTCCATCTTGCTAGTGTGCAGCTCATCCTCAAGATATGAAATCTTAGCATCACGCTTCGCAAGTTGGGCATCACGGGCCACAAGTGTGGACTGCAGCGCCTCGCACTCTCATTCCAACTCGAGAATGCGGGCGGCAAGATACTCGGGGTCCTTCGCGAGCTTGCCAACATCCATCTGCCGGAATAAAGTTTTGCAAGGTGATTCAAAACTTAATATTCCACTAAGCACACATGCTTATAATAACATAAGGAAGGATTGGTAAAAGAAATACACAAGGTTCCCGATCCGTTTAACGACCGGTAACGACGAATTTCTGTGGTCGACGGAGTGAACCGCAGAAACGGGCAAAAATGCTTAGTTTCCAGACAATATTAAAATTTTTGTGCTTTACTACTGTTGTGGAGAATTTCATCCTCTTTCCAACGCATACTCACACATCTCCATCCAATAAAGTCTCTGGGAGTTATGATCATCCAAAGATAGGGGACAGAATGAGACAGTTTCTGATTTCCAGAAAAAGGCTACAGTTTTTGCAAAATTCGACCTAGTTCCCTATTTTTCTAAGACAAACTTCCTAAACCAAACTTATAGAGCAAAACCTCATATTTCCAACGAGTACTTATTTTCCTTCATTGAATTAAAATTGAGGAAGTTATGCTTGTTTTAGTGAGACTGACTTTTCTGGTAAGGTTGGGCACTTACCGGTTAGGTTCAAATTTCGGGTTTAGGTGAAAATGGGGTTCAATTTCGTCCAAAACTTGATCCTTTTACATGTTCACAGTATCAATGACATTTTTACAGATTTTGGTAAAGTTGAATGCATATGGTGTGCATGGAGGCCAATGCTCAATATGACGGTTCCCTACATCCTCACGAAAAGAAAACTTGACCGATTGTATAACTCGATCTTTTCGGTGGCACACACACCTCTCACACGTTTCTAAGCGAACTACATGTTGTTAGTGTACCTGCAAGAGATCCATCTCAGAACAATACATCAAATTCAAAAGAAACAAGCCAAAATAACAATGACAGTTTATGCCCAGGTATTCGCCCACCCGGAAGGTAGCCGACGTTTAAGCGCATTCGGTCCGTGCATCAATCAAAGCCCAGTCTTTGCCCACCCGGAAGGCGTTCGGTATTTACAGTGCAACCGATCTGCGCACAAAGACATACCTTCGTTGAAGGATCCGTAGTTGCAAGTAATTTAAACAAACATAACCCAGGGTTAGCTTTGCCACCTACAAGACTCTTATATGGGCACTCCTAGTTCGTACCTCACCGTAAGGCATAGAAACGACTTGTTTACATTTTAAAATGCTCATTTGTGTGTAGCTTATCCTAAGACGGCTCTGATACAAGCTGTGACAACCCTACTCCGAAAAGTAGAGTATGTCAAACAGGATCGCCTCGGGAGATGGTTAACGAACTAACCATACACAGCATTCACACATGAACATCCATCATTTACAACATTACATCACTTAGGTGCATAATATTACAAGTTCACAGGTAGAATATAATTCAGTTCAGATCTGATACAATACATACGTCCTTAGTACATATTACATAACTTAGCGGAAGCGATACAACGACAAACACGACGTCAAGACCTACGTGAACCATGCCAGCCCTATGGCGATGGCTCACTCATCACAGATAGGGGAGCGAGGGACCCATTCAATGGTCCAGTTCTGAGGCTCCTCACCTTCCCACACAACCTTGTTACAACAATCACAATATGTGGCGTGAGGAAAACCTGAAAAACAACATCAACGCAAAGCCTGAGTATCTAACATACTCCGCAAGACTTACCCGTCAACCGGTTTACTAAAACCGACTCCTAGTATGCAGGGGGCTGACCGGGTTCATTTGATAGTTGCATAAAAAGCTCCTATTAGTTCTATGCTGCACTTTCAATTTCCTTAAACAAGATTTTACTTTGCTTATCGTAGAACACAGCTACGGTGAGTCTAGCTAGCTGCTAAGACATGAATATAGCTAAAGAGCAATACATCACAGCATTGTGTATCCATAGCATAAATAAATTTCAGAAACATAACCACAACCTTACTACTTAACATATCATTGCCGCTGCTCGAACAAGAGGTACTCATAACCGCGAGGGACGGCAATTCGAATTGATTTACATCCTGCAGGGAAAACCCAAATACACGACATACGCATCATTTAAGAACACGCATGGCCACCGTTCACAAGATTGCTATAAAGTCGATCTGGGGCCATCGATCCCGAGTACACGTCCTCCCCGCGATACATTACTTCGTATCCGAGGCTTAACCCATGCACTCTCTAGCGGTCCTCAAACCCGTGCAACCACCGTGCTGTTCACATCACCTCTGGATCGATGAATATGGCCGTCCAACAATACGGCGCCCAAGTTACTAGGTTTACCAATTACCATATTAAAGATATGCACTTGGTACGGTTCAATACTTGTTCGCGGAGTTGCAACGATAGGTGCTCCATTTTATCGAGTTCATCAACCAATTGAACCATAGTTGAATCTATAACCTACCGTTGACTCCACTGGTTTAAGCATAGCATTTGCTAACGGAGAAGCTTACTAACATACTACTCATAGGTCATTGCTGGAGTATGCAAGTGTGTTTCATCCAAGTCCTACACTTAATGCACAATACAATATTCCTAACTTGTGATAAACAAAAAGGACTCGAAAATTTAATGGGTTATTTACCGGGGCTTGCCTTGCATGTGATCATAGTTAGCGTCTTCACCAAAGTGCACTTCAGCTCCTTGCTGGTCCAGTGGGATCTCCTCGGTCTTGATTCCTATATGGAATGGGCATGCATCAATGCTAAGGAATACACAAGGTTTCATGGAGTTTTCTTAATTAAAGATGAAATGGAGGGCATGACAATTCATGGCGTTTCCTCAGCAAATAAAATTAATGACTAATCATTTATTCATGAATGTGTGCACACCTAAGTATGACATGGTAGCTACTGAATTTTGAAGGGGACAAACTTCTAATTACACAAATGTAACTTTTAATTATCACAACCTTAGTGTATGTCTACTTTAACATGAGCATGGCCTAGATGTTGATTATAGGACATCACATGCTGATGATGATATAACAATGTAGTACTTAGGGTCAAACTTCAGAAAGTTCATTTTTGAACAACCCAACTAAAGTGACCATATGCAAATTAACACTATACATAAAAAAATGGCACTTTAATTGTATAACTATTTCTAGCTCATATAGTTAATTAAGAACCAAGAGTATAAATGCCCATGAGCATTTCTACTGCAATAGGAGGATGGATGATTCTCCATGAATTTCCAGAAACTAATTTATCCCTACTTTCATTAAATATGCTCATGGAGTAACATCTATATGAAGAAATTCCTAGTTAATTAACAAATGATCAATTTCAGCAGAGAATTTATACTTAGGTAGCTTCAAATTTTTCATGGGATTTTACATAAGTGTACAAGTGCATAAGGAACAGGAATGCCAAATTTCATGAATAAATCCCTAGCCAATAATTTATATAAATTCAATTACTGAAAATGAGGATTATGCAATAATACTGAAAATATGCAATGAAATCGAAATGTGCTTTTGCAGAAAGTTTAAGGATGCCTTGAAATGACCACTAAGCATGTTTCATGAATTTACCATTTATATTTATTTACATATGAATTTATTAAGCAATTTAGGGTTGTACCTTTAGGGAATTAAATATATTAATTTACTAAGCAACTTTGGACCTCGACTTGTTTTTCTCGTAGAGGATGATTTTAGGAGTTGAACAAAATTAATTTCACATTTTTAGGCTTTTTATTTCTCGAGTTATTGAATTTCCATGTTTAATCAAAGTTCACTCCTATTTACAAATCTGCCACTGGTCATTTTCAAATTCCCACGCGCACGCGCGGTGGCGCTGCGGCTCTGCTGGCTCGCCGGCGAGGCTCGGGACTTGGTGTTGCCCTACGCGATCAGTGACCCAAGGCGGTCACGTGGGTGGTGGTGGCCGGAGCGGAGGTTGCCGGAGCATTGCCGGCGACGAGCGGCGGCGATGCTCGATGGCGGCCGACGGTAACAGGCGCACTCAGGGGTGGAATCGACAAAGGCGAGGGTCCAGGAGCATCACCTGGGTTTCACGATGCTCGTCGATGCAATGGCTGGAGTTGGGGTGGCCGGGAGAGTGGTCGTGAGCCCCCTTCGCGCGGTGGCCGGCGGCAGCTCGGGTTCTTCAAATTCCGGCGACGACGCTGCACGAAGGAGGGAGAGGGTTAGAGGGGCGCGAGAAGATTCCATGGCATGCTGATTTTGCGAAAGGAGGGAGGGAGGGAGCTTCCTGGTCGGGGCTGGATGCGGCGGCGCCCAGGCGGGCCCTGAGCAGGGGAGTTCGTCGAGTTCCTTGCGGCAGAGGAGGAGGAAAGCGGAGGCAGCGCTGCGCGGCCTTGCAGGAGCGCTTGGGGTGTGCGAGAGTGTTGGCGAGCAGAGAAGGAGGGGAATGGGGGGTGGGTGAGCCGCTGCTGGCCCTTTTGTTTTGGGCCGCCGGAAGAGAGAGCCGAGAGAGGGAGAGAGAGAGAGAGGACGACGAGCTGTCGGGCAGGGAGTGGCTCCTCCGGCGGAGCTTCAATGCCGGCCGGTGGCGCAGGCGCGATTTGGCAGAGCAGTGACCGGGATGGGGCTACAGAAATTGACGGTGGCTCGTACGGGCGCGTCGGTGTCGACCGGAGACTGGCCGGAGAGAAAAGGAAGGAGGGAGGGACGGTTGACCTGGCTTGACTTGAATCATGGATGGGGTTTGGGCAATTGCGCCAAGTTCCCTTGCTCCAAACTGGACATCAATTTTTGTGTTCGCTCAGGAAAACGTGTGCTCCAACTTTTCTTTGGGGTGCACCAGCTAAATTTGCTTTGATAAATTATGAAAATTCCAAACCCGAAATACACCTCTCTGACATTGGGGGAATTTTTAAGGTTATTAAATTGTTACCAAAAATTCTGGAAAAATTATCAAAATTCTCTTTTAATGTGGCCATTCAGAATATGCAAAAACATTGGGGTACTTCCATGGGTTTTGGTAATGTTTGTGGATGACCCATATTTGAATATTCTGTAATTTAATTAAATAGGTTTCCTACTTTTTATTCTTTGGCACATGGATTAATTATACTTTTGCTTAGCCCTTAATTGATGTTAGGTTTAGTTAACTTCATTTTGTGACATGGGATGTCACACCCACCCCCACGCAGTTGAGCCACACAGGCCGAGCCGTCACGTCGCAGCTCCCGAGCGCCAAGCTGGTCCCCTCCCTCGCGCGCACCTGCGACCTCACACCGCGCCACCTTCACTGAGCCGCAGCCGCTGCTGCCTCTGTGCCTCTGCTGCTGTTCACCTCTCTCGCGCACAACGCCACCGCCCGCAGCTCCAGCACCGTCACCAATTCCACCCCTACGCACGCGCACGCTATCCTAGACCAAGCACCACCCCTCTGATTGCTAGGGCAAGACTTGCCACTCCACCTCCATTGCCAGCGACCTTAAAGCTTCATTCTTTTGAGTGATCGGTTGCACTATTCTCGGTGTTCATCTTCTCCATCACTAGGGTATTGTGCTATTTCTCACAATTCATCATCTTGTGCCCTAATTATGAGTAATTGACCTATTTAATGCAATTAGATGTAATTCCTATCATTAGTTGCATTAGTTGGTTAATAAGCTCAACCTAGATGCAATTAATTTCATTGCTTATCTGTTAATTGCAATTCTAGGGTTTGTCTCCTGTCTAGTCTGCAGTTAGATTAATTGCCTATTATTTGACTAAACACTAGATGACTCGCACCAGCCACTCATAGTCGATGATCACTGTTGTTACTTTGCATATTTGCCTAGTGATCATGTCCTTCATTCAGTTCTAGGGTTTCTATTGCGCATTCTTACCTAGTGGTGCTTTGCTTGTAGTTTTATATAGGATTCTATGCTTATCCTATCTACACCTACGTGTGTGCAGTGATAGTAGAGCAATCAGAAGAGATGGCAGGGTCAGGACACGACAAGGTAAAGGGGAAGATGCATGAGAAGCCCAAGAGCAAGAAGAGACAGAGACTAGATCCAGAGTCTGAGAGAGCCAGGAGAATGGCTAGGCACCTAGATGCCATGGAGGAGTCTCGGAGGACACCAGGGACTCGGCTGATCCTAGAGCAGCCTCGTGACACTCAGGGACTGAGGAGGAGTACCATACAGAGGATTACACCTCTGGTTGTGGGAGTTGTTCCACTTTCGTGGCTGTAGCATACTTCAGTTTCTTAACAAGGGAGATCATCGAGAACTACGGAGCAGGGATCCTCTAGACAATATAAGGAGGAGTCTGAGGAGGTGGAGACCGTAGAGGAGGAGACCTCAGAGTCAGAGTCTGAGGAGCTAGTTGAGGAGGAGGCTGAGGAGATAGAGGAGGAGACTGAGTAGACTGTTCCCCTGAGAACAGCTCATCAGGCAGGAGACCCAAGGTGCACCTGTGAGGTGTGCACTAGGAGGCTGCAGACACAGGTTCAGGCAGCCGGAGAGCCGGATATCCTCAAGGTTCCTACAAAGGACCTTAAGGTGCTTTGGTTGGTGCCTTTTGAGCAGTGGGTTCCTGTCCCTAGAGACACCGCTACTGGAGAGAGGTACTTGACACCCCTCGAGAGGAGGATTGGAGAGGGTTTGAGACGTTACCTTAGCCTGAGGGGTGAGGATAGAGTCTTTGTGCCGCAGCGGTACACGACCTACCAGGCCATGAGGAGGGCCACTGGCACAGACATGGAGCAGTACTTCACGTACCTACCAGGGCTAGCAGAGCTAGTTACTGCTCCACACAGGTTCAGAGAGGACGTGGTCCTCGAGTTCTACACGATGTTGTGGGTTGCCAGAGACCGCTCAGAGTTCTGGTTCCTGTTCAGAGGGCAGCCACAATGAGTCATTAGGCAGGACATGATCGCCAACCTAGGACTCCTTGTTTCAGACTTCCAGCTTTATAGGAGTGCCTACGGTACACAGGAGCCACCCCGCAGACCTTAGGGAGGGAAGCTGCCTTCAGACGATCTAGTGTCGATTGCTTTCCCACCTTTGCACACCCTAAGATTTGAGAGAGGCCCTGCGAGACTCACTACAGAGGCCAAGGTGGTGAGAGAGATAGTCACCAGGACTATCATACCCAGGTCTAGCTACAGAGAAGTGTTCACATTCTTACACCAGTGGGTTGTAGCAGCCATCCTGAAGAGGCAGACTTTCGACTTGGCGGACCTTCTCATTGGAGAGATGGAGGAGGTCATCTCTGAGAGAGTTAGAGGGCGTCACTTGGTCTACGGCCCCTACATCTGCTATCTCTTGAGGAGGATAGGCCTAGTGACAGAGGAGCAGTACGAGGCTTTCCCTGAGGTGACCACCAGCTACGCACCTCGAGTCCCTAGGGGATTGCAGACTACCTCTAGCCAGCACATAGGTTAGGAGGAGCAGGAGTTACCGCCAGTACCACACGAGTAGGCAGCTCAGCCAGAGACGGTGGTTCCTAAGTCAGCCAATACGGGAGCACCTCCCTAGCCATCAGGTTCATAGTCTGAGGACGCTGTCACTGTGGCAGCACTAGCAGGACGGCTAGGAGAGTTTATTCAGAGTGTCTTGGAGGACAGACGTCAGATGATGGAAGTCATCAGGAGCCAGGCAGAGATTCAGAGGCAGCAATCTGCACTACTTACAGCCTTGATGACTCCGATGACAGAGTTGACCCAGAGGTAGGTCGGTCAGCAGCCAGGACCTTCAGTGTCCCCTCAGTACCAGCTGCTACCGATTCAGCCTAGACCCTTCATAGCTTTGATGACATCTTAGTCCAGCGGACTGTCACTTTCAGGGGTCTTAACGACAGGGAGAGCAGGACAGACTTTCTCTTCAGCATAGCTCTCCCCTGTGTCAGCTTTCTTTGTGTCTTCGTTGTTTGTCTCACTGTCACACTCTTCAACCTTGCAGATGGCAGGACCCTCCAGCTCACAGCACGTACCGGTCAGGAGTCTATTTTCAGACATCGTGCACACTACTCGTGCAGACTCCCAGACCGCCCCAGAGACAGCTACAGTTTCAGCTCCACCTCTTACTGCCACTGTTACCACTCTTACTCCTCAGGGAGAAGAGGATCTTGTCCGTGGAGGCTTCTCTTAGCAGGACGTGGCAGACCTCTTACTTCTCCAGACTTCAGCTCAGGAGACTGCCATGGTCACTCCAGCAGCATAGGACAGTGGGTCTGAGTCGCCTGTAGACCTTGGTTTCTTTGAGCAGCCAGCAGGATCCACCTCAGGAGCAGCCCAGAGCAGAGCCTTCAGAGGACGTCGCTGCACCACTTCCGTTGACCATGAGCGCATAGAATGTTCATATTTTCCACTTTTTGGTGCTTGTTGCTAAAAGGGGGAGAAAATACTAGGTCTAGAGGGAGTGGGAGTGTGATCCTGTTTTGATCGAGAGTAGCTTGTATCTAGGGGGAGCTATGAGGTTTTTGGGAGATAGATACATTTGGTTCTTATTTTGGAGGAGTTATTCGTTGTTCATGGATTTTGATGAGTCATGGATTTCATTCGCTTGTGTTTGACTTATTTTAATCTCACTTGGTTTATTTCCTTTTCATATGCAGTGCCTTGTATTCATTAATTATCTTGTATGCCTGTGTATGATACCATATGATGGATGCTTGCTCTTAATTCTTATGCATTGCCATGCTAACTTGTTGCATCTCATCATTTATGTCTTTCATTGCATGTCCTTATGCTTTCATTCAATATATTGCCATGACATGCATGCATATTTTATCTAGAGTATGCTCTTCACTCTTTTTCTTGTATCTCTAGATGACGCTTGATTGAGTATCTAAGGTTCATGACCATTGAGGTCACCCCAAGGTATGGTGTTTTGGTGATGAATGACAAACATGAAATGTGACTAATGTCTACATGAGTGTTGTCCGTGTAGGAAACCTTTTCTATCTTATGATGATTGTCGATGGCATCCTTGGCAATGAATGACAATGACCACAAGCATGAAGGCTTGTGAAATTGATGGAGTCCAAGGGTTGATGGAGATGGATCAAAGCAAAGAACAAGCTATGGTGCAAGTGTTCGGAACACTTGAGAAGTGAGCGATAGGATGTGTGAAAGAATCCTATGATGTGCAATTTGATGAATCAAATGGGTCCCAAAAGGAGGATGATTTTCATGAAGTGAACATTGGAGATGAGCCTATGAGGGAAGCCTTGAGAAGAATGCCCGTGGGCGAGGTTTTACCCCACGAGGTCATTGATGGTGATATTGATGAGCCCTCCACTCCTCCACCACCACCAACCCCCTCCTCTGAGATACAACAAACAACCCAAGATGCCACAAATACTCCCACAAGCTCTTCCTAGATTCATTGAGAGTACACTCACCAAATGACAAGGAAATCCAAGTGAGAAGTGAGCCACAAAACTCCCCACATAATTCACCACAAGCCACTCCTCCTAGCTCTTCACAAGATACTCTCCCATCCACCTCAAACTCAAAGTCCAAAACGAGAAAGCATAAGAGTGACTCTTCCACCTCTCTTAGGATCCAAGACACTCATATATCAAGACAGCAAACAATCCATGATGCACAAGATATTTCACCTAGAGCTTCTCCCACTCAAAGAAAATACCATCCTAGACCCAAAGTTGTCAACAAAGATCACTCACAAGACTTCATCATTGGGAGTCCATCTCAAGGGATAAAAATAAGGAGGAATCAATATAAACCCAACTATGTGAGTGAAGAGGATGATGATGAGGCAAATGTTGAGATTGAGAACTTCTCCTTCGTCTCTATGATTGAGCCCACTACCATTGATGAGGCTATAGATGATCACAAGTGGGTTATTGCCATGCAAGAAGAGTTGAACAACTTCAAGAGGTGCAAAGTATGGAAATTGGTTGAGAGGCCCAAGCATCATAATGTGGTTGGCACCAAGTGGGTCTTCAAGAACAAGCAAAATGAGAAAGGAGCAATTATCAAAAACAAGGCTCGCCTAGTGGCTAAGGGATATTCTCAAGTGGCAGGGATTGACTTTGAAGAGACCTTTGCTCCCATGGCCCATCTTGAAGCTATTCGGATCTTACTTGCCTATGCTTCACACAATGGCTTCAAGCTATTTCAAATGGATATCAAGAGTGCTTTCTTGAATGGAGAGATCAATGATAAAGTCTATGTGGAACAACCTCCAGGGTTTGAGGACCCAAAACACCCAAGACGTGTGTACCAATTGAAGAAAGCTCTCTATCGTCTCAAGCAAGCACCAAGGGTATGGTATGAACACTTGAGGAACTTCCTACTCAAAAATGGATTCACCATTGGAAGCATTGATAGCACCTTGTTCACGAGGCATGTTGGGAAGGATCTCTTTGTGTGCCAAATCTATGTGGATGATATCATCTATGGGTCAACCAATGAGAAGTTCAATGAAGAGTTTCGGGAGATGATGGCTAGGGAATTCCAAATGTCAAAGATTGGAGAGTTACATATGTTCCTTGGATTCCAAGTCAAGATTTTGAGAGAGGGAAACTTCATCTATCAAAAGAAATATACTAAGGACCTTCTCAAAAGATTCAACATGGAGAATTATAAGCCTTTGCACACACCTATGGCTACTAGCAAACCCTTGGATGATGATGTGAAAGGAAAACCGGTGAACCCCAAGCTATATAGGTCAATCATTGGTTCCTTGCTCTATCTCACCGCTTCGAGACCGGACATCATGTTTAGTGTGTTCTTGTGTGCACGCTATCAAGCAAATCCAAAGGATTCACACTTGAAGGCCGTGAAGAGAATTATGAGATACCTCAAGTACACACCTACATTGGGCTTATGGTATCCTAGAGGAACAAACTTTGAGTTGCTTGGGTATTCGGATTCGGACTTCACGGGGTGCAAAGTGAATAGAAAGAGTACATCAGGAGGTTGCTAATTTCTTAGAAGATCTCTAGTATCTTGGAGCTCAAAGAAGCAAAACTCGGTGGCTCTATCTACCGCTGAAGTGGAGTATACGGCAGCGGGAGCATGTTGTGCACAACTTCTATACATGAGGCAAACACTCTCGGACTATGGCCTCAACTATACTCAAATGCCACTATATTGTGATTGTGAGGTGGCAATCAAGATGGCCCTCAAGACGGGAGATCATGGTCATGCGAAGCACATTCAAGTGAGGCATCACTTCATAAGAGACCATGTTGAGAGAAGGACATCGGGTTGGTGAGCGTGCGAACACATGAACAATTTGCGGACATCTTCACCAAGCCACTCGATGAGAAGACCTTCAACAAGCTAAGGGGAGAACTCAATGTTCTCGACCTCTCCAACTTCACATGAGTAACCCTTGAGCTTGTCCTTTGTATATATGTATAGTGTTTTGGTTGTTCTTGTTTGTGTTTTGTTTGTGCTTGTTTCTTTTCTTTTGTAGGTTGACTTCAGACCTTCTTGAGATAGCAATGGACACGGGTTAAGCTTGGGAAGGTGGTTCATGGTGTACCTAAGGCTTTGAAGAATGGTCCATTCTGAGCAAGCTTGAGAAGGGGACAACTCGTTGTTGACACTTTGGTTCATAGTGGTTCTCTCTCTTTTCTTTAGCATTGCATCATGCATTGTATACTTGTTGCATTTGTGTGGGATACTTGCTCTACGGGTATCCTCATATAAGACTAAGTTGGTAGCCGACCGGGTACTTCATCAACAAGGAAGCCGACTGACTCGACTTGGAGCACAAGGCATGTAGAGATAGACTTTCTATATAAATCCTTGTGGGTTACGACTAGGACTCTTCATGTACCCCCCCCCCCCTGCCGACCGAATATATAAGGTGGTAGGATATCCCCCATCGAGGGACAGAGTAGCGACAGTAGACATGTTTTTCACAACATCAATACAACACATAGAACACAGGACGTAGGGTTTTTACTCTCAAGGAGAGGGCCCGAACCTGTATAACTCGGCGTCTTGTGTTACCATCGTAGTTCTTAGTCTCGACGTAGCCCTATATATTTACTACCGATCTCAAGCTTCGACAATTTGCATTCTTTGCATTTATGCATTCTTGCATTATGATACCATGCATGTCTCCAAGCATGTGTCTAGGGGGAGTTACTCATTCACAATGTGAGTACATGACTCTCTAGATAATCAAATAGTGATATTTGTGCTTCATGCCCATTGAGCCATGTTCGACCGAGCTCCAAGGTTAAATTTACTCACGCGGCTCAAAGACAAGTGGCTCATACATCCCCACCTCTATAATGACTAACCCTTGCTCATTTGAGAAAATCTTTTGTTGAGTCATAAGTGTAGGGGGAGCTACGGGAAAACGCCACTTGGACCAAGAAGGAGCACCACGAAAGGGGGAGTTATTCTAACTCTTGCCAACTATTTTATGCCTCTTGGTTTTGTTTCATTTTTGTGTGATTTTTGGTGATAGGTGACAAAGGGGGAGAAGAAACATGAAGATCCAAAAGCCAAGTCTAGATAAAAAAAATTAGGAGAATGAAGATCTTAAAGCCAACCCTAGATCAAGGAGGGAGAAGAAACATGAAGATGATCGATATCTCAAAGGGGGAGGAGAACATGGAGAAGAAACATGGAGATGATCGATATCTCAAAGGGGGAGGAAAACATGAAGAAGAAACGTGAAGATTCGGGGAGATGGAACATGAAGATCACATAAAGATGGACATCTACACCAACATAGAGAAGAACAACGATGGTGCATGTTTACGACAACAAAGAACACAATCGACTACCATGACATGAGCATCTACGTCCGTGGTGCGTGTCTACATCAACAAAATCGACTACCATGACACCAAGGCGGGCGCATATTCAACTCCAGCTCAATATCAAGTGCGCTACATATTTGGGTAGTTCTCCCTCCACACCTAGCATATTCCAAGGGGGAGACTACGTCCAAGGTAAGGACCAAGGTATGCCTTTCAATCTTTTCTTTTCCTTTGGATCTTTCTTGCTCGTCCGTTTTGGATCATCATAAGTAGTGGTTATAATCCATCACCAAAAAGGGGGAGATTGTAAGGTTCATGAACATTGAGGTCACCCCAAGATATGGTGTTTTGGTGATGACTCACAAACATGAAATGTGACTAATGTCTACACGATTGTTGTTCGTGTAGGAAACCTTTTCTATCTTATGATGATCGTCGACGGCATCCTTGGCAATGAATGACAATGACCACAAGCATGGAGGCTTGTGAACTTGATGGAGTCCAAGGGTTGATGGAGATGGATCAAAGCGGAGAACAAGCTATGGTGCAAGTGTTTGGAACACTTTAGTAGTTGTTAGGGCTTTGAGTCCATAGGAAATACTAGACTATCAAGGGAGTCTAGGTCATTCTCTTAGGTCATGTCTAGTCGGTGATGTGCAGGGTTGCTCTGTGAAATCACAGGCACTAGGTGATAGTGGAGAAGCCAAGGAGTTGTTCAGAGAAGCTGGGAAACAAAGTCAAGCGAGGACGACAAGTTTCAGCTTCTGGACATAGAGACCGAACAGAGGGGTCAGTGGAGACCGGACTATACGGTCACTATGTGGAGTTGTCCAGGACTTAGCGTGAGGAGGAGGAAGTCTATCAACAGGAGACTCTGTACAGACCGGACGGTCCGGTCAGCAGGAGTGCAGGAACGGCAAAGAGGGTGCATTTTGCGGAGGCTCTAGGACTGGAGAGAGAAAGTGGACCGAACGGTCCGGTCCAGTGACTGGACAGTCCGGTCAGTTCAAAGAAATTGCCTGGACAAATAAGCCAACGGTTCTTGGAACCGTTACCAGAGTGACAGGACGGTCCGATCAGGCAGTGACCGGACAGTTTGGTCTGGATGTTGATGTGGACAAGGGTTCCCGATCTTCCGAAAGGTTCTTGGTAAGTTGATTTGGTCGGAGGCGAAACACAAATCGTTCCGGCTTCAGAACAGCACGTTCTAAACCCCGCAATCGCAGCACGACGTCTCCTCTGGTTATCAACCGTCCAAAAGACGATTGACCTCACCGAGAAGGCTAATCCCTGCCTGCGAATCAAGAACACAAGCAAGAACAACGAAGAATGCAACACAATTGCAGATGTATGATTAAATTCTCGAAGTTGGGGTCTCACAAACCGATGAACGGCGAAACTGTTTATGAACAGAATTGATCTAAGCAAAACCCGAACCCTAATAGTGCGGCGGCGGCTGTATATAAAGACCCTAGGGTCGTGCAAGACCCTCTGGACTCGCCCCGAATTGGGCTCAACTAGATACAAGGCCCAAAGACAAAAAATAAGCGACGCAGCACCGACACAGATTCTGGACTCTCTCTTGTTTTGACGATTCCCGATGACTCCGGATGAATTTTGACATGAGGCCGGCGGCATTGGAAAGGTCTTCTCCTTATCTTTCCGTGCATATGTAGAACGTCCAAATCCGAGTCCGTATGCGTCCTGGGCGACCGTTTTAGTACAGACTGGTCCTGGGCCCCGAAACAGACTCGAAGTCGGTTTTGATTGGGCCTCCATTTTGGCTTCCAAGCCCTTGCTGCCCCTCCACGTTTCCAAATCCTTCTCCCATCATCTCCTGGTCCTCTCCATGGTTTCTAATGATAAAATAATCATTAGGTAGCAAACCATTCTCAAAAGTAACATATAGCGAAGAACGTAGGAACGAGCTCACCTCTAAATTTAGTTGTCGTGCACGAGCTCTAGTCATTGGACCTTGCAAGTCCAGATTTGGAGGAGTGTTGTGTGTATCCATAGGAGTGATGTCCTCATCAGATGTCCAGAAAGGCAATTTCATAGAGCAACGGCTAGTTTGTCAGATCTGATCCCCGCATTGGTCCCACTCAGATCTGAGGAAGAAGATGCTTCCTTCGGGAACGATTCAAAATCGGATCGGTCCTTTGATGAGGACATGGTCGGATCCGCTTACCCATATCTGATGTAGACAAGGGTTCCCGATCTTCCGAAAGGTTCTAGATACGTTGATTTGGTCGGAGGCGACACACAAATCGATCCGGCTTCAGAACAGCATGTTCTAAACCCCGCAATCGTAGCACGACGTCTCCTCTGGTTATCAACCATCGTAAAACAATTGACCTCGCTGAGAAGGCTAATTCCTGCCTACGAATCAAGAACACAAGCAAGAACAAAGAAGATTGCAACACAATTGCAGATGTATTATTAATCTCATGAAGTTGGGGTCTCACAAACCATGATGACGACGAAACTGTTATGAACAGAATAATTTAAGCAAAACCCCAACCCTAATGGTGCGGCGGCAGCTGTATATGAAGACTCTAGGGTCGTGCAAGACCCTCTGGATGTGTCCCTAATTGGACTCAACTAGATACAAAGCCCAAAGGCCAAAAACAGGCGACGCAGCACCGAAATAGATTATGGACACATCCAGATGCATTTTGATATGGACTCCGGATGCATTTTGATATGCGACCGGCGGCACTGGAAAGGTCTTCTTATTATCTTTCCGTGCATATGTAGAACTTCCAAATCCGAGTTCATATGCGTTCTGGGCATCCGTTTTAGTGCAGACTGGTCCTAAGCCCCAAAACAGACTCAAAGTCGGTTTTGATTGGGCCTCCACCTTGGCTTCCACGTCCTTGCTGATCCTCCACGTCTCCAAGTCCTTCTCCCATCATCTCCTAGTCCTCTCCATGGTTCCTAATTACAATATAATCATTAGATAGCAAACCATACTTAAAAGTAACATATAATAAAGAACGTAGGAACGAGCTCACCTCTATATTTAGTCGTCGTGCACGAGCTCTAGTCATTGGACCTTGCAAGTCCAGAATTGGAGGAGTGTTGCATGTATCCTTAGGAGTGATGTCCTCATCAATATCCCCATATTGTCAACAAGGTGGATATAACAGATCTTGCGGATGGAGACCAAGATGGTGTCCAAGACGGTGAACAAGAAGGCAACCCCGTTGACGGCCACCCGAGGCAACCAGCCAAAGGAGGACAACAGGAGGAGAACCCTCCAGTTGATGACTTATTGGTCGATCACCGCCATCAACCAGGAGGGTCGCATGGTTCACGCAACACACGTCGACTAGATCTCGGTCCAAAACTCGAAGTGGATGGCATCAAGGTCTACCACACTCCTCAGAATAACATCACCGGGGCCAAAACTTTGGTCAACACTCTAATGGTCGATGCGAATTATCAGACACCTATGATGCAGAAGGTGGTGGCTATGCTTAAGGCTGCTGCAGCTCAAGAGGCCGCAAAATCTCAGTCGGTCACAAGTTCTAGTCACACGTCTTCACGAGGTCGGCATAGGCGTGAAGATCTAAGAAATTCTCTCAGTATCAGTGATGGACGAGATACCATCAACTCTCACTATGAAGAACGCACTCGGGACAACCGACGCTATGAGGAAGAAAGCCGTGATTGGAGAACGGAAGACCGACGGGACGATCGATGGAGCAACCGACAAGAGGACCGTCAAGATCCTCCTCCAAGAGACAACCGCGACAATCATCGTCGATGTGATGATCGGGATTGGCGCAATAATGATGATAATGACCATCGGTGATGTCGTCATGACGATGATGTTGGTCCACGGCACGGCCGCCGTCCAACTCCATCTCCAGACTGGCATAGGCGGTCACCGACGCCTACCAACGATGAGATCTATGGCATCAAAGCTTACATCCCTAGGCTCCGCATAGCTCGATGGCCAAAAGGATTCAAGCTGGTCCCCATCAAAAAATACGGTGGTCAGACCAACCCCCGAGAGTGGCTGCAGCTCTATAGCACGGCGATTTAGTGGCTGCAGCTCTATAGCACGGCGATTCGGTCGGCTGGAGGTGATTCCTACGTAATGGCTAATTACCTTTCGGTCTGCCTGGATCCAGCCGTTCGGATATGGCTCACATCTCTTCTAGAGGAGTCAATCACGTCTTGGGGAGACCTCAATAGGAAGCTCATAAAAAGCTTCCAAGCTACCTGCAATCGACCGGGCAACCACTTCGACGTAACTCAGATCAAGTAGAAGACCGATGAACCTCTTCGTGACTACATCAAGCGATTTTGCGCTAAGAAGACTCAGATCCCCAATGTCCCGGACCAACAAATTATTGCTGCCTTCCAAGGAGGGGTCCGCAGAATGATTTGGTTCAAGAGATCAGTCGGAGGAATCATGACCTCAAGCTGACCGCTCAAGAGTGCTTCGAGATCGCTGACAAGTTCGCATCTGGTGAGTCGGCATTAGATGACATCCGGGGAAAAGGCAATTAGAAGCGGTCGGACAAGCCCGAGTCCTCCAAGAAGGACAAGAAGAGGAAGTCTGACAACATGGTTCACACGATGGACCCAATTCAGAAGAACCCTCAAACAAACCAACCATCCACGGATGAGCTGCTGAGTGGCCCGTGCCTTTGGCATCCAAAGGGAAACCACAAAGCGAAGGATTGCTATCGACTGAACGGTTTTGCAACAGCTATGCTCAAGGTAGCTGAAGATCCCCCGAGGCATAATAGCAAAGACAAGACCAAGGATGATGGCAACAAGGATGATTCAGGAGAGTTCCAGGAGCCTCGCAAGAAAGTCAACTTCATCTTCGGTGGCCCGGATGCTTATGTGTCCAAGCACAAGAAGAAGCTGGAACTTCGGGAGATCAACTCGGTGGAACCAACTGCGCCTCAATTCATGAGGTGGTCTGAGATGCCAATTACCTTTGATCAGTCGGATCATCCCAAACATATCCCAAAGCTAGGTTGATACCCGCTAGTGCTTGCTGCTATGATGAAGGAGGTAAAGTTTAACAAAGTACTCATTGATGGAGGAAGCGGTTTGGACTTAATCTTCACCAAGACTCTCAAAGAGCTTGGTCTATCAGTCAATGACCTCCAGCCAAGTTCTTCACCTTTCCATAGGATTGTACCTGGCAAGACTTCAGTTCCTATTAGACAGGTCAACCTGCCGATCATCTTTGGTACCCGTGAAAACTTCAGGACTGAGCGCATTCTCTTCCAGGTGGCAGATTTTGACTCGGCATATCATGCTATCATCGGTCGACCGGCGATGGCTAAATTCATGGCTGTCCCACATTATCCTTATCTCACCCTCAAGATGCCAGGCCCGAACGGAATAATCTCCCTCCTCTCTGATCTTCAAAATTCTTTCAATTGCGATGTGCAGAGTTGTGAGATGGTCAATAAATAGTTGATGTTGTCCGACTAGAAGGAGATCCAGAAGATAGTCGGTATGGAGAAGCAGATTGGAGTGGCGGTTCCAGCGAAAAAGCCCACCAAAGACAAGATTCAGACCGATGATATCTAAACCAAGGAAATCATGCTCGATCTTGAGGACCCTGATAAGGTAACATATGCTGGGGCCAACCTCGACGAGAAATAGGAACTCGTGCTCACTCTTTTCCTCTAGGAAAATGATGTAAATATGGCCCGATCTTCCGAGAGGTAAGGGGATAAACTCGAATTTGGGGAACTTGGCGTCGACGACCCGGCTTGAATCAGACAAGATCCAACCCCGCAATCGTTACACCAAGCACAACTTGATTGTTCCTGCAAGCGAAATCGAGGACACAAGCAAGAGAGGATAAACACGCAATCTGAAATTGCAAATATGGATGAAGCAAATCACAAGAAAAGGTTCAAGCTTTGAACACAAAAGGACTAATCGCCACAGTTGTGTAGAACAAGAACAGGGGCCCTGGATTACTGTAAAAGGACTTGTCGCCACAGTTACAATAATTCGATCAAGTTTCTCTCTGGAAAACTGAACTAAACAAAACCCGAAACTAAAAGACGGCGGCTACTGAGTTTATGTAGGAAACAAAGACGTCCTAGGGTTGGGGGCAACCAGGGGGGCGCCCACAACATGGGCTTAAGGCCCGACACGATACATGGCACCTTGTCATGGTCACATATTATGACTCACGACACTTCTGGAGCTAGGACCAGAACCAAAACGATGGCGTCGTCGTTCTCCTTCCAACACATCAAAGAACGCCTCATTTGGACGTCAGATGTGGAAGATATCATCAAAACCGTGAAGGGGTGTCAGCTGAATCCGAGACGAACGTGGCGACCGAATTGGTGACAACTTGTAACTTGGGGAAGGCCATGATATGCGCGTATCCAGCATGGTGATGTCCTCATCAGAAAATAGGGACATCTTTGCATGGAAACCATCTGACATGCCGGGAGTTCCTTGGGAAAACATTGAGCATGAGTTAAGGGTACCTCCTGAGGCTACACCCATTCGGCAGAGGCTTAGAATATTCGCACAAGACCACAAGGACGCCATGAAGAAGGAGATAGTTAGACTATTAGATGCTAAGTTTATAAAGGAGGTGTGTCATCCCGACTGGTTAGCAAATCCAGTCCTTGTACCCAAGAAGAATAAAGAGTGGAGGATGTGTGTTGATTATACCGATCTCAACAAGGTCTGACCTAAAGTCCCCTTCGCACTTCTTTATATTGATCAGATTGTAGACTCAACAGCCGGGGGTGAGCTCTTAAGCTTTCTGGATGCCTATTCCGGCTATCACCAGATCCCACTGAAGGTCGAAGATCAGATTAAAACTTCCTTTATAACACCCTTCGGTGCTTATTGCTATATCACAATGCCTTTCGGTCTGAAGAACGCTGGCGCAACTTACCAACGGGGTATTCAACGCTGCCTTGCTACTCAGATCGGTTGGAACGCAGAAGCGTATGTTGATGACATCGCTGTCAAGACTCGAAACATCGAGGAACTTATTTCTGGCCTGGCAGAAACCTTTGACAATCTGAGGCATTATTCAATGAAGTTGAATCCTAAGAAGTGTGTTTTTGGGGTTCCTTCAGGAATTACTCGGTTACATCGTTTCAAAACATGGTATAGAGGCCAACCCGGATAAAATCAAGGCGATCCTTGGTATTGGGCCACCTAATTCTCAAAGGGACGTTCAGAAGCTGACCGGATGTATGGCGTCCCTGAGTTGCTTTATTTTCCGACTGGGGGTTAGATAGTAGTACCACTTTTCTGACTGCTTAAAAATAGGAGAACTTCGTTTGGACCGAAGAGGCGCAGTCGGCATTGGATGAGTTTAAGGTTTACCTCAGCAGCATTCTAGTATTGGTGCCTCCAGAGCTAGGAGAAAAACTTCAACTTTACATATCGGCCACAACTCAGGTTGTGAGTACTGTTTTAACACTCGACCGAGAAGAAGAGGGACATATACAAAAAGTACAACACCCGGTCTATTTTGTGAGTGAGGTCCTTGGTGCTTCTAAGACAAGGTATCAACAGATCTTCAAGTTGTTGTATGCATTGTTGATCACCTCCAGGATGTTGAAGCATTATTTTCAAGCTCATCCAATCGAAGTCCAGACATCCTTTGCACTCAGCACAGTGCTGCACAATCGAGAAGCCGAAGGAAAAATTGCCAAGTGGGTAGTCAAACTTTGAGAAACCATGTGGATATGTGTCATGGTTTGGTATATTTGTGATGAGTAATTGACTTGAGCAGATTTGGTGTTTGAGTTGAAATGCAGGAATCCGGGGATTGCATGGGTTTGCGTATCATGGTTATGACTAACCCGAGTTGGTGGAGATATTGGTGATATTGCAGGAGATGGGAAATGTGTTTGCTTGTCTCATGATGTGTAGGTCACTGGAGTCGACCTGGCGATCAACGGCGAGAGGATGGCGCACAGGTAGGGGACTTGGGGCCAGACGATCGGGATGTCGGGTGAAGTCAAGGGTGATCCACACCGTACACGTAGAGAGGCAAGAAGCACGGACAGTTTCGCGGTTGAGCCTCAAATCCGTGGTGGTGATGAAGATGGCATGTTGACCAAGTCAAGGCGAACGGGATGCCGGTGCAAGTGACAAGGGGCCCGATGGACAGGGACTGGGAGAGACTTGCCGATGGTCAGGATCGCGGGACAAGGTGACATGCGTCAACATCGAGAAGTTGCGCTTTGAGAAGCGTGCAAGGCGGTTTCCTGGTTTGGGCCTCAAAACCGGTGGTGGTGGTTGGTGGTGCACGTGGCACCATCATGGAGTTTGCTTCAAGATGAAGCAAAGACGTGAAGCGTCCGATGGCATTCGGGCGATGAGGTGAAAGATGGACTGTTATGCCCCCGGTGGTAGGTGGGTGTGTTATGTAGGTCAAGGGTAGAGTGGTCATGTGGACAAAAGACCCTAGGCCTATATAAGGAGAGGTGTGGCTAGTGGTAGAGGTGCCTCTCTTCCCATTAGCCTTGTGTTAGGACTCTATTCAAAGTGCTAGGAGAGGACTTCATGTTTTAGAGGAGAGTAGTGGGTGTGTGAGAGACATCTCCTTCTCTTCCAAATAGTGGGAGGAAGAGGGTGGCTTCCTAGCCTTGTACCTATGGATCTTGTAAGCACCTTTCTACGATATGAGAAGTATTTTCGTGCTCAAGATCTCCCTCTTCACTTGAATCCCGAAATTCTCTTTTTCTTATTTTTGGAGCTATTTTCGTGGTGATTTTCGATCTGATTTTTGGATGAGTTTTTGGCTCAGATTTCTTGAGAAACTTGTTGCTAGGATGAGCTAGAACAATTCCGTTTGGATCCTTGACCGAATCAATAGCTCTAGCACCTTCGATTTGAAGGATTTCTCAAGTTTCCCCTTTTTGGTGTTCTTGGCACAAGATCTGAAATTTGTGATGATTCCTTGAGCCAATTGAGATGATTTTCTAGGATTAGGGTCATGATGTGATGAGGATTCACTGGTCCAAAAATTGCATTATTTGGAGTTCGTTTGGTTAGGTTCTGGAGAAGATTTGCCAAATTCTCGAAAGTTTCTGCTGTTCTGTCGGGTCGATTGGCACTACTGATGACTAGGACTGGTACTGCCGGTGGGTCTTAGAACCCCGTACCGGCACTACCGATGGGCCAGATCAGCATTCCGATGAGGCCAACCGGCACTACCGGTGGTGGTTCAGTAAGGTGCAGTTTATGAGGTTTTTTACTATCTCAAGTCTCTGTTGTTTCCTTTTTGTTTCCGCTGTGTTTCTTGCAGTGGTTGATCACTTCTAGGGCTAGTACACCACTAGTTGGTGTGTGTAGTCTTGGTGATCGGTTCGGAGGTTGGCTTGGGTTGTTCTTGGGATATAGGCCAAGTTCTCCTGGAGAATTTTGATTGGCTCCCATTCACCCCCCTCTGGTCGCCTTCTCGATCCTTCAAACTTGGTCAATATACCATTATGTTCGTGCCTCGGTCGGCTATAAAGGGACAAGCGTTAGCTGATTTCGTTGCCGAGTGGACAGAGATTCAAAATCCACCTACTGCACAAGATATCGAGTATTGGAAAATGGACTTCGATGGATCTCTTCAATTGTAGGGAGCTGGTGCAGGAGTCGTGTTTGTCTCACCCACTGAAGAGAAGCTTTGATATGTCCTTCAGGTGATGTTTCGCGTGTCCAATAACGCTGCGGAGTATGAAGCCCTTCTACATGGTCTGCGCATTACCGCATCACTCGGCATCAAGCGCCTTGACGTCTTTGGTGACTCGGCTTTGGTCATTAATTAGATCACTAAGGATTGAACTGTGTGGATGAAAATATGAGTGCTTACTGTCAAGAAGTAAGGAAGCTCGAAGAAAAATTCGATGGATTGAAGCTCATGCATGTTCTTCGAGACAATAACCAAGCGGCCGATGAATTGGCCAAGAAGGGATCATCCCGATCAGCGGTCCCGCCAGGTGTTTTCTATCATACTCTAGATTCCCCCACGATTTCTCCTCGGTCGGATGTACTAATGAGTGTTGTCACTGATCTTGTTGGTGATGACAATATGGAGACCGACTGGCATGACCCACTCATCCAATATTTGGACAAGGGAACGCTGCCTTTGGATCCTAATGAGCAACGGAGGTTAGAGACCCGATGCCGAGGATATTTGTTGGTGGAAGACCAACTCTATAAAAGAGGAGGTTCAAACATCTTGATGAGATGCATCTCGATTCTAGAAGGCCAGAAGTTGGTAGAAGAAATTCATTCTGGGATATGGCAATCATGCGGCTTCCAAGACTTTGATTGGCAAAGCCTTCCAGCAAGGGTTTTATTGGCCCACGACGGTCGAAGACGCACACCAGGTCGTTCAAAAGTGTGAAGGTTGTCAATTCTTCGCTCAACAAACGCATTTGCCTTCACAGCAACTTCAGTTTGACTTGGCCCTTTGTTGTCTGGGGTTTGATATTGTCGGTCCTTTCAAGAAAGCGCCAGGCGGGTTCACTTACCAAGTGGATCAAAGCAAAGCCGGTCGATAAGATAACATCGAAGAAGGCAATCGAGTTTGTCAAGGATATCTTCACTCAGTTTGGGGTTCCTCATGATATCATCATCGATAATGGCACTCAATTCACGTTAGTGGAGTTCCGTGACTTTGTCGATGAGATGGGAATAAAAATCCACTTTGCATCAGTGGCTCATCCTCAAAGCAATGGGCAGGTCGAACGGACCAATGGTATGATTCTTCAAGGATTGAAACTGTGGATATTCGACAGGCTTAAGCCTTATGCCGATCGGTGGGTCAAAGAATTGCCTTCAGTTCTTTGGGGGCTTTGCACAAACACTAGTCAGGCAACTGGTCAGTCACCTTTCTCATTGGTCTATGGCTCAGAGGCTATGTTGCCGACCAAGGTCAGTCTTGTTTTGGCAGGGGTTCAGGCATATGATGAATAGCTTTCTGAGGAGAACTGAGACATCGATTCGATTGCAGCAGAGGAGTTGCGTGATCGCGCTCTGTTATGGTCGGCACTTTATCAGCAAGGCTTATGTCGATATTATGATAAAAACGTATGTAAATGTCACTTCCAAGTTGGAGATTTAGTGCTTCACCGAGTGCAGTCACCGAAGAACCAGCATAAGCTTTCTCCAAAGTGGGAAGGACCATATGTGGTGAAGGAAGTCACTCGCCCGGGGGCTTACCGACTGATGTACGAAGACGACGATGATATACCAAATTCCTGGAACATAAATCAGCTATGTCATTTCTATACTTAGTTATTCTTTTGTATACTTATATATTATTTTTGAATGAAACTTCGGTCTTTTTGATGAAAGATTTTTTGATGATTTTCATTCTACAATGTCTCAATTCCTTAATTTATTTTATTAAACAATCAAGCCAGGGGGCTAGTCATAATGTCCCACCTTAGTCTAACCTCATTTTGGTTTTGGACTATTTTCCAACCAATTTCTTCTCTTTGAATACGGTCTTCATTTTCTTGGTCTTACGTCTATACATTATGGTTATACACTTTATACTGCACATCAGACTACCACTACACTAAACCCAGAGCCAAAGTGCGAGAAGTCATATGTCGATTGGTCGACTCTGCTCGTTACGCGGTTACGAGTCACAACTTAATATGTTAAGGCAGACCAATACCATTTGAGTTTCTCAATGATAGAGACATACTTATGACATTTTTATCAATCTTCTAAACCTATTAAGCATGAAACTAATTTACATATAGGTAACATTATTTCATTACATAGATATTACTAATGTTCTCTAGCATTGTAGGATTTACAGCTCCTTTGAAGGAGAGGAAGAGTCAGCTCGTAGCTCAACTTCTGGAGTTGCTGGAGGAGTAGGCACAGTCGGATTTATCTCTATGTTGTCGACCAAGGCTCGGGAAGTCTCCAGTATGGAATCCAAGAGCAGTTGGCATTGGTCATCGGTCAAGTCTGGGTTGAAGCCCTCCTTGATCTTGTCCAATGGCAGAGCAGGAGACCAAGATTCGCAAATCGCCAGAACCTAACTCCCGGCCTCGGTCGCCACTCGTCGAGTATTATAAGCAGTAGCTTCCGATGCATGCTCCAGCAAGTACTCCAAGGAGTGGCCAGACTGCTCCACTCGGTCGGCATGAACATAGTTCATTGCCTTTCGAGCATCATAAGATAGAGCTGCGTGTGATAATTTTTGGTCAGTACGATCAAAAGAGAGGATTCAAGCTGATGTGAGAAATAATGAAGGGCTTACTGGCAAGTTTACATTAGAAGGATTTGGAGGTGCTCTTAGCATCCTCTATCTTGGCGTCATCCTCCTTCAGCTCCTTCTGCAGCCGAGTGATCTCGGTCTTCTAGTCCTCGACTGACTTGGAGAGGTTTTCCTTCTCAGCATTCAAGGCGTCAACAAACCTTTGCTGATTGGAAGTCAACTTCTCCAGGTCAGCAATCTTCTGGTCATGAGCTAAAGACAAATATTTGAACTTTTAGCGCTAGAGTGATTAGTTGGTAATTTAAACACAGATGGTGAGTGATCTTACCAGTTATATCTGCACGGCCTTGGTCTAAGGCCTTGGTCATCTCTCTTTGGTCAGTCTGTAGCTTTTCAATCTCCTTTTGTGCTTTGGTGAGCTGCTGACCGGTGACTAGCATAACACCAACAATGTGTCAGTCTTAAACTTAAAGACATGAAGACCGAAGAGTTTAGGACATACCAAAAGTTTTGGCTTCAAGGTATTCCACCCTAGCCTATTTCCTCTCTACAAGAGCATACATTTTCTATATACAAAAAGGGGTTAAGCTTAAGGATGAGATTGAGACAAAGCTAAAGCAGTGTATTGAAGTACCTTGCTGGCTTCTCGATGTTGGTACATAATTTCCACGTCCTCCACTTCGGGCCGACCGAGTATATCTGCAGACAATGTTGCCTTACCTTTGTCAAGAGGTGAAGGGACGACGGCTGGAGCAGGTTGGGGTGCAGGCGCCAGAATGGAGGCAGGAATTGCCTTATCAGATGGTTTATCCACCTCGGTCGGCGTGTTTGATGACTTGCCGACCGATTTGGGCAGATCAGTCGGACGAGGAGGAGGTCCTGACCGAGTGGCTTCGGACCCTTGAGCGCTCTGAGAATGACTCGTCCGACTACTGTCAAAACATAGATGGAGGAGATTAAAATGTGTTATGGATGGTAATAAGAGACAAGGAGTATAAGGTTAAAGGATTAACCTAGGAGCCTTCTTGAGCTTGATTCGACACATCCTCTTCTTTGAAGAAGTCGACTGAGAATCAGTCTCCTTCCTCTTCTAGGCAGATTTGCCTACCTTTTCGATCTCTTCCACCGCCCCAGCATCACTCTGAGTTTGGCTTGGGGGCTCTGACTGGCTTGAAGGTTAGTCGGGGGGGGAGGGGTAGGGGTGGGTTGACCGGCACCAGCAGATGGCATTTCTTCATTATCACCCTGATCCCCAACATATTGCCGTCGGCGCCCAACAGTCTGCTTCACTAGTCGACTAGGGGGAGGCAGGGTGACAACTGGATTAGCACGTTCAAGTTGAGCGCCTACAGAAGAGCTTGAGTCTCTGGTGCCAGTCTGCGGTGGCTTCTAAACATAATCCGGTCCCTCGGTATCGGTTAGAGGGAGCGGAGGGTGGGATATGTAAGTATCCAGAACCTGCACAAGAATCAATATATCAAGCAGGACATCAAGACAAGAAAATAAGGGATTGCTCAAAGTAGACTGAGGCTTACTCGGGCTCGCATAGTGCCCTTGTTATACGCCTTTCTGATCAATGAGTCATCCTGAAGGATATCCCCTTCAAACATTTTTGATAGGCGTTTCTTACGAAGTTCACCATTCGGTGGGTCGGGCACCTCCCTGGTTTTGTCCTTATTAACATAGTTCCACGTCGGGTGACTCTGAAGCTTCAGGGGCTGCACTCTGCGTACTACGAAGCTTTTAGCGATGGTGATTCCATCAGCACCATCAGCCTTTAAGTCAGCTATCTTCTTCAGCAGAGCGACCACCTGAGGGTCGGTCGGATCAGGTTTCTCAGTCCATTGCGCCAGGGGAATTGCCTTGGCACCAGTGAAGTCGACAAGAACATGGGGAGGGTTGTCACAGTAGAACCACTCATCCTTCTAGTTCTTGTTTCCAGTCTTCAAACGCACATTGATGTAGGCTTCCTTCTTGCGCAACTGGAAGCCAACGCCGCCTATAGCTACTTGATTGTCCTTGGTTGGTAGCAGTCTTAGGACGAACAGATGGCAAAATAAATTGAAGTGGGGGAGAATGCCCAAAAATGCTTTGCATATATGCACAAAGATGGTGATGTGAAGAATGGAGTTGGGATTGAGGTTGACAAGCTCAATCCCATAAAAGAATAGGGGCCCACGCAAGAAGCTACAGCAGGGGACTCCAAAACCATGCTCGAAGAACAAGCGGAACACGACAATCTGCTTATGAATAGGGATGGGGCAAGATTCACGGGGTACCTTCTAGTCGATCCGAACTTGTTCTGGAAGGATGTCGTCAATCACCATCTAGTTCACATCAGCTCGGGAGAGGCTGCTCTTCGAGAACTCCCGAAGCTGCTCCGGATTGTCGATCTCCGACAAAGAGGACGCGGCAGCAGGGGTGGAAGTTGCAGGAATCGAGGTGGAAACCTTTTTGCGACCCATGGCAATGGTTGTTTTGGGTACGGCAGATCAAATGTTGAACCCTAGCAAAATCTTGGGGGCTAAGCGCGACAAGATCTGCAATTGCCGGAAGAAAAGGTGCTAACCCTAGCTGGAAAGCGGAGGAGTTGCTGAAAGCAGAGGAGGCGCGAGGAAGACGAAGAGTTCATGCACAAATATGGTGTGGACTGAGGGTCAACTTGACGCTGCCCTTTTATACTCCCTCTTTTTGACCTAAGGGTCGCTTGGGCCGGGATGGGCCGTACAGTGACGCTACTTTTTGAATTATCAGAAGACTAATTAAGGGCCTTAAACATGTTTAGGGTCTAAAACCTTGAGAAGTAAAACTCGGGGGCTTCTTTGATGAGAAGCATTTAAGAAATGTTTAACCATATCTATATGATTTGATGATCATGTAGCAAAGGACTTGATGGTCATATGGATATAAGTTCAAAGGTTATGGTATTGATTGAAGTCAATAACCAAATTGCCAAAATTGGACTCGTGAATAGATAGAGTGACTAATTATTAGGGAAAGGCTATATTATGATTAATGTCATTTAGCTTAATACCATTATATGATTGATATCATATTGGTTCATATGAATTGAATATGATTGATATCATAAAATTCAGAATGACCATGTCACTCGGACATAGTGAATATCACTCGGCCTTTTTACTAATCAGTCGGCAAGGTTGAAGCCTGGTTTGATGACCAGAGGTCTGTTAAGCTCAGACTCAATAGTTTGAGTAAAATACATACAAAATAATAAGAGCTAATATAATTAGACTCTTGCATTATTTGTTAGTCTCCAACTTATACAAGAGTCAGGGGCGACACCTGATCAGGTGCACCTGACCGGTGCACCAGATCTATCAGGAACTTCAATAAAGAGGTCTTTCTAATTTATGATCAACATTGAAGACCACTCTGAGAATCAAAGCTCAAAATCAGGAAGCACTCTTGCTCTATGGGTATCCTCATACAAGACTAAGTCGGTATCCGACCGGGTACTTCATCAACAAGGAAGCCGACGGACTCGACTTGGAGCACAAGGCATGTAGAGATAGAATTTCTATATAAATCCTTGTGGGTTACGACTAGGACTCTTCATGTACCCCCCTGCTGACCGGATATATAAGGCGGCAGGGTACCCCCCATCGAGGGACAGAGTAGCGAAAGTAGACAAGTTTTTCACAACATCAATAAACCACATAGAACACAGGACGTAGGGTTTTTACTCTCAACGAGAGGGCCCGAACCTATATAACTCGGGGTCTTGTGTTACCATCGTAGTTCTTAGTCTCGATATAGCCCTATATATTTACTACCGATCTCAAGCTTCGACAATTTGCATTCTTTGCATTTATGCATTCTTGCATTATGATACCATGCATGTCTCCAAGCATGTGTCTAGGGGGAGTTACTCATTCACAATGTGAGTAGATGACTCTCTAGATAATCAAATAGTGATATTTGTGCTTCATGCCCATTGAGCCATGTTCGACCGAGCTCCAAGGTTAAATTTACTCACGCGGCTCAAAGACAAGTGGCTCATACATCCCCACCTCTATAATGACTAACCCTTGCTCATTTGAGAAAATCTTTTGTTGAGTCATAAGTGTAGGGGGAGCTACGGGAAAATGCCACTTGGACCAAGAAGGAGCACCACGAAAGGGGGAGTTATTCTAACTCTTGCCAACTATTTTATGCCTCTTGGTTTTGTTTCATTTTTGTGTGATTTTTGGTGATAGGTGACAAAGGGGGAGAAGAAACATGAAGATCCAAAAGCCAAGTCTAGATAAAAAAAATTAGGAGAATGAAGATCTTAAAGCCAACCCTAGATCAAGGAGGGAGAAGAAACATGAAGATGATCGATATCTCAAAGGGGGAGGAGAACATGGAGAAGAAACATGGAGATGATCGATATCTCAAAGGGGGAGGAGAACATGAAGAAGAAATGTGAAGATTCGGGGAGATGGAACATGAAGATCACATCAAGATGGACATCTACACCAACATAGAGAAGAACAACGATGGTGCATGTTTACGACAACAAAGAACACCTTCACCGACATGAGCATCTACGTCCGTGGTGCGTGTCTACATCAACAAAATCGACTACCATGACACCAAGGCGGGCGCATATTCAACTCAAGCTCAATATCAAGTGCGCTACATATTTGGGTAGTTCTCCCTCCACACCTAGCATATTCCAAGGGGGAGACTACGTCCAAGGTAAGGACCAAGGTATGCCTTTCAATCTTTTCTTTTCCTTTGGTTCTTTCTTGCTCGTCCGTTTTGGATCATCATAAGTAGTGGTTGTAATCCATCACCAAAAAGGGGGAGATTGTAAGGTTCATGAACATTGAGGTCACCCCAAGATATGGTGTTTTGGTGATGACTCACAAACATGAAATGTGACTAATGTCTACACGAGTGTTGTTCGTGTAGGAAACCTTTTCTATCTTATGATGATTATCGACGGCATCCTTGGCAATGAATGACAATGACCACAAGCATGGAGGCTTGTGAACTTGATGGAGTCCAAGGGTTGATGGAGATGGATCAAAGCGGAGAACAAGCTATGGTGCAAGTGTTTGGAACACTTGAGTAGTTGTTAGGGCTTTGAGTCCATAGGAAAAACTAGACTATCAAGGGAGTTTAGGTCATTCTCTTAGGTCATGTCTAGTCGGTGATGTGCAGGGTTGCTCGGTGAAATCACAGGCACTAGGTGATAGTGGAGAAGCCAAGGAGTTGTTCAGAGAAGCTGGGAAACAAAGTCAAGCGAGGATGATAAGTTTCAGCTTTTGGACATAGAGACCGAACAGAGGGGTCAGTGGAGACCGGACTATACGGTCACTATGTGGAGTTGTCCAGGACTTAGCGTGAGGAGGAGGAAGTCTATCAACAGGAGACTCTGTACAGACCGGACGGTCCGGTCAGCAGGAGTGCAGGAACGGCAAAGAGGGTGCATTTTGCGGAGGCTCTAGGACTGGAGAGAGAAAGTGGACCGAACGGTCCGGTCCAGTGACTGGACAGTCCGGTCAGTTCAAAGAAATTGCCTGGACAAAGAAGCCAACGGTTCTTGGAACCGTTACCAGAGTGACAGGACGGTCCGATCAGGCAGTGACCGGACAGTTTGGTCTGGATGTCCAGAAAGGCAATTTCATGGAGCAACGGCTAGTTTGAGGTTGAGAGCCTATATAACTTCATTGCTGGGGTCTTGGAGACCTCTCTTGGCTAATGGAATACCTAAGAGCATTTGGTAAGGTCCAAGAGGAAAAGAGGAGAGCGCTAGGAGGAGATATTGCATATCTTAAGAGTGCTAGAGAAGAGTAGCTAGAGCATGTTGCACATCTAAGGCTAGGGTGTCCTTGAGGGTGTGATCTAGATTGTTACTCTTGGTCTATGGTGAGACCTAGACCAGTTAGGTGTCGGTGATCGAGCCTATCGTGATTGGTTGTGAAGGCCGTCACACGTTTGTACATAGTTTGAGCCCGCCGTTGAAAGGGGCATCACTAGTGAGCGCCCATGTCAGCTCGAGGAGTCCGGGAAGTTCTCGAGGGAGGCGAGCTTGTGCTTTGTGCAGCGGTGACGCACACCGTGTCTTCACTCTAGGAGTGATTGCGAGATCGTGGGCGAGAACTCCACTTTATGGCGGGAGGGACCGGGACTCCGGCGGGAGTGGTCCAACGAGGAGTAGGGTAAGGCGCCATCCTTTCGAGACCTCGGGAAAAATCATGAGCCATCTCTTACTCTACTCCTTACTATGATGCTTTACTTTCCGCATTTACATACCGTGCTATTCATGCTTGTGTGCTTACCTTGCTCTAGTTGACTACCTTGTAGACTTGCATGAATAGGCTCCTTTACTTGCTAGTAGTGCTTAGCCTTCATACTTGATCACTAGCATGCTTGTATGTATTGTGCTACCCATGCTTGTATGCTTTCTATATGCTTGTTGATCTAGTAGCTTTGCTCGAGAAGAACTCCTTGCTAGCTAGTTGTTTGCTTCCGCGTATCTTTGGTAACTAGCTTGCATAGGAGTTGTATTGCCTTTGTGTGATCCACTAGTATGCATAGGATGTCTTTCCTTTCATTGGATTATATTGTTAGTGTGATCACCACTAGATGTGAGTAGGAGTTGCTTCGAGTGCTATCGGCGTTTAGTATTTGGTAAAATTGGTTCATAGTGGTAGTGCCCGATTCATCCCCCGCCCCCTCTCGGTCACTACGATCTTTTCAGAGTAGGACCTGATGCGTTTCTCTTATATGTTGTCATGGTTCCTCTCGATCTTTGTGTAGCTTGTTTAGCCCGGTTGTTTATCATGGGTAGCCCTATGATCCACTTCCGATATTAGTATCGATAGTTAGCGCGCCAGGAAGGGGCCGCGCGATGATCGACTTGTCAAGCAGAGGCAACAACTCCATCGGGCAAGGCGACATACGCGTATAACAGCAGTGCTGCATGCGCGATGCTGTGTTGCGTTGTTTTGCTGCAATCGACGCCTGAGGAGTCGGCGAGTATCAAGCGATGAAATCCTCGGCGAGTCTGGATCACGTACGGTGGCTATACTTGGAAGCTGAATCCAAGTTTATGCGTCTCACAAGGAAGGAGTCCGAGTTGTCGTGACGGATGACTCGGGCTTGCATTGGCCGAGTTGTGCGATAACACTAGGGAAGATAGCGGTCCTATATCTGAGAGGAACGTGTTACCAACAAAACTGATCAATGTCGTCGTCCACCGGTCACTCGGCGACTCGACTAATCATTCGGCGACACAATCACTCAACCACTCGGGACAACAAGTCACTCGCAGACTCGTTCATCGGCTTGATGGTTCAGTGACATGCTCGGGGCTCATCTATGACTCGCCAAATATCAAAGCTAAGCTACATTTATAAATTTTGTATTCTGCCAATTCAATTTGAAGGCCGTAGGTTCTTCATCTTACTGTGATCATTTTAAGTTTCTTTTGAACTCATCTTTTTGCCTTGACAATATTGGTCAATAATTTTCCTCGGTTGATTTTGACTCGTACGTGTTTGGCCGAATGAGTTTAGCAGTACACAAGTGGTATTAGGAGAAGTTCAGCTGTTTTGCTTAGTTGCCCGTCTGACTCCCATTACCGAAGTTGGTCAGTCTAGCTCCCTGGCTCATGTCGTTTGTCGAAATTGTCGTGCACATCGTTCTTTTAATGAACCTTGTTTGTTTTTTTATGTCTGTTGGTTGAATGATCGATTATTTCTGCCAGTACTCTAAGCAAACATAGGCCTTAGATGAATAACAGAAATCCAACAGACGTAGATATTAAAGGCGTTGTTTCATCAATACTTTATATTAATTTTACATATAACTACATTATTTGTATTCTTATATTACAGTTATCTCATCGATATCACTCGGCCACGGAGCACCGAGTCATTGAATCACTCGGTCATGGAGCGCCGAGTCATTGGATCACTCGGTCACAGAGCGCCGAGTCATTGGATCACTCGGTCATGGAGCGCCGAGTCATTGGGTCACTTGACCATGATCAACTACTCATGATTTTGGTCGGGATTATTTCCAGAAGGGCTATCATGATCATGGTTCATAATTTTACTCAATATTGGACAGCCCTGCAAGAGTTGATATTGTTTACTTGGAATCACGCCCGGGGCTGATATACTTGTTACACTTGATCAATATCACTCGGATTTATTAGTACCAATGGTTTCTTTTGTTGTGGAGAGTGATAGAACCAATCTTGGGGGCTACTGTACTGAAACTCCTCATTGAATCAGTTGGGGAGAGTGGTAGAACCAATCTTGGGGGCTACCGTACTGAAACTCCTCATTGAATCAGTCGGGGAAAGTGGTAGATCCAGATTTACATACGGTGTTATTATTTTTTTTGACTCACAAGATATTTTATGGTCTAAATACCTTCTGAGTCGGGGGCTATACCTACACCTAGTAGGTGGATCTTTTCCCTGCATATATATATTATTTGGCGCATAATTCTTTTTAAAGATTCTTGGAGACCTTTACCAGTTTGTTGTTGTACAAGAAAAAGTTAATCATATTCATGGCGAAGCATTAGTCAATCAATTGAAGATCAACAACTAACTTGCAAATCTCTCGGGGGCTACTGTGGGATATATATACTAGGGATACCTCACTACTCGGATATATTGCCGAGTGGGACGGGGTCCAATAAAGATAAAGCCCATGAAGATAACTACTCGGATTATTACTTGGAGTACACGACAAGTCAATACTAGAGATAGAAAGTTAGAGATAGAACCCTAGTCGGAAATCATGTTGTAACCGACTAGGACACTTGCCATGTAACCCTGCCCCCCCCCCCCCCGGATATATAAGGAGGGGCAGGGGCTCTCTCATAAACAACCCATATCATATCCGGCATAATATACAACAGAACATAGGACGTAGGGTTGTTATCCTTCGGGAGGCCCGAACCTATCTAAACCTTGCGTCTTGTGTGTCCATCGACTCTCAGTCTCGCGCATGCCTCTACCGATAAAAAAGGATCATGGGTAGCCCTATGATCCACTGCTGATATTAGTATCAACAGGATGTTTTGGTGATAGATGACAACTATGAAATTGTGGGCTAATATCTACACGAGTGTTGTCTATGTCGAAATCATCTCTTAACTCTATTGCAAATCATATGGATGATGGTTGCCTTGGCGATTGATGAAAATGACCATAAGCTTGGAGGCTTGTGAACTTGATGGAGTCCAAGGGTTGATGGAGATGGATCAAAGCGGAGAACAAGCTATGGTGCAAGTGTTTGGAACACTTGACTAGTTGTTAGGGCTTTGAGTCCATCAGAAAAATCGGACTATCAAGGGGGTCTAGGTCATTCTCTTAGGTCATGTCTAGTCGATGATATGCAAGGTTCCTCGGTGAAATCACATGCACTAGGTGACAGTGGAGAAGCCAAGGAGCTGTTCGGAGAAGCCGGGAAACGAAGTCAAGCGAGGACGACAAGTTTTAGCTTCTGCACATAGAGACGGGACAGAGGGCTCAGTGGAGACTAGACTGTACGATCACTATGGGGAGTTTGTCTAGGACTTAGCCGCAGCGAGGAAACTATCTGTGCCTAGGAGCCGTAGAGACCGGACAGTCCGGTCTACAGACCGGACGGTCCGATCTGTATGGCTCGACACAGAGCAGTGAGGAAGCATTTTGTGGGGGCTACTGGACTGGAGAGAGAAAGTGGACCTAACGGTTCGGTCTGCTGACCAGACAGTCCGGTCAGTTCAGGAAAGTTGTCTGGATAGTGCAGGCAACGGTTTTGGGAACCATTCCAGAGAGACCGGACGGTCCGATCTAGGAGTGACCGGACAGTCCGGTCATTGGGTCCGGAAAGGCAACTTCGTGAGGCAATGGCTAGTTTGAGGTTGGGAACCTATATAACTTCGTTACTGGGGTCTTAGAGACCTCTCTTGGCCTGTGGAATACCTGAGAGCATTTGGTAAGGTCCAAGAGAAAAAGAGGAGAGCACTAGGAGGAGATATTGCATATCTTGAGAGTGCTAGAGAAGAGTAGCTTGAGTATCATGCACATCTAAGGCTAGGGTGTCATTGAGGGTGTGATCTAGATTGTTACTCTTGGTCGTTGTGAGACCTAGACTGGTTAGGTGTCGATGATGAAGCCTATCATGATCGATTGTGAAGGCCGTCACACGTTTGTACATGGTTTGAGCCCGCTGTTGAAAGGGGTATCGCTAGTGAGCGCCCGTGTTGGCTCGGGGAGTCCGGCATGTTCTCGAGGGAGGTGAGCTTGTGCTTTATGCAACGGTGACGCACACCGTGTCTTCACTCTAGGAGTGATTGTGGCCTCATGGGCGAGAACTCCACTTGGTGGCGGGAGGGACCAGGACTCTGGCGGGAGTGGTCCAACGAGGATTAGGGAAAGGCGCCATCCTTCCGAGACTTCGGGAAAAAATCATGAGCGGCTTACCGAATTGCTTAGGTTGTTTATCATGTTAGACTCAAGTAGTGGAATTTGAAGTAATTGGATTCGTGAGCGGCTTACCGAATCACACCCCCCCCCAGCACCCTCTCGGTACACCTTTAGTCCCTACACATGATGATAACTCGGAGAGGCTCCCGAGTACACATCCTTGACACTGGCGTCGATAATACTTGGTGTCAGTAAGTTGCTAATCATGGCATGCAAGATCGTAGCCACATGATTGTGCATTATTCTAGCATATCACACTTCGCGTCGGCGAGTTCGTCTATCAAAAGGCAGCGCCTTCATGTCGGCGAGTTCGTCTATCAAAAGGCGGCGAGTCCTGGCTGTACACAGTAGCCAAGTCCGAGTCAATTACTGCAAAACAAACCGATTCGGCGGCGTTCACATGTGCAGACACTGGGGAAGATTCTTTCCTTTGTTTATTTTTTCTATATTATTTTATTCTCCATATCTATACTAATCAATCCGATTAGTACAATACTCATTACGAGATTCTGTTTTGCATATATGTGTTGACATGAGCTTTGCACATAGAGCTTGCCATACAACTTCTCATGGCAGTTGGAGCTATTTGGAGGAGGAGCAAGGGAAAGCTTCGTCGAACGCAACCATGCTGGCATGCTACCAGCTACTTGGCAGCTCGCCATAGCTTAGTGACGGCATCATCCTCAGCTGATCAACTATCACCACGACCATGCATGTCATCATCATGATGCATGGCAACCTCTACAATTGGCCTTGACTAATCAAGTCAGCTCACAACATGCCCGGGCATTTGTTAACCCGCCATGTTAGCTATTCAGCAACTAGGCACCTTATCCACCTGAGGATTCCGCACTCAGCAGTCTTGCAGTTCATCCCTTGGCCGCTCAGTAGGAAGATCAAACAACATGCCCGAGGGCTGCTGCCTCAAAGCTTGTTCTCGTGCACCTTATCGGCAGCTACAGCTTACTAAAGATTGACATCGGCAATTCATCGCGACAAACGACAACACAATGTGCACATCTTCATTGGTTTGGTGATTCGACCGCCGGCTCAGCAACCAAGCTCAAGACAGTAGCTTCAACAAGGCGGCAGGTCCATGGTAGATCCCATTGGCACCTCTGGTTTGGCCACTTAATGGCTCAGCCACCCGGCAACATCACCGTGACTTGATGGTTCGATCACTCGGTGACCACATGGACATGTCCGGCGGCTACCCAACGATGTCTTCATTGACTCGGCAGATTGGCTACTCGATGATTTGATAGACTCGGTCATTCAGGCAATATTGTTGCAACTCGGTGACTTTGTCACTCGGCAACATCACTGTGACTCGACGGTTCGATCGCTCAGCGAACACATGGACATGCCAGGGGGCTACTCTGCCATTCACCTAGCCACTCCGCTACTCAACATCGATCCGATGATTGTGCCATTTGACAACATTATCGTGACTCGACGACTTCGCCACTTGACAACATCACTGTGACATGGCAATCCGATACATCGGCAACTCAATGATTCGATGATCCGGCTACATGGCTACAAGCCAACGACTCCCAGTTTTGATGTTTCGGTGACACGATGGCATGACTTCAACGTTCGACCACTCACCAACAACATCAGCATTGTCGGGAGCTCATCTTCAACTTGTCAAATATCAAAGCTAAGTATCTTTATACTTTCTCGATTTACTTTCGAGGTTTTGGGCTCATGTCCATCATAATTTTTTCCCACGGCCGCTTATCTCTGTTTTCTAAGCAGAAGGTCATAGGATTCTCAATGATTCAAGTTGGGCTTTTTTATCATGCTCTTTTTATGGCTTTATTCATTTTTTTTATTGTCTTGGTTCTTTAATCCTTTGCATTAAATAATCGAGTCAGGGGGCTATTTGTGTATCTATACATGTGTTCTCCCACTTTTTGTGAATCTAGCAGTACACATGTCGGTCGGTGACCTTTCAGTAGTGCCTCGGCCTTGATATCATATGACCCATGTTGGTCGGTGACCTTTCAGTAGTGCTTCAGCCCTGACACAATATGACCCATATCATCTATTCTAGTTTCACTCTTTTTGGCTTTAGCCTCGACCGATATATTGTATTTATTTGCGATTTGGTCTTATTTTTGGTCTTACACCGACAAACAACTAAGTCATAGAATTTCTTAGCTACGCGTTAGACTACCACTACACTAAACCCAGAACTAAAGCTACGAGGGGTCATGTGTCGACTAGTTGCCTCTGATTGCAACGCAAGAATAACTATGACCCATATTTTGGTGGCAGACCGAGCTTCAAGATCTTTATATTTTGTCCTGAGTATCTTATGGTGGATTAGTCTGGTTGCTAACACGCGAATACGCTGCTATGCGCCAGTCATTCCACTTAAAGGAGAAAAATGGATAGACTTGATTTTTTAGTCCATTGATTTGTTTGGCTTATAAAAATATAAGTTATCAAACAAACAATGTTAATTATGACTAATTGTTCTAATTTTCTTTATTGTCAGGAACATTTATGATGGATAGGTGGATACAACACTCGACATAGAGTGATTTCCTCGCCTTCATCGGTCGGCTTACAGCTCCGACCACCTTCATCGGTCGACCATGCTAGTTCTGACTGACTTCATCAGTTGACTTATAGCTCCTACTGATTTCATCAGTCAACTACATCAGCTTTGACTTACACCATTGGTCTACCACATCACATCTGACTGCCATCATCGTTCGGCTACATATCAGACCGTCGACTTCATTCGATCATCACGACTTTGAAAGATTTTTACTTCAATGGCAGTCGGTAGCTACAACAACCTCGAGTGCCTTCTTGACTCGACCTCATCATTGAGTTGAGCGTCGTTGCCACTCGGACATAATATTCTGAGTTGAGTGCGGCTGCCACTCATAACAGCGATGGTCTCAGGGGGCTTCTTTGACAAAAAGTGTTTTCTATCAAATTTATGGTTGATGCTAAAATATATAAAAATATATGATTTGATGATCATATAATAGTGGCTTGATGGTCACTCTATCAATATGTGTTTCTTTCAAGAGAAGTGCTTTATCAAAAATGGTTAATGCCATAATTATTCAAAACATGATTCGATGATCATGTCACTATGACTTGATGGTCATATAGCGAAATATCAAGCATCACTTGATTGATTGAAGTCAGCCTAGAATAGTGAAAATAAAGCTCAAATATATGAGTGATTAACATTCTTAAGGAAAGGTTACTTAATCATGATTAAAGTCATGGTAACTTAGTACTTGGCTATGATTGATGTCATAAAGCCTCATTCACTCGGCTATGATTGAAGTCACCTGTTTGATTCATAATCACTCATAGGCCACTCGTCCAAAATTTATGCCATTTGAATATGATTGATGTCATGAGGCCATGTTCACTCGACTATGATTGATGTCACCCATTTGAACTTAATATCACTCAGTTGTCATTGATGTTCGCCCGAGTATATCATATAGCACTCGACAATGATTGAAGTCATTGGTTTGAGTCATCTACCACTCAATGGTGATTGAAGTCACTCGTCCAAGTCATCTATCACTCAGTAATGATTGATGTCATTCTACTTAGCTATTTATCACTCGAATTTGATGATTTGAGCGATTTTTCCTTATAGAGAGCCAACATGACTATTCTTGTTTCGGACTCTTGCATTATTTGCAGTTTCCAAATGATATAAGAGTCGGGGCTACACCTAATTAGGTGCACCTACTTGATGCACTAGATGATTTCTTAAAGACATTTTTAGATCTTTGAGACCCTTACAAGCTCGCTAATATAAAGCTGAAGCATTCTACATGGCACAAACCAGTCGAGAAGCAACTAAAGATTATCATCAAATTTGCAAGACTCTAGAGGGCTTCTGTCGATGATACGTACCCAGGATACCTCTTATACAAGAAAGGTAGAGATAGACTCCTACTTGGATATGTATAGTAGACCGACTAGGACTCCGCCATGTAACCCTGTCCCCCTGGATATATAAGGCGGGGCACGGACCTCCCTCAAAGGATCACACATAACATAGAACAAGACATCATATGATCTATGATCTAGACATATCAGTACAAATACCACATAACACAGGACGTAGGGTTATTATCCTCCAAGAGGCCCGAACCTGTACAAAACAGCGTCTTATGTTACCATCATCTCTTGATCTCGCGCATACCCCTGTTCTACATATAAATCCTCATAGGTGAACTACGCTATGTCTAATGCCGAGAATAAGTCTCGACAGCTGGCCCGCGTCACCGGGCCTCCTCCCCTATGCATGCTCACCATCACATCTCCCCTGATCGCTCGCTCGCTCACCAACATCGGCCCGACGTCCCCGCCACCGGCCCTCCCCTCCCCCCTCCCTCGCTCGCGCACCACCGACCCAACGCCCCTGCTGGCCCGTGCCGCCAGCCCTCCTTGCCCACTGGCCTACGTCGCTGGCCCTCCTCCTCTGCGCACGCGCCGTCGCCTCTCCCCTCCTTCCCCACTCGTGCGCAATCGGAGGCATGGGCCAGGTGGACAGCAGCGGCGGAAATCCCATTCGTGTTGGGAGAGAAGCAGAGGAGAGGAAAGAATTGAAAAAAATGATGGGGCCTGTATTTGAGAGGGAAATAGTGGGACATTAATTTGGGGGGGGGGGGGGCTATGGAGGGAAATTTGGTGGCCTCCTTAAAATAGTCACCTAGATAGAGAGGGGTTGGAGTTGAGTTTTTGAGTTTGGTGACTAAAAGGGAATTTGGAGCCCCATTTAATCACTCCACTCGAGTTGCTCTAACGCGGCACAAGTGTAGGGCCCCGACAATGTGGGAGTGAGGCCTGGCTATGGGGTAGGCATGCGGTTAGTGTGGCATGCCACGGGCAAAGAGACGCCTGGATGTGATGGGCAGTGGTGAGGACGCAGGGTAAAGGATGGAAGAAGAAGGAAGAAGAGTCTAAGAGTAAAAAATGGCCACTAAAATTAGTTCTAATGGTCGAACTACAAAGAGTCATGTCACTGTTGACAAGAGAGTCGTCGGTCGGGTCATATGACATCCCCACTATTGGAAACGGTGGCAGGAAGGCGGTGGTCGTTGATCAAAAGGTAGACGAAGATGAGCAGTACCATTTGAAGGAAGAAGACATCTGATCCCTCCAATTCAAAATCAACAGCTGAAAACCAGCCTATGTAATAACCATAAATTTCAGATCAGAAAAGATCGAAAAAATGGAAAGAGTTATCTTTAGCCCTCCTTTGGTAGGACTTCTTTACATAAAACAGATTATCTATTAAAAATGGATTCTCTAGAAAATATATTTCTATAAAACAGATTCTCTAGAAGAAGCATTTTTTGGAGGGTTTAGCAAAATAGCTTCTTATGACTTTTGAAATCGGATCAAAGATAAGAAATGTCCATAATACCCATGTTATATTTGGAGAAAAAAATGTACATAATGCATCACGCATCACGGTGTTATTCTTTATTTTTCCCCGACGCTGGAAGAAATAGCGAGAGGCAGTTTTTACACCTCAAACCTGCAGTTACCAGTTTGTGATGCTTCAGAAAAATATTTGTATTCACTTGATCTCCATATCTTACTGCCATCACCTCTACATTAGACTGGTCAATACAACTCTATAATATCTTGCCTGATGATATGATAGCTTTAAGCAGGATGGGGATTAAAGGTCAAATATGCAACCTATAGTCTAAAAGGGTAAATATGTTGCTTATATCATGTTTAATTCAGGAGATAAAGAGCTTTTAATTCCAAGAAAGTTTTTAAGTTCAGGATAGAAAGAGCAGGCCACCCAGCCTACAATTTGAACAAATACATGTGGTATTTTGATATTTGAGAGAACAGTGAAACTGCACAAATCACAGAATAATTAACTTAACACTCTAATTATTATCGAATAATTCAGATGCAGCATCAAACAGCAATCAGGCATCCCCAAACTTTGCTAGAAACGTTTATTAAATGGTCATTGTAATGAAGCATTCAACATGGCAAAAAAGGTTAGGCGTTGCAGTAAAGTGTGAACAATGACCTTCATAACCGCATGGCAAAGAACCATAATTTAGATATGGTTATAAATTGCAACATGTACAATGCAAAATATACAATATTATAGGCAAAAACTGAAAATTGCATTTTTGTATACAACAGAAATACTCTAATTGTGTTATAGAAAAGTTCACAAACAAAGAAGCTAAATTGATGCACAGAAATAAATTGACAGTTTTTACCACATTGTGCCAATCCGTCGTGCTGGCTGTGCTAAAGACGCCGGCCCAATCGCCCACGCGGGCCGTGTCGGAGACGTCGGGCGATGCGCCAGCGCTCATCGTGAAGGCTGGTTAGGTCACCGCTGGCCCCTCCACTCGCCGGATCCGCCCATGGCGATAGAGGGGGTTCATGGCTAGCAATGCCGCTTCTGGCCGTAACTGCTTTCTACTGTCACCACTTCTAGTGAGGGGAAGCAGCACTATTGCGGCCACGGCTTCCCCTGCTTCGTATTTTCATTTTTTTTTCGAGAGGAGAGGAGTTGATCAGAGAGAAGAGAGGTGGCGATGGCAATTTTGCTGTAATATTCACCAAATTGAGGAGCAAACACGCAGCCCGTTGCACAGCAGCCAAAGCTTCAGCATGAAGGGCACTTCCCGCCATTGATATGTTGCCTGCTCCAATGTCCAGCACAGCTCCTGAGCAGTCCCGAATTACACAACCCCAGCCCCCCTTCTTTGTTGACACCTGGAAAGCAGCATCAACGTTCAGTTTATAAACCTCAGCCGGAGGTGGAATCCACTTGACCTGATGAGTGTTTATGACCCAGCCTTGCTCAGTTTAGCGAACTCCATCAGATGGTAATCAACGGCGGCACAGACCTCAGCCACACTTTGCTTCCTCTCCCCTGCATTCACCTTATTTCTCGTAGCCCACCAGCGCCACAGCCAGGTGACAACCTTGAGCTGTTGTTCTGGCTTCAATTGCCCAATTTTCTGAAACACCTCTTTTCCAGAGCTGCAGACTACCAACTGTCGCTGTACTTCTTCTAGATTCATGGCTCGCTAGCATGTTTGAGCCAGCTTACACTTGAAAAACAAATGGCCAGTCTTCATCCATTCGGTTGCACATTGGGCACAATGTTTCTGTCTTCACCTTTCTCCTTTTCAAATTTCCGCGAACTGGTAGGCTGTTGTGAGCAAGGCGCCACAGGAACATTTGCACTTTGTTTGGAACTTTGAGTTGACAAATTTTGTGCCATGGGAAGTGAAGCTTGACATTTGCCCCCTCTCCCCCTCCCCCTAACGAAGAGGAAGCATCATGCCCTGCTTTTCTGTCCTAGTTCTGAACTGCAAGCTTGTATGCTGATTTGACTGAGAAACTCCCCCTTGGATCAAAGTGCCAGGCAGGCTAGTCTTGTAACCCCTCAGCTATTGGGATTGTTAGAATGGTAGCTGCATCTTCTTCCCAAAATATGACTCGTACAAGCTGCTCGTCCCAACCACCATTAACCGGATCAATTAGTTCCTCAACCCTCGTTAGCAAAGATGGACCCCTAGGTGTTATCGGCCTTCTAGTGGCCCCCCACGGGTATTGGATAATGCCCATGAGTTAATCAAAACTGGCCCACATTGGCCCATCCAGATATGCATGCGGGAGGCTATAAAGCCTTATCGGCCAGGTGCTAATTAATTTGATTAACCTAGCACCATGAGCCGCTCCCGCTGCACACGTGAGGTCGTGAGCTGTTGCTGCGCGTGCACACGTGAGCTCTTGCTTCCGCCGCTGCCGTGACGCGCGAAGACGTGGTGCTGCCGGTGTTTGCCGAAGCACGACGTGAGTGCTAGCACGCTCCATTGCGTCGTTCTTCTCTCTGTATGTGTGGATGTCCGTGGAGGTGCTGCTGGATTGTGCACTACATCAGGTCGTATGACTACTTCCTTTATGATGCGCGATGACAACAAAACGCTTTCGCTCCGTCTGCGTATCTAGTGGTAACAATCCATGATCCTCTCTTTACAAGGTTTCCTGGTTGAACGGTAGAAATTATTATATGCTATCGTAGCCTACCCGTTCCCCTACAGTGGCATCAGAGTCGACCTTGTATAGTTTGTGGTCTGGATCTTGTGCATATAGTTGATATGCTGATATATTAGATGAGATCTATTACATATTTTTATGTACGGGTTGATTAGATCAATGGTGATAGGGAGGTTCACAAGGTAATGGGCGGATAGCGATACATGCATCATTGATTTATTTGTGTTCCTTCTCCGTACGCGCGTGACTTGTCCCTACCGGCTGAAATCACCATCAGGACTAACTGCGTGCGCTAGTAGAGGAGCCAATAGTATCATGATCAAGTACCGCAGTCTACTCATGAATACCTAATAGAAAACTGAGCCATTGTAAATTACTCAAAATCGGGCAAATATGATTTTTCCGATAGGATTTCCATTGCGATTTCATAGATACGATCTATGAAATCCTGTGAGGTATGGACACGCCTAGATTGTTACATCCCCATTTGGTCACACGTAAGCATTCGCTTCTCGCCTAACTTATTTTTACAGAGAATATTGTGAATGGTATGGCCTAAAAGATGCATGTGATGTATGTATGTGATTTGCATGGTCTGCGTGTCATGATTAATTACAGCTGGGTTGAGGCTATCATATTATTGTATAACGGTCTGCGAGTAGACCTGTGATGCTTGATATTCTCTGTTGGCACTCCCCAAGTGCCCCTTTTATATGTGAATATTACCCCAATCAGAGCATAATTGATACTAATTTAGGCCATTAACCTATGATATTGCATATATATTTGTATATGTATTGTTTTGGAGCTCTATTGCAGAAACAGGTAAAATTGGTGATTAAAGTGATGCTGGAGAGGACAGGAATCCAGAACCGACGAAAAGCACTGAAGAAGCCTAGTACGCCGATCGGCGCAGTCCATGAGCCGGTCGGCGCAAGGGTGTTTTGGCCTACAAAAGTGACCGAGGCCCATTCAACATGTTTATGGAAGTTTATCTGCACAATACACTTGAAGATATTTACCTAGAAGATTTATGGAACTTCAAGATCTCGACGCGTAGTACAAGACTTTATCTCGAAGGAAAAGGCCCACATGGCAGCTGTGGAAGACAGAGGAACCAACTCGGAGAAGAAACCAGAGAAGACACGGCTTGCGCCAATCGGCGCAACTGCCTTATTTGCTAGAAACTGAGTCCTTTATGAGTAGAACCTCTATAAATGCTTGTAAACCCTGGTCGCGGCGAGGGAGAGCAGAGGCGTCGGAAGGACAACAGATCCGTGAGTTAGAGCCACCGGGGCTTGTCCCGTTAGAATAGATCTCTAGTTGAGTTTCAAGAACCATTGATGTTAAGAGTTGATCTGTTAAGGTAGGCCATCTCGACAGGGATGAATCTTACTCTATGTATCTCAAGGATGATTGAATATGTTGATGATGGTTTTGGTGATTTGTCTATCTTGATTCTATAATCATGCATGTGCTTATTCTAACTGCTTAATTCTAGGCTAAGTAAGTAGATATTATCTTGATCGTGGTGATTAGGATAGTATTCAGACATTGTATTGGTTATGGTTGCTTGATGATGCTAGTAGTGTGGTTTAGCGGTGACAGCACTAAACCTGCACAACACTATTGGATGGTTGAGTAGGGTAAGATACTCACGCGATTAAGGGTTTCCTCTCAGCAGTGATAAATCGGGAGCCGCTCAGAAAGCAGGGTGGTCTTATTCATTATACGTTTTCACTGATCCATGTAATTACCCATTATGATGCTATTTAATTAGACTTTCTGGTTACAACCCCACTAGTAGATACTTGGCTACTCACTTAACAGCTTAGGCTTACAAGGTATATGGCGCACTTTGGCTTAGATTCACCAGTGTGTCGATCGGCTCAACACCTGCGCTGATCGACGCGACGATAGATTCACCAGTGTGCCGATCGGCTCAACCCCTGCGCCGATCAGCGCAACAACAGATTTACTATCTGGTGCACCTTTGTGCTGGCCAGTCTCCCCTCCCTGAATTCGACAATAGCTTTGATTAGATCTTTTACTGTTAACTTTGTTTAAATTACCCCTAAGGTCCCTGTGGATTCGATAAACCTTGGAATACTCAGGGAAAAAGTGCTACAATCGTACACCGTCCTCTTACGGTATATAAGTGGGTGCGTAATTATGACCAACAAGCTTACCTTTTTCTAGCGCCATTGCCGGGGACCATAGCAGGTTTTTAAACATTGTTTGATGCATTAGTGTTTAGTCATTGTGCTTTACTCGTCTCTTTAGTACATATATTCTGTTAAGTGAAACTAACTGGTATGGACGGTCCTAAGTCAAACAAACCCTCTAATTATACCGATGATCCAGAAAGACTCTTTCACAAGAAGAGAACAACGGAGAAGAGAAGCAAGTCACTTGGAGATTTAGCTCGAAAAGCAGTCCGCGCCACCCCTCGAGCATTATTCACAATAGAAGATCCAATTCAAGATCAAGAAGAAAAGGAGATGGCAGAGTTACCTATGGTTAATCGTTTCAAGCTTCAATTGACTAATGTTGTTAAGACAGATTTCCAAGAAGCTCAAGATCAACTTCCGTATCAATTGGAGAGATATGTTGGAATAGTGGCGCAACAACCGTTCACAGGTTTGGAAGATCCCAATCATCACTTGCAATACTTCAATGAGGTTTGCAGTACATTCAAGATAGCGGGATTGGATGAAAACCAAGCACGTGTGCGGCTGTTCCCCTTCTCTCTAGTTGGACGCCCCAAGCAATGGTACAACGGATTGGAAAACTCAGTGAAGACGGTGTGGAACACGTTAGTAGCTAAAGTCTTGGCCAAATACTTCCCTCCTAGTAAGACTCAAGCTTTGAAGCATAAGATTCTTGGATTTACACAGAATGTTGATGAGAGCATTGGAGAAGCATGGGAGAGATACAATGAGTACCAGGATGCATGCCCTCATCATGGTCTGACGATTGGAGAAGTTGTTGAGAGGTTCTACACAGGATTGAATCAACTATCTCGTCAACACTTGGATGCTTTAGCTGCAGGTTCATTCATGTCAAAAACTCCCACCGAAGCTAAGAATTTGATCAAGTTGCTAGTTGAAAAGAAATCGTGGGATGGTGAGAGAAGTTCAAGTAATTTGCAACTTTCAAAACGAGTGGCGAAGAGTGTGATTGAGAGGACATATGAAGACTTGATTATAGATCGCCTCGATACTATTCAAATGAGGTTGGACAATAATCTTCATATGCCTAAGGAAGAGTCGCTCAAGCTAGCGGAATCACGCTCCACTTGTGGTGAGTGTGGAGAATTTGGTCATGTGTAGAAAGATTGCCCTGAAGAGATGAAAATGCTAGAATATATGAAGAATAGTGAATGGAAGCCCCAATATCAGCAACAAAGGAGTTCTTTCTCTCCTAGTTCGTCCATGCAAAATTCTATCCCACTTCGTCTCCAATGTCATGAGTTCTTCCAAGCTCAAGAGAAGATCAACAAGGACAATCAAGCTAAATTCAAGGAGATTGATCGTGTATTGAGGGAATTAATGACAAGGTGATAGAAATTGGGAGCTCCAATGAGCAGATTTTGAAGCATATCAAGATTATGGAGCAATAGATGGGACAGTTATCGCAAGCCATTCAAGGCAAAAAAGGGGCTATTTCTGGCAATACGATGTCTGCAGAGCAATTGAAGGCAACAGCTACGAGGTCAGGAAAACAAACAGAAGATCTAGAGCACCCTGCGGGAGCAAAGAGACCCCATGTCGATCGGTGCACATTTGGCGCCGATCGACGCGACGGTCCTGACGACATCGATCGGCTCCCTGAAAGTGCCGATCGGCGCGAGGAGGATGTTGACCTCTCTGGTCTGAAAATAGGCATGGAGACAGAGGAGCATGGCCCTGCCATGTTCCTGGATACCCAACTGCTAACAAAGACAGAAAGAGCATGGCAACACGACGAGCAATTTGCAAGGTCCGTCGATATTATGAAGAAGCATTACATCAATGTCCCTTTTGTTTATTCTATTCAAGTACCCACCTATGCCAAGTACATTAAGGACATGATGCAAAACAAGAAGTCTCTAGCTTATGAGGAGGTTGTGAAGGTTACTAAGGAGCTTACGGTGGCAATCAATGATGTTGCACTTGAGAAGAAACCCGACCCTGGATCACCAAGCATCAAATGCATGATTGGAACAACAATATTTGATAGGTGCTTGTGCGATTTTGGAGCAAGTGTAAGTGTTATGCCCCGTCATATATTCACAAGTCTCATTTTGCCTAAATTGGAGCCTACGGGTATGTGTTTGGAGTTAGCTCATCAAATTGGTACGCTTCCCTGATGGAATTGCTGAGGATGTGCCTGTTCAAATTAGAGATCACATTGTCCCTGTTGATTTTATTGTGCTTGATATAGATAAGAGGACGAGGACCCCGTTGATCTTAGGCAGACCCTTCTTGAGGACAACAAAAGCAAGTATTGATGATGGGAGAGGTGAGATAAGTTTCGATATAAGTGGGACTCCCTACTCTTTCAAGTTTTGCCCAAAGGTAGAAGAGTGTTGTACTATTGATGAAGTGAAGAGATACAAGACACCATGGTAACGTGGCATCGAGAGTAATTGGAGGGGATGTATGGATAGGTCGTTCGAGCTATATGAGCCATGGAGATAAGAGAACCTTGTAGTGTCGCGGCTTCACATCCCGCACCACGACACTAAGGACTGATTGTTTGCCATTTGCAACATTGCAGATAGCCCTTCAGCACATAATATGAATAATAGGGAACAGTGATCTCCCTGCCTTAATCCCCTCTGTGGTAATATTGTTTCTGTATATTCCCTATTCACCTTTATATGATAGTTCACTGTCAAAACACACTTCATTACTAGTTGCGCCCATTGTTGCGTGAAACCTAATCTAATCATCATATTATACAAGAACCCCCATTCAACTCGGTCATAGGTCTTGCTCATATCAAGCTTTATAGCTGCCACCCTATTTGTGCCACTTCGCCTATTCTTTATGTAGTGTGTGAGCTCATAAGCTAGCAACACGTTATTAGTGATTAAGCGGCCAGGGACAAAAACACTTTGGGATTGAGAGATCACTTTTGGTAGTACCACTTTTAGCCTATTTGCAATGACCTTTGAGATGAGCTCATATAGTACCGTGCAAAGACTGATTAGCCTGAGGTCCTTCAGCTATTCTGGTTGATCCACCTTTGGTATCAAGACAATAATAGTGTCATTCCAACCAACCAGCATTACACCCCCATTCAAAACAGCCAGCACCTCCTCCTTAACTGATCACCAATCAAGTGCCAGAATCGCTTGTAAAAAACACACGGAATGCCATCAGCACCAGGGGCTTTGAGGTCCCCCATACATTGCAGCACCTTCCACACTTCATCTCCAGAGTACGGACGGGGCAGTCAGAGTATCATTCATGTCATGTGATACCCGACGCTGCACACATCAACATCGTAGTACTTCTTCAACACTATGTGCACCCTATGAAAGAAACAAGGAATTGTATTGGTTAGCAATATAATTTTTTAGCCGGCTTCCCTCCACCACCCTACCCCCATCATCTATCAATTTTATAACCCTATTCCTCCTCCTTTCTGATGCAAAAGCAAGGAAAAATTTAGTGTTGCGATCTCCTTTTAACAACCATGAATTATGGGCTCTTTGTTTCCAATACACATTTAACTAGTCCTCTAATATCTCCAACTTATATCTCAGCAGATGCAGGTTTACATTATTTTACGAGACACCCCTCCTTCTACATCTCTCTAGCTTCCTTCTAGTAGTTTTTACTCTCTTCTCTAAAGCCCCCAAAACTGCCCTATCCTACTCCCACAATTCCCCTAAAACCCTGCCTTGTAGCTCTAAAATATGAAAACACCCATCCATCAGCGCATTCCCTCATGCCTCCTCCAATTTTGTCATACAGTCGTCCTCATCAAGTCATCTAGCCTCAAACTTCCGCAATAGCTCTCTTGGGCCTTCCTACCTCTGGAGTTCCCTCTCCCCAAGCTCCACAACGATGGGTCTATGATCAGAATGTCTTGGGTCTTCATTTATAACCCGAACTAGAGGGAATTTGCACCTCCAGGCCGTGTTAGCAATGGCTTAATCAAGGCACTCCCTCATGTAACTATCTGCATCATGATGGTTATTCTGCCATGTAAACACATCACCGACAAAGCCCAAATCATGGAGATCACAGTCCTCCATAGTTGTCCTGAAACCCTCCATAGCCGCCTTAGCTCTTGATGGTCCACCTTCCTTCTCACGGCCAAAGAGGATCTCATTGAAATACCACACACAGCCATGGTAGAGAGAACCTACTCTTTACTGTGCAAAGGTTATCCCAAGTCTTTCCTTTTTTGTCATGTTGGGATTCACCATAGATACCAGTGAACCTCCACTCAAAACCATCCTCCTCCCTAATGATCATGTCCATATGGTACTTTGACATGCTCTTCACCGAGAGATCAATATCTTTCCTCCAAAAGATGGCAAGCCTATCTCTCACCCCTACACTATCCTTGGCCACCATATTAGTTAGGCCCAACCTCCATCTCAATCATTCCAACCATTTTGCGCTATGTTTCATTTCAGAGGGAAACAAAACATATGGGGCCTCCTCCTTTTGGAGATCCAGAAGGCCACAAATTGTCGGACCATTCCCTAATCCCTGGCAATTCCAGGCTATGAGCCTCATTTGTTTGAGCAAGACTGGCCCGGTAGTCCTGCCTCAAATATCGGATCTGATTTATTAGTGTCCATGGCCTCAGTCACCCCTTTCATCTTCTTATTTCCCGCTAGCACCCCCTCCTCTTTCTATTCTCTTCCCCTCTTCTTCTCTAGGCCGAGCCCACCAGGGGTTGCTTCCTCCACCACCACTCGTTGTCTATATCGAATGGCCACCTTTCGCTTGCCCTCCTTCTTATCCCTTGTTGGAATATTTTTTCTGGCCAAAGGAGACACCCGTTGGCTGCCCATAACCTCCATTTGGGACACCATCTCTTCGAGTAATTTATTCTCCCCTCCCATATGCAACATCATGACATTGCCATCTGCCTCCATATTCTTCAACTCCCCCACTTGTCGATCCTCACTCTGCATGGTTACCAAGTTTGTCTTCACTTTCAACAGACTTACTCAAAGAAGTTGGACTATGACCACTCCCCCCACTATCAACCCGAGGCTGAGGGGCATCAGAGTTCCTTTGAAAAGACTAGCGATTTCAGAGTTCTCTCCCTTGTCTTCGCCACACTATCCCTCAGCCTAACAGGGCTAGTGCCATCATCTATGAGTTTTGGGTCCTCCACCATGCTTGTGTTTGCTTTTGCAGCTGCAGATTTATTCTTATTTACCCAACTCAATTTCCCACTCTCCCTACTTCGCCCAAATTGCCAGCTACCCGAGCTTCTTCCATCAGACCATCTGTTTCTCTGCTCCCCTAGTCCCTTCCATCTTGACGGTGTAACGTAGAGCCAATCCCCAAACTACTTGCTCCCTTCTATCTCTTCAGCACACACATCACAGTCCTTCTCCACACGGCCAAGTCATCCACATCCGTAGCAGAAGTTTGGTAGAAATTCATAATAGAACGGGCACCAACATCCTTCGCCCCCATCTTCACCTGCATGTCAATCTTCACCTTGATACGGATGTAGCCCCCCACCCCCGAACCATCTGCATCCACATCCACTATCATAGCCTTTCCCACTCTATCACCGATCATCATACCATTGGCCCAGTCCATCATACCAAGAGGAAGGCCAAAAACATAGATCCAGACAGGAATATGTGTGAAGGGTCCTTGAGCCTTTTTCCCCATCAAAATTACCACTATCAGGAGGTCTCCCCCAAAATCCTAGGCCCCATCAGTAATGACATGCCTCTTTCCTCTCGGCTGCAGAAATGTGAAGAGAAGCATACTGCGCCCTAAATCCTTGCCTCTAATCCCCTAATTTGGGCACCGGATTTTGCCCAGAGTCTGGATCATACCCTCCACATTACCAGTGTTGCTCGCAAAAAGTCTGAAACATTAACTCATCTAAAACCCATGAATCGAGCTAGGGTTCGACACTTTCTCTAAGTCACCAGGGAGTCGCGAGACCGCCTTGACTACCAAAGACCCTTGGTGCCATTAGTTCTGGTCTTCTAAAATTTAGTTGACTAAACATTAGCTGGCTAAACTTTAGAAGGCTAAAATTCATCCAACTAGAGGATCCAAATAGGGCCTTAGGATCCCTACCAGAACTTTTAAAATGAATTCTAGAACATATTCTACTCTGAAACTAGCCAAAGAGTTCAAACAAAAAGAAATTCTGCTGCTCTTTTATATAAACACTTTTTAAGTTTGTACTAGAATCTAAAAATATAAAAAATATAACTTCTTATGACTTCTCTATCTATTTTGTATGAAACATACATAAGAGAATTTGTTTTATCAAATAACTTTTTTAAGAATCACTTTATCAAATAATCTATTCCTATCTCTACAATCTATTAAGATGAACATGTTCATGCTATAAAAAATCTGTCATACGCTCACAAAGTTAGAGATTGAATCCAAATCAGTTTTGTACCTTCTATATCAAACACCGAATTCAAAAAATCATAAATCCCTCATACGGAGATCAAATAAGGCAAAGTCAGACTCTATCCTCTAGCCCTCGAAAAGTTCTACATTTTTTATATTTAATGGAAGTCAAGGTTCCGTCGTTTTCATTTCCAAATTTATGATGCAAAAATATTTGTTCTGATTTGGACTCCTCTGCATAGCTTTCTATGCGGGGCCCATATCTCCTACCTCCAAAGTTCAAATAATATGATTCACATATATTCTGAAAAGGTCTCAACGAGGTTTACAACTTTTGTATTTTAACTTTTCTCATTAGAGCATGTTTTCAAGTCTAAAATCGCATTGTAATACAATGTTATTTCTATTCTGCATGAATTAGTTTTTCCTATCCGATAAAGTTTCTAAAAATCTTTAGACATTGGGTTACGATCTTGATCTTACATGTTGGGCCAGATTCAGTAGTGTATTTTAGACGTTATGAGCTTGTGAGAATCCCTCTTTACATGACAAATTGTGCTTTATATCGGTACTTCTCATATTTTTATGTTTAAATTATAAAGAGTGTTTTATTTTTTACTAGTAAAGTGTCCGTGTGTTGCTACGGACTTCAAAAATAAAATACTCTTTATAATTTAAATATATTTTTTTATATAATATAATTATTAGATATATACAATGTTATTTACAAATTTTTTACATGAAAGATTATATTCGTATTGCTGTTGGTACATCTTAGTATCATTTTATATGTCAAAAGTAATAATTTTATTATTATTTTTACCATATTCTAGAAGCTTTATCCGGAAGGAAAAATCAATTCATGGAGTTTAGAAATAGCATTGCATTGCAATGCAATTTTGAAATTGAAGACTTACTCTAATGAAACAAGTTGAAACATAAAAGTTGGAGATCTCGTCAAGACCTTTTCGAAACATATATGAATCATATTATTTGGACTACGGAGCTAGGAGATATGGGCCTCGCACAGAGACCTATGTAGAGGAGTCCGAATCAAAACAAATATTTTTGCATCGTATATTTAGAAACTAAAACTGCGGTATCTGGACTTCCATTAAATATCAAAGTTGTAGAACTTTTCGAGAGCTATGAGATAGAGTCTGAGTTTGCCTCATTTAAGCTTCGAACATGAGAGTTATGATTTTTGAAATTTGGTACTTGATATAGACGGTACGAAACCGATTTGGATTCAATCTCTAACTTTGTGAACACGAAATGAATGACCGCACCTACACATGAGTACTTTACTAATCTTTATAATCTATTAATTTAGGTACAGTCGTTCATTTTGTGTTTACAAAGTAAGAAATTGAATCTAAATCAGTATTGTACTTTCCATATCAAGTATCGAATTTAAAAAATCATAAATCTCTCATCCGGAGGAGATCAAATGAGGCAAACTCGGACTCCATCTCGTAGCCCTTAAAAAGTTCTACAACTTTTATATTCAATGTAAGTCAAGATTTTGCCGTTTTAATTTTTAAATTTAAGATGCAAAAATATTTATTCTGATTCAGACTCCTCGGCGCAGGTCTCTGTGCGAGGCCCATATCTTCTACCTTCACAGTCCAAATAATATGATCCACATATGTTCCGAAAAGATTTCGACGAGATCTACAACTTTCGTATTTTAACTTTTCTCATTAGAGCATGTTTTCAAGTTCAAAATCGCATCATAATACAGTGTTGTTTTCTATTTTGCATGAATTAATTTTTTCTATCGTATAAAGCTTTTAACAATCTTTACGTATTGGGTCACAATCTTGATTTTGTATGTTGAACTTTATAAAAATCTAGTGGTATTTTATAGGCATTATGAGCTTATGAGAATCCCTCTTTACATGACGAATTGAGTTTTATATCGGTACTTCTCATATTTGAGCATTGTTTTTAATGTCATTTCACTTAATTTTACAGCATAGCACTCAGATAACACTATATATGGAAATTATTAATATTAGAGATAAAACTCACGAAGTGATGGAGCACAATGACACCCAAGAAGTGATGGAGCACACCCAGATCCTTCATGGCAAACTCACGCTGCAGTGACTGAATGATACTCTGAAGGAGGGCCTGGCTGGAAGCACTAGGATAATGTCATCAACATAGAGCAGCAGGTAAGCAGCCTCAGAGCCCTTGCGGTAGACAAATAGAGAAGTGCCGGATTTGCACTCGGTGAAGCCCAACGAGGCCAAGAACGTGGCAAACCGAGAGTACTACGCCCAAGGCGCCTGCTTCAGGCCATACAGTGACTTGTTGAGGCGGCAGACGAGATCCGGACGACTGGAATCCACAAACCTTGCTTGCTGGCTGATTGTAGTATACTGTCTCGGTCAGAGTGCCGTGCAGAAAGGCATTCTTCATATCAAGCTGATGCATGGGCCAGGAGCGGGAGAGAGCCAGTGAGAGGACCGTGCGGACTGTGGCCGGCTTCACCACCAGACTGAAAGTCTTGTCGTAGTCCACCCCAGGCCGCTGGGTGAAGCCTCGAAGAACCCATCGGGCCTTGTAGCACTCTAGGGAACCATCGGCCCAGCGCTTATGCGTCCAGATCCACTTGCCAATGACCACATTGCCACCAGACGGACGCGGTACGAGATCCCACGTTTGATTGGCGAGAAGAGTCGTGTACTCCTCCATAGCCCGACACCAGTGAGGATCCGCCAGGGCATCACGGACGGAGGAGGGCACAGGTGAGACACCCGGCTCTGCCTCGACGGCAGAGAGGACACCAGCCGCCCATCGTGTTACCATGGGATGAGTGTGTCCAGGATCCCGATGGACGACAGACGGGTGGTACACCTACGGGTCGAGCCGAGGGCGAGCCCGAGAGTGCACTGCCGGCTCAGGCGGAGGTGGTGGTGGCGGAGAGACCACCGGCTCCGGGACCGGCGCCGCACGGCGCCTGTAGACTTGCACCGGCTCGGCGAATCGGGCAGCAAAACCTGGGGGCTCCCACAGCGCAGGGAGTGGCGACGGGGCCGTGCGTGGCGCAGGTGAGGACTCGATGGCAGGATCAGAGATCATCGATGAACCTGCTAGAAAGGGGTAAACAAAAGCCGGGGGCTGGACCACCGGGTCAGTCAGAAAAACGGACTCGATGGCAGGATCAGAGGAGGGAGTAGTGGAGGTGGAGTACAGGAAGTCCGACTCGTCGAATACGATGTGCCGGGAGATGAGGATGCGGCGGGAGGTGAGGTCGAAGCAACGATACCCCTTATGATCGGAGGAGTAGTCAAGGAAGACACACCGAGTCGATTGAGGCGCCAACTTGTGGGAAGCAGTGGCGGAGGTGTTAGGGTAGCAGGCGCCCCCGAAGATCCGAAGGTGATTATACCGAGGAGGGGTGTGGAAAAGGGCGTGGTGAGGAGTGGCAACAGGTGAGGCCATGGAGGGAAGGTGGTTGAGAAGGTAGGTGGTTGTGTGTAGACCCTCGGCCTAGAAGCGGGCCGGAAGGGAGGCCTGGAGGAGAAGGGTGCGCACGACATCATTCGTGGTGCGAATCATCCTCTCAGTCTTGCCGTTCTGAGGTGAGGTATATGGACACGACATGCGCAGGTGAACACCGCGAGAGAGGAAATCATGAGGGGTGCGATTGTCAAACTCACGGCTGTTGTCACACTAGACGACCTTAACGGTGAGCCCGAACAGAGTGGAAACCCAAGCAAAGAAGTTGAGGAGTGTAGGGAAAGTGTCAGACTTGGCATGCAACGGAAAAGTCCAAGAGTAATGAGAGAAATCATCCACAATCACAAAGTAATACTTATAGCCAGACATACTGATGACAGGAGAAGTCCACAAATCACAGTGAATAAGATCAAACACGCGACTCGCATGCGAAGAAGAAGAAAAAGGAAGTCTAACATGATGACCTAACTGACACGCATGACAAAGATGCTCATCAGATGCCCTAGTACAATGAAGATCTGCACTACGACTGAGAGGGGCCAAAATATCACGACCGGGGTGCCCAAGCCGATGGTGCCAAGTCGTGGAAGACGGTATAGTCGCAAAAGCCAATGAAGGAGGCGACGATGAAGAAGCGAAAGCAGGAAGGCGCAGGGTGTAAAGGGGCTCCGTGCTATCACATCAGAGAATAGGATGTCGGGAAGCCGAATCCTTCACAGTAAGACCAGATTGACTCAACAAAACATGAGTTATCAAAGATGGAATAAGTCTTGTACTGTTTGGTCTTGGTCTTTGTTTGACTGCTGGTCCTGTCTAGGACAGCATATTAGTCCTTGTATAGGACAACATCTTGGTCCTTGTATAGGACAGTGGCTACGACAGCATCTAGGACTGCATTTGATCATCTAAGACTATACTTTCTTTATGCTTTTAGACTAGCATCTTAGCATATGATGGCTGCCTTGACCAGCTATAAATATGTATCCACAACCCCTTGGGTTGGCATGGCATTGTGTGAGTTTGTGTGAGAAATAAACCAGAAAATTGCCCCATCTCCTAGTGTCATCCTCTCTCAATGAGAGTTACAGTTCTGTTACTAACATTTGGTATCAGAGCCATGTTGTCTTGTAGTTACTAACATCTCCTGCTCATCTCCCTTGCTAGCCTCTTAGCCAGCAGCAGGAACATCTGCTGTCCCTGCACATCTTCCTTCCCCCGCCCAGAGCAGCAGCAGCTTGTCAGGGGCAGACTCTTCCCCACGCAGCAGCCCCCTAGTGGCGTGCCATGTCCGCGAGCGGCTTCGGCAGGAGGCCGAGCTCGCCGCGGCAGAGGAGCGCGAGCGTGCAGCGGCAGCAGCCGCTGCGACGGCGGCAAGGGCGTCAAGGCTGGCAGCGGCAGAGCTGGCAGCAGCAAGGGTGGAGGCGGCAGCAGATGCAGCGCGTGCGGCGGCAGCAGACCTTGAAGCTCTGCGTGGTGGCAGCGTTGGTGGCTCTGTCGCTGATGGCAACATCAATGAAGAGCTCAGGGAGCTGGAGGCGGTGCGGGAGTAGGAGGCAGCGCAGGAGCGGGCGGCGCAGTGGGCGGCTGCGCACCCCCATGGGTGTGGTGGCGGCAGCCCAGACGGGCGTGGATGCGCCGACGGCGTTCCTGGAGGGGACGTGCGCGGCGATCAAGCTCCTGGTGGTGGTTGGGTCGACGGGGATCATGGCCTTCACAGGCAGCGTGACTCTCTCTCCCCGAACCAGTGCCGTGATCACCATGGGATCGAGGCTATCGTCAGGGAAGTCGGTCCCGGTGGCGGGTGGCCTACCCTCACCAAGACCAACTACGTCGAGTGGGCTGCGGTGATGAGGGTGAGGCTCTAGGTGCAGCACATGTGGGATGCAGTCCGGTATGGCAACGTTGACTACGACGACGACTGATGGGCGCTAGATGCCCTCATAGCCACAGTCCCGTCTGACATGCAGTTCACGCTTTCCAAGAAGCCGACTGCCAAGGAGGCCTAGGACGTCATCGTTGCGCACGCATCGGTAGCAACCGTGCCCGTAGGTCCACACTGCATGCATTTCGCAAGGAGTGGGAGAACCTGGCCTTCAAACCAGGTGAGGACGTTGATGATTTTGCTCTTCGTCTCAACACTCTACTGCAAAAGATGGTGTAGTTCGGCGATGACACCTACGACGAGGAGAGAGTTGTAGAGAAGCTCCTCCGCTGCGTCCCCGAGAGGTACAAGCAGATTGCTCGCTCGATCGAGTCGATGCTGGACCTCTCCATGATGTCGATCGAGGAGGCGATAGGTCGCATCAAGGTCGTCGACAACAACGAGCCACAGCCTCACTTGAGGCCTATCACCATCGGCGGGAAGCTCCATCTCACTCGGGAGCAGTGGGAGGCTTGCCTGGGTAATGAGAAGAAGGGGGAGTCTTCCACCTCGACGGGTGGCCACAAGCGCGGTAAGTCGCGCAAAGCTCGCGGAGGCGCTCAGGGTGGAAACGCCCAGGGTGGTGCAGCCGGCGAGCGCAAGCCGGCACGAGACGACACCTGCCACAACTGTGGCAAGACTGGCCACTGGGTCACGGACTGCCGGAAGCCACGACGCGGCCAGGCCTAGGCTCAGGCCCACATCGCACACGTGGAGGAGGAGCCAACTCTGCTTCTGGCGCACGCGAGCATCGATCTACCTCCAACGGCATCGCCCGCAACAGCTCTTCTCCACCTTGACGAGTCAAAGGCAAGCACCTTCCTCGGCGACGGCTCCAACGACAACAAGTGTGACGGGTGGTGCCTGGACACCGGTGCCACCCATCACATGACTGGACGACGGGAGTACTTCACCGAGCTTGACTCCACCGTTCGAGGCTCCGTCAAGTTTGGGGACGCCTCCGGCATGGAGATCAAGGGCGTCGACTCCGTTCTCTTCACCGGCAAGTTCGATGAGCACAGGCTGCTCACTGGAGTCTACTACATCCCCGCGTTAAGGAACTCCATCATCAGCTTGGGACAGCTGGATGAGAACGGCTCGCGCGTGGAGATTGACGACGGCCTTCCTACGTGTCTGGGACACCCACGGTCGTCTTCTCGCCAAGGTGAGGAGGGGGAGCAACCGCCTCTACATCCTTCACGTGAAGGTAGCACAACCACTTTGTCTTGCAGCACGACGGGACGACAACGCGTGGAGGTGGCACGAGCGCTTTGGGCACCTCAACTTTGAGGCCCTGAAATAGCTTGGTGTCAAGGAGATGGTACGAGTGGAGCAGTTATGCGACGTCTGCATGCTGATGAAGCAGAGGCGGTTTCCCTTCCCTCAGCAGACGAGCTTCCAAGCCAAGGAGCGGCTCAAACTCATGCACGGGGACTTGTGTGGCCTGGTGACTCCGGCCACACCAGGAGGACGACGCTACTTCCTTCTGCTCGTCGACGACCTCTCCCGATACATGTGGGTGATGGTCCTCGACAGCAAGGGAGAGGCTGTAGACGCCATCAGGCGTGCGCATGTTGCTGCAGAGGCGGAGTGCGGCCGCAAGCTGCGCGTGCTGCGCACAGACAACGACAGTGAGTTCACGGCGGCTGAATTTGTGTTGTACTGCACGGATGAGGGCATTCAGCGCCTCTACTCCGCGTCGTACAGTCCACAACAGAACAGCGTCGTCGAGCGGCGCAACCAGACGGTTGTGGGGATGGCCCGGGCCCTCCTCAAGCAGAAGGGGATGCCGGCTGTCTTCTGGGGAGAGGCGGTGGTGACCGCTGTCTACATCCTCAACCGTTCGCCCACCAAGGCTCTTGATGGCAAGACGCCGTACGAGGCTTGGCACGGGCGCAAGCCGACGGTCTCCCACCTGCGGACTTTCGGCTGCCTCGTGTTCGCCAAGGAGCTCGGCCACATCGGCAAGCTCGATGACAGGAGCATTCCAGGAGTGTTCATTGGCTACGCGGAGGGCTCGAAGGCCTATCTCATTCTCGACCCGAAGACACAGCGTGTGCGCACTGCGCGCGACGTAGTGTTCGACGAAGGGCAAGGATGGGCATGGGACAAGGCGGTGGACGATGGCTTGACTCCGACATATAATTTCACCGTTGAGTACGTTCACTTCGAGGGAGCTGGGGGAGCAGGCGGCTCCCCCTCACTAAGCGTTCCCGAGCCTCCACCGACTCCAGCGCCCACTACTCCGACCACGACTCCGGTTGCGACCAGTTCTTTGTCGGCACTGCCACAGTCGGCGTCCCCGCGCACTCCAGCACCGACAGCCACTCCGCTGTGCACGTCTACTCCAACACCAGCTCATGTCGAGCTAAGCCCAGTAGAGTTTGCTACTCCGCTCTCCCGTGACGAGGAGCGTATCAACGCGTACCACGATGGCGAGCCGTTGCGGTATCATACGATGGATGACATCCTTGGCGATCAACTAGTGCCGGGACCGGCGCTTCGTGACCTGGAGGAGCAATTGCACCTTGCGTGCGATGACGGTGAGCCTCGGTCTTTTACAGAGGTCGAGAGAGACGGCGCATGGCGTGCCGCGATGCAATCGGAGATGGACGCGGTTGCGGAGAACCACACTTGGGAGCTTGCTGACCTCCCTCGTGGGCAACGCGCGATCACCCTTAAGTGGGTCTTCAAGCTGAAGAGGGATGAAGCTGGTGCCATCGTCAAGCACAAGGCCCGCTTGGTGGCTCGTGGTTTCGTGCAGCAGGAGGGGATCGACTTCGACGATGCCTTTGCCCCTGTAGCACGGATGGAGTCCGTGCGACTCCTCCTTGCACTAGCTGCCCAGGAGGGCTGGTGCGTCCATCACATGGACGTCAAGTCGGCGTTCCTCAATGGCGACTTGAAGGAGGAGGTTTACGTGCACCAGCCACCGGGATTTGTCATCCTCGGCAAGGAGGGCAAGGTGTTGCGCTTGCGCAAGGCCCTCTACGACTTGCGACAGGCACCGAGGGCGTGGAACGCCTGGACTCCATGCTAAAGGGGATGGGCTTCGAGCAAAGCCCGCACGAGGCGGCCATCTACCGGCGGGGCAATGGAGGCAATGCCCTGCTGGTGGGTGTCTACGTCGACGATTTGGTGATCACCGGCACTAAGGATGCAGAGGTGGCGGCATTCAAGGAAGACATGAAGGCCACTTTCCAGATGAGTGACCTGGGGTCTCTCCTTCTACCTAGGGATCGAGGTGCACCAGGATGACTCTGGTATCATGCTTCAAAAGATCGCCTACGCCAAGCGCATTGTTGAGTTGGCAGGGCTCACCGGCTGCAACCCAGCACTCACTCCGATGAAGAAGAGGCTGAAGCTGAGTCGCCATAGCACAGCAAAGGAGGTGGATGCTACACAGTACCGGCGTCTTATGGGGAGCCTCCGCTACCTCGCCCACACACGGCCGGACTTGGCATTCTCCGTTGGTTACGTTAGTCGGTTCATGCAGCGACCGACGACGGAGCACCAACAGGCTGTGAAGAGGATCATCCGCTATGTTGCGGGGACTCTCGACCATAGTCTCTACTACCCGAGGTGTCCTAGAGAGGCACACTTCATCGGGTACAGCGACAACGACCACGTCGGCGACATCGACACTAGCAAGAGCACGAGCGGGATACTATTCTTCCTCGGCAAGTGTCTTGTTAGTTGGCAGTCAGTCAAGCAACCGGTGGTTGCTATGTCCAGCTACGAGGCCGAGTACGTCGCGGCCTCCACCGCCTCGACTCAGGCGCTCTGGCTTGCTCGGCTGCTTGGTGATCTTCTTAGCAGAGACACTGAAGCAGTGGAACTCCGAGTGGACAGTACGTCTGCTTTGGCTCCAGCGAAGAACCCCGTTTTTCACGAACGGAGTAAGCATATCCGGGTGAGGTACCACTTCATCCGTGGCTGCCTGGAGGAAGGAAGCATCAAGGCAAGCTACATCAACACCAATGACTAGCTTGCGGATCTGCTCACCAAGCCCCTTGGGATGATCAAGTTCCTTGAACTCTGCTCCAGGATTGGGATGGTTCAACCTCCTCACAAGACGACGCACAAGACTTAAGGGGAGAATGATGGAATAAGTCTTGTACTGTTTGGTCTTGGTCTTTGTTTGACTGCTGGTCCTGTCTATGACAGCATATTAGTCCTTGTATAGGACAGCATCTTGGTCCTTGTATAGGACAACATAGGACAGTAGCTAGGACAGCATCTAGGACTGTATTTGATCATCTAGGACTGCACTTGCTTTATGCTTTTAGACTAGCATCTTAGCATATGCTGGCTGCCTTGGCCAGCTAAAAATATGTAGCCACAACCCCTTGGGTTGGCATGGCATTGTGTGAGTTTGTGTGAGAAATAAACCAGAAAATTGCCCTATCTCCTAGTGTCATCCTCTCTCAATGAGAGTTACAGTTTAGTTACTAACAATCAATAGTAAAGTGACGAATGGAAAGAAGGTTATGAACCATCTGCGGGGCAACAAGAACATGATAGGCGAAAAGACCCAGGAACAGACCCCACAGATGTAACCGGAAGACAAGTGCCATCCCCAACCATGATGGAGGAAGGGCACGAGGGACAAGGAGGGTGGACGGAGGATAAAATACCAGCATCTGACGTGGTGTGGTACGAGGCTCTCGAGTCGGCGATCCACTCTGTGCTGACCGGCGGGTTCAGGCCCAAGGTGCTGAAGGACTGAGCCAGAGCCGCCTGGTCCCATCCCCCAGGCCAGGTCGGTGGCTAGCTGGGGTGCACAGGCGGGGTCCACCCCCCCCCCCCCCAGCCAGGTACCCGGACCCAGGGGAGCAGGGCCAGTGAACATGGCCGCGAGCAAGTGCTGAGGACGCCCCCCCCCCTCCCGAGCCTGGAAGGGCCACATGGAGATGCACCTTGACCATGGGTTATTGAAGGAAGGCCATGGCAAACCCCCAGGGGTTGGAGTCGAGATCGTAGAAGCCGGAGCAGTACCCTGACCCCCCCCCCCCCCGGGAGCCACCACCACGCCCCCCCCCCAACGGCGGTGGCGACCACGGCCGCCACCCCACGACGGGCGCGGGTGGAGTAGCGCCAAGGAGGGAGGTGGCTGGTGGGCAGTGGAGGCCGGTGGGGCAACCACGAGCGCGGTGGGGGACCGGTGTTGGTGCGAGCCCACGGGTGATCTTATCTAGGACGAGGTCGTCCCGTACCTGCAGGAACGAGGGGAAGGGGCACTGTCAAGGAATCCATGTCCGCATGAGGTCGTAGTTGGCGTTGAGACCCCGCAGGACATGGAGGACCAAGATCCGGTCGCTCACCGAGCAATCGAGGTCGTGAAGTGCATCCGCCATGCTCTTCATCCTCCTGCAGTACTCACCAACGGACAGGTCGCCCTACTGGAAGGTGCGGAACGACGTGTTGAGGTGGAACACACGGGCCTCGGCATTGCCAAGGAACTGGGCCTTGAGAGCCAGCCAGGCCTCACGTGCGGTGCCGCCGTGGGACCGGACGATGTCCTGGAGATCTAGGCAGATGATCCCAAAGATCTGGGACATGGCGACGCTATCGAGGTGCACCCAGAGCGCGACGCGCTCTGCAGCAGGCGTGTCGGCGAGGACGTGGTCGTCGAGGGCGTAGCGGCGGAGGACAAGGAGGACCTGGTCATGCCAGCGCCCGTAGGCAGAGGATCCGGGGTCGAGGATGATGGAGACCATGGCGCGGATGTTCTGGACCCCGACGGCCTGGAGATGGAGCTGTTGGACCATCTGATCGGTGGCATCGTGGCGGAGGGATGGAGGCGACTGTGACGAGGATGTCGCGATGTCGGGGCCGAGGGCGGCGGGCTGGTGAGTGGCGGCGATGTCGAGGAAGTGCTGAACCTCCGTAGCCCGTCAGTAGAGCGCGTTCACGGCAGCAAGGTCGCGATTCCAAGCGAGTGTAGCTGCGCAGACACGCTCCATGGCCGCGACGGCCTGGGCCTGGGCGACATGGAGTGTGGTGGCCAGGCCTGGGTCGGTCGAGGCGGCGCCAGCAGTCGGGGGCATGCCCAGGCCAGTGTAAGGCACAGGGGGCAGGCCATCTGCGGCGGCGAGGGAGGTACCAGAGTCCACCCACTTGCCCTAGTCAATCGTGGTGAGAACACGCGGAGCTCCGGCTGCTGGGCCCATGGTGGGGGTGCCCGTAGTGGCGACCGGGCCCACAGCAGCGGCGGGCGATGGTGGCGCGACGTGGGCCTAGGTGGCGGTAGTCAGATCCGTGGCCGCGACGGTTGGATCCGGGTCGCCAGCGGCCATATTGGGGCCCCCGGCAGCCGGATCGGTGGCGCCCGCCCGGTCGCGAGTAGTGGCGGCGGCGGCGACAGGGCCCGTGCCCGTGCCCGCGCCCGCGGCGGCGGGGGCGGCGGGAGCGGGAGCGGCGGCGGCAGCGGCGGCGGGATTGGGGGCGGTGGCAGCGGCTAGAGCAGCCACATACGAGGAGGGGGGAGATGGCCGATGGCGAGGTCGCCGGCAGTGGCGGCGGCTGGGTGGGAGGAAGTGAGAGGATGTGAGATAGAGCGAAGAAACCCTAGCTTTATACCATGTTGGAGGAAATAATTTTTGTATTACCCCCGAACCCTAGAAGGGTGGGTATATATCTCCCTATATATGGGCCTCTATGAGTCAGATATGCACAGCCCTATGGGCTCAATACAATACTCTAACAGTAGCGGGACCTCGGCTACGTAGCTTGTAGCCTCGATCCGTCGTCTCCGGTGAGGTTTTTCCCCTCCACCGTAGGCTTGGTTGAAGAGGGAGAGGTGGATAGATAATTATCTTGCTTAATTCTCTATGTGTCTGGTCGCAAGCATAAATAGCCTAAGGCCCAACCGAATGGAGGAAATCTCTCCTTGTTTCTAGGATTGACAAATCAGCTAACAAATCCTAACTTTCCCTAACTGCTCCCGGAAGGAGAGGCCTCGCGCGCGTGTTCTGCAGTCCCGCGCACATCACGGGCGCGCTTGCGCCTGGAATATGTGCGACCGCACATGGCAACAGCTACCAAATGATGGCATGTCTCATTCTAGATCTTGTATAGGAGGATGTAATTGGGAGGATAATTGGGCCTTATGCTTCGCATAGAGCGTGAGAGACATTGGGGGATTAGGAAGAATATTTCTTCATTGATTGATTGGTTCCAAATGACTGTTGTACCTTTGTTTATATCGAGGTAGAGCTGACCCTAAGCCTAACACCCTAACCAATTGATCCTATCCCTAAATAACCTAATATGAGGGCTAAGGGCTAAGGGCGGTGCTACAGTACCACAGTATGCTACAGTACGAAGGTCCAAAGGCCTGTCCATAACATCTCCATCACTCCTTCCGAGACAGCTTGTCCTCAAGCTGTGGTGGTGGCCACGTCTGAGCCCTGTACCATACTCTTGTCATCCTAGCCCCTTTTGGAGATGCGGAAATACTTTTCTCTTATCCTTTGGCATCTTGGATCACCATTTCTGAAAATTTTGCTTGCTAGAATGCAGCTGCGATACAAATAACTGTCCTGTCCAATCAGTCAGTCAGTGGCTTAAAGGCTGGAACGACCCCAGTGATCGAGTACTTTCCAGGTGATTGTTGTCCTCTGTTCACATTCTACTAAAAATTGTCTTGTGTTCACATTCTACTAAAAAAATTGAAGTCCTGTTACACTTTTTTCTAAGTAGAAGTGTGTCCAGAGAAAATTCTATACCAGCTTCTGCATGACTTAATCTTATTTATTCATTTACTCTGTTCACTTAAATCTTGTAATATGTATTCTCGTGTACTGAAAAATACTTTCGTTTCTTTTTTCAGCACCAACCAACCTTATCGTTATCAACTTGAAGCTGGATGTACTATGCTACTCTTCAGTGGATTTTCCTCTGGCTGCTGCTATATCTGAACTTGTTATTCCAGGACTAGCTGATCAGATGAGCGTTATGAAGAAGGTTATTGCAGCAGACATAACTCAACAACACCAGGTATGTGCGTTAATTCATCTGATTATTGCATTTACTGAAGTAGCACATCAGCACATGTACATGCTGCATCGGTAACCATATATGGCCAGAAGCAGTGGGGAGGGATTGAGTGGTGGGGGAGCTGTATGATGGGATTTTCTGTACTGCTCAACTGGATGGCAAAACCCCGGAGAATGTGCAGAGATACAGTTAGGAGTAACTCTTGCTTGCCTTCATGAAGACATGAGCTTGCCTCTCCTTACATAAAGTAGGCTTCAGCCGAGTGCTATCACATCTAACGAAGCAATCAAGCTAAGAAAACAAACAACCAATGGTTATATGGAGCAATCAAATGAAAAGCATCCCAACAAAATCCTTTTACCCAGTTGGCTCTGAATTTATCTGCATGTGGTGCCTCACATAGGCATAGCCCCACATGATACCACCTAACAGTATTAGCAGCAGCATCAACATGCAAACTGTAGCCTATACTTAGTTCATTTCTGTATTCAATACTTTTGTGTCATAAAATTTTATCCACAAGTTGTGACTTCATTTAGCTTCCAATGTCAGACCTTTCAAGTCATGCATAATTTATTTTTTAGTCACTATGAATGTAGTTATTCATGTTGTCATCCCTGTCAATCATGCACATGTTCATACTAGCTACTATGGATTATGTATTTGTGTCTATTGTCTAACTACTTCTAATGTGAGTAAAAGTAATATCTACCTTTACATCTTCTATTCCTGAGCATATATGCTCGCATGATTTCCTTAAACATGTAACCTTGATTTTGTTAGTATATCATTCATATCAACTTGGTTGCAGTTTGAAACTTTTATCTTTTTTTAATCAGAATTTCTTATCAAACAATTCTAGCTTCTTTGTGCAGCTTTGTCCGTACCATTTCATTCCTCCAGGATTGCTTATTCCAGTAACAACTACATATGATACAAGATATGGGGAGATTGAGGAGAAGCAAAGTATGAATTTCACTTTTAAAGTCAATATTTGCTTTCAGTAAGCATGGTAGTAAATGTGAGGCCTTACTGTCTTTATGATTCTATCAAATCACTTCATCTTATCTATAGGTGCCTTGAGAAGAGACCTTCACATAAGGCTAGGACTTCCTTTAGACAGGCCTTTGTTGCGGATTTCTAATGCATTAACTTTTGGTGCAATGAAAAAGAAAGAGAAAAACAAGTCAAGAAGTGGTATGCAACATTCCAAAATCCTCATCACTTGTGTTATCTTGGATCCATGAGGTCAGAGCTTTTTAGATAGTTGGGCCATTTGTTTCAACAATATATAATCATTTAAAACTGTGTAATTCCTAGACCTGTCAAATTTGTGTATTAAGATCACTTGTGTTATCTTGGATCCATGAGGTCTGTGGTATTATTATTGAAAATGATCATTTTGATTACTGTATTATGTTCTGTAATATTTTGTAAGTTGCCTTTTTCATCCCTGATATATATTCTAATTGTAAACTAATTTCTTTCATGCATCACTCATTTCAGGTTCCTCACTGCTTTGGGATGTCCACAGAGAACTTCCATCCAGTGGTGGTTAGTGATCTCTTTTTTCTTTGTTTGAGAAAATAACCAATTCAGCGAATATATCTTCTTCAAGGATATAGTGACTTTAAAAGTTCATGTTTATTGCAGTATCTGGTGGGATTATGTCACTGATTGATGGTTCATATGAGTACTATCATTACCTTCATGATGGTATTGATGACAATGTAATGTCCCGTGGCCAACTATTCTGGGTGTTTTGAGTTTTCTTTAATGTTTCTTTATATGCTAAAAGTAGTTTTAAGGAGTTCATTTTGAGATATAAGCTCTAAACATAAAAAATACATTTTGGGGCAGTTGCTTGTTTATAGCATACTGCCTACTGACCTTCATGAAAGATAATTGATCTATATATGTTGGTTGATGCAATTTTTGTTGATGTCAAGTCCATGACGCATATACTGTGAACATTTTTGCTGATGGTAATGACATTTGTCAGTTGCTTGCACATCTTCTGTTTGTTTGAAACGTTGGTTGAAGAAACCTATTGCTGCTTTTTAGTTCATTCTCAGGATCTATTAGACTAATAAGTTACTTCAGATTCCTGAAGTTTTTCACAGTTTCTGCACATTTCTGTGAAGTTGCTGAGGAATAAGCTTTGTAAACACTTTTTTTTTCTCGAACACGCAGGAGAGCTGCATATCATTATATTAAGAAGAAAAAGGGACAAGTGCCCAATACAGCAGCCTCACACGCACACTACTCACCACAACACTGTAGGACTTTTGATTACATTTCGTGCCTTTGTAAACACTAAGCAGGGCCTAATTGTGATTAACTTGCATCACAAATCTAGATTCTATTTCTCAAAGTTTCCGCGCATTTAGTCCAGGAGTGAAGTTAGTACACTATATTCTCTAAAAGAATTCAATATGTCCTAAAATGCCATTACAAAGTCTGATGGTAATTATGTAAGTTTCATATATACATATAAATATGAAATGCAGATTTATTATTGATGGCTAAAATTTTTTACTTCCATCAAAGTTTGTAAAGTAACTGAGTTTTCATTAGTGGATTATTTGTTATTTTGGTTAAGAAGTTAACACTGTTAGGTCCTCTGTTTGGCTGACAACTCTCGGTGCTTTTTTTACTGGGCAGGGATGGGGATGTGCATATCGGTCACTACAAACAATTGTCTCTTGGTATAGGTTGCAGCAATATTCATCTATAGATGTTCCTAATCACAGGTTTGTGAGACTATTCTCGTTATCGTCTATTTTCCTTGCTGACTTGAAAAACTAGTTCACATTGATTGCCCCATAGTTTGAAGAGTCTTAGTCAATCCCTAGCTCCACCCCTGCCTATAACATAAAAAAAAAAAAGCATGCCTGCATTCTCATCCCATCTCGAGAAGCACATGCATGGTGAACTTCCAAATGATGTTACCAGTACAATAATGACTGACATCTTTCCACTATTTTCTCTTATTTAATTCTTCAAGGATTAAGGGTAATGTTTTCCTTTGCTAATATGCTGAAAACCCTGCAAATATTAAGCATAGCAAATGACCGCATTGTGATTGATTTGTCAACATTGGTGACCATTGAAATTTTGGTTGGAATAAATGTTTTTCCTATATGATTTAAGAATTATATGATGTTAGTTAATATTGCTGTTCCTGCTTTCCTAATCAGGGAGATTCAGCAAGTTCTTGTCGAGATTGGTGACAAGGATCTGTCATTTATTGGATCACGTGAATGGATTGGAGCAATCGAGCTAAGCTTTGTCCTTGACAAACTGCTAGGAGTGAGTTTTTGTTTTCATATTTCTTTTGGGTAATACGAAGCAAATGGTTAGTTCATGGGTTTCTTGATTTCTTTCACATTTCATGCGTTTTGATATGTTGGAAACATCAATTTAAACTGAAATAGTTCAGTTCTATTTCTTGTTTCAACATCAGTAAATCACCTACTAAAATTAATTTGTAAAATTAAGTCGGTTCAAGAATTTTTTGAAACTGCAGTATTTAGTTTTGTTTCTTGTTTCAACATCAGTAAATCACCTGCTAAAATTGATTTGTAAAACTAAGGTGGTCCAAGATTTTTTTTTTTTGAAAACTACACTTGGCCCTAGAAATTATTTTCAGGTACTGTAGCAAGACATTCATGTGCTCAAGGCTCCAGATTGATTATTAGTTATCTAGTGGACTGTGTGGAGGGGGAAGTCACTAATGCACAGGCCCTTATTGCAAGTCTAGAAAATGACTTATAGAAGAGTACTAGTTTTACACATCATTGACAAGTGATAACCCTCAAGGTGGAATAAAACAACCTGCACGAGTGTTGTCACAGTAGCCATGCCTTTTGTAAAGCCTCTCACCAACACTGAGCATAATATGCAACTGGTATTGATGCCAGCTCCATTAAGGGTCAACATTTCAGTGACACAGTTGTGTTCTTTTATTGCTGAGAGCTAGCAACGCGTTCGTTTGTATGTTACATTTCTACAACTGCATTAGTTAAAAAACAGATGCATGGGGCATGGCCTTGATCTAGGGACCTCAGGGCTTGGAACCATACCTCAGATTTACCTTGTATAAAAGCTAGCAGTGGCATCAAGATTAACAGCTTTATTACTTCATCAACCACAGGGAAAATAACTGTATCATCGCATAAGCATTCATCTGTATTGTGAAGCAGTCGTTGCACCCTTGCTATAACCTAGAATCACTTAGGCCCTGTTTGGGAGACCTAAGTTCATCAACCAACATATTTACTGCAGTCATGTTGGGCTAGATTATTTTATACAGTACCTGTCACTGTATAGCAAAGTCGTACGATTTTTCAAAACCACCCCAACAATATATGGCAACACCCAATACTATGACAAGATAAGCCTTTTATCTGAGTCATCTCACTCGAAGTCACCTTATACGGTGTCTCATCACCAGTGCAAAGGTCTCATTATAATCTCATATGCTTGGCCACAAACGTTTTCCAGAAATCACACCTTGTCACCTTATATGCATTTCCTCTTGGCCTTTTTAGAAGTTTGTGTTGCATTAAGCACCATTTTGTATCCCACTGTCTGCTTGTATGTTATTCTCAAGTGCATGAAGCTCTTCTTCTAAGCTGAGCCTGTGGAGTCTTGCTAGTCTTAATCTTTTGTCAGAAGGCTGTTTAAGCTTATTAGCAAAAAGCCTGGTGGCAGCGTATTTGACCTACACCCAAGCTGTCAGGGGCAGGGATAGAGGAGATACTAGGACCTCTTGCTATATTTCTTGCTTTATCAAAGGAGATACAATACCCATCTACTCCCTCCGTTCAACATTATATGACGTTTTGGCTCCGGGCACGGGAATTAAGGAGAGGTGAAAAAGGTGGGTGCACAAAAAACGAGAAGGAAAGAGATAGAGATAGAAGTGTATTGGGAAAAGAGAAAAGTTTTTTTTTCTCGAACATGCAGGAGAGCTGTGTATCAATATATTAATAGAAGAAGAGGTTAAACAACAAACACAAAACACAGACACACAAACCGGTTACATAGATAGCACTCGCGCCTGTTAATGAATTACGACCCGACCAAGAGGAGAACAACCCATTAAGGATCCTCTCCCTGTACCGACCCTGTCAAACTGGCTAGGGCCTTAGCGCCAGCCATACACTATAGCCTGGACTCCTCTCCAGCAAGGATTAATGCTTTGGTCACACTTGGTGCCACCTTATTGAAAACACAATCATTCCGATGCTTCCAAAGCGTCTAGGTTCCAAGGATAATGACTGAATTCAGTCCTTGCTGTGTTGTGCCACTGACCATGGCAGCAATCCAACTCCACCAGGTTTCAAAGAGATTGTCTGCCGGTTGCGGCGCCAAGAGCAACGAGTCCAAACCGTTGCAGAACTGTAAACCAAAACTGACGTGCGAAGACACATCCTGTGAGAAGGTGGTCTATTGTCTCGTCTTCTTGATCACAAAAGGGGCAACTTTCTGGGTTTGGGAGATGCCGCCGCTTCAGACGGTCAGCCGTCCAACACCGACCGTGGGACACAAGCCATAACAAAAGTCTGCACTTGTTTGGAGCCCATGTTTTCCATATTCGCTCCCAGGGACTGAAGAGAATAGACCCCTGGAACAGTGCTTCATATGCTGACCGTGCTGAAAAGCGCCCCGAGCTGTTAAGGCGCCAAATGTGTTTATCTGAGACCCCCGACTGCAGGGCCATCTCTGTGACCAGATCCCACAAGTGAAGAAAATCCATGATAACTTCTACCGTTGCCACACCACGGATGTCTTGTACCCAAGCATGATTAGTAAGCGCATCAGCCACTGTTCTTCTATTGGCAACTCTTGTCGGGATCATGGAAAAAATTAGTGATGAAATGTCCGCAATGCGCTGACCCATAAGCCATCTATCACTCCAAAAAAGAGTGTTACGACCATCACCTACCTCAGTGGCCACCGCCATTGAAAGAAGGGCTTGACAGGAAGCACTTGCCTGTATGGGAAGCGAAGCCCAAGGTTTGTCCGGTTCAGTTTTCTTAAGCCATAACCAGCGAACCCGAAGGGCACAATTCAGTTGCTTAAGGTCTGAAATCCCGAGGCCGCCCAACTCTTTCGGTCTTGCCACCTTTAGCCAGACAATCAAGCAATGCCCACCCTTCGCATCTTTGCGGCCTCGCCATAGGAAGCCTCTGAGAATCTTCTCAATCGCCTTGATCACCCAAGGAGGAATATCCAGCGCCATAGCATGAATGCATGATACATTACTGTAGCTGTGAGCACAAACTGAACCAAAATTGTTCTTCCTGCTCTATTAATCAAATCAGCTTTCCACCCGGGCAATAGGTCAGCGAGACGATCAATTAGTGGCTGCAGTTGCGCCTTAGTGAGCCGCTTCAAGGACAGTGGCAAACCAAGATACTTGATAGGAAAATCAGCCACCTGACAAGGGAGATGCTCTTGTATCGTTGCAATGTCATCAGGGGAACACTGAATTGGTGCCACGCTGCTTTTCTGAATACTAGTCCGAAGGCCGGAAGCATCACCAAAAAGCTGCAATATATCAGTGGTAAGGCCAATATCACTAGCAACCGGCCGGAGAAACAGCACCACATCATCAGCGTATAAAGATACTCGATGCTGAATCGAACGAGACGACAATGGCTGTAGCAAGCCTTCCTGTGACGCCTTCCTCACCATCAGATTTAAAATGTCCATGACTAAGATAAAAAGCATGGGGGACAGAGGATCCCCTTGCCTCAAGCCACGCTGGTGTGAGATAAAGTCACCCGGAGTTCCATTGAGCAGCACCTGAGTGGAAGAAGTGGTGAGCAGTCCACTCACGATGTCCCGAAAAAACTGTGCCAAAACCCAGCCTTCCTAGAACTTCCAAGAGGAACGCCCAAGAGACGAGTCAAATGCTTTTGATATATCCAACTTGAGAAGAATCCGTGGCTGCCTTTGGGCATGTAAAAACCTCGCCGTTTGTTGCACAAGCATGAAGTTGTCTTAGATGAACCGCCCTTTTATGGAAGCACTTTGGTTGTTTGACACCATGTTGTTGAGGCGGCCAGCCAACCTATTAGCGAGGATTTTTGTGATGAGCTTGGCAAAGCTATGGATGAGGCTTATAGGACAAAAGTCCTCGGCAGCAGTGGCTCCTTCCACTTTGGGCAGGAGAGTGATGAAGGCTGAACTAAGTAATCTGAAATTCCGGAAATCACGTCTCCACACGGCTGAGATGGCTGCCATGATATCCCCTTTTATGGTCTGCCAGCAGGTCTTATAGAATCGCCCCGTGAGTCCGTCGGGGCCAGGTGCCTTATCGGATGGTAATAGCTTAACGACATTCCAAACCTCATCTTCCAAAATTGGTGCATCCATGGCTGCAAGATCATGTTGTTGGATATCCAAAGCCTCAAGATTAATTGAACGCTCTCTAATTTCCCTAGTGCCAATCAGATTTGAATAGAAGTCAAACAAGACCTGTGCCTTTTCCTCGTGGGCAGTAACAACCTGGTCCCTGTCGGATAGCTTAGCAATGAAATTCTTCCTTTGTCGATGTCGGGCATGAAGGTGAAAGGGAGCAGTGTTCGCATCCCCATCGTGCAGCCAGCTGATCCGAGATCTACTTCTTGCAATTGTTCGAATCAGAGAAGCGAGAGCGAGAGAGTGCTTTCTGAGACTATTACGCAGCCATGTTTCCATTGGAGTGAGTGGCCGATCATCCTGGGCCATATCTAACTGATGAGTGATTTCTTTAGCAAGCTCAAGCTGTGATTTGAGATGGCCAACTCTCTTATCACTCCAACTTTGGAGGCCCTTTGCAGTAGCCTTGAACTTAAGGGAAAGTGTCTCAAGAGGACATGGTTTTTGCTCTACCGAATCCCATGCTTGCTGGACTGCCTCATGAGACCCCTCAAATTTAGGCCAAAAGGACTCGAATTGAAACCTTTTCTTCCTGGGCTTATTGTCTTTAAGCTCAAGAATTAGAGGGCAGTAGTCCGAATCAGCATTTGCGGCACTTTGGAGTACACAGTCTGGGAATTGTTGCTCCCATGACACCGAGCAGAACACTCTGTCAAGTCTGACAAGAGTGGGAGAGGCTGCTGTGCTGGAGCTGGCCCAAGTGTACTTTTGACCATGGAGAGGAAGTTCTTTGATTGCCAAGTCATTAATAACTTACAGATCTTTTCTCTCCAAAACAATGCTCTTAGGAGGAGAAATAAATCTGTGAGTTATTTTGGGAAGCTGTGGGAGATCATTTTTTAGATTAAATCCTATTAATTTGATTTAAAGATAGTTTATGGGGCTCTTTTGGAAATGCTCTCAGGAGTTGGTGCACTATTTTCACCTATTTTTTAGACCCTCCTTTGTCAGTAAGATGTTCTCCTCATCTTATCATCTTATGAGGTCCAAAACTTTGTACCTCTACTTAAGGGACAACATTCGGCAAGAGGAAAAGGGATTGCTATTTCAAAAGGAAAAAAAATCAAAAGCTATATCGGAGCTAAAACAGTATCCACGGGTGCTGATCATATGAACAGTACTGTTCATGAATGGTACATCGCCGGCCATAAGGAGGTGTGGTGCTGGTTTATGGGCCCTAATGGCCTGACTATAACAATAAGTATTTCACCTTTCCTCCAGCCTCCAGTCTTCTGAAGTGCTTATTACAGCACATTAATTACCAATTTTTTGATAAAGTGTTCTTTCGATCAGCTTTTTCATGCATCTCCTAGCTGTTGTGAGGGGCGGGGGGGGGGGGGGGGGGGGGGGGGGTTGCCACAGAAGGGTTTTAGTTATGCCGAAATACCTAGGTGCTATGAAAGGGGTCGCTCGCCACCCATTGCCAAAATGCTACAAAAACCATGAGACAAGGTCATCTAGATTCTGCTTATTCTGCAAACAGTGGTCAAGATGAACTTATGACGAGCCGAGTACAAGCAACTAGTTTCTGTGCCAGCCCTAACCTCTGGTGTTGATAAGGCTCCTCCTGCTATGGATTTGTTTTCCCTGCTATGAAGTACTTTCTGTCTGTATTGTACTTTGTGTTTCTATTTCACTTAACAGAAAGTCTATCGCTCAGGTTAATTGCAAGATTATTAATGTGAGATCGGGCGATGAACTTCCTGAGAAATGCAGAGAACTTGCCATGCATTTTGAAACCCAGGGAACTCCTGTGATGATTGGTATGGATTTTTTTTTTTTTTGAGATATATGCTTTCTAGGTTCGATAATTATTGCTGGAACTAGACAATAAGCATTGTTAGTTTCTCCGTTGCTGATGTCCTGTCCTGAGAACATATCAGGTGCTCCACCGTATAATACACCTGCTACAGTGCATAAAAATTCGAACAAAAATATGAATGGGTAGACAATGCAATCTTCTATCATTATGTAAAATTTGAGATGCAACCGACACTTGAGTAAGGAGAAACAAAAAAGAGAAATCATACCCTCAATAGTTATGGGCTGTACTGTTCATGTTGAACCCGTAACCCGTTACTGTTGATACACTGGTTTCACTCTTTTGTTACATCTGACACAAATTTCTGTTGCATATCAAAATTTGCATCATGGTAGAGGATGGGATGATCTATTCATTTATATTGTTGTTGCAATTTTTGCATGTGTAGTTTTTGCTCTAGAGTGAATGGGAGCACGGGAGCACCTAACCTGTTGGGTCTCGTCCTGTCAGGACTTCACACTTGGTGTATCATTTATAAAAATGCAAGCACTTGGAGAGATCTCTTATCTCCACTTCGTGTACCACTGTACACTGTTCTACTTTAATATAAATAATATTTATACTGCAAAAGAATCTGACAGCAACCTTGTTTTCAAACATATATTCACGACACATGATAAATGGCCATCGGATTAATGAGTGAGTAGCATTCAGTGTAGTTGGAGCATTTATTGTAAAATCTCTAAACTTGATTCCATGAATCATCTGCTGTGTTCTTCCTTTAATATTGCAAATAAACACAGGTGGTGGAGTCTTGGCATACACCATTCTGGGAGTTGATTACAATGAAGCCAGTGGTGACTGCGCTTTTCTCATTCTTGATCCGCACTATACTGGTTCTGATGACATAAAAAAGATTGTGAATGGCGGATGGTGTGGGTGGAAGAAATCTGTTGATAGCAAAGGTCAGGTCGGAGCTTCTTCCTAAAAGACAAGTTCTACAACCTCCTTCTGCCACAAAGGCCCAACATGGTCTGAGAGCTATGGTGCCAGTGTATTGAACTGATCATTTGGGGGCAATGAAGTTTGGTGACTAAAGAAATTTGAATGAGCATACAATATTCTCTTCAACATGTTGATTAGTTTTGGCTGCCCTTTTAGAGAAATATATGTCGCTCCATGTATGCTTCCCGGTACAAATAACATTCTATAAAGTGAAACTTAGGTTCACTTGCCTCCATTAATCTGGCTTTACGGTTTCTTGTACTTCTTAGTTACGAGCTTGCTTTGTCTTTTTTGGGTTTTGCAGTTCCTTTAGGGCCTGTTCGGCTAATCCAGTGGTTTTGGAGGGGATGGAGACCCCACAAGTAATTAGTTCCATGAGACCATATGTATCACTCAATTCATGTGAGCTCTTGTTTGGTTGTTATGGAATGGAATTCACATGTAATAGTTCTAAGGCATGGATTGAGTGAAAACACAAGTTCAATCCATGTGAAAAAATAAATTCATGTTATGGTTCTGTTTCCGGACTTAGAAGGCTGAGTTTTGTTCTATGCGTAGGAGGCATGGAAAGGACCGGTATTGGTTCTGTTTTATACCATGCTAGATCAAACTGAATGCTCTTTGCATGCCGGATCAAATTTCAAACCACACCTGATCAATTATGTGGTTTGGACCACAATCCATGTCGTTAAGCCTAAACGAACAAAACTTGAAAGAATGAAATCATGCCATGGTTATGTTTGCGGGCTCGAAGAGCTAAGTTTTGTTTCATGAATACATGGAAAAGGTTGGAATAGGTTGGGTTTTGTACTACGCAAGGTCGAATCTAATGTCCCTTTCATGCCGGATCATATTTAAAACCATGTTTGATCTATTCATGTGGATTGACCAACAATTTATGCCATTTCAAGCCTAAATGAACAAGACCTGAGGTGGATTCAATCTATCACGGCTAGGTATGGATTTAATCCTCTTCAATCCCCCTCTTATTTCTTTCCTAACCAAACGAGCCGATAAACCGAACAGAGGAGGAAACAATAAGCAAAATCAAGGCAATGACATACGAGACACCTCAGAACTATCTTTTTTAGATGAAGGGTCCTCATGACCATCACTCTCATAATTATTTACTATATTTTAGAAATATTTTGTATCTAATAGTTAATAGGGTAGAGTTCGGATTTCACTCTTGCATTGACACTTGAGCCCACGCTGAAACTGGCGGGGACATCCATCTTTCTATCTCAGGCTCAGTTATCGCTTCTGCTAACATTTTGCATCACGCTTTTAAGCTGGTGCTGCATATTTAACGTGTTATCTGAGCTCTTTTGCACTTGGCGCCTTCATTAGAAGGTTGCAAATGGTTAGTAACCTGAACAACGAAGGTTACTAACAATCTTGGACACGGCGCAAAGATCTCTTAGGTGTCAATCCCCAACAGCAGTCGTCCCCTTCTTTGCTTTATACTTGATATAATCCCATAGTTCTCATTTTATGACGTTGGTTTGGTTAAATTTGTCATGTTTTGTTAGAGTATTTCCAACCATTATCTAAAATCACTTCCTAAATCAAAATTTAGGATATTATTAGGAACATCATTCTCCATCCGTTATGTAAACCAACTCTCTAAATATACCAACTCCCTAAACAAGTTGATGTAGATATGGCCCGATCTTCCGAGAGGTAAGGGGATAAACTCGAATTTGGGGAACTCGGCGTCGATGATCCGACTTGAATCAGACACGATCCAACCCCGCAACCGTTACACCAAGCACAACCTGATTGTTCCTACAAGCGAAATCGAGAACACAAGCAAGAGAAGATAAACACGCAATCTGAAATTGCAAATATGGATGAAGCGAATCACAAGAAAAGGTTTAAACTCTGAACACAAAAGGACTAATCGCCACAGTGGTGTAGAACAAGAACAGGGGCCCTAGATTACTGTAAAAGGACTTGTCGCCACAGTTACAATAATTCGATCAAGTTTTTCTCTGGAAAACTGAACTAAACAAAACCCGAAACTAAAAAATGGCAGCTACTGAGTTTATGTAGGAAACAAAGACGCCCTAGGGTTGGGGGCGACCAGGGGGGGCGCCCACAACATGGGCTTAAGGCCCGACACGATACATGGCCAAGTTGGCCCAAAATAGGTGGCACAACACCTTGTTATGGTTACATATTATGACTCACGACCCTTCTGGAGCTAGGACCAGAACCAAAATGATGACGTCGTCGTCCTCTTTCCAACTCATCAAAGAACGCCTCGTTTGAACGTCGGATGTGGGAGATATCATCAAAACCATGAAGGGGTGTCGGCTGAATCCGAGACGAACGCGGCGACCGAATTGGTGACGACTTGTAACTTGGGGAAGGCCATGATATGCGTGTATCCAGCATGGTGATGTCCTCATCACCCCCCCCCCCCTCTAGTCGCCTTCTCGGTCCTTCAATTGGTATTAGAGCTGGTTTGATCACTAGTTGACCTTTACCGGCTTTGTGATCCGAAGGCAACATGGAGAAGCATGTTGTTAAGCTCTGGATGTTCGATGGAGAGGACTTCCCCTACTGGAAGTCATGGACCAAGGCGTATCTGCTAAGTCAAGGACATGCAATTTGGGAGATTGTTGATCAGGAGTATGCTATACCACAAGACCTGAACACTGCCTCTGCAGGTGAGTTACTCAGGTATGAGAACAACTCCAAAGTTGTCAATATTCTGCTTTCTGCACTTGGTAGGAGCGAACATGATAGAGTTGCACACCTTGACACTGCTCATGCTATTTGGGATAAGCTCTGCACTTACCATGAGGGTACCAACCAGGTCAAGTCTATGTATAAGGATTCTTACAATAGACAGTACCAAACCTTTGCTAAAAAACCGGGCGAGTCACTAGATGACACTTTTCATAGGTTTGAGGCAATTGTGTGCAACTTGCGGGCTTGTGGTACCCTTGTGTACAATGACAATGATAGAGCTAAGCAACTGCTGTACTCACTTGATGAAAATGTTTGGGGGGTTAAAATTGCTGCTCTAGAAGAAACTGCTGAATTCAATACCCTGAACTATGAGCAACTGTATAGCAAGCTGAAATCTCATGAACTGTCTAGGAAATCTCGTCCTATTCTTGCTATTCCTGCTTGTAGCATGGCTTTGCTTTCTAGTTCTCAGAAGTGTGATCACAGCTGTGCTTCTCATGGAACTAACCCCTCACTTGACAAGTCTTCTTTGGAGTTTGCTTTGTCTTCTCTTGTTGCAGCTTCCGATGAACAGATGGAGTGCATTCCTAACGAGGAGTTGTCCTTGCTCACAAGGAAGTTCAGGAAGTTCTATAACAACCGGAAGGAGAGAAGAGGAGGTGGTTCAAGAACCTGCTTCGAGTGCGGTGACCCGGGACACTTCATCGCTGATTGTCCCAAGAAGAAGAAGATGGCCGGGTACCACGACAACAACACTGAAGACTTCAAGTAGAAGAAGAACCGCTTCTACAAGAAGGGCAAGAACTCCAAGAAGTTCGCCAAGGCCATTGCACGCGCCTGCGTTGCCGCCTTGAGCGATGTTGACCTCACATCAAGCGAAGGCCTTACAAGCTTGGAGGAGGAGGTTGGAAAGCCACGAGTCAAGAGGAAGGATGACTTCACCGGGCTTTGCTTCATGGCAAAGAACGACCACGACACCGACTCTAGATCTGACTCTGTCACAAGCGAGGTACCTCCCACTCTCGATGAGCTCTCTTCTGAACTTGATCATTTGTGCGATGTTCTGCTCATGCAAGATGATAAGCTTCGCAGTGCTGTTCGTGAGGGTACAGAGCTTAAGTCTATGTTGGAGAGACCTGATTTTGAAATTGCTTTGCTTAGGTCCAAGCTTGCTCGTGAGGACATTGTTGCTGAGTGTGAGTCTTGTCAAGTTGTGATGAGTGATCTTGCACAGAGGGAGAGTGTGCATGCTCAAGTTGCCAGTCAGCTTGAGAGTGCCCTCAAGAAGCTTGATGAGTTCAAAGCTAGACCAACTCTTTTGGGTGCATATCAAAAGTGCCCCAACCTCACAGATGAGTTGGAAGCTTAGTCCCTCAAAGTCAAAGAGCTTAAGTCCAAGCTGCTTCATGAGACTCGCTCTAAGGTCCTTCCACCACCTTGTGAGGTGTGTGTCTCTCTTAAGGACAAGCTTGTAATCACTAGGGAGGAAAACAAAGCTCTAGTTCAGGAAAATGACTATCTTGTGTCTAGGCTCCAGAGAACCCTAGTGAGTAAAGGGAGGATTGAGAGTGACTTGGCAAGAGTGAAGGAGAGTGCTTCTAGATCAACCTATAACTTGGGTTTGGGATTTGATAGGTGTGACAAGGAGAGTGAGAATGTGGGTAAGTTTGTACCTAGCTCCAGCTACAAGGATGAGGAAAACACCAACAAACCCACTGACACATACTATCCACCCAATCCAAAACCTTCCTTCAACTCAAAGCAAACAGAGAAGCCAAAACCCAAACATGCAATGCAAACCAAGCCTAATCCTAAGGGTGTCTACATTTGCATGTCTTGTGGTTGCAAGGGCCACTTGGATGAATTCTGTTTTAGGCGTAAGAGAATTGAGAGGAAGCAAGCTGAGTTGACTAGGGATGCTTTTTATGATGATTTTGTTGACTTTCAGCCTCGCTCTTTTTCTCATGCCTATCGTGGATACGGTCATTCCTCATATGGCTTTGATTCTTGAAACAGAGGTTTTGCGCAGCAGCGCTTTGGCGCCCCACGTTTTCCCCATCGTGGTGAGCGTCACTCGCGTGGATTTGGCTTTCACACAGATGATTTCTATCCTCACAACTCAAGGTTTGAGTCGAGACACTTTGACAGGCCACGTTTTCCCCATCGTGGTTCTCGTCCCATACGTTCGAATGATAAAGTGCAAAGAACTGTGATGACTACTATCGGTCGTATGGTTAAGTGTTGGATTCCCAAATGCTTTTTGACTAACCCCAGCACTGAGCCATCGACTTTCACTTCTCGTTCTTTGTAGGCAGCAGGTGGAGGCTTGGAGAACAAGTGGTTGATGGATTCCGGGTGTTCGTGCCACATGACCGGAAATGCAAAGTGGTTCTCCAGCCTCACTCCCTTGAAGCATCGGGAGTATGTGTTCTTTGGAGATGACAAGAGAGGAAGAGTGAAGGGAAGGGGCACGATAAAGGTAAATGAGAACTTCACTCTCAATGATGTTGGTTTGGTTGAGTTTCTCAAGTACAATCTCCTCTCTGTCTCTCAACTTCTTGATGTTGGTTTGGAAGTGTGCTTTAAGTCGAATGCTTCTTGTGTTCTTGATTCAAGTCGTTCCTTGGTTTGTGGGATTTCTCGCATTGGCAGAGTTTTTCAGGCTGATTTTGCAGGTTCTCCTGGTTCTCACAAGTGCTTGTTTGCTCAATCTTCTTCTGAGCTCTGGAATTGGCATAGGAGACTGGGTCACATGAGCTTTGACTTGTTATGTCGCTTGAGTGGCCTAGGATTGATCCGAGGATTGCCTAAGCTCAAATTTGATAAGGATTTGGTTTGTGCTCCTTGTCGTCATGGGAAAATCATTGTCGCTTCTCATCCACCAATCAATTTGGTGATGACTGAACGCCCTAGAGAGTTGCTTCATATGGACACTGTCGGTCCTTCTCGGGTTCATTCAGCGAGTGGGAAGTGGTATGTTCTTGTGATTGTTGACGACTACTCTCGCTACTCTTGGGTCTACTTTCTTGAGAGCAAGGATGAAGTGTTTTATCACTTTAGGAGCTTAGCGTTGAGGTTGTTCAAGGAACTCCCTGGTGCATTACGAGCAATTCGCAGTGATAATGGCACCGAGTTCAAGAACTCCTCCTTTGATGCTTTCTGTCTTGAGCATGGTATTAAGCATCAGTTTTCAGCACCTCGGGTTCCCCAGCAGAACGGTGTGGTAAGAAAGAACAAAACCTTAGTGGAGATGGCCTGGACGATGCTCAATGAGCATAGGACTCCGAGGCGGTTCTGGGCTAAGGCCATTAGCACTGCTTGCTATGTTTCCAGTCGAATTTTTTGCGCTCAATTCTTAATGTGACTTCTTATGAGCTACGTTTTGGGAGAAAGCCCTCGGTTTTTCATTTGCGTGCCTTTGGTTGCAAGTGCTTTATTCTCAAGCGTGGCAATCTTGATAAGTTTGAGTCAAGGTCTTCCGATGGAATCTTTCTTGGTTACTCTCTTCATGGTCATTCCTATAGAGTTTAAAATTTGGAGACTAACACCATCGTAGAATCCTGCCATGTAACCTTTGATAAATCAAACTCTTGTACAGGGAATGTGATTGAGTCTATAGGTGACAAGGAGATGAAGGAGAGCATCTTTGTAGAAGAGGACCTACAGGGCTTTGATGATGATGATGATGATTCACTTCATCTCTCATCTGAGCTTGTTCCTGCTGCTACCACTACTCCAGCAGAGGGTACAGAAGCTTCTACATCGACTTCAGCAGCTGTCGAGCAAGCTCCAGCTGTGGTTGAGGGGGAGGTACACTCTGAGAGAGAGGCTCCTCACCACATTCAGCGTCAACATCCACCTCAACAGATGATCGGTAATCTCTATGAGAGGACAACAAGGTCAAGGTCTGCACATCTTGCTTGCTTTACCAATTCTCTCTTTGTTGCAACCTTTGAACCCCGGGATGTTGGACACGCACTATCTGATGAACATTGGGTTAATGCCATGCCTGAGGAGTTGGAAAACTTTGAGAGAAACAAAGTATGGACCCTTGTAGAGCCTCCCAAAAATGTCAATGTCATAGGAACCAAGTGGGTGTTCAAAAACAAGCATGGGGAGGATGGTGAGGTTGTGAGAAACAAGGCTAAGCTAGTTGCTCAAGGTTTTAGCCAAGTGGAGGACTTAGATTATGGTGAAACCTTTGCTCCTGTTGCTTGCATAGAAGCCATTAGGATCTTGCTTGCATTTGCTGCCTCCAAGGGCATTAGACTCTATCAAATGAATGTCAAGAGTGCTTTCCTAAATGGTTTCATAGTGGAAGAAGTGTATGTGAGGCAACCCCCTGGATTTGAGCACCACAAATACCCAAACCGTGTGTACAAGCTTCAGAAGGCTTTGTACGGGCTAAAGCAAGCACCGAGGGCATGGTATGCTAGGCTTAAGACCTTCTTGCTAGAGCGTGGGTATGTCATGGGGTGTGTTGATAAAACCTTGTTCACTCTCAAGCATGGCAATGACTTTCTAATGCTTCAGTTTTATGTGCATGATATCATCTTTGGTGGTTCCTCTCATGCTCTTGAGTCCAGGTTTCAGGAAGCTATGGAAAGTGAATTTCAGATGTCGATGATGGGAGAGCTCACCTTCTTTCTTGGGCTTCAAATCAAGCAGTGCAAGCAAGGCACTTTCATACATCAAGCCAAGTACACGAAGGATCTCCTGAAGAAGTTCGACATGGTCAATGTGAAGCCGTTGTCTACACCAATGTCCACTACAATGGCTCTTGACCTTGATGAAGACTGTGAAGCGGTGGATCAAAGGGAGTACAGGAGCATGATTGGCTCCCTCTTGTACCTGACAGCGACAAGACCCAACATACACTTTGCGGTGTGTCTTTGTGCTCGCTTCCAAGCTTCCCCAAGGGTGACTCATCGCAAGGCTATCAAGCGCATCTTCAGGTATCTGAAATACACCCTTGAGTTCGGTCTTTGGTACTCTGCATCTTCATCTCTTGATCTCATTGGGTATTCGGATGCGGACTTTGTTGGGTGTAGAATTGATAGGAAGAGCACTTCTGGTACTTGCCATTTCTTGTATACTTCTTTGATTTGTTTGTCTTCTCGTAAGCAGTCGAGTCTTGCCCGATCCACTACAGAGGCTGAGTATGTAGCTGCTGCTAGCTGTCGCTCACAAATCCTATGGGTTGTATCTACCATGAGAGACTATGGGTTAACTTTTAAGGGTGTTCCACTCATGTGCGATAACTCCAGTGCCATATGCTTAACCAAAAACCCAATTCAGCATAGTAAGGTCAAACACATTAATGTGCGATTCCACTTCCTGAGAGACAATGTTGAGAAAGGGGGATGTTGATCTCAAATACATTGATACCAAAAACCAACTAGCTAATATCCTCACCAAGCCCCTAGATGCTTCGAGACATGCTTTTCTTCGGGGTGAACTTGGTGTTTGTCATCCCTATGGCATCATTTGAGGGGGAGTTGGTTTTCTCTTGTATATATGTATCTTACCATTTTTGCATTGCATCTCATATGTAATATATGCATTGGTAGATGAGCTTTGACTCTTATGTTTCCTTGCATTTCTCCTTGCTATGATTGAGCTTGAGCTAAGTTGTGTGGATGTGATGGTAATCTCTGATGCTTAGATTTTCTAGATGGCCTGTTATAAACTCATGTGAGCAACTTGCTAATCTTAAAGGTAAACTGAGCTTCTTGTGAACCTTATGATCTAATCTTGCTAAAACTTGCTCACCATGTGTATAATTGCTTTTATCCTTGTTGAAACTTCCACTGAGGCTAGTCTAGAGGATGTCTTGGCTTTGGCACCTTGTGTTTGCGAAATGGAAGGCTTTGCAAATGTTTAGCTCATGATGAAACATTGTGGGAACGTGTGCTCCTTTTGCTGCAAAGGCATGCTCTTTTGTCTTGTGCATAATCTTGAAAAATCTGCTAAGTGCTTTGATCAAGAACTACTCAATAATGCTAAATCCAAACATTGTGACTTGAAGCCTCAGGGTGTTTGCCGTACCCAGTCGTGCGACCCTCCGCATGGATAAGAGGACACATGAGGATAAACTATAATCACTTGATCAACTGAGTCTCTATTTCATATGTGAGCGTTTGTAGAGCTCATTTTCTGCGAGTGGTTGTTGCCCTTGTTGAGATTGAACCTGGCTAGATTCTTATGATTCACTTGGTGCTTGTTTTGCCTTGGATGAGAGTACTTACACATGTGGTGGCAGATTTTCTCATGATAAGCAAAATTTGATTCTATCCAAGCTAGTTAATCTTTCTTCTTAGCCTGTATAGCTCATAGTGTTTATGTCTTGCTATCTATTTTTTATCTTTGCATGATTGGGAGCTATTGCCTTTACACTTCATGGCACTATGGTTATGGTTAGCAAAGTTAAATGCTTGTTTGCATAATTGTTGAAGCTCCTTAGGTTTACATTTTCATGCATTGCATGTTTGCTTGTTCTTTTGCCTCTTTGATGAGTTCATTGCCAAAGGGGGAGAAAATTTTGGGGTCATGCACAGATAATGCTAAGAAATTCATCTGATCCGTTTTGCACTACATGAGACCTAGCACAACTTGAGGGGGAGCATATCATGATCTTGAGCGGTTTCTTGCGCTTTTCACATTCTTTGCGCCTCAAGTCGCTTTCCTTGCCAACTCTTGGTTTTGTGATCCCTACTTGCTAGATGGTTTGTTTTCACCTTTTCTTTGGGTTTCGCCATGTGGATGAGCTTATTCGGCTTCGCATTTCATCTCTAATCTTTGTGCATTTGGTGTTGTCAATGTACTCATCAAGGGGGAGATTGAGAAATCATGTGGATATGTGCCATGGTTTGCTATATTTGTGATGAGTAATTGACTTGAGAGGATTTGGTGTTTGAGTTGAAATACGGGAATCCAGGGATTGCATGGGTTTGCATATCATGGTTATGAGTAACCGGAGTTGGTGGAGATATTGGTGATGTTGCAGGAGATGGGAAATGTGTTTGCTTGTCTCATGATGTGTAGGTCACTAGAGTCGACTTGGCGGTCAACGGCGAGAGGATCGGGCACAAGTAGGGGACTTGGGGCCAGACGATCGGGATGCCGGGTGAAGTCAAGGGTGATCCACACCGTACACGTGGAGAGGCAAGAAGCACGGACGGTTTCGCGGTTGAGCCTCAAAACCGTGGTGGTGATGAAGATGGCGTGTTGACCAAGTCAAGGCGAACGGGATGCCGGTGCAAGTGACAAGGGGGCCCGATGGACAGGGACTGGGAGAGACTTGCCGGTGGTCAGGATCGCGGAATAAGGTGACACACGTCGACATCGAGAAGTCATGCTTTGAGAAGCGTGCAAGGCGGTTTCCCGGTTTGGGCCTCAAAACCGGTGGCGGTGGTTGGTGGTGCACGTGGCACCATCATGGAGTTTGCTTCGAGATGAAGCAAAGATGTGAAGCGTCCAATGGCGTTCCGGCGATGGAGAAAAAGATAGATGGTTATGCCCCCGGTGGTAGGTGGGTGTGTTATGTAGGTCAAGGGTAGAGTGGTCATGTGGACAATAGACCCAAGGCCTATATAAGGAGAGGTGTGGCTAGTGGGAGAGGTGCCTCTCTTCCCATTAGCCTTGTGTTAGGACTCTATTCAAAGTGCTAGGAGAGGACTTCATGTTTGAGAGGAGAGTAGTGGGTGTGTGAGAGACATCTCTTGCTCTTCCATATAGTGGGATAAGAGGGTGGCTTCCTAGCCTTGTACATATGGATCTTGTAAGCACCTTTCTATGATATGAGAAGTATTTTCGTGCTCAAGATTTCCCTCTTCACTTGAATCCCGAAATTCCCTTTTTCCTTTTTTCGGAAGCATTTTTGTGGTGATTTTTTATCTCACTTTTGGACGAGTTTTTGGCCTAGATTTCTTGAGAAACTTGTTGCTAGAATGAGCTAGGATAATCCTATATGGATCCTTGATGGATTTATTGGCTCTGGCACCTTCGATTTGAAGGATTTCTCAAGTTTCCCCTTTTTGGTGTTCTTGGCACGAGATCTGAAATTCGTGATGATTTCTTGAGTCAATTGAGTTGATCTCCTAGGATTAGGGTCGTGATGTGATGAGGATTCACTAGTCCAAAGGTCGCATCATTTGGAGTTTGTTTGATTGAGTTTTGGAGAAGATTTGAGAAGATCCCGAGAGGATTTCTGTTCTGTCGGAGGTCGACCGGCACTGCCGATGACCAGGACCGGCACTGCCGATTGGTCCAGTCTGTAGGTTCCAGTGCGACAGCATCCCGCACCGGCACTGCCGATAGGTGGGACCGGCACTGCCGATGACACGCACCGGCACTGCCGATGACACGCACCGGCACTGCCGATGCCCACCGACACTGTCGATGGCAGGGATCGGAACTGCCGATGGGAGTTCAGTTCTGAACTGTTGAGCATTGCTTCTTCCCTTTTTGTTTCCGCTGTGTTTCTTTGGTGTGGTTGATCACTCCTAGGGCTAGTACACCACAAGTTGGTGTGTGTAGTCTTGGTGATCGATTTGGAGGTTGGCTTGGGTTGTTTTTGGGATATAGGACAAGTTCTCTTGGAGAATTTTATTTGGCTCCCATTCACCCCCCCCCCCTCTAGTCGCCTTCTCGTTCCTTCACTTGTCTGATGGCATGAGATAGAAAAGTAGATCGACCGATTAAAACTTAAATCTAGTGCAAGGCAAGTTAGGAACTAGAGATTACAAGCTAGAGGAAGTTGTATAAGCAAGGATAAAAACTAGCATGCAACCTACACAAGTTAATTTAAGAATTACGAAGCAAACCTTAACTAGTAAGTTCATGAGCAAGAACAAGTAATAAAGGACAAGTAATAAAGCACAAAGGGGACACGAGATTTTTCACTGATGTTCAGCTCCACAAAGAAGCCTACGTCTCAATTGAGGGATCCACAAAGGACTGGGTCTCTTTCAACCCTTAACCTGTCCAAGTGACCACTAAGATCAAACTTGGTTCTCCATTAACGAGGGGTCAATACAAACTTCCTGAGGCGTCACCACACAAGTTGGAAGCTCAAAGGGCACCTCTAACCATCTAGGGGATGAATCCTCAAGAGTAACAAACATAAGAGTCATGGGCGGTGAGGATGAACCAAGTGCTCAAGAGGATGGAAGCTTGGTGAAGTTGTAGCACTTCATTCATCTCTCAATCCCTTCACAAATCAAGAGTGGAAGCAAGGGAGGAGAGTTGGGGAGAGCAAAGTGAGCTTGAGTTTATTTTTGAGTGGAATGAGTGACCAACCGGCCAGAGGGTGAGATGGGGTTCTATTTATAGCCCATGGAGAAAAAGAGACATTGGACAAGCAATTTATGAGATCTATGTCGAACAAGTCTGATGAATTAGGGTTGGCGCACTTACTGGAGTCCGATGAAGTTGCTTGATACATCAGACAAGGCTTGTCCATCGAATAAGTCCGATGGTTATCGGACATGTACGATGACACAAAGTGGCAGGGGTACTAGAGTTCGATTGAAATGTCCAACATGTCAGACTTTACTCAGGTCATCGGACAAGTCTGATGATGAAAGTGCATCTAGGCCACTAATTTTATTTTGGTGATTGGCGTTAATACAATTAAGAACAGACAAATGTTTTTATTGAGCATGTGTGTAGATGACTATCTCAAATTGATGAATGAAATGCATTGAAACAAAAAGGGAAAAGGAGATGGTCATTTGTCTCAAATTGAAGGTCCAATATCTACTCAAGAATTAAGATGATGGGGTTTTACTTTTATCTCCTTAGTATAGGGAAAACGTATGATTAAGAGGGGTACAATTTACAAATTTGGTAAAGCCAAATGTTCAAAATTCCAATCAATTCCCATTTAGCCAGCTCTATTTTTCCTGTCATCGGCAGTGGCGGTGGCCTTCGTCGGCAGTGCCGACCCCCCCCCCCCTCCCCAGAGGCATTGTGAAGTCCAAACATATCTGGCTCTCTGGTTATGGCTGATCAGCAGTGCTGGTCATGGCTCCTAGAGAGCCACTCTTTCTATCTGGCTCTGGCTATAGCTCACTAGTAGTGCTGGTCTCCCGATCGGCAGTGCCGGTCCCCTTTCACTGAGACTTTGTTTTTCCTCAAGTTCTCTGGCTGACACTGATCGACAGTGTCGGTCGCCTATATCGGTAGTACCGGTTAGGGTCTTCCAGAGACTATTCTCCCTCTATGACTGCCTCATTGGCAGTGCCAACACATGGATTGACAGTGTTGGTGCGGGCCGAATCCTTGCTCTACGATCTAAGACAATGTGTCAGAAACCCTACCTGCAGTGTTGATGGCTCGATCAGCAGTGCTGGTGTGGGCGTCTAGGCTGGCCAATGGCTCTTTTTGAGTACTTTGTATAAAAGGGCTTCACCCCACTTCATGCCTCCTCTCTCCAATCCGAAAATCAAAAGGCACCTTTGAGATTCACTCTCCTTACTCTCCCTCTCCAAGTCAAAGCTTCATTCCTTGAGCTAGGATTTGAGTGAGCCATTGATTCTTAGTGAAAAAGAGCACCATTCCTCTCTCGAGGATTCAACTTCGCCATCTTGGTGACTTGTGCTTGTTACTCTTGGAGCTTTGCTCCTAGATGGTTAGCGATGCCCGTAGAACTCCCAACTTGTGTGGTCACGCCTTGGGAAGTTTGTATTACCCATTCCGCAAGGGAATTGATAGTGGAGTACTTGAGCTCGATCTTTGTGGTTTCTTGAGTAAGAATAGGGTTGAAAGAGACCCGGTCCTTTGTGGACTTCTTAACGGAGACGTAGGGTTCTTTATGAGCCCGAACTTCGGTAACAAATCTTGTGTCTCCGTGTGCTCCTTTATTTACTTGTTGTTTTATTTTTTATGCTCCAGGGTTTGCTCTTGTATTTTCTTAAATTACTAGATCTACTTGTGTAGCTTTTATTTAGTTGTTTCTTATTGTTGTAGAGCTTCCTTTCAACCATTGTTTTACTCATTTATCACCTAGTAACTACAAAACCACTTAAACCTAGTACTTACTCAACTGTCTGTTCATCCATCAGCACTGTCGATCCCTTTCACCGGCACTGCCGGTCAGACTGATAAATTTGTATAAGTCCAATTTTGCAGGATTTTTAGATTTTCCTATTCACCCCTCCCCCTCTAGGCAACTTTCAATTGGTATTAGAGCCGGTATCTTCTACAAAGCTTAACTGCTTCAAGATTAAAGATGTCAAAATCGAAAGAACAACCACCCACCACTCTTCCAACCAAAGATGGTGTTAGTGGTTCTCGAGATGGAGATGGTGACAAAGACGATCTACTAAAAACCTACAACAATGTCATGTATGATTATGATGATCTCAAAGAAGATTGCATCGGACAAGGGTCGGGTAGACTCCCTTAATTTGGTGGACAATTCTATGATCATTGGAAATGTAAGATGATGATGTACTTGGAATCCATGAGTCCACATGTATAACCGAGAATGGTTTCCTGTGGGAAAATAGAGATAGTCCAACTCATAAGGATCAAATCAACATTCATCACAACGCCATGGCAGCTAGTGCGATTGTCTACGCAATTAGCTCCACTGAGAATGATAAGGTTGTCGGAATAAAGAATGCCAATCAACTATGAAGAAAACTTGAGATTCTTTATGAGGGCATCGATTCCGTCAAGGATGCAAGAATTGAAGAATTACAAAATAAATTCAACTTATTCATCATGGGTATGGGAGAAGGCACAAAACAAGTTCATGATAGGCTCATGAGGATTGTAAATCAAAGAAGAGCACTAGGAGCCAAAATGACCAACTTGGATATCAACAAAAGATTGCTACAAGCATTAAGACCATGGGATAGCAACATTTGCTCAAACATTAGAGAGAAGGATAACTTCAAAAGTGATAAGGACATCACTCCTAAGGATACATGCAACACTCCTCCAATTCTGGACTTGCAAGGTCCAATGACTAGAGCTCGTGCACGACGACTAAATTTAGAGGCGAGCTCGTTCCTACGTCCTTTGTTATATGTCACTTTTGAAAATGGTTTGCTACCTAATAATTATATTGTAATTAGGAATCATGGAGAGGACCAAGAGATGATGGGAGAAGGACTTGGAGACATGGAGGACCAGCAAGGACGTGGAAGCCAAGGTGGAGGCCCAACCAAAACCGACTTCGAGTCCGTTTCGGGGTTCAGGATCAGTCTGCACTAAAACGGATGCCCAGGACGCATACGAACTCGGATTTGGATGTTCTACATATGCATGGAAAGATAAGAAGAATACCTTTCCAATGCCTCCGGTCTCATATCAAAATTCATGCGGAGTCATCAGGAATAGTCGAAACAATAGACCAGAATCTGTTTCGGTACTGCATCGCCTATTTTTGGCCTTTGGGCTTTGTATCTAGTTGAGCCCAATTAGGGGTGCATCCAGAGGGTCTTGCACGACCCTAGGGTCTTCATATACAGCCGCCACCGCACCGTTAAGGTTTAGGTTTTTCTTAGATTATTCTGTTCATAACAGTTTCGCCGTCATCACAGTTTGTGAGACCCCAACTTTGTGAGATTCATAATACATCTGTAATTGTTTTGCTTTCTTCTTTGTTCTTGCTTGTGTTCTTGATTCGCAGGCAGGGATTAGCCTTCTCGGCAAGGTCAATCATTTTAGGACGGTTGATAACCAGAGGAGACGTCGTGCTGCGATTGCGGGGTTTAGAACATGCTGTTCTGAAGCCGGATCGATTTGTATGTCACCTCCGACCAAATCAACGTATCCAGAACCTTTCAGAAGATCGGGAACCCTTGTCCACACCAAGTGGTATCAGAGATAAGGGTGAACCTAAGAAAGTGATAATGTTCGTCAATCACTTAGTTCTTGTGTTGTTCCTGTACTTTTGGTTCCTAAGAAAGATGGTACTTGGCATATGTGTGTAGATTGTAGAGCCATTAATAATATTACTATTAGGTATCGTCATCCTATTCCTAGGCTAGACGACATACTTGATGAGTTATGTGGTGCTATAATTTTCACTAAAATGCGTAGTGGCTACCATCAAATTAGAATGAAACTTGGAGACAAATGGAAAACAGCTTTCAAAACAAAATTTGGATTATATGAGTGGTTAGTAATGCCTTTTGGTTTAACTAATGCACCTAGTACTTTCATGCGCTTGATGAATGAGGTTTTAATAGCTTTCATTGGCAAATTTGTGGTAGTTTACTTTGATGATATCTTGATTTATAGCAAATCTATAGATGAACATATGAATCATTTGCGTGCTGTTTTTGATGCTTTATGACATGCACGTTTATTTGGTAACCTTGAGAAGTGCATCTTTTGCATGGATCGAGTCTCTTTTCTTGGCTATGTTGTGACATCACAGGGAATTGAGGTGTATGAGGCGAAGATTGAAGCCATAAAGAGCTGGCCTGTACCAAAAACTATCACACAGGTGAGGAGTTTTCTTGGTCTTGCAGGTTTCTACCGCCGCTTTATCAAAGATTTCAGCACCATTGCTGCACCTTTGCATGAGTTGACAAAGAAGGGCATTTATTTCCATTGGGGTAAGGTACATCATGAGTGTTTTGATGCTTTGAAGGATAAACTTACACATGCACCATTGCTACAATTACCTAATTTTGATAAGATTTTTGAGCTTCATGTGATGCTAGTGGTATAGGCATTGGTGGTGTTTTGATGCAAGATAGTAAACCTGTTGCATACTTTAGTGAGAAAATTACTGGGCCTGTTTTGAATTACTCCACGTATGACAAGGAATTGTATGCACTTGTACGTTGCTTAGAGACGTGGCGTCATTATTTGTTGCCCAAAGAATTTGTTATTCATTCTGATCATGAATCACTTAAGTATATTCGTTCTCAATGTAATTTGAACCGTAGACATGCTAAATGGATTGAATTTATTGAGTCTTTTCCTTGCATTATTAAACATAAGAAAGGGAAGGATAATGTGATCGCTGATGGTTTATCTAGGCGCTATACTTTATTGTCTCAACTTGATTGTAGAATTTTTGGACTTGAGGCAATTAAAGAACAATATGCTGCTGATGTTGATTTTAAGGATGTATTGCTGCATTGTAAAGAAGGTCGTGCATGGAATAAATTTGTGTTGAATGATGGATTCTTGTTTAGAGCTAACCGCCTATGCATTCCAGTTGGTTCCGTTCATCTTTTGTTGTTACAGGAGGCGCATGGAGGTGGATTGATGGGTCATTTTGGTGCCAAGAAGACGGAGCATATTTTGGCCACACACTTCTTTTGGCCAAGGATGAGGAAAGATGTTGAGCGTTGTGTTGCTCGCTGCACTACCTGTCAAAAAGCTAAGTCTCGTTTGAATCCACATGGTTTATACATGCTACTTCCTATTCCTTCTATTCCTTGGGCGGATATTTCTATGGACTTTGTTTTAGGACTGCCTAGGACAAAGAGGGGGAGTGATAGTATTTTTGTTGTTGTGGATAGATTTTCTAAGATGGCACACTTTATACCATGTCATAAGACTGATGATGCTAGTTATATTGCTGATCTTTTTTTCAAAGAAATTGTACGTTTGCATGGTATGCCTTCTACTATTGTTTCAGATCGTGATGCAAAATTCTTGAGTCACTTTTGGCGCACGCTTTGGAATAAGTTGGGTATAAAGTTGTTGTTTTCTACAACTTGTCACCCACAAACTGATGGATAAACTGAGGTGGTGAACCGCACTTTGGGTACTATGTTGAGAGCTATTTTGAAGAAAAATTTGAAGCAATGGGAAGAATGTTTGCCTCATGTTGAGTTTGCATATAATCGGGCAACACATTCTACTACCAAGGTAAGTCCTTTCAAGGTAGTGTATGGTTTTGATCCCCGTACTCCACTTGATATACTTCCTCTACCTATTCATGAGAGAGTTCCTGTTGATGCTAAGGAACGTGCTGAATTTATTTTGAAAATGCATGAGACCACTAGACTTAGCATTGAAAAGATGAATGACAAGTATAAAATTGCTTGTAGTAAAGGTCGAAAAGAAGTAAAACATGATGTAGGAGATTTAGTATTATTACAATTGAGAAAAGATAGATTTCCAGATTTGAGAAAGTCTAAATTAATGTCTAGAGCTGATGGTCCTTTCAAAATAATTGAGAAGATTAATGATAATGCATACAAACTTGAGTTGCCTCCCGAGTTTGGGGTTAGTCCTACTTTTAACATTTCAGATTTGAAACCATACTTGGAAGAAGAGAATGAGCTTGAGTCGAGGACGGCTCCACTTCAAGAGGGGGAGGATGATGAGGACATCACTCCTAAGGATACATGCAACACTCCTCCAATTCTGGACTTGCAAGGTCCAATGACTAGAGCTCATGAGGATTGTAAATCAAAGAAGAGCACTCGGAGCCAAAATGACCAACTTGAATATCAACAAAAGATTGCTACAAGCATTAAGACCATGGGATAGCAACATTTGCTCAAACATTAGAGAGAAGGATAACATCAAAAGTGATAAGGACATCACTCCTAAGGATACATGCACACTCCTCCAATTCTGGACTTGCAAGGTCCAATGACTAGAGCTCGTGCACGACGACTAAATTTAGAGGTGAGCTCATTCCTACGTTCTTTGTTATATGTCACTTTTGAGAATGGTTTGCTACTTAATGATTATATTGTAATTAGGAACCATGGAGAGGATCACCAGATGATGGGAGAAGGACTTGGAGACGTGGAGGACCAGCAAGGACGTGGAAGCCAAGGTGGAGGCCCAACCAAAACCGACTTCAAGTCCGTTTCGGGGTTTAGGACCAGTCTGCACTAAAATGGATGTCCAGGACGCATACGGACTCGGATTTGGACGTTCTATATATGCACGGAAAGATAAGAAGAAGACCTTTCCAATACCGCTGGTCTCATATCAAAATTCATCCGGAGTCATCAGGAATCGTCGAAACAATAGAGGGTCCAGAATTTGTTTCGGTACTGCATCGCCTGTTTTTGGCCTTTGGGCTTTGTATCTAGTTGAGCCCAATTAGGGGTGCATCCAGAGGGTCTTGCACGACCCTAGGGTCTTTATATACAGCTGCCACCGCACCATTAGGGTTGGGGTTTTGCTTAGATTATTCTGTTCATAACAGTTTCGCCGTCATCACGATTTGTGAGACCCCAACTTTGTGAGATTCATAATACATCTGCAATTGTGTTGCTTTCTTCTTTGTTCTTGATTATGTTCTTGATTCGCAGGCAGGGATTAGCCTTCTTGGCAAGGTCAATCGTTTTAGGACGGTTGATAACCAGAGGAGACGTCGTGCTACGATTGCGGGGTTTAGAACGTGCTGTTCTGAAGCCGAATCGATTTGTGTGTCGCCTCCGACCAAATCAACGTATCCAGAACCTTTCGGAAGATCGGTAACCCTTGTCCACACCAAAAAGTTTCTCCACTGATGAAGTGCTTGGGAAGCTTTTATCCCAAAAGCAACAAAATGATCCAGCCAACAAGATAAATGCCTTAATCAAGAAAATTGAGGGAGCAAGTGGTGACAAAAATGATGTAGCACTCCACACTACACGAGAGAAGCAAGAGAAAAAGAAGAAAGTGGTTGATCCTAGTGATGATGAGATGGCCTTGCTAGTAAGAACATTCAAGTCATTTCTTAAGAAGGATGGCTACAAGAAGAAGAGCTATGACAAGGGCAAAGCAAGAAGGTCAAAAAGGACTTGCTATGAGTTTGGTGATGAAGGACATTTCATTGTGGAATGTCCAAAGAAGAAGAACAAGGATGAAAGAAAGAAAGACAAGCACCACAAGAACAACAAGAAGTACAAGAAGTATAGAAGAGGTGAAGCTCACATTGGTCAAGAATCGAATTCTGATGATTCATTCTCTTCATCATCTTCCTCCTCCGAATCTGACTCAGATGAGGGAGGCATTGCTACAATTGCCATTGGCATCACTCCCACCAACGTTTCATGGCAAGAAGATCTGAGGTATCTAAATCTAAACATAAGTGTTCCTCTTATGCTAGTAGTAGTGGTGATGATGATGTTAGTGCTTCACTTCCTAAAATGCTTGAATTTATGGAATTGCTTGAAAAATAAAAGGAAAAAAATGATACGCAAGAGGAGCTCCATGAAAAGCAAGAAGACTTGCTCATTCTTGAAAAGAAGAGAAACCTTGAAGTAGAGAAGCTCCTAGAACTTGAAAGAAAGAAAAATGAAGAATAACAATGTATCTCACCAAAATTGAAAATTCTTGTGAGAATATTAAAAGCACAAAAGATGAACATCAAGGAAACTATGAGGTTTTGGAAAAGACTCATAAATCTCTTGAAGAACAATATAGGATTCTTTCAACCTTCATATCTTCCACTAACAACTCTCATGCTTCCACTAGCAAAGGATGTGATAGGTGTTATAATATTGATGTTGATACTTCTACGACTAATGTGAAATTGATTGATGATTTGAACAAGCAAGTGAAGGGTCTTGAAAGCAAAATACAACATGAGAAAATTGTTGTTGATGATGAAAAGGCAAAGTACAAAAGAGGTGCATACCCCAACACTAGAAAGCCTCATGTCATGGATGTCAATGGTTATGTTGAGGGTGCCAAGCACAATGCTAAGGAGAAAAAGAATGAGAAGGAATTTCTTAAGTTCACCAAGGAAGGATCTTATCAAAAGAAGCAAGCCAAGAACAAGAACACTAACCAAACTTCTTTTGTTAATGATTTTCATGCTAATGTGCCTAATAACTCTTGTGCACTCTTTCAAGACTTTGATGCATTCTATGTGCTCATGAGAAATATGCATGGTTTTGTCTTTGCTAAATATGTTGGGCCACGCAACAAGAGACCAAAGGCTTGTGTGTGCGTGCCCAAAGTGCTTGTGACTAATGTGAAAGGACCCAAGCAAATTTGGGTACCCAACAACAAGCTTAATTTATTTTGTAGGACTATGTTTCCGGAGGGTCAAGTTGGGTAATTGATAGTAAATGCACCAATCATATGACCGGACACAAAAAGATGTTCAAGTCATTTGAGCCAAGTCACAACAAAAATGAATACATCAAATTTGGTGACAATGGAATGGGACAAGTATTAGGTTATGGTAAAGTTCCTCTTACTCCTTCGTAATCACTTTCTAAGGTTATGCTTGTTGATGACGTTAACTTCAATCTATTGTCCATTTGAACATTTTGTAAAATGGGCTATGGTTGCTTGTTCAATGATGTGGTGTGACCATCTATAAGAGGAGTGATGGCTCGGTTGCTTTCAAAGGTGTGCTTAAAGGAAAGCTCTATGTTGTGGATTTCTCCATGAATGAAGCTAGACTTGGCACATGTTTGGTGGCAAAGTCCAATATGGGTTGGCTATGGCATAGGAGGCTAGCCCATGTTGGTATGAGAAATTTTCACAAACTCCAAAAGGGCAGCCACATCATAGGACTAACTGATGTTTCATTCGAGAAAGATAGAATTTGTAGTGTATGTCAAGCGGGAAAGCAAGTTGCAGCTTCACACCCCTCCAAGAACGTGATGACAACCACAGGACCTTTGGAGATGTTGCACATGGACCTCTTTGACCCCATCTCCTACATAAGCATTGGTGGTAACAAATTTGGTCTTGTAATTGTTGATGATTTTTCTCGCTTCACGTGGGTATTCTTTTTGCATGATAAAGGTGAAGTGAAAGACATGATCAAGACATTCATGAAAAGAGCGCAAGAAGTCAAGATCAAGAAAATAAGAAGTGACAATGGCACCGAATTCATGAACACCCAAGTTGAGGAATACCTTGATGAAGAAGGCATCAAGCATGAATTTTCGACACCCTACCACCCTCAACAAAATGGGATGGCCAAAAGAATGAATCGCATACTCATTGAGATGGCAAGAGCAATGCTTGATGAATACAAGACGTCCGACCATTTTTGGGTCAAAGCCGTCAGCACCGTATGCCACGCCTCCAACTGGTTGTATCTCCTTCGACTATTGAAGAAAACACCAAATGAGCTACTAACCGGTAACAAACCTAATATTTCCTACTTTTGTGTTTTTGGGAGGAAATGGTTTATGCTAAACAAGAAATCCAAGACTTCAATGTTTGCTCCAAAAATTGATGAAGGTTTCTTGCTTGGTTATGGATCAAATGTTCATGCTTATCGTGTGTTTAACAAAACCACAGGTCGTGTAGAAATCTCACATGACGTGACATTTGATGAATCAAATGGCTCTCAAGGGGAGCAAGTTGTTAATGATGATGTAGATGATGAAGCTCCTATAAATGCAATAAAAAGGATGGCCATTGGTGATGTGATACCACAAGAACCAACATGTGTTCAAAATCAACCCTCTCCCTCAAGACAAGACCAACATTGTGAAAATGAAGAAATTGATCATACAAGTAGTCAAGATCAAGATGTTGGTGATCATGTACAAGCATCAAGTAATGACTCCCACAAACATGATCAAGAGGTTGGTTAAGATGGTGGTCAAAGAAGTCACATCCACCACACCCAAGAGTGCATCAAAACGTACGACGTGATCACCCGGTTGAGCAAATTCTTGGAGATATTGATAAAGGGGTAATCACTAGATCTCGAGTTAGTAATTTTTGTGAACATTACTCTTTTGTCTCTTCTATGAAGCCATTTAGGATAGAACAAGCACTTGAGGATTAGGATTGGGTGATGGACATGGACATGCAAGAGGAATTGAACAACTTCACAAGAAATGAAGTGGGGACATTGGAGGAAAGAATGAAGAACAAGAATGTTGTGGGCACCAAATGGTTGTTCTACAACAATCAAAATAAAGATGGTGTTGTGACAAGAAACAAGTCAAGGCTCATGGCAAAGGGGTATTCACAAGTAGAAGGTTTGGATTTTCATGAAACATATGCCCCCATAGCAATACTTGAATCACTTAGAATATTACTTTCTTTTGCTACTCATCATGATTTTAAGTTATACCAAACGGACGTGAAAAGTGCATTCCTCAATGGACCGATCATAAAAGAAGTGTATGTGGAGCAACCACCGGGCTTTGAAGACCCTAAGTATCCTAACCATGTTTATAAACTCCACAAGGCGCTCTATGGCTTAAGCAAGATCCAAGAGCATGGTATGATTGTCTTAGGAATTTTCTTGTTAAGAAGGGTTTTGTCATTGGCAAGGCTAATGCAACTCTCTTCACAAAGCATTTTGGTGATGATATATTTGTGTGCCAAATATATGTCAATGATATTATATTTGGTTCTACAAACCAAACCTTTTGTGATGAATTTAGCAAGATAATGACCAAGAGGTTCGAGATGTCCATGATAGGAGAATTGACATTCTTTCTAAGCTTCCAAGTGAAGCAACTCAAGGAGGGCACCTTCATATGTCAAGCCAAGTACACACAAGACTTATAGAAGAAGTTTGACATGGACAAGGCCAAGCCCATCAAAACTCCTATGCCAACAAATGGCCATCTCGACCTCAATAAAAAGAATAAATCAGTTGATCAAAAGGTATACCGCACCATTATAGGCTCATTGATTTTTCTTTGTGCATCTAGGCCCAATATCATGCTTAGTGTGTGTATGTGTGCATGTTTTCAAGCCGCTTTTATGGAGTGTCAAATGGTGGCTGTGAAGAGAATATTGAGATATTTGGTTCATACCAACCTAGGGATTTGGTACCCCAAGGGTTCAAAGTTCAACCTTTTAGGCTATTCTGATGTGGATTATGCTGGGGATAAGGTGGATAGAAAGAGCACCTCTGGGACATGCCAATTTTTTGGTAGGTCCCTAGTGTCATGGTCATCCAAGAAACAAAATTCCATTGCACTTTCCATGGATGAAGCAGAGTATGTTGCAGCCGGTAGTTGTTGTGCACAACTACTTTGGATAAGACAATCTCTAAGGGATTATGGTTACAAGTTGAACCGTGTTCCTCTCCTATGTGACAATGAGAGTGTCATAAAGATTGCTTATAACCCCGTTGAGCATTCGCGCACAAAGCATATAGATATCCACCACCACTTTTTGAGAGATCATTCTATCAAGGGAGATATAGAAGTTAGTCATGTGCGAACTAAAGATCAACTAGCCGATATATTCACCAAGCCCCTAGATGAGAAGAGATTTTGCTATCTTAGGACTAAACTAAATATTCTTGACTCTAGCAATGTGATGTAGAAGATGTGCACATCTGAATGGTGATTGTTTTGTTATTGCAAAAATCATTGCTTTATGTCAAAAAACTATTATTTTTGCCATTAATGATGTTTCTTGATCTCTAGACCAATTCTTGTCAAAATATGGTCATTGTTATGAATTGTTGATTGTTAGCTGACCATATAATGTCAAGACAGCTCCATGTACATCAAAAACTACTTTGAATAATTCTATTTTCCTGGCTTGCGCTCTGTCATGTCTGATCTTCAGAGGACCAGCACTGTCGGTACCTTCACCAGCACTACCGATCAGTTGTCCAATAGAGAAAGCTTTCTATCTGGAACTTCTGTCCCTCAAGCAGCCCTCATTGGCACTACCGAAGCTCACCATCGATACAGCCAATGCGGCCTGGATCTTGTGGGTTGACCCACACTAGCACTGTCGATGCCCAACACCGACACTGCCGATATGGGGTCCCAAGTTTTAAAATCGATTCGGCCCCCTCATGGGACTGAGCCTCTTCTCAGTCTCGCTGCCTCTCTCTCCTTCTCAACCCTAACCAAACTCCACTCCTCCAAAACCCTTGCAAATCTTCGTGGAATCAAGTAGGAAGTGGATCAAATCGCTTCCTAAACCTTTCCTCCTCCACCTCCTCTCAGATTTGATGAACTTTTGAAGGTATTTTGGAAAATCTCTAGTCTTTGAATCTTGCAATGCCTCATGTTTTTGTGAAATTTCACATGCTAGAGATGTTCATCTAGGAGTAATTTGGTCACCCCTGCAATTTGGTAGAGTTTTAGTGACTAAATTTCTAGTTTTAGTGGAATTAGGGTTTGAATCCCCATTAGTCGGCACTGCCGATGGTCCCCACCGACACTGCTGATCGGGAGATATCAAAACCCTAGGTGACCATTGTAGCCTTATCGGCATTGTCGATGGATGATATCGGCACAGCCGGTTAGGGCAACCAGAGAGCATTTATCGAGTTGCTCTCTTTTTTACCTGCAGACACTACCGATGCCACCCATCAGCACTGTCGGTCCGGCCAACTAGATAGCAACTCAATGTCTGTTCTTTGCAATGTTTTCACACCACATTCTCTCTTCCCTGTTATTTACTTTGCTCTTTATTCCTTGATAGATGGCAGGTGACAAGAGGCAGAAGCATCCGAGGACTGGTAGTGACTTTGATGAGGATTTCGACCCTGACATCTCCCCCCTTGCTCGGCGAGGTGGAGGAGGCAAACGGGGAAAAGGCGGAGACTTCGGTCAAACCACCTCATGTGGTGTTGGCCTTGCTTGTGGGAAGGGCAAAGGCAAAGTCCTTCCGCCTTGATCTCCCTCTCCTAGTGCTGATGAGGAGAGCGAGGAAGGCTCGGAGAAAGTGGAAGAGGAAGAAGAAGCTCAGCAGGAGGATGAGGAGGGTGATGAGGAGAGTGATGAGTCTGAGGATGAGGTCATCAATGAGCCTGGACCCAAGCGCTCCACCATCACCTATCAGATGCTTGCTACACAGGTTTTAGCGGACTTCAGGATTCCAGCACCTCTGTCCAGGGATGAGATGAGAGAGTATAGGCTGACCAACCCCTGGACACAGCCTAAGCACCCAGGCATATCAGATGTCAGATTTTGGGACTTGACTTAGGTGTATTGGTACAAGAATGTTCTGAAGAATACCAATCACAGAGTTGCACCCATGAAGTGCATTGACTGGGACAAGATGGCAGCAGCAAATGATCCCACCTTTCAGCTGATCCGGTCAGAGTTTGATAGGAGGAACTTGACAGGTATCATGAGTTTGCATCAGCACTGGAATGATGAGATCATTGCCTAGTTTTACTCTACTCTATGAATTGACATAAATGAAGAGAATCACATGGATTCCAAGCTGCATTGGACTATTGAGGGCAACCGTTTCAGTGTCACTTACTTTCACTTCTCCTAGATTCTTGGCTTTGATGAGACTAACAGAGCGAAGCCCAAGGCAGCCATCTTTGATCCTCAGGAGGACGGTGAGTGGAGTATTATGTATGATGCCAGATATTCAGATCCTAAGTAAGGTGTTGAGCACGGTTCCTACTATGGAATGAAGCCCTATTAACGTGTCCTCAACAACATGCTTAGAGTGACTTTGACTCCTATGGTGGGGGATCACACACACATTCTGAGTTCCACCAAGACCTTGATGTTTGCTATGAGAGAGGGAGCAGAACCATTTAGTGTCTTTGACTTTATTTGGACAGAGATTCTCTACAACTCCTACTCGAGTAAGTTGTCACTAGTGTATGCTCCTTACATTATGAAGATGATTTGTGACACCCAGGTGTCTCATTTTTTCCTAACAATCTTGAAGAGCACAAATTATAGTTAATAATAGAGCCTCACTCAAATTGGAATTAATCCTAGGCAATTCAAAAACCCTGCAACCAAGATATAGAAGCAACTTAAAAATTTTAATATAACATACACCAAATAAATTCACAATCATATTGGTAATAATAAAATCGAATTCTATGAATTTAGTGAGCATTTTACAAAATGTGGAAATACCCAAATTAATTAATTAAAACATAGAAACCTTTCACAATGGGGAAATAACTATAAAATAATTATAAATCCTCTGGTAAACTGGGTCCCACCAGAGCACCACAAATATCCCAAAGGACTTATGTGCAAAATCCCAATTCATTTGGAGGGCCCTAGCTATTTGTTTTGGATTTATTAGGAACCAGGGACCTAGTTGCAAGAAACCTGAAAGTTTAGGGGGTTTAGAGAGAAATCTTTTTCTTCTTCCTCTCAGTGGCGTAGAGCTCTGTCCCGGCCGCATGCCACCGCCTGCACCTCCCCGCCTCTGAATCCCGCGCTGCTACAGGGCGTCAACGTCGTCCAGTCCCGTTGCCCTTCCCCGTTTTCCCCATTTCTCCCCATCCCGCCTTCATTTCTGTCGCTCTCCTTTTGGCTGACAGCTTCAATTCACACGCGCACCGCACGTAGTCACATCCCGTCCATCGCCCTCAGCTGCCCACGCGCACCCAACCGCCTCCTCTCCCCCTCTGCGCCATCAACCGGACCGGCCGGCAAAACTTCAATGCCAAGCACCTTTGCCTCTCTCTGTTCCCCTCCACTCCATTCCCCTCTACACGGCATCAATGCGCACCAGTGAGCCACACGAAACTGAGCTTCTCCCTTTAACCCAGCTCTCTGTCTCCTTCTCCTTTCTCCCCGTCACCCCCATTCGCCATTAACGCTTCAAGAATCTGAGCTTGAGCCCCGCCATCCCCACTGTTCCACTACTTCTCGAGCCAAACCAAGAGTGCAGTAAACTTCGCACAAGCCCCTCCCACTCCCATGCTCATCACTCGGGGAGCACCCATTTGAAATCAAACCAATTTGGGAATAATCAAGAACTACTGATAAATCATTGTATCTGTACGTATATTTTTATTAATACATTTAATTGTCAAAACACTAAATAACTCACCAGAAATTCTAGGAATAAAATTAAATCTTGATTTTTGGCATGCTTATTAAAAACATGATTATCTACCACCACAATTCTTGGCTTGGTAAAATATGGATTATTGTATGATTTGGAATTTATTTAGTGTGCTTGCTCAAATTAATCCTAGTAAATAATTTATAAATATTTTGCCCAGAAACATAAATTTACTATACTGAAGGACCGAGCAAGGCGACGAGAGGGGGGGTGGTGAATAGGCGCCTTGACAAATTTCTCGTGAAACAAATGACCTTTCTAATTTTTCACACGACGCGCCTCTCTTCCAACATACCACGATATCATAGTTACAATGGACATACAACCCGTAGGAATAGGTTGCGAAAATTCTCAAAACAACACGGAAGCGAAAATCAAAACAATGAGCTATGCCAACTCCTTAATCAAGTTGAACCGGTTAAATGCTAGTAGTAAACAAAAACACTTTCTCAATAGCAACAACAGGGAGAACAACTTAGGAGCTTGTGACATCCCATGTCACAAAATGGTAATTTAACTGGCTGATAGCTCACTCTCGCTCTCTCTCTCTTCTCTCTCCCTCTCTCTCTGCCACCGATCATCAAATAAGGGAAGCAGCTCGCTTGGCCCTAAGCTCTCGCACTCTCTCAACTCGCAATCAACTCTTGCACCCTCTAGAACCCCCCCCCCCCCCCCCCCCCCAAGCGCCACCACCAGCTCCCCTCTTCCTCCCGGGCGAGCCCAAGCTCCGGAGCCCTGCTCCAGACTGCCATGGCCGCCGTCGTCCGCAGCCAGAAGTAGGCAACACCTCGCCGCCCCATTTCTTTTCAAATCGGCGCACAATCCACTCCTCTCACGTCCCCCTGACTGGCTCCCTCTAGATTTCAGCCACCTCGCCAGATTTTGAGGAGAAAAGACCGCCACCGCCAGAACCGCCCCCACCTCACCGATGGGAGCCCTGCTCCGACCTTTCTCCTCCACTTCGTCCTCTATGCCGATCATCTCCGTACCGCGGTGAACCTCTCCGACCAAGCCCCGGCCTCCCTCTTCCTCGTCATCGTCGCGCAAACCTCGCCGAAGCTTTCCCCGCTACCACAACTCGTCGCCGGCAGCCTCCGGTGAGCCCCTCTCCCCTCCGACCCTAGCCTCGGGACCCTCGCAGCATCGGGAACGTTTTGGGGTGCGCGCTGGCCCCGGCCGTGCCACCGATCGGCCGCTGGGCCGAGCTCGCCATCGCCAGCCGCCGCGCGGGCGCACGCGCGCCTGGATTGAATTCAAATTGTCGATGGCAATTTGGTAATTAAGGGTGAACTTTGCTATGAAGTTCAAAAATCAATAACTCGAGCAATATAAGTCCAAAAATCATGAAACCAATTTTGTTCGACTCCTAAAATCCCCTTCTACCAGAAAAGTAAGTTTAAGTCCAAGGTTATGCAGTGAGTTAATTCATTTAATTCCCTAAATTTACAACCCTAAATTGCTTAATAAATTCATAAGTAAATAAATATTAGTGGTAAATTCATGAAACTTGCTCAGTAATCATTTCATGGAATCCCTAAACTATATGCAAAAGCACATATCCATTTATATGCATATTTTAGTATTATTGCATAATCTTCATTTTCAGTAATTGAATTTATATAAATTATTGGCTAGGAATTTATTTATGAAATTTGGTATTCCTGTTCCTTATGCAATTGTACACTCCTATAAAATCCCATGGAAAATTTGAAGCAACTTAAGTTTACTTTTTTTTGTCGAATTGGTCACTTGATAGTTAACTTAGGAATTTTCCATATGAATATTGCCTTTATGTGCATTTAGTTACAAGTAAGAATAAATTTACCTCTGGAATATTCATGCAGGATAATTCATCCTAACATCACAGTAGAAATGTTCATCTCCATTTATATGCTCATGGTTCCTAACTAATTATGTATATATGCACCTAGAGCTATTTCTATCTAGAATCAACTTTGTCAACCTCATATCTTGTGATGGCCAATTGCATAATGGTCACTTTAGATACTTTGCTCAAAAAAATGAACTTTCTGAAGTATAGGACCAGTACTACATTTTCATGTCACCATCATCATATAATGCCATGTGATTCTCATCTATGCTATGCTCATATTCAGGGTAGACATACACTAAGTTTCAATGCATGAAACCCATGTTATGTTAATTAGAAGTTTGTCCCCATCAAATTCAGTGGTTGCCATGTCATCCATGTGTGTGCATACACATTCATTCATGAGTATCAGTTTCATTAATTCTATTTGTTAAGTGCCATGAATCATCATGCCACTCATTTCATCTTTAGTTAAGGAACTCCATGAAACCTTATGTACTCCTCCGTAATTATGCATTATTCATGTCATATAGGGATCGAGACCAAGGAGATCACACCGGATCAGCCGAGCTCTGAAGTGAACTTTGGTGAAGACACTAACTACAAGTACTCCTAAGGCAAGCCCTGGTGCATACCCAAGTAATTTTCGAGTCCTTTTTACTTTGTCACAAGATAAAAATATTGTATTATGCATCACGTGTAGGACTTGGGATGAAACCCACTTGCATACTCTAGCAATGACCTATAATTAGTTTATGTCAGTAAACTTTTCTGTTAGCGAATACTATGCTTAAACTAGTGGAGACAACGGTAGGTTATAGATTCAACTATGGTTCACTGGATTAATAAACTTGATAAAATGGAGCACCTATTGTTGCAACTCTGCGGACTAGTATTGAATGGTACCAAGTACATACCTTTAATATGGGAATTGGTAAACCTAGTAACGTGGGCATCGTATTGTTGGACGGTCATACTCATCGATCCAGAGGTGATGTGAATAGCACGGTGGTTACACGGGTTTGAGGACCGCTGGAGAGTGCATGGGTTAAGCCTCGGATATGAAGTACTGTATCGCGGGGAGGACGTGTACTCAGGATCGATGGCCCCGGATCGACTTTATACAATCTTGTGAACAGTGGCCATACGTGTTCTTAAGTGATGTGTATGTCGTATATTTGGGTTTTCCCTGCAGGATGTAAATCAATTCGAATTGTCATCCCTCGCGGTTATGAGTACCTCTTGTTCGACCAGCGGCAATGATATATTAAGTAGTAAACTTCTGGTTATGTTTCTAAAATTTACTTATGTTATGGCTACATATTGCTATGATGTATTGCTCTTTACTTGTGTTTAAGTCTTAGTAGCAAGATAGACTCACCGTAGTTGTTTCCTGCAATAAGCAGAGTAAAATCTTGATTAAGAAAATGAAAGTACAGCATAGAACTAATAGGAGCTTTTTATGTAATTATCAAATAAACCTGATCAGCCCCCTGCATACTAGGAGTCGGTTATAGTAAACCTTTTGACGGGTAAGTCTTGCGAAGTATGTTAGATACTCAGGCTTTGCGATTATGTTGTTTTCCAGGTTTCCCTGAAGATACATATTGTGATTGTTGTAACAAGGTTGTGTGGGAAGGTGAGGAGCCTCAGAATTGGACCACTGAATGGGTCCCTAGCTCCCCTAACCGTGACGAGTGAGCCATCGCCATAGGGCTGGCATGGTTCACGTAGGAATCGACGTCGTGTTTTGTCATTTTATCGTTTCTGCTCATTTATGTAATATTAACTAAGGACTTATGTATTGTATCCAAATTTGAACTTAGTCTCATTTGACCTCTGAACTTGTAATGTTATGCACCTAAGTGATGTAACTTTGGAAATGATGAATGTTCATGTGTGAATGATATGTATGGTTACTCCGTTAACCATCTCCCGAGGCGATCCTGTGCGACACACCCTACTTTTCAGAGTAGGGTTGTCATAGAGCTCTCTGATCCAGTGTGCTTACAAAAATTGGATAGTTCAATTAATATATAGAACAGCTCACAAGGGCAAACCAGCAAATAATGTTACATGCGCATAAACAAATAATCAGACAAGCTGGATACACTACTACGCGGTAACATAGGGTGGTTAATTAAGCTAATTACCAAGCAGGCAGGCAGCTAGCAAAGGCACTCACGCCAACAAGACAATTAACATCTGCGATAGGAGCTACTGCTAGTTCAGAACAGTAGCAACTAAGAATCTACAATGCCAAACCAACAAAGTAAACAGTAATGGTCAGAATTACCATGCCAAGCATCTGGATAAGAAATTGATCTCACAAATCAATATGCAGGAGCAAAGTTCAATCAAGGATAGTTGGTGTTTCTGCTTTCTATGAGAGGAACTAACAATAATAAATCAATAAGCTTGGCCAGAGAGATTAATCGAACAGAGTTACAATGACGCAAACAAAGCAAAATAGAAGCTAGCAGACAGCAAGGATAAAGCGCAGTTCAGTTAGCAAACAAGCACCTAAGCTAAGATCAGTCAAATATCATTTCTTTTCCTTTATCTAGAGAATCAGAGGAAGACTGAATCTTACGCCGATGTTCAAGGCCTGCAACTCACCGACAAACCAGAAATTGTGTCGAGAACAGAGATGCTCAGAGGTTGGCGAGCTGCTGCGTTGAAGCTGGACTTGGTCGTGCTGCTGCGGTTGATGTACAGGTGGTCATCGAATTGAACTGCTGACAAGCTCCTGCCATCTGCTGTTGTGGTCTCCTGTCACACGGTCTCAGCTTCGCGTGTGCTCCCCTGGACGTGGCACAGCGTCACCCGGTGTCTGCTCCACCGCCTGCTTGTCCTCGCCACCCAGGAGAGCTTGTTCAGACCTGTACACAAATACTGGAGAAAGACAGAGAAACAAACTCTGGACTCCAAGGCGAGCTGAAAAACGAAGCACGAATGGCTAGTGAAATAAGAGCGAAGCCAACTGCTATACTGTCAAATCAAAGTGAATCCAAGGCGTTGAACAGCTGAAAGCACAACAAATCGAAGCTACAGAGTCCAACACCGGACTGCTCAAAGCATTGCTCTGTCCAGGAACACAGAACATACGACCTTCACTAGGAAAACTAATCGGTCCACCAAATCAAGTCCAGAGATCAGGAGAAATGAACTGCAGCAGCATCTCGTCATGAGTAAACTGTTCCAACCAAAAGCCCCATCCAAAGATCAAGATTTTAGTATCAATTTCAAATATTTCATCCAGCCCTAGAAAATGGGGAATTTTGGGGAAAACCGAAATTACAAGATGCTCGTGAGGGAAACTAATCAATTCATCACCAAGGCATCATCTCACATGTCCTAGCATCAAAACCCCCAAGAAAATCTGACTCAAAACGTAACCAAATCGGAGATCGAAAATTCCACCAAAAATAGCTCCAAAAATAGAGAAAAAGAAAAATTCAGGATTTAGAAAAAGAGTGAGATCTTGAGCACGAAAATAATTCTTATATCATAGAAACGTGCTTATAAAATCCATGAATACAAGGCTAAAAAGTCATCATTTTTCTCTCACTATTATGAAGAGCAAGAGATATCTCTCACACACCATTTCCTCTCCTCTAAAATATGAAGTACTCTTCTAGCATAAAAGGAATGAAACCCTAAGACAAAACAAATGCAAGAGGGCTACCTCTTCCACTAGCCCTACCTCTCCTTATATAGGCCCAAGGATTATCCACATGACCACTCTACCCTTAACCTACTTAACACTACCACCTACCACCAGGGGTAAATCCGTCCATCTTTCTCCTTCTCGTCCGAATGCCCTAACGCTCTTCACGACTTTGCTTCGCCTCGAAGCAAGCTCCGTGATGGTGCCACGTGCACTACCAAACATGCCACCGGTTTTGATGCCTAAACTGAGAAACCGTATTGCACGCTTCTCAAACCGCAATTTCATGCTCACTTCCACCGAAGCAAGACTTCATGATCTTGATGCATGTCACCTTGTCCCATGATCTTCCTTGCCGGCAAGTCTCTCCCGCCTCCGGCCCATTGAAAGTCTCTACTTGCACCGACACCCGATCACCTATGACTTGGTCAACCCCGCCGTCTTGATCATCACCCACGGTTTTGAGGCTCAACCACAAAACCGTACGTGCTCCTTGCCTCTCCATGTGTACGGTATGAATCACCCTAGACTCCACCCGACCTCCTGATCGTTTGGTCCCAAGTCTCCTACTTATGCCCGATCCTCTCGCCATTGACCGCCAAGTTTACTCCAGTGATTTACACATTATGAGACAAGAAAACACACTTTCGATCTCCTGCAACTTCTCCATCTCAAACACCAACTCCGGTTAGTCATAACAATAACCATGCAAACTCATGCAATCCCCGGATTCCCACATTTCAACTCAAGTACCGAAAGAGCTCAAGTCAATTACTCATCACATATTGCAAACCATAACATGTCTCAACATAGTTTCTCAATCTCCCCCTTGATGAGTACATTGACAACACCAAATGCACAAACATTTAGAATTTGAAATGCGAATCTGAATAGGCACAACCAATTGGCTCAAACCCAAAGAAAAGGTGAAATGTAGCCATCTAGTATAACAAGGGATCACAAAAACCAAGAGTTGGCAAGAAAAGCGACTAAAGGCGCAAAGATCACAAAAAGCTAAAGAAACGCTTATGCTCCACCTCAACTTGTGGTAGTAGACATGAAATGCAACATGAGGTCATTTTTAGAATCTTAGCATTTTTGTGCATGACCCAAAAGCATTCTCCCCCTTTGGCAATGAACTCATCAAAAGAAGCAAAAGAGCAACACAGCATGAAAATGCAAACCTAAAGAGTTTCAACAATTATACAGACAAGTATTTAACCTTGCTAATCATAAACATAGGGCTATGAAATGTAAAAGCAATAGCTCACAATCATACAAAGACAAAAATAGAGGGCAAGGCATAAAAACCATGAGTTGTACAAGCTAAGCAGAAAGATTGACTAGCTTAGATAGAATCAAATTTGCTAATCATGAGAAAGGATACCACCATATATATAAGTACTCCCATCCAAGGCAAAACAGGCACCAAGTGAATCATAAGAAAGCTAGCCAGTATCAATCTCAACTAGGGCAACAAGCATTCGTAGAAAATGGGCTTTACAAATGCTCACATATGCAACAGAGACTCAGTTGATCAAGTGATTATTGTTTATCCTCACGTGTCCTCTTATCCACACGGAGGGTTGCATAACTGGGTAAGGCAAACACCCCGAGGCCTCAAGTCATAGTGTTTGAATTTAGCATTTTAGAATTATTCTTGATCAAAGCACTTAGCATATTAGTCAAGTTTATGCACAAGACAAAAGATCATGCCTTTGCAGCAAAAGGAACACACGTTCCCACAAAGTTCCATCATGAGCTAAACATTTGCAAAGCCTTCCATTTCACAAACACAAGGTGCCAAAGCCAAGACATCCTCTAGACTAGCCTCGATACAAGTCTCAACAGGGATAAAAGCAATTATACACATGGTGAGCAAGTTTAAGCAAAATTAGTTCATGAGCTTTACAAAAAGCCAAGTTTACCTTTAAGATTAGCATGTTACTCAAAAGAGTCTGTAACAAGCCATCTAGAAAATCTAAGCATGAGAGATTACCATCACATCCACACTACTTAGCCCAAGCTCAATCATAGCAAAGAAAAATACAAGCGAGCATAAAAATCAAATCTCATCTACCAATACATATATTACAAATGAGATGCAATACAGAAATGTAAGATACATATATACACAAGCATCAACTCCAAGAGCAAATAGCAACTCCCCCTCAAACAATGCCATAGGGATGGCAAGCACAAAGCTCCAAATCATCAAATTACAAGAGCAATTAATCTCAAAGCTTCAACAAAGAACAACTCCCCCATAACCAAGCCAGTCTCCCCCTCAACAAAACAAATGAAGAATCAACTGAAAAGAGGGCCAGAAGACTATAGAAAGAGCACAACTTGTGACTCGTGAAAAGGTAAGGGAGGCATTAATGTGATGGCACAAGAAGCACAAATGTAGATTTTACAAAGCATCAAAAGATACAACATAGGTAACACTAGGTAACATGAAACTATGCTGAAAAGGACCGAACCGGATACAAAGCTAGCAAGCCACAAGATAAGTGCTTCATGATATACACGTGCTAGTTAGAACAATATGCATGCCAAGCATGATCTAGGACAAGAGAGAACAAAAGCCATATACAAGATAAACATGCTAAGAAGATAAAGTAAGCACAAGAAAAATCATCTCACTCCACAAGTAATGTACATGAAGGTAAAAGGGTGAGTGTATGAGAAAGCTCACAAAGTAGGTGAAGACATACAAGCCTCTTGGAGGCCATGTAAAAGGGTACAAAGAACCATCACATCTCAATCAAGCAAAAGATCAGGATCCATCAAGCTCATGTTCTCCGCCCCACGTCCCAAACCTACATATGAGAAGAGAGAGATGCCCGAGTCTTGGATCCTGAAGGGTTAGTATGCAAATACTTGGTGAGAAACCATGTGGATATGTGCCATGGTTTGCTATATTTGTGATGAGTAATTGACTCGAGCGGATTTGGGTTTGAGTTGAGATACGGGAATCCAGGGATTGCATGGGTTTGCATATCATGGTTATGACTAAACGGAGTTGGTGGAGATATTGGTGGTATTGCAGGAGATGGGAAATGTGTTTGCTTGTCTTATGATGTGTAGGTCACTGGAGTCGACTTGGTGGTCAACGGTGGGAGGATCGAGCACAAGTAGGGGACTTGGGGCTAGACGATCGGGATGCCGGGTGAAGTCAAGGGTGATCCACACCGTACACGTGGAGAGGCAAGAAGCATGGACGGTTTCGCGTTTGAGCCTCAAAACCGTGGTGGTGATGAAGACGGCATGTTGACCAAGTCAAGGCGAACGGGATGCCGGTGCAAGTGACAAGGGGGACCGATGGATAGGGACTGGGAGAGACTTGCCGGTGGTCAGGATCGCGGGACAAGGTGATGATGTAAATATGGCCCGATCTTCCGAGAGGTAAGGGGACAAACTCGAATTTGGGGAACTCGGCGTTGACGACCCGGCTCGAATCAGACAAGATCCAACCCCACAACCGTTACACCAAGCACAACTTGATTGTTCCTGCAAGCGAAATCGAGAACACAAGCAAGAGAGGATAAATACGCAATCTGAAATTGCAAATATGGATGAAGCGAATCACAAGAAAAGGTTCAAGGTCTGAACACAAAAGGACTAATCACCACAGTGGTGTAGAATAAGAACAGGGGCCCTGGATTACTGTAAAAGGACTTGTCGCCACAGTTACAATAATTCGATCAAGTTTCTCTCTGAAAAACTGAACTAAATAAAACCCAAAACTAAAAGACGGCGGCTATTGAGTTTATGTAGGAAACAAAGACGTCCTAGGGTTGGGGGTGACCAGGGGGGGCGTCCACAGCATGGGCTTAAGGCCCGACATGATACATGGCCAAGTTGGCCCAAAATAGGTGGCACAGCACCTTGTCATGGTCACATATTATGACTCACGATCATTCTGGAGCTAGGACCAGAACCAAAACGACGGCGTCATCGTCCCCTTTCCAACGCATCAAAGAACACCTCGTTTGGACGTCGGATGTGAGAGATATCATCAAAACCGTGAAGGGATGTCGGCTGAATCCGGGACGAACGCGGCGACCGAGTTGGTGACGACTTGTAACTTAGGGAAGGCCATGTTATGCGTGTATCCAGCATGGTGATGTCCTCATCATCCTCCCCTTCTTGAATTGGAGTCGCTCTCGACTCCAACTCAGCATCAATCTCCTGCAAAAGGTTAGTACTAGCAGAATGCAAAATACAAGATACATGATCATCGATAGGAGATATATCATGAGAAAGCATAGTATAGCAAGGTGCATCATGATTATCACAAAGATCAGTAATAGTAGATGTTATAGCAAGAAAAGCACCTCCCTTTAACTGAATAGCCTTATGTTTAACATCAGAAAGTTGTTTGTTATCATGTTTATTCTCAGTATTTTCAGCAGCAGTTTAAAATGATTTCTAATATCAGCAGGCAATAACGGACGCAAAGTAATATTCCTATCCTTATACACGAATGTATATGTATTTGTTCTACCACGGTGGGTAGCATCCGTATCATATTCCTATGGACGGCCTAATAAAAGCGAACATGCTTGCATAGGTACAACATGAAAATCAGCAAAGTCTTGATAAGAACCTACTGAAAAGTGTATGCGTGCTGATCGAGTTACCTGTGTCATACCACTATTGTTGAACCATTTGATGTGGTAGGGCTGATGTAGTGCATGCGTGGTCAAGCCAAGTTTGCTTACCAAATCAGAACTTACCAAGTTGTTACAGCTCCCAGTATCAATGATGGTGAGAACACGGCGGTCCGCAACAATGAGGTACATGTAGAATAAATTGTTGCATTGTTGTTCTTCCTCTTGTCCCACCCGAGTGGTCAACACATGCTGTACAATGAGGCTAGGAAAGCCCGCGGTGGCAGCAATAGAATCAATGGCGGTAGTCTCCTGCTCCTCTGTCGAATCTGCAACAAGGTTAGGCATACGAGCAAATTCATCTTCAATATCACTAGAACTTTCATACCCATCAGCGGTAGCGATGAAAGCACGACGACTAGGGCAATCCTTCATGACATGTCCCATGCCCTTGCAGCGGTGGCAAATAATGGTGGTGGAGGAGCCACTCCTAGTAACGGAAGTAGTAACCTTCTTCTGGTGTTGGTGCTGCACACTAGACGATTGCGCTGCAGAAGTAGGCGCAAGTGAAAGTTGTTGCTGGTGTCTTAGCAATATGACTCTTCAAGTTCTCTACTCCAGTGCGTTGCTGGAGATATTGCTCAGTGTTGGACCTACAAGATTGTTGTGGAAGGCGTCCCTGTACTTCTCGTTCAGCCTTAAGAGCAATATGATACAATTGACTGAACCTATTCCACTATTTATAGTCAACAATATTCTGGATATCACGGTTCAAACCACCAAAAAATCTAGCACTAGTTGCAAGATCATCTTCATGTATATCACAACGTGTTAAACCAATAAGCAATTCCTGATAATATTCCTCTATTATTTTTGTACCTTGTGTTAACGATTGTAATTTCAAACGTAAATCACGTTGGTAATAAGGAGGAACAAAACAAGATGTCATGCGTTGTTTCAAAATAGGCCAAGTGGCAGGTATAGCAGCATTAGTATTGCAAAGATCATTCCACCAAAAGAGAGCAAAACATGTAAACTCACTAGTAGCAAGTCTAACTCTATGCTCTGCAGGAACTAAATGAGAATTAAATTTCTATTCAACAGCAAGTTCCCAATCTAAGTATGCTTCAGGGTCAGCACTACCGACAAAAGGTGGTATGTTAAATTTGGGCTTAACAAAAGTATCAGTATTACCACGATTGTTATTACCTCCCATACCGTGTCGATTACGGTGAAGACGGTCTGCATCACGGTCAAAATCATCATCAGCAGCAGCTCGGTGAGGTGGAGGTTGTCGTTCAACATCCTCAATGCGGTGGACAACAGTGTTGATGTGACCCATCAACTCGGCAAACTTTGTTTCCATAAATGTACGCTGGTCCGCAAGAAGCTTCGTGAGCTCGGCCTTGGAGACGCAACCATTGAAGTCTGTAGGGGACTCTAACTCTCCAGGTGTCCCTTTCCCTTTCTCTGACATGGTTAAAAGCAAAAGACAACACTAAACAAAAATATTAGCCCTATCAACTAGCAGGCAGTAGAGGGTGTAGAAAGTAGAAAACAATATCAGAAGCAATGTATCACAATCTTGCAAGTATTCTTACCAAAGCCAAACAGGTCGACACAATCTGTAGTTGAGCTTGGGTGTAACAGTTGCAAGGAAGAAACCTGTGCTACAATATGTATAGCTTGGAAGGCTACTATGTATGTCACTGGAACACAATTCAATAACAGATAGTAGCACTGAATAAATGTCCAAAGTAGTGTCCTAATTGCTGGCGAAAGAATCATGTTCAAAAACAGTTGTGATAGCAAGAACAATGGCAAAGAACAATGACAAAGGCAGCAAGGATCAAAACAGCCTTCCCAGACTTAGAATTTTCAGGGCGGGGGGGGGGGGGGGGGGGGGGAGGGGGGGTGCAAATCAAAATCTTGATTTTTTTATATGATTTTTCTACTATTTTTCTATGATAGAGGAACACAAAGGAAGGAACCACAAGAAGTTTCAACTCAAACAGAGGGAAAATAAAGGGTAGGCAAAACAGTGGGTCACCTCAACTTTGAGTCAAGAATCTACTGTAAAAATTTCAGCCCAATCGAAGCAACGAGCGAAAAGTTATGCCTGTTTTATCGAAGGTATGTCAAGATAGGGTGTGAGGAGTGAGGGGGGGGGGAACCGAATTGGGTAGGGTTTTTTTGTTGGCAACAGATTGTGGGTGTGGTGGGTGGGTGAAACGATGGTGAATCCAACAAAAAACACGATGGTGATGGTGGTGTGCAGCGGAGATCAAAACACAAACCGAATTGAAACACAAATTCAAACCAGCAACTGAACTTGACTAGGACACAAACTCAACACTACGGACTCTGAAATTAAATTATGTAAAGGCTAAATAGTGTCTGGGATGGTGGAGAAATTAAATCAAGATGAAGCAAAGACGTGAAGCGTGCGATGGCATTCGGGCGATGAGGAAAAAGATAGACGGTTATGCCCCCAGTGGTAGGTGGGTGTGTTATGTAGGTCAAGGGTAGAGTGGTCATGTGGACAATAGACCGTAGGCCTATATAAGGAGAGGTGTGGCTAGTGGGAGATGTGTCTCTCTTCCATTAGCCCTGTGTTAGGACTCTATTTAAAGTGCTAGGAGAGGACTTCATGTTTGAGAGGAGAGTAGTGGGTGTGTGAGAGACATCTCTTGCTCTTCCAAATAGTGGGAGGAAGAGGGTGGCTTCCTAGCCTTGTACCTATGGATCTTGTAAGCACCTTTCTATGATATGAGAAGTATTTTCGTGCTCAAGATTTCCCTCTTCACTTGAATCCCGAAATTCCCTTTTTCCAATTTTCGGAAGCATTTTTGTGGTGATTTTTGATCTCACTTTTGGATGAGTTTTTGGCCTGGATTTCTTGAGAAACTTGCTGCTAGGATGAGCTAGAATAATCCTTTATGGATCCTTGATCGAATCAATAGCTCTAACTCCTTCAATTTGAAGGATTTCTCAAGTTTCCCCTTTTTGGTGTTCTTGGCACAAGATCTGAAATTCGTGATGATTTCTAGAGCCAATTGAGTTGATCTCCTAGGATTAGGGTCGTGATGTGATGAGGATTCACTTGTCCAAAAATCGCATCATTTGGAGTTCGTTTGATTGAGTTTTGGAGAAGTTTTGACAAGATCTCGAGAGATTTTCTGTTCTGTCGGGGGTCGATCGGCACTGCCGATGACCAGGACCGGCACTGCCGATTGGTCTAGTCTGTAGGTTCCAGTGCGACAGCACCTCGCACCGGCACTGCCGATAGCCGGAACCAGCACTACCGATGACGCGCACCAGCACTGCCGATAGGCATGACCGGCACTGTCGATGAGTGCTCAGTTCTGGACTATTGAGCATTTCATCTTCCCTTTTTGTTTCCGCTGTGTTTCTTTGGTGTGGTTGATCACTCCTAGGACTAGTACACCACAAGTTGGTGTGTGTAGTCTTGGTGATCGATTTAGAGGTTGACTTGGGTTATTTTTGGGATATAGGCCATGTTCTCTTAGAGAATTTTATTTGGCTCCCATTCACCCCCCCCCCCCTCTGGTCACCTTCTTGGTCCTTCATTTGGTATTAGAGCAGGTTTGATCACTAGTTGACCTTCACCGGCTTTGTGATCCGAAGGCGACATAGAGAAGCGTGCTGTCAAGCTATGGATATTCGATGGAGAGGACTTCCCCTACTGGAAGTCACGGACCAAGGCATATCTGCTAAGTCACGGACGTGCAATTTGGGAGATTGTTGATTAGGAGTATGCTATACCACAAGACCTGAACACTGCTTTTGCAGGTGAGTTAGTCAGGTAGAACAACTCCAAAGCTATCAATATTCTGCTTTCTGCATTGGTAGGAGCGAACATGATAGGGTTGCACACCTTGACACTGCTCATGCTATTTGGGATAAGCTCTACACTTACCATGAGGGTACCAACCAGATCAAGTCTATGCATAAGGATTCTTACAATAGACAGTACCAAACCTTTGCACAGAAATCGGACGAGTCACTAGATGACACTTTTCATAGGTTTGAGGCAATTGTGTGCAACTTGCGGGCTTGTGGTACCCTTGTGTACAATGACAATGATAGAGCTAAGCAACTGTTGTACTCACTTGATGAAAATATTTGGGGGGTTAAAATTGTCGCTCTAGAAGAAACTGCTGAATTCAATACCCTGAACTGTGAGCAACTGTATAGCAAGCTGAAATCTCATGAACTTTCTAGGAAATCTCATCCTAATCTTGCTATTCCTGCTTCTAGCATGGCTTTGCTTTCTAGTTCTCAGAAGGGTGATCATAGTTGTGCTTCTTATGGAACTAACCCCTCACTTGACAAGTCTTCCTTGGAGTTTGCTTTGTCTTCTCTTGTTGCAGCTTCCGATGAACAGATGGAGTGTATTCCTGACGAGGAGCTGTCCTTGCTCACAAGGAAGTTCAGGAAGTTCTACAACAACCGGAAGGAGAGAAGAGGAGGTGGTTCAAGAACCTGCTTCGAGTGTGGTGACCCGGGACACTTCATCGCTGATTGTCCCAAGAAGAAGAAGAAGGCCGGGTACCATGACAACAACACTGAAGACTTCAAGCAGAAGAAGAACCGCTTCTACAAGAAGGGCAAGAACTCCAAGAAGTTCGCCAAGGCCATTGCACGCGCCTGTGTTGCCGCCTTGAGCAATGTCGACCTCACATCAAGCGAAGGCCTTACAAGCTCGGAGGAGGAGGTTGAAAAGCCACGAGTCAAGAGGAAGGATGACTTCACCGGGCTTTGCTTCATGGCAAAGAACGACCACGACACCGACTCTGGATCTGACTTCAACACAAGCGAGGTACCTCCCACTCTCGATGAGCTCTCTTCTGAACTTGATCATTTGCACGATGTTCTGCTTATGCAAGATGATAAGCTTCGCAGTGCTGTTCGTGAGAGTAGAGAGCTTAAGTCTAAGTTGGAGAGTGCTGATTTTGAAATTGCTTCGCTTAGGTCCAAGCTTGCTCGTGAGGACATTGTTGTTGAGTGTGAGTCTTGTCAGGTTGTGATGAGCGATCTTGCACAGAGGGAGAGTGTGCATGCTCAAGTTGCCAGTCAGCTTGATAGTGCCCTCAAGGAGCTTGATGAGTTCAAAGCTAGACCAACTCTTTTGGGTGCATGTCAGAAGTGCCCCAAGCTCACAGATGAGTTGGAAGCTCAGTCCCTCAAAGTCAAAGAGCTTGAGTCCAAGTTTCTTCATGAGACTCACTCTAAGGTCCTTCCACCATCTTGTGAGGTATGTGTCTCTCTTAAGGACAAGCTTGTAATCACTAGGGAGGAAAACAAAGCCCTAGTTCAGGAAAATGACTATCTTGTGTCTAGGCTCTAGAGAACCCTAGTGAGTGAAGAGAAGATTGAGAGTGATCTGGCAAGAGTGAAGGAGAGTGCTTCTAGATCAACCTATAACTTGGGTTTGGGATTTGAGAGGTGTGACAAGGAGAGTGAGAATGTGGGTAAGTTTGTACCTAGCTCCAGCTACAAGGATGAGGAAAACACCATTGAACCCACTGACACATACTATCCACCCAATCCAAAACCCTCCTTCAACCCAAAATAAACAGAGAAGCCAATACCCAACCCTGCAATGCAAACCAAGCCTAATCCTAAGGGTGTCTACATTTGCATGTTTTGTGGTCGTAAGGGCCATTTGGATGAATTCTTTTTTAGGCGTAAGAGAATTGAGAGGAAGCAAGCTGAGTTGGCTAGGGATGCTTTTTATGATGATTTTGTTGACTTTCAGCCTCGCTTTTTTTCTCGTTCCTCTCATGGACAGGGTCATCCCCTATATGGCTTTGATTCACGAGACAGAGGCTTTGCACAGCAGCGCTTTAGCGCTCCACGTTTTCCCCATCATGGTGAGCATCACTCGCGTGGATTTAGCTTTCACAAAGATAGTTTCTATCCTCGCAACCCAAGGTTTGAGACAAGACGCTTTGACAGGCCACGTTTTCCCCATCATGGTTCTCGTCCCATGCGTTCGAATGATAAAATGCAAAGAACTGTGATGACTACTACCGGTCGTATGGTTAAGTGCTGGATTCCCAAATGCCTTTTGACTAACCCCAGCACTGAGCCATCGACTTTCACTTCTCGTTCTTTGTAGGCAGCAGGTGGAGGCTTGGAGAACAAGTGGTTGATGGATTCCGGGTGTTCGCGCCACATGACCGGAAATTCAAAGTGGTTCTCCATCCTCACTCCCTTGAAGCGTCGGGAGTATGTGACCTTTGGAGATGACAAGAGAGGAAGAGTGAAGGGAAGGGGCACGGTAAAGGTAAATGAGAACTTCACTCTCAATGATGTTGGTTTGGTTGATTTTCTCAAGTACAATCTCCTCTCTGTCTCTCAGCTTCTTGATGTGGGTTTAGAAGTGCGCTTTAAGTCGAATGCTTCTTGTGTTCTTGATTCAAGTGGTTCTTTGGTTTGTGGGATTTCTTGCATTGGCAGAGTTTTTCAGGCTGATTTTGCTGGTTCTCCTGGTTCTCACAAGTGCTTGTTTGCTCAATCTTCTTTTGAGCTCTGGAAATGGCATAGGAGACTGGGTCACATGAGCTTTGACTTGTTATGTCGCTTGAGTGGCCTAGTTTTGATTCGAGGATTGCCTAAGCTCAAATTTGATAAGGATTTGGTTTCTTCTCCTTGTCGTCATGGGAAAATGATTGCCGCTACTCATCCACCAATCAATTTGGTGATGACTGAACGCCCTGGAGAGTTGCTTCACATGGACACTGTTGGTCCTTCTCGGGTTCGTTCGGCGGGTGGGAAGTGGTATGTTCTTGTGATTGTTGGCGACTATTCTTGCTACTCTTGGGTCTACTTTCTTGAGAGCAAGGATGAAGTGTTTCATCACTTTTGGAGCTTAGCTTTGAGCTTGTTCAAGGAACTCCCTAGTGCATTACAAGCGATTCGCAGTGATAATGGCACCGAGTTTAAGAACTCCTCCTTTGATGCTTTCTGCCTTGAGCATGGTATTGAGCATCAGTTTTCAGCACCTCGGGTTCCCCAGCAGGACGGTGTGGTTGAAACAAAGAACAGAACCTTAATGGAGATGGCCCGGATGATGCTCGATAAGCATAGGACTCCGAGGCGGTTCTGGGTTGAGGCAAGTGCTTTATTCTCAAGCATGGCAATCTTGATAAGTTTGAGTCGAGATCTTCTGATGGCATCTTTCTTGGTTGCTCTCTTCATGGTCATTCTGACAGAGTTTTGAATTTGGAAACTAACACCATCGTAAAGTCCTGCGATGTAACCTTTGATGAATCAAACTCTTGTGTAAGGAATGTGATTGAGTCTGCAGGTGACAAGGAGTTGAAGGAAAGCATCTTTGTAGAAGAGGACCTACAAGGCTTTGATGATGATGACGATGAATCACTTCATCTCTCATCTGAGCTTGTTCCTGCTGCTACCACTACTCCAGCAGAGGGTCCAGAAGCTTCTACATCGACTTCAGCGGCTATCGAGCGAGCTCCAGTTGTGGTTGAGGGGGAGGTACACTCTGAGAGAGAGGCTCCTCACAACATTCAGCATCAAAACCCACCTCAACAGATGATCGGTAATCTCTATGAGAGGACAACAAGGTCAAGGTCTGCATATCTTGCTTGCTTTATTAATTCTCTCTTTGTTGCAACCTTTGAACCCCGGGATGTTGGACACGCACTATCTGATGAATTGGGTTAATGCCATGCATGAGGAGTTGGAAAACTTTGAGAGAAACAAAGTCTGGACCCTTGTAGAGCCTCCCAAAAATGTCAATGTCATAGGAACCAAGTGGGTGTTCAAAAACAAACATGGGGAGGATGGTGATGTTGTGAGAAACAAGGCTAGGCTAGTTGCTCAAGGTTTTAGCGAAGTGGAGGGCTTAGATTATGGTGAAAGCTTTGCTCCTGTTGCTCGCATAGAAGCCATTAGGATCTTGCTTGCATTTGCTGCCTCCAATGGCATTAGACTCTATCAAATGGATGTCAAGAGTGCTTTCCTAAATGGTTTCATAGAGGAAGAAGTGTATGTGAGGCAACCCCCTGGATTTGAGCACCACAAATACCCAACCGTGTGTACAAGCTTCAGAAGGCTTTGTACGGGCTAAAGCAAGCACCTAGGGCATGGTATGCTAGGCTTAAGACCTTCTTGCTAGAGCGTGGGTATGTCATGGGGTGTGTTGATGAAACCTTGTTCACTCTAAAGCATGGCAATGACTATCTAATGGTTCAGATTTACGTGGATGATATCATCTTTGGTAGTTCCTCTCATGCTCTTGTGTCCAGGTTTCAGGAAGCTATGGAAAGTGAATTTCAGATGTCGATGATGGGAGAGCTCACCTTCTTTCTTGGGCTTCAAATCAAGCAGTGCAAGCAAGGCACTTTCATACACCAAGCCAAGTACACGAAGGATCTCCTGAAGAAGTTCGACATGGTCAATGTGAAGCCGTTATCTACACCAATGTCCACTACAATGGCTCTTGACCCTGACGAAGACTGTGAAGCGGCCAAGTTATTAGGATATTTTGAAGCTCTGTGGTGGGTACGTGCATTTGGCGTGTAAAGAACTGACAGCCTTCACACTTTCGGACGATTTCCTTGGCATCAACACCCGCAGTCGGCCAGTAAAACCCCTGCCTCGTTGCTTTGGCCGCAATTGTTTATGGGCCTACATGATTCCCACATATGCCAGCATGGATATTTCCTAATATAACTCTACCCTCATCTTGTGACAAGCATTTCATCAGTACCCCATGTGGGCTTTGCTTGTACAGGAGATGATCGACTATACAATATGATCGAGACTTGTGAATGATTTGGAGGGCTTCATCTTTGTTGTGCGGTAGTGTGCCACGATCCAAATACTCAATGAAGGAAGTGCGCCAATCTACCTCAATGACAGCTACCTGCGGTGCTGCTCCCTCCTTTAGTGCCGACTGCTCCATAATCTCTTTGTTGCAACCTTTAAACCCCGAGATATTGGACACACACTATCTGATTAATACTGGGTTAATGCCATGCATGAGGAGTTGGAAAACTTTGAGAGAAACAAAGTCTGGACCCTTGTAGAGCCTCTCAAAAATGTCAATGTCATAGGAACCAAGTGGGTGTTCAAAAACAAACATGGGGAGGATGGTGAGGTTGTGAGAAATAAGGCTAGGCTAGTTGCTCAAGGTTTTAGCCAAGTGGAGGGCTTAGATTATGGTGAAACCTTTGCTCCTATTGCTCGCATAGAAGCCATTAGGATCTTGCTTGCATTTGCTGCCTCCAAGGACATTAGAGTTTATCAAATGGATGTCAAGAGTGCTTTCCTAAATGGTTTCATAGAGGAAGAAGTGTATGTGAGGCAACCCCTTGGCTTTGAGCATAACAAATACCCAAACTGTGTGTACAAGCTTCAGAAGGCTTTGTTAGGGCTAAAGCAAGCACCTAGGGCATGGTATGCTAGGCTTAAGACCTTCTTGCTAGAGCGTGGATATGTCATTGGGTGTGTTGATAAAACTTTGTTCACTCTAAAGCATGGCAATGACTTTCTAATAGTTCAGATTTATATGGATAATATCATCTTTGGTGGTTCCTCTCATGCTCTTGTGTCCAGATTTTAGGAAGCTATGGAAAGTGAATTTCAGATGTCAATGATGGGAGAGCTCACCTTCTTTCTTGGGCTTCAAATCAAGCAGTGCAAGCAAGGCACTTTCATACATCAAGCCAAGTACACGAAGGATCTCCTAAAGAAGTTCGACATGGTCAATATGAAGCCATTGTCTACACCAATGTCCACAACAATGGCTCTTGACCCTGATGAAGACTGTGAAGCGGTGGATCAAAGGGAGTACAGGAGCATGATTGGCTCCCTCTTGTACTTGACAGCGACAAGACCCGACATACACTTTGTGGTGTGTCTTTGTGCTCGCTTTCAAGCTTCCCCAAGGGTGACTCATCGCAAGGCTGTCAAGCGCATCTTCAGGTATCTCAAATACACCCTTGAGTTTGGTCTTTGGTACTCTGCATCTTCATCTCTTGATCTCATTGGGTATTCGGATGCGGACTTTGCTGGGTGTAGAATTGATAGGAAGAGCACTTCTGGTACTTGCTATTTCTTGGGTACTTCTTTGATTTCTTGGTCTTCTTGTAAGCAGTCGAGTGGTGCCCAATCCACCACAGAGGCTGAGTATGTAGCTGCTGCTCACAAATCCTATGGATTGTATCTACCATGAGAGACTATGGGTTGACTTTTAAGGGTGTTCCACTCATGTGTGATAACTCCAGTGCCATATGCTTAGCCAAAAACCCAGTCCAACATGGTAAGGTCAAACACATCAATGTGTGATTCCACTTCCTGAGAGACAATGTTGAGAAAGGGGATGTTGAGCTCAAATACATTGACGCCAAAAATCAACTAGCTAATATCCTCACCAAGCCCCTAGATGCTTCGAGACATGCTTTTCTTCAGGGGGAACTTGGTGTTTGTCATCCCTATGGCATCATTTGAGGGGCAGTTGGTTTTCTCTTGTATATATGTATCTTACCATTTTCGCATTGCATCTCATATGTAATATATGCATTGGTAGATGAGGTTTGATTCTTATGCTTTCTTGCATTTCTCCTTGCTATGATTGAGCTTGAGCTAAGTTATGTGGATGTGATGGTAATCTCTCATGCTTAGATTTTCTAGATGGCCTGTTATAAACTCATGTGAGCAACTTGCTAATCTTAAAGATAAACTGAGCTTCTTATGAACCTTATGATCTAATCTTGCTAAAACTTGCTCACCATGTGTATAATTGCTTTTATCCTTGTTAAAGCTTGTATTAAGGCTAGTCTAGAGGATGTCTTGGCTTTGGCACCTTGTGTTTGTGCAATGGAAGGCTTTGCAAATGTTTAGCTCATGATGTAACATTGTGGGAACATGTGTTCCTTTTGCCGCAAAGGCATGCTCTTTTGTCTTATGCATAATCCTGAAAAATCTGCTAAGTGCTTTGATCAAGAATTACTCAATAATGCTAAATCCAAACATTGTGACTTGAAGCCTTGGGGTGTTTGCCGTACCCAGTCGTGCGACCCTCCGCATGGATAAGAGGACACATGAGGATAAACTATAATCACTTGATCAACTGAGTCTCTGTTTCATATGTGAGCGTTTGTAGAGCTCATTTTCTGCGAGTGCTTGTTGCCCTTGTTGAGATTGAAACTGGCTAGCTTCTTATGATTTACTTGGTGCTTGTTTTGCCTTGGATGACATGTGGTTGCAGATTTTCTCATGATAAGCAAAATTTGATTCTATCTAAGCTAGTCAATCTTTCTGCTTAGCCTGTATAGCTCATGGTGTTTATGCCTTGCTATCTATTTTTGATCTTTGCATAATGGGGAGCTATTGCCTTTACACTTCATGGCACTATGGTTATGGTTACAAAGTTAAATGCTTGTTTGCATAATTGTTGAAGCTCCTTTGGTTTCCTTTTTCATGCATTGCATGTTTGCTTGTTCTTTTGCCTCTTTGACGAGTTCATTGTCAAAGGGGGATAAAATTTTGGGCTCATGCACAAATAATGCTAAGAAACTCTTATGATCCATTTTGCACTACATGAGACCTACCACAACTTGAGGGGGAGCATATCATGATCTTGAGCGGTTTCTTGCGCTTTTTCACATTCTTTGCGTCTCAAGTCGCTTTCTTTGCCAACTCTTGGTTTTGTGATCCCTACTTGCTAGATGGCTTGTTTTCACCTTTTCTTTGGGTTTGGCCATTTGGATGTGCTTATTCGGCTTCGCATTTCAATCTCTAATCTCTGTGCATTTGGTGTTGTCAATGTACCCATCAAGGGGGAGATTGAGAAACCATGCGGATATGTGCCATGGTTTGCTATATTTGTAATGAGTAATTGACTCGAGCGGATTTGGGTTTGAGTTGAAATGCGGGAATCTAGGGATTGCATGGGTTTGCATATCATGGTTATGACTAACCAGAGTTGGTGGAGATATTGGTGGTATTACAGGAGATGGGAAATGTGTTTGCTTGTCTCATGATGTGTAGGTCACTGGAGTCGACTTGGCGGTCAACGGTGAGAGGATCGGGCACAAGTAGGGGACTTGGGGCCAGATGATCGGGATGTCGGGTGAAGTCAAGGGTGATCCACACCGTACACGTTGAGAGGCAAGAAGCACGGACGGTTTCGCGGTTGAACCTCAAAACCATGGAGGTGATGAAGACAGCGTGTTGACTAAGTCAAGGCGAACGGGATACCGGTGCAAGTGACAAGGGGACCCGATGGACAGGGACTGGGAGAGACTTGCCGGTGGTCAGGATCGCGGGACAAGGTGACACGTGTCGATATCAAGAAGTCGTGCTTTGAGAAGCGTGCAAGGCAGTTTCCCGGTTTGGGCCTCAAAACCGGTGGTGGTGGTTGGTGGTGCACGTGGCACCATCACGGAGCTTGCTTCGAGATGAAGCAAAGACATGAAGCGTCCGACGGCATTCGGGCGATGAGGAAAAAGATCGACGGTTATGCCGCCGGTGGTAGGTGGGTGTGTTATGTAGGTCAAGGGTAGAGTGATCATGTGGATAATAGACCCTAGGGATATATAAGGAGAGGTGTGGCTAGTGGGAGATGTGCCTCTCTTCCATTAGCCTTGTGTTAGGATTCTATTCAAAGTGCTAGGAGAGGACTTCATATTTGAGAGGAGAGTAGTGGGTGTGTGAGAGACATCTCTTGCTCTTCCAAATAGTGGGAGGAAGAGGGTGGCTTCCTAGCCTTGTACCTATGGATCTTGTAAGAACCTTTCTATGATATGAGAAGTTTTTTCGTGCTCAAGATTTCCCTCTTCACTTGAATCCCGAAATTCCCTTTTTCTTATTTTTGGAAGCATTTTCGTGGTGATTTTCGATCTCACTTTTGAATGAGTTTTTGGCTCGGATTTCTTGAGAAACTTGCTGCTTGGATGAGCTAGAATAATCCTTTATGGATCCTTGATCGAATCAATAGCTCTAGCTCCTTCAATTTGAAGGATTTCTCAAGTTTCCCCTTTTTGGTGTTCTTGGCACAAGATCTGATATTCATAATGATTTCTAGAGCCAATTAAGTTGATCTCCTAGGATTAGGGTCGTGATGTGATGAGGATTCACTAGTCCAAAAATCGCATCATTTGGAGTTCGTTTGATTGAGTTTTGGAGAAGTTTTGACAAGATCCCGAGAGATTTTCTGTTCTGTCGGGGTCGACCGGCACTGCCGATGACTAGAACCGGCACTGTCGATTGGTCTAGTCTGTAGGTTCCAGTGCGACAACATCCCGCACCGGCAGTGCCGATAGCCGGGACCGGCACTGCCGATGACGTGCACCGGCACTGCCGATAGGCGTGACCGGCACTGCCGATAGGCGTGACCAGCACTGCTGATGAGTGCTTAGTTTTGGACTGTTGAGCATTTCATCTTCCCTTTTTGTTTCTTCTGTGTTTCTTTGGTGCGGTTGATCACTCCTAGGGCTAGTACACCACAAGTTGGTGTGTGTAGTCTTGGTGATCGATTTAGAGGTTAGCTTGGGTTGTTTTTGGGATATAGGCCAAGTTTTCTTGGAGAATTTTATTTGGCTCCCATTCACCCCCCCCTCTGGTCGCCTTCTCGGTCCTTCACTTGGGAACCCATGACTTGGACACACGAGCAATAGATCTACTCAACTTATCATGAGGGTTAGCATGATGCAAATCATGGTTCAAATGAGGAGACCTTAAGACCTTAGCAACTCAAGAAGAAAAACGAGGGCAACCACTAGAACCACGGTGAGGACCTCTCAAGGGGAAAACACGAGAAGAACCAATAGAAGCATCATGAGAACCATGTCGTGAACAAATACAAAAAGTAGTAGAAGCATGTCCACGAGCATGTCCTAACCCACAAGAGAAGGAGTCATAGAATCCATCAACAAAGCGATGTCTCGTGCTAGGCTCATGAGTGTTCATGCTATGAGAAAAGCTATGATCACTCAAAGAGTAAGAATCACGAGATCAACGCATGTATCTGGCATGCCTAAAACAGAACTCAAATTGATGTCCATCCTTCCCACAATATGAGCAATGGAACACGGGCCTATGAGGAGGCATGGTTTGAGAGGTTGAAGCGCCACTCTTGCTCATGTGAGAAGTCCTTCAGGACATGCAAGAAGAACCAGAAGCATTATTCAACTTAGAATCAAGATTAGGTTCACACATGTCATGAAAAGGATGATGTGTGTTCCTAAAAGCTTTAGCACGCACTCGACGCTCGTGTTTGACACGACGAAAGCAATACTCAATGACATGCCCATCTTTCTTACAAAAGGTGCAATGGTACTTTTCTTTTGGAGATCTTGTGCCATTTGAGCAAGAAGCACCTTTGTCAATTGAAATCCCTTGGCCAACACTGGAAGAGCCAACAAGCTTAGGAATAGCTATTAGAGAGCTATCCAAAACTCCATTGCAAGTACCAACGTCCAAAGACTCACGCTCAATAGAAGAAGCCAACCCCAAATGAGAAGAAGCAATCTTGGAAGAATCAATCTTGAAGTGACAAGAATTGTGAGAATCCAAAGACTTGGCACAAGTGACACGCAAAGACACAATTTCTTTGACAAGGTTGGCACTCATCTCATCATGCTCAACCACCATGGCGCTCATATCATCGTGCAATAGCTTCAAAGCCTCAATCTCACTTTTCAAAGCATCACAAGAAGTGAAAGAGATGGAAGACACAACTCTTGAAAGCATGTCATGCAAAGCATAATGATTATCACAAGAATCTAAACAAGCATCATTATGCAAAGTAGAGGAACAAGTGCTAGAACGCAAAGAATTGATTGCAACAATTTCATCTCTAGCATTTTCAGCAAGCATGACAATGCAAGAATTACAACCTTTTCTAGCCAAGGACATAAGATCACCTATTTCAACCCTAGCACAATCAAGATCTTTATGTAAGGCAACACACGAATCACAAGGCATAGAAGCATTTGATTCCAGCACATCAATTTCAGCATGCAAAGATTTGCAAGATGTACAAGGCAAAGAAGATTTAGTGTTCAACATCTCAATAACACTTCTAGTACAAGCCAATTTTTTTTCACAAGAGGAACAGTCATGCATCAACTTCTTATTTTCAGATTTCAAGTGAGCAAACAAGGCATTCATTTTATCATTCTTTTTGACCAAGGCATCACATTTATCACAAGGCAAAGAGGTCCGAGACTTGCAAGAAATAGGAGCACACACATCAAGTCTAGACATCGAGCACACATCACTAGACATGGAATTTCTCAACTTCTTTCTAAGCTTTGTGATAGTCACATCAGAAGTACTGTTTAAGGAATAAACTCTCAATGCCCACGATGAGGTTACCTTTGGTCATCTTGTGAAGTTCCGAGATAACATCCCCGAGCACAAGCTCTTCATCCTTGTAAAGCATGATAAGATCCATCACATTGATATTGCCTTTCCCAAGGTTCCCCACACCCTTATCCTTGACACCATCCTTTTTCACATCCATCTTTCGACTTTGCTTGTCGTCAACCTCAATAGCAACTCCGCACATCTCAAAACCTAAGGACAAAGATAGACGAGAGCGAGCACTTGGTGCCATTGAAAAAGCACCGGTTAATGTTAGCAAATAGCCGAAGCAAGAAAAAGCACTTTCTCAATGTCATATTCGGATCACAAAGCTAGTTAAGATCAACTAGTGATCAAACCGGCTCTGATACTAATTAAAGGACCGAGCAAGGCGACTAGAAGGGAGGGGGGATTGAATAGGTGCCTTGACAAATTTCTCGTGAAACAAATGACCTTTCTAATTTTTTATCCGACGCACCTCTCTTCCAACATACCACGATATCGTATTTACAACGGACATACAACCCGTAGAAATAGGTTGGGAAAATTCTCAAAACAACGCAGAAGCGAAAACCAAAACAAAGAGCTATGTCAACTCCTTAATCAAGTTCAACCGGTTAAATGCTAGTAGTAAACAAAAACACTTGCTCAATAGCAACAACAGGGAGAACAACTTAGGAGCTCTCTGATCAGGTGTGCTTACAAAAATTGGATAGTTCAATTAATATATAGAACAGCTCACAAGGGCAAACCAGCAAATAATGTTACATGCGCATAAACAAATAGTCAGACAAGCTGGATACACTACTACGCGGTAACATAGGGTGGTTAATTAAGCTAATTACCAAGCAGGCAGGCAGCTAGCAAAGGCACTCACGCCAACAAGACAATTAACATCTGCGATAGGAGCTACTGCTAGTTCAGAACAGTAGCAACTAAGCATCTACAATGCCAAACCAACAGAGTAAATAGTAATGGTCAGAATTACTATGCCAAGCATCTGGATAAGAAATTGATCTCACAAATCAACATGCAGGAGCAAACTTCAGTCAAGGCTAGTTGGTGTTTCTGCTTTCTATGAGAGGAACTAACAATAATAAATCAATAAGCTTGGCCGGAGAGATTAATCGAACAGAGTTACAATGACGCAAACAAAGCAAAGTAGAAGCTAGCAGGCAGCAAGGATAAAGCGCAGTTCAGTTAGCAAACAAGCACCTAAGCTAAGATCAGTCAAATATCATTTCTTTTCATTTATCTAGAGAATCAGAGAAAGACTGAATCTTATGCCGATGTTCAAGGCCTGCAACTCACCGACAAACCAGAAATTGTGTCGAGAACAGAGATGCTCAGAGGTTGGCGAGCTGCGGCATTGAAGCTGGACTTGGTCGTGCTGCTGCAGTTGATATACTGGTGCTCATCGAATTGAACTGCTGGCAAGCTCCTGCCATCTGCTGTTGTGGTCTCCTGTCACACGATCTCAGCTTCGCATGTGCTCCTCCGGACGTCGCACAGCGTCACCCGGTGTCTGCTCCACCGCCTGCTTGTCGTCGCCACCCAGTAGAGCTTGTTCAGACCTGTCCACAAATACTGAAGAAAGACAGAAAAAAACTGTGGACTCCAAGGCGAGCTGAAAAAACGAAACACGAATGACTAGCGAAATAAGAGCGAAGCCAACTCCTATACTGTCAAATCGAAGTGAATCCAAGGCGTTGAACAGCTGAAAGCACAACAAATCGAAGCTACAGAGTCCAACACCGTATTGCTCAAAGCATTGCTCTGTCCAGGAACACAGAACATACGACCTTCACTAGAAAAACTAATCGGTCCACCAAATCAAGTCCAGAGCTCAAGAGAAATGAACTGCAGCATCATCTCGTCATGAGTAAACTGTTCCAACCAAAAGCCCCATCCAAAGATCAAGATTTTAGTATCAATTTCAAATATTTCGTGCAGCCCAGGAAAATGGGGAATTTTGGGGAAAACCAAAATTACAAGATGCTCCTGAGGGAAACTAATCAATTCATCACCAAGGCATCATCTCACATGTTCTAGCATCAAAATCCCCAAGAAAATCTGACCCAAAACATAACTAAATCGGAGATCGAAAATTCCACAAAAAATAGCTTCAAAATAGAGAAAAAAGAAATTCGGAATTTAGAGAAAGAGTAAGATCTTGAGCACGAAAATATTCTCATATTATAAAAAGGAGCTTACAAGATCTATGAATATAAGGCTAGGAAGTCATCCTTTTTCTCCCACCAAAGAGCAAAAGATGTTTCTCACACACCCTTTTCTCTCCTCCAAAATATAAAGCACCCTGCTAGCACAAAAGGAATAAAACCCTAGGACAAAGCTAGTGCAAGAGGCCAACCTCTCCCACCAGTCCTACCTCTCCTTATATAGGCCTAAGCATTGTCCATATGACCCCTCTACCCTTGACCTACACTACCACCTACCACCAAAGTCAAATCTGTCCATCTTTCTCCTTCTCGTCCGAATGACCTCACGCTCTTCACGACTTTGCTTCGCCTCAAAACAAGCTTCGTGATAGTGCCACATGCACCACCAACCATGCCACCAGTTTTGAGGCCCAAATCGGAAAACCGCATTGCACACTTCTCAAAGCGCGACTTCATGCTCACTTCCACCAAAGCAAGACTTCACGATCTTGACGCGTGTCATCTTGTCCTGTGATCCTCCTTGTCGGCAAGTCTCTCCCGCCTCTGGTCCATTGGAAGCCTCTACTTGCACCGACACCCGATCACCTTAGACTTGGTCAATCCCGCCGTCTTGATCATCACCCACGGTTTTGAGGCTCAACCGCGAAACTGTCTGTGCTCCTTGCCTCTCAATGTGTGCGGTATGGATCACCCTTGACTCCACCCGACCTCCTGATCGTCTGGCCCCATGTCTCCTACTTGTGTCCGATCCTCTTACCGTTGACCGCCAAGTTGACTCCAGTGACCTACACATCATGAGACAAGAAAACTCACTTCCGATCTCCTACAACTTCTCTAAGTCAAACACCAACTCCGGTTAGTCATAACAATAACCATGCACACTCATGCAATCCTCGGATTCCCGTATTTCAACTCAAGCGCCAAAACAACTCAAGTATTATAAATCATGGCACATCTCAACATGATTTCTCAATCTCCCCCTTGATTAGTACATTGACAACACCAAATACACAAAAAATTAGAATTTGAAATGCGAATCCAAATAGGCACAACCAATTGGCTCAAACACAAAGAAAAGGTGAAATATAGCCATCTAGTATAACAAGGGATCACAAAAACCAAGAGTTGGCACGAAAAGCGACTAAAGGTGCAAAGATCACAAAAAGCTCAAGAAACGCTTATGCTCCCCCTCAACTTGTGGTAGTAGACATGAAATGCAACATGAGGTCATTTTTAGAATCTTAGCATTTTTGTGCATTACCCAAAAGCATTCTCCCCCTTTGGCAATGAACTCATCAAAAGAAGCAAAAGAGCAACACAGCATGAAAATGCAAACCTAAAGAGTTTCAACAATTATGCAGACAAGTATTTAACCTTGCTAATCATAAACATAGGGCTATGAAATGTAAAAGCAATAGCTCACAATCATACAAAGACAAAAATAGAGGGCAAGGCATAAAAACCATGAGTTGTATAAGCTAAGCAGAAAGATTGACTAGCTTAGATAGAATCAAATTTGCTAATCATGAGAAAAGATACCACCATATATATAAGTACTCCCATCCAAGGCAAAACAGGTACCAAGTGAATCATAAGAAAGCTAGCCAGTCTCAATCTCAACTAGGGCAACAACCATTCGCAGAAAATGGGCTTTACAAACGCTCACATAAGCAACAGAGACTTAGTTGATCAAGTGATTATTGTTTATCCTCATGTGTCCTCTTATCCACGCGGAGGGTCGCACGACTGGGTACGGAAAACACCCTGAGGCCTCAAGTCACAGTGTTTGAATTTAGCATTTTAGAATTATTCTTGATCAAAGCACTTAGGAGATTATTCAAGTTTATGCATAAGACAAAAGAGCATGCCTTTGCGGCAAAAGGAACACACGTTCCCACAAAGTTCCATCATGAGCTAAACATTTGTAAAGCCTTCCATTTCGCAAACACAAGGTGCCAAAGCCAAGCCATCCTCTAGACTAGCCTCGGTACAAGTCTCAATAGGGATAAAAGCAATTATGCACATTGTGAGCAAGTTTAAGAAAAATTAGTTCATGAGCTTCACAAAAAGCCAAGTTTACCTTTAAGATTAGCATGTTACTCAAAAGAGTCTGTAACAAGCCATCTAGAAAATCTAAGCATAAGAGATTACCATCACATCCACACTACTTAGCTGAAGCTCAATCATAGCAAAGAGAAATACAAGTGAGCATAAAAATCGAAGCTCATCTACCAATGCGTATATTACAAATGAGATGCAATACAGAAAAGTAAGATACATATATACACAAGCATCAACTCCAAGAGCAAAGAGCAACTCCTCCTCAAACAATGCCATAGGGATGGCAAGCACAAAGCTCCAAATCATCAAATTACAAGAGCAATTAATCTCAAAGCTTTAACAAAGAACAACTCCCCCATAACCAAGCCAATCTCCCCCTCAACAAAACAAATGAAGAATCAACTGAAAAGAGGGCCAGAAGACTATAGAAAGAGCACAACTTGTGACTCGTGAAAAGGTAAGGGAGGCATTAATGTGATGGCACAAGAAGCACAAATGTAGATTTTACAAAGCATCAAAAGATACAACATGGGTCACACTAGGTAACATGAAACTATGCTGAAAAGGACGAGCAAATACAAAGCTAGCAAGCCACAAGATAAGTGAATCATGATATACACGTGCTAGTCAAAACAATATGCATGCCAAGGACAATCTAGGACAAGAGAGAACTAAAGCCATATACATGATAAACATGCCAAGATGATATAGTGAGCATATGAACAATCATCTCACTCCACAAGTAATGTACATGAAGGTAAAAGGGTGAGTGTATGAGAAAGCTCACAAAGTAGGTGAAGACATACAAGCCTCTTGGAGGCAATGTAAAAGGGTATGAAGAACCATCACATCTCAATCAAGCAAAAGATCAGGATCCATCAACCTCATGTTGTCCGCACCATGTCCCAAACCTACATATGAGAAGAGAGAGGTGTCACAGTCTTGGATCCCGAAGGGTTAGTATGCAAATACTTGGGAACCCATGACTTGGACACACGAGCAATAGATGTACTCAACTTATCCACTGACCTACACATCATGAGACAAGAAAACACACTTCTGATCTCCTATAACTTCTCCAACTCAAACACCAACTCCGGTTAGTCATAACAATAACCATGCACACTCATGCAATCCCTGGCTTCCCGCATTTCAACTCAAGCACCAAAACAGCTCAAGTCAATTACTCATTACATATTGCAAACCTTGGCATATCTCAACATGGTTTCTCAATCTCCCCCTTGATGAGTACATTGACAACACCAAATGGACAAAGATTTAGAATTTGAAATGCGAATCCGAATAGGCACAACCAATTCACCATATCATTGCATGTTATGGTGTTATTTTAATACAGTTAACGCATTCTTCATCAGATAGGTAACGACAACGAGGAGCAAGAAGAGGATTTTCAGAAGGATATTGACCCTCAAGAGCAAGAAGTTGTAGTTTCTAACACTAGTGTTGATCAAGGCAAGCCCCGGTTTGCATTAGCCTTTTTTTAAAAAATGTTTGCTAGGTTATAATATTACTAGTGTCTGTAATTATGATTGCATTAGGTCATAGGAGTTGATTGGAACCCACCTTGCATGATACCCAAAATGACCTATGCTACTGTTATTAGAACTTGGTAGTATTGGTACTGTTTTGCTATGCTTAGTAATTAATAGTCTCGATAGATATTATTACTAAGGAATGAACTTGATCACTAAATCGGAATTGGATGAAAGAAGTTTACTTTGATGTTATGGCCAGGCAAGGATTATGCATGTATAGGTTGCAGCCACACATGGATGTTGATTGTGGTAGCCCTGCCTTGCCCACCCCAGGACCCATCCGTGGTCAGCCCCTTGATCAAGTATCGAACAGTACCGAGAGCATGCTAGTTTATGGGCACTAGTAAACCGATGTAGCATTAAAGGTCACTTGCATTGAGGATGGTTAAGGTGCGTTGGTCATTGACCCTCCTACTGCTGGAGTGGGCGGTTCATACCACGAAGTACTGTTGGTAGAACGGCATGCCCACTCGATGTCACCACACCTGGTCTGAGGTGTAAGTTCTTTTCTTGCGAAAGGTTGCCATATACGACCTTAATTGGTGCGTATGTGTCGTGTATTTTGGGTTTTCCCTAGCTGGTGTAAATCAATTGCAATTGCTATCTCTCGCAGTAACGAGTACCACTTGGTCACCGCGCTAATCACGTAGTTGCACATGATACTTGGAAATTGATTATGATGCTTATTGTTGATGTTACCATTATTGCTCTTATGTTGTACTTACTTTATGTATTGTTTATTACCTCATGATGCTTCACTAAAGTTACCTTTTTGCTCTACCCAATTAAGTTGAGAAATTAAATCTTGATAGAACTAATAGGTTGCTTAGTGCGAGTGCTTTCAAACAAGCCACATATTAGAGCCATTGTATGTCTAGGTGTTCGACAGGTAAGTCTTGCTGAGTAATTAGTACTCAGGCTTTGTGCCATTGTTGTTTTTCAGGTAATGAAGAAATAGAATTGCCTGTAGATGTGATGCCTTGGGACATGCAAGTCTCTGAGGGTTGGACTGCCCACTGGGAGTCCGACTTGCCGCCGCAGTGATGTTGTGTGCTTCTAGAGTGATGGTTCTTTGGGCATGAATCATTACTACGTTGTACCATTGAGCTTGTAGTTTCCTATCGTTATTGCTTCCGCTGTTTTCAAAACATTATAAACTTGTATTATTCTGCTGCACTATGATCATCATAATAATGTAATATTCAACTTAAATTTGGTTCAATGTTGTATTATCAAGTGTCTGTGTTATCAGCACCCTCAAGACCTTGATCCTCTAAGGAAAAAGGGGACGCCTCAGCTGGTATCAGAGCCATGGTACATGATAATACAACAAATAAATCATATTTTCAAAAACTACGATGTTGCGAGTAAGGATACATTAGTATTGCCCATATAGATAATAGGGTGGTGACAAAGCTAAGCTGGGTTACGTTTGTTTACATTATTTGCATCTACGGCTTCTTCAAACGAAGGTACGTGCGTACTTAACCGACACGCGTGATATCGATGTTTGTGCTCACAGACGGATACGAGACACCGTTGGCTCGTGACTTATCATGGGGCGATCCTTTTCCGTGGATCGCTACTAGTAGAATTGTGCTTATTTTTGTAGTTTTTTTTAATTTGATGTATTATTTCTGCAATGGATCTTCTGCAGGTACACTAACACCATTAGTATGACACTTAGAATAACTTACGTGTTGAGTGCGGGTCGTCACCAAATATTCGTGCCGCTAGGTATCAGCAAAATATGTGTTGTGTTGTGAGGAACGATAGGTTAATAAACTAAAAATTTTGCATCATGCATCCCTATATAACTAAACTAAAATTTTGCTCTCTTCTTGATCACCAACCTCTGAATAAAGATTTTCTATGTATGTTAAATGTAAAATTTTGAAATACAAGTCCAAGTGTCAAGTTAACAAGAATCTGTCCTATTTTTAGCTGCCAACTTCAAAAAATCATAGTTATTAAATTACTCTACTAAATAAGGCATGCAAATACTTTTTAGAAAGATGTAAACATCCTCTGTTCCCCGAAGTTTAAGTTAATTAATGAGCATAAGAGTAACAATCTCATAAACAGAGAGCAGGTATAATCTGCCAACACACTGTTTTCAGCATAACCCTGAACTTAAAAATTTCATAACTGGAGTTGTACTTAGAATTTTTAGGTGTTTGAGCCCAATATGGAAAACCCTTGAAGTCTATTTTCATCTCCAATAGGTTTCATAATTTTATTGGTTTCCCTCTGTCCAGTAGAGCCTAAACACTAAGGCCCTGTCATCCAGAAATAGAATCAACCAATCTGAACTTGCAAAATTCATAAGTCCAGATTTACTTGGAATTGTTGAGAGTGTCAATATAATATGGAAAGCTATGAAAGTCTACTGTAACATTGTTCCAAGCCCCAGTTGTGAAGCCTTTGTTTTCTGATCAAAATACTCACTTTTCTGACTGCTGTACAGTCAAGACAGAATCTGTTTTAAAACCCGTTGCCGTATTATTGCCCCTTGAGACTGGAAAATGTGAACTAAAACTTTGTCTCTGTATTTCATAGCACTTTATGTGAAATGCATCTTTACTGTAAGAAAGGTTTGACTCAATCAAAATACTTTCCTTGTAGATGGCTGAAAACAACAACCAATCACCACCGGGTTGGGAGATCACCGACGGCCTGGAATTCACCGGAATGACTCAGCTATTTTGGGGAGTTCTCCGTGGCTTTGGTTATGATACCCCTCCCACATGTGTTGGCAAGGAATTTGAGGAGCATGGAGTCCCCTCATGTATCATCCATGTGGCAGTTCCCACCAACTACTCGGTTGCTCCAGCATGGGAATCTTGCACTATTAGCGTCTCTGGGACAGATTTGCCTTCAACTTGGGGTGTTGCTGGCTTCAAGGCAGTCACTCGGTTTTGTGAAGATCACAAGCATGATGTTGCTGGAAACCCCGTTGCACTATTGCCCATCAGTGATGTGAATAATTTTGGATGGAATCAGCGTGTGGACTTCATCTTTGATCCAAACCATCGCCACCATGATCCTATGCTGCCCATAATAGAGTATTATGGCTTATCCACTTTTGCCTCGTGCACAAACTTGAGCCACCGACTGGATGTGTTTAATGCTACACTTCGATTTTCTGAAGTCGAAAAACAAGCTAAGGATGAGGAAACTGCAGAACTGACCCAACAAATCCAAGCAAAGAAGGAAGAGATGAGTGCGATTATAGAAGAACATGACCAAGCCTTGCAGGATGCAGAAAGTTTTGAGCATGATAATGATTGAGGCACAAGATGACTTGGACGCATTCAAGGCTGCTCACCTTCCTATTAAAGGGAATTGGGATGAGATCACCTTAGAGTACGGAGAGAAAGAGGATGTAGAGATGGAACCTGCGGGTAATGATGATGTGGAAATGATGGATCCAGAGGAACCGGAAGATCCTATGGAACCGGAAGAACCAGAAGAGCCGAAAGATATAGACTAGGAGTAGATGACTCACTACACCATGTGTACGGTTCGTGTAGTATATGTATCTGAAGGACCAAGAAGGCGACCAGAGGGGGGGGGGGGTGAATGGGAGCCAATCAAAATTTTTCCAAGAGAACATAGCCTATATCCCAAAAACAACCGAAGCCAACCTCCGAACCGATCACCAAGACTACACACACCAACTAGTGGTGTACTAGCCCTAGGAGTGATCAACCACAACAAGAAACACAGTAGAAACAAAAAGGAAACAACGGAGACCCGAGATAGTCAAAAACCTCACAAACTTCACGTTACTGAACCACCACCAACAGTGCCGATCAGGACCATCAGCAGTGCCGGTTGGCCCCATAGGCAGTGCTGGTGCAGGGTTCTGAGACCCACCGGCAGTGCTGGTCCTGGTCGTCGGCAGTGCCGATCGACCCCGACAGAACAGTAGAAACTTTCGGGAATTTGGCAAATCTTCTCCAAAACCTAACCAAACGAACTCCAAATGATGCAATTTTTGGACCAGTGAATCCTCATCACATCACGACCCTAATCCTAGAAAATCATCTCAAGTGGCTCAAGGAATCATCGCCAATGTCACATCTTGTGCCAAGAACACCAAAAAGGGAAAACTTGAGAAATCCTTCAAATTGAAGGTGCTAGAGCTATTGATTCGGTAAAGGATCCATAGAGAATTGTTCTAGCTCATCCTAGCAACAAGTTTCTCAAGAAATCCGAGACAAAAACTCATCCAAAAATGAGATCGAAAATCACCACGAAAATAGATCTGAAAATAGGAAAAAGGGAATTTCGAGATTCAAGTGAAGAGGGAAATCTTGAGCACGAAAATACTTCTCATATCATAGAAAGGTGCTTACAAGATCCATAGTGTCGATGACCTGTACCCTAGGGTACCTCACATAGAAGGAAAGTGGAGGTAGACTCCTACTAGGATAAGAGCAGTAGACCGACTAGAACTCCGCCATGTAACACTGTCCCTTCGGATATATAAGGAGGGGCAGGGGTCCTCCTCAAGGGACAACTAGAAGTCAACAAGACAAGTCGGCAAGACAAGAATTAGACAAGTCCTCAACTAGAGATCCCGCACGGGGCATAGATTAGACATACAACTAGACATCATCATCTAGGTCTATCCTCGTCTAGATCTTTAGATCTAGACATATCAATACAAATACCACAGAACACAGGACGTAGGGTTATTATCCTCCGGGAGGCCCGAACCTGTCTAAATCGGCATCTTGTGTTACCATCGTCTCTCAATCTCGCGCATACCCCTATCCTAGTTATAAATCCACATAGATGAACTACCCTATGTCTATTGCCGAGATTAAGTCTCAACATTTGGCGTGCCAGGTAGGGGAAGCGCGACGGTCGGTTCGTCGAGATTGGTGGTTTCAATCTACTACTTCAAGATTTCATCGCGAGTAGACTGGCGTTGAAGCGCACGAGTCGCCGCATTTTCGAAAGATTTCTTCTTCAAGATCTAATCGCGAGCAGACCGATATTGAAGCATCGTGTCATCGCACAAATCATCACGTCTTCATCAAGACGGCGCTCAACAAACTGACGACGACACCTTCAACGAGGGCGACCGCCACTCGACAACATCGTCGCACTACAACGATGGTTTCGGCCGCTCGGCAAAAACATCTTGGTCAACTACATCGAGCTTCAAGATTCGGCGATATCGCCTTAACTCTACGGCTTGACCACTTGGGCTACTCGACGACGACCAGTTGACTACGCCACTCGGCAACATCGTCACTACTTGGCCACTCAGCAACATCGCTACGACCCGACGACATCGCCGCAACTCGGTAACATTACCACGACACTATGCCTCCAGCAACTCAGCGACATCATCCATTATGATGATGCTTCTGACAACTCGATGCTTCGGCGGATTCCGATGACTCTGCGACATCGCCGCGACTCGACGGTTCGACCGCTCACGGCCACATGGACACGCCCGGGGGCTACTCCGCCATTCACCTAGCCATTGGGCTACTCGACGACGCCTACAATGACATGGCGCTTCGGTCACTCGACCACTCGGCCACACCTTCAACGATTCGGTGTCTCGGTCGACCACTCCAAGCTTCGATGTTTCGGTGACATGATGGCTCGACTTCGATATTCGACCACTCGCCAACCTCATCAACATGCTCGGGGGCTCCTCTTCAACTCGCCGAATTGCAAAGCTAAGTATCTTTATATTTTCTCGATTTACTTTCGAGCTTTTGGGCTCATGTCCTTCATACTATTTTTTTCCCATGGCCACTTACTTCTATTTTCTAAGTAGAAGGTCGTAGGTTTATTATGAGTAAAGTTGAGCTTTTTAATCAGTGCTCTTATTTCTGGCTTTATTCATTTTTATTTTCCTCGGTTCTTTAATCCTTCGCATTAAACAATCGAGCCAGGGGGCTATTTGTGTATCTATACACGTGTTCTCCCACTTTTTTGTGAATCTAGCAGTACACATGTCGGTCGGTGACCTTTCAGCAGTGCATCAGCCCTGACACCATATGACCCATGTCGTCTGTTCTAGTTTCACTCTTTTTGGCTTTAGCCTCGACCGATACATTGCATTTTATTTTGCGATTTGGTCTTATTTTTGGTCTTACGCCGACTAGCAACTAAGGCATAAAACTTCTTTGCTACGTGACAGACTACCACTACACTAAACTCAGAGCCAAAGTTGCGAGAGGTCATGTGTCGATTGGTTCTGATTGCTACGCAAAAGTAAATTATGACCGATATTGTTACGGTAGACCGAGCTCCGAGCTCTTTATATTTTGTCCTAAGTATTCTATGGTGGATCAGTCTGGTTGCTAACGCGCGAATACGCTGCTTTGCGCCAGTCGGTCTATTTAAAAAAGAAAAATGGATACATACTTGACTTTTCAGTCGACTGATTTGTTTGGCTTATAAAAATAAGTTTCCAAGTAAACAATGTTAATTATAACTAATCATTCTAATTTCCTTTACTGTCAGGAACATTTACGATGGAGATGCGGATTCACCACTCGGTACAGAGTGATTTCCTCGCTTTCATTGGTCGGCTTACAGCTCCGACCGCTCTCATTGGTCAGCCATGCTAGCTCCGATCGCCTTCATCGGTCGGCTTATAGCTCCGACTGCTTTCGTCGGTCGGCTACACCAACTCCGACTGTCGTCATCGGTCTACCACATCATATCTCACCGCCACCATCGGTCGGCCACATGTCAGACTGTCACTCGGCCATCATGACTTTGAGTGATTCCTACGTCATCAGCGGTCGGCAACTACAACAACCTTGACTGCCTTCTTCACTCGAGCTTATTGTCATGAGTTAAGTATCGCTGCCACTCGGACATGATATTCTGAGTTGAGCGCGACCGACACTCATAACGGTGATTGTCTCGGGGGCTTCTTTGAAGAGAAGCACTTTATATCAAATTTATGGTTGATGCCATAATATATAAATATATGATTTGATGATCATATGACAGTGGCTTGATGGTCACTCTAATAGATGTGCTTCTTTGATGAGAAGTGCATGCCATAATCATTCAAAGCATGATTTGATGATCATGTCGCTATGACTTGATGGTCATATACGCAAATTATCGAGCATCACTCGACTGATTGAAGTCAGTCTATAATAGTGAAAATAAAGCTCAAAGATATGAGTGACTACAATTCTTATGGAAAAGTTACCTAATCATGATTGAAGTCATGGTAACTTAGTACTTGGCTATGATTGATGTCATAAAGCCTCGATTCATTCGGTTGTGATTGAAGTCACCCGTTTAGAACATAATCATTCCAGCTGTGATTGAAGTCACCCGTTTGATTCATAAATCACTCATAGGCCACTCGGCCAAAGACTATGTCATTTGGCTATGATTGATGTCATAAGCCTACGTTCACTCGGTTGTGATTGATGTCACCCGAATATATTATATAGCACCAATGATTGAAGTCATTGGTTTGAGTCATCTGCCACTCAGCGGTGATTGAAGTCACTCGACTAAGTCATTTATCACTCGATAATGAATGATGTCATTCTACTTAGTTATTTATCACTCAGATTTGATGATTTGAGTGATTTCTCCTTAAAGAGAGCCAATACGACTACTCTTGTTTTGGACTCTTGCATTATTTGCAGTTTCCAAATGATACAAGAGTCGGGGGCTACACTTAATTAGGTGCACCTATTCGGTGCACCAAATAATTTCTCGAAGACATTTTCAGATCTTTGAGATTCTCACAAGCTCGCTGGTACAAAGCTAAAGCATTCTACATGACATAAACCAGTCGGAAAGCTACTGAATACTATCATCAAGCTTGCAAGACTCTCGGGGGCTTCTGTCGATGACCTGTACCCTAGGGTACCTCACATAGAAGGAAAGTGGAGGTAGACTCCTACTAGGATAAGAGCAGTAGACTGACTAGGACTCCGCCATGTAACCCTGTCCCCCTGGATATATAAGGAGGTGCAGGGGTCCTCCTCAAGGGACAACTAGAAGTCGACAAGACAAGAATTAGACAAGTCCTCAACTAGAGATCCCGCACGGGGCATAGATTAGACATACAACTAGACATCATCATCTAGGTCTATCCTCGTCTACATCTTTAGATCTAGACATATCAATACAAATACCACAGAACAGAGGACGTAGGGTTATTATCCTCCGGGAGGCCCGAACCTGTCTAAATTGGTGTCTTGTGTTACTATCGTCTCTCGATCTCGCGCATACCCCTATCCTACTTATAAATCCACATAGATGAACTACCCTATGTCTATTGCCGAGATTAAGTCTCGACACATAGGTACAAGGCTAGGAAGCCACCCTCTTCCTCCCACTATTTGGAAGAGCAAGAGATGTCTCTCACACATCCTTTTCTCTCCTCTAAAACATGAAGTCCACTCCTAGCACTTTGAATAGAGTCCTAACACAAGGCTAATGAAAGAGAGGCACCTCTTCCACCAGCCACACCTCTCCTTATATAGGCCTAGGGTCTATTGTCCACATGACCACTCTACCCTTGACCTACATAACACACCCACTACCATCGGGGGCATAACCGTCCATCTTTTTTTTCCTCTCGCCCGAATGCCATCGGACGTTTCACATCTTTGCTTCATCCCGAAGCAAGCTCCGTGATGGTGCCATGTACACCACCAACCACCGCCACCGGTTTTGAGGCCCAAATCGGGAAACCGCCTTGCACGCTTCTGAAAGCACGACTTTCTTGTTGTTGATGTGTGTCACCTTGTCCCGTGATCCTGACCACCAGCAAGTCTGTTCCATTCCCTGTCCATCAGGCCCCCTTGTCACTTGCACCGGCATCCCGTTCGCCTTGACCTGATCAACACGCCGTCTTCATCACTACCACGGTTTTGAGACTCAACCGCGAAACCATTCGTGCTTCTTGCCTCTCCACATGTACGGTGTGGATCACCATTAACTTCACCCGGCATCCCGATTGTCTGGCCCCAAGGCCCCTACTTGTGCCCGATTCTCTCGCCGTTGACCGTCAAGTCGACTCCAGTGACCTACACATCATGAGACAAGCAAACACATTTCCCATCTCCTGCAATACCACCAATATCTCCACCAACTCCAGTTAGTCGAAACAATAATCATGCACACACACACATGCAATCCCCGGATTCCCGCATTTCAACTCAAATACCAAATCTGCTCAAGTCAATTACTCATCACATATATTGCAAACCATGGCAGATATCCACATGGTTTCTCAATCTCCCCCCTGATGAGTACATTGACAACTCTAAATGCACAACAATTAGAGATTTAAATGCAAAGCCAAATAAGCACATCCAAATGGCCAAACCCAAAGAAAAGTTGAAAACAAGCCATCTAGCAAGTAGGGATCACAAAACCAAGAGTTGGCAAAGAGAGTGACTTGAGACGCAAAGAATGTGAAAAGCGTAAGAAAGTGCTCAAGATCATGATATGCTCCCCCTCAGGTTGTGGTAGGTCTCATGTGATGCAAAATGGATCATATAAGTTTCTTAGCATTATTTGTGCATGACCCCAAAATCCCCTTTGGCAATGAACTCATCAAAGAGGCAAAAGAACAAACAAACATGCAATGCATGAAAATGCAAACCTAAGGAGCTTCAACAATTATGCAAACAAGCATTTAACTTTGCTAACCATAACCATAGTGCCATGAAGTGTAAAGGCAATAGCTCCCAATCATGCAAAGATCAAAAATAGATAGCAAGGCATAAACACCATGAGCTATACAAGCTAAGCAGATAGATTGACTAGCTTAGATAGAATCAAATTTTGCTTATCATGAGAAAATCTGCCACTACATGTATAAGTACTCCCATCCAAGGCTAAACAAGTAACAAGTGAATCAAAAGGATACTAGCCAGTCTCAATCTCAACTAGGGCAACAAGCATTTGCAGAAAATGAGCTCTACAAACGCTCACATATGCAATAGAGACTCAGTTGATCAAGTGATTATTGTTTATCCTCATGTGTCCTCTTATCCATGCGGAGGGTCGCACGATGGGTACGACAAACACCCCGAGGCTTCAAGTCACAATGTTTGGATTTAGCATTATGAGTAATTATTGATCAAAGCCCTTAGCAGATTTTTCAAGATTATGCACAAGACAAAAGAGCATGCCTTTACGGCAAAAGGAACACATGTTCCCACAATGTTACATCATGAGCTAAATATTTGCAAAGCCTTCCATTTCGCAAACACAAGGTGCCAAAGCCAAGACATCCTCTAGACTAGCCTCAATGCAAGTTCCAACAAGGATGAAAGCAATTATACACATGGTGAGCAAGTTTTAGCAAGATTAGATCACAAGGTTCAGAAGAAGCTCAGTGTACCTTTAAGATTAGCACGTTGCTCACATGAGTCTATAACAGGCCATCTAGAAAATCTAAGCATGAGAGATTACCATCACATCCACACAACTTAGCTCAAGCTCAATCATAGCAAAGAGAAATGCAAGAAAGCATAAGAATCAAAGCTCATCTACAAATGCATATATTACATATGAGATGCAATACAAAAATTATAAGATACATATATACAAGAGAACACCAACTCCCTCTCAAATGATGCCATAACGATGACAAACACGAAGTTCCCCACGAAGAAAAGCATGTCTCAAAGCATCTAGGGGCTTGGTAAGGATATCAGCTAGTTGGTTTCAGGTGTCGATGTATTTGAGCTCAACATCCCCCTTCTCAACATTGTCTCTCAGGAAGTGGAATCGCACATTGATGTGTTTGACCTTACCATGTTGGACTGGGTTTTGGCTAAGCATATGGCACTGGAGTTATCACACATGAGTGGAACACTCTTAAAAGTTAACCCATAGTCTCTCATGGTAGACACAATCCCTAGGATTTGTGAGCAGCAGCACCATACTCAGCCTCTGTAATGGATTGGGCAACACTCGATTGCTTACAAGAAGATCAATAGATCAAAGAAGTACCCAAGAAATGGCAAGTACCTGAAGTTCTCTTCCTATCAATTCTACACCCAGCAAAGTCCGCATCCGAATACCCAATGAGATCAAGAGATGAAGATGCAGAATATCAAAGACCGAACTCAAGGGTGTATTTGAGATACCTAAAGATGCGCTTGACAGCCTTGCGATGAATCACCCTTGCGGAAGCCTGAAAGCGAGCACAAAGACATACTGCAAAGTGTATGTCGGGTCTTGTCGCTGTCAGGTACAAGAGGGAGCCAATCATGCTCCTCTACTCCCTTTGATCCACCGCTTCACAGTCTTCATCAGGGTCAAGAGCCGTTGTAGTGGGCATTGGTGTAGACAACGGTTTCACATTGACCATGTCGAACTTCTTTAGGAGATCCTTCGTGTACTTGGCTTGATGTATGAAAGTGCCTTGCTTGCACTGCTTGATTTGAAGCCCAAGAAATAAGGTGAGCTCTCCCATCATCAACATCTAAAATTCACTTTCCATAGCTTCCTGAAATCTGGACACAAGAGCATGAGAGGAACCACCAAAGATGATATCATCCACGTAAATCTGAACCATTAGAAAGTCTTTGCCATGCTTTAGAGTGAACAAGGTTTTATAAATACACCCCATGACATAGCCATGCTCTAGCAAGAAGGTCTTAAGCCTAGCATACCATGTCCTAGGTGCTTGCTTTAGCCCGTACAAAGCCTTCTGAAGCTTGTACACACGGTTTGGGCAACTAGGCTAGCCTTGTTTCTCACAACATCACCATCCTCCCCATGTTTGTTTTTGAACACCCACTTGGTTCCTATGACATTGACATTTTTGGGAGGCTCTACAAGGGTCCAGACTTTGTTTCTCTCAAAGTTTTCCAACTCCTCATGCATGGCATTAACCCCATGTTCATCAGATAGTGCGTTTCCAACATCTCAGGGTTCAAAGGTTGCAACAAAGAGAGAATTGGTAAAGCAAGCAAGATGTGCAGACCTTCACCTTGTTGTCCTCTCATAGGGATTACCGATCATCTGTTGAGGTGGATGTTGACGCTGAATGTGATGAGGAGCCTCTCTCTCAGGGTGTACCTCCCCCTCAACCACAACTGGAGCTCGCTCGATAGCCGCTGAAGTCGATGTAGAAGCTTCTGGACCCTCTGCTGGAGTAGTGGTAGCAGCAGGAACAAGCTCAGATGAGAGATGAAGTGATTCATCGTCATCATCATCAAAGCCTTGTAGGTCCTCTTCTACAAAGATGCTTTCCTTCAACTCCTTGTCACCTACAGACTCAATCACATTCCTTACACAAGAGTTTGATCCATCAAAGGTTACATCGCAGGACTTTACGATGGTGTTAGTTTCCAAATTCAAAACTCTGTCAGAATGACCATGAAGAGAGCAACCAAGAAAGATGCCATCGGAAGATCTCGACTCAAACTTATCAAGATTGCCATGCTTGAGAATAAAGCACTTGTAGCCAAAAGCACGCAAATGAGAAACCGAGGGCTTTCTCCCAAGACGCAGCTCATAAGAAGTCACATTAAGAATTGAGCGCAAGAAAATCTGATTGGAAACATAGCAAGCAGTGCTAATGGCCTCATCCCAGAACCACCTCGGAGTCCTATGCTCATCGAGCATCATCCGGGCCATCTCCACCAGGGTTCTGTTCTTTCTTTCGACCACTCCATTCTGCTAGGGAACACGAGGTGCTGAAAACAAATGCTCAATACCATGCTCAAGACAGAAAGCATCAAAAGGAGGAGTTCTTAAACTTGGTGCCATTATCACTGCGGATTGTTCGTAATGCACCAGGGAGTTCCTTGAACAACCTCAAAGCTAAGCTCTGAAAGTGATGAAACACTTCATCCTTGCTCTCAAGAAAGTAAACCCATGAGTAGCGAGAGTAATCGTCAACAATCACAAGAACATACCACTTTCCACCCACCGAACGAACCCGAGAAGGACCAACAGTGTCCATGTGAAGTGACTCTCTAGGGCGTTCAGTCATCACCAAATTGATTGGTGGATGAGAAGCGGCAATCATTTTCCCATGACGATAAGGAGCACAAACAAAATCCTTATCAAATTTGATCTTAGGCAATCCTCGGATCAAACCTAGGCCACTCAAGCAACATAGCAAGTCAAAGCTCATGTGGTCTCCTATGCCATTTCTAGAGCTCAGAAGAAGATTGAGCAAACAAGCACTTGTGAGAACCAGGAGATCCAGCAAAATCAGCCAGAAAAACTTTGCCAATGCGAGAAATCCCACAAACCAAGGAACTACTCGAATCAAGAACACAAGGAGCATTCGACTTAAAGCGCACTTCCAAACCAACATCAAGAAGCTGAGAGACAGAGAGGAGATTGTACTTGAGATACTCAACCAAACCAACATCCTTGAGAGTGAATTTTTCATTTACCTTTACCGTGCCTCTTGCCTTCACTCTCCCTCTCTTGTCATCTCCAAAGGTCACATACTCCCGCCGCTTCAAGGGAGTGAGGCTGGAGAACCACTTTGCATCTTCGGTCATGTGGCATGAACACCCGGAGTCCATCAACAATTTGTTCTCCAAGCCTCCACCTGCTGCCTACAAAGAACGAGAAGGAAATGTCAATGGCTCAGTTGTGGGGTTAGTCAAAAGAGATTTGGGAATCCAGCACTTAACCATACGACTGGTAGTAGTCATCACAGTTCTTTGCACATTATCATTTGAACGCATAGGACGAGAACCACGACAGGGAAAACGTGGCCTGTCAAAGCGTCTCGACTCAAACCTTAGGTTGTGAGGATAGAAATCATCAATGTGAAAGCCTAATCCATACGAATGACGCTCACCACGATGGGGAAAACGTGGGGTGCCAAAGCGCTGCTGCGTAAAGCCTCTGTTTCGTGAATCAAAGCCATATTAGGAATGACCATGTCCATAATAGGCACGAGAAAAAGAGCAAGGCTGAAAGTCAACAAAATCATCATAAAAAGCATCCCTAGTCAACTCAGCTTGCTTCCTCTCAATCCTCTTACACCTATAACAGAATTCATCTAAGTGGCCCTTGTGATCACAAAACATGCAAATGTAGACACACTTAGGATTAGGCTTGGTTTGCATTGTAGGTTTGGGTTTTGGCTTCTCTGTTTGCTTTGGGTGGAAGGAGGGTTTGGGATTGGGTGGATAGTATGTGTCAGTGGGTTTGATGGTGTTTTCCTCATCCTTGTAGCTGGAGCTAGGTACAAACTTATCCACATTCTCACTCTCCTTGTCACACCTCTCAAATCGCAAGCCCAAGTTATAGGTTGACCTAGAAGCACTCTCCTTCACTCTTGCCAAATCACTCTCAATCTTCTCCTCACTCACTAGGGTTCCCTGGAGCCTAGAAACAAGATAGTCATTTTCCTGAACTAGGACTTTGTTTTCTTCCCTAGTGATTACTAGCTTGTCCTTGAGGGTGACACACACTTCACACGGATGTGGAAGAACTTTCGAGCGAGTCTCATGAAGCAACTTGGACTCAAGCTCTTTGACTTTGAGGGACTGAGATTCCAACTCATCTGTGAGCTTGGGGCACTTCTGACATGCACCCAAAAGAGTTGGTCTAGCTTTAAACTCATCAAGCTCCTTGAGGGCACTCTCAAGCTGACTGGCAACTTGAGCATGCACACTCTCCATCTGTGCAAGATCACTCATCAGAACTTCACAAGACTCACACTCTACAACCATGTCATCCTTACCAAGCTTAGACCTAAGCGAAGCAATTTCAAAATCAGCACTCTCCAACTTAGACTTAAGGTCTCTACTTTCACGAACAGCACTGCGAAGCTTATCAACTTGCAAAAGTAGAACATAGCGCAAATGATCAAGTTCAGAAGAGAGCTCATCAAGAGTAGGAGGTACATCGCTTGTGTCGGAGTCGGATCCAGAGTCGGTGTCGTGGTCGTTCTTTGCCATGAAGCAAAGCCTGGTGAAGTCATCCTTCCTCTTGACATGTGGCTTTTCGACCTCCTCCTCTGAGCTTGTAAGGCCTTCGCTTGATGTGAGGTCGACATCATGCAAGGTGGCAACACAGGCGTGTGCAATGGCCTTGGTGAACTTCTTGGAGTTCTTGCCCTTCTTGTAGAAGCGGTTCTTCTTCTACTTGAAGTCTTAAGTGTTGTTGTCGCGGTACTCAGCCTTCTTCTTCTTCTTGAGACAGTCAGCAATGAAGTGTCCCGGGTCACCGCACTCGAAGCAGGTTCTTGAACCACCTACTCTTCTCTCGTTCTGGTTGTTGTAGAACTTCTTGAACTTCATTGTGAGCAAGGACATCTCCTTATCAGGAACACACTCCATCTGTTCATCGAAAGCTGCAACAAGAGAAGACAAAGCAAACTCCAAAGAAGACTTGTCAAGTGAGGGGTTAGTTCCATAAGAAGCACAACTGTGATCACCCTTCTAAGAACAAGAAAGCAAAGCCATGCTAGAAGCAGGAATAGCAAGATTAGGACGAGATGTCCTAGACAGTTCATGAGATTTCAGCTTGCTATACAGTTGCTCATAGTTCAAGGTATTAAATTCAGCAGTTTCTTCTAGAGCGGCAATTTTAATCCCCCAAACATTTTCATCAAGTGAGTATAGTAGTTGCTTAGCTCTATGATTGTCATTGTACACAAGGTTACCACAAGCCCGCAAGTTGCACACAATTGCCTCAAACCTACGAAAGGTGTCATCTAGTGACTCGCCAGGTTTTTGTGCAAAGGTTTGGTACTATCTATTGTAAGAATCCTTATGCATAGACTTGACTTGGTTGGTACCCTCATGGTAAGTGCAGAGCTTAACCCACATAGCATGAGCAGTGTCAAGGTGTGCAACCCTATCATATTCACTCCTACCAAGTACAGGGAACAGAATATTGATAGCTTTGGAGTTGTTCTGATACCTGACTAACTCACCAGCAGATGCAGTGTTCAGGTCCTGTGGTATAGCATACTCCTGCTCAATAATCTCCCAAATTGCATATCCTTGACTCAGCAGATACGCCTTGGTCCGCGACTTTCAGTAGGAGAAGTCCTCTCCATCGAACATCCACAGCTTAACAATCTCCATTTGCTTCACCTACATGGTTAAAATACCATGTGTTTGCTGCCCCGCCTAATGGAAAAGGGAGCAACTTCCATTTCATGGTTTCTTGAGGAAACCCTTCAATGGCAAGAGTGGAGCAACAAAGCTCAAACTGTTGTAGGTGAGTATATGGATGTTCATTTTCTACCCCTATAAATGGTGTCTTCTGAATCAAAAGTATGAGATCCGGATGAATCTCATAGCTCGTGGCTGTGATTGAGTGTGATGAGGGTACGGGTTCTAGGAATTCACTCCTAGGGGCTGAGAAGTCACGGATGGATAGGGGATTCATTGAAGGAAAGAAAATAAGGGAAGAAAATAAAAAGAATCGGGTTCGGATGAATGTCAGCTACCGTTCCTCGGCAACAGCGCCAGAAAGCTTGTTGGCGATCCTTATGCCTAACAGAGAAATCCGCAAGTGTACGGATGCCGATGTGCCTTCACCCGGGAGTATTCTAAGGTATCGAATCCACGGGGAACGAGAAGTGAAATTCTATCCTAATCCAATTATAGTGAACAAAAGAGAAGGATAACAATAGGTTGAGAGAGTTCTCCAGCCTTGGCTTTATGTGACAACTTATATCCAAAAAATCATCAGACTCCAATATTTACTCTTGTTAACTTTGGGGCATAGTTCGCCGAGGTATGGAAAGGGATGAGAAGGGACCTCGGGTAAAACTACCATCAACGCCCACAAGCCCAACCCAAACGTGGTGGAATACAAAGGATAGCTCAGTGTTGTCACCACCTAACTACCTACCACACAGCCCGTGGGGTTGGAAACAAACTTCTACCTCTCACTCTCACTCCCTATTCTAATACATTTCTACAGCGTGGCGCTTGTTGTTCTCCTCTTCAATTATTGTTCTTTTCTGCTGAATTCCACTTCTATTTATAGGTGGCGAAGACTTGGCGGGTACTTCAAGGTGGAGGAGAGTCGGTGGGCAAAAGTTCCCCCGTCGGGCGGCCACGTGTGCCGGGCGGCATGCCCGCCGGGCGGTGGGCAAGGCCGGGCGGCCCTTGGATAAGGTCAGTTTCCCGACTGACCTTCTCCCGATGGCTAGGATTGCGTCCTGAAGGCGGTTGTTGGGTCGGTTGGCCTTTTTTCCTTTGGTTTTATGTCGGTAGGCATGGTAGGCTGGTTGGTAGGCTTAATGGGCCGAATGTCTTCGTAGGCCGGGCGGCAAGGTCCGCCGGGCGGCATAACTCGCCGGGCAGTATGGCTCGCCGGGCGGCATGGCACGCCAGGCGGCAGCCTAGGCCGGGTATCGACCCCCTCTCGGTGGCAACCCCGCCGGGTAGCAAGGTCCGTCAGGTGGCATAACTCGCCAGGCGGCGGCCTATTTTTGGTGCCATCCCCCTCCGATTCATTCCTTCACTTGTCCAAGTTGTGCCACGTGGGTGCCTTCTTTACTTCTCCACTTTTTACCCTCCTTAGTCCGAGGATGGAAAACGGCCTCATGGTGGAGTGTTTTGCTGGGTCGGCTGGGTCGGATGGTTCAGCCTCATGATGACTCTGTTTTGACCCGCCGAGTGGCTGTTTTCAGCCTGATATGACCCTGTCGGCTGGGTTCTGATTTCAGCCATCATGAACCTGCCGGGCCCTGATTTCAGCCTCATATGACCCTGTCGGCCTGCTGTTTTAAGGCAGAATTGGCCAACGGGGCATTTCTTCATGTTTTTACATAATTTTGGTCCTTTTGAACCTGCAAACACATATTTCACCAAAACTTGTGGAACTCATGAGTATAAAGATTATTTTCATTATATTATTACTTAAGATCCACATTTTTATGGGAAATTGGTAGTCGAAAATGGGAATTTATGACTACCAACAGTGTACTAGCCCCAGGAGTGATCAACCACAACAAGAAACACAGCGGAAACAAAAACGAAACAACAGAGATCCGAGATAGTCAAAAACCTCACAAACTGCACCTTACTGAACCACCACTGGCAGTGCCGATCAGGACCATCGGTAGTGCCGGTTGGCCCCATCGGTAGTGCTGGTGCGGGGTTTTGAGACCCACCGGCAGTGCCGGTCCTGGTCGTCGGCAGTGCCGATTGACCCCGACAGAACAGTAGAAACTTTCGGGAATTTGGAAAATCTTCTCCAAAACCTAACCAAACGAACTCCAAATGATGCGATTTTTGGAACAGTGAATCCTCATCACATCACGACCTTAATCCTAGAAAATCATCTCAATTGACTCAAGAAATCATCATGAATTTCAGATCTTGTGCCAAGAACACCAAAAAGGGGAAACTTGAGAAATCCTTCAAATCGAAGGTGCTAGAGCTATTGATTCGGTAAAGGATCCATAGAGGATTGTTCTAGCTCATCCTAGCAACAAGTTTCTCTAGAAATCCGAGCAAAAAACTTGTCCAAAAATGAGATAAAAAATCACCATGAAAATAGCTTCGAAAATAGGAAAGAGGGAATTTCGGGATTTAAGTGGACAGGGAAATCTTGAGCATGAAAATACTTCTCATATTAAAGAAAGGTGCTTACAAGATCCATAGGTACAAGGCTAGGAAGCCACCCTCTTCCTCCTACTATTTGGAAGAACAAGAGATGTCTCTCACACATCCTTTCCTCTCCTCTAAAACATAAAGTCCACTCCTAGCACTTTGAATAGAGTTCTAACACAAGGCTAATGAAAGAGAGGCACCTCTTCCACCAGCCACACCTCTCCTTATATAGGCCTAGGGTCTATTCTCCACATGACCACTCTACCCTTGACCTACACAACACACCCACCTACCACCGGTGGCATAACCATCCATCTTTTTTTTTCCTCATCGCCCGAATGCCATCGGACGCTTCACGTCTTTGCTTCATCTCGAAGCAAGCTCCGTGATGGTGCCATGTGTACCACCAACCAGCGCCAGCGGTTTTGAGGCCCAAACCGGGAAACCGCCTTGCACGCTTCTCAAAGTGCGACTTTCTCGATGTTGACGTGTGTCACCTTGTCCCGCGATCCTAACCACTGGTAAGTCTCTCCTAGTCCCTGTCCATCGGGCCCCCTTGTCTCTTGCACCGGCATCCTGTTCACCTTGACTTGGTCAACACGTCATCTTCATCACCACTGTGGTTTTGAGGCTCAACCGCGAAACCGTCCGTGCTTCTTGCCTCTCCATGTGTACGGTGTGGGTCACCCTTGACTTCACCCGGCATCCCGATCGTCTGGCCCCAAGTCCCCTACTTGTGCCCGATTCTCTCGCCGTTGACCGCCAAGTCGACTCTAGTGACCTACACATCATGAGACAAGCAAACACATTTCCCATCTCCTGCAATATCACCAATATCTCCACCAACTCCTGTTAGTCAAAACAATTATCATTTACACACACACATACAATCCCCAGATTCCCACATTTCAACGCAAACACCAAATCTACTCAAGTCAATTACTCATCACATATATTACAAACCATGGCACATATCCACATGGTTTCTCAGTATCTCAAGTTCAGATGTAGGATTGTGAATCTTGCATAGTGTGTCCACAATACTGTAGCTAGGCGTTGACACATGTGTGTAAGATTTGTGAGATGATGTCCTTTTAACAACCATGTAGTCTGAATTGAATTAATGGAAATGGTTGTCACTTCTGAAATTTTATTTATGCCTCTTGCAAATTTATATTCTTGCACATATGTCTTTATGGATTATTTTGATAAATAACTAATGTGCAACCGTATAAATTGCAGCATGGTACGTACTCGAAATCAAGATGATCCTGAGACCTCTCAGCAAGGAGCTAATGTTGAGCCCTCACTAGCTGAGGTATTGGCTGCTGCACTCAACTGGCAGCATAATGACTCTGAGCTGCTCCGCCGGCTGGTCGATATTACTGACTATGTCAACACTGAGAAGAAGAAGTGGTATGCATTCCTGCATGGTATGAATGCCACACCGAAGGAGCGTCGGACTTGGCAGACAACCGGCACCTACAACGACCTGGTCAATGCTGCTATTGTCCAGGAAGGCGCTATGCGCCAAGTTGAAGAAGAAGATCGCAAAAGGAAGGCCCCTGCTAGTGCCTCTGCTGTCCCACAAGCAAAGCATCAACTGATATACACTTCACCCACCGAACAGCATTTCCGGGCATCACCGCAGCAGCAGTATCAGCAATAGTTTGGCCCGAACTACTCAAGGCCACCGCGGCAACAGAACTTCCCACCCTGTGCACCGTACCAAAAGCAGAACAATCAGTATCGTGCACCATATCAGCAACAAGGAAATCAGAATGCTCGTGCCCCACAGCCCACTGATCATGGAAGCAACTATCCGTGCTATAGCTATGGTCATACCGGCCATTTTGCTAAGAACCGCACCGCACCCAGGCGCAACAACAACAACAATAGCAACCAACATCAGAACTAGAACAGGAATGCGAATGCACCATCTCGTGGTGCCCAAGTGAACTACACCAATGTTGAAGACATCCCTCAGGGCGAACCCGTGCTGATCGGTACGCTCTCACTCTATCGCCAGCCTGTCCTTGCACTTTTTGATTCTGGTGCTACGGATAATTTCATTAGCAAAGCTTGGGTGGAAAACTTTATCTCCACACCACCACCATAAATACATGCTACACCGTCCGCTCTCCCGCTGGACAAATTTTTGCTAACAAGGTAGTATGTAAAGCTCCACTAGAAATAAATCAAAAGATTTACCCCATCGATTTCATCATGCTCAAGAATCAAGAAATCGATCTAATCCTAGGAATGATCTGGATGAAAACCCATAGAGCCATGTTAGACATCGAGCCCCGTATCATTCACATCAACTCTCCCTTGCATGGACAAGACACACTTTCTCTAAACACCGATTCATCGAAAGCCCTGGTTGTCCATCACTTGGAAGGACAATCACTCGAAAGCATTCCCGTTGTTTGTGAGTATCCGGACGTGTTCCCTGAAGATATCTCTGGCCTCCCGCCTGACCGTGAAGTGGAATTTAAGATAGAGCTACAACCAGGAACTTCTCCAATAACCCGTCGTCCGTATAAAATGGCCCCGAATGAGCTAGCTAAATTGAAAAAGCAATTGAGTGAGTTATTGGAAAAGGGATTCATTCGCCCAAGCACTTCACCTTGGGGCTGCCCTGCTATTTTTGTGAAGAAGAAGGACAAATCGCTGTGTCTCATCGTTGATTATCGGCCTCTCAACAAAGTTACCATCAAAAATAAATATCCACTACCCCAAATTGATATCCTTTTTGACCAATTGGTTGGTGCCAAGGTCTTTTAAAAAATTGAGCTCCGTTCGGGTTATCATCAAATCAAGATCAAAGCAGAAGACATTCCGAAGACCGCCTTCTCTACTAGATACGGATCAAGATCAGAGCAGAAGACATTACAAAGACCGCCTTCTCTACTAGATACGTATTATTCGAGTATCTAGTAATGTCATTCGGATTAACAAATGCCTCTGCCCCATTTCATGTATCTCATGAATTCGGTATTCATGACAGAGCTGGACAAATTTGTTGTCGTATTCATTGATGACATTCTCATCTATTCTAAGTCCAAGGAGGAGCATGCTGAACATCTCCGCATTGTTCTTCAACGTCTCCGAGATCACAAGTTGTATGCAAAATTCAGCAAGTGTGAATTTTGGTTGGACCGTATGCCATTTCTCGGCCACATAGTTTCAGCAGAAGGAATCTCGATAGACCCCAACAATGTTTGAGATGTGCTAGATTGGAAGCCATCAAAAATAGTTCATCAAGTTCGTAGTTTCCATGGATTAGCTGGATATTGTCGTAGGTTCATCCCTAATTTTCCCAGTTATCCAAGCCTATCACAAGATTACTGAAAAACGATGTGAAGTTCGAATGGAGTGATAATTGTGAAGAAGCATTTCAGAAAATGAAGGAACTATTAACCACTGCCCCAGTGTTGGCTCAGCCAGACATCACTAAACCGTTTGATGTGTATTGTGATGCATCTGGGACAGGACATGGATGTGTGCTTATGCAAAGCGGTCGTGTCATTGCCTATGCATTGTGACAACTATGGAAGCATGAAGAACATTACCCAACTCATGATTTAGAACTAGCTGCAGTTGTGCTTGCACTAAAAATTTGAAGGCATTATCTACTTGGGAACTTAGTGCATATTTACACAAATCATAACAGCTTGAAATACATTTTCACTCAAACCGATCTGAACATGAGACAACGTCGTTGGCTAGAATTAATCAAGGATTATAATCTGGCAATTAATTATCATCTAGGCAAGGCCAACATAGTCGCCAACGCGCTAAGCAGAAAAATCCACTGTAATAACTTGGTGCTACAAATTCAGGACAGCAGCGACCTTGTAACTATTTCAGAACCTAGCCTTCGTGTTTTGCCTGCTATAGTGATCAACAACCTTAGTATACATTCCACCATTCATGAAGAAATCATTGCTGCACAAAAGAATGACATTGGTATGAATTATATGCGTCAAAACATTAAAAATGGTAAAGAAAAATGCTTCACACAAGACTCGGACGGTACCCTATGGTTCAGTAACTGTTTAGTAGTACCAAAGGACTTTGAACTTCGACAGAAAATCATGGATAAAGCACATCACTCCAAATACTCTATCCATCCGGGTAGTAATAAAATGTACCAAGAGCTAAAGAAGAATTTTTGGTGGATAAGAATGAAGCGAGAAGTTGCTCGATATGTTGCAGAATGTGATACTTGTCAGAGAGTTAAGGCTGATCATTTGAAATAGGCCGGATTACTTCAACCATTGAGTATTCCCGCCTGCAAATGGGAATACATCAGCATGGACTTTATTGTTGGCCTCCCTCTCACCTGTCAGAAGCATGATTTGATTTGGGTCATTGTGGACAGACTCACAAAATCTGCTCACTTCTTGCCAGTCAATAGCAGATATGGCACACGGCAGTATGCAGAGCTATACATCACAAGAATTTTGTGTCTTCATGGAGTACCCAAGCCCATTATTTCAGATCGTGGCTCACAGTTTGTCGCTCATTTCTAGGAACAACTGCATGCATCTCTGGGTGCAAGCTTAATTCGTAGTTCTGCTTACCATCCCGCTACCTATGGACAAACAGAGTGTGTCAACCAAATGTTGGAAGATATGATTAGAGCATGTTTTTTAGAACATGGTGGTAATTGGGATGAGTATCTACCTTATGCGGAATTTTAGTATAATAACAGTTACCAGGAGAGTGTGAAAATGTCACCATTTGAAGCACTCTATGGTCGCAGTTGTAGAACCCCTCTGAACTGTCCAAATCTGGAGAAAGAGTAACATTTGGTCCTGATCTTGTAAAGAATGCTGAAGAAAAAGTTTGTACCATTCAGGCAATTCTTAAAGCTACTAAATGCCGTCAAGAAAAGTATGCAAACAGATGACGTAGACCACTATATTTCAATAATGGTGACTACGTCTATCTCCGAGTGTCACCTATGAAAGGTATCCAACGGTTTGGAGTCAAAGTAAAGTTAGCTCCCCGTTATATTGGACCATTCCAAATTCTGGAACGATGTGGAAACATAGCCTACAAGCTCGAGTTAGCTGCTAACTTGTCTGGAGTTCACAACAGCTTTCATGTCTCTCAGTTGAAGCGGTGTCTCAAACCACCTATTGACAAAATCTTGGAAGACTATGACCAACATCAACCACACCTCACATACTCCGAATAACCAATAAAGATCCTCGATGAGAAAGAGCGCACGACTTGTAAAAGAACAATCAAATTTTAGAAGGTTCAATAGAGTAATCACTCGGAAGATGAATCCACTTGGGAATCCAAAGAATTTATGAGTACACATTACCCAAAATTTTGGTCGTCATACACAGGTATATTTTGACCACTGTATTTCCCCCTAGTTTGCCTTGTTCATAATCTCGGGATAAGATTTCTTTAAGGAGGGAGGGCTGTGACACCCAGGTGTCTCATTTTTGCCTAACAATCTTGATGAGCACAAATTATAGTTAAGGGTAGCATGAAATAATAAAGCCTCACTCAAATTGGAATTAGTCCTAGGCAATTAAAAAACCCGGCAACCAAGATATAGAAGCAACTTAAAAATTTCAATATAACACATGCCAAATAAATTCACAATCATATTGGTAATAATAAAATAGAATTATATGAATTTAGTGAGCATTTTACTAATTGTGGAAATACCCCAATTAATTAATTAAAACATAGAAACCTTTCATAATGGGGAAATAACTATAAAATAATTATAAATCCTCTGGTAAATTGGGTCCCACCAGAGCACCACAAATATCCCAAAGGACTTATGTGCAAAATCCCAATTCATTTGGAGGGCCCTAGCTATTTGTTTTGGATTTATTAGGAACCAGGGACCTAGTTGCAAGAAATCTGAAAGTTTTAGGGGGTTCAGAGAGAAATCTTTTTCTTCTTCCTCTCACTGGCGCAGAGCTCTCTCCCGGCCACACGCCAGCTTCTCCTAGCTGTACGCCAGCTTCTCCCGGCCGCACGCCATAACCAAGAACTTCTCCAATAACCCGTCATCCGTATAAAATGGCCCCGAATAAGCTGGCTGAATTGAAAAAGCAATTGAATGAGTTATTGGAAAAGGGATTCATTAGCCCAAGCACTTCACCTTGGGGCTGCCCTGCTATTTTTGTGAAGAAGAAGGACAAATCGTTGCGTCTCATCATTGATTATCGGCCACTCAACAAAGTTATCGTATAAAATAAATATCCACTACCCTGATTGATATCCTTTTTGACCAATTGTTTGGTGCCAAGGCCTTTTCAAAAATTGACCTCCGTTCGAGTTGTCATCAAATCAAGATCTGAGTAGAAGACATTCCGAAGACCACCTTCTCTACTAGATACGGATTATTTGAGTGTCTAGTAATGTCATTCGGATTAACAAATGCCCCCGCCCATTTCATGTACCTCATGAATTCGGCATTCATGCCAGAGCTGGACAAATTTGTGGTAGTATTCATTGATGACATTCTAATCTATTCTAAGTCCAAGGAGGAGCATGCTGAACATCTCTGCATTGTTCTTCAATGTCTCCGAGATCACAAGTTGTTTGCAAAATTTGTGAATTTTGGTTGGACCGTGTGCTATTTCTCGGCCACATAGTTTCAGCAGAAGGAATCTCGGTAGACCCCAGCAAAGTTCGAGATGTGCTAGATTGGAAGCCACCGAAAACAGTTCATCAAGTTCGTAGTTTCCATGGATTAGCTGGATATTATCGTAGGTTCATCCCTACTATTCCCAGTTATCCAAGCCTATCACAAGATTACTGAAAAACGACGTGAAGTTCAAATGGAGTGATAATTGTGAAGAAGCATTTAAGAAATTGAAGGAACTATTAACCACTGCCCCAGTATTGGCTCAGCCGGACAACACTAAACCGTTTGACGTGTATTGTGATGCATCTAGGACAGGACTTGGATGTGTGCTTATGCAAAGCGGCCGTGTCATTGCCTATGCATCGCGACAACTACGGAAGCATGAAGAACATTACCCAACTCATGATTTAGAACTAGCTACAATTGTGCTTGCACTAAAAATTTGGAGGCATTATCTACTTGGGAACTTAGTGCATATTTACATAGATCACAACAACTTGAAATATATTTTCACTCAAACCGATCTGAACATGAGACAACATCGGTGGCTAGAATTAATCAAGGAATACAATTTGGAGATTCATTATCATCCAGGCAAGGCCAACATAGTCGCCGACACGCTAAGCAGAAAAATCCACTGCAATAACTTGGTGCTACAAATTCAGGACAGCAGCGACCTCATAACTATTTCAAAACCTAGCCTTCATGTTTTGCCTGCTATAGTGATCAGCAACCTTAGTATACATGCCACCATTCGTGAAGAAATCATTGGTGCACAAAAGAATGACAATGGTATGAATTATATCCATCAAAACATGAAAAATGGTAAAGCAAAATGCTTCACACAAGACTCGGACGGTACCCTATTGTTCAGTAACCGTTTAGTAGTACCAAAGGACTTTGAACTTCGATGGAAAATCTTGGATGAAGCACATCACTCCAAATACTCTATCCATCCGGGTAGTAATCAAATGTACCAAGATCTAAAGAAGAATTTTTGGTGGACTAGAATGAAGCAAGAAGTTGCCGGATATGTTGCAGAATGTGATATGTGTCAGAGAGTTAATGCTAACCATTTGAAACAGGCCGGATTACTTCAACCATTGAGTATTCCCGCCTGGAAATGGGAAAACATCAGCATGGACTTTATTGTTGGCCTCCATCTCACCTCTCGGAAGCATGATTCGATTTGGGTCATTGTGGACAGACTCACAAAATATGCTCACTTCTTGCCAGTCAACAACAGATATAGCGTACAACAATATGCAAACAGATGACGTAGACCACTATATTTCAATAAAGCTGACTACGTCTATCTCCGAATGTCACCTATGAAAGGTATCGAACGGTTTGGAGTCAAAGGAAAGTTAGCTCCCTGTTATATCGGACCATTCCAAATTTTGGAACGATGTGGAAACGTAGCCTACAAGCTCGACTTACCTGCTAACTTGTCTGGAGTTCACAACACCTTTCATGTCTCTCAGTTGAAGCGGTGTCTCAAACCACCTATTGACAAAATCTTGGAAGACTATGACCAACATCAACCACACCTCACATACTCCGAATAACCAATAAAGATCCTCGATGAGAAAGAGCGCACGACTTGTAAAAGAACAATCAAATTTTAGAAGGTTCAATAGAGTAATCACTCGGAAGATGAATCCACTTGGGAATCCAAAGAATTTATGAGTACACATTACCCAAAATTTTGGTCGTCATACACAGGTATATTTTGACCACTGTATTTCCCCCTAGTTTGCCTTGTTCATAATCTCGGGATAAGATTTCTTTAAGGAGGGAGGGCTGTGACACCCAGGTGTCTCATTTTTGCCTAACAATCTTGATGAGCACAAATTATAGTTAAGGGTAGCATGAAATAATAAAGCCTCACTCAAATTGGAATTAGTCCTAGGCAATTAAAAAACCCGGCAACCAAGATATAGAAGCAACTTAAAAATTTCAATATAACATATGCCAAATAAATTCACAATCATATTGGTAATAATAAAATCGAATTTTATGAATTTAGTGAGCATTTTACCAAATGTGGAAATACCCCAATTAATTAATTAAAACATAGAAACCTTTCACAGTGGGGAATAATTATAAAATAATTATAAATCCTCTGGTAAATTGGGTTCCACCAGAGCACCACAAATATCCCAAAGGACTTATGTGCAAAATCCCAATTCATTTGGAGGGCCCTAGCTATATGTTTTGGATTTATTAGGAACCAGGGACCTAGTTGCAAGAAATCTGAAAGTTTAGGGGGTTCAGAGAGAAATCTTTTTCTTCTTCCTCTCACTGGCATAGTGCTCTCTCCCGGCCGCACGCCACCGCCTACACCTCCTAGCCTTGGAACCCCGCGCTACTACAGGGCGTCAACGCCGTTCAGTCCCATCGCCCTTCCGCGTTTTCCCCATTTCTCCCCATCCCGCCTTCAATTCTGCTGCCCGACCGGCACTGTCAAAGCCATGGAAGGAGCTCACCCAACCGCCTGTGCTCGACCGCTCTCCTTTCGGTAGACAGCTTCCATTCGTGCGTGCCCAACCATCTCCTCTCCCCCTCTGCGCCATGAACCGGACCGGCCGACAAAACTTCAATGCCAAGCACCTTTGCCGCTCTCATTTCCCCTCTATTCCATTCCCCTCTACGCAGCATCAATGCGCACTAGTGAGCCACACGGAACTGAGCTTCTCCCCTTAACCCAGATCTCTGTCTCCTTCTACTTTCTCCCCGTCCCTCACCATTCGCCATTACCGCTTCAAGACTCGAGCTTGAGCCCCGCCATCCCCACTGTTCCACTGCTTCCCGAGCCAAACCAAGAGTGCAGCCTACTTCACACAAACCCCTCCCACTCTGATGCTCATCACTCGAGCAGAACCAGTTTGAAATCAAACCAATTTGGGAAGAATCAAGAACAACTCCCGTTCGAGCTCCATCGGTGCCGACTTCAAATTCGCTGAAATTGGTGAGCCATCGGCCTTGATTCTTTTCAAACTCATGCGCAACATGATCTGATACATTCCTACCCATTTCCCCTGCCTTGTTTTCTTCTCGCAAAGCCACGGTATATCAATTTCTCTGGCTCTGGTCCCCTCCGCCGCCAAAACCCGAAGCCGCCCCACGACAAGCACTACCCTCTGGCCCTCCCCATCGAACTCCATCATGATGCCGAGCTTTCCCTCGCCCCCCATAAAGCTTTACGAGAAGATGACACTCGATTTCATGCCCCAGACCTCCACCGCAACATCGCCGAACCTCTCCCATCCACCGCCTCTCGTCGACGGCCACCTTCCGATGAGACCCCAACCTTGCGACCCCCTCCAGTCGTTCCGCCTCATCACCCTCGTCACATGGACACACTCGCGACAAGCTTCCTCCCAGCAACGCGCCCAGCAGCGAGCTCTCCAGCGAGCTGCCCTCCCTCTGGTGGCGCTGACTGGCAGCCACGCTATCGCCCATGTGGCATTGACGTGGCATCTACATGGCTCTGATGTGTCGTCTACGTGGCAGTCCTTCAACCCGAAAATACCAGGAAAATGTCAGAAAATGCTTAGAACGTGAAAAACCATAATAAATCGAATATAAATCCAATGAGGCCCAAGTAAATTTTGTTAGATTCATCTTGAAGAGATGTATTTTAGTAAAATTATAAATCATTGTCTTTGTACATGTATTTTTATTAACACATTAAATTATCAAAACACTGAATAACTCACCAGAAATTCTAGGAATAAAATTAATTATTGATTTTTGGCATGCTTATTAAAACATGATTATCTACCACCACAATTTTTGGCTTGGTAAAATATGAATTATTTTATGCTCTAGAATTTATTTAGTATGCTTGCTCAAATTAATCCTAGTAAATAATTTATAAATATTTTTCCCTTGCAACTTGGCTAGAAATCACTCATATATGCCTCTGTGCACAGTAAATCAACCATGTCCAGAAATATAAATTTACTATACTAATTAATTTAATTGCTCATATCACTATTTCACTCTATTTAAATGCATAAGGAATATCCAGCCATAAAATAGTAAAACTCTAATTGCTTCTTTGAAGCATATGTCCACCAGAACATGATAATAAGATTAATAATCACATTTCATTGCATTCGCCATATCATTGCATGTTATGGTGTTATTTTAATACCGTTAACGCATTCTTCATCATATAGGTAACGACAACTAGGAGCAAGAAGAGGATTTTCAGAAGGATATTGACCCTCAACAGCAAGAAGTTGTAGTTGCTAACACTAGTGTTGATCAAGGCAAGCCCTTGTTTGCATTCACCTTTTTTTTAAAAGTTTGCTAGTTTATAATATTACTAGTGTCTGTAATTATGATTGTATTAGGTCATAGGAGTTGATTGGAACCCACCTTGCATGATACCCAAAATGACCTATGCTACTATTATTAGAACTTGGTAGGATCGGTACTGTTTTGCTATGCTTAGTAATTAATAGTCTCGATAGATATTATTACTAAGGAGTGAACTTGATCACTAAATCAAAATTGGATGAAAGAAGTTTACTTTGATGTTATGGCCGGGCAGGGACTATGCATGTATAGGTTGCAGCCACACATGGGTGTTGACTACGGTAGCCCTGCCTTGCCCACCCTAGGACTCGTCCGTGGTCGGCCCCTTGATCAAGTATCGAACAGTACCAAAAGCATGCTAGTTTATGGGCACTAGTAAACCGATGTAGCATTAAAGGTCACTTGCATTGAGGACGGTTAAGGTGCGTTGGTCTTTGACCCTCCTGCTGCTGGAGTGGGCGGTTCATACCATAAAGTACTGTTGGCAGAACGGCATGCCCACTCGGTCTGAGGTGTAAGTTTTTTCTTACAAAAGGATGCCATATATGACCTTAATTGGTGCGTATGTGTCGTGTATTTCGGGTTATCTGTAGCTGGTGTAAATCAATTGCAATTGCAGTCTCTCGTAGTAATGAGTACCACTTGGTCATCGCGCCAATCACGTAGTTGCACATGATACTTGGAAATTGATTATGATGCTTATTGTTGATGTTACCACTATTGCTCTTATGTTGTACTTACTTTATGTATTATTTATTGCCTTATGATGCTTCACTAAAGTTACCTTTCTGCTCTACCCAATTAAGTTGAGAAATTGAAACTTGATAGAACTAATAGGATGCTTAGTGCGAGTGCTTTCAAACAAGCCACCTATTAGAGCCATTACATGTCTAGGTGTTCGACGGGTAAGTCTTGCTGAGTAATTAGTACTCAGGCTTTGTGCCATTGTTGTTTTTCAGGTAATGAAGAAATAGAATTGCCTGTAGATGTGATGCCTTGGGACATGCAAGGCCCTAAGGGTTGGACTGCCCACTGGGAGTCTGACTTGCCGCCGTAGTGATGTTGTGTGGTGCTAGAGTGATGGTTCTTCGGGCATGAATCATTACTATGCTGTATCATCGAGCTCGTAGTTTCTTATCATTATTGCTTCTACTATTTTCAAAACATTATGAAACTTGTATTATTCAGCTGCACTTTGATCACCGTAATGATATAATATTCAACTTAAATTTAGATCAATGTTGTATTATCAAGTGTCTGCATTATCAGCACCATCGAGACCTCAATCCTCCGAGAAAAAGGGGACGCCTCATGATTCTACGTGTTGTGGGCTGTCAGTTCATTTATGATCACAAGCACCCCTCCTATCATGCTGAAGAAATTTCATCTCATTGCCACACCTCCCAGAGATGGATCTCCTCCTCCAGCAGCAACAGATGTGCCTTAGATATCTGTAGCAGTAGCAGTAGCCGCTAGTCCTAGTGCTGCTCCTCGCCCCCGCCACCGCTCGTCCAATGTCACCTGTGCCATGAAGGCCATGTTTTGCATATGCCGGGACATAGCAGCCACGGTTAGAGAGCAGCATCAGGCTCTCTCTCAGATGCAGTCTGACCTAAGGACCCTCGTCGCTTCCACCAGTATTGAGCTTCCACCTCCAGTTCAGTTCACTCCTCTAATGAACATGAGTACTTATGATGATCCCTAGGGTATCTACGCTCAGGCTACAAAGGTTGTCCAGCAGGCGGAGGATAATGATGAGGACGTCGATGATACCAGTACGGATGAGTGAGGCTTTAGTAGCTTCTTTTCCCTTTTTGGTGTTGTGATGCCAAAGGGGGAGAAGAATGTTATCTTTTTTTCTAGTTTTTTGTTTTGTGAGTTGTGAGAGTGATGGACAAATTTGTATTTGCTTGCTTGTGGTTTGTGCTTGTAAAACTCTCCATTTATGCTTTATGAGTTCTTGTGCCATTAATGTCTATTGTAATGTCGTATTGTTGGTTTTCACTTTCTAGATGCATTTGTGTGAAAATTCTTGTCATTTACATTGTCTCAAACTCTTATGCTTAATGGTTGCAATTTGTCTCATATGCACGGTGTTAGGGGGAGCTCTCACATTTCTATCTAAAATATGTGCAATTGTTATTGGTGTTCTCTATCATTCTCATGCACACATTTAGGGGGAGCTCCACTTCTCTTCCATATCATAAAATGAATTTTATTGTCTTTTTCAATGAAATCTAGTTGTATTGTCATTAATCACCAAAAAGGGGGAGATTGAAAGTGCATCTAGGCCCCTAATTTTATTTTGGTGATTCACATCAATACAATTAAAAATGGACTAATGTTTTTATTGAGCATGTGTGTAGAGTATTATTTGAAATTGATGAATGAAATGCATTGAAACAAAAATGGAAAAGGAGATGGTCATTTGTCTCAAATTGAAAGTCCAATATATACTCAAGAATTAAGATGATGGGGTTTTACTTTTATCTACTGAGTATAGGAAAACCGTACTATTAAGAGGGGTAACAATTTACAAAGTTGGTAAAGTCTAGTGCTCAAAATTCCAATCAATTCCCATTTAGCCAGTTCTATTTTTCCTGTCATCGGCAGTGCCGGTGGCCTTCCTCGACGGCCCCGACCCCCCCCCCCCTTCCTAGAGGCATTGTGAAGTCCAGACTTCTCTGGCTGTGGCTCATCGGTAGTGCTGGTCCCTCAAATCGGCAGTGCTGATCATCGCTCCCAGAGAGTCTCTCTTTCTATCTGGCTCTGGCTGTAGCTCACCGGTAGTGCCAGTCCCCTCTCATAGAGACTTTGTTTTTCCTCGAGTTCTCTGGCTGACTCTGATTGGCAGTGCCGGTCTTCTATATCGGCAGTACTAGTCAAGGTCTCCTAGAGACTATTCTCCCTCTGTGACTGCCTCACCGGCAGTGCCGATGCATGGATCGCTAGTGCTGGCACGGGTCGAATCCTTGCTCTATGATCTATGAAAATGTTTTAGAAATAGTACCGGCTGTGCCGATGGCTCGATCGGCAGTGCCGGTGCGGGGTGTCCAGGCTGGCCAACGGCTCTTTCTGAGCACTTTATATAAAAGGGCTTCACCCCACTTTGCGCCTCCTCTCTCCAGTCCAAAATCTAAAGGCACCTTTGAGTTCCACTCTCCTCACTCTCCCTCTCCAAGTCAAAGCTTCATTCCTTGAGCTAGGGTTTGAGTGAGCTATTGATTCTTAGTGAAAAAGAGCACCATTCCACTCTTGAGCATTCAACTTCTCCATCATTGTGACTTGTGCTTGTTACTCTTGGAGCTTTGCTCCTAGATAGTTTAAGGTGCTCGTAGAGCTCCCGACTTGTGTGGTCACGGCTCGGGAAGTTTGTATTACCCATCCCGCAAGGGAATAGATAGTGGAGAACTCGAGCTCAATCTTTGTGGTCGCTTGAGTGAGAATAGGGTTGAAAGAGACCCGGTCCTTTGTGGACTTCTCAACAGAGACATAGGGTTCTTTGCAAGCCTGAACTTTAGCAACTAATCTTGTGTCTCCGTGTGCTCCTATATTTACTTGTTATTTTATTTTTTATGCTCAAGGGTTTGCTCTTGTATTTGCTTAAATTACTAGATCTACTTCTGTAGCTTTTATTTAGTAGTTACTTATTGTTGTAGAGCTTCCTTTCAACCATTGTTGTAGTCATTTATCACCTAGTAACTACAAAACCACTTAAACCTAGTACTTACTCGACAATATGTTCATCCATCAGCACTGCCGATCCCCATCACCATTTCACAAGATTTCTAGATTTGCCTATTCACCCCCCTTCCTCTATGCAACTTTCAGATGACCATCGGACATGTCCGACGGCCCAACGTGTGTAAGCTTCAAGACTATTGATGGAGGGATCCCCAAGGTATTAATGTTTTGGTGATAGATGACAACTACGAAATTATGGGCTAATATGTACACGAGTGTTGTCAATATAGGAATCATCTCTAAACTCAACTACAAATCATATGGATGATGGTTGCCTAGGCGATTGATGACAATGAGCACAAGGATTGAGGCTTGTGAGCTTGATGGAGTCCAAGTATTGATGGAGATGGATCAAAGCTGAGGACAAGCTATGGAGCAAGTATTAGAAACACTTTTCTAGTTGTCAGGGCTTTGAGTCCATAGGAAAAACCCGACTATCAAGGGGGTCTAGGTCATTTCTCTTAGGTCATGTCTAGTCGGTGATGTGCATGGATGCTCAGTGAAATCTCAAGCACTAGGTGGCAGTGGAGAAGCCAAGGAGCTGTTCGGAGAAGCCGAGAAATGAAGTCAAGCGAGGATGAGAAGTTTCAGCTTCTGGACGGAGAGACCGGACAGTCAGTCAAGGAGTGACCAGACTATACGATCATCAGACGAGAGAACAATCCAGCGAGAAGACTCCACGAGGAAACTACTAGAGTCGAGCTTGTAGAGACCGGACTGTCTAGTCTGTACAAGATGACTCTGGGCAGTGAGGAAGTAGGAGCCGAAATGTTTCTGGACTGGAGAGAGAAATGGACCAGACGGTTCAGTCAATAGGGCAGAACCGTTGGTGCAGAGGATTGCACTGACTGGACGGTCCAGTCAGGCAATGACCGGATAGTCCGGTCAGTAGGCCCAGAAAGTTGATTTCATCAAGCAACGACTTGTTGGAGGTTGGAAGCTTATATAACTTCATTGCTGGGGTCTTGGAGACCTCTCTTGGCCAGTGGAATTGCTAGGAGCATTTAGTGAGAGCCAAGAGGAAAAGAGGAGAGCACTAGGAGGAGATATTGCATATCTTGAGAGTGCTAGTGAGAGTAACTTGAGCATTGATGCACATCTAAGGCTAGGGTGTCCTAGAGGGTGTGATCTAGGTTGTTACTCTTGGTCTATGGTGAGACCTAGACCGGTTAGGTGTCGATGATCGAGCCCATCGTGATCGGTTGTGAAGGCCGTCACATGTTTGTACCTGGTTTGAGCTCGTCGGTGAAAGGGGCATCAATAGTGAGCGCCCGTGTCGGCTCGAGGAGTCCGGCAAGTTCTCGAGGGAAGTGAGCTTATGCCTATGTGGCAGCGGTGACACGCACCGTGTCTTTACTCCGGGAGTGATTGCGGGCTTGTGGGCGAGAACTCCACATCGGTGGCGGGAGGGACTAGGACTCTGGCAGGAGTGGTCCAATGAGGAGTAGGAGAAGGTGCCATCCTTTTGAGACATCGGGAAAAAATCAAGCATCTTTTGCCCCCCTCTTTACTATTCTGCAATTATGTGCTAGTAATGAGGTTGAATTGTGGCTTGCATAGGCTAGTGTGTTTGGCTTTCGCACTTGCTTTCATCATGAACACTAGCATGAGTAGGGTCTTGGCCTACTAGAATTGCTTAGGTTGCAACAATTGTTAGGTTCAAGTAGTGTGAATTGAAGTTTTCAGATTCGTGAGCGGCTTACCGATTCACCCCCGCTGTCGGTACGCCTTCGGTCCTTACGAGTGGTATCAGAGCCAAGTTCTCATCTTTGAGGCTTCACCACCTTGAGTAAGGATGCCAGGACAGGTGGGGAGTGTTCTCATATTCAATGGGGAGGACTACGGGTATTGGAAGGCTCACATGCAAGCCTACCTGGAGTCCATTGATCCATAGATATGGATGGTCACTCACAAGTCTGATGCGGATGTGAACCTGCTTGAGCCTGATTTTATAAAGAACAATGTTAACGCCAAGAATGCTCTATTTGCATGCATATCTAAGGATGGCTTTGCTAGGTAGGATTCAAGTTCTACAACACATGGTATCTGGACTGAGATTCAGAGTCTCCATGAGGGTACCAGTGATGTCAAAGAGGAAAGATATTATGTGCGAAAGAACAAGTATGATAACTTCACTTGATTGTCACATAAGAGAGCTAACACTGTTTATCATCACTTTCATGTACTAGTGGAGGAGATCAATGCTCTTGGGGATGACATCAAGCTGAAGCCTGTTGAGGTGATAAGATGATTCTTGAGGCTATTCAAAGATCCCAAGTATGAGTCCATTGTTGGCGGTTCTTAAGCCTAATAGGGAATATCTGCAAGCATACAGATGCCAACGTAGCCATCACCCGGGAGTATTCTAGAGTATCGATTTCCACAAAGAACGAGTAAAGTGTCACTCCTAATCTATCAAGTCCTTGTGATAAAGGGGGCAGAACAAAGTGTACTCCATAAGGAAAAGAAGTCCTAATCTATCAAGTCCTTGTGATAAAGGGGGCAGAGCCATGCCGAGCGACCCTTGGATTATGTCGGATTCCTAACCGACTTCCCCCGGATGGCTCATATTTCACCCCAATGTTGGTTGTTAGGTTGGTGTCTACCGACTTCTTCATTTTGGGATCGGTAGGTTTCATGGGCCTCATGGGCTGGCAGCCCTGGGTTGCACACCTAGGCCGGGCGGTGGCCTGGGCCGGTTGCTGACCCCCTCCGGGTCGCCCCGTGACTTCTCCCGGTTATACCACTTGTGGACCTCTTTTCCATAGCCATATTTCATTACTTTTTGTCCGGGTGGAGAAATCTGCCTCATGGTGGTGTGTTTTGCAGAATTGGACGGGTCGGAGGATCAGCCTGATGATGACTCTATTTTGACCAGCCGGGTGGCTGATTTCAGCCTGATATGACCCTGTCGGCTAGGTTCTGATTTCAGCTGTCACGACCCTACCCGGGCCCTGATTTCAGCCTCATACGACTCTGTCGGCCGGCTGTTTTACGGTAGGATCGGTCGACGGGGCATTTCTTAATGTTTTTACATAATTTTGGCCCTTTTGACCCTACAAGCACATATCTCACCAAAGCTCGTGGAACTCGTTAGTTCTATTACGGATCAAGATTCTTTCCAAGAGTTTGATGCTTGTCAAAGTTTATTTGGTAGGCTTAAAAAGGAAAATAAAGACTACCAACACCCTCCTCCACGCTTAGGACTTTGCTGTCCCGAGCAAAGTAGAAATGAGGAAAAGGGAAAGGGTGAGGTAGTTCTCATCATGCTTCGCATATATAAAGACTATCCATGACTTTCCATGCCCAAGGGGTTTTAGGTGGCTAACAACCTTGTCTTCAAAAGTTGAGAGATGGAACAACAAAGGGCAATCAAATCTTTCTATATTCGAAGAAACTTAAATTTTGTTTGTTTGTTTTTGTTTTTTTTAAATATAGCTCCGGATCACAAGTTATTCTCAATTGATGCTCTCAAATCACTCAAGGTGCTTTTGATTCCTCTCAATGGCCAGTGGCCAAAATTTCCTTATATATTAAGGCTTATGTAGGGCTCGAGGCGGGGAATATTAAGGCCGCATACCTGTACTTCATTTGTTACTAAGTCAAACCACGGATCCATGGATAAAACAAGTCATGAGTTATGATCAAGTCATGTGCATGATGACGGGGTGTATGGATGAATGAATGGTGGTGGATGCTCCTTTTGAAGTGATTTCTCTCTCTCTTTTGTATTTAATGTATAGAGGAGATCATGGGCTATTCATGATTCAATTTTTTTTGAATAGCCTCATAGCTCTTTTTGCAATGATTTTTGGAGGGAGATTAACATATGTGGTGGAGCCTGTTATTTTAATGAATGGTTATGGCGATACTTGAGGCAAACTACCAGTATAGAAGTGTCGACATATGGAGTGGTATGAGTGTGCACATGGACTTCATCAAGAGCACATAACAAGTATCTGACAAGGGTCACGACAATTTGACAAAGTTCAATGAAGATAAAGGTGGCAAAAGCAATAGGTTTTCATTAAAAGCATCATCTGGCTTTGGTAGGAATAAAATCATCATGGAGAAGATTGTGAGTCTGGAGTTCTCATTTGTAAGAAAGGAAAGAGGAAGAATGTTCACTTGGTGTTGAGAAAGATTAAATTCTCCATTGTTATATCACATTTATCGACAATTTAGACAAGGTTTTCCTATGCAATGAGTGTTTCCCAAGGGCAATAAGAGAATGCAAGGAGCTATCTTTCTACAACAAGCATGGTTGGTAGGATAGTTTTATATTAACAAGCTAAACATTTTTAATTATGATAGGAGTTTGAGTTAAAATTAGAATAACCAGCTATACCCATACCTCCTGAAGTGGCCAGGTGACCTGTGTTGTGGCACTTCATGCCGCCCGACGGGGCGTGCCACCCGGCGGGCCATGCCGCCCAGCGGGCTCTGTCGCCCGGCGAGGTTGGCCACCCGGTGGGCCCCGCCGCCCAGCGTGCTTTACTTTGCCGTGAGGTGCGCTGGTGTGTCCTTTGTCAAAATTTTGACCCGTTTCCTAATTTGACATAAGACTCGGCCATTTGTGAGATACAAAGTCCGACCTATGTGTTGCCACATGTGGCGCCCCTTCCCGGAGGATCGAGGTCCCGACGGTGCTCCCCTTTCCGGAGGATCGAGGTCCCGACGGTGCTGATAACGCAGACACTTGATAATACAACATTGGATCAAATTTAAGTAGAATATAACATCATTAAGTCATCAGAGTGCAGCGGAATATTACAAGTTCATAATGTTTTTGAAGACACAACGAAAGCAAATAACAATAAGGAGCTACGAGCTTGACGATACAGCATAGTAATGGTTCATGCCCGAAGAACCATCACTCCAGCAACACACATCAATACTGCGGCGGTGAGTCGGACTCCCAGTGGGCAGTCCAACCCTCAAGGACTTACATGTCCCAAGGCAGCACATTCTCAGGGAACTCTACCTCTTCATTACCTGAAAACAACAATGGCATAAAACCTGAGTACTAATTACCCAGCAAGACTTACCCGTCAGACATCTAGGCATGCAATGGCTCTAATAGGTGGCTTGTTTGAAAAGACTTGTACTAAGCAACCTATCAGTTCTATCAAGTTTTATTCATCAAGTTAATTGGGTAGAGCAGGAGGTAACTTTAGTTGCAACAATAAGATAATAAAGCAATACATAAGGTAAGTACAACATAAGAGCAATAATAGTATCATCAACAATAAGCATCATAATCAATTCCGAAATACCATGTGCAACTACGTGACCATAGACTAGCATGCGTTCGGTACTGTTCAATACTTGACCAAGGGGTCGACCACGGAGGGGTCCTAGGTTCGACAAGGCAGGGCTACTGCAGTCAACACCTATGTATTGCTGCAAACCTACACACGCATCATCCCTGCCCGGTCCTGACATCAAAATAAACTTCTTTTATAAGTCTCGTTCCAGTGGTCAAGTTCATTCTTAGTAATGATATCTATCACACCTATGACCTAATGCAACAATAATCAAAGACACTAGTAATATTGATAACTAGCAACTTTATAAAATGGCAAATGAAAACCGGGGCTTGCCTGGATCGACACTAGTGTTAGCAACTTCAATCTCTTGTTCCTGAGACTCAGTATCCTTCTGATGATCCTCTTCGAGCTCCTGGTTGTCGTTACCTATATGATGACAAAGGTGTTAACGGTATTGTCGTAACACCGTTATATGCAATGATATGATACATGCAAGCACATCGTGTTTTGATGTCAAATAAATTATTATTATGTTCTTGAAGCCATATGCTTCAGAGAAGTTAGGTCGTGTTGTAATGTTAATTAAAATTAATCTTATGTTCTTGAAGCCATATGCTTCAAAGAAACAATTTAAAATTTCATCATTTTATGTGTGTTATTCATTTATTTAGGTTTGTTATAGTTTTTCAGAACAATCAAGTAATTAAAATAGTAACCAATTGATTATGGACTTGAGTGATTTATCATGAATAGAGACATAGGTGAATTGTATTTTTACCAATCTACAACCTCTGGCTATTATTATTCCAATTACTAGCATTTATTAAAGTAAAATAGTGATATGAGCAAATCAATTTAGTTAATTATGTAAATTTAGGTTTCTGGACTTGTGTGTTTTACTGGGTACAGGGGCTTCTAAGAGTGATTTTTGTGCCAAGTGGTAAGGGCCAATTAATTACAGAATAATTACTAGAATTAATTTAAGCAAACACAGTAATTAAATTCCAGAGCCTAAAATAATTTACATTTTGCCAAACCAAAATTTGTGATGGTAGATAATCATATTTTTACTAAGCATGCCAAACATCGAGATTTAATTCCATTCCTAGAATTTCTGGTGAATTAATTTGTGTTTTCACAATTTAATGAATTAACAAAAATGCATGAACAAAGGCCATGATTTATCATTTTACTAAAATAGAGCTCTTCAAGATGAACCTAACAAATTTTGTTTGAGTTCCATTGGATTTGAATTCGATTTAATATGATTTTCCAAAGTTTCTAGCAATTTGGGATTTCTAGGCATTTTGGCTTTTAACTAATAACACATCAGTGCCACACAGGAGCCACGTCGGAGCCACGTCGAAGCCACATTGGCTGGGCCAAGTCAGTGCGTCAGCAGCACCGGAGCTTGCCGGAGGGCTCGCCGCCGGCGGCTGGGGGCGGCGGAAGCTGGTCGCGATGGCGAGAAAATGGACTACTAGCCGAGGCGCTTCGGTTGGAGGTGTTAGCGAGGGAGGTAGCTCACCGGAAGGTGCCGATGTCGAGAGGAGGCAGAGGTCGAAGGTTCGGCAGTGTCGCGTTTGGGCTAGGAGGCAGCAAAACGCATTCCATTTTGTCCTGGAGCTTCACCGGGGCTTGGGGAAGAGCGGCACGAGGTCGGAGTTCGACGAGGCTGGCCGGAACCCGTAACTCACCGTGGAGACAGCTCGGTTTTTGCCGGCGGAGAAGATCAGGGCCGGGGAAAGCAATGGTGCCGACGATCTCGCGAAGGAAACCAGAAGAGAATGGTTAGGAGCATTCAGCATTGAGTCACGCACGCGAGCGAGGAGAAAAGAGGGGGCGAGGTGTACCAGAGGCGAGGAATTTTGGTCTTCCGCCGGTGTAGGTCATCGGAGATGGCCTGTAACACCCTACTTTTGCAAATTCTAAAAATGCCAACTATTAGCATTTAGGAGTTTAATTAAATAACCTAGGACAAATTGTTTTTATAATAAATTAAATTAAATTATTGCATTTGCATAACATGTGATATTCATATAGATTTTCATTGCATTATGCATTTAGTTTAATTATTATTTATTTACCAGGAATATTAGGAATAGAATTAGAATAGAAATTAGACAAGGAAAAGAATTGAGAAAGAAAAAGAAAAGAAAAGGAGGAACTAGAACAGTGGGCCGAAACCCACCATTCAGCCCACCCCTCCCCTCTCCCCACCTCCTCCTTTCGGCCCAGCCGGCCAGGCCGCGTCCCCTCCCTTCATTCTCTCCCCCGCGGCCCACCTTCCCGGCCAGCCCGCGCGCGGCCCGCTCCTCCCGCTCTCTCTCTCTCTCTCTCATTGACACGCGGGCCCCACCTGTCATCCCCTCCTCCGCCTCTCTCTCCCCTCGCCGGAAACCGACGCCGCCACCACCGTTGATCACCCTCCCCCGACCTCCCCGGCTCCTGTAACCGAAGCCCAACGCACGCGACCCCCCTCCGCTTCCTCTTCCCCACTCACCGTGCCTTTATCACGCACTGGCGTGCGTTACCGAACCCAAACGGCCGCCGCCGGCCATTGATCGCCGGAGACCTCGCGCCGGCTCAATTCGCCCGCCTCCGCGCCTATAAAGCACCCCCTCGGCACCGCCCTGCTCCGCCGCCGCTCCTCCGCTCTCTCCTGCTCGCTCGCGACCATCGGACGACCTCCCCCACCGAGCTCCGACCACCACCGCCACCAAGCCGCGCCGCTGACCCCCTTCCAGCCTTCCCGCACCCGCGCGACCTGCCGGTGAGACTCCCCTCCCTCCCCTCTCTCTCCCGGGACTCTCGCGGCGAGGAATGGCCGACCGGAGCGCCATTCCGGCCGGTCTCCGGTGAGCCCTGCCGCGTGCCGCCGCCTAACCGGCCGCCGGCGACGACCTTCCCCCGCCCTTTAATTCTGGCCGTTGGATCTTGATCCAACCGTCCAGATTACATACCCCTTCGGGTTATGTAATCGGTCCACCGTGAACCAGTGGACCAATGGTCCACAGAACCTATAGACCCGGTCCACGCATTTCTAGTTTAAAATTAATTCAATTAATTCCTGGATAATATGGCAGTTTTGCATTTTAGCCCCTGTGCTTAGTTTAAATTAGGTTTAGGTCCCTGTTTTTGTGCAGAACAAATAAAAATTTGTTTTTTGGCCCCTGAACTTTATAATAATTAGTTTTAGCACTACATTTTGACAAAAAGCCCCTGAACTTTAAGAAATTATATTTTTGCCCTATAAATTGTAGAAAACCCCTGGAATTGTTTTAAATTATATTTTAATCCAGTCTTTTTATATTATTAATGGTATAAATATTATTTTAGCCCTAAAAATTTACAGAAACACCCCTATGCATTATTTAAATTATTATTTGACCTTGTAATTTTATAAAACACCCCTGGACTGATTTTAATTATGTTTTAGTCCCCAGAATTATTTTAAAATTATACCTTAATCCTTATTAATTGTACAAATATTATTTTAGCCTTAAATTTTTACAGGAACATCCCTGTACTTAATTTTAATTGGATTTTGGCCCTGTCTTTTTACACTTAAACCCCTGCACTTAGTATTAATTATGTTTGAGTCCTAGAATTTTTGCAAAAACATCCTTATACTTTTAATAACTACTTTTCAGCCCTAATAATTTACACTTTAGTCCTTGTAATTTTATAAAATTACACATAGGTCCTTAAAAGCCTCTGTTTTTACCCTTTTGCCCCTAAAACTTCAAACTAGCATAACTTTTTACTCATAACTCCAATTTAGGTGATTATTGCGCCAAAATTCTCGTAGCAGCATAACCTTTGCATCCCTTGCATCTACATACTGTTTTTCCTCTGTTGCATATAGTGTATTGATTTTGTATGTTTTACTTGTATTGGTATGTCGTTACATAAAGGCGAGCATACACAAGGACCACCCTACGAGGATTTTCAAGAGCAGGAATTTGAAGGGTTAGAGCAGCCTTCTGCGCAGGACGAAGGCAAGTGTCCTTGATGCATATTACACCTATTGAAATGTTACTATAGAATTGCATGCTTGTGTCAATTTATTGGGAACCTATTGTTAGGGTTTTCCTTAGTAATTGTTTTTACCCTGTTCCTTGTCGCCTTGAACCAATGGGTGAATTGTGGGTAGAAAATGCTTAAGATGGCTTATGGGATGTGGGTTAATATTAATTTTGATTAATGAACAATGTCACATGGGATATGTTTGGTAAATCTTTTAGTAACATGGCTTAGGGATCTATGCAAGCCAGGTGGAAAGGATGTGGTGCCGTGGGCACATGCTTGTGGTGGTAGGCTTGTTGTAGATCCTAGGAACCGGTTCTTGGAGTGACAACCCAGGAAAACAGTGCCAACACAAGACCGACATGGGTAAGGCTTGGCCTAGTAATTAGATGTTCTCCCAGTGTCGGTGCAGCATTTGGTGGAGCGGGGAATGGAAGTCGAGAGGACTATCCTTGTATCCGAATGGCTCAAGAGGGGGCTTCCGGGGTGATGAGCTGCTTGTTGAAGGGCTATCACTTATGGACGGGAGTGGAACCTTAGTGGCTAGCATGTACTGGGAGACCCTTTTGAAAAGCCTCGTAGTGAAACCCTGCCACACACCAAAGGAAGTGTGTAATGTGGGTCACGTCCACGGGCACCAAGGGAATCACGACTTGTGGGTAAAGTGGTACAAACTCTGCAGAGTATCAAACTATCATGATAGCCGTGCTCACGGTCAAGAGCGGCTTGGAATCCTTACAAGATTAGTTGGGTGGGGATGGGTTGGTTGGAACGATGGAATGGGTTGGAACTTGGTTAGTATAGCACCTTGAAATCATGGTTGGGATGACCCCACGTAGTAAATAGGATGCTTAGGTTAATTAAAAGCTCATGCTTCCCACTCTATAAAGCCTTTTTCTTGACTATAGCCCCATGTCATATTTTCCCCACTTGCTGAGTACGACACGTACTCACCCTTGCTATACCCCGTTGACATTCAGCCCAAGGACAAGATTGGAGCCACTACGAAGATGAAGGAAGCGAGTACTAGGTGATTATCCACCAGTCGATGCCTGTGGAGTTTGGGATGTCTACGCTAGCTACTTTCCGCTGCATTGATGTACTTTTCTTCTAGACCCACGGGTCCTTTTGTAATAAATATACGATGTAATAATTAAAGGATATGGATAATTATTCTGTTGCCACTGATGATGTACCGTATGTGTGTGTAACTTGATCCTGCGCACACATACGGCTGCACCCATTTCTCTTCTTAAAATGGGTGTTACAGAAGTGGTATCAGAGCCATATCGACTGCAGGACGTCAGCCTAGTTAGCCATGGACGCATTTAGGGACCCTATTTTGTCTTACATCAATACAAACTATTTTAACAAAATACTAATCCTTGTCGTTTCTCATTTTGTTGCTTTTGTTGAATTTCAGATTTCCTTAACCATTGCTTATTCATGCCTTATGATTTTAAAATATAGATGGCCCTCACCAAGCAAAGCTCTCGTAAGAGTACGACTAGACGCCACTATGGACTCCTTGCCCCTAGGCGTGTTCAAAGGGAAGAAAGTGAAGAAGCAAATCAACCTGAACGCGAGAAGACCCTAGTAAGGGATGAGACGTTTCCAGAGGAACCACAAGAGGACCCTGAGGAACCCGAAGAGGAAGAAGAACCAGAAGAGTATGAGCAAGAAGAGGACCCTAAAGAACCACAAGAGGAAGAAGACCCAGAGGAGCCCGAGGACCTCGAAGAGCCTAAGAATGGTGATAACTCGAATGAGGACGAAGATCTAGCCGTCCGTATGGCCGAGAAGTACCGCTCTTTTGGACTAGAGGGTGAGACCTTCTCGAAGACTCTGCGAAAGCTACTTGAGAAGATTGGCATCACCAACAAGCCTCAGTACTTCATCAAGAGAGTGGATCGTCCTTCTCGTGAGGAATGGACAGCGGAGGTCAACATCTACGACGGCGACCGCGTCATATCTACGCACCGTGGCCGCACCCCTAGGGCTACTCGTGGGGCTGCAATAGACGATGCTGCTTGGAGGGCTCTCACTAGCCTCTGCTACACTCACCGCCATGGAATAGCAAGGACAAGTTTTGCACACATTCCCCATCGGAAGCCAGGCACGGAGAAGTACACCGTCGCTCCTACAGAATGGTATGTGAGCACCAGGGAGATGGACGAGACTCAGGGAATAGCGGTGGAGTTAAGCCGCACTATAGAGGCACTACAGAGGGAGAACCACGCCCTTCGGAAGAGGCTGCGCGATACCGAGGATTACATAGAGCGCGACCAGCGAGTCAAGATGGGCGAGCAGAGTGACCTCTACTCATCGGGTATCCGCACTTGGACTGCAAACTCCCCTAAGCGCGCTAGTTCCATACCTTCGATCTCCGACGAAGTGAACTCCCATGCCTAGGAGATTCCCTTACCCGTGAATAAAGATTGTAATGATCAAACGCTTACATCGATTTACTTTCATGGTGTGATGTAATGAACTCGTTGGCTTGCTTAATAAGTGTGCTTGATGTGGGTTGTAGAATGCCTCGACACCTTGTCCACAATCTCATCGTTTGTTTGCTTATTAAAATAAACTATTTTTTTACTTATCACTCCTTGATACATTTAGATGGGGATCTTTCTTTTCGTTATTACCACACCTTGTCTCACACTACTTCCACCACCTACTCTAATTAGATGGTTCGCACTAGAGGCCACGCTGGAGGTTGCAATCAGAACAACGAGGAGGGCAATAATGCTTCGAACCTTGAGCAATTCTTGGCCGTACAGACTCAGCTCATGCAAATAATGATCCAAACTTTGGGCGCTATACAGCAGAACCACAACAACCAGGAGAACCACGATGCACCTCCACCTCCACCCCAGAATAGATTGGGGGAGTTCCTAAGGACTAAGCCACCTACCTTTTCCCAATCTAAGGATCCGATGGAAGCTGACGTTGGCTCAAGGCAATCGAAAAGAAGTTGATAATCGCTCAATGCAATGATCAAGAGAAGGTTCTCTTTGCAGCTCATCAGCTGTATGGTGTAGCCGCAGACTGGTGGGAAGCTTATTGCAATGCTAATGCTGATGTGGAAAGCATCACTTGGATTGAGTTTAAGGATAATTTCCGCTCCCACTATATTCCTACGGGCATCAAATTGCTGAAAAGACAGGAATTTCAGGACCTGAGACAGGGGGACATGTCAGTAAGTGAATACTTGAATAGGTTCATCCAACTGTCCAGGTATGCTCCCGAGGATGTGAACACCGATGGGAAGAAGCAATACATGTTCATGAGGGGACTGCAGAATGACATCCAGTTTCAGTTGATAAACAATGACTCTGATGGGAATGGGGCCTAGCAATACGGCTGCACCCATTTCTCTTCTTAAAATGGGTGTTACATGGCCTTCCTGATGTTTGAGCGATTCACTGAGTGTTGATGGGAATGGGGCCTAGCAATGGCGTGGGAGGCAGGAGGGGAGATGCGCGCGCTAGTTTGTGGTGTTGAGTGAGACCTAGGAGCAGTGGAAGAAACGGGACCGCAAGGTCGAGCTCGGAGCAGCAATGGCGAAGAACAGGGAGAAAATGAGGAAGCAGAGAGTAGAGAACGAGAGAGGGAGTATGCTTCTGAGCTCTCGGGTTTGCTTTCAAGCTGCGCAGAGGGGGAAATGGGTGGTTGGGCGAGTGAGTGCAGCGATAGGGGGAATTGAAACGCGGCCGGGTCGCACGGTGGTGTGTAGAGGGGAGAAGAGGGAAGGAAAGGAGTCGCTGGCCGACTCTGTGGCGGAGGGAGACAACGCGGGGTAGAGCGGAGGGGCAGGCGACGCTATAGCGGTGCGAAGTCCCGAGGCTGGGAGTGAAGGCTGGCCGCACCCCTTGTGGAATTTGATTTCTTACACATAGGTCCCAGGTCAAAGCTGGTTCTTAATAATTCGAAATAAAATAGTTAGGCATTTCCAAAAATGATGAAATTTTGTGGACTAACTATTTAAATGGTGGAGAACACTCTGGTGAATTTTATTTGAAATTTTCATAAACATATTTGTAGAATTTATTAAATGCATTAATTAGTTACTTAAGAATCAATTAATTAATTATGGGTCTTGTCAAGCAGATAAAATGCCTAATAAATTCATAATATTCTATTTTATTATTACCAAACTGATGATGAATTTATTTGGCATGAGTTGTATTGAAATTTTTTAATTGCTTCAATAACTTGGTTGCAAGGTTTTTATTTGCCTAGAATTAAATCAATGATTAGGCTCCTATCATTTCATGCTATAATTTTCAAGATTTGTGCTCCTCATTTTTGTTGAATTAAGGGGAGACACTTGGGGTGTTACAGCCCTCCCTCCTTAAAGAAATCTCATCCCGAGATTATGAATCAAGGCAAACTAGAGGGAAGTGCGGTGGTCGTAGTATACCTGTATATGACGACCAAAATTCTGAATAGTGAATACTCAGAAATTCTTCTGATTCCCAAGCAGACTAATCCTCTGAGTAGTTACTCCACTGAACTTTGTAGATTTTTAGGGTTCTATTATGGGTTGTGCGCTCTTTCTCGTCGAGGATCTTTATGGGTTGTTCGGAGTAGGTGAGATCGGGTTGGAGTTGGTCATATTCTTCCAAAATCTTGTCGATGGGTGGCTTGAGACATCGCTTAAGTTGAGAGACATGGAAGGTGTGATGAACTCTGGATAGATTAGCGGGTAACTCCAGCTTATAGGCCATGTTTCCACATCGCTCCAGAATTTGGAATGGTCCAATTATAACGGGGAGCTAACTTTCCTTCGACTCCAAACCATTGGATACCCTTCATAGGCGACACCCTGAGCTTATAGGCCATGTCATCTGTTTGCATACTTCTCTTGTCGACATTTAGCGTCTTTAAGATTGTCTTGAATGAGACAAACCTTTTCTTCGGCACCCTTGACAAGGTCGGGACCAAAGGTTACCCTTTCTCCAGATTTAGGCCAATTTAGCGGTGTTCTACAACTGCGACCATAGAGTGCCTAAAATGGCGACATTTTCAAACTCTCTTGGTATCTATTGTTGTATGTGAATTCTGCATAAGGCAAATACTCATCCCAATTACCACCATGTGTTAAAACACATGCTCTAAGCATATCTTCCAAAATCTGGTTGACACGCTCCGTTTGTCCGTCAGTTGTGGCAAGGTAAGCGGAACTCCAAATCAGCTTGGTACCCAGCGATGCATGCAATTGTTCCAAAAAACGAGCGACAAACTACGAGCCACAATCTGTAACAATGGTCTTGGGTACTCCATGAAGACATAGAATTCTTGCTATGTATAATTCTGTATATTGCTTTATCTAGTAGGTGTTATTCATCGGTAGGAAGTGGGCAGATTTCGTGAGTCAATCCACAATGACCAAAATCGAATCATGCTTCTGAGAGGTGAGAGGGAGACCAACAATAAAATCCATGCTGATGTCTTCCCATTTCCACCTGGGAATACATAATGGTTGATGTAATCCGGCTTGTTTCAAATGATCAGCCTTAACTCTATGACATGTATCGCATTCTGCGACATACCGAGCAATTTCTCGCTTCATCCTTGTCCACCAGAAGTTCTTCATCAAGTCTTAGTACATTTTATTACTACCCGGATGGATGGAGTACTTTGAGTGGTGTGCTTCATCCAAGATTTTTCGTCAAAGTTCAAAGTCTTTTGGTACTACTAAACGGTTATCGAATCATAGAGTACCGTCCGAGTCTTGGGTAAAGCATTTTGCTTTACCATTCTCAATGTTTTGATGGATATGATTCATACCAACGTCATTTTTCTATGTAGCAATGATTTCTTCACGAATAGTATATTGCACACTTAGGTTGCTAATCACTATAGCAGGTAAAACGTGAAGGCTGGGTTCTGAATTAGTTTCGCAATCATTTCTGTCCTGAACTTCCAGATCTATGTTGTTGCAATGGACCTTTTTGCTTAACGCATCGGCGACTACATTAGCCTTGCCTGGATGATTATGAATCTCCAGGTTATAATCCTTAATCAGTTCTAGCCACCAACGTTGTCTCATGTTCAGATCAGTCTGGGTGAAGATATATTTCAAGCTCTTATGGTCTGTGTAGATGTGCACTAAATTGCCGAGCAAATAATGCCTCCATATTTTTAGTGCAAATAGTGCTCTTCATGCTTCCTTAGCTGTCGAGATGCATAGGCTATGACACGACCTTCTTGCATGAGTACACATCCAAGTCCTGTCCCACACGCATCACAATATACGTCGAATGGCTAGGTGATGACGGGTTGAGCCAATACTGGAGCAGTTGTCAATAATTTCTTCAATGCTTGAAATGCTTCTTCACAATTGCTATTCTAATTATACTTTTTCTCCTTTTTTAGCAGCTCCGTGATGGGTTTGATCAGCCGAGAAAAATTTGGTATGAACCTACGATAATATCCGGCTAGCCCGAGGAAACTACGTACTTGGTGAACTGTCTTTGGTGGCTTCCAATCTAGCACATCTTGAACCTTGCTAGGGTCTACCGAGATTCCTTCTGCAGAGACTATATGACCAAGGAATGGCACACAGTCCAACCAAAATTCACACTTGCTGAATTTTGCATACAACTTGTGGTCTCGTAGACATTGAAGAACAATGCGAAGATGTTCAGCATGCTCTTCCTTGGACTTAGAATAGATGAGGATATCGTCAATGAATACTACCACAAATTTGTCCAACTCTGGCATGAATACAGAATTCATGAGATACATGAAATGAGCTGGAGCGTTTGTCAATCCGAATGACATTACTAGATACTCGAACAATCCGTATCTAGTAAAAAAGGCAGTCTTCGGAATATCTTCTGCTCTAATTTTGATTTGATGATAACCCCAACGGAGGTCAATTTTTGAAAATACCATAGCACCAACTAATTGATCGAAAAGTATATCAATTCGTGGTAACGGGTATTTATTCTTGATGGTAACTTCGTTGAGAGGTCGATAATTGACAACGAGACGCAGAGATTTGTCCTTCATCTTCACAAAAATAGCAGGGCTGCCCCAAGGAGAAGTGCTTGGGCGAATGAATCCCTTTTCCAATAACACATTCAATTGCTTTTTCAATTCGGCCAACTCATTTGGGGCCATCTTATAAGGTCGACGAGATATCGGAGAAGTTCCTGGCTATAGCTCTATCTTAAATTCCACTTCACGGTCAGGTGGTAGGCCAAAGATATCATTGGGAAATACGTCCGGATACTCACAAACAACAGGGATGTTCTCGAGCGATTGCCCATTCATGTGATGGACAATCAAGGCTTTCGATGAATTGATGTTTAGAGAAAATGTATCTTTTCCATGCAAAGGGGAGTTGATGTGAACGATACGGGGCTCGATGTCTAGCATGGCTCTATGGGTTTTCATCCAGAACATACCCAAAATCAAATCAATTCCTTGGTGGCTAAGCATGATAAAATCCATGGGGTAGATTTTCTTATTTATTTCTAGAGGAGCTTTGCATACTATTTGATTGGCACTAATTTGCCCAGCAGGGGAACGAATTGTGTAGCATCTTTCTAAAATCTGAGGTCGAAGGTTATGTTTTTGCACACATGCTTGGCTAATGAAATTATGCGTAGCACGAGAATCAAAAAGTGCAAGGACAGGCTGGCGATAGAGCGAGAGCGTACCGGTCAGCATGGGTTCGCCTGTGGGGCAGTAGAGGCAGTAGCAGGGGCCTTTCTCTTGTGGTCTTCTTCTTCAACATGGCGCATAGCGCCTTCCTAGACAATAGCAGCATTCATCAGATTGTTGTATGTGCCAGTCGTCTGCCAAGTAAGACATTCCTTGAGCGTGGCATTCATCCCATGCAGGAATGTGTATCTCTTCTTTTCCTCAGTATTAACATACTCAGTGGCATACTAAGCAAGGTGATTGAAAGCTTCAGAATATTGGAGGACATTCCTCCCTCCTTGTTTTAGATCCATGAATTCCTGGAACTTTCTCTGCATGAGGCCAGCGGGGATGAAATGAACACGAAAAGCAGCTTTGAACTCATTCCATTCAGTGCGGCGTCCAGCGGGCAGAGAAGCTTCATAATTGGCCCACCAGGCACTAGCAGAGCCCTAGAGTTGTTGGGCGGCAAACAGCACCTTCTGGCGCTCGGTGCATTCTAGCAGACCGAACTTAGACTCGGTCTGATGCAGCCAATGGTCGGCGTCCAGCGGCTCTCTGGCACGCTCGAAGGTTGGTGGGTGGGTACCCAGAAAATCTGAGTAAGTGCTCTAACGAGGTTGGTTGTTGTGGTGCTTGTGGTTGCCTCCACATCCAGCCAGGTGGGACGTGATGTCGACCAGCCGACGGAGCAGCTCGGAGTCATTCTGCTGCCTATTGAGTGCAACGGCCAGAACTTCTGCTAGTGAAGGCTCAGCATTTGCTCCTTGCTGAGAGCTCTTAGGATCTTCCTGATTCCGAGTACGCACCATGCTGCAATTTATACGGTTGCACATTAGTTATTTCTCAAAATATTCCATAAAATCACATGCGCAAGAATGTAAATTTGCAAGAGGCACAGTAAAATCTCAGAATGACAACCATCTCCATTGATTCAATTCAGTCTACATGGTTGTTAAAGAACATCATCACGTGGCTCCTTACATATATTTGCCGACTCCTAGCTATGGTATTGCGGACACATTATGCAAGATTCAAGCTCCTACACCGAACTAGGGATACATATGCTACATGATCGTACATAGGGGTAGCGAATTATCTACTCTTGGACTAAATCTTCCGGCGATTCTGGTTCCAGAGGTTCTTCTGGTTCCACCAGATCCATTATTTCCACATCATTATTACCAACAGGTGCCATCTCTACATTGTCTTGTTCTCCATACTCTATGAAGATCTCATCCCAATTCCCTTCAATAGGTGGTTGGGCAGCCTTGAATGCGTTCAAATCATCTTGAGCCTCAATCATGTCATGCTCAAAATCTGCTGTATCCTGCAAGGCTTGGTCACGTTCTTCCATAATCGCATCCATCTCTTCATTCTTGGCTTGGATTTGCTAGTTCAGTTCTGCAATTTCTTCATCCTTAGCTTGTTTTTTGACATCAGAAAGTTGAAGTGCAGAATGGAACACATCCAAATGACGGCACAAGTTTGTGCACAAAGCGAAAGTGGACAAACCATAATACTCTATTATGGGCAGCATAGGATCATGGTGGCGATGGTTTGGGTCAAAGATGAAATCCACACGCCTCATCCACTTGAAGTCCATCACACCATTAATGGGTAGCAAGGCGACGTGTGTTCCAGCAACATCATGCTTGTGGTCTTCATAGAATTGAGTAAGTGCCTTGGATATAGCTACATTCCAGGTGGAAGGCAGATCTATCCCGATGACGCTAAGGGTCCAAGATTCCCATGCGGGGATGACTGAGTAATTGGCGGGAACCGCCACATGGATGACACATGAGGAGACTCCATGCTCCTGGAATTCCTTGCCAACATAGGTGGGAGGAACGGAATATACGAATCTCTAGAGAACTGTCCATAACAGGTGTATCATTCCTGTGAACTCCAGGCCATCGGTAATTTCCCAACCCTGTGGTGGTTGTTCTTTGTTTTCAGCCATCTACAAAGAAAGCACTTTGATTGAGTCAATGAGTATGATTAAACTTCGTTGCAACAACAATAGCTACTAAGGGTACAACCAATGCATAGCGTAAATCATCATAGTTTCAGTACATGACTCGGAATATGTGGCCATCGAGTTACAAAAGCATCTCACGCATCAACCCTAAAATACAACAACCTCGCGTGGTTCGACAATGTTACCTACCCAACTGATCCTGACTACCGAGACTAATCTAGTCTACCACTATCCTCCTAGGTCCTGCCTCGAGCTGGTGCCTCATAGTCTACGTCTGACTCCTCGTCCATATCCTCCTACAGGTCCTCCTCCTCCAGTGCTACCGGTGGTGCAAGGGCCGCCTCAAGCTACTGCTGCAGGCCCTGGTTCTCCTGAGCCAGGGTCTCTAAATCCTCTCCCATAAGCTCCATCTCAGGCTGTGCAGCCGTCAACTGATGCTACAGGTGCTCGTTGTGGTTGGCGCGCTGCTGCATAATCACGCCACGTCTGTCAACCTCCTGCACGAGGATGTCGTGCTATCCAGACACCTCCATAACACGAGTCTCACTCACCTCAACAGTAGCGGTCAGTCGCTGAATCTCTCTTTGTTGTGCGTCAACCTGTGTTTGCAGGTCATTCCTCTAAACCCATACCTGCTCGGCCTCAGCCAGTATGATCCTGCTGTGGCCGCTAGCCTCCTCATCCAAGTTGAGGAGGTACTCGGAGTAGTAGGACACATGGTGGTACCCCGCGTGGTACGTTGGGTAGTTGTCGCGGCCGATGCGCCTCACGCGCCTCTACCAGACCAGGTGGGCCTGGCGCCAGATGGGGATCATCTGAAACAGGGGTCCGAGAGAGTGCTACTATGTGGCGCCCACAGAAGTGGGTGAGAGCCCTGTGGGCGACTCTCTCCAAGCCATCACGAAGGCTCCCACAAGTCGTCGTGCTCTCCATACCTGCCATGTCGAGGTTGCGCGGGTGTGTGGGCACGCTGATGTGCACCTCAGCAAGAGTCATGCCATGACGACGGACCTTGTAGCCCTTGTAGGAGGGCGGCTCATCATAGCCCAGCAAGTGTAGAAGATCCCACAAAAGTGTAGGAAAGCCACGTTGGTGGAGACTGGTGGTGTAGCGCCACCCGTCGTGTGAAAGCTCCTCAAAACCATGGTCACCCATCTGGAACATAACCCAATGGTGAGTACAGTGTTCCATGAGTAACAATGCATTTCATACAAGTGCTATGAAATATAGAAACAAAGTTTTAGTTCACATTTTCCAGCCTCAAGGGTCAATAATACGGCAACGGGTTTTAAAACGAATTCTGTCTTGACTGTACAACAGTCAGAAAAGTGGGTATTCCGAAAAGAAAACAAGGTCCTAAAAATTGGGGGCTAGAACCAATTTATACTACACCTTCATAGCTTTCCAGATTGTATTTATATTCTTAAAATTTCCAAGGAAATCTGACTTATGAATTTTGCAAATTCAGGTTGGCAGATTCTGTTTCAGATTGACAGAGGCTTAATATTTTGGCTCTACTGGACAGAGGAAAACTGGTCAAATGGTGAAACCTATTGGAGATGAAAATAGACATCAAGAGCTTTCTATATTGGGTTTAAACACCTAAAAATCCAAAGTATAATTTTGGTTATGAATTTTTGAAGTTGATAGCTAAATTCAGGACAGATTCTTATTATCTTGACAATTTGGTCTTGTATTTCGAATTTTTATGTTGAACAAGTTTAGAGATTTAGTATCCAGAGGATGGTGAGCAAGACGAGAACATATTTTAGTTTAGTTAAGAGGGATGCATGATGCAGAAAGTGCCATTTTATTAACCTATCGTTCCTCACAATTCAACACGTAATTTGCCGAGACTTATCGGCTCGAATATGCGGTGACGACCCGCACTTAACACGTAAGTAGTTCTAAATGTCACACTAATGGCATTAGCGTACCTGCAGAAAATCCATTGCAGAAACAATACATCAAATTCAAAAGAAACTATGAAAATAAGAATAGTTCTACTAGTAACGATCCATAGAAAAGGATCGCCCCGTGATAAGTCACGAGCCAATAGTGTCTCATATCCGCCTGCGAGCACAGACACCGATATCATGCGTGTCGGTTAAGCATGCACGTACCTTCGTTTGAAGAAGCCATAGATGCAATAATGTAAACAAACATAACTCGGGTTAGCTTTGTCACCACCCTATTATCTACTAGGGGCAATACTAACGTATCGTCACTCGTAACATCATGGTTTTCAAAAATATGATTTATTTGTTGTATTATCATGGACCACGGCTCTGATACCAGCTGTGGCGCCCATTCCCGGAGGATCAAGGTCCTGACGGTGCTGATAACACAGACACTTGATAATACAATATTGGATCGAATTTAAGTTGAATTTTACATCATTAAGTCATCAGAGTGCAGCGGAATATTATAAGTTCATAATGTTTTTGAAGACACAGCGGAAGCAAATAACGATAAGGAGCTACAAGCTCGACGATACAGCATAGTAATGGTTCCTGCCCGAAGAACCATCACTCTAGCAACACATATAAATACTCAGGCAATCCAACCCTCAGGGACTTGCATGTCCCAAGGCGGCACATTCTCAGGCAACTCTACCTCTTCATTACCTAAAAACAACAATGGCACAAAGCCTGAGTACTAATTACTCAGCAAGACTTACCCGTTGGACGTCTAGGCATGCAAAGGATCTAATAGGTGGCTTGTTTGAAAAGACTCGCACAAAGCAACCTATCAGTTCTATCAAGTTTTATTCATCAAGTTAATTGGGTAGAACAGGAGGTAACTTTAGTTACAACAATAAGATAATAAAGCAATACATAAGGTAAGTACAACATAAGAGCAATAATAGTATCATCAACGATAAGCATCATAATCAATTCCCAAGTACCATGTGCAACTACGTGACGACTCAGTGACCAAGTGGTACTCATTACTATAAGGGACAACAATTGCAATTGATTTACACTAGCTGGGATAACCCGAGATACACGACACATATGCACCAATTAAGGTCGTATATGGCAACCTTTCGCAAGGACGAAAAACAACTCGGTCCGGGTCCAGTGTCAGCGAGTGGGCATGTCGTCCTGCCAACAGTACTTCGCGGTATGAACCGCCCACTCCAGCAGAAGGGTCAACAACCACTGTACTAGGTATCGTCCTTATTGCCGCGTCAATGCTACATCAGTTTACTAGTGCCCATAGAATAGCATGCATTCGGTACTGTTCAATACTTGACCAAGGGACCGATCACGGACGGGTCCTAGGTTCGACAATGCCGGACTACCGCAGTTAACACCCATGTATTGCTGCAAACCTACACATGCATCATCCCTGCCCAGTTCTGACATCAAAATAAACTTCTTTTATAAGTCCCATTCTAGTGGTCAAGTTCATTCTTAGTAATGATATCTATCGCGCCTAGTAGTCACTAAGCGAAGCGACATAGTACTGATACTACCAAAGTTCTAATGACAGTGGTATAGGTCATTTGGGTATCATGCAAGTGGGTTCCAATCAACTCCTATGACCTAATGCAACAATAATCAAAGTGTGGCACCCCTTCCCGGAGGATCGAGGTCCCGACAGTGCTAATAACGCAAACACTTGATAATACAACATTGGTTCAAATTTAAATTTAATATTACATCAATTGGTCATCAGAGTGCAGCAGAATATTACAAGTTCATAATGTTTTGAAAACAGCAGAAAGCAAATCGTGATAAGAAGCTACGAGCTCGACGATACAACATAGTAATGGTTCGTGCCCGAAGAACCGTCACTCTAGCAACACACATCAATACTGCAGCAGCGAGTCGGACTCCTAGTGGGCAGTCCAACCCTCAGGGACTTGCATGTCCTAGGGCAGCACATTCTCAGGCAATTCTACCTCTTCATTACCTGAAAACAACAGTGGCACAAAGCCTGAGTACTAATTACTCAGCAAGTCTTACCCGTCAGACTTCTAGACATGCAATGGCTCTAATAGGTGGCTTGTTTGGAAAGACCCGCACTAAGCAACCTATTAGTTCTACCAAGTTTTATTTCTCAAAATTAACTGGGTAGAGCAGAAAGGTAACATTAGTTGCAGTAACAGGATAATAAGGCAATACATAGAGTAAGTGCAACATAAGAGCAGTAATTGTAACATCAACGATAAACATCATAGTTAACTTCCAATACTAGGTTCAACTACGTGACGAGGCAATGAACAAGTGGTACTCATTACTGCGAGGGACAGCAATTGCAATTGATTTACACCAGCTGGGAAAACCCGAGATACACGACACATATGCACCAATTAAGGTCGTATATGGCAACTTTTCCCAAGGACGAAAAACAACTTGGTCCGGGTCCAGTCTCAGCGAGTGGTCATGCCGTTCTGCCAACAGTACTTCGCGGTTTGAACCGCCCACTCCAGCAGCAGAAGGATCAATGACCACTGTACTAGGTACCGTCCTCATTGCCGCGCCAATGCTACATCAGCTTACTAGTGCCCATAGACTAGCATGCATTCGGTACTATTCAATACTGACCAAGGGGCCGACCACGGACCGATCCTAGGTTCGACAAGGCAGGGCTACCGCAGTCAACACCCATGTGTTGTTGCAAACCTACACATGCATCATCCCTGCCCGGTCATAACATCAAAATAAACATCTTTTATAGATCCCGTTCCAGTGGTCATGTTTATTTCTTAGTATTAATAATGCCTAACGAGCCTATTCATTACTAAGCTTAGCATAACAGTACTGATATTACCAAAGTTCTAAAGATAGGGGTATAGGTCATTTGGGTATCATGCAAGGTGGGTTCCAATTAACTCCTATGACCTAATGCAACATTAATCATAGACACTAGTAATATTGAAACTAGCAACTTTATAAAAGGGCGAATGTAAACCGGGGCTTGCTTGGATCAATGTTAGTGCTATCAACTATAACGTCTTGCTCTTGGGGATCAAGGTCCTTCTGAATATCCTCTTCTTCCTGCTCCGGGTTGTCATTGCCTATATGATAGAATTGAATTGCCGGTATTATCAAAATACCATAGAATACAATGATATGATGCACAATGTCTTTAAATGTTGATTAACATTATTATTATGTTCTCGAAGCCATATGCTTCAATGTTCTCGAAGCCATATGCTTCAAAGAAAGAAATTAGAGTTTCATCATTTTAGGTGTGTTAATCATTTATTTAGGGTTGTTATAGTCCTTCAGAATAATTAAGCAATTATAATAGTAACCAATCGATTCTGATCTTGAATGATTTATCATGATCAGGGACATAGATGAATTGTATTTTTACCAATTTACAACCTCTGTATATAATTACTCTAATTACTAGCATTCATTAAAGTAAAATAGTGGTATGAGCAATTAATTTAATTTAATTAAGTAAACTTAGGTTTCTTGACTTGTATAATTTACTGGGCACAGAGACTTGTGTGAGTGATTTTTGTGCCAAGTGGCAGGGGCCAATTAATTAAAAATAATTACTAGAATTAATTTAAGCAAACACACTAAATAAATTCCAGAGCCAAAAATAATTCATATTTTCCTAAACTAAAAATTGTGTTGATAGATAATTATGTAATTATTAAGCTTGCCAAAAATCAGAATTAAATTTGGTTCCTAAGATTTTTGGTGAATTAATCTATGTTTGGACAATTAAATGAATTAATAAAAATGCATGTACAGAGGCAATGATTTATCAATTTACTAAAATAGAGCAATTCAAAATGAAGCTAACAAATTTTATTTGAGCTTCATTGGGTTTAAACTCGATTTACTATGAGTTTCCAAAGATTTATGCATTTTCTAGCGATTTTCTGTTTTTAGGGGTTTCCACGTTGGAGCCACGTGGGTGCCAGGTAAGGCCACGTAGGAGCCAGCTCGGCTGCCAGTAGGCGTCAGTGGGCTCGCCAGAGCAGGGTGGCTCACGGTCGGAGAGCTTTCTCCCCGCGGGAGCCAAGAAATGATGTGCGCACCGAGGCGGAGGGGATGGAGGGGTCCGCAAGGTGGTGTTCTCACCAGGAGATGGTCGGCGATGAGAGGCGGCGGAGCAGAGATCTTCTACGAGGTCGCGGGGACGGCTCGGAGCGGAAAAACAGGTGGGGTCGGCTCCTACAGCTTTACGGGAGCAACACGGAGAGCGGCATCAAGTTGACATTGGACGGGGATGGCCGGAAGTAGGAGCTCATCGTGCGGGCGGCTCGGGTTTCGCCGGAGCAGAGGCGGCGACCGGGGAATCGTGAGATGCCGGCGACTCCTCGTTGGAAAACACAGAGAAAGGAGGTCAGGGAGGTGAGCCGGGAAGTTGCGCGTGCGAGGAGATAAAGAATGGGTGGCGAGGCTCACCGTGATCAACAAATTTCAGTCGACGGCGGTGAAGGATGCCAAAATCGCTAACTTCGGTTTTGTTCAAAATTGTTCCGTCTCGAGCGGAGGGTGGTCGAGCGGTGAACAAGAGAGTGAGGGGAACGTCGGGTGCGGCCGTTTGTGCACTGGGCTTGGCTCGGGAGGCGGTGGAAAAGTAGGGCAGCGTGGTCGAGCGGAGTGCGGTAATGGTAGGGAGAAGCAGAAACAGAGGCAAAGAGAAATGAGAGCGAGCAGAGGCAGAGGGCGAGTGAGAGTGTTTTGTGAGTTTGCAGGTTCGCTTCCAAGTTGCGGAGAGGAAAGGAGTAAGTGGGGTGAGTAAGAGCGGCGAGGGCACGGGAAATTGATGTTTTGCCGGTCACGATGGTGGCGTACAGAGAGGGAGAAGAAAAGGTTGGGCGAGCTCGCGGTGAGGGGACAGGGCGGAGGCAGAGGTCTAGAGAGCGGTCGCTGTAGCGCTGGGTTTCGAGGGGGAGTGAAGGGGGTCCGGGCGGTGCACTTGCGGCAGAGAGGAGCTGGCAGGCTCTGCGCCAGTGTGGAGGAAGAAGAGCGGAATTTTACACTGCGCCCCCTAATCTTTTAGATTTAGTGCAAACAGGTCCCTAGTCAAAGCTGATTTTGAACAATTCAAAATAAAATAGCTAGGGACTTCCTAAATTAGTGAAAATTGGTGGATTGACTATTTAAATGATGGGGAACACTCTGGTGAATTTTATTTGCAATTTCCATAAACATATTTTTAGAATTTATTAAATGCATTAATTAGTTACATAAGAATCAATTAATTAATTAAGGGTCTTGCCAAGCAGATAAAATGCCCAATAATTTCATAATATTGTCTTTTATTATTACCAACATGATTATGAATTTATTTAGCATAAGTTGTATTGAAATTTTTATGTTGCTTCAATTACTTGGTTGCAGGGTATTTATTTGCCTGGAATTAAATTAATAGATAGGCTCTATCATTTTATTCTATATTTTCTATGATTTGTGCTCCTCATATTTGCTAAGTTAAGGTGATACACCTGGGGTGTCACACAAAGACACTAGTAATATTGATACACATGGTGAATGAAAACCGGAGCTTGCCTGGATTGACAGTAGTGTTAGCAACTTCAATCTCTTGTTCCTGAGACTCAGCATCCTTCTGATGATCCTCTTCGGGCTCCTGGTTGTCGTTACCTATATGATGACAAAGGTGTTAACGGTATTATCGTAACACCGTTATATGCAATGATATAATACATGCAAGCACATCGTGTTTTGATGTCAAATAAATTATTATTATGTTCTCGAAGCCATATACTTAAGAGAAGTTGGGTCATGTTTTAATGTTAATTAAAATTACTCTTATGTTCTTGAAGCCATATGCTTCAAAGAAACAATTTAAAGTTTCATCATTTTATGTGTGTTATTCATTTATTTAGGTTTGTTATAGTTTTTCAGAACAATCAAGCAATTAAAATAGTAACCAATTGATTCTGGACTTGAGTGATTTATCATGAATAGAGACATAGGTGAATTGCATTTTTACCAATCTATAGCCTCTGGATATTATTATTCTAATTACTAGCATTTATTAAAGTAAAATAGTGATATGGGAAAATCAATTTAGTTAATTAAGTAAATTTATGTTTCTAAACTTGTGTGTTTTACTGGGTACAGGGGCCTCTAAGAGTGATTTTTGTGCCAGGTGGCAAGGGCCAATTAATTACAGAATACTTACTAGAATTAATTTAAGCAAACACACTAATTAAATTCCAGAGCCTAAAATAATTCATATTTTGCCAAACCAAAATTTGTGGTGGTAGATAATCATATTTTCACTAAGCATGCCAAAAATCAAGATTTAATTCCATTCCTAGAATTTCTGTTGAATTAATTTGTGTTTTCACAATTTAATGAATTAACAAAAATGCATGAACTGAGGCTATGATTTATCATTTTACTAAAATAGAGCTCTTCAAGATGAACCTAACAAAATTTGTTTGAGTTCCATTCGATTTGAATTCGATTTTTGGGGATTTTTGGGCATTTTGGCTTTTAACTAATGACACATCAGTGCCACACAGGAGCCACGTCGGAGCCACGTGGGCGCCATGTTGACTGGGCCAAGTCAGCGTGTCAGCAGCGCCGAAGCTTGCCGGAGGGCTCGCCGCCAACGGCTGGGGGCGGCGGAAGCTCGTCGCAATGGCGGGAAAATGGACTACTAGCCGAGGCGCTTCGGTTGGAGGGGTTAGCGGGGAAGGTAGCTCACCGGAGGGTGCCGACATCGAGAGGCGGTGGAGGTCGAAGGTTCGGCAGTGTCGTGTTTGGGCTAGGAGGCAGCAAAACGTATTCCATTTTCTCCTGGAGCTTCACCGGGGCATGAGGAAGAGCGGCACGAGGTCGGAGTTCGACGAGGATGGCCGGAACCCAGAGCTCACTGTGGAGGCGGCTTGGTTTTTGCCGGCAGAGAAGATCAGGGCGAGGGAAAGCAACGGTGCCGGCGATCTCGCAAAGGAAACCAGAGGAGAATGGTTAGGAGCAATCAGCATTGAGTCACCCACGCGAGCAAGGAGAAAAGAGGGGGCGAGGTGTACCAGAGGCGAGGAATTTTGGACTTCCATCGGTGCAGGTCACCGGAGATGGCCTTCCCGATGTTTGAGCGATTCACTGAGTGTTGATGGGAATGGGGCCTAGCAATGGTGTGGGAGGCAGGAGGGGAGATGCGCGCGCTAGTTTGTGGTGTTGAGTGAGACCCAGGAGCAGTGGAAGAAACGGGACCGTCAAGTCGAGCTCGGAGCAGCAATGGCGAAGAACAGGGAGAAAATGAGGAAGCAGAGGGCAGAGAACGAGAGAGGGAGTGTGCTTGTGAGCTCACGGGTTTGCTTTCAAGCTGCGTAGAGGGGGAAATGGGTGGTTGGGCGAGTGAGTGCGGCGAGAGGGGGAATTGAAACATGGTCGGGTCGCACGGTGGTGTGCAGAGGGGAGAAGAGGGAAGGAAAGGAGTCGTTGGGCGACTCTGCGGCGGAGGGAGACAGCGCGGGGCAGAGCGGAGGGGCAGGCAACGCTGTAGCGGCGCGTAGTCCCGAGGCTGGGAGTGAAGGCTGGCCGCACGGTACGTCGGCGTCAGCAGCAAAATCGGCCTGGAATCGGCTCTGTGCCAGTGAGGAAGAAGAAGGAAAGATTTTACGCTGCACCCCTTCTAGAATTTGATTTCTTACACATAGGTCCCTGGACAAAGCTGGTTCATAATAATTCAAAATAAAATAGTTAGGCATTTCCAAAAATGATGAAATTTGGTGGACCAACTATTTAAATGGTGGAGAACACTCTGGTGAATTTTATTTGAAATTTTCACAAACATATTTTTAGAATTTATTGAATGCATTAATTAGTTACTTAAGAATTAATTAATTAATTAAGGGTCTTGTCAAGCAGATAAAATGCCCAATAAATTCATAATATTCTATTTTATTATTACGAAATGGATGATGAATTTATTTGGCATGAGTTGCATTAAAATTTTTGAATTGCTTCAATAACTTGGTTGAAGGGTTTTTATTTGCCTAGAATTAAATCAATGATTAGGCTCCTAACATTTCATGCTATAATTTCCAAGATTTGTGCTCCTCATTTTTGTTGAATTAAGGGGAGACACCTGGGGTGTCACACCACATAGATCGGAGAATATATTGAAGTAAACACACAAACAATCTTTAAATTTTATTCATAGGGCCCTGGCGCATTATATCATTGAAATAATGAAATTAACTAAACTAAATAAATAATAACCGAAATGAATGAAATGAAGGAAATAAAGCTAAGCGCCAAAGGAAATAAAAAGGACTCTATGGGTGAGGGAGATAGTAGGCATCCGGATGCCCGGCCGCCGTGGCTACGCACTTAATCTTTGAACCCAAACCCTTGCGTAGCCACTCCACGTCATCTTCAAGCACCTCTCGCCTTAGGTGCTCTTCCCCTATCCAATCTTAAACCTTGTCCACCCGCTGCCAAAGCTCCTTCACCGCCTTCCATAGAGCGCCTGTCTCATCATCACTTGGATCACTAAATTCCATTCTTCTAGACGGTCCATGAATCGGTGGTGGAGAGGGGCGGCGCCTAGGCTTAGGACGCGTGGAGTCAGTGGGCTCAGCGATCGCCCCTGGCGGAACCCTTTGGTATAGCACCTTCCCATAGCTGGTGGCCGTTTTATGGCCATGAACAACATAAGAAGGGGGGCTACTGTTTCCAGAGGTTTCCTTCGAGCTAGACACCACTTGCTCTCTGATCTGTTCATAGCGGACCAAGGCCATCCCTTCCTCCATCTGAATGGTGGCTCGGTGCGTAACTCCCGTACCGACCGTAGGGGTCAGGGTAGGGAGGTTTGGGGAGCTAGGCCCAACACCGACGTCTTTTCGGGGCGTGACCTGCCCCGTGGTTGTGCGGGTTGGGGTTGCAGGGCGAAACTGCTTCCCCTTCTCGATTGCGCACAAGGGGGAGAGTCCCCGGGGTGCACTACCGCCACCTAGCCTGGCAGGCAACGCCGACCGGCGAGAGCTGCCGCCCGGCCTAGCGAGTGACGCCGGCCAGCGGGATCTGCTGCCAGCCCGCGGGGGCATGGCCGCCCGGCGAGGGCTGCCGCCTGGCCTAGCGGGGATGCCGCCTAGCAGGCCTTGCCGCCCGGCAGAGCTGGAGATGGCCAGATATTGGCTAAAGGCTTGGGAGGCTCGTCGTTGGAGATTTCTTCGAGGATGAAGCGCCGGGCAAGACAATAAGTAGGAGGGGCCATGGTTTTCCGATTGGACTTGGCTTGAGGTGCCCTTGGGGCGGCTCAGAACTCTCTGTTTTTGTTCATCTCAGGGGATTCGGCCATGGCTTTTCAAAGTGTAGAGAGGTTGGAGACTGGGGGTCTTTTTAAAGGAAAAACTCGCCTAAACCATGGGACGGATAGGGTTGGAGCTAGCGGAGGCCTCTCTGGGTTTGACGTGTAGGCGGGGCGTAATTTTGAATGTTTGTTGCCGCCGCCCGGCGTGTTCCGCCACCCGACGGGGTGTCAAAAACCCTACATGGTCGATTGGGCCTCAGAGGCCGAGGGTGGCAGGCCAGGCCGCCCGATGTGTGGTGCCGCCCGGGCGGGTCTGGCCATGCCAGGCCGAGGCAAATTTTTTTTGTTGGGAAGCAAGAAAAATTAGAGCCCTTTTAAGGTTGGGGTCTGACCATAGATGCTAGGGTGTTTGCTTACGTAGGACTGAATTCGAGGGCATCTATTTCCTCAAACTCTGGTTTCCTTGGCTCCAGGAAGATTTTGAGCCTATGACCATTTACCTTGATAATATTTCCGTCGTCACTGTGCATGTTGACGGCCCCATGGGAGGAGGCATTGAGCACAGTGTATGGTCCTTCCCATTTACTCCTAAGTTTGCCATTACCAAAAAGTTTAACACAGGAGTTAAAAAGTAGTACCTTATCTCCCTCTCTGAACTCTTTATGGCGAATCTGTTTATCATGCCACCTCTTGGTCCTTTCTTTGTATAGTTTGGAGCTATGGTAAGCTTTTTCTCTCCATTCATCTAATTCTGCCAACTAGATCTGCCTCTTAATCCCTGCTGCGGTTAGGTCCATATTCCATTTTCTTATGGCCCAATGTGCTTTGAATTCCATTTCGACTGGCAGGTGACATATTTTACCGTAAACCAGTTGATATGGTGTCATTCCTATGGGGGTTTTGTAGGCTGTCCGATAGGCCCAGAGTGCTTCATGGAGTTTGGGTGCCCAGGTCTTTCCCATTTTGTTTACTGTCTTTCACAAGATGTTCTTAATCTGCTTGTTGGAGGTTTCCACTTGGCCACTAGTTTGAGGATGGTATGGTGTGGCAACTCTATAATCCACCCCTAATTTGCTCAAGGCTTTTCTGAAAGTGCGGTCAATGAAGTGGGAGCCTCCATCACTTACCATTACTCGCGGTACCCTGTACCGTGGGAAAATGATCTCATTGAACATCTTTGTAGCATGCTTTGAGTCTGCTGAACTACAAGGCATTGCTTCTACCCATTTCGAGACGTAGTCCACAGCCACTAAGATATACTCGAATCCTTCAGAGTTTGGGAAGCGTCCCATATAATCAATCCCCCAGACGTCGAAAATATCAACTTGCAAATTGTTAGTGAGAGGCATAGCATCTCTTGAGTTGATATTTCCATGTTTTTGGAACCTGGGACATCGCCGCACAAAATCTTCTGCATCTTGGTACATGGTAGGCCAGAAAAATCCACTTTGCCAAACCTTAGCATTTATACGGAATGCTCCATAGTGCCCTCCATAAGGGGATGAGTGACACCTTTCCAGGATTTTTAGAGTGTCTTGTATGAGAACATATCTTCCTAGTAGACCATCCGAGCATACTCAAAAGAGGTAGGTGTCGTCCCAAAGGTGTATCCGACTGTCTCTTATGATCTTTTTTTGATCTGCCGCTAGTGGTATGTACCCCGCTACAAGGTAGTTAACAATATTTGCATACCAGCGGTCTAGGAATGAGACTTTTAAAAGGGTATCATCCCTAAGATAGTCGTCTATAGGTAGCCCATCTTGACCAGAATTTTGTAAGCGGGAAAGATGATCTGCCACTGAATTCTCTACTCCTCTCTTATCCCGGATTTCTATGTCAAATTCTTGAAGGAGAAGGATCCAACGAATGAGTCGAGGCTTGGCATCTTTCTTTGTCAAAAGGTACTTGAGGGCTGCGTGGTCTGTGTATATGATGACCTTCGACCCAACCAAATAGGATCTGAATTTGTCTATGGCAAAGACGACTGCTAATAATTCCTTTTCTCTGGTGGCATAGTTGAGCTGGGGGCCTGCCAGAGTTTTACTTGCATAGGAGATTGCATAGTGCTTCTTGTCCTTGCTTGGTCCTAATACAACTCCAACGGTGTAGTCACTTGCGTCACACATGATCTTAAAGGGTAGTTCCCAATCTGGTGGCTGGGTAATAGGGGCTGTGACTAATGCCTTCTTTAGCCTTTCAAATGCAGCCATGCATTCTTCATCGAAGTTGTACGGAGTGTCTTGGCTAGGAGGTTTGTCAAAGGTCTGGATATTTGAGAGAAATTCTTGATAAATCGCTAATAGAAGCCGGCATGGTCGAGGAAACTACGGATTCCCTTGACGTTTGAGGGTGGTGGTAGGGAGTCGATCACCTCTATTTTTGCTTTATCCACTTCTACCCCGTTTGATGAGATCTTGTGTCCTAGGACAATTCCTTCTTTCACCATGAAATGGCATTTCTCCTAGTTGAGAACAAGGTCTTTCTCTTTGCATCATGTTAAGACTTTCTCTAAATTGTTCAGACATGCCTCAAAGGTTGTACCATAGATAGAAAAGTCATCCATGAAAACTTCCATGACCTTTTCTATCAAGTCTGAGAAGATGGCCATCATGCATCTTTGGAAAGAGGCTAGTGCTTTGCAAAATCCAAACGACATCCGTCGATACGCAAAAGTGTCGTAGGGGCAAGTAAAAGTTGTCTTTTCTTGGTCCTCTGGGTGGATGGGAATCTGGTGGAAGCCCGAGAAACCATCCAAGAAGCACAAGAATGAATGCTTTGCTAAGCGTTCGAGCATCTCATCTATGAAGGGGAGTGGGTAATGATCTTTATGGGTTGCTTTGTTGAGATTTCTGCAAGCTATGCACATGCGCCAACTCGTAACTGTACGTTGGTGTATCAATTCATTCCTCTAATTTTTGACAACTTTCATTCCTCCCTTCTTGGGGACAACTTGAATTGTGCTAACCCACTGGCTATCTTGGATTGGGTAGATAATCCTAGCCTTCAAGAGCTTTAGAATTTCCTTCTTGATGACTTCCTGCATTGCGTTATTGAGTCATCTCTGATGCTCTATTGTGGGCTTGCTGTCTGGCTCCATGGGAATGCGATGAGTGCAGAAAATGGGGCTTATTCCCTTAATGTTAGCTAAGGAAAATCCAGTGACTGACTTGTACTCTTCCAACACCACAACTAACTTAGCTTCTTCCATGGGGGAGAGTTGGTCACTAACAATGAAGGGTGTGTTCTGGTTGCCGTGCAGGAAGACATACTTGAGGCCGGAGGGAAGTGACTTAAGCTCATTGGTTGGAGGGGCTGTTGGCTCATTTTTGTCAAGTTCAACAAAACCTTCTTCTTGCTCCTCCTATGTAAAGCGTTGGGCCACTTCCTCTAGCTCATTGGTCTGGGAGGCAATTGCTATGTCGGCTGACAGAATTTCCTCCATGATATTTGGTTCGGTTGATGGCTCAGAAGGTGAGTTCATTGATCTCGTGATGTCCATTGTATATGGAGATTCACCAAGTGAGAATGATAGCTCATCTCGTTTCGATTTTGCGAGGTGCATGATGGGCATGCCAATGGCGGCAAAGGTTTTATCTGGCACATCGAAGATATGGAAATCCAGAGCAAAGGAGTTGATGATGATGTTTACTTCAATATTAGGAACAATCCCTTCGCACGGATAGACTCCCTTCATTAACCGAAGGATCTTCGGGATTTGTCCAATGATCCCGAGAGAAGTAGGGTGGCCGCAGCTGATTTTGTCATAAAATTTATCTTGGCCCGGAGATCATAGTAGGTGTCAATGTGCAAGAATTGCTTGTTTTCTATTTAGATCTTGGGGACTTTTGGCCTAAAAATGACCAGATCTAGATCAGCTCGAGATTCTTCTGTCCACTCGTGACTCAAAATGGAAGAGAGGTTAAAAAGTTGTTCTTTCTGAGTCTCCCTCTCTTCCCAATCAGGTTCATGTGGCTCCACCGGTGTAAAATCCATTCTCATTTCTATCGTCATTGTTTGGACATTTCCAACATTTGAGAGATCGTCGTCATCCTCCCATATTTCGGGAAGAGGCAACGGTTCGACCTCGGCTTCTTGTAGAGAGAAGGGTGATTCGTGGCGAAATAGGTATGGGTCCAGAGTGTTAAATGTTGGAGAACATTTGACCTCTTCTATGATTGGGGGATCTAATATGGTGATGACAGGGGACAGGTCGGCTAATTGTTCATCCTCTGAGTGGTCCTTTGAAGGTGTGGGCTGATAATCTTCGATGTTACAAAGAATTTTGGCTAGAATCCTCTTTCCTTCAACAGGTGTAGTATACACAAATGCACCACCAACGGCTATATCCAGGAATTTGGCACTCTCAGGCTTAAGTCCCCAGACAAAATGTTTCAAGAGCATACATTCGGGTAGTCCTAAGTCTGGGCCAACTGTGGTGTATGAAAGCAATCTCTCCCAAGCAGCTCCCAGTGGTTCTTGATCCTTTTGCTCAAAATTTATTAACTTCCTCCATAATTCAATTATCTTTGAGAGCGAAAAGAACTTCTTGCAGAAAAATTCTCTCAAGGAGGGCCAACTTCCTTCAGCATCCTCAACATGATGAATGTACCATGTTTTTGCTGCATCTTTTAGAGAAAACGGAAAGAGTTTCCACCTTAAAGTGTCTTTATGGACGCCAGGTATGTTCACAGTAGAGCAGACTAACTTGAAGTGCTAAAGGTGGGCATAAGGGTTTTCTGGGCATTCCCCTAAGAAGGGAGTCGACTAAACCAAAAGTATGAGTTCTAGGCGGATCTCATAATTTTGGGTATCAATTGGTAAGGCGGAGCTTGGGGGCTCCATGTTTTCAGCCTTGGGGGCTGAGAACTGGTTAATGGAGGGTAATTCCATAAAGGTAGCTAGGGTGAAAAATAAAGAGAAACTAGCGGACGAGACAGAGTTTGGAATGGCACTGCTATCGTTCCCCAGCAACAGCGCCAGAAAGCTTGTTGGCGGTTCTTAAGCCTAACAGGGAATATTTGCAAGCGTAGAGATGCCGACATAGCCTTCACCCGGGAGTATTCCAGAGTATCGATTTCCACAGGGAACGAGTAAAGTGTCCCTCATAATCTATCAAGTCCTAGTGATAAAGGGGGCAAAACAAAGTGTACTCTATGGGGAGAAGAAGTCCTCGGTCTAGGCAATCTAGTGTAGTGAATGTTCTCCAAGTAACTTAGTGAGAATTCTATTTCCAAATATCTGCTTCAGGGCATGATAACGATCCACAGGTAAGGGTCAGTAACTAACCTCATATACTAGTGGGCACATTAACGCTAGACAACCCTGCTTGAGACTTCCCGAATGTGGTGGAATTCAATATTGGACGGACAGGGCTGTCACCACCTGCCGCCTACCACACAGCCTGTGGGGACGAATGCAATCCTAGAAAGCTAAGTCTAAACACCACATCTAAACATTGACTTTCATACCAGTTCTAGAATTGGTAAACATAACAAGATAATGCTACGGAGCAATAAAAGTTATGCATGAAGATCCCGTAGCATAAAAGGATAGAAATACTCACTTTATTACTTGGGCAAGAATTCTACTACATGTTACCTGGCGCCAAAGACGAGGGAGATTACTCATGCAGGAGCTTCCTCCCTGAGGCACAAGTTGAAGGAGCCAGCATCCTAAACTCGTCCTCCTACACCTCTACTCTTCGACTTGGGTAAAACATGGAACTAATGCTTATTTATTCTGAAATCCTCTTCTCCCCTCGTGGCGATGGGCTGACATGCATTTATTGGTGATGGAGAGTCGGTAGGCGAAAGTCGGTCCGCCGGGCGGTGGGCTACGCCGGGCGGCCACATGTGCTGGGCGGCCTGGTATGTCGGGCGGCAGGCTAGGTCGGGCAGTGGCCCAAGCCAAGCGGCCCTTGGATTATGTCGATTTTCTGACTGACTTCCCCCAGATGGCTCAGATTTCACCCCAATGTCGGTTGTTGGGTTGGTGGCTACCGACTTCTTCATTTTGGGGTCGCTAGGCTTCATGGGCCTCATGGGTAGGCAACCCTAGGTGGCACACCCAGGCCGGGCGGCATGCCAGGCCGGGCAGCATGGGAGGCTGGGCGGCGGCCTGGGCCGGGTGCTGACCCCCTCCGAGTCGCCCCATGACTTCTCCCGGTTATACCACTTGTGGACCTCTTTTCCTTAGCCATATTTCATTACTTTTGGTCCGGGAGGAGAAAACTGCCTCATGGTGGGGTGTTTTGCAAAATCGGCCGGGTCGGATGATTAGCCTGATGATGACTCTATTTTGACCAACCGGGTGACTGATTTCAGCCTGATATGACCCTGTCGGCTGGGTTCTGATTTCAGCCGTCACGACCCTGCCGGGCCCTGATTTCAGCCTCATATGACCCTGTCGGCCGGCTGTTTTACGGCAGGGTCGGCCGACGCGGCGTTTCTTCATGTTTTTACATAATTTTGGCCCTTTTGACCCTGCAAGCACATGTCTCACCTAAACTCGGGGAACTCATTAGTTCTATTAAGGATCAAGGTTCTTTCCAAGAGTTTCATGCTTGTCAAAGTTTATTTGGTAGGCTTAAAAAGGAAAATAAAGACTACCAACATCCATCATCACCTTCACCTTGCAAAGTGACCTCAAGACCAAGATGATAAAAGTGTACTTGGCAAGATCACTTCCTTCGAGAGCTACCAGTTGGGGGTGGATGATCCACAACCATCCACCCTTGCTCGTCTGGCTGGCAAGCAAGAGCAAGAAAAAACAAGAAGAAGGCATTCATTGAAGAAGATGAAGATGACGATGATGATGATGAAGGTGACTTGACCTAGGACTTGACTCTTCTCATGATGAAGATGAAGACCTTCAAGAACAAGTTTGCACCCAAGTCCAGGGGCAAGTGCTTCAACTGTGGGTCCAAGGACCACTTTGTTCGAGAATGCCCCAAGCCAAAGAAAGAAGCTTTAAGTCATAAGACTCAAGTGATGAAGGATAAGACACCAAAGCCAATCAAAAGAAGAAGAGGTACTTCAACAAGGACAAAGGCAAAGGCAAAGTCAAAGCTCAAGACCACAAGAAGAAGTTCTCATGCAAGGCCCTTGTTGCAGAGTGGACAAATGATAACTCAAGTGACACATCCTCTTCCTCAAGTGACGTTAAAGAAGTGGCCAGCCTAGCCATGATCAAGACCACACTTCCACGAGCTCCTCCTCCACCTCCCACGTGCCTCATGGCCGCGAGCCAACTTGGGGAGAGTGAGCATGAGAGCAGCAACAACAACAATGATGAGGAGCTCTCATGTGCTGAGCTTTGAGGTATGCTTGAGCAAGCCTGTGACATCGCCGTCAAGAAATCCAAAATATTGGGTGTGGTAAGAAAAGAGTGTAAGTTGGCTAAGCACTGTGTTGGTGATCTTGAGAGAGAGCTCAAGGATCTTGTCACATCTCATGAGACCCTAAACAAGAGTTATGACAAACTCAAGGGTGATCATGTAGAGCTTCATGAGAAGTACGAGGCCCTTGAACTTACTTTTGAGGCCATAAATGTTAATAACCTTACCTCTCCCTCCTCTAGTTCATCTAAGAGTGATGCTTCCACTATGTGTGATGAACTAACCACCTCGATCAAGGTTTCTTCTTTTGAGCCTTTTGTTTTGGAGGAATATCACAAGCTCAAGGATGAGAGAAAGATGGTGATGGATGGCTTTGAGAGGCTCACACATGGTAGAGCCATTTACAAGGAGATTCTTGGGAGAAACCTTGTGAACAATGTCTCCCATCGAGGACTTGGCTCATATCCTGCCGCCATCGACATCATAGGGACGTATGATTCCATTCCGGCATGGATCAATCCATGCTCGCTGATGACTACTATTGCGAGGGGTGTTGTGAGGATGGCCACACCATCAAGGATTGTCCTATGGTGAGAAGTTCCATTGTTTTGCCTAACACTAACTTGTTCCATGAGAACACACATTTCAAGCTTTTTAGGAACAAGGATGGCAAGGTGAATGCTAAGGCTTTGGGACCACCAAACAAGAAGAGAAAGGTCAATAGCATATGGGTCTTGGCACTTCTTAACGTCGCACCAAAATATTATCCGGTAACAATGCTCGAAGTGTTGATTGATGTTTGTTATGCTTTAAGAGAAGAGTGAACCAATCCGCAAGCGCACGGAACATCTATTGTAGCATTTCACCCGGGAGTATTCCAAGGTATCCTATTTATTTTCCTCAGGGAAGCTAGGCGTAAGAGTATCTTAGTTTAACAAAGGTATGAGTATAAGAGTTATACCAACTAACCAAAGATGGGGGTAAAGATATTCAATGATAAATAGAGGAGCAGTGATACAGGAGAAATCCACACTAAGATAGATAAAAGAGATCGATTAAGTTAGCCAGGAGGACAGCGAGTCTAAGTCTAAAATTCCTAGGATAAACTTTCCTAAATCTAGTCAAGTGTCAAAATTCCTAGTTACTCGGGTTGAGCGCTTACACCAAATCCATGGTACAACTTCGAGTCTTTCACCAATAAGCTTACTTCGGGGCAAGACAACGATCCACTAATAGGGTCAGTAACTATCCTCGTGCACTAGTGGGCACATTACCGCTAGAAAACCTTACTTGAGACTTCCTGAACATGGTGGATTACTAAAGGGACGGACAGGGCTGTCACCACCTGTCGCCTACCACACAGCACATCGGGATGAATGCAAATCCAGCGTAGTGTTAACTTAGGCACTGCGCCTATGCCTTCACTAGATATTCTTCTGTTGGCCTAGCGGAAGAATAGCCAGGGAAAAACCAAGTCTAAGTTCTATTCGAGAACTAAACTTAATTAAATCCTAGTTGGAAATCCGATAAACTATGGTTCAAAGTTCTTTCCCGATAATTGTAACTTGAGGAAATTGACTAAGTAAAGATAAATACTTGTCAAGATAAATAAGGAAAAGATAGTTTTATTTCATAAAAGATAAGTTTCACAAAAGGAGAAAAGATAAATACTTGACAAGATTTGGTAGGTTTCCGACCGCCTTCCCTTGGATGGCTCAGATTCGGTCCGGATGACGGTTTTTGGGTCAGTTCTTGACCACCTTATCCACTTGGTGTCGGTTGGCATAATAGGCCGAGTGGGCTGGACACCCCGAGAGAAAAATCCCAGGCTGGGCGGTGGCCCCTTTTGGGTGTTGACCCCCTTCGGGTCATATTTTCACTTGTCCATGTTGTGCCACGTGGATGCCTCCTTTACTTCTCCACTTTTTCCTCCTTAGTCCGGGAATGGAAAACGACCTTATCTTGGAGTGTTTTGTAGGGTCGGCCGGGTCGGATGATTGGCCGTGACATTATCCCGTCTGATTGGTTGGGTGGTCGTCCGACCAGTCAATTAGGCTACTGGCCTTCGTCCAGGTGATCACGTTGATCACCCAGCCTGGTGATGATTTTGGCCTCATACGACCCTGTTGGCCGGCTGTTTTATGGCAGGATCGGCCGACGGGGTATTTCTTCATGTTTTTACATAATTTTGGCCCTTTTGAACATGCAAACACATATTCCACCAAAACTCATGGAACATCATTAGTTTAAGCAAGTTTTTATTTAGACCTTAGTCTTTACCTTGCAATTCTCGACCGGTTGGTGGCTGGTATTGGGTTTTAAGAGCCACCAACACCTCCCCAAGCTTAAACCTTTGCTTGTCCCGAGTAAATTAAAACTTTGAGGTGATGGATCAGGAGTTGCTTCAATATTAGATCCCTGCAAGGATCAAGTGCACAAACACATACTCCTACAACATAGGGGTAATAGTAAACTAGCACAATTTGATCACTAATTCTTTCTCATTGTAAATGGGGCTTTTAGCCATTTTATGACCTTGTCATGAGCAGTTGGAACTCAGAACAACTAGTTTAGATTTTGTCACTCAACCTCCTACATGATCATGAGTCCAAAGTTTTTGTAATGCTGCATAAGATTGAAAATTTTCCCTCTTGGTGCAATTTTTCACTATGACTCTCATCTCTCAAAAAGTGTATTTCCTCACCAAGTGCTCATCATACTCTATGAAGTTTGGCTTTATATGTAGAGCTTGGTAGGATGGAACATTTAATATGCGTATTTTGTTAAGTTAAGTGATGGTCCTAGCGAAAATACTTTGCACTTTCTCATTCCAACCATTTGGAAATAATGTCTAGGGGAGAGGGAGAGAATGGACTCACGTGAAGGAGTGGACTAGCACAATAGCAAAAATCTTTCTCAAAGACTAGATTTTTCTGCTAGAGTGAAAAGATGGTCCTTTATTTTGCTCAAAGGATTTATTTTTGAATTGACCTTGAAACTTGACATTTGTACATCCATGAGAGCTGATAATTTTCTTCTCATTTTTCTCATTTTTTCTTCTTTTTCTTTTCTTTTTCAGCTCTCATAGTGTAGGGAAGCTAGTTCAATGGTTCAAATATTTTTGCAAACTTTTTCTGAGCATTTATTTTGGGAGGACCAAAATCTTTCTTGTAGGATCAAGGTTTTCGCAAAGGAGAAAGTTTTGGCTAACATGCTTGGTGAAGTGGATGCTTGAATCCAATGTGAAAAACGCATAACCAAACTGATTGGCTTTGAAAGTGCAAGTCCCTCACAAGGATCAAATCCTAACTAGGCTCAATGCATACATGGATGGCATAAAAGTGGGTTCACAATTAATATCTGGCCTTGGTAGGAAGTTTTCAATCATAGGAAAGACATATACCAAGTACGAGGGTCTTTATTGCAGCATGGTTTTGAAAGAAATCATTGGACTCTAGTCATGTGGAGATCATAGACTCATCCAAAACATGCTATATCATGAATTCCAACAACTAGACTTGGTGTTTATTAGCCATTTTGCACCCACTAAAACATAGAGAGACTAGCTTTTTGATTATGCAAATTTTTATGGTTTTTCTTCGAAAGCTAAAAAATCTTTTTCGGTTTTCTTAAATTTTTTCAAAAAGAAAACTACTCAACTAGAGAAAGAGGGAGAGAGGATAGAACAAGCGGCGCACCTTGGTTTGGGTACCTCCCCAAGCTTAGGTCTTTGCAAGACTTAAGCTTAGATGGCTTTCACTGCGGTGGTTGATACTCGATGTTGAAGTGGCCGAACAATTGATCCATCATGGAGATGTTTGTCTAAAGTTGTTCTGACGCTTGTTGCTGCCATTCTTGTTCCCTCCTTATGGCTGGTTGTATTTCTTGAGTTCGTATGTTGGTCTCATAAGCATTGGCAGCCAAGTATTGCATCTCTTCTTACAACTCCAAAAAGTTGTATGATGTGAATCGGGCAGAACAAGAAGTGCCTATGCCTCCATGAGGTTGGTGGTAACTCCCCATCCCGTAAGGCTCATAGTTGTCATGGGAGGAGGAGGTGTAGTTTGATGAACTTGCAAAACCAGGAAATTTTGGCTATACCCAACTGTACTGGGGACCTCCCAATTCACCCGTTTGAGGTATGTTCATTGTTGTTTCGTGTTGCTGCTCTTATCGACGGAGTTGTGCTCTAGTTTTTGTTCTTGGCCTATCCCCTACAACACTATGTCGTGCATGCTGCGCGGAAGCTTGCAATTGGTACACAAAATTTCTTTTTCCTATGATAGTGAGTTGGGGGTTAGGCAATTCAATCTCTGTGTCATACCCCGGATAAAGCATGACGTATCTAATATTTTCCTTTCTCAACAAGTGCTCTTGCAAGAAATGATCTTCTCCTAACAAAGGTGCATTAGGGAGACGATCTATTCTAGCTCGGTGTGAGAAACCATGTGGATATGTGCCATGGTTTGCAATATATGTGATGAGTAATTGACTTGAGCGGATTTGGTGTTTGAGTTGAAATGCGGGAATCTGGGGATTGCATGAGTTTGTGCATGTCATGGTTATGACTAACCGGAGTTGGTGGAAGTATTGGTGATGTTGCAAGAGTTGGGAAATGTGTTTGCTTGTCTTATGATGTGTAGGTCACTAGAGTCAACTTGGCAGTCAACGGTGAGAGGATCATGCACAAGTAGGGGACTTGGGGCCAGACGATCGGGATGCCGGGTGAAGTCAAGGGTGATCCACACCATACACGTGGAGAGGCAAGAAGCACGGACGGTTTCCGGATTGAGCCTCAAAACCGTGGTGGTGATGAAGACAGCGTGTTGACCAAGTCAAGGCGAGCGGGATGCCAGTGCAAGTGACAAGGGGGCCCGATGGACAGGGACTGGGAGAGACTTGCCGGTGGTCAGGATCGCGGGACGAGTGAGGCGACCCTTCTCGGAGGATCGAGGTCCCGAAGGTGCTAATAAGGCAGACACTTGATAATACAACAATGATCCAATATTGAAGTTTAATTATTACATCAAAGTGCAGCGGAATTACAACAGTCACTGCGGCGGATGGTCAGACTCCCAGTGGGCAGTCCAACCCTTAGGGACGTGCACGTCCCAAGGCAACACATCTACAGGAAAATCTATGTCTTTAGTACCTAAAAACCACATAAGCATAAAGCCTGAGTACTAATTACTCAGCAAAACTTACCCGTCAAAACCTAGACATGCCATGGCTCTAATAGGTGGCTTGTTTGAAGGGACTCGCACTAAGCAACCTATTAGTTCTATCAAGTTTTTTTTTCAAGTTAAATGGGTTGAGCTAAAAGGTAACTTTAGTTGCAACAATAATAAAACAATACATAAAGTAAGTACAACAATACAACATTAATAATAATAAGTAATAACCAATACAAATCCATATCCATAATATCATGTGCAACTACGTGATTGGCGTGGTGACCAAGCGGTACTCATTACTGCGAGGGACAGCAATTGCAATCGATTTATACCAGCTGGGAAAACCTGAAGTACACGACACATGCGCACCAATTAAGGTTGTATATGGCAACCTTTCGCAAGAAAAACCACCCACATCCCGGCCCGGGTGTGGTGACGTCGAGTGGACATGCCGTCCTGCCAACAGTACTTCACGGTATGGACCGCCCACTCCAGCAGCTGAGGGGTTATAAGACCAACGCACCTTAACCATCCTTGATGTAAGCGACCTTTAATGCTACATCAGTTTACTAGTGCCCATGAAACTAGCATGCATTCGGTACTGTTCAAAACTTGATCAAGGGGCCAACCACGGACGGGTCCTAGGGTGGGCAAGACAGGGCTACCGCAGTCAACACCCATGTGTTGCTGCAAACCTACACATGCATCATCCCTGCCCGACCATACATCAAATGTAAACTTCTTTTATAAGTTCAATTTAGTGGTCAAACTATTCCATAGTAATAATTTCTATCGAGACTATTAATTACTAAGCATAGCAGTTTTGTACCGAGCCTACCAAGTTTCTACTAATAGCAATATAAGTCATTTGGGTGACATGCAAGGTGGGTTCCAATCAACTCCTGTGACCTAATGCAACAATTAAACATAGACACTAGTAGTGATATAAACTAGCAAAACTTCATAAAGAGGCTAATGCAAACCGGGGCTTGCCTGGATCCACGCTAGTGTTAGCAACTACAGTCTCTTGCTCTTTAGGCTCTTGGTCCTGCTGGACGCCGGGCTCCCGCTCTTGAATGTTGTTACCTATTGATGAACAATGGATTTAACGATATTATCGCAACACCGTCACATGCAATGGTATGATGGATGCATATTGCATTAGTGTTTGGTGCTAACAACCTTATTAACAAGTTCTCAAAGCCATATGCTTTAAAGAAACAAATTAGAGTTTCATTATTTTATGTGTGTTAATCAGTTAATTAGGGTTGTTATAGTTTTTAAGAAGAAGTAAGCAATTAAAATATTAAACAATTGATTCTGGACTTGAGTGATTTATCATGAACAGGGACATATATGAATTGCATTTTTACCAAGTTACAGCCTCTCAATTGTATTATTCTATTTACTAGCATTTATTTAAGTCAATGTATTACATAATTAATAGAGTATTATATACTACAGAACTAACTTAACCAAAAATTAGGGTGGTGTATTAATATGGAATAACAGTGTATGCAAAAGATTAGAATAAAATTCCATTCCTAGAATTATTAAGGAATTAATTAATGTTTACACAAGTTATTTAATTAGTTAAAATATATTGACAGAGACACCTGGATATCATTTTACTAAAATAAAGCACATTAGTATGAAGCGAACAAAATTGGTTTGAGGTCATTTGGACTTAAAATGACTTTACTATGCTTTTTAGAAGTTTAAGCCATTTTCTAGAATTATTTTGGTTTTAATTTAAACACGTCAGCGCCACTTGTGTGCCATGTAGGCTGCCAAATAGGCGCCAGCTCAGCTGCCAAGCAGCTGTGCCTGAGTGCGGCGGTGCACGGCCGGGGCTTGCCGTAGGGCTCGCCACTGGGCGCGTCGAGGGGCAAAAGCTCATCATGATGGCATGGCTGGGCTCAGCACGTGAAGGCGAAGCTAGTGATGGTGATCGCGAGGTGGAAAACACACTGGAAACAAGTCGGCGAGAGCGGTGGCGGAAGCATGAAATTCGGCGACATGGTGATTTATGCTCAGGGCAGGAAAAGGTGTGTGGCTTGCTCCTAGAGCTTCACAGAGGCACGTCGGGGATCGACGTCGGGTCATCGTCCATCGAAGAGGGCTGGTAGGTGGTGCTCGTCGGCGAGGCGGCTCGGGCGCAGCGGCATAGAGGGGGGGGGGGGGGGTCAGCTAGGAAAAGGAGCCATGCCGGCGATCTTGTGCACGAAAAAAAGAGGGCAGCAGGTTAGGCACCAGTGGGTATGAGTTGAGTATACGCGCGAAGAGGAAGGAGGGTGTACGGCTCACCAGAAGGGAAGAATTTTGCGGCGGCACCAATGGAGCTTACTTGAAGTTCCCCCTTTAATCTTGGTCAAATTCCATCGGGCCGAGAGCAGTGGTGGTCAGCGATAGGCGTGGGAAGTAGACTGGTGTTCTTGCGCGATGTTTTGCAGTGCTGCCCTTGGCTGAGGGGCACTTGAGAGGGGGAAAGAGTTTGAGCACAAGCTCGGTGCTAATGGCCTGAGAACAGGGGACGGGGAACTGAGGGAAGGCAGGGGGTTTTATAGGTCGGGGTTGGTCACTTGGGATGGCCACGGGCTCGCGGGGGTCTTGCGCGCTAGTTTGAGGGCTGCCGAGCTGTCGGGAGTTGTTGGGCGCGTAGAGACGGTAGTGCTCTGCCATGGCCATGGCGGCATTGGGTAGAGGGAAAGTGACGCACGAGCATGGCGGCTAGCGGCGTGCAGTGATGACCGAGTGGGCAGTTGCGATGTGACAGAAATGTTGTGCGCGGCTTCTCATGTGGTCGGAGGGCGGGGAGCGTCTGGCCGCGAGGAGACTGGTTGACAACTTCCATGGCGGCGACTCCCTATGCGGTGAAAGCAACTCGCGACGTTGGCACTGAAGGGGCGACGGTGATCTGAAGGGGCGAGCGGTGCGTGCTAGTGCGGCTATGAGTTCCCACGCAGCAGAGAAGGGCAGCAACAGCCGGCATCAGGAACCATGGGCGCGGCAGAGGCATGACGACTTCGGGCAGAGCAAAAGGAACTCCATCGCATGGCGGCTAGTGGCCCAATGGTAGAGGCGAAGTCACGGCGGCGAGTGGCGAGGCACGGAAGTCCACGACCGAGTTACGAGGGCGGCAGAGTGGGCGGCGAGGATTCGCGTGGGCACGCGCGTTGGCGGGAGACGAGAGGAAGAAGACGAAGTTTTGCAGAGGGGCCCTCCAGCTTTTGAAACGTTCTGAAAAAGGTCCCTGGTTTTTAGTTTGTTTAATTTCACTATGCTATAAGCCTCCAATTTGAATAAAATTTTATATTTGGCCTTTTAGAACAATGGGCAATTTATTAGTGAAGTCTATTAGGCCAGAAAAGAATTTATTTAGTTGGAATTAATAATTAGAGTTAAATCATTTTTATGTTTAATTTATTTATTTGATTGATTTCTTAATGGAATAAAAATCTAGTTTTTGGCCCAAAATTCTATTTTATTTTATTTTCATAATTCTGATGTATTTAATTTGCCTATGTTTTATAGAATGTTTTATTTGCATTAAACTTTTGCTTGCAGGGATTTAACTTAGCTTCGAGGAAAATTCAATTTTCACTTATCCCTATTATTTCATGCTTCTTACTTGAGCTAAAAATTTTGGCAATTTGTGCTAGGCAAGAAATCTCGGTGTCACAGCCCTCCCTCCTCAAAGAAATCTCGTCCTGAGATTAAGAACAAAGCAGACTAGAGAGGGGCAAAAATTTTACCTGTGAACGAAGACCAGAATTCCGGGTAATGAGTACTCAGAAATTCTTCCGATTCCTAGGTGGATTCATCTTCTGAGTGGTTATTCCATTGCACTTTATAGAATTTGATGATTCTTTTGCGGGTTGTGCGTTCTTTTTCATCATGGATTTTTATTGGTCGTTCGGAATAAGTGAGGTCCGGCTGAAGATGATCATACTCTTCCAAGACAATATCTATTGGAGGTTTGAGGCACCGTTTTAGTTGTGACACACGAAACATGCTATGTACTCCAGATAGATTCGGGGGTAACTCCAGCTTGTAGGCGACTTGTCCACATCTCTCCAAGATTTTGAAAGGGCCGATATAGCGGGGTGTTAACTTTCCTTTGATTCCAAAACGCTGAATGCCCATTATTGGTGATACTCGGAGATAGACAAAATCTTCCTTGTTGAAAAACAGTGGCCTACGTCGTCGGTTTGCATACTTCTCTTAACGACATTTAGCAGCCTTGAGATTTACTTGAATTTTCTGAACCTTTTCTTCTGCATTCTTGACAAGATCAGGACCAAAAATTACTCTTTCTCCCGATATGGACCAGTTTAACGGTGTTCTACAACTCTGGCTGTAGAGTGCTTCAAAAGGGGACATTTTTACACTCTCTTGGTAACTGTTGTTGTATGAGAATTCCGCATATCGTAAGTACTCATCCCAGTTACCACCATGCGTTAAAACACAGAATCTAAGCATATCTTCCAAAAACTGGTTGACACGCTCTGTTTGTCCATCAGTAGCGGCATGATAAGCAGAACTCTGAATCAACTTAGTACCCAGAGATGCATGCAGTTGTTCACAGAAATGAGCGACAAATTGCGAGCCATGATCTCTATCAACGCTCTGTTGTCCATCAGTAGCGGCATGATAAGTATAGTTATGCATACTGCAGATTTTATCAAGCTCTTGTGATCTGTATAGATGTGCACTAAATTACTGAGCAAATAATGCCTCCAGATTTTTAGTGCAAGTACGACGGCAGGTAGTTCCAAATCATGAGTCGGATAATGCTCGTCGTGCTTTCATTGTTGTCGAGATGCATAGGCAATGACACGACCATCCTGCATGAGCACACATCCAACTCCTGTCCCAGACGCATGACAATATACGTCGAACGGCTGGGTGATGTCTGGCTGAGCCAAAACTGGGGCAGTAGTCAATAATTTCTTCAATTTATGAAATGCTTCTTCACGATTATTGCTCCAATCAAACTTCTTATCCTTTTTCAGTAGCTCGGTGATGGGCTTGGTCAACTAAGAGAAATTGGGAATGAATCTCCGATAATTTCCAGCTAGTCCGAGGAAACTGCGAATTGGATGGACAGTTTTCAGTGGCTTCTAATCTAGCACATCTTGAACCTTTGCTTGGGTCTACAGAGATGCCTTCGGCGGATACTACGTGACCAAGGAATGGCACATGGTCCAACCAAAACTCACACTTGCTGAATTTCGCAAGCAGCTTGTGATCTCCTAGACGCTGAAGAACAATACGGAGATGTTCAACATGTTCTTCCTTGGACTTTGAATAGATGAGAATGTCATCAATGAATACCACCACAAATTTGTCCAGCTCTGGCATGAAGACTGAATTCATGAGATACATGAAATAGGTAGGGGAATTTGTCAATCCAAAGGACATCACTAGATATTCGAATAATCCGTATCTAGTAGAGAAAGCAGTCTTTGGAATATCATCCGCTCTGATCTTTATCTGATGATAACCCAACCGAAGGTCAATTTTTGAAAAGACCTTGGCACCAACCAATTGATCAAAAAGAATATCAATACGGGGCAGTGGGTACTTATTCTTGATTGTGACTTCATTGAGAGGCCGATAATCAACAACGAGATGCAGAGACTTGTCCTTCTTCTTCACAAAAATGGCAGGACAGCCCCATGGTAAAGTACTTGGACGAATAAAGCCTTTCTCCAGCAACTCATTCAATTGCTTCTTCAATTCAGCTAGCTCATTTGGAGCCATCTTATATGGTCATCGAGATATGGGAGAAGTTTCTGGCTGAAGTTCAATCTTGAATTCCACTTCACCATCAGGTGGAAGCCCAGAAATATCTTCCGGGAATACGTCGGGATACTCATAGACAATAGGGATGTTCTCAAGTGATGGTCCTTCCAGTTGATAAACAACTGGACTTTTTGATGGAGCAGCACTAAGGCAAAGTGTGTCTGGGCCATGCAAGGGAGAGTCCAAATGAACCACACGGGGCTCAATATCCAACATGGCTCTATGGGTTTTCATCCACATCATGCCAATGATTAGATCAATTTCTTGATTATGGAGCATGATAAAATCAGTGGGGTAGATTCTCTGGTTGATTTCTAGTGGAGCTTTGCATACTATTTCATTAGCTAGAATTTGTCCAGCTGGAGATCGGACAGTAAAGCACTGACTTATAGTGGTGGTGTGGAGATTATGTTTTTGCACACAAGTTCTACTAATAAAATTATGAGTAGCACCAAAATCAAAAAGAGTGAGAACAGGCTGGCGGTAAAGTGAGAGCATACAGGTCAGCACGGGGTCACCCTGAGGAATATCTTCAGCGCTGGTGTAGTTCACTTCGGCACCACGAGACGGTGCATTCACATTCTTGCTCTACGGAGGGCGCTGATTGTTGTTGTTGTTGTTGCGCCGGGGAGCTGTACATTCTCTGGCAAAGTGGCCAGTGCGACCACAGTTGTAGCACGGGTAGTTGCCTCCATGACTAACAGCCTGTGGAGCATGTGCATTCTGACTTCTCTGCTGCTGGTAGGGTGCCCGGTACTGAGTGTCTTGCTGCTGCTGCTGTGGTGCACGGGGCAGGAAATACTGCTGTTGCTGAGGCCTCAGGCGCTGAAACTGCTGCTGCGGGGACGTTCGGTACCGCTGTCCAGACGGGGAAGTGTACACCAGGAGATACTTCGCCTGTGGGGCAGCAGAGGCACTAGCAGGGGCCTTCCTCTTGCGCTCATCTTCCTCAACTTGGCGCATGGCACTCTCTTGGACAATAGCAGCATTGACCAAATCATTGTATGTGCCAGTTGTCTGCCAGGTCAGACGCTCCTTCAGGGCGGCATTCATGCCACGTAGGAAAGCATACCTCTTCTTCTCCACAGTGTTGACATACTCAGTGGCATACTGAGCAAGATGGTTGAACGTCTCAGAATACTGGAGGACATTCCTCCCTCCTTGTTTCAGATCCGTGAACTCCTGAAACTTCCTCTGCACAAGACCGGCTGGAATGAAATGAGCTCGAAAGGCAGTCCGGAACTCATTCCACTTGACACGGGTTCCAGCGGGTAGTGAAGCGACGTAGTTCACCCACCAGGCACCAGCAGGGCCCTGGAGTTGCTAGGCGGCGAATAGCACCTTCTGGTGCTTAGTGCAGTCAAGCAGACCGAACTTAGACTCGGTCTAACGCAGCCAGTGGTCGGCGTCCAGAGGCTCTCTGGCACGCTCCAAGGTCGGCGGGTGCGTACCAAGAAAGTCTGAGTAAGTGCACTATCGGGTCTAGTTGTTGTTGTGGTTGCCCCCATGGCCAGCCAAGTGGAATGTGATATCAACCACTCGGCAGAGCAACTCAGAGTCATTTTGCTGTTGGTTGAGCACGACAGCCAAAACATCGGCCAATGAAGGCTGATTATTAGCTCCCTGCTGTGAGCTCTCAGGGTCATCCTGATTCTGAGTTCGCACCATGTTGCAATTTACATTCTACACATTAGTCATTTCTTAAAATTCTTCCATAGGACATATGTGTAAAAGTTTGCAAGGGTGCTCTAAGGTTTTAGGAAATGACAACCATTTTCACAAATTATAGTTGGGTACATGGTTGTTAAAAAGATTAACATTACACTAATTCATCCATACATGCGTCGATGCCTAACTATGGTATTGCGGACACACTATGGCTCATACACGACCAAATCATCTATTCCTGGTCTATTACTATCGGTTCGTTGGGTTCTAGTGGTTCCAACGGTTCTTCTGGCTCTCCTAGCTCCATCATCCCTACATCGACATTATCTGCTTCCTCCATCTCTTCATCCACTTGCTCTCCATACTCCATAGGGATCTCATCCCAATTATCTATGATGGGGAGGTGGGTAGCTTTGATGGCGTCAAATTCGACTTGAAGCTCCTGCAATTCAGACTCTATTATGTCTGCATCTCCAAGGGCTTGGTCATGCTCGTCGATGATCATATCCATCTCTTCATTCTTCACTTGGATTTGCTGATTCAATTCTGCAATCTCTAGAATCTTGGCTTGCTTTTCTGTTTTAGAAAGCCGAAGTGCAGCCCGAAACATGTCTAGCTGACGGTACAAATTCTTGCATATGTCAAATAGGGAGAGTCCATAACACTCTGCCATATGTAGCGCTGGACGATGAAGTGGGTGGTTTGGGTTGAAGACAAAATCCAGGTGACGGTTCCACTCAAGATCCTCCATATTATCAATTGGCAACTGGGTTACCGGTGTTCCGGCGACCTCATGTTTGCGGACTTCACAGAATAGAGTCAGGGCTTTGAAGGCAGCAACACTCCGAGTAGTGAGTAGGTCTAGTCCATAAACACTGATAGTCCATGATTCCCATGCTGGTAGGAAGGAATAGTTGGTGGGTACTACGACATGGACTCCACCGGAAATGATTCCATTCTCCTCAATGGTCTTTCCAACATAGGTAGGAGGGATATCATGTCCATAACCCCGAAGGACACTCCAAAAGAGTTGAGTCATCCCAGGGATGTCCAGACCGTCGGTGATTTCCCAACCTGGTGGAGCTTGGAAATTGTTTTCAGTCATCTACAAGGGTGAAATTTGAATGAGTCAGAATCTTCTTAAGGTAAGGTGCATTTCATGTACAACTTCATGAAATACAGAAACAATTTTTTAGTTCACATTTTCCAGCCTCAAGGGGCAATAATACGGAGACGGGTTTCCAAACAGATTCGTGTTTGACTGTGCAGCAGTCAAAAAATTGAATATTGTGTCCAGAAAACAAAATCTCCTGAACAGGTTCTTGGCACCATGTTACAGTAGACTTTCATAGCTTTCCAGATTGTATTTATACTCCTAAAAATTCCAAGTAGAACTGGACTTGTGATTTTTACAAGTTCAGGCTGATAGATTTAGTTTCTGGATGACAGGAGCCTAGTATTTTGACTCTACTGGACAGAGGAAAAATTATTTGAGGTTGGGTCCTACTGGAAATGAAAATAGACTTCTAAGACTTTCCAGATTGGGTTCATACACCTCCAAATTCTAAGTGAAACTTCAGTTATGGATTTTGCAAGTTTAGGGATGCGTTGAAAACAGGAGGCTGACAGATTGTTATTATCTTAACAAATGGACTTAAGAGTTGAAATTTTCGCTCAACAACTTATAGATTTTTATTCAGAGGTGGGTGAGTAAGGAGAGAACAAAATTTTAGTTAAGTTATAAGGAATGCATGGTGCAAAATTCTGAATTTATTTACCTATCGTTCCTCACAACACACACCTATATTGTCGATGCTTAGCGGCACGAAAATTTGGTGACGACCCGCTCTCACCACGTAAGTCAATCTAAGTGTTGTACTAATGGTATTAGTGTACCTGCAGAGAAACTGTGGGATATATATACCAGGGATACCTCACTACTCGGATATATTGCCGAGTGGGCCGTGATCCAATAAAGATAAAGCCCATGAAGATAACTACTCGGATTATTACTTCGAGTACACGACAAGTCAATACTGGAGATGAAAACTTAGAGATAGAACCCTAGTCAGAAATCATGTTGTAACCGACAAGGACACTTGCCATGTAACCCTGCCCCCCAGATATATAAGGAGGGGAAGGGGCTCTCTCATAGACAACCCAGATCATAACCGTATAATACACAACAGAACACAGGACATAGGGTTGTTATCCTCCGGGAGGGCCGAACCTATCTAAACCTTGCGTCTTGTGTGTCCATCGACTCTCGGTCTCGCGCATGCCTCTACCAATACACAAGGATCATGGGTAGCCCTATGTTCCACTGCCGATATTAGTGTCGACAGAAACTCATTGCAGAAACATTACATTAAATTAAAAGAAACTATGAAAATAAGGGTAGTTCCACAATGGTTCATGGAACGAACCACCTTGCAAAACCATAGCCCTGTCATGATGAGCATAACTAAGCAAAGTTGGCACAGTTTATGGAAGAAACCGTCTCGCGAAACCATAGCCCTCACGAGTGAACTCTACGCTCCAACACTTGTCAAGGAGCCAAAAATAAAAAATGTGGGCAACGATTCATGGAAGGAATCATCCCGCAAAGCGACAGTCTTTGCGAGCAAACTTTAAATATAAAAAGAAAAACCAAATAAAAGCCAACTCAAGCATAACCCGTTAGCATTGTCACCAACCCTAAATAACTACTAGGGGCAATACTAACGTATCCTCACACATAACGTTGTAGTTTTTAAAAATACATTTTAATTGTTGTATTATCATGGACCACGGCTCTGATACCAGCTGAGGCACCCTTTCCCGGAGGATCGAGGTCCTGAAGGTGCTGATAATGCAGACACTTGATAATACAACAATGATCCAATATTTAAGTTTAATTAATACATCAGAGTGCAGCGGAATTACAGGTTCATGAGGTTTCAAAAACAGTGGAAGCAAAATAACGATAAGAACTACAAGCTCGACGATACAACATAGTGATGATTCATGCCCGAGGAACCATCACTCTAGCAGCACATAACAGTCACTGCGGTGGAAGGTCAGACTCCCAGTGGGCAGTCCAACCCTTAGGGACTTGCACATCCCAAGGCAACACATCTACAGGCAAATCTATCTCTTCAGTACCTGAAAACCACATAAGCATAAAGCCTGAGTACTAATTACTCAGCAAGACTTACCCGTCAAAACCTAGACATGCCATGGCTCTAATAGGTGGCTTGTTTGAAGGGACTCGCACTAAGCAACCTATTAGTTCTATCAAGTTTTATTTTTCAAGTTAAATGGTTGAGCTAAAAGGTAACTTTAGTTGCAACAATAATAAAACAATACATAAAGTAAGTACAACAATAGAACATTAATAATAATCAGTAATAACCAATACAAATCCATATCCATAATATCATGTGCAACTACGTGATTGGCGTGGTGACCAAGCGGTACTCATTACTGCGAGGGACAGCAATTGCAATCGATTTATACCAGCTGGGAAAACCTGAAGTACACGACACATACGCACCAATTAAGGTCGTATATGGCAACCTTTTGCAAGAAAAACCACCCACATCCCGGCCCGGGTGTGGTGGCGTCGAGTGGGCATGCCGTCCTGCCAACAGTACTTCATGGTATGGACCACCCACTCCAACAACCGAGGGGTCATAAGACCAACGCACCTTAACCATCATTGACGTAAGCGACCTTTAATGCTACATTGGTTTACTAGTGCCCATGAAACTAGCATGCATTCGGTACTGTTTGAAACTTGATCAAGGGGCCAACCACGGACGGGTTACATCAAAAGTAAACTTCTTTTATAAGTTCAATTTAGTGGTCAAACTATTCCATAGTAATAATTTCTTCCGAGACTATTAATTACTAAGCATAGCAGTTTAGTACCGAGCCTACCAAGTTTCTAATAATAGCAATATAAGTCATTTGGGCGACATGCAAGGTGGGTTCCAATCAACTCCTATGACCTAATGCAACAATTAAACATAGACACAAGTAGTGACATCAACTAGCAAAACTTTATAAAGAGGCTAATGCAAACTGGGGCTTGCCTGGATCCACACTAGTGTTAGCAACTACAGTCTCTTGCTCTTCAGGCTCTTGGTCCTGCTGGACGTCGGGCTCCTGCTCCTGACTGTTGTTACCTATTGATGAACAATGGATTTAACGGTATTATTGCAACACCGTCACATGCAATGATATGACGGATGCATATTGCATTAGTGTTTGGTGCTAACAACCTTATTAACAAGTTCTCGAAACCATATGCTTTAAAGAAACAAATTAGAGTTTCATTATTTTATGTGTGTTAATCAGTTAATTAGGGTTGTTATAGTTTTTAAGAACAAGTAAGCAATTAAAATAGTAAACAATTGATTCTGGACTTGAGTGATTTATCATGAACAGGGACATATATGTATTGTATTTTTACCATGTTACAGCCTCTGAATTGTATTATTCTATTTACTAGCATTTATTTAAGTCAAAGCATTACATAATTAATAGAGTATTATATACTACAGAACTAACTTAACCAAAAATCAGGGTGGTGTATTAATATGGAATAACAGTGTATGCGAAAGATTAGAATTAAATTCTATTCCTATAATTATTAAGGAATTAATTAGTGTTTACACAAGTTATTTAATTAATTAAAATATATTGACAGAGACAACTGGTTATCATTTTACTAAAATAAAGCATATTAGTATGAAGCTAACAAAAATTGGTTTGAGGTCATTTGGACTTAAAATGACTTTACTATGCTTTTTAAAAGTTTAAGACGTTTTCTAGAATTATTTTGGTTTTAATTTAAACACGTCAGCGCCACATGCGCGCCATGTAGGCTGCCAAATAGGCGCCAGCTCAACTGCCAAGCAGCTGTGCCTGAGCGCCGCGGTGCACGGGCGGGGCTTGCCGGAGGGCCCGCCGTTGGGTGCGTCGAGGGGCAAAAGCTCATCGTGATGGCATGGCTGGGCTCAGCACTTGAAGGCGAAGCTAGTGATGGCGATCGAGAGGTGGAAAACTCACCAGAAACAAGTCGGCGATGAGCGGTGGCGGAAGCTTGAAGTTCGACGATGTCGCGATTTATGCTCGGGGCAGGAAAAGGGGTGCGGCTGGCTCCAAGAGCTTCATGGAGGCACGTCGAGGATCGGCATTGGGTCATCGTCCACCGAAGAGGGCTGGAAGGTGGTGCTCGTCGGTGAGGCGGCTCGAGCACAGCAGCGCAGAGGGGGGGGGGTGTCAGCCAGGGAATGGAGCCATGCCGGTGATCTTGTGCACGGAAACAAGAGGGCAGCAGGTTAGTCACCAGTGGTTATAAGTTGAGTATATGCGCGAAGAGGAAGGAGGGTGTACGGCTCACCAGAAGGGAAGAACTTTGCGGTGGCGCCAATGGAGCTTACTTGAAGTTCCCCCTTTAATCTTGGTCAAATTCCATCGGGTCGAGGGCGGTGGTGGTCAGCGATAGGCGTGGGAAGTAGACTGGTGTTCTTGCGCGATGTTTTGCAGTGCTGCCCTTGGCTAAGGGGCACTTGAGAGGGGGAAAGAGTTCAAGCACAAGCTCGGTGCTAATGGCCTGAGAACAGGGGACGCGGAACTGAGGGAAGGCAGGGGGTTTTATAGGTCGGGGTTGGTCACTTGGGGTGGCCACGGGCTCGCGGGGGTTTTGCGCGCTGGTTTGAGGGCTGCTAAGCTATCGGGAGTCGTTGGGCGCATAGAGACGGTAGTGCTCTACCATGGCCGTGGCGGCGTTGGGTAGAGGGAATGTGACGCACGAGCATGGTGGCTAGCGGCGTGCGGTGATGACCGAGTGGGCAGTTGCAAGGTGATAGAAGAGTTATGCGCGACTTCTCATGCGGTTGGAGGGTGGGGAGCGGCTGGCCGCGAGGAGACCAGTCGTCAACTTCCATGGTGGCGAGTTCCTATGCGGTGAAAGCAACTCGCGATGTTGACACTTAGCGGCGTGCTGGTGAGCGGGGAAACAGTAGCAAGGCGACGGTGATGTGAAGGGGCGAGCTATGCGTGCTAGTGCGGCTATGAGTTCCCAGGCAGCAGAGAAGGGCAGCAGCAGTCGGCGTCGGGAACCATGGGCGTGGCAAAGGCATGACGACTTCGGGCAGAGCAAAAGGAACTCCATCGCGTGGCAGCTAGTGGCCAAATGGCAGAGGCGAAGTCACGGCGCCTAGTGGCGAGGCGCGGAAGTGCAGGTCCAAGTTTCGAGGGTGGCAGAGCGGGCGGCGGGAATTCACGCGGGCGCGCGCGTGGGCGGGAGACGGGAGGAAGAAGATGAATTTTTGTAGACGGGCCCTCCAGCTTTTGAAAAGTTCTGAAAAAGGTGCCTGGTTTTTAGTTTGTTTAATTTCCCTATGCTATAAGCCTCCAATTTGAATAAAATTTTATATTTGGGCTTTTAGAACAATGGGGAATTTATTAGTGAAGTCTATTAGGCCAGAAAAAAATTTATTTAGTTGGAATTAATAAGTAAAGTAAAATCATTTTTATGTTTCATTTATTTATTTGATTGATTTCTTAACGGAATAAAAATCTGGTTTTTGGCCCAAAATTCTATTTTATTTTATTTTCATAATTCTGATGTAATTGATTTGCCTATGTTTTATAGAAAGTTTTATTTGCTTTGAACTTTTGCTTGCAGGGATTTAACTTTGCTTTGAGAAAAATTCCATTTTAACTTCTCCCTATTGTTTCATGCCTCTTACTTGAGCTATAATTTTTGGCAATTTGTGCTTGGCAAGAAAAAGAGACACATGGGTGTCACAACTAGGTGACACGCGTCAACATCGAGAAGTCACACTTTGAGAAGCGTGCAAGGCGGTTTCCTAGTTTGGGCCTCAAAACCGGTGGCGGTGATTGGAAGTGCACATGGCACCATCGCGGAGATTGCATCGAGGGCAAGCAAAGTTGTGAAGGGCTCAATGGCACTCGACCGACGAGGAAAAGGATGGACGGTTATGCCCCCTGTGGTAGGTGGGTGTGTTATGTAGGTCAAGTGTAGAGTGGTTATGTGGACAATAGACCCTAGGCCTATATAAGAAGAGGTAGGGCTGGTGGAAGACGTGCCTCTCTTTTCATTAGCCTTGTGTTAGGGTTCTATTCAAAGTGCTAGGAGGGTAGTGGGTGTGTGAGAGACATCTCTTGCTCTTCCAAATAGTCGGAGGAAGAGGGTGGCTTCCTAGCCTTGTATTCTTGGATCTTGTAAGCACCTTTCTATGATATGAGAAGTATTTTTGTGCTCAAGATCTCCCTCTCTCCCTAAATCCCAAAATTCCCTTTTTCTCTATTTTGGGAGCTATTTTCGTGGTGATTTTCGATCTCATTTTTGGACGAGTTTTTGGTTCGGATTTCTTAAGAAACTATATGCTAGGATGAGCTAGAACAATCCTCAATGGATCCTTGATTGAATCAATAGCTGTAGCACCTTCGGTTTGAAGGATTTCTCAAGTTTCCCCTTTTTGGTGTTCTTGGCACAAGATCTGAAATTTGTGATGATTCCTTGAGCCAATTGAGCTGATCTTCTAGGATTTGGGTCGTGATTTGATGAGGACTCTCTAGTCCAAAAATCGCATCATTTGGAGTTTGTTTGATTAGGTTTATATCAAGTTCTTGCCCAATCCTAAAAGTTTCTGCTGTTTCGTCGGGGTCGATCGACACTGTCGACGACCAGGACCGGCACTGCCTGTGGGTCATAGTATCCCGCACCAGCACAGCCGATGGGTCAGATCAGCACTGCTGATGGGGCCAACTGGCACTGCCAATGGCCTTGATTGGAACTTCCGATACTGGTCTAGTAAGGTCTGGTTTTTTGTGAGCCTCTTGACTAGTTTGAGTCCTTGCTGTTTCTTATTGTTTCCACTGTGTTTCTTTGCTATGGTTGATCACTCCTAGGGCTAGTACACCACGAGTAGGTGTGTGTAGTCTTGGTGATCAGTTCGGAGGAAGGCTTGAGTTGTTTTTGGGATATAGGTCAAATTCTCTTGGAGAATTTTGATTGGCTCCCATTCACCCCCCTCTGGTCGCCTTCTCGGTCCTTCAATTGGTATCAGAGCCATTTTGATCACTAGTTGACCTTCATCGGCTTTGTGATCTAAAGACGATATGGAGAAGCGTGTTGTCAAGCTCTAGATGTTCGATGGATAGGACTTCCCCTACTAGAAGTCGTGGACCAAGGCTTTTCTGCTGAGTCAAGGATGTGCTATCTGAGACATCATCGAGCAAGAATACAACATACCTGCTGACCTCAACACCGCTCCAGTAGGTGAGATGAACAGGTATGAAAACAACTCCATAGCTGTCAATATTCTGCTCTCTACACATGGTAGGAGTGAACATGATCGCGTTGCACACCTTGACACTGCTCATGCTATTTGGGATAAGCTTTGCACGTACCATGAGGGTACCAATCAAGTTAAGTCTATGTGTAAGGATTCATATAATAGACACTACCAAACCTTTGCACAAAAACCTGGCGAGTCACTAGATGACACTTTTCGTAGGTTTGAGGCAATTGTGTGCAACTTGCGGGCTTGTGGTTGTTGATGGTCCTTAAATGCCAAATCTGACTGTCAAACCCTTACATAAACAACATAAAAGGAATAAACAAAATAGTGATAGGAGTTTACTATTAACCATTTCCATGAGTTTTGGTGAGACATGTGTTTATAGGTATAAAAGAGCCAAAATATGCAAAAACATGAAGAAACGCCCCATCGGCCGATATTGCCGTAAAACAGCCGGCCGACAGGGTCATATGAGGCTGAAATCATGGCCCGACAGGGTCGTGATGGCTGAAATCAGAACTCAGCCGATAAGGTCATATCAGGCTGAAATCAATGAGCCACCCGGCTAAAACAGAGTCTCATCAGGCTGAACCATCAGATCCAGCCGACCCTGCAAAACAATCCATCATGAGGCCGTTTTCTGTCCCCGGACTAAGGAGGGAAAAAAGTGAAGAAGTAAAGGAGGCATCCACGGGGCACAACTTGGACAAGGGAAGACATGACCCGGAGGGGGCCGACACCAAAAATGGGCCGCCACCCGGCACAAGCCGCCGCCCGGCCTACCCCGCCACCCGGCCTGGGCTTGCCGCCCGGTAGGGTTTGGCGCCCGGCCTGGCCTACCACCCAGCCTAGGTTGGCCACCCAGGGTTACTAGTCCATGAGGCTTACCGACCCCAAAACTGAGATTTTGGGGGAAACCAACCAAGGAACTGGCATCAAGACAAGATCTGAGGCGTCCGAAGCGAGTTGGATGGAAACCGACCAAATCTCGTGGACGCTCGGCCTGGGCTGCCGCCCGGCGTTGCATGGCGCCCGGCATGCCCGGCCGCCCGGCACACGTGGCCGCCCGTTGTGGCCCGCCGCCCGGCGGGGGAATTTTTGCCCACCGACTCTCCTCCACCTTGAAGTACCCGCCAAGTCTCCGCCACCTATAAATAGAGGGGAAATTCAGCATAAACAAAAAAAACACAAGAAGAAGATTTAGAGCTGCACTCAAAAGGTTTTAGCACTACCAAAGTGCTTAGAAAATAGGGAGAGAGTGAGGGAGAGTTACGAGGAGGTCCAGGCTTGTCGGCGCCTTCTCCACACTTGTACCTCAGTGGATGCTTTCCTTTCTTAGTAAGTATTTGTGATCTTCCATTGGTATTTAAGTTTCCTTTTTAAGTATGCTCTTTCCTTAGTTGCTTACGGGATCATCGCTCTACTTAGTTAGAGTATCATAGTCTTCTATAACTGTGATGTCGAGACTTTGATAGTAATTAATAGAGTAGACGTGGCGTCTAGGCTAGAAGTTACCTTTCTTTGCTGCGTGCCCCACGGTTTGTAGAGGTAGTCGATAGGTGGTGAGAGCCCTATCCGGCCTTAGTAATCCTCCACGTTCGGGTACGTCATAGAGCTGTTGGCCGGAGTCGCCTGTGGATGCAGGGGTAAGCCGGTGCCCGAAGTAAGCATTTATAGACTGAACCTATCTTATCTTAGGATGTTTTACCATAGGAATCCTCTCTACCCTCTGCCTACCATATTCTTGTTGTCCTTGGACGGATTAGTTTAGAAGAATAGTACACACACGTTCCCTGTGATTCGATAACCTGGAATACTCCTAGGTGAAGTGCTACATCGGTATCCATGCGCTTGCGGATTTATCTATGAATGTAGGAAATACCAACAAGCTTTTTTGGTGCCATTGACGGCGATAGTAATATTTCTGGTGCGACGCTAAGAAGTCTCAACAAGCATTTTTGGCGCCGTTGCCGAGGAGCAGTTGTTGTTCTATCTTCGAACCTTTTTTCGTCCTCGTATCATTTTTGTCTTTCTTTATTTCTTTCCCCATTTCTACAATGGAGCAACCTTCTATCCAATCCTTTTCTGCTCCAAAGGGTGAGTTGTTTGAGCCACTGCCATCCGCGGACCCAATTCGTACTTCTGGCTATGAACTTCTCCCTGACTTTATAGCCATGGTTCGGGAACAATACTTTTCTGGTTTAGATAGTGAAAACTCATACCATCACCTACGAGAATTCGAGCAACTGTGTTCATGCCTTTCTATAAAGAGCATGACACAGGAAACTCTAAAGTGGAAATTGTTTCCCTTTTCCCTCATGGAGAGGGCGAAACAATGGTACACTCATACTATCGAGTGTGTAAATGGTGATTGGGAAGAACTTCGAGATAAATTTTGTCTCGCTTTCTTCCCTATGTCCCGTATTGTCTTCCTTCGTATGGAAATTCTTGGTTTTTGCCAGAATGAGAAGGAATCTTTAGGTGCACCTGGGGTAGGCTAAATTTGCTATCCAAATCCGGACCCAACCTTGCCATTCTTGAGCTGATGTTGCTACAACATTTTCGTGAGGGTTTGAATAAGGAAGCTGCCCTATACCTCGGCATTGCCGCTGGAGGATCGTTTGTCCACAAGACCATGATGGAAGGAAGAGAAATCCTAAACTGTATTCTAGAAAACACTTCCTTCCTTGCTTGTCATGCCGAACCCCTCAAGGAGGAAGCCAAGTCGAGCCATGAGGAACTCTTAATAGCTGAATCCAACCCCATTCCTTGCATACCACAAGATTCGACCATTGAGCCCTCACCCGAACCGGAAACACCTAGGAAAAAAGAAATTCAACCCTTAGAATTTCCATTTTACTTTGAGGAAGATATTTTTGAAGATTATGGAAACACCTTAAGGTATTGTTGCCAAAAGAAACCCCCGACTCCTGTCTCCCCTCCTGAGCCACTTGAAGAGGCACTCCTCCAAGAGATGGTGAAGGAGTTAACTTCAATTATGAGTGATGAATGGTTGCGAGAGGTTGAGCTATCCTCTAAAGTAATTCAAATTTGCTCTCCCTATTCAACTATTCGATGCGACATTAGAGGAGTCACGGTGGAAGTTCTTTATAATCCCACTGTTGGTGCCAACATAGTTTCTAGTGTTTTTGCATTTGACATTTTGGGTGATACGCCATTGGCACCAACTAGTAAATCCTTCAAGAGCCCCTTTGTCCCTATTTTAGAAGGATACGAGATTTTGCAAGATGTGACAGTAAGGCACGCAAACGTCCAGGCTGTCCTAGACTTCCATGTCTTTGACATTCAGGATTCTGATGTCTTAATTGGACATCCCATTGAGAAATTACTCATGGATATACCGATGCTTGGAAGTCATGACATAAAACTAGGGAGGGAAAAGTTTTCTGTGCCGATCTCCTGGTCAAGGAACTCCCTACCAGATCCTTCCCCTGAGGAAGAGCAAATTGAGGAAGTAATGGCTATTCTTCAATTTGATTCTCCTGAACCCCTTCTAGAAAGAGATGCTAAAGAGTTTATCCAAGAGGAGGATGAGTTTCAGGAGACAATTGATCTACCCATTGAAGAACCACCATCATGTCCTCCGATTGAACTTAAGCCCTTGCCTTCTAGCCTACGCTATGCTTTCCTAAATGGCGTCCTAGAAGCCCCTGTTATCATAAGTGACAGACTATCTGAGGAAAAAACTGCTGAACTCTTAGCCATCCTAGAAAAGCATCATTTTGTCCTAGTCTACTCACTCCAAGACCTTAAGGGAATTAGTCCCGCTCTTTGCACCCATCGCATTCCCATTGATCCTGATATCACACCTTCTAGGGAGCCTCAGAGGAGGCTAAATAATGCAATGAGAGAGGTTGTTAAGACGGAGGTTTTGAAACTTTTGCACGCTGGGATAATTTATCCCGTTCCTCATGGTGAATGGGTTAGCCCTGTGCAAGTAGTTCCTAAGAAGGGAGGCATGACGGTCGTTAGAAACGATAGAAATGAGTTGATCCCTCAACGCACCATCATGGGATGGAGGATGTGCATCGACTATCGAAGGCTCAACATGGCAACAAAAAAGGATCATTTCCCGCTGCCCTTCATTGATGAAATGTTGGAGGGTCTTGGCAAGAATTCCTTCTTCTGTTTCCTTGATGGATACTCTGGTTACCATCAAATTCCCATCCATCCTGAAGATCAAAGTAAGACTACCTTCACCAGCCCTTACGGAACCTATGCCTATCGGAGAATGTCATTCGGGTTGTGTAATGCACCCGCTTCGTTCCAAAGATGCATGATGTCTATATTCTCTGACATGATCAAAGAAATCATGGAAGTCTTCATGGATGATTTCTCCGTTTATAGGAAAACTTTTGATCATTGTCTTGAGAACATAGATAGGTCTTGTAAAGATGCCAGGAAAAGGACTTAGTACTTAATTGGGAAAAGTGCCACTTTATGGTCTGAGAGGGCATCGTCTTAGGACACCTTGTGTCCGAGAGGGGTATTGAGGTGGATAGAGCTAAGATCGAGGTCATAGGAAGGCTTCCACCTCCGATTAATGTTAAGGGGATCCATAGTTTCTTAGGACATGTGGGGTTTTACCGGCGTTTTATCAAGGACTTTTCCCAGATCGCCAGACCCCTCACTAGTGTTTTGGCTAAGGATGCTCCCTTTGATTTCGATGATGAGTGCCTACATTCCTTTAATATCCTTAAAAAGGCACTCATCTCAGCTCCAATCATTCAACCCCCTGATTGGACGCTGTCTTTCGAAATCATGTGTGATGCTAGTGACTATACTGTTGGGGCTGTTCTTGGCCAAACCAAAGATAAGAAGCATCACGCCATAACCTACTCTAGCAAGACCTTGACAGGAGCACAACTTAATTATGCCACAACAAAAAAAGAGCTCCTTGCCACTGTTTTTGCGATCGATAAGTTTAGGTCATACTTAGTAGGAGCAAAGGTTATCGTTCACACTGATCATGCTACTTTAAAATACCTGCTCACTAAGAAAGATGCTACACCAAGGCTAATTAGATGGATTCTTCTACTCCAAGAATTTGACCTTGAAATTAGAGATAAGAAAGGAGTAGAGAATTCTGTTGTTGATCATTTGTCACGTATGGAAGTGACTAACATGCAAGAAATTCCAATAAATGACTTCCTCTGTGATGACATGCTACTGCAGGTGACGGACTCCAACCCTGGTATGCAGACATTATGAATTCCATTGTTGCAGGGTATGTACCACCAGGGGAGAACAAGAAGAAGCTCATCTATGAGAGTCGACGTCACATATGGGACGACCCGTACCTCTATAGAGTGTGTTCGGACGGGTTGCTAAGGATATGTGTCCCAAGAATTGAAGGCACCCAAATAATCGAGAAATGCCATGCATCTCCATATGGAGGCCACTTTGGTGCATTCCGCACCCAAGCGAAAATCTGGCAGAGTGGATTCTTCTGGCCATCAATGCATGAAGACACAAAAGAATTCATTCGAAGATGTTGGAATTGCTAGAAGCATGGAGGGATTACTGCTCGCAACGCAATGCCCCTAACATACAACCTTCAAGTGGAATTATTCGATGTATGGAGCATTGACTTCATGGGACCGTTTCCAAAGTCCTATGATTGTGAGTACATCTTGGTGGCCGTTGAGTATGTATCCAAATGGGTAGAAGCAATACCATGCAGAGCTACCAACTCCAAGCGCGCCCGAAGAATGTTCCACGAGATCATCTTTCCTCGTTTTGGAACACCGCGGATGGTGATAAGTGACGGAGGGTCTCATTTTATTGATAAGACCTTCCGGAACTTCTTAAGAGAGCTTGGAGTAAAACACAACATTGCAACTCCATACCACCCTCAGACAAGCGGGCAGGTAGAAACTTCAAATAAACAGATTAAGAACATCCTGCAGAAGACCGTGAAAGAGATGTGGAGTGGATGGAAGATGAAGCTACCAGATGCACTTTGGGCATATAGGACAACATAGAAAACACCGATTGGTATGTCTCCCTTCCAGCTCGTATATGGAGAAATATGTCATCTACCAGTCGAGATGGAACATAGAGCACATTAGGCCACCCGGAAATGGAACATGGATCTTAGGGAGGCCAGGAGACATAGAAAAATACAGCTGTCTGAGTTAGAGGAATGGAGAGAGAAGGCTTACCATAGTGCCAAGATCTACAAGGATAGAACCAAAAGATGGCATGACCGAAAGATCAAGCCTAAGGAGTTCAAGCTAGGTGACAAGGTGTTGCTCTTCAACTCCATAGTCAAGTTGTTTGGTCATGGGAAGCTTCAGAGTAAATGGGAAGGACCATTCACCATCATTAATGCTGCATCACATGGAGCAATCACACTCCAAGATGACGGAGGAAACCAGTTTAAAGTAAATGGTCATTGTTTAAAAGTCTTCCTAGAGCCAGATGACAACGAAGGTAAGGAGGTAGATGTGATCCATTTAATTGATTTCAATGCTCTACTCTAGCATTCCTCTCTGCATTCTCTCTCATTCGAATAAATTTAGACTCCCCGGTCCTAGACCCGGTAGAGTCCTTTTTGTTTCCACAACACTTTGTTTGTTTTGAATAAAAAGCAGCCAGGTACAAGAACAAGTGTGGGGGAGGCTTCTCAGGCTTTTCAATGTGCAAACAACAAAAGTCAACATCATGAGAAAGAGCGTGGCGTCCAAGCACATCCCAACTTCCACCCTCTTCAATACGATGGTTTGTGCACTCAATTCCTTCACCTCCTTGTTTTGCGAGTTAAAATTATTTTCTCTTGAATCAATCATAAAAATTTAATTCGAAAAAATTAAAATGAACCATGTGGAACCCTCAATTTATTTCATGCTTCTATTTGGTGGGCTTGCATGCTCCTTATTCCTAGTTGATAAACCTATTACTTGTGAACTACATCTTTAGGAAAGCATGCCACCTATGTAGTTGATGCATGAGATATGGTTTGACGAAATGAATCTTTCTCTTATGCTTGATATGCTTGGGAATTTTTCTTATAAAAAAAATTAAAAATTAAAATCAATAGCTTGACTCCTCAATGATTATATCTTCCTACCAAAGCCATATGATGAACTCATTGAAAATCTTATGCATATGCTACTTGTTGTTTCATTGAACTTTGTCAAGTTGTTGTGACCCTTGTGAGTTACTATTTATGACTTTTTGATCAAGATTTTGTGCACACCACTTTGCTAATACTTCTTCACTGGAAGTTAGCACCACCATATCCATCATCCATGTGCTATTTCTTCTATACTAGAAGATAGCAATTCCATGTCCTCATCCATCCATTAAATAAAGTACACCATCATATTTTGATAGACTCCCTCTCCAAATATCCTTGTAAAAGTGACATGGGCTATTCATGATTAAAAAAAAAGAGGTGAAAAAATAGAGAAAGAATTAGCCCATGTTCTAAAACGCCTATCCAATAGAAGGGAGGGAGCATCTTAAAAGAAATGGGAGTATTCACATTTAGTCATTTTCCATCAACATATCCACATGTGCACATGCTTGATCAAAAGTTCATGAATTATTCTCCATGGATCCAGTTTTTTACTTAGTAATATATGAGACACAAGTATGCCTCCCTTTTATCCCTACCTTGAGCTCCACACAAAGCCATATTTAGAAGTAGGACGAAAAGAGGCAATGTCCTGATGAGGAACCATACACATCGAGCGATTTGAGAGAATCATTTGAGGGGTACAACTATGATTTGTTTTGAAAATCTTTTCAAAAACCCAAGCTACATAGCAGAATGAGTGAAGATGATTAGAGTTAGGACCATTCCATCCTTCAACCACCCAAGGTAACGTGATAGACACTTGAAAAGTTCATAGGTATAGGAATGACTTGGAATAATCTGCACGCTACCATCATACCAATTGAAGTTATTATTCACCTTAGTCTGTATTCCTTTACTCGAGGACAAGAAAAGACTAAGTGTGGGGGTGTTGTTGATGGTCCTTAAATGCCAAATCTGACCGTCAAATCCTTACATAAACAACATAAAAGGAATAAATAAAATAGTGATAGCAGTTTATTATTAACCATTTCTACGAGTTTTGGTGAGACATATGTTTGCAGGTATAAAAGAGCCAAAATATGCAAAAACATGAAGACAGGCCCCGTCGGCCGATACTACCGTAAAACAGCCGGCCAACAGGGTCGTATGAGGCTGAAATCAGGGCCCGGCAGGGTCGTGATGGCTGAAATCAGAACTCAGCCAATAAGGTCATATCAGGCTGAAATCAGCCACCCGACTGGTTAAAACAGAGTCTCATCAGGCTGAACCATCCGATCCAGCCGACCCAGCAAAACAATCCATCACGAGGCCGTTTTTCATCCCCGGACTAAGGAGGGAAAAAAGTGAAGAAGTAAAGGAGGCATCCACGTGGCACAACTTGGCCAAGGGAAGACATGACCTAGAGGGGGCCGGCACCAAAAATGGGCCGCCTCCCGGCCCAAGCCGCCGCCCGGGCTAGGCCACTGCCCGGCCTGCCAGGCCGCCCGGCCTACCCCGTCGTCCGGCCTCGGCTTCCCGCCCGACAGGGTTTGTCGCCCGGCCTGGCCTACCGCCCGGCCTGGGTTGGCCACCCAGGCTTACTCGCCCATGAGGCCCATAAGGCTTACAGACCCCAAAATGGAGATTTCAGGAGAAACCCACCAAGGAACCACCATCAAGACAAGATCTGAGCCGTCCGAAGCGAGTCGGTTGGAAACTGACCAAATCCTGTGCCTGCCCGGCCTGGGCTGCCGCACGGCATGCCCGGCCACCCGGCACACGTGGCCGCCCGGCGTGGCCCACCGCCCGGCGGGGGAATTTTTGCCAACCGACTCTCCTCCACCTTGAAGTACCCGCCAAGTCTCCGCCACCTATAAATAGAGGGAAATTCGGCATAAACAAAAAAACACAAGAAGAAGATTTAGCTCAAAAGGTGTCAGCACTACCAAAGTTCTTAGAAAATAGGGAGAGAGTGAGGGAGAGTTAGGAGGAGGTCCGGGCTTGTCAGCACCTTCTCCACACTTGTACCTCAGTGGATGTTTTCCTTTTTTAGTAAGTATTCATGATCTTCCATTAGTATTTAAGTTTCCTTTTTAAGTAAGTTCTTTCCTTAGTTGCTTACGGGATCATCGCTCAACTTAGTTAGAGTATTATAGTCTTCTATAAGTATGACGTCGAGACTTTGATAGTAATTAATAGCGTAGACGTGGTGTCTAGGCTCAAAGTTACCTTTGTTTGCCACGTGCCCCACGGTTTGTAGAGGTAGTCGGTAGGTGGCGACAGCCCTATCCGGCCTTAGTAATCCTCCACATTTGGGTACGTCGTAGAGCTATTGGCCAGAATTGCCTGTGGATGCAGGTGTAAGCCGGTGTCCGAAGTAAGCATTTATAGACTGAACCTATCTTATTTTAGGATCTTTTACCATAGGAATCCTCTCTACCCTCTGCCTACCATATTCTTGTTGTCCTTGAATGGATTAGTTTAGAAGAATAGTACACACACGTTCCCTGTGATTCGATAACCTGGAATACTCCTAGGTGAAGTGCTACATTGGTATCTGTGCACTTGCGGATTTATCTATGAACGTAGGAAATACCAACAAGCATTTTTGCCTCCATTGCCGGGGATAGTAATATTTCCGGTGCGACGTTAAGAAGTGTCAATAGTGGTAACCTTGTGTACAATGACAATGATAGAGCTAAGCAACTGTTGTACTCACTTGATGAAAATGTTTGGGGGGTTAAAATTGCTGCTCTAGAAGAAAATGCTGACTTCAACAACTTGAACTGTGAGCAACTATATAGCAAGCTAAAATCTCATGAACTATCTAGGAAATCTCGTCCTAATCTTGCTCTTCCTTCTTCTAGCGTGGCTTTGCTTTCTTGCTCTCAGAAGGGTAGTCATGGTGATGCTTCTTGTGGAACTAACCCCTCACTTGACAAGTCTTCCTTAGAGTGTACTTTGTCTTCTCTTATTGTAGCTTCTGATGAACAGATGGAGTGCATTCCTGACGAGGGGCTGTCCTTGCTCACAAGGAAGTTCAGGAAGTTCTACAACAACTGGAAGGAGAGAAGAGGAGTTTTCAAGAACCTGCTTCGAGTGTGGTGACCCGGGACACTTCATCGCTGATTGTCCCAAGAAAAATACGAAGGCCGGGTACGGCGACAATAACATTGAAGAGTTCAAGCAGAAGAAGAACCACTTCTACAAGAAGGGCAAGAACTCCAAGAAGCTCGGCAAGGCCATTGCATGCGCCTGCATTGCCGCCTTGAGCGATGTCGACCTCACATCTAGCAAAGGCCTTACCAGCTTGGAGGAGGAGGTTGAAAAGCCATGAGTGAAGAGGAATGAGGACTTCATCGAGCTTTGCTTCATGGCAAAGAACGACCACGACACCGACTCTGGATCCGACTTCGACACAAGCGAGGTACCACCCACTCTTGATGAGCTCTCATTTGAACTTGATCATTTACGCGATGTTCTGCTCATGCAAGATGATAAGCTTCACAGCGCTGTTCGTGAGAGTAGAGAGCTTAAGTCTAAGTCGGAGAGTGCTAATTTTGAGATTGCTTCTCTTAGGTCTAAGCTTGCCTGTGTTGATATTGCTGCTGAGTGTGAGTCTTATCAAGTAGTGATGAATGATCTGAGTCAGAGGGAGAGTGTGCATGCTGAAGTTGCCAGTCAGCTTGAGAGTGCCCTCAAGGAGCTTGAGGAATTCAAAGCTCGGCCAACTCTTTTGGGTGCATGTCAGAAGTGCCCCAAGCTCACAAATGAGTTGGAAGCTCAAACCCTCAAAGTCAAAGTGCTTGAGTCCAAGCTGCTCATTGAGACTCGCTCTAAGGTCCTTCCACCACCATGTGAGGTGTGTGTCTCTCTTAAGGACAAGCTTGTAATCACTAGGGAGGAAAACAAAGTCCTAGTCCAAGAAAATTACTATCTTGTCTCTAGGCTCTAAAAGAACCCTAGTGAGTGAGGAGAAGATTGAGAGTGACTTGGCAAGAGTCAAAGAGGGTGCTAGTAGGTCAACCTACAACTTGGGCTTGGGATTTGAGAGGTGTGACAAAGAGAGTGAAAATATGGGTAAGTTTGTGCCTAGCTCCAGCTACAAGGATGAGAAACAATCCATCAAACCCACTGACACATACTATCCACCAAACCCCAAACCTTCCTTCAACCCAAAGCAAACAGAGAAGCCAAAATCCAAACCTCCTGTGCAAACAAAGACTAAACATGAGAGTGTCTACATTTGCATGTTCTGTGGTCGTAAGGGTCACTTGGATGAGTACTGTTATAGGCGTAAGAGGATTGAGAGGATTCAAGCTGAGTTAACTAGATTTGATTGTTTTTAGGTCGCTCTTTTTCTCGTGCCTATCATGGACAGGGTCATTTCTCATATGGCTTTGATTCCCGAAACAGAGGCTTTCCGAAGCAGTGCTTTGGTGCCCCACGTTTTCTCCATCATGGTGAGCGTCACTCGCGTAGATTTTGTTTTCACACAGATGGTTTCTAATCTCACAAACCAAGGTTTGAGTCGAGACGCTATGTGTCGAGAGATATTCTCAATAGTAGATCTAGGTACGCGTATGAGTATGAAAGATCAATGGACACACAAGACGCAAGGTTTAGACAGGTTCGGGCCTCCCGGAGGATAACAATCCTACGTTCTTTGTTCTGTGGTGTATTATGCGGTATGATCATGAGAGAGCCCCTGCCCCTCCTTATATATCCGGGGGGCAGGGTTACATGGTAAGTGTCTTAGTCGGTTACAACCAGATCTCCTACTAGGACTCTATCTCTAACTTTCTATCTCTAGTATTGACTTGTCGTGTACTCCAAGTAATAATCTGAGTAGTTATCTTCATGGGTCTTTATCTTCATTGGACCCAGGCCCACTCGGCAATATATCCGAGTGGCGAGGTATCCCTGGTATATACATACCAAAGTAGCCCCCAAGCACTTCCCGTATTGAATTGTCGTCTTGGTTTGCCTCAGCATCTTATGAAATTGGGAAGTGTTTTTTCTATTAATTGTTATTCATAAATCCCTAAAAAAGATATAGTCTATGCATGTAGCCCCCAACTCAGAAGATTGTTAAGGCTACACCAAAGCAGCTTTTGAGTTATCGACAAATATCCAATTAATCTTGTCTCTCCACAGAAAAGGGCATAATGAGGTCTAAATCTTCCAATTTTGTCTTAACAAGCTCCATATTTAGCTCAATTCTCTTACTCGCCGAGTGATACATCACCAAATTAATATTTACATCCCTAATGCTAAAGTGCCCTTAATCCAAATGATTAACGACAAATTTCAATTGTCCTAGCCCCCAAGATTGGTGATGTATCAATAGTAATAATATAACACAGAAACGCAGCCCCCAAGATTGGTGACGAGATAATCCGAGTGATTTTTCATGGAATTTTGAAAGGAGCAATCTCATAGGCTGAAACTACAGTAATCCGAGTGATTTATCATGAAATCTCGAAAGGTACAATTTCCAAGGCTAAAACTGTAGTAATCCGAGTGATTTATCATGAAATCTCGAAAGGTACAATTTCCAAGGCTGAAACTGCAGTAATCCGAGTGATTTATCACGAAATCTTGAAAGGTACAATTTCCAAGGTTGAAACCGCAACAATCCGATTAATAAAACTGGACTTAACAGATTACAAGAAGCCTCGGCCCAATAGGTCATCTAGCCCTTATAAAAAAGGGCCTCCAAACAGCCGCATCCCTTCGTCTTCATTTTGTCGCTGCCGCCTTCTTGCGCACACAAACCCTAGATCTCAGGATTCCATTTCCACCCCAAAGCTCCACGCAACTGCATCCAACCGCACTCAAACAAGAGCGATGGCCCCGAAACGCACCCGCCAAAGCTCCAAGGCTCAATCCCAGAAGCAATCTTCCCCTGAGAAGGGCGCGGAAGAAGAGCCAATTTTCAACATCCCTGCCGCCATCAAGGAGTTCCCCGTGTCAGCCATGGATTCAGAGAAAATCAACAGACTGGTGATTGATGGCGTGTTGCAGGATCATCAGACCGGAGGATGTATTGAGGCCATAGGTTAGAAATTTCCCCAACCTCCCATTGACCAAATCACGGTTTTCTCCTCCTTTTTCTATCGTGGATTTGGGATCCCTTGTTGCGACTTCTTTCGCGGTCTTCTGTTCTTCTATGGCATCAATCTTGTCAATCTGAATCCAAATTCCATCTTACATATTGCTATCTTTATCCACCTGTGTGAGGTGTTCTTGGGGATTCACCCTCATTTTGATACCTTCAAAGAACTATTTGTTTTGAAATCAAACAGCAATAATGTCATAGGAGGGGCTGGATTCCAACTAAGGAATAAATCCAAATACTTTGATGTACCACTTCCATCAACGAACAAAGGTTGGCACGCGGACTGGTTTTACCATGGAAACCATGCTCCATCTTTGTCAAAGACTACGGCCGAAGCCCCCAAGCCACGACCCAAGTGGTCAGCAAAGGCCCATCCAAACAAGAAGTCTCAAGTTGATGCCATATTAGAGCACATTGCCTATCTCAAGTCCCAAGGTTATACTGGCGTACATGTTGCCGCAAGCTTCATATATCATCGCGTGCAGCCTATTAAGAAACGTCATGTTCCTGGATGGAAGTTCCAACTAGGGTCAGACCCCACCATGGAAGCGCCAGAAACATTGTCAGAAAGGGAATTAACATTGCGGCTGGAAAACATATTTTCTTCACTCCTTGGTTAGACTCTAGGTAGTGCAAAATACGGACATCATTCCAAAACTGGTAGGAGTTCAGTAAGTTATCCACTTCTGTACTTAAAAAGTCAACACTTCATGTATTATGTTCAGTAATGAATAATACATAACATATATTGTAGAATCTTGATGTATACATGTCCAACCCCCCACTGCCGCCGATGCCGCAAAAGAAATCTCCCACTCAACCATCAGCTCCCAAGCGCCGCAAGGTGCATATTGAAGATTCTGATGAAGAAGAATTGTTGGCTGAGAGAATAGCAAGACTTCAAGAAGAGGCAAAGAAGAAAACTTCAGAGAAAACCTCCACCACTCGGTGGGCCGTGGATGATAATGGACAAAATCGTCCGAGTGAAGCTAGCAAGGCAGGCACCCATGAGACAGCGCCAGACATGACAAGCGCCCCAAGGCCAACCAGCCCCCCACCAACAGTTCAGGCATTAAATTCAAACATTGCTCAAGGTAAACAAATCAATATAACTTAAAGCTTAACTATCCATTTGAATTAAATATGTAATTTTTGCCTAATTGGCAGGTTGTCCGGGCGGTCGTCCTTTGAAGAAGTTCCGGCACAAAGTCCAGTTCCTGAAAAGGACCAGGAAATACCACAGGCTGGGTCATCCAAAGATGATGTCCCAGACCACTCGGCAAAGAAACCGAGTGATTTAAAGAATGCACCTGGATCCACTCAGCCAGAAGATAACCAACCTAAATCACCCAATATCCCGGACCTAAATAAATCTAAGATGGCAACGGGTGCTCATACTCCTGCCTCCATCCGGCTCGAAGAGCCATCACTGGTTTTTGAATCTATGCCAGAGCCAACATACGAATATCCAATCGGCCCGGAGGAAAATGTCACGTCGACTCCTATTCACCGAGTGGTAAGTGAAGGTGCCTTAGACCAGCCAATGCCGACTAGATCAATATATCATATTGGTCGATTTGCCATCACCGGATTTGATGAGTCGGCAGAGCAAGCGGAATTGAAAAATTTTGAAGAGCTTACTAAAAAAGCCTATCATTCCTTCTAGGTATTCCTTCCTTCTTGTCAATAATAATCACCGTTCCTAGTTATGAAGTTTCAAACATATAATTTGCCATCATTGCAGGCTCTGAAAACCCATATGGCCAACAAAAGTAAGCTTCTGCAACTTGTCGAAAGGCATTGTGCTAAAGCCGTCGATTTAGAAGATCAGCTTGCCAAAGAGAGACTGGAAGTAGGGTGCTTATCAGTAGCGCTAAAAGCCCGTTCATCTCAAGTTGATGAACTTCAATTCGAGCTAAAAGGTATGAGACCAATATAGCCTACACCTCACATGTTATCTGTGTGACATGAACATTTAACCTCGTCCATACGGAGGCATCGCGGTCGCTAGAATTGAAACAAAAGCAAGATGCCTAGGTGACCGCTCAAATTATAAGTCTTGAAGGCCGTATAACAGAACTAGAGTCATCTGCCCAAGCTCTTGAAACTTTAAAGTCCAAGAATCAAGGATTAAAGAAGCAGATCCAGGACTCGGTAGAGATCAAGAGGAATTTTGAAAAGCTAAAAGACGACCTCAAGACAATGCAAGAAAAACAAAATTCATGGAAGAAAAGAGCTGAAGGTAAAAATGAATATACTTATACATACAGGAAGATATATATGTACTAAAATGTTGATTACTGATAGGCGCTGAGGAAATAATAAAAAGCCAGAAAGAAAGAAACATAAAGATAGAAACCGAAGTAATCAAAGATGAAAAGATCTTCAAAAAGGCTATGGATGAGCTAAACCAATTCCAAAAATCCTTCAAAGAAATTGAAAAGCAAAAAGAAGAATATAAGGAAAAAGTCGCCACCCTTGAGGCGAGAAACACCTAAGAGGTAAGTGTATATTCAACTAATACCTTGATACTGAAATTCATTGTGCTAGACATATATGATTATTGTGCTCCTATAGGATCAAAGAGGTCCTATGAGCTATTGTAGAAGAAATTTATAGAGGGTGATGAAAACCTTCGATGGTCTCTTGCAGCTCTTCAGAAGGATGCAGAGGTGGTCGCCCAATACATATATCCTGAAGAAAAACCACCTCGATGTCAAGACCTGATGACGAGGCTACAAGGGGCACCCGGTCGACTGAAAGAACATGCTCGACATGTTGCAGAGCTAGCCGGCACACAGGTCCTGGCAATTGCAAAGTCCCACATCCCCAGCATAGAGTCAGATGTGGTAGCCGAGGGCTCCCATGAAGATTTCTCTGATGAACAATGTGAAGCTCTCATGGCTGAGGCGCAGAAAACAGCTCATATATTAGCCGACCAGATAGAGATAGATCCCTTACCTAAATTGTAAGGAATTGTAAAGCTTAAAATACTGTGTTACAACTCTGATACTGTAATATAACCAATGTTCGATAGACCGCTAAGGTATAGATTCATTACCAGTATTGTAATGAATTCTTGGTTCATGCTGCTTCGTATATGTATTGTATGAACTCGTGTTAAACACTCACAACCAATACACAACTCATGTCAGCCCTCTAAACAATGCCCCCAATAACCGATATGAACCATGGAGACTAAGAACTCACTCGGTCAAGCATATACGAATTAGGAGAATTGCCTTGGTCCCAAACAGACGGCAAGAACCCTGGGGACTAAGTAAACCGCTTGGTCGACATGCGCGAGTTAGGGTGATACCAAGTATCAGAATTTGAGTCATGATGTAAACAATAACAACAGTTATTCACAGAAATCATAAATTGCGAAATCAAATATCCTGACTTCTGTGTATATATATTTAATAATAGAAATACAATAAACTATAATTACTAAGTATAAAAATGACGTAGTTGTGAAAGATTCCAGGAACTTTGAAGGTCCAATCCATCCTCGTTCATCAAACGATAAGCGCCTGGCTGAGTGATTTCCTTTATATTAAAAGGTCCTTCCCATGGAGGCGACCGCTTGTGCTTGCCGACCTTAGACTAAACTTGCTTTAAAACCATGTCGCCAATAGAAAAACCCCGTGTTCGAACGTTTTTATCGTGATAACGTCGCAAACTTTGCTGGTACTTTGCCGACCGAATTATGGTGGCATCTCGCTGTTCCTCCAACAATAACAAGTCATCACACCTATAGTCGTTGGAGGTTTTTTCATCATATGCTGCCACATGGGGGGAGGCAAAAAGAAATCTCGGTTGGTAACATGGCTTCCAAGCCATAAACCAGAGAAAAAGGTGAGTGCCCGGTGGCACGACTTACGTTGGTTCTAAGCCCCCACAACACAAATAGTAATTTTTGAACCCATTGTCGAGCGTACTTTTCCAATCGATCAAATATATGAGGCTTAATTCCAGAAAGAAGGAGGCCGTTTGCCCTCTCAACCTAGCCATTGCTCTGTGGATGGGCGGCCGAGGCATAACCGATCTTAAAACCGACTCGGCCCGCAAACTATTTAAACTCCTCTGCTGTGAATTGAGTACCATTGTCAATGATTATCTTGTGTGGGGCACCGAACCGAGTGACTATTTCGGTCATAAACTCAATGGCCTTCTTTGCCAAAATCTTACCGTCTGGCTTTGCTTCGATCCATTTAGAAAACTTGTGCACTGCTATGAAAAGGTGAGTATAACCCCTTTGAGCTTTCATGAATGGTCTGACAATGTCTAAACCACATACTGAAAATGGCCAAGTTATTGGTATATTTTGAAGCTCTGTAGCAGGTATGTGCATCTGGCGGGCGAAGAACTGACAACCTTCACACTTTCGGACAATTTCCTTAGCATCAACACCGGTGGTCGGCCAATAAAACCCTTGCCTCATTGCTTTGGCCGCAATTGTGGATGGGCCTGCGTGATTCCCACAAATGCCAGCGTGGATGTTTCCTAATATAGCTATGCCTTCATCTTGAGACAAGCATTTCATCAGTACTCCATGTGGGCTTTGCCTGTACAGGTGATGGTGAACTATATGATATGAACGCGACTTGCGAATAATCCGGAGGGCTTCATCTTTGTCGGTCGGTAGTGTATCATGATCTAGATAATCCATGAAGGGAGTGCGCCAATCTACCTCAATGTCAGCTACATGTGGTGTTAACCCCGCCTTTAGTGCCGACTGCTCCATAGTTTGCTGGGTCAGTACAAATGGCTTATACAGATCATCAAGGAATACTCCGTCAGGTATTTTAGATCTGCTAGACCCAAGTTTGGCCAGCTCGTCCGCTTCTTCGTTATACTTGCGCAGGACGTGTTTATACTCAATGCCATCAAACTTGTTTTCGAGCTTCTGAACTTCGGTGCAATAGGCTATCATGCTTTCGTGGGAACAACACCACTCCTTCGTTACTTGATTTATAACTAGCGCCGAGTCACCAGAGACGCTTATCCTTTGGACGCCAAGTGAGATAGCTGTCCGAAGTCCGTGTAGCAGCGCCTCATACTCTGCAGTGTTGTTAGAGGCACGGAAGTGCATTTGAAGAACGTACCGCAACTTGGCCCCGTTAGGAGATATCAGTATGACTCCTGCTCCGGCGCCTTCCAGTTGTAAGGAGCCATCAAACGCCATCTTCCAATAGCATAATTCTTGTGAGTCAGGAGGTAACTCACATTCTATCCACTCGGCGACGAAGTCCGATAAAGCTTGACCTTTGATCGAATCACGTGACTTAAAGGTGATATCCTATGATCCGAGCTCGACAGCCCATTTGGCAATTTTCCCAGTGGCCTCTGTGCGGTGAAGAAATTCGCCTAGGCCGAACGACGTGTCGACCTCAATTGGATGATCCTCAAAGTAATGCTTCAACTTCCTAGATGTCATCAATAATGCATAAATTAATTTCTGAAGCTAGAAGTATCATACCTTGCATTCTGATAAGACTTTACTGATGAAATATACTGGTCATTGCACCTTTTGAGCCTTGCCATCTTCCGCACAGTACTAACAACGTGTTTGGTTGCGGAAATTTACAGCTGCCAAGGTTCCATTGGCTCTGGGGGAGTAAAGATTGGAGGACCACTAATATAAGCCTTAAAATCATCCAAAGCTTTCTATGCATCGTCATTCTAGATGAACGATTCTTGCTTCTTGAGTAATAAAAAAAAAGGGTAACCCTCGGACACCGAGTCGTGATACAAACCGACTGAGCAAAGCCACACAACCAGTGAGCTTTTGAATGTCTTTTTGCAAGTGTGGAGGTCCCATTCATAATATGTCATTTACCTTTTCTGGATTAGCTTCAATTCCTCTATGTTATACCAAAAAACCAAGTAATTTTCCTGATGGGACCCCAAAGACGCATTTTTCCGGATTTAGCTTTATATTGTATTTCTGAATGTTGCCGAATGTTTCATCTAGGTCGGATATTAAGTCGGTGCAGAGCCGAGTCTTGACTACCACGTCATCAATGTAAGCCTCGACATTCCTTCTTATCTGGTTGTCCAAACATCGCTGCATAGTCCACTGGAAGGTGGCACCAGCGTTTTTCAAGGCAAAGGGCATTGTTGTGTAATAGAAGGCTTCGAATGGCGTGATGAACGAGGTTTTGAGCTGGTTGGATTGGTTTAAGGGAATCTGATGGAACCCTGAATAGGCATCTAAGAAGCACAACAGAGCTTATCCAGCCATCAAATCGACCACTTGATCAATTCATGGGAGAGTGAATGGATCTTTCGGACAGGCTTGGTTAAGGCCGGTGTAATCCATGCACATCCGCCACTCCTTATTATTCTTCCACACTAGAACTGGGTTAGCCAACCAGTCGGGGTGGAAAACTTCTTTGATAAAACCGGCTGCCAGCAGTCGACCGATTTCTTTCCTAATCGCATCCTTTCAGTCTTGCGAGCATCATCTAAGCCGTTGCCTTACTGGCTTGGCATTTTCGCGAACGTGAAGTTTGTGCTCAGCCTTTTCCCTTGGAACACCTAGCATGTCAGAAGGTTTCCATGCAAATATATCTTTATTATTTCTAAGAAAAATGATGAACGCGCTTTCCTATTTATCTCCTAAATTGACCCTAATGTTGGTGGTCTTGGATACATCATTGTCATCTAGGCTAATCTTCCTGGACTCTACGACGTCCGCCTGTACCGCAGTCTTCATCATTTTCTTCGGAGCAGGGTCAAGCATGGCCTCCTCCGCTGTTGCAATTGCTTCCTTCAGCTCGGCCAGCTCCGATGCTGCTACTATCTTCTCGGTCAACTCACAACTGCCGTTGTCATAGTCGTATGAGGTCCGCACATCCGAGTGGATTGATATGACACCGTTTGGTCCTGGCAGCTTCATCATCATATAAGGATAATGAGGTACCGCTGTGAATTTAGCGATGGCTGGCCACCCTATAATTGCGTGATATGTAGAGTCGAGGTTGGCGACCTCGAAGGTAATTCGCTCCATCTTGAAGTTTTCCCGAGTGTCGAAAGTCACGGGCAGAGTGATTTGTCCTAGAGGGACTGTTTGTATGCTCGGGATCACACCATGAAACAACAAACGACTTGGCTTGAGGTCCGTCAGGGTATGCCAAGCTCCTTGAAGGTTGTCACAAAAAGGATGTCCAGACTGCTACCACCATCTACCAGTACCCGATTTAGCCGGACTCGGTTAACAGTCTGCGTTTGCACTAAGGGATATTTCCCAAGCCTGGGGATGTGATCCGGGTGGTCGGACCGATCAAAAGTAATTGGAACCTCTGTCCATCGTAGATATTGAGGTACCACTGGTGAGACCGAGTGGACCTCTCTGTAGAGGACCTTCTGCTGATGCTTCGAGTCGGCCGTAGACCGGCGATGGATGTAATTGACCTTGCGTTCGGGGTCTTGGAAGTCCTCCTTGTTCTCGTCTTGGTTATCCTTATCTGAATCCTTTTTGCCACCCTTGGGGATCCAGGGGCATTCTTTGTAGACCTTCAAGGCGTGATGGGCGAAATTTTTCAGCTTGAAACATTCCCTGGCTTTGTGAGCTCCATCATGTAGCAGGCAAGGGCCATCGAGCATCTTATCGAAGTCATCCTGAGTGACTGGTTTCCTCCTGATCGTGCGCTCGGTGTTGGCCACCGTTCGGTATTGCTTGCGCTTCCTATCGCCGTCCTTGCTGTAATCGGATGGACCCGACTGGTTCCTTGGGGCCGCTTCCTTGTACTGGCGAACTTGAAATAGTGCCGAATTACCAGCAGCATATTTGTTCGCCATAGTGAATAATTCTTTGGCTGACAGTTTGCCGGCAGCATCCAACCTTCCAATCTACTTTATTAGGTCGTCATCACGGAGTCCTCCCTGGAAGGCGGCAACAACTTGAGCATCCGAGATGTTAGGGATGGTATTTTTCACTCGACAGAAGTGTTGGATGTACTCTCGAAGTGGCTCCCGGTCTCGCTGCTTGATTCGGTCGAGTTCCCAGTGATTTCATGGTCTATCAAAGGTGGCTTGAAAATTGGCCACGAACTACCGACAGAGATCTGCCCAGAAGGTGATAGAGTTGTCTGGCAGATTAGTGAGCCAAGTTCTTGCTGCTGGGACTAAGCACACATGCAAGTAGTTGGCCATGACAAAGCTATCGCCGCCGAGAGCTTGTATGGCTGTCGAATAGACGTGAAGCCAGTCATGCGGGTCCGTCTTGCCGTCATACTTCTCAATGCCGACTGGCTTGAAGTCGACCGGCCAGCTGACGGTTTGAAGTTCCCGAGTGAAGGCTCGGATGCGAGCCTCCTTGTCATAATCGTCTGCGGCTGGAGTACGTTCTCGTTCGCGGTCGGCTTCTCGGTAATATCTATCATTGCGGCGGCCCTCGTCATGTCGATCGTGGTAATGATCTTCTATATGTGGCTGCCGCCTATTGTCATGCTCATAGTCAGCATAACCGCGCGACGCCGTTCATCTTCATACTCTTGGTGGGCCGCAGCGTCGCGCTCCCGGTATCTGTTGTCCAATCAGACCCGCGCATCACGTGGTTGTATGCCTTTGCGCAGGTCGGCGCTTGGATGTTGATGATGATACTCTGCAATGGGCCTGCACCTGGGAACTGTAGGTGGGGTTGCCTCTCGGTTGGAGCGCTATCGGTCTCTTCTATCCTCCCTAGGCACTGAACTGGCGGCTCCAGAGACAGATTAAGTCGGCGTTGATCGTGCCGCATGCATCCCCAGTACAGCCGCGGCCCTGATGTGTGCTTTCAATTGGTTGACCTGAGGTGTCAACTCTGGGGAGACTTGGAGCAAGGGCTCTATTGTTTGCAAGAGGGTTGCCGCAGCCGTGATGTTGTGTTATGGGGTCTTGAAGATGTCTTCACCATCAAGTTTTAAGGTGAGGTCTCCTATATCTAAGTTTTGCACGACTCGGTGTCTCTGCTAAGCATCCGGTTTTCGAAGTGGAGGAGTGGCAGCGTCTGGATCACCATCTTTGAGGTCAGTTTCATGTCCATCTACACGCGGCACAGTACCGCGCGCGGCAGCATCCGCCGATGTTTTGCCGTCTGCTTGCCCCTGAGCGGCAGGTGCTACCATGAATACCTCGTGGAGTCCAGGAGTGACTTGTTTTTGAGGCCGATTGCTGCAACGAATCTTGATTCGTCAAAAAATTTGGGATCTTCATCCGACTGGTCCATGTGATGAACCGGGAGATCAACCATAGTGTAACCCGAATCGACCAAGGTTGCTAATCGGGGTGTTGCGGACAACATTGAGTTGCCGCCCGGAAGGGTTTTCGCCTGGAAAGCTGTTGCCACATTGTTGAGGCCAAGCGGGAATCGGCCAGCCGGATTGCTCTGGTTGGTCGAGGCAGCATCCGAGTGGGCCGCGCCCTCACGCTTGATGAGGTTCCCGTGCTGATCGGCTACGAGGCTGACAGTGCCAAAGCAGATCTTGTCTCCCGGGCAAAATTTGATGTCGATGAAAGCCATCGATTTCGATGAAGCTACACTCAACGCTGCCCCTACCTGGCGCGCCAACTGTCGAGAGATATTCTCGATAGTAGATCTAGGTATGTGTATGAGTATGAAAGATCGATGGACACACAAGACGCAAGGTTTAGACAGGTTCGGGCCTCCTGGAGGATAACAACCCTACGTCCTGTGTTCTATGGTGTATTATGCGGTATGATCATGAGAGAGCCCCTGCCCCTCCTTATATATCCGGGGGGCAGGGTTACATGGTAAGTGTCTTAGTTGGTTACAACCTGATCTCCGACTAGGACTCTATCTCTAACTTTCTATCTCTAGTATTGACTTGTTGTGTACTCCAAGTAACAATCCGAGTAGTTATCTTCATGGGTCTTTATCTTTATTGGACCCTGGCCCACTCGGCAATATATCCGAGTGGCAAGGTATCCCTGGTATATACATACCACACTATGATAGGCCATGTTGTCCCCATCGTGGTTCTCGTCCCATGCGTTCGAATGATAATGTGCAAAGAACTGTGATGACTACTACCGGTCATATGGTTAAGTGCTGGATTCCCAAATGCTTTTTGACTTACCCCAGCACTGAGCCATTGACTTTTCCTTCTCATTCTTTGGACGCAACAGGTGGAGGCCTGGAGAACAAATGGTTGATGGACTCCGGGTGTTCGCGCCACATGACCGGAGATGCAAAGTGGTTCTCCAACCTCACTCCCTTGAAGCACCGGGAGTATGTCACCTTTGGAGATGACAAGAAAGGGAGAGTGAAGGCAAGAGATGCGGTAAAGGTAAATGAAAAATTCACTCTCAAGGATGTTGGTTTGGTTGAGTATCTCAAGTACAATCTCCTCTCTATCTCTCAACTTCTTGATGTTTCTTTGGAAGTGCGCTTTAAGTCGAATGCTTCTTGTGTTCTTGATTCGAGTAGTTCCTTGGTTTGTGGGATTTCTTGCATTGGCAGAGTTTTTCAGGCTAATTTTGCTGGTTCTCCTGGTTCTCACAAGTTCTTGTTTGCTCAATCTTCTTCCAAGCTCTAGAAATGGCATAAGAGACTAGGTCACATGAGCTTTGACTTGTTATGTCACTTGAGTGGCCTAGGTTTGATCCGAGGATTGCCTAAGCTCAAATTTGATAAGGATTTGGTTTGTGCACTTGTCGTCATGGGAAACTGATTGCCGCTTCTCATCCACCAATTAATTTGGGGATGACTGAACGCCCTAGAGAGCTCCTTCACATGGACACTATTGGTCCTTCCCGGGTTCGTTCGGTGGGTGGGAAGTGGTATGTTCCTGTGATTGTTGATGACTACTCTCGTTATTCCTGGGTCTACTTTCTTGAAAGCAAGGATGAAGTGTTTCATCACTTTCGAAGCTTTGCTTTGAGGTTGTTCAAGGAACTCCCTGGTGCATTACGAGCAATCCGCAGTGATAATGGCACCGAGTTCAAGAACTTCTCCTTTGATGCTTTTAGTCTTGGGCATGGTATTGAGCATCAGTTTTCAACACCTCGTGTTCCCCAGCAGAATGGTGTGGTCGAAAGAGAGAACAGAACCTTAGTGGAGATGGCCTGCACAATGCTCGATGAGCATAGGACTCCGAGGCAGTTCTAGGCTAAGGCCATTAGCACTGCTTGCTATGTTTCCAATCGGATTTTCTTGCGCTCAATTCTGGATGTGACTTCTTATGAGCTGCGTTTTGGGAGAAAGCCCTCGGTTTCTCATTTGCGTGCCTTTGGTTGCAAGTGCTTTATTCTCAAGCATGGCAATCTTGATAATTTTGAGTCGAGATCTTCTGATGGCATCTTTCTTGGTTACTCTCTTCATGGTCATTCCAATAGAGTTTTGAATTTGGAGACTAACACCATCATAGAATCCTGCGATGTAACCTTTGATGAATCAAACTCTTGTGCAAGGAATGTGATTGAGTCTGCAAGTGACAAGGAGCTGAAGGACAGCATCTTCATAGAAGAGGACCTATAGAGCTTTGATGATGATGACGATGATTCACTTCATCTCTCATCTGAGCTTGTTCCTACTACTACCACTACTCCAACAGAGGGTCCAAAAGCTTCTATATCGACTTCAGCGGCTGTCGAGCGAGCTCCAGCTGTGGTTAAGGGGGGGGGGGGGTACACTCTGAGAGAGAGGCCCCCAGCCACATTCAACGTCAACATCCACCTCAACAAATTATTGGTAATCTCTATGAGAGGACAACAAGGTCAAGGTTTGCACATCTTGCTTGCTTTACCAATTCACTCTTTGTTGCAATCTTTGAACCCCGAGATGTTGGATACGCACTATCTGATGAACATTGGGTTAATGCCATGCATGAGGCATTGGAAAACTTTGAGAGAAACAAAGTCCGGACCCTTGTAGAGCCTCCCAAAGATGTCAATGTCATAGGAACCAAGTGGGTGTTCAAAAACAAACATGGGGAGGATGGTGAGGTTGTGAGAAACAAGGCTAGGCTTGTTGCTCAGGGTTTTAGCTAAGTGGAGGGCTTAGATTATGGTGAAACCTTTGCTCCTGTTGCACACATAGAAGCCAATAGGATCTTTCTTGCATTTGCTTCCTCTAAAGTCATTAGACTTTATCGAATGGATGTCAAGAGTGGTTTTCTAAATAGTTTCATAGTGGAAGAGGTTTATCTAAAATAACCATCTGGCTTTGAGCATGACAAATACCCAAATCGTGTGTACAAGCTTCAAAAGGCTTTGTACGGGCTAAAGCAAGCACCTAGGGCATGGTACGCTAGGCTTAAGACCTTCTTGCTAGAGCACGGGTATGTCATGGGGTGTCTTGATAAAACCTTGTTCACTCTCAAGCATGGCAATCACTTTCTAATGGTTTAGATTTACGTGGATGATATCATCTTTGGTGGTTCCTCACATGTTCTTGTGTCCAAATTTCAAGAAGCCATGGAAAGTGAATTTTAGATGTCGATGATGGGCGAGCTCATCTTCTTTCTTGGGCTTCAAATCAAGTAGTGCAAGCAAGGCACTTTCATACATCAAGCCAAGTACACGAAGGATCTCCTAAAGAAGTTCGACATGGTCAATGTGAAGCTGTTGTCAACACCATTGTCCACTACATCGGCTCTTGACCCTGATGAAGACTGTGAAGCGGTGGACCAAAGGGAGTACAGGAGCATGATTGGCTCCCTCTTGTACATGACGGCGACAAGACCTGACATACACTTTACGGTGTGTCTTTGTGCTCGCTTTCAAGGTTCCCCATGGGTGACTCATCGCAAGTCTGTCAAGCGCATCTTCAGGTATCTCAAATACACCCTTGAGTTCAGCCTTTGGTACTCTGCATCTTCTTCTCTTGATCTCATTGGGTATTCGGATGCGGATTTTGCTGGGTGTAGAATTGATAGGAAGAGCACTTCTGGTATTTGCCATTTGTTGGGTAACTTCTTTGATTTGTTGGTCTTCTCATAAGCAGACGAGTGTAGCCCAATCCACCACAAAGGCTGAGTATGTTGCTGCTGCTAGCTGCTGCTCACAAATCCTATGGATTATGTCCACCATGAGAGACTATGGGTTAACTTTTAAGGGTGTTCCACTCATGTGTGATAACTCCAGTGCCATATGCTTAGCTAAAAACCCAATCCAGCATGGTATGGTCAAACACATCAATGTGCGATTCCACTTCCTGAGAGACAATGTTGAGAAAGGGGATGTTGAGCTCAAATACATAGATACCAGGATCCAACTAGCTGATATCCTCATCAAGCACCAAGATGCTTTGAGACATGCTTTTCTTCAGGGGGAACTTGGTGTTTGTCATCCTTATGGCATCATTTAAGGGGGAGTTGGTGTTCTCTTATATATATGTATCTTACCTTTTATGCATTGCATCTCATATGTAATATATGCATTGGTAGATGAGCTTTGATTCTTACACTTTCTTGCATTTCTCTTTGCTATGATCGAGGTTGATCTAAGTTGTCTGGATGTGATGGTAATCTCTCATGCTTAGATTTTGGCCTGTTATAGACTCATCTGAGAAACTTGCTAATCTTAAAGGTAAACTAAGCTTTTTGTGAACCTTATGAACTAATCTTGCTAAAACTTGCTCACCATGTGTATAATTGCTTTTATCCTTGTTGAGACTTGCATTGAGGCTAGTCTAGAGGATGTCTTAGCTTTGGCACCTTGTGTTTGCGAAATGGAAGGCTTTGCAAATGTTTAGCTCATGATGGGACATTGTGGGAACATGTGTTCCATTTGCCGCAAGGGCATGCTCTTTTGTCTTGTGCATAAACTTGAATAATCTGCTAAGTGCTTTGATCAAGAATAATTCTAAAATGCTAATCCAAACACTGGGACTTGAAGCCTTGGGGTGTTTGCCGTAACCAGTCGTGCGACCCTCCGCATGGATAAGAGGACACATGAGGATAAACACTAATTACTTGATCAACTGAGTCTCTGTTGCATATGTGAGCATTTGTAGAGCTTATTTTTGGTGAATGTTTGTTGTCCTAGTTGAGATTGAAACTGGCTAGATTCTTATGATTCACTTGTTCTTGTTTTGCCCTGGATGGGAATACTTACACATGTGGTGGCAGCTTTTCTCATGAGAAGCAAATTTGATTCTATCTAAGCTAGTCAATCTTTCTGCTTAGCTTGTATAGCTCTTGGTGTTTATGCCTTGCTACTATTTTTGATCTTTGTATGGTTGTGCGTCATTGCTTTTACACTTCATAACTCTATGCTTATGATTAGCACAGTTAAATGCTTGTTTGCATAATTGTTGAAGCTCCTTTGGTTTGCATTTTCATGCATTGCATGTTTGCTTGTTCTTTTGCCTCTTTGATGAGTTCATTGCCAAAGGGGGAGAAAATATTGGGTCATGCACAAATAATGCTAAGAAACATAAAATGGATCATGCACAAACAATGCTAATAAACTTAAAATGATCCATTTTGCATTACATGAGATCTACCACAACTTGAGGGGGAGCATATCATGATCTTGAGCGTTTTATTGCGCATTTCACATTCTTTGCGTCTCATGTCGCCTTCTTTGCTAACTCTTGGTCTCTGTGATCCCTACTTTGCTAGATGGCCATTTTTTCACCTTTCTTTGGGTTTGAGCCATTTGGATGAGCTTATTTGGTTTCGCATTTCACATTCTTTTCGTCTCAAGTCGCCTTCTTTGCTAACTCTTGGTCTCTGTGATCCCTACTTTGCTAGATGGCTTGTTTTTCACCTTTCTTTGGGTTTGTGCATTTGGTGTTGTCAATGTACTCATCAAGGGGGATATTGAGAAACCATGTGGATATGTGCCATGGTTTGCAATATATGTGATGAGTAATTGACTTGAACATGTACTCATCAAGGGGGATATTGAGATACCATGTGGATATGTGCCATGGTTTGCAATATATGTGATGAGTAATTGACTTGAGAAGATTTGGTGTTTGAGTTGAAATGCAGAAATCTGGAGATTGCATGAGTCTGTGCATGTCATGGTTATGACTAAACGGAGTTGGTGGAAATATTGGTGATGTTGCAGGAGTTGGGAAATGTGTTTGCTTTTCTTATGATGTATAGGTCACTGGAGTCGACTTGGCGGTCAACGGCGAGAGGATCGGGCAAAAATAAGGGACTTGGGGCCGGACGATCGGGATGCCGGGCGAAGTCAAGGGTGATCCACACCAAACACGTGGAGAGGCAAGAAGCATGGACGATTTCACGGTTGAGCCTCAAAACTATGGTGGTGAGGAAGATGGCGTGTTGACCAAGTCAATGCGAGTGGGATGCCGATGCAAGTGACAAGGGGGCCTGATGGACAGGGACCGGGAGGGACTTGCCGATGGTCAGGATCATGGGACGAGGTGACACGTGTCGACATTGATAAGTTGCACTTTGACAAGCGTGCAAGGTGGTTTCCAGGTTTGGGCTTCAAAACCGGTGGCAGTGATTGGAGGTGCACGTGGCACCATCGCGGAGCTTGCATCAAGGGCAAGCAAAGTTGTGAAGGGCTCGATGGCATTCGGGTGATGAGGAAAAAGATGGACTGTTATGCCCCCGGTGGTAGGTGGGTGTGTTATGTAGGTCAAGGGTAGAGTGGTTATAGGGACAATAGACCCTAGGCCTATATAAGAAGAGGTAGGGCTGGTGGAAGACGTGCCTCTCTTTCCATTAGCCTTGTGTTAGGGTTCTATTGAAAGTGCTAGGAGGGGTCTTCATGTTTTAGTGGAGAGTAGTGGTTGTTTGAGAGACATCTCTTGCTCTTCCAAATAGTGGGAGGAAGAGGGTGGCTTCCTAGCCTTGTATCCTTGGATCTTGTAAGCACCTTAATATGATATTACAAGTATTTTTGTGCTCAAGATCTTCCTCTCTCCCTAAATACCGAAATTCCCTTTTTCTCTATTTTCGGAGCTATTTTCGTGGTGATTTTTGATCTCATTTTTTGACGAGTTTTTGGTTTGAATTTCTTGAGAAACTTGTTGCTAGGATGAGCTAGAACAATCCTCAATGGATCCTTCACCGAATCAATAGCTCTAGCACCTTCGATTTGAAGGATTGCTCATGTTTTCCCTTTTTAGTGTTCTTGGCACAAGGTCTGAAATTCATGTTGATTCCTTGAGCCAATTGAGTTGATCTTTTAGGATTAGGGTTGTGATGTGATGAGGACTCACTGGTCCAAAAATCGCATCAATTGGAGTTCATTTGATTTGATTTTGACTCAGTTCTTGCCTAATCCTGAAAATTTATGTTGTTTCCTCGGGGTCGATCGACACTGCCGACGACCAGGACCGGCACTGCCGGTGGGTCATAGTATCCCGCACCGGTACTACCAATGGGTCAGATCAGCACTACCGATGGGGCCAATCGACATTGCCGGTAGTGGTCCAGTAAGGTCTGGTTTTTGGTGAGTCTCTTGACTAGTTCCAGTCCTTGTTGTTTCTTGTTGTTTCCACTGTGTTTCTTTGCTATGATTGATCACTCCTAGGGCTAGTACACCACGAGTTGGTGTGTGTAGTCTTGGTGATCGGTTTGGAGGAAGGCTTGGGTTGTTTTTAAGATATAGGACAAGTACTCTTGGAGAATTTTGATTGGCTCCCATTCACCCACCCCGCCCTAAGATCGCCTTCTCGGCCCTTCTGTAACACCAACCTTCTGTCACACCCAATTTTAAGGCCAAAACCGAATGCTTCCGTATATGTGCCCAGGATCAAGTTTTCACACATACAGGACAAAAGTGAAGTAACAGTAAATAACCAATGTCATTATTATTATATCATACCGTTATTACATAGTCAGGAATACATCAAGAAGATAAAAGAAAACAGCGGAAGACTCCATAACACCACAGGCAGTCTATCGGGGGTCGCACGCCTAGTTGTAGTAGTCCTCATCCACATAGTCCATTTTGCTAGCATCGTCTGAGCAGCAGTAATATAGCAACAACACAGGGAAAACTAAAATGCATGAGTACATAAAGAACTCAGCAAGTGGGGGAAAGTAATGACATGCAGGCTAAAACAAGAAATAGGCTTGACACGAGTTTACTGCACTATGCATCCTATGACTCAATTATACAAGCATCCTATTTACTAGGTGAAAAGTAACCCAATAGGTTAACCACCTGTCCAACACTATCGGTTACCCACCGATAGCAAAACTATGAGTTACCCACTCATACCAGAACACTACAGGCTACCCACCTGCAGTACCATCCAAATCTGGTTACCTAATACATTCACCCAATCATCCATCTAATCGTGTGAGGATCCAGGCCGCTCTTGATCGTGAGCACGGCAGTTATAAAAGTTTTACACTCTGTAGAGGTTGCACAACTTTACCCATAGGTTGGTGATTCCATTACACGTCGGTGACTAAAGTCTTCTTGTTGCCAACACACTACCGTAGGTGTGAGGCCAAGAGATCACCACATGGTCTTTCAAAGCGCTCCCCAGCTTGCAAAACATCCACACTAAGGTTTCACCACCGCGGGATTAACCATCCCTACAGAAGCCCCCTCTAGCGCCTTGGCTAGAAGTAACCCTTCATCACCTGAGGCCGAAAGTAACCCTCTCGTCCTCCTTCCTCGAACGCCCGCAACACTAGGAAGACATCTATTACTAAACCAAGCCTACCCATATCAGCCCTATGCTTTGTGCTATTTTTTTGGGTGGTCGCTCCATGAATTTGGTTTTTATCACCACAAGTAGGTACTACCGCAAACCAAATAGTACATTGCCCATACTTGTGCATACCCGCACCATCCTCAACATCCTCCTGCTTGGGTCATCCAAATTACCCAAATGATAATTAGGTTCAAGTGAATATTAGTCAAGTTTGTTATTATTCATTTTTAATCCTCCAAAGTACTACACTAGCATGACGTACCCAAAATCCTGTACACTCAATCATAACCCAAGTGACAAGGAACAATCAGGAAGGATAGATGACACAGGATTCAAATTTAGACAAGCATGCATGAAAATAAACTAATCCTTAATAGGTGCAATATGATCAAGGACACTTGCCTTATTCTCCCGCTGCCTGCTGCTCAAAATCAAGATCCTAGAAATTCTGGAGCTGCTCCTTATCTAATATCGATAAATACTAGAAAAGTAAAACACAAACAAATAAGAAACAGTACACCAAACATTTTCTAATGACTATGAAAATAGTACTAAAATATAGTACACATTCTTATGATTCCGTGAGCGCAAAAATCACCTAAATCGGAGTTACGGTTAAAACGTTATGCTAGTTTGAAGTTCTAGGGGCTAAAAGGTAAAAATAGCAAGGTTTAGGGACCTATTTGTAATTTTATTAAAATATAGGGACTAAAGTGTAAATTATTGGGACTGAAAAATAATTAATAAAAAATATAAGGTTGTTTCTGCAAAATTTTAGGACCCAAACATAATTTATAGTAAGTGTAGGGGTCTAAGTGTGAAAAGACAGGGTCAAAAATATAATTAAAAATGAGTTAAGGGGTGTTTTTGTAAAATTCTAGGGCCAAAATAATATTTATGAAAAAGTCAGGGGGCTAAAATATAAATTATTAAAGATTCTGTAGAAAAATTGGATTAAAACTAATTAGGGGAAAATTGAGGGGCCTAAACAGAAAAGAACCATTATCCTAGAATTTACTGAATTATTTTATATGCTAAATCACCGTGGACTGGGTCTATAGAGGACGTGAACCGGGCTCATACCCCTTCGGGGATCTCTAATATGAGCCGTAAATCGGGAAATCAACGGCTCACGGGGCATTGACGGAGGTAGGGGGTGGCCGGCGGCGAGCTACGTGTAGGCGGCGGCAGAGACCTCATCGGAGTTGGCCGGGAAGGCACTCCGGTGGTCAGTTCTAAGTCGCGAAGGGCCGAGGAGGGAGAGGGGAAGGAGGTGGTTCTCACCGAGATGTCATGCGGGGCCGGGGATGGACGGAGGCATGTCGGCGATGAGGTTAGCCGGCAGTAGATGGCGGAGCTCAGCAGGGAGGGCTCCTAGGGGTCGGGGGACGAGGGTTGAGCGAGGGGAGGGCAGTAGTGAGGGAGGGTGAGTCCTCGGGGCGCTTTATAGGGGCAAAGGTGGGAGGGGAATCGAGAGGGGCAAGCTCATCGGCCATTGATGGTCGGTGGCAGCCGTTATCGCATGTGATTGCACCTGAGTGCGTGGTAAAGGCCGAGAGTGGGGAAGGGGAGGCGGAGGGTTGCGCGGGTGCATTTTGCACGGCGAATCAACGCAGAGAGGAGGGGAAATGGCGGGGCAGCGGCAGTTTCCATTGGCTTGGATCGGGGAGAGAGAGAGTGGCCGGAGGAAGGAGATGACGGGTGGGGCCGAGCTATCGGTGAGTGAGGGCGTGAGCTGGGTTGCTCGCACTGGTGGGCCAAGTGCGCGGGTGGGTTGGCGGGGCAGGAGGCTGGGCCGGGGTGCTGGCGGGCTGCAAGGGTGCTGGGCCATGTGGGCACGCGCTGGGCCGGGGGCGGGGTTGCAGGCCGAGAAAGAGAAGGAAGAGGGGGAAGTGGGCTGCGGGGGAGCTGTTCAGCCCAAGGCCGAGAGAGAAGAGAAAGGGGAAAAGAAATGGGCCTCGGGGAGAGAGAGTTGGCCCATATGCCAGGAAAAACTCATTCTTTTCTAATTCTTTTCTATTATTTCTGTTTTAAATTGTAAATAAAATCTAAAACGATATGTAGTTAGATTTTAAAATAACTTTGCACCAAAATAGAAATTCCTACTGCAATACTAGTCCAACATGAATGCAACATCACATAAATAATATAATTACTTAAAAATAAAATAACAAAAATAATTTTGTAGCTAAAAAAAATATTAACATCTAAATTAAATTAGGAAAAATTAATAATTTGAAAAATATGAAAAACAGGGTGTTACAGACCTACCCCCCTTTTGATAAATCTTGCCCTCAAGATTTGGGCTGGTCGGAGAAAAAATCCTTAAAATCTGCCTTGAGTTGATCTTCTTGCTCCCAAGTGGCTTCTTCTTCCATATGATTGCTCCATTGCACTTTGCACATACTTATTGGTCCTCGTGACTCTTTTTGATATTTCTAGTATCTTGATGGGATACTCTTGATATGTAAGATCTTCGCCAATATCCAACTGTCCTATAGGCATTTGTTCCTCTGGAACTCGGAGGCACTTCCGCAACTGTGAGAGGTGGAAAACATCGTGCACATCCGATGGTTGTGGTGGCAGTTCCAACTGATAAGCAACTTCACCTCTTTTCTCTATGATCTTGAATAGACCAATGTACCTTGGTGCAAGCTTTCCTTGAACCTTGAAATGGCGAAGTCCTCTCATTGGAGACACTTTGAGATAGACATAATCACCAACTTCAAAGCTCAAGTCCCTTCTTCTATGATCGGCATAACTCTTCTGTCTAGACTGTGCAAGCTTCAAGTTCTCCCTAACAATATGAACTTGTCTTTCAGCATCTCGGAGAATCTCTGGTCCAAAGACTTGATTCTCACTAGTCTCATTCCAGAACAGAGGAGTTTGACATTTATGTCTGTATAAGAACACAAATGGAGACATCTTAAAACTTTCTTGATAGCTGTTATTGTAAGAAAACTCTGCATAGGGTAGGCATTTTTCCCAACTCTTGCAATCTTTGAGTGCACAAGCTCTCAACATATCCTCAAGAATTTGGTTCAGCCTTTCCGTCTATCCATCCGTCTAGGAATGATAGGCTGAACTAAAATTCAACCTTATATCCATGCACTCATGTAACCTTTCCCAAAACATTGAGGTGAATTGAGTTCCTCTGTCGGATACTATCTTGTTTGGTATTCCATGCAAGCATACTATCCTGGAAATATGCAACTCTACAAGTTTGGGTCCGGTGTATGTGGTCTTGACAGGGACGAAATGAGCAACCTTGGTCAAACAATCCACAGTAACTCATATGGAATCATAACCAGCTGGTGTCCTGGGTAATCCCACAATGAAATCCATGCAAATTTCTTCCTATTTCCATTCTGGTATCTTCAATGGTGGCAAGAGTCCTGCTGGTCTTTGACATTCTACCTTGACTCATTGACAAGTGTTAGAGTGCAACATGTTCACCTACAGCTCTCTTCATTCCGTACCACCAGTATCGACTCTTGAGGACATGATACATCTTGGTACTTCCTGGATGAATGGAGTAAGCTGAATCATGGGCTTCTCTTAATATCAACTCCTTGATCTCTTTAACATCAGGTATGCACAACCTCTTCTTATACAATAAAGTTCCTTGATTATCTACTGTGAATCCTGGAGCTTTGTCCTTCTCAATGAGTTGCTTGATTTCTTGGACCTTAGCATCTTCAAGCTGTCCTTTACGAATATCATCCTCCAAAGTTGAGTCAACTTCCAAATGACTTCTGTGTTGGATACCCATCCTAGGTTAAGCTTCTGAAATTCTTCACAGAATTCAGGTAGCAACTCTCATGTTGATAACATGTTGACATAAGACATTCTGCTCAATGCCCCTGCTACAACATTTGCTTTGCCTGGATGGTAGTTGATTCCCAGATCATAATCTTTGATGAGTTCCAACCATTTTTGCTGCCTGAGGTTCAAGTCTGGCTAGGTGAATATACACTTCAAACTCTTGTGGTCTAAATATATCTCACACCTCTTGCCAATGATATAATGTCTCTAGATCTTGAGAGCATGAACCACTGCTACTAATTGCAAGTCATGGGTTGGATATTTCTCCTCATGCTTTCTCAATTGCCTTGAAGCATAGGCGACAACATGGCCTTCTTGCATGAGCACACATCCCAAACCTTGCTCTGAAGCATCACAATAGATTGGGAATGGCTTCTCCATGTTAGGCATGGTTAGGACAGGTGTTGGGGTAAGTCTTATCTTCAATTCTTGGAAGTTGGCTTCATGTTTTGGTGTCCACTCGAAAGTCTTACCTTTTTCTAGCAGCTCAGTCATGGGCTTGGCTATCTTGGAGAATCCCTCAATGAATCTTCTGTAATATCCTGCTAGTCTAAGGAAACTTCTGATGTCTGTAACACTCAGGGGTGTATTCCAACTCAACACATCTTTAACCTTGCTAGGGTCCACAGACACTCCTCCTTCAGAGATAATATGACCAAGAAATGAGACTTCCTTCAACCAGAAATCACATTTACTAAGCTTGGCATATAGTTGATTCTCACTTAGCTTTTGTAATACCAGACGAAGATGTTCTTCATGTTCCTCCTCATTCTTTGAGAATACAGGGATGTCATCAATGAACACCACAACAAACTTGTCCAAATACTCCATGAAAACCTAGTTCATTAGATACATGAAGTAGGCAGGAGCATTGGTTAATCCAAATGACATAACCATATACTCATATAAGCCATATCGAGTAATGAAAGCGGTCTTGGGTATGTCAGTTGCCCTGATCTTCAATTGATGATATCCCGACCAGAGATCAATCTTGGAGAAAACACATGCTCCCTTAAGCTGATCAAATAAGTCATCAATCCTAGGCAAGGGGTACTTGTTCTTGATGGTGATCTCATTGAGAGAATGGTAGTCAACACACATCCTCTAAGTACCATCCTTCTTGGGAACAAAGATAACAGGGGCTCCCCATAGAGATGCACTAGGACGAATATAACCCTTATCCAAAAACTCTTGGAATTGTTCTTTGAGTTCAGCTAATTGGTTAGCAGCCATTCTATATGGTCTCTTAAAAATAGGAGAAGTACTAGGGAATAATTCAATAACGAACTCGATGTCACGGTCTGGTGGCATACCTGGTAATTCCTCTGGAAAAACATCGGGGAACTCATTGACAATCCGGATGTCTTCAATAGAGGTAGCATCAAGTTGATTCAACACAATGCGATTGGTTGCTCCTTTGCTACTGATGAGTGCATCGGCTGCATACTCCAATTCTTTTCCGGTACTGTCTCTAAGCTTGACTCCTTCCTAGGACAATCAATAAGTGCCTTATGCTTGCTTAGCCAATCCATGCCAAGGATCACATCAATTCCCTTAGACTCAAGGACTATCAGACTTGCAGAAAAGTCTACCCCACTTATATTAAGGTTCACCTTTGGATAGACATGCTTTGCATTCATCTCTCCAGCAGGGGAACTAACAATCATTCTATTCTTTAGCATAGCTATGGGAAGATTATGTTTTTGAACATAAGTAGTAGATATGAATGAATGTGATGCTCCAGAATCAAATAACATGATTGCATTATTATCATTAACAAGGAACATACCCTGAACGACATCTGGAGCTTCTTGAGCATCCTCAATAGCCACATGATTGACACGAGCATGATTCTTCCTTGCTGGAGTTGGTGTAGAATTAGTATTGTGGCCTGGGGAAGAATTTGCACCCTGAGATGGAGTCTGATTTGCGCAATTCTGGGGACATCTATTAGCATAGTGCCCTATTTGACCATAGTGGAAACAAGAACCATTTCCACCGGTGTTCTGAGCAAGAGTCACTCTCTGAGGGGTTTGCTGAGTGGTACGTGACGTCTGAAAGTTGGGACGCTGGATCTGACGCTGAGGAGTACTAAAACCCTGACTAGTGGGTTGAGACCTTGGCAGGCCACTCTGCTGTCCAGGGCGGAAAGAAGGTCCAGTTGATGAAGAACCCAAGGGAGGCCTGGAGCTACTTCCTTGCTGACCTTGACGTATCATCTTGCGCTTGTGATCGATAGTTCCCCTTCTATACTCCAGCACAAGAGCTTTGTCCACTAAATCTAGGAAGTTAGCAAAATCCCAAGCTTCCAGGGAATAATCAAGACCATCATTCAAGCCATTGATAAAGCAATACTGCTTCTTCTCATCTATGTTCACCTCATCAGTAGCATAGCGAGAAAGTTGGCTGAAACGAGTGACGTACTCGCTCACAGACATAGAACCTTGCTTCAAGTCTTGGAATTCCTTCTCCCTGAGTTTCATCACACCCATAGGCACATGGTCTGATCGGAAACTGTTCCTAAACTCTTGCCAGTCAATACTTCCTGGCTCCTCATGAGCCTCCACATAGGCATCCCACCAATCAGCAGCAGGACCCTCAAGCTGGTGAGAAGCAAAGAGAACCTTCTCACAATTATTGCATTCACCACCTATAACTTCTTCTCGATGGTCTTGAGCCAATCATCAGCATCCATAGGCTCCATAGAATGAAAGAAAGTGGGAGGCTTGGACCTCTGGAATTCTCCAAGTTTGTCTCTAGGTGGTGGAGGTGGCTGATTATGACCCTGTTGCATTTGCATAATGTTCTTCTTCATTGTGTGAAGAAGCTGAGTTTGCATAGCAAGAATTTGCTCCATAGTTGGAGGAGGAGGTGGTGGTGGCGGATCCTCACTTTTGTGCCTAGTGTTCACCATCTGATGAGAATTCTGATAAGATCAATAAAGAGTTGGATGGATTGGAATATGATAGATTTCCCAATATTAACCCAAGTCTTATGTTCTAAACATAAATAATTTTTTTAAAAAAACAAATATTTCACTCAAGCAAAGATCCAAATCAAACATGGCACACCACACAAAAACATAGCAGATAAGCTCGACAGAGCTAAATGAAACTAACAAATTTATAAATCTATAAGGGAAGTTCTTAGAAAATAGATCATACCATCTATCGAATTTTGAAAAAATATTTAATAGAAATGGAGGAAAGACAAGAAAGCCAAAACAAGGGATAAATAAGAAAGAGATTGTCATTTATAATAAAATAGTTTTGTAAAAAAAACTTAAAACGACCATTTCTAACAAGGCTTGCGTCCTACGGTCGACATGGCTCTAGTACCACTCTGTCACACCCTGTTTTAAGGCCAAAACCAAATGCTACTGTATACGTACCCGGGATCAAGTTTTCACGCATACAGGACAAAAGTGAAGTAATAGTAAATAACCAATGTCATTATTATTATATCATATCGTTATTGCATAGTCTGGAATACATCAAGAAGATAAAAGAAAACAGCGGAAGACTCCATAGCGCCACAGGCAGTCCACCGGGGGTCGCACGCCTAGTTGTCCTAGTCCTCATCCACATAGTCCATCTCGCCAGCGTCATCTGAGCAACAGTAATATAGCAACAACACAGGGAAAACTAAAATGCGTGACTACATAAAGTACTCAGCAAGTGGGGGAAAGTAATGACATGCAGGCTAAAACAAGAAATAGGCTTGACACGAGTTTACTGCACTATGCATCCTATTACTCAATTATACAAGCATCCTATTTACAAGGTGATAAGTAACCCAACAGGTGAACCACCTATCCAACACTATTGGTTACCCACCGAGAGCAAAACTATGAGTTACCCACTCATACCAGAACACTACAGGTTACCCACCTGCAGTACCACCCAAATCTGGTTACCCACCAGATTCACCCGATCATCCATCTAAGCGTGTGAGGATCTAGGCCGCTCTTGACCATGAGCACGACTGTTATAACAGTTTTACAATATGCAGAGGCTGCACAACTTTACCCACAGGTTGGTGATTCCATCACCCATCGGTGACTAAAATCTCCTTGTTGCCAACACACTAATGTAGGTGTGAGGCCAAGAGATCACCACATGGTCTTTCAAAGCGCTCCCCAGCTTGCAGAATGTCCACGCTAAGGTTTCACCGCCGCTGGATTAACCATCCCTACAGAAGCCCCCTCAGGCGCCATTGCTAGAAGTAACCCTACATCACCTGAGGCCGAAAGTAACCCTCTCGTCCTCCTTCCTCAAATGCCCGTAGAACTGGGAAGACATCAAATACTAAACCATGCCTACCCATATCAGCCCTATGCTTTGCACTATTTTCCTTAGTGGCCACTCCATGAATTTGGTTTTTATGACCACAAGCAGGTACTACCGCGAACCAAATAGTACATTACCTGTACTTGTTCATACCCACACCATCCTCAACATCCTCCTGCTTGGGTCATCTAAATTACCCAAATGATAATTAGGTTCAAGTGAATATTAGTCAAGTTTATTATTATTCATTTTTAATCCCCCAAAGTACTACACTAGCATGATGTACACAAAAACCTATACACTCAATCATAACCCAGGCGACAAGGAATAATCAGGAAGGATAAATGACACGGGATTCAAATTTAGACAAGCATGCATGAAAATAAACTAATACTTAATAGATGCAATATGGTCAAGGACACTTGCCTTGTTATCCCGCTGGCTGCTGCTCAAAATCATGATCCTAGAAATTCTGGAGCTGCTCCTCGTCTAGTATCAATAAATAGTACTCGTTCCTATGATTCCGTGAGTGCAAAAATCACCAAAAATTTTCTAATAACTATGAAAATAGTACTTTAAGATAGTACTCATTCCTATGATTCCGTGAGTGCAAAAATCACCTAAATTGGAGTTACAGTTAAAAAGTTATGCTAGTTTGAAGTTCTAGGGGCTAAAAGGTAAAAAATGCAAGGTTTAGGAACCTATTGGACTAAAGTGTAAATTATTGGGACTGAAAAATAATTACTAAATAGTATAAGGTTGTTTTTGCAAAATTTTAGGACCTAAACATAATTTATATTAAGTATAGGGGTCAAAGTGTAAAAAGATAGGATCAAAAATATAATTAAAAATGAGTTTAGGGGTGTTTCTGTTAAATTCTAGGGCCAAAATAATATTTATAAAAACTAATTAGGGGAAAACTGAGGGGCCTAAATAGAAAAGAACCATTATCGTGGAATTTAATGAATTATTTTATATGCTAAAACACCATGAACTGGGTCTACAGAGGTCGCGGACCGGGGTTTGACTAGGAGTCCATGGTCCATGGTGGACCGGGCTCATACCCCTTCGGGGATCTCTAGTCTGAGCCGTAAATCGAGAAATCAACGGCTCATGGGGCATCGGCAGAGGTAGGGGGGTGGCCGGCGGTGAGCTATGTGGCAGCGGCGGCAGAGATCTCGCCGGAGTTGGCCGGGAAGGCGCTCCGGTGGTCAGTTCTAAGTCGCGAGGGCCGGGGATGGCCGGAGCCGGGTCGGCGATGAGGTTAGCCGACAGCAGTCGGTGGAGCTCAGCGGGGAGGGCTCCTGGGTGTCAGGTGACGGGGGGCAAGCGAGGAGAGGGCAGCAGTGAGGGAGGGCGAATCCTCGGGGTGCTTTATAAGGGTAGAGGTGGGAGGGGAATTGAGCGGCGTGAGCTCATCAGCCATTAATGGCCGGCGGCGGCCGTTATCACGCGTGATTGTGGCTGAATGCATGGTAAAGGCCGAGAGTGGGGAAGGTGAGGCGGAGGGTTGCGTGGGTGCGTTTTGCAACGCAAATTGATGCAGAGAGGATGGGAAATGGCAGGGTAGCGGCGGTTTCTGTTGGCTTGGATTGGGGGGAGAGAGAGTGGCCGGAGGAGGAAGATGATGGGTGGGGCCGGGCTGTCGGTGAGTGAGGGCGGGAGCTGGGTTGCTGGCGCTGGTGGGCCGAGCGCGCGGGTAGGCTGGTGGGGCAGGAGGCTGGGCCGGGGTGCTGGCGGGCTGCAATGGTGCTGGGCCATGCAGGCACGCGCCGGGCCAGGGCGGGGTTGCAGGCTGAAAAAGAGAAGGAAGAGGGGTAAGTGGGCTATGGTGGAGAGGTTCAGGCCCAAGGCCGAAACAAACGAGAAAGGGGAAAAGAAATGGGCCTCGGGGAGAGAGTGTTGGCCCATATGCAAGGAAAAACTCATTCTTTTCTAATTCTTTTCTATTATTTCTGTTTTAAATTGTAAATAAAATCTAAAATGATATGTAGTCAAATTTTAAAATAAATTTGCACCCAAATAGAAATTCCTACTACAATACTAGTCCAGCACGAATGCAACATCACATAAAATAATTTAATTACTTAAAAATGAAATAACAAAAATAATTTTGTAGCTAAAGAAAAATATTAACACCTAAATTTAAATTAGGAAAAATTAATATTTTGAAAAATATGAAAAATAGGGTGTTACACCTTCTTAGCAATTCTAGTAACAAAAGGGTGAAAGAGATGGGTCCTTGTTGTCTGAATGCTAAAGTGAGCCAATGGTTGATGAGGAAAAATGTGGGGTTTGTTTTAATAATTTTGATTACAGCATGAAGAGAGGCTTTATCCAAACTATTGACCGAGCGTATGTCACCCTGATGGGTTAAGTAGTGAGTGATAAAATAGTGAATTATACGGAGCGAGGGGTTGTGAATGCCACTAGTGCGTTCTTGCCCCGTAACGGGATTTCCTATCTTGGCCCAAAGCCCTTGTGGTGTGAAACCTTTAACTTTATCAATGTCTAGAGCGGCCTTCCGGTCAAAACCAAGGTAAGTGCTAATTTCTTTTAAAGGTCGTTCATAAGTTTCACCAAAAAGACGAAATTCATAGAGGGTGCCCAATTTGTTTGATTCATGAGTGTGAACTTTCAGGGTGCAAAGGAATTCTATAGCAAGCCATTTACAACTGTATTCATTAAGGTTCTAGAAATCATACCAACCGGCCGTGCTAAGTGCATACTCAAAGTCGGTGAATATGTCGATTCACTCGAGGAAGTTGTGGTCAAACTTGCGCACAGTCGTGAACTCCCGGTCTCGAATGGCGTTGAACTTGCGTTGCTCGTCAAAGTCATTGAACACCATGTTTTCTTCACTCTCCATGAATTTCTCGAATCCTTCATCTCGCACACTTGCCACTGTTGGAGCATCGGATATGGACATTGTTTCCTAGTGGTATCTCGGATCATGCCCATATGAAGCTCCTAAGTTCTCAGCTTCTGAGTGCTCACTTGGTGTGCGCCTCCCACGGCTTGAGCTCCTGCTGCTGAACTTGGTGTAGAGGCCTCTCCAGATGTTTGCCATTCCTACAACAAGGTTACTTGGACACGATACCCGAAGGATGATATGATAATAATGATTAGCGGTAGTCATCCGGTTAGTAGTCCAAGTGTTAGTAGTCCAAAACGTGCAAGAGACAAAGCGAAATTTCCTCTAGTTGATTTTATTGTAGCACACTTTTATTCCTAAGTGGAGAGTGCACTTGCTAAGCAAACTAGTGAAGTGAGAAAGGGAGAGAGATGAATGTTTCGGGAGAAGGAATGGTGGTGGAGAAACAAGTGAGAGGGTACACGGTATTTATAGGCTCGAGGGGGAGGCATGGGGAAAAAATGCCACACCGGGCGGCGGCACATGCCGGGCGGCCACCCATGCTGTCCGGCATGGCTTTTTCCTCCACTTGCTCAATTAATGCTTTGGTGGTGATAGGAGATGGCTAGATCCATGCGCCATGTGATTTCCTTGCTCACTTTGTCCAGAATTGTGTTGAGAGTGTAGGGAGCAAGGATAGAGTGATGGGATGGCCAAAGTTGTAAGTTTGCAATGAATATGATGCCACCTATAAGTCCTAGGGGGGTAGGATTGTAGGTGAATGTGGGTGGTGAAAGAGTGAGGTGACATGTGTGGCTCTCCTTCTCTTGGTTTTACACATGGTGGGGACTTTTGATGGGCATTTTCAAAAAGGAAAAGCTGGATACACCTCTACCACCCATGGCCATGATTTATGCAGTAAAAGAGCCAAGAATCCAAGAAAAATAGTGCCGGGCAGCAGAAATGACCCAGCCGGGTGGTCATTTTCATGGAAAATAACCTCCCTGTTTGCTCAAATCCGACTAGCCGGGTTGAATGATCAGACCATCACCCGGAGGGTCATTTTTGATGAAATTTGACCTCCCGGGTGCTAATATTTGACTGGTCGGGTTGAATTCTGGGTACTTGAATATTACCCAGCCGGGTGGTCGTTTTTCATGAAATATGACCTCCTGGGTGCTAGAAACTGACTGGCTGGGTTGGAGCCTCAGATCATCACCCTGGCGGCCATTTTTGATGAAATTTGACCTCCCGGCCAGTAAATTTGGCTGTGCCATCACCAATTTTTTTTAAGGATAATTTTAGTGGTTGAGGAAAACTAATTTCATGGTGTAGGAAAAGGAAGGGGGATAAATATCGATTTACCTCCCGATGAGGGTCCGGATTTTACGTCTCGAACAAGACGTTCTCCGCGTTTAATTCTTTGTGATGCCTGTCGTGGATGGAGAATTTTTCATGATCGATGCTACTTCTTTCTTCCGCCAAACTTGTTTGATTTTCTTTGGCTTGGCGGCGACCTTTCTCTTCATCTCCTGTGGCTCGTTCTTCTTCTTGAGCAGCGGTGGTGCGCTCTCCACTTTTACCATCGGTGCACCCGATGTTGGTGCAATTGGGTATACTTCTATTTTCTGCGCCGTGTTATGATTTTTTCCATAAAATATGCATACCTGATTGCATTGTTCTGTTCTGGGCTTGAAGGCGAACTTTTTGTCGTGCCCATTAATGTTAAGGTGGATTTCTCCAGCCCCAACATCAATGTTGGAATTTGTGGTGCTAAGGAATGGCCTTCATTGTATGAGAGGAGTCTTCACATCGGCCTCCATATCTAGCACCACAAAATCGACGGGGACGAGACAATTTCTTATCCTTACGGGTACGTCCTCCGTGATGCCTGCCGGGTAGCGAACTGGTTGGTCGACGAGCTGCAAGCATATTGCTGTGGGGGATAATGAATTGACATTAAGTGTATCATATACCACCTTTGACATGACGCTCACACTCGCCCCCAAGTCACAATGGGCATTGTTGACTTGTTGCATCCCGATGGAAAAAGGGATGGTTGGGCACCCACGATCTCGCATCTTTTCTGGAAGAGATCAAGTTCAAAACAGCGGCGCTGCATTCCTCCATCAATTTAATGATTTCCGTGGACGGAATTGGGCATTTGTTGTTGAGGATGTCCTTTAAATACTTGGAGTAGGTGGGAACCTGCATCACATCAAGTAGAGGTATATTGATATATAATTTCTTTATTACCTCAACAAACTTCCCAAATTTCACGTACACCGTTGGCTTCCTCTGTCAAGGGGGAAATGGCAACACCGGGGTATCATAGAACTCGTGCAGTGCTTTCTTGAGGGGTGCTTTTGCCTCCTCAACCTCAATTTCTTCCTCCCATTCTAACTCTTCATTGGATGCTCTGTCCTTCCCTGCATTGTTAGGATTTGGCGGTTCTTGCATAGATTTTCCGCCTCTAGTTGTGACGGCATTCACATTTTCCTTGGGGCTAGCTTCCGGCTGACCGGGGAGCTTGCCCGAGTTTGGCTTAACAACAGAAGCGGCCAGCTGAGCAATTTGCGTCTCTAGCATTTTGTTATGGCTAAGCTGGTTTTGCAAGGAGGTATTAAATGCTTCCATACAGGAATCTATGCTCTCTAGGACTTTATCAGTAGCAATAAATTTCCTACTAATACTTTCATTAATTTTAGATTGTCGTAGAACAAGATCACGAAAGGAAGGTTCATCACATGTAAAATTGCTAGAGTTACCCGTATTCTTGTCGAAGGAAAGGTTTGGCTTGGACTCCCATCTGAGGTTGTTTGTACGGGGCCTAAACACGTTGTTGTTGCTGTTGTTGAGGTAGTTCACTTCTTCTTCATGGGTCTCTGGACAGTGGCTTCCCATGTGTCCAGGGTTCTTGTAGACCTCGCAGGTCATGCGAGAGTCGAGGGATTGGACAGTCTGAGGTTAGTCCATCTTCTTCAATAATTGATCCATCTTGATGGCTAGCATGTCAATACCATCAACATTATGGACTCCCCTCATCTTGGGTTGCGGTTGGCTCTGCCTCTCATCATAGCCACTAAAGTTGGCGACCATCTTTTCTATGAGAGTGTGAGCTTTCTTGACCTTCAGAGAGAAGAAGGGACCTCCAGCGGCTGCATCTAGGTGCTCACGAGCGAGGCGATTAAGCCCATGGTAAAATCTCTTGATTAGCAACTAATCTTGCATTCCATGATGTGGGGATCCTAGAGTATACTCTTGGAAACGCTCCCATGCCTCAGGGATGCTTTCATCGGTTAGCTGTTGGAAACTTGAAATCTTATTCCGCAGGGCGTTGGTTTTGCCCAGCGGGAAGAACTTGGCAAGGAAGGTGTTGGAGCACTTGTCCCATGTGGTCAGATCGTCTTGGTTGCTATAGAACCACTGCTTGGCCTTCCCCATCAGTAAAAATGGAAAAAGGCGAAGGCGGATAGCTTCAAGAGTCACATCCCTCATGGTGAAGGTGCTGCACACCACCAAAAACTATTGGAGGTAGGCGTTTGCGTCTTCTAATGCCTTGCCACAGAAAGGACTCGCCAAAACCATGTTGATTAAGGCCGGTTTCAGCTCAAAACCTCCGTTCGCCATGTTCGGGTTCGGACCGTAGCGGATGTTATCTGCAGACGGGGCAGAGTAGTCACGGATTGTCTTCTCAGGCATGGTTGGTTGAGCAGACGTGGAAAGGTCTTGCTGTTGAGCTAGTGGGATCGGAGGTGCTTCAAGAGCAGGTCTAGGTCGAGGAGGGGTGACTCGTTGACGCACTCTCCTCAACAAAGCCTCCGAATCATTGTGGTAGTTGTTTGGTAGGTCAAAGCCAGTCATAAAGCATCCTGTTTACACCACAAATAAATAGAACAAGGGTAAGCCCGCTAAGGAAAGTGGTAACTCCTCAATAGAAATATCGATGTTAAAATTCCGATATCTTAGCCTATTGCTTCCCCGGCAACGGCGCCAGAAATGCTTGTTGGTACTTCTTAACGTCGCACCAAAATATTATCTGGTAACAACGCTCGAAGTGTTGATTAATGTTTGTTATGCTTTAAGAGAAGAGTGAACCAATTCGCAAGCGCACGGAACATCTATTATAGCATTTCCCCTGGGAGTATTCCAAGGTATCGTATTTATTTTCCTCAGGAAAGCTGGGAATAAGAGTATCTTGGTTTGACAAAGATATGACTATGAGAGTTATACCAACTGACCAAAGACGGGGGTAAAGATATTTAATGATAAATAGAGGAGCAGTGATACAGGAGAAATCCACACTAAGATAGATAAAAGAGATTGATTAAGCTAGCTGGGAGGACAACGAGTCTAAGTCTAAAATTCCTAAGATAAACATTCCTAAATCTAGTCAAGGGTCATAATTCCTAGTTACTTGGGTTGAGCGCTTACACCAAATCCATAGTACAGCCTCGAGTCTGTCATCAATAAGCTTACTTCGGAGCACGACAACGATCCACTAATAGGGTTGATAACTAACCTCGTGCACTAGTGGGCACGTTACCAATAGATAACCCTGCTTGAGACTTCCCGAATGTGGTGGATTACTAAAGGGACGGATAGGGCTGTCACCACCTGCCGCCTACCACACAACCTGTGGGGACGAATGCAAATCCAGCTAGTGTTAACTTAGGCACCGCGCCTACGCCTTCACTAGATATTCTTCTATTGGCCTAGCGGAAGAATAGTCGGGGAATGACCAAGTCTAAGTTCTATTCGAGAACTAAACTTAATTAAATCCTAGCCGGGAATTCGGTAAACTATGCTTCAAAGTTCTTTCCCGATAATTGTAACTTGAGGAAATTGACTAAGTAAAGATAAATACTTGACAAGATAAATAAGAAAAAGATAATTGTATTTAATAAAAGATAAGTCTCACAAAAGGAGAAATGATACAAGAGAGCTCATACCAAGACTCCGAGATGATTTCCGGAATCCTGAGCTAAGCTCCCGACTAGACTCTAACTCCCAACTAACTAACCTACTCTACTAGTAAGAAAAGTAATAGGAAATGGACTTCAATGTGCTTCACTTGCTTCCTCTTCATTTCTGCCGAATTCCCCCTCTATTTATAGGTGGCGAAGGCTTGGCGGGTACTTCAAGGTGGAGGAGAGTCGGTGGGTACAAATTCCCGCGCCGGGCGGCGGCATTGGCCGGGCAGACGCACATGCCGGGCGGCGTGGCAGGCTGGGCGGCAGGGAGCGGCAGGGCGGCCCTTAGATTTGGTTGGTTTCCAACCGCCTTCCCTCGGACGATGTAGAGTCGATCCGGATGATGGTTGTTGGGTCGGTTCCTAACCGCCTTATCCACTTGGCGTTGGTTGGCATAATGGGCCGAGTGGGCTAGACACCCCGGGAGGAAAATCCCAGGCCGGGCAGCGGGGTAGGCTGGGCGGCCTGGCAGGCCAGGCAGCTTGGCAGGCTGGGCAGCGGCCTGTGCCGGGCTGCGGCCCCTTTTTGGGTGCTGACCCCCTCCGGGTCCTATTTTCACTTGTCCATGTTGTGCCACGTGGATGCCTCCTTTACTTCTCCACTTTTTACCCTCCTTAATCCGGGAATGGAAAACGGCCTTATCTTGGAGTGTTTTGCAGGGTCGACAGGGTCGAATGATTGGCCGGGAGATGATCCTGTCTGCTTGGTCGAGTGGTCGTCCAACTGGTCGATTAGGCTTCTGGCCTTCGTCCAGGTGATCACCTTGATCACCCAGCCTGTTGATGATTTTGGCCTCATACGACCCTGTTGGCCGGCTATTTTACGGCAGGATCGACCGACGGGACGTTTCTTCATGTTTTTACATAATTTTGGCCCTTTTGAGAGGTCAACAAAGTATAAGTGGGTGCCCAAGAACAAGAGCTCTTTACATGGACCGTGAACTTACTTGAATATCAAGTGAAGTCCACCACTAGTGACATGGACCTCAACGTCATATCTACTCATGAGGGAGGTAACCATTTTTATTTTTGTTAGTTGCAATACATTTTTTCTTCTCTTGCATTGCATGGTAATTAGGACTCCTTAGTGACTAGTATGCTTTGCATCCATGCATGTGTAAATAACTAAAAGAAAAACACATAAAAATTAGTCAATGTCTAACTCATCCAAGATAGCTATAAGCAAGGGGGAGTGCTTGAGATGGTGGATTGGCTTCTCTCAAGGCAAGGGTATGCCTTATACTGAATATGCTTGGGAGGGGTTCAAACTTGACATTGTTAGGTTTCCTTTGTGTTTTGTTTAATATTGCTTGTATTCACATGGCATGTTTACTTTCTATGCATACCTGTAAGGACCGGAGGCATACCGAGGAGGGGGGGGGGGGAATCGGTAAGCCGCTCACAAATCCAAATACTTCAATTTACACTACTTGAGTCTAACAAGAGAAGCAACCTGAACAATTCTAGTAGGCCAAGACCCTACACATGCTAGTGTTCATGATAACAGAAAGCGTGGAAGCCAAACACACTAGCCTATGCAAGCCTTAATTCACCCTAGTCACTAGAGCACACAATTGCGGAATAGTAAAGAGAGGGTCAAGGAATGCTCATGATTTTTTCCCAAGGTCTCGGAAGGATGGCGCCTTCCCCTACTCCTCGTTGGACCACTCCCGCTGGAGTTCCGGTACCTCCCACCACCAAGTGGAGTTCTCGCCCATGAGGCCGCAATCACTCCTAAAGTGAAGACATAGTATGGGTCACCCCTGCACAAAGCAAAAGCTCGCCTCCCTTGAGAACTTGCCGGACTCCCAAAGCCGACACGGGCGCTCACTAGAGATGCCCCTTTCAACAGTGGGCTCAAACCGTGTACAAACGTGTGACGGCCTTCACAACTGATCACGATATGCTCGATCACCGACACCTAACCGGTCTAGGTCTCACCATAGACCAAGAGTAACAATCTAGATCACACCCTCAAGGACACCCTAGCCTTAGATGTGCAAGATGCTCAAGTTACTCTCCAGTAGCACTCTCAAGATATGCAATATCTCCTCCTAGTGCTCTCCTCTTTTCCTCTTGGACCTTACCAAATGCTCTCAGGTATTCCACTGGCCAAGAGAGGTCCCAAAGACCCCAGCAACTAAGTTACATAGGCTTCCAACCTCAAACTAGCAGTTGCTCCGTGAAATCAGCTTTCTTGTCCTACTAACTGAATAGTTCGGTCACTGTAGCACTGTGCACCAACGGTGGTGACCCCAGTTGATTCTCCTACTGACCGGACAGTATGGTCACCGGACCGGACCGTCCGGTCCATTTCTCTCTCCAGTCCAGAAACATTTCATGCTGAAGCTTCCTCTCTGCTCAGTGCAAGTCCTACTGACCAGACCATCCGGTCAGCAGACTAGACCGTTTGATCTATACATGCATTGCCACAAACAGACTCCTCACTCCTCGCTTTAAGTCCTAGACAACTCCTCATAGTGATTGTACAGTCCAGTCACCACTAACCCCTCTGTTCGGTCTCTATGTCCAGAAGCTGAAACTTGTCGTCCTCGCTTGACTTTATTTCCCGGCTTCTCCGAACAGCTCCTTGGCTTCTCTACTGTCACCTAGTGCCTGTGATTTCACCTAGCAACCATGCACATCACCTACAAGACATGAGCTAAGAGAATGACTTAGACCCCCTTGATAGTCCAGTTTTTCCTATGGACTCAAAGTCCTAACAACTAGGCAAGTGTACCAAACACTTGCACCATAGCTTGTTCTTCACTTTGATCCATCTTCATCAACCCTTGGACTCCATCAAGTTCACAAGCCTCCATGCTTGTGGTCATTGCCATCAATCACCAAGGCAACCATCATCCATATGAGTTACGATAGAGTTTACAGATGATTCCTACATAGACAACACTCGTGTAGTTATTAGCCCACAATTGCATAGTTGTCATCTATCACCAAAATATTCATACCTTTGGGATCCAATCATCAATGGTCATGAAGCTTACAATCTTCCCCTTTTTGTTTATTGATGACAACCACTACTTAATCAAAAACTTTATCAATAAACAATCGGGCTAAAAGAGCTACACAAATATTGAGAGGAACCATAATAACATAAGAGAGAAATGCATAAGGTCCTACTCAATCAAAAATCATCTAGAGATACAAGGAAAAGAGAGAAAATCATAATCTAGATAAAAATGCATGCATGTCATGGCAATATATATTAAAGGAAAGCATAAAGACATGCAATGCAAGACATGAATGATGAGGTGCAACTAGTTAGCATGACTATGCATAAGAATTAAGAACAAGCAATCATCATCATGATATCATACACAAGCATACAAGATAATTAATGAATACAAGGCACCACATATGAGAATAAACCAAGTGAGATTAAAATGAGTCAAACACAAGAGAATGAAAACCATAACTCATCAAAATCCATGAACAATGAATAACTCCAACAAAATAAGATCCAAATGTATCTAACTCCCAAAAACCTTGAAAGCTCCCCCTAGATACAAGTTACTCTTGATCGCACAGGATCACACTCCCACTCCCCCTAGACCTAGGACTCTTCTCCCCCTTTGGCAACAAGTATCAAAAAGTGGAGAGTATGAATAACTAAGTGCTCATGGTCGAAGGAAGTGGTGCAGCGATGTCCTCTAAAGGCTCTGCTCTGGGCTGCTCGTGTGCTGGATCCTGCTATGCTCCCTGAGCCTGTGCCTCCTGAGCATCCATCTGCACGAAGAAGTCAAGGTCCACAGGCGACTCAGACCCTCTGTCCTATGCTGCTGGTATGACTGTGGCACTCAGACCCTCTGTCCTATGCTGCTGGTGTGACTGTGGTAGTCTTTGGAGCTGAAGTCTAGAAAAGAATGATATCTGCCATGTCCTACTGTGAGAGGCCTCCACGGAAAAGATCCTCTACTACCTGAGGAGTAAGAGTTGTAACTGTGGCATTAAGAGGTGGAGCTATAGCTGTGACTGACTCTGGAGCTGGCTGGGAGTCTGCACAAGTGGTGTGAACAATCTCTGAGAATAAGTTCCTGATAGGAAGGTGCTGAGTAGTGGAGGGTCCTACCATCTGTGATGTCGAAGAGGGTGAAGGAGAGACAAACAACACAGACACTGAGAAACCTGACATGGGGGAGAGCTGAGCTGAAGAGAAAGTCTATCCCGCTCCCCCTGTCAGTAAGACCCCTGAAAGTGATAGTCCGCTGGACTGAGCTGTCATCAAGGTAGTGAAGGGTCCTGGCTGAGTCTGTATCTACTGGTACTGTGGAGGCACTAATGGTCCTACCTACTAATTGGCCTGCCTCTGGGTCAACTCCGTCATCTGTGTCATCAGGGCGGTAAGAAGTGCAGTCTACTGCCTCTGAATCTCTGCTTGACTCCTGATGACATCCATCATCTGATGTTTGTCCTTAGCTACACTCTGGATGAACTCACCTAGGCGTCCTGCAAGCGCTGTCACAGTGACTGCGTCCTCTGACTGTGAACCTATCGGCGGGGGAGGTGCTCCTGTACTGGCTGACTCAGGAACCACAGTCTCTGGCTGAGCTGCTTGCTCGTGAAGTACTGGTGATGACTCCTGCTCCTCCTCCCCTGTCTGCTGGCTGGAGGATGACTGTGATCCCTTGGGAACTCGAGGCGCATAGCTGGTGGTCGCCTTAGGGATGGCCTCGTACTGCTCCTCCGTCACTAGGCTCATCCTCCTCAAGAGATAGCAAATATAAGGGCCGTACACCAAGTGATGTCCTCTCACTCTCTCAAAAATGACCTCCTCCATCTCTCCAATCAGAAGATCTGCCAAGTCGAAGTGTTGTCTCCTCAGAATCGTTGCGACTGCCCACTGGTGCAGAAGTGTAAACTCCTCCCTGTAGCTAGATCTAGGGATGATAGTCCTGGTGACTATCGTTCTCACCACCTTGGCCTCTGCAGTGAGTCTCACAGGGCCTCTCTCAAAGCCTGGTGTGTGAGGGGGTGGGAAAGCAATCGACACCATGTCGTCTAAAGGTAGCTTCCCTGTCTGAGGTATGTGGGGTGGTGCAAGTGTACTGTAGGCAGTCCTGTAAAGCTAGAAGTCTAAAGCCAGGAGTTCTAGGTTAGCTATCAAATCTTGTCTCATGACATGATGTGGCTGCCCTCTAAACAGAAACTAGAGATCTGAGCGATCCCTGGCAACCCATAGTGTGGCGTAGAACTACAGCACCATGTGCTCCCTGAACCTATGTGAAGCAGTAACTAGCTCTGCTAGCCCTGGCAAGTACGTGAAGTACAGCTCCATCTCTGTGTAGGTGGCCCTACTCACGGCCTCGTAGGTCGTGTACTGCAGTGGCATGAAGAGTTTGTCCTTGCCCTTCAGGCTAAGGTAGCATCTCAGACCCTCTCCAATCCTCCTCTGGAGGCCAGTCCAATACCTCTCTCTAGCAGCAGGGTCTCTAGGGACAGGAACACACTGCTTGAAAGGGACCAAGTGAAGCACCTTAAGCTCCTTTGCAGGAATGTTAAGTATATCTGACTCTCCAACTGCCTATGCCAGACTCTACAGCCTCCTCGTGCACATTGCACAGGTGCACCTCGGGTCTCCTACCCGGTGAGCAATCCTCTGGTGAACAGTGTGCTCAGTCTCCTCAAGCTCCTCCTCCTCTGACTCAGACTCTGAGGTCTCCTCCTCTGACTACTCCTCCTGCTACCTGGAGGACCCCTGCTCCGCAGTCCTCGACGACCTCTCCTGACAAGAAGTTCGAGTACACTACGGCCACGGTGGTGGTACAACTCCAACTGCTAGAGTCTGCCTGGTGCTCCTCCTGAGATCCTAGTCCTTAGCTGGCTGACTGATCCTCAATCATGAGCGAGGTGTCCTGTGTGACTGCTCCATGGCCTCTAGGTGCCTAGCAACCCTCCTGGCTCTCTCTGACTCTGGATCCAACCTCAGTCTCTTCTTGGTCTTGGGCTTCTCAGGCATCTTCCCTTTGCCCTTGTCCTATCCTGGCCCTGCCATCTCTACTGCTACAAGCTGTTGTCACTGCATGCAGGTAGGTATAGATAGGATGAGCATAGACACTAATACATCTATATGCAAAGCACTGCTAGGAAAGAATGCACAATCAAAATCCTAGCACTAAATGAAGGACATCGACCACGAGTGGCTGGTGCGAGTCATCTAGTGTGCAGTCAAATAATAGGCAATTAATCTAACAAGAGACAAACCCTAGACATGCAATTAACAGATAATCAATGAATCAGTTGCATCTAGGTTGAGCCAATTAATTAATGCAACTAATGATAGGCATTTATCCAAATTGCATCAATTAAAGCTAATTGCTCAAGAATTGGGGCATAACCGATGAAAGAAGTGAATGGCCCAATACACTGGGAGAAAGTCGACGCACCAAGAACAATGAGTGCCGTGAAACACGCTCCGATCACCGAAAAGATGGGTTTTTACTTGCAGGCAATGGAGGAAAAAGGAGAAGGGGCTAGCCTTGCCCTAACTTCTTGCGGTATACCTCGGCAAGGTGGAGCTGGACCCGCGCGCAGGGAGCAGAGGCGGTGCGCAGGCGGTAGCGACATTGGTGGCGAGGCAAGCAGTAGCGGCAGGGCGTGTGGAGGCTGGTGGCGGCTTGGCTTGCATGTGTGCGGCTGCTGCGTGTGAGAGCGAGCGGGGCGAGCAGCAGTGCAGGTCGACGGTGGCAAGGCGAAGGCAGCGATGTTGGCTGCCGGTGGCGAGACGCGGGCGCGGCGGCGGAGGGAGTGGTCTGTGCAGTCTCTACGAACAGACTCCCCTTAGGCACTGTGCACAGTGCCACTGAGAGGACAGTACGGTCTAAGGATCGGACCGTATGGTCACTTCCAGAAATCTACTGAATCAAGGAAACTCTCCATTTTCAAGTGCCCTCGCTAAACACACAAATAAACACAGCACTTGGAATATAGAGGGAACTCTCAAACACTCTTTTTGAAATAGTGGCACTCTATGGCCTTATAATTTTCACAAATGTCAAATGAAGAAACGAGCTATAAAGAACCAAGGCAAATAAGAACCAAAAGGGTATGTATGAGCCTTAGTCCATGAACCACGCGAGTAGATTTAATGTCGGAGTTCATAAGATCTTGCTCAATGGGAATGAAGTACAATCCTTTCCTTTGGTCACATTTATGGAGATGTAATCTCATATAGAGTATGAGGCACAAATATCTCCAAGTGGTACAAGCCTCCTTTGTGTTTCCTATATGATGCATGCAACAAGCAATTTACATATGCAACAAAAGTAAACATGCCATGTGAATGCAAGCAATATTAAAAACATGACACAAAGGAAACCTAACAATGTCAAGTTTGAACCCCTCCCAAGCTTACTCACTATAAGCCATACCCTTGCCTTGAGAGAAGTCAAACCACCATCTCAAGCACTCCCCCTTGCTTATAGCTATCTTGGATGGGTTAGACATTGACTAATTTTTATGTGTTTTTCTTTTAGTTATTTACACATACATGGATGCAAAGCATACTAGTCACAAAGAAGTCCTAGTTACCATGCAATGCAAGAAAGAAAAACACACTACAACTACCAAGAACAAACACAGTTACCTCCCTCATGAGTAGATAGGTCGTTGAGGTTCATGTCACTTGTGGTGGACTTCACATGGTCTTCATGAAAGCGCTCGGTCCACCACCACCACCATCTAGGTCTTGTTCTTGGGCACCCACTTGTATGTTGCCGATCTCTCAAGATCAACAATGCACTAAGGCAACAATATGCTCTTGACCTTCCTCTTCTTGTTTGGTGGTCCCAAGGCCTTAGCTTTCACCTTGCCATCCTTGTTCCTAAAAGCTTGAAATGTGTGTTCTCATGGAACAAGTTAGCGTTATGCAAAACAATGGAACTTCTCACCATGGGACAATCCTTGGTGGTGTGGCCATCCTTACAACACCACTCGCAATAGTAGTCGTCGGCGAGAAGGGGTTTGATCCATGCGGGGATGGAATCACTCTTCCCTATGATGTTCATGGCGGCAGGATATGAGCCAAGTCCCCGTTCGGAGACGTTGTTGACAAGGTTCCTCCCAAGAATCTCCTTGTGCATGGCTCCACCACGTGTGAGCCTCTCAAAGCCGTCCATCACCATCTTCCTCTCTTCCTTGAGTTTGTGATATTCCTCCAAAACAAATGGCTCAAGAGAAGAAACCTCGACCGAGGTGGTTAGTTCATCACATATGGTAGAAGCATCACTCTTAGATGAACTATAGGACGGAGAGGCAAGGTTCTTGACATTGATGGCCTCATAAGCAATCTCAAGGGCCTTGTACTTCTCATGAAGCTCTACATGATCACCCTTGAGTTTGTCATAACTCTTGCCTAGGGCCTCATGAGATGTGACAAGGTCCTTGAGCTCACTCTCAAGGACAACAACATGGTCCTTAGCCAACTTACACTCTTTTCTTACCACATCCAATATTTTGGATTTCTTGACGGTGATGTCACGGACTTGCTCAAGCATACTCCACAACTCGACGCACGTGTGCTCCTCATCATCGCTATCATCGCTTCTCTCATCCTCACTCTCCCCAAGTTGGCTCGTGACCATGAGCCACATGGGAGGTGGAGGAAGAGCTCGTGGAAGTGTGGTCTTGATCATGGCTAGGTCGGCCACTTCTTCATAACTTGAGGAAGAGGACTCATCACTTGAGTTATCACTTGTCTACTCTCCAAGAAGCGCCTTGCGAGAGAACTTCTTCTTGTAGTCTTGAGCTTTGCCTTTGCCTTTTCACTTGTCCTTGTTGAAGTGTCTCTTCTTCTTTTGCTTGGCCTTGGGGTCTTCTTCTTCATGAGAAGAGCCAAGTTCTTGGGCTTTGGGCACTCTCGAACAAAGTGATTCTTTGAGCCACAATTGAAGCACTTGCCCCTTGTCTTGGAAGCAAACTTGTTCTTGAAAGTCTTCATCTTCTTCATGAGAAGAGCCAAGTTCTCAGTCAAGTCACGTTCATCATCATCCTGAATGATCACCTTCTTCTTGTTCTTCTTCCTCTTGCTAGATTCTTGCTTGTCAGCTGGTAGAGCAAGGTTGGATGGTTGAGGATCATCCATACCCAAATGGTTGCTCTCGAAGTCGGTGATCTTGCCAAGTACGTTCTTCATGGTCTTGGTCTTGAGGTCACCTTGCAAGATGAAGGTTATGATGGACTCATACTTGGGGTCCTTGAATAGCCTCAAGAATCTTCTTATCACCTCAACGGGCTTAATCTTGAAGTCATCCCCAAGTGCATTGATCTCCTGCAGTAGTACATGAAAATGGGAATAAACAGTGTTAGCTCTCTCATGTGGCAATCTAGTGAAGTTATCATACTTGTTCTTAATCTCAGTCCAGATACCATGTGCTATGGAACTAGCGTCAAGCTGAGCAAATCATCCTTCAAGATGCAAGCAAACAGAGCATTCTTGGCCTTAGCATTGCACTTAATATAATCAGGTCAAGTAGGTTCATATCCGCATCAGACTCCTGAGTTACCATCCATATCTCTGGATCAAGGGACTGTAGGTAGGCTTGCATGCGAGCCTTCCAATAAGCATAGTCCTCCCCATTAAATATGGAAACATTCCCCAGCTGTCCCGGCATCCATACTCAAGGCGATGAAGCCTCAAAGATGAGCACTTGTCTCTGATACCACTTGTATGGATCGGAGGCGTACCGAGAAGAGGGGGGTGAATTGGTAAGCCGCTCATAAATCCAAATACTTCAATTTACACTACTTGAGTATAACAAGAGAAGCATCCTAAACAATTCTAGTAGGCCAAGACCCTACACATGCTAGTGTTCATGATAAGATAAATCGTGGAAGCCAAACACACTAGCCTATGCAAGCCATAATTCACCCTAGTCACTAGAGCACGCAATAGCGGAATAGTAATGAGAGGGTCAAGGAATTCTCATGATTTTTTCCCGATGTCTCGGAATGATGGCGCCTTCCCCTAATCCTCATTGGACCACTCCCGTCGGAGTTCCGGTCCCTCCCGCCACCAAGTGGAGTTCTCACCCACAAGCCCACAATCACTCCTAGAGTGAAGACATGGTGTGTGTCACCACTACACAAAGCACATGCTCGCCTCCCTCGAGAACTTGCCGGACTCCCCGAGCCAACACGGGTGCTCACTAGCGATGCCCCTTTCAACGGCGGGCTCAAACCGTGTACAAACGTGTGACGACCTTCACAATCGATCATGATAGGCTCAATCGCTGACACCTAACCGCTCTAGGTCTCACTACAGACCAAGAGTAACAATCTAGATCACACCCTCAAGGACACCGTAGCCATAGATGTGCAAGATGCTCAAGTTACTCTCAACTAGCACTCTCAAGATATGCAATATCCTCTCCTAGTGCTCTCCTCTTTTCCTCTTGGACCTTACCAAATGCTCCTAGGTATTCCACTGGTCAAGACAGGTCCCAAAGACCCCAGCAACAAAGTTATATAGGCTCCCAACCTCAAACTAGCCGTTGCTCCACAAAATCAGCTTTCTGGGCCTACTGACCGGACAGTCCGGTGACTTCTTGACCGGACAGTCCAGTCACTGCAGCACAGTGCACCAACGGCTCTGACCCTTGCTGATTCTCCTACTGACTGGACTGTATGATCACCTGACTGGACCGATCGGTCCGTTTCTCTCTCCAGTCCAGAAACATTTCACGCTAAAGCTTCCTCTCTGCCCTGTGCAAGTCCTACTGATCGGACTGTCCAGTCTGTATAGGCACTACCACAGACAGACTCCTCGCTCCTTGCTGTAAGTCCTATACAACTCCTCATAGTGACTGTACGGTCCGGTCACCACTGACCCCTCTGTCCGGTCTCTATGTCTAGAAGCTAAAACTTGTCGTCCTCGCTTGACTTCATTTCCCGGTTTCTCCGAACAGCTCCTTGGCTTCTCCATTATCACCTAGTCCCTGTGATTTCACCGAGCAACCTTGCACATCACCAACTACACATGACCTAAGAGAATGACCTAGACCCCCTTGATAGTACGGTTTTTCCTATGGACTCCCTAACAACTAGGCACGATTACCAAACACTTGCACCACAGCTTGTTCTCCACTTTGATTCATCTTCATCAACCCTTGGACTCCATCGAGTTCACAAGCCTCCATGCTTGTGGTCATTGTAATCTATCGCCAAGGCAACCATCATCCATATGATTTATGATAGAGGTTAGAGATAATTAATACATAGACAACACTCGTGTAGATATTAGCCCACAATTTCGTAGTTGTCATCTATCACCAAAACATTCATACCTTAGGGATCCAAGCTGTGATACCGAGGTGTCTCCTTTTATTTAATTAGCATGCTAAGCTTGGAATTGAACTCAAGTAAAAGCATGAAATAATGAGAGCAAGTTGAACATTTGGATTTCCTTATGTTAAATAAAAACCTTGCAAACAATAATTTGGAAGCAGATTAATTTCCTATAAAACATAGGCAAATAATTACATCAAATTTAAGAAAATGATAAAATAGAATTTTGGGCCAAAAATCAGAATTTTATTCTACTAGAAAACCCATCAAATAATTAATTTAAGCCTAGAAATGATTCAACTTTAATCTTTAATTGCAATTAAATTATTTCCTTTCTGATCAAATAGACTCACTAATAAATTTCCCATGTTCTAAAAAACCCAAATATAAAATTTTATTCCATTTAGAGGCTTATAGCATAGCGAAATTAAACAAACTAAAAACCAGGGACCTTTTTTAGAACTTTTGAAAAGCTGGAGGGCCCTTCTACAAATTTCATCTTCTTCCTCCCGGCTACCGACCGCGAGCGCGCGCCCGCGTGAATCTTTACCGTCATGCTGGCCTGGCCACATCAGAAGTTGGCTCCACACTATCGCGCACTCACGCTCGCTGGCCATCGTCCTGCCGCGTCTTCGCACCCACCCAGCTGCTAGCCTCCGTGCCTGTGAGTCGCCTTTTCCTCTGCCTTATGCCGCCGTGGCTGCTGCTGCTCCATTGATTCCCAGAGCCCAACCGCTCCCCTTGCTCTGACAAGCTTCAAAGTTGCGTGCCAAGTCACCCGGTCACCTCATCGCTGCTCACCCGACCACCGCTCGCCGCTAGCTACCGCTGCCGCGAGTTACTTTTCCCCTGCACAAAGCCAACGCAGCTCTGCTACTATGGCTACTGCCGCTGCTCTTCTCAATTCCTGGCCTCTGAGTGCTCCCGCTGCCCAGACACCCTTCAAAACTCTGCGCATGACTGCCTCGTCACATCACCGCTGCCTCTCGGCCACCCGCACACCACTAGCAGCCATTGACCAGTGTCACTTTCGCTCTGCTCGGAGCTGCCGCGCCCATGCCGCACTCGCACTAATCCCCGCATGTCCAACGGCTCCCTCCAGCACCAGCAGTCCATAAACCAATGCGCAAACCATCATAAGTCCCCTGCGAACACGGGTCACTCAAACCTGACCTCGTCTGCCTATAAAATCCCCCTACTCCTCCTCCGCGTTAACTACCTCCGCCATTACTACCTCGAGCTCGAGCTCGACCGCCAAGGTTCCACTGCCTCCCGAGCCACACTAAGAGCACCAACGCATGCACCTACTCCCCCACCGCACTCCCATGCCATGGCCTTACCGATCTTCCTGTGAGCTCGGTTAATTTGAAGAAATCTTAAACCCTACTCCCCGACGGCCGCCGTCGACACCTTTCCAAAATCCGACGACTTTGGTGAGCCTCCCCACTTCCTTTCTTTTCACGAGGACGCACAATCTCTTTTGGATCACGTCAAATCAATTTTCCCTGGGATTTTTGCACGAGATCACCGGCACCACTGTTTTTCCCCAACTAACCTCCTCTGTGACGCTGAATCCGAGCCGCCTCCACGGTGAGTACCCACTTCCGGCCCTCCTCGGTGGACGACAACACAATGCCGATCGCCGCCATGCCTCTGTGATGCTGTAGAAGGAAGCCGCGCATGATTTGGTGCTCCCTGGGTAAAACGCAACATCGCCGGACTTCAGCCTCCACCGCCGTTCGTCGCCGACCTATCTCCGGTGAGTATTCCACTTCGCGAACCCCTCCAGTCCCATCGCCTAGTCACATGCATCGCTCCGACACCCTCGTCGAGCTTCCTCCTATCATAGAGCCCTGCAGTGAGCCCTCCAACCGCGCGCCGCCGCGCTTAGGCAAGCTGCCTGACAGCTGAGCTGGCACCCTGCGTGGCACTGACGTGGCTCCAACATGGCGCTGACTTGTGGCCCACGTGTTAAGTGAAAAAGCCAAAAAAACCAGAGAAATTCACAAAAATTGCTGAAAACTTCTAAAACCCATAGTGCCCTCAAACCAATTTTGCTAGTTTCATAATGATGTTCTTTATTTTATTAAAATGATAGTTAATTGTCTCTGCAATATATTTTAATAATTTAAATGACTCATGATAACATTAATTAATTCATTATAAATTCTGTTAATGCTAATTAATTGCAATCTTTTACTTGCACTGTTATTTCATGTTAAAAAACCACCATGATTTTTCGTTAAGCTAAAATTGCAATATTTCATACCTTATCATTTATTTAGTACCTTAACTTGAATAAAATCTAGTAAATAGAATATTAATATCCAAGAGCTATAACTTGGTAACAGTGAAGTTCATATGTGTCCATGTTCATGAAAAATCACTCAAGTCCAGAATCAATTGTTTACTATTTTAATTGCTTATTTGATCTCAAAACTGTAACAACCCTAATTAAATGATTAACACATAAAATGATGAAACTCTAAGTTGCTTTTTTGAAGCATATGACTTCGAGAACTTGTTAATAAGGTTGTTAGCACCAAAACACTAATGCAATATGCATCCATCATATCATTGCATGTGACAGTGCGGCAACAATACCATTAAATTCATTGTTCATCAATAGGTAACAACACCCAGGAGCAGGACCCCGACGTCTAGCCGGACCAAGAGCCCGAAGAGCAGGAGACTGTAGTTGCTATCACTTGTGTGGATCCAGGCTAGCCCCAATTTGCATTTTCCTTTTTAAAAGTTTTGATAGTTTATATCCCTACTAGGAGTTGATTAGAACCCACCTTGCATGTTACCCTAAATGACATATGTTGCTATTAATAGAACTTGGTAGGCTCGGTACTGAACTGCTATGCTTAGTAATTAATAGTCTCGGTAGAAATTATTACCATGGAACAAACTTGATCACTAAATTTGAATGTATAAATGAAGTTTACTTTTGATATATGGCCGGGCAGGGATTATGCATGTATAAGTTTGCAACCACAAATGGTTGTTGACTGCGATAGCCCTGCCTTGCCCACCCTAGGACCTGTCCTTGGTCGGCCCCTTGATCAAGTTTTGAACAGTACCGAATGCATGCTAGTTTATGGGCACTAGTAAACCGATGTAGCAGTAAAGGTCACTTGCATTAGAGACGGTTAAGGTGCATTGGTCGTTGACCCTTCTGCTGCTGGAGTGGGCGGTTCATACCATGAAGTACTGTTGACACAATGGCATGCCCACTCGATGTCACCACACCCGATCTGAGGTGTGGGTGCTTTTCTTGCGAAAGGTTGCCGTATACGACCTTAATTGGTGCATATGCGTGGTGTATTTTGGGTTTTCCTAGCTGGTGTAAATCAATTGCAATTGCTGTCCCTCGCAGTAATGACTACCGCTTGGTCACCTCGCCAATCACGTAGTTGAACATGATACTATGGAAATGGATTATGTTGGTTATTGATTATTATTATTATTATTATTATTATTATTATTATTATTATTATTATTATTATTACTGCTCTTATGTTATACTTACTTTATGTACTATTTTATTAACTTATGATGCTTCACTAAAGTTACACTTCTGCTCTACCCAATTAAATTGAGATAATAAAACTTTATAGAACTAATAGGTTGGTTAGCGCGAGTCCTTTCAAACAAGTCACCTATTAGAGCCATTGCATGTCTAGGTTTTTGATGGGTATGTCTTGCTGAGTAATTAGTACTCAGGCTTTGTGCCTCTGTGGTTTTCAGGTACTGAAGAGATAGAATTGACTGTAGTTGTGTTGCCTTGGGGCATGCAGGTCCCTGAGGGTTGGACTGCCCACTGGGAGTCTGACCTGCCGCTGCAGTGACTATTGTGTGCTGCTAGAGTGATGGTTCCTCGAGCATGAATCATCACTATGTTGTACCATCGAGCTTATAGTTCTTATCGTTATTTTGCTTCCGCTATTTTCAAAACATTGAACTTGTATTTCCGCTGCACTTTGATGTAATAAGTAAACTTAAATTTGATTCATTGTTGTATTATCAAGTGCCTACTTTATCAGCACCTTCGGGACCTCGATCCTCCGGGAAGGGATGCCTCAGCTGGTATCAGAGCCGTTGTTTATGATAATACAACATTTAAAATGTTATTTCAAAAACTATGATGCTACGTGTGGGGATACGTTAGTATTGCCCCTAGTACTTACTAGGGTTGGTGACAAAGCTAACGGGTTATGCTTGAGTTGACTTTTTATTTGAATTTCTTCTGGGCTTTAATGTTCGCCTGCAAGGACTGTGGCTTTGCGGGATGATTCCTTCCATAAATCGTTGCCAACATATTTATTTTTGGCTCCTGAAACAAGTATTGGAGCGTAGAGTTCCCTCGCGAGGGCTATGGTTTCACGAGATGGTTTCTTGCATAAACCGTGCCAACTTTTTCTTAGTAATGCTCATCATGGTAGGTTTATGAGCATGGGTTCGCTTGCGAGAACCGTGGTTTCGCAAGGCGGTTCATTCCATGAACCGTTGTAGAATTACCCTTATTTTTATAGTTTCTTTTAATTTAATGTAATGTTTCTGCAATGAGTTTTGCTGCAGGTGCACTAACATCGTTAGTACAACACTTAGATTGACTTACATGAAGACTGCAGGTCATCACCAAATTTCGTGCCACTAAGTACCGGCAATATAGGTGTGTGTTGTGAGGAACGATAGGTAAATAATTAAAAAAAAACTTTGCATCATGCATTCCCTAATAACTTAACTAAAATTTTGTTCTCCCCTTACTCAACCACCTCTGAATAAAAATCTACAAGTTGTTGAGTATGAAGTTTCAACTCTCAAGTCCAAATTGTTAAGTTAACAACAATCTGTCAGCTTCCTGTTTTCAACACATCCCTGAACTTGCAAAATTCATAACCAGAGTTCCACTTAGAATTTAGAGGTGTATGAACCCAATCTGGAAAGCCTTAGAAGTCTATTTTCATTTCCAATAAGTCTCAACCCCTAATAATTTTTCGTCTATCCAGTAGAGTCGAAACACTAGGCCTCTGTCATCCAGAAATAAAAATCTGTCAATCTGAACTTGTAAAAATCATAAGTCCAGTTTCACTTGAAATTTTTGGGAGTACAAATACAATATGGAAAGCTATGAAAGTCTACTCATTTTCTGACTGCTGTACAGTCAAGACCAAATCTGTTTTAAAACCGGTCTCCATATTATTGCCCCTTGAGGCTAGAAAATGTGGACTAAAAATTTGTTTTTGTATTTCATGATGTTGTACATGAAATGCACCTTACTTTAAGAAAAAAAAATTGACTCATTCAAATTCCACCCCTATAGATGGATGAAAACAATTACCAAGCTCCACCGGGTTGGAAGATCACCGACGGTCTGGACATCCCTGGAATGACCCAATTCTTTTGGAGTGTCCTTCAGGGTTGTGGACATGATATCTCTCCCATCTACATTGGCAAGACAACTTTGGAGAATGGCACAACTTCCTGTGTGGTCCATGTCGCAGTCCCCACCAACTATTCCTTCCTACCGGCATAGGAATCATGGACTATCGGTGCCTCTGGAGTGGAACTACTCACCACTTGGAATGTTGCTACCTTCAAGGCCCTCACTCTGTTTTGTGAGGTCCGCAAGCATGAGATTGTCGGAACCCCGATAACCCTATTGCCAATTGATAACCTGGGGGATTTTGAGTGGAATAGATGTTTGGATTTCGTCTTTGATCCAAACCACCCACTTTATCAACCCGCGCTGCATGTGGTGGAATGTTATGGACTCTCCTTGTTCGGCATATGCAAGGACTTGTACCCTCAGCTGGACATGTTTCGGGCCGCACTTCGGTGTTCCAAAATAGAAAAGCAAGTCGAGATTATGGAGATTTCAGAATTAAACCAGCAAATCCAAGCGAAGAATGAAGAGATGGATATGATCATCGACGAGCGTGACCAAGCTATTGGAGATGCAGACATAATGGAGTCCAAATTGCAGGAGCTTCAGGTCAAATTTGACGCCTTCAAAGCTACCCACCTCCCCATCATAGATAACTGGGATGAGATCCCCATGGAGTATGGAGAGCAAGTAGATGAAGAAATGGGACATGCAGATAATGTTGCTATAGAGATGATGGAACCAGGAGAGCCAGAAGAACCATTGGGACTGCCAGAACCCAACGAGCCGATAGTCATAGACTAGGAGTAGATGAGCTGGTCGTGTATGAGCCATAGTGTGTCCGCAATACCATAGTTAGGCGTCGATGCACGTATGAATTAATTAGTATGATGTTATCCTTTTAACAACCATGTTCCCAACTTTAATTTGTGAAATGGTTGTCATTTCCTAAATCCTCAGAGCACCCTTGCAAGTTTTTACACATATGTCTTTATGGAAAATTTTTGAGAAAAGACTAATGTGTAGTGCATAATTGCAGTATGGTGCGAACTCGGAATCAGGATGATCCTAAGAGCTCTCAGCAGGGAGCTAATGCTCAGCCTTTGCTTGTAGAGGTTTTGGCTGCCTCGCTCAAACGACAGCGGAACGACTCTGAGTTGCTCTGCCGATTGGTTGATATCACGTCCCACTTGGATAGACATGGGGGCAACCACAACAACAACAACTAGCCCCTACAGTGCACTTACTCAGACTTTCTGGGTACACATCCGCCAACTTTCGAGCGTGCCAGGGAGCCTCTAGACACCGACCACTGGCTGCGCCAGACCGAGTCTAAGTTCGGTCTGCTTGACTGCACTGAGCACCAGAAGGTGCTATTCGCCGCCCAACAACTCCAGGGCCCTTCTGGTGCCTGGTGGGCGAACTTCGCCACTTCACTACCCGCTGGACACCGCATCGAGTGGAATGAGTTCCGGACTGCTTTTCGAGCTTATTTCATTCCAGCCGGTCTTGTATAGAAGAAGTTTCAGGAGTTCATGGATCTGAAGCAAGGAGGGAGGAGTGTCCTCCAATACTCTGAGGCGTTCAACCGTCTTGCTCAGTATGCCACTGAGTATATCAACACTAAGGAAAAGAAGAGGTATGCTTTCCTGCGTGGCATGAATGCCGCACTGAAGAAGCATCTGACCTGGTAGCCGACTAGCACATACAATGACTTGGTCAATGCTGCTATTACCCATGAAAGTGCCATGCGCCAAGTTAAGGAAGATGAGCGTAATAGGAAGGCCCCTGCTAGTGCCTCTACTGCCTCATAGGCGAAGCATCGCCTAGTGTACACTTTGCCGTCTGGATAGCGGCACCGGACGTCCCCGCAGCAGCAGTTTCAGCACCCAAGGCCCCAGCAGCAGCAGCATTTCCCGCCTCGTGCACCATACCAGTAGCAGCACACTCATTACCGTGCACCCTACCAGCAGCAGGGAAGTCAGAATGTACATGCTCCACAGTCTACCAGTCGTGGAGGCAACTACCCATGCTACAACTGTGGTCGCACGGCCATTTTGCTATGGAATGTACAACACCCATGCGCAACAACAACAACAATCAGAGCCCTCCGCTGAACAAGAATGTGAATGCACCGTCTTGTGGTGCCCAAGTAAACTACACCAGCACTGAAGATATTCCTCAGGGTGACCCCGTGCTGACCGGTATGCTCTCAATTTACCGCTAGCCTATTCTCACTCTTTTTGATTCTGGTGCTACCCATAATTTTATTAGGAGAACTTGTGTGCAAAAACATAATCTCCACACCACCACTATAAATTAGCGCTTTACTGTCTGTTCTCCAACTGGACAAATTCTAGCTAATGAAATAGTATGCAAAGCTCCACTAGAAATCAACCAGAAAATCTACTCCACTGATTTTATCATGCTCCATAATCAAGAAATTGACCTAATTATTGCCATGAGGTGGATGAAAACCCATAGAGCCATGCTTGATATTGAACCCTGTATCGTTCATTTGAAATCTCCCTTGCATGGCCCAGACACACTTTCTCTTAGTATCACCTCCCCGAGAAATGCGGTTGTCTATCAATTGGAAGGACTATCGCTTGATAGTATTCCTGTTGTCTATGAGTACCCCCAACGTATTCCCTGAAGATATTACTGGTCTCCCACCTGACCGTGAAGTGGAATTCAAGATTGAGCTCCAGCCAGGAACTTGTCCAGTATCTCGTCGATCGTATAAGATGACTCCGAATGAGTTAGCTGAGTTGAAAAAGCAGTTGAATGAGTTGTTGGAAAAGGGATTTATTCACATAAGTACTTCACCTTGGGGCTGTCCTGCTATTTTTGTGAAGAAGAAGGACAAATCTCTGTGGCTTGTTGTTGATTATCGGCCTCTCAATGAAGTCATGATCAAGAATAAATACCCGCTGCGCTGTATTGATATTCTTTTTGATCAATTGGTTGGTGCTAAGGTCTTTTCAAAAATTGACCTCCGATCAGGTTATCATCAGATCAAGATCAGAGCGGAAGATATTCCAAAGACCGTATTCTCTACTAGATACGGATTATTCAAATATCTAGTGATGTCTTTTGGACTGACAAATGCCCCTACCTATTTCATGTATCTCATGAATTCAGTCTTCATGCCAGAGCTGGACAAATTCATGGTGGTATTCATTGATGACATTCTTATCTATTCAAAGTCAAGGAAGAGCATGCTGAACGTCTTTGTATTGTTCTTCAGCATCTACGAGCTCACAAGTTGTTTGCAAAATTTAGCAAGTGTAAATTTTGGTTGGACCGTGTACCATTCCTTGTCACATAGTATCAGCCGAAGGTATCTCGGTAGACCCGAGCAAGGTTCAAGATGTGCTGGACTAGAAACCGCCTACTACTGTCGATCAAGTTTTTAGTTTCCTCGGACTAGCTGGATATTATCGTAGGTTCGTTCCAAATTTTTCTCAATTGACCAAGACCATAACAGAGCTGCTGAAAAAGGATAAGAAATTCGATTGGAGCAATGATTGTGAAGAAGCATTTTAGAAATTGAAGAAATTGTTGACTACTGCCCCAGTATTGGCTCTACCAGACATCACCAAGCCGTTCGACGTGTATTGTGATGGATCTGGGACAGGACTTGGTTGTGTGCTCATGCAGAGTGGTCATGTCATTGCCTATGCCTCTCGACAACTACGAAAGCATGAAGAACATTATCCAACTCACAATTTGAAACTTGCACTAAAAAATTGGAGGCAATATTTGCTCAGTAATTTAGTGCACATCTATACAGATCACAAGAGCTTGAAGTACATTTTTACTCAGACCGATCTGAACATGAGGCAACATCAGTGGCTAGAATTAATCAAGGATTACAACCTGGAGATTCATTATCACCCAGGACAGGCTAATGTGGTCGCCGATGCTTTGAGTTGGAAGATACACTGCAATAACCTAATGCTAGACAACAACATTGAAGCAAGTGTCACAGAACCCAGCCTACATGTATTGCCTGCCCTAGTAATCAGCAATCTCGGCATTCATTCCACCATTCATGATGAAGTCATTACTGCACAAAAACAAGATGTTGGGATGAACACATTCGGGAGAACATTAAGAATGGCATGGCAAAATGCTTCACACAAGATTCAGATGGTACTCTGTGGTTCAATAACCGTCTAGTAGCACCCAAGGATTTCGAACTTCATTGCAAAATCTTGGATGAAGCACATCACTCTAAGTACTCTATTCATCCTAGAAGTAACGAGATGTACCAGGACCTGAAGAAGAATTTCTGGTTGACAAAAATGAAGCAAGAAGTTGCACAGTATGTCATGGAGTGTGATACCTGTCAGAGAGTCAAGGCTGACCATTTGAAACAGGCCGGACTACTTCAACCATTGAGTATTCCCGCCTGGAAGTGGGAAGATATCAGCATGGATTTCATTGTTGGCCTCCCTCTCACTTCTCGGAAGCACGATTCGATTTGGGTCATTGTGGACAGACTCACAAAATCTACTCACTTCCTACCAGTCAACACCAGATACAGCGTACGTTAGTATGCAGAACTATACATAGCAAGAATTATGTGTCTTCATGGAGTACCTAAGACCATTGTTACAGACCATGGTTCACAGTTTGTCGCTCGTTTCTAGGAACAGCTGCACACATCTCTGGGTACAAGATTGATTCGGAGTTCTGCTTACCATGCCGCTACTGATGGACAAACAGAGTGTGTCAACCAGATTTTGGAATACATGCTTAGAGCATGTGTTCTAACACATGGTGGTAACTGGGATGAGTACTTATCATATGCGGAATTCTCATACGACAACAGTTACCAAGAAAGTGTAAAAATGTCTCCCTTTGAGGCACTCTACGGTCGGAGTTGTAGAACACCGTTAAATGAATCTGGAGAAAGAGTAACCTTTGGTCCTGACTTTGTCAAGGATGCCGAAGAAAAGGTTCGAACCATTCAGGCAAATCTCAAGGCTGCCAAATGTCATCAAGAAAGGTATGCAAACCGGCGACGTAGGCCACTGTTTCTTAACAAGGATGATTTTTTCTATCTCTAACTATCACCAATGAAGGGCATTCAGCGTTTGGGAATCAAAGGAAAATTAGCACCCCGCTATATCGGCCCTTTCAAAATCTTGGAGAGATGTGGTCAAGTAGCATACAAGCTGGAGTTACCTGCTAATCTATCTGGAGTGCATAGCACATTTCATGTATTACAGCTAAAAAGGTGTCTTAAACCTCCAATAGATGTCATCTTGGAAGAATATGATCATCTTAAACCGGACCTCACATATTCCAAATGACCAACAAAAATCCTTGATGACAAAGAATGCACAACCCGCAAAAGAACGATCAAATTCTATAAAGTACAATGGAGTAATCACTCAGATGATGAATCCACCTGGGAATTGGAAGAATTTCTGAGTACTCATTACCCGGAATTCTAGTCTTCGTTCACAGGTAAATTTTTGCCCCTCTCTAGTCTGCTTTGTTCTTAATCTCAGGACGAGATTTCATTAAGGAGGGAGGGCTGTGACACCCAGGTGTCTCCTTTTATTTAATTAGCATGCTAAGCTTGGAATTGAACTCAAGTCAAAGCATGAAATAATGAGAGCAAGTTGAAAATTTGGATTTCCTTAAGTTAAATAAAAACCCTACAAATAAAAATTTGGAAGCAAATTAATTTCCTGTAAAAATAGGCCAAATCTTTACATCAGAACTAAGAAAACAATAAAATAGAATTTTGGGCCAAAAATCAGAATTTTATTCTACTAGAAAACCCATCAAATAATTAATTGAAGCCTAGAAATGATTCAACTTTAATCTTTAATTCCAATTAAATTATTTCCTTTCTGATCAAATATAAAAAGCCCAAATATAAAACTTCACTTTGGAGGCTTATAAAACTTCACTTTGGAGCAACTTCACTAATAAATTTCCCATGTTCTAAAAAGCCCAAATATAAAACATTATTCCATTTGGAGGCTTATAGCATAGGGAAATTAAACAAACTAAAAACCAGGGACCTTTTTCAGAACTTTTCAAAAGCTGGATGACCCCTCTGCAAATTTTGTCTTCTTCCTCCCGGATCCCGAATCTTCGTCGTCACACTCGCCTGGACGCCTCGAAACTCGGCTCCACACTATCGTGCACTCACGCTCACCGACCATCGTCCTGTCGCGTCCTTGCACCCACCCAATCGCTAGCCTCTGCGCCTGTGAGTCACCTTTTCCTCTTCCTGATGCCGCTGTGGCTGCCACCGCTCCCTTGATTCCTAGCGCCTGACTGCTCCCCTCGTTCCAACAAGCTTCAAAGCTGCACGCCAAGTTGCCCCGTCACCTCATCGCTGCTCACCCGACCACCGCTTGCCGCTAGCTGCCGGTGCCGAGAGTTACATTTCCCCTGCACGAAGCTGACACAGCTCTGCCGCCATGGCTGCTGCCGCTGCTCTTCTCGATTCTGGGCCTCCAACAGCTCCCGCTTCCCTAACACCCTTCAAAACTCCGCGCGTGACTGCCTTGTCGCATCACCGCTGCCGCTCGGCCACCCATACACCGCTAGTAGCCACTGACCAGTGTCACTTTCGCTCTGCTCGGAGCCGCCGCGCCCATGCCGCACTCGCACTGATCCCCGCACGTCCAACAGCTCCCTCTAGCACCAGCAGTCCGTAAACCAATGCGCAAATCGTCGCGAGTCCTCTACAAGCACGGCTCGCTCAAACCTGACCCCGTCAGCCTATAAATCCCCCCCCCCCTCTGCTCCTCCTTTGCGTTCACTACCTCCGCCATTACTGCCTCGAGCTCATGCTCGACCGCCACCGTTCCACTGCCTCCCGAGCCACACCGAGAGCACCAACGCACGAGCCTACTCCCCCACTGCACTCCCACACCATGGCCTTACCGATCTTCCTGTGAGCTCGGTTAATTAGAAGAAATCTCAAACCCTGCTCCCCAACGGCCGCCATCGATGCCTTTCCAAAATCCGACGACTCTGGTGAGCCTCCCCGCTTCCTTTCTTTCTCTTTCGGATCACGCCTAATCAATTTCCCCTAGGATTTTTGCACAAGATCATTGGAGCCACAATTTTTCTCCAGCTGACCTCCTCTGTGCCACCGATTCCGAGCTTCCTCCACGGTGAGTACCCCCTTCCGGCCCTCCTCGGTGGATGACAACACGATGTCGATCGCCGCCATGCCTCCGTGATGTTGTAGAAGCAAGCCGCGCACGATTTGGTGCTCCCTGGGTAAAACACGACATCGTCGGACTTCATCCTCCGCTGCCACTGATCGCCAACCTATCTCCGGTGAGTATTCCACTTCACGAACCCCTCCAGGCCCATCGCCTAGTCGCGCGCATCGCGCCGACACCCTCGCGTCAAGCTTCCTCCCGCCATAGAGCCCTGTAGCGAGCCCTCCGGCCACGCGCCGCCATGGTCAGGCAAGCTGCCTGGCAGCTGAGCTGGCACCCTGCATGGCACTGATGTGGCTCCAACATGGCGCTGACTTGTCGCCCACGTCTTATGTGAATAAGCCAGAAAAACCAGTGAAATTCACAGAAATTGCTGAAAACTTCTAAAACCCATAGTAAATTCATTTCAAGTCCAACTGCCCTCAAACCAATTTTGCTAGTTTCAAAATGATGTGCTTTATTTTATTAAATTGATAGTTAACTGTATCTGCCCATATATTTTAACAATTTAAATGACTCATGAAAACACTAATTAATTCATTATTATTTCTGTAAATGCTAATTAATTGCAATCTTTTACTTGCACTATTATTTCATGTTAATACACCACCATGATTTTTGGTTAAGCTAAAATTGCAATATTTCATACCTTATCATCTATTTAGTACCTTAACTTGAATAAAATCTAGTAAACAGAATATTAATGTCCAAGAGCTATAACTTGGTAACAGTGAAGCTGATATATGTCCCTGTTCAATATAAATCACTCAAGTCCAGAATCAATTGTTTACTATTTTAATTGCATTTGTTCTCAAAACTATAACAACCCTAATTAAATCATTAACACACATAAAATGATGAAACTCTAATTTGCATCTTTGAAGCTTATGGCTTCGAGAACTTGTTAATAAGGTTGTTAGCACCAAAACACTAATGCAATATGCATCCATCATATCATTGCATGTGACGGTGTTGCGATAATACGGTTAAATTCATTGTTCATCAATAGGTAACACCACCCAGGAGCAGAACCCCAATGTCCAGCCGAACCAAGAGCCCGAAGAGCAGGAGACTGTAGTTGCTAACACTTGCGTGGATCCAGACAAGCCCTGGTTTGCATTTTCCTTCTTAAAAGTTTTGATAGTTTATATCCCTACTAGTGTGTACGTTTAAATTGTTGCATTAGGTCATAGGAGTTGATTGGAACCCACCTTGCATGTTACCCAAAATGACCTATATTGCTATTAATAGAACTTGGTAGGCTCAGTACTGAACTGCTATGCTTAGTAATTAATAGTTTTGGTAGAAATTATTACTATGGAATAGATTTGATCACTAAATTTGAACTTATAAAAGAAGTTTACTTTTGATATATGGCTGGACAGGGATTATGCATGTATAGGTTTGCAGCCTCACACGGGTGTTGACTGCAGTAGCCCTGCCTTGCTCACCCTAGGACCCGTCCATGGTCGGCCCCTTGATCAAGTTTTGAACAGTACCGAATGCATGCTAGTTTATGGGCACTAGTAAACCGATGTAGCACTAAAGGTCACTCGCATTAACGACGGTTAAGGTGCATTGGTCGTTGACCCTTCTGCTGCTGGAGTGGGCGGTTCATACCATGAAGTACTGTTGGCAGAACGGCATGCCCACTCGATGTCACCACACCCGATCTGAGGTTTGGGTGCTTTTCTTGTGAAAGGTTGCCGTATACGACCTTAGTTGATGCGTATGTGTCGTGTATTTCAGGTTTTCCCAGCTGGTGTAAATCAATTGCAATTGTTGTCCCTCGCAGTAATGAGTATCGCTTGGTCACCGCGCCAATCATGTAGTTGCACATGATACTATGGAAATGGATTATGTTGGTTATTGATGATGATGATCATTATTATTACTGCTCTGATGTTATACTTACTTTATGTACTGTTTTATTACCTTATGATGCTTCACTAAAGTTACATTTCTACTCTACCCAATTAAATTGACAAAATAAAACTTGATAGAACTATGGAAATGGATTAGGTTGCTTATGATACTATGGAAACCTTATGATGCTTCACTAAAGTTACATTTCTACTGTACCTTAGGATGCTTCACTAAAGTTACTTTATGTACTTACGTAGTTGCACATGATACTATGGAAATGGATTAGGTTGCTTAGCGCGAGTCCTTTCAAACAAGCCACCTATTAGAACCATTGCATGTCTAGGTTTTTGGCGGGTAAGTCTTGCTGAGTAATTAGTACTCAGGCTTTGTGCCTTTGTGGTTTTTAGGTACTGAGGAGATCGAATTGACTGTAGATGTGTTGCCTTGGGACATGCAGGTCCCTGAGGGTTGGACTGCCCACTGGGAGTCTGACCTGCCGCCGCAGTGACTATTGTGTGCTGCTAGAGTGATGGTTCCTCGGGCATGAATCATCACTATGCTGTATCGTCTAGCTCGTAGTTCTTATCGTTATTTTGCTTCCGATGTTTTCAAAACATTGAACTTGTATTTCCGTTGCACTTTGATGTAATAATTAAACTTAAATTTGGATCATTGTTGTATTATCAAGTGCCTGTGTTATCAGCACCTTCGGGACCTCGATCCACTGGGAAGGGGCGCCTCACAATCATCAATGGTCATGAAGCTTACAATACGTAAAATGCTTGTTGCATGCATCATATAGGAAACACAAAGGAGGCTTGTCACATTTGGAGATATTCGTGCCTCATGATCTATATGAGGTTACATCTCCGCAAATGTGACCAAAGGAAAGGATTCTGCTTCATGCCCATTGAGCAAGCTCTTATGAACTCTGAGGTTAAACCCACTCATGTTGTTCATGGACTAAACATCATATATACCCATTTGGCTCTTATTCTCTTTGGCTCTTATTTTCTCGATTCTTCATTTGGCGTTTGCGAAAATTATAAGGACATAAAGAGACACTATGTGCAAAGGAGTGTTTGAGAGTTCCCTTCATGTTCCAAGTGTGGTGTTTTATTTGGGAGTTAAGTGAGGGCACTTGAAAAATGGAGAAATTACTTGTTCTACGAAAATACTAGTAGTGACCATACAATCCAATCTTCGGACCGTACAGCCGACCAGTGCTGAGTGCACGGTGTCATGAGTCAGTCTAGTCATAGAGACCGGACAGAATGGTCCTAGAGACCGGACGATTTGGTCTGTATGGGTTGCCAACAAACTCGGGACCTAACCGGACAGTCCGGTCTAAAGACCGTACCATCCGATCACTATGATTGAAAGTGTGATGTCCCTTCAATCCGTTACCATTGATCACTGCTACATTCGATCTCGGCCATTGATCTACTATTTGAACTAAGTCAAAATAGGAGGAGATCTTGTCCTCTTCTCTGTTTGCTCCCAACACCGAGAACAAGATCCCACCGCCACCTCCTCCAACCTCGTCAGCGCCGACATCGCCAGCCTCGATCGATGAGCTGCTCCGCACTGCCTTCCCCTCACCTGTGCCACTGCTTGCCGCGCCCGTGTAGTAGTTTCGTGCTCGCTCCCAGCTACATGCTCCCTCTCAAAGGCGCTGCCTCCAAGGACCTAGAGAGACACCGCCACTCACGATTGCCGCCACCACTACTTGCCTCTCGCCAATGGTCACGATGCGCTGCCACCACTCAACCCTCCTCGCGCACAAGCTACCCCAAAAACTAAGCTCTACCGGAAGCCAGGTCAAGTTTCTCCCTTCCCCCTCAACCCCCATTGACCCGTGACGAAAAGCTCCAAATTTTGATCTTTTCGAGCGATCGGTCGAGTGTTCTTCGAGGTTCTCATCGTCAATCCTCCAGGGTATTGTGCCACTATACCTTTTTATCGATCATACCCTAGTTAGCAAGAAATTCCGTTAATTGAAGCAATTGAGTTAATTGCCCATGATTAGTTGCATTAATTAGGTAATTAGCTCAACCTATATGCAATTAATTCCATATATATCTATTAATTGCATGTCTAGGGTTTGTCTCTTGTTTAGTCTGTAGTTATATTTATTGCCAATTACTTGACTGCACACTAGATGACTTGCACCAGCCACATATAGTCGATGATCACTATTGATTACATTGCTTTATTTGTTCAGTGATCATGTCCTTCATTCAGTGCTAGGATTTCTATTGTGCATTTTTACCTAGCGGTGCTTTCCTGGTAGATTTATGTATAGGTTCTATGCTTATCCTATCTATTCCTAAGTGTGTGCAGTGACAACAGTCAGCAGCAGAGATGGTAGGATCTGGACAGGATAAGGGCAAGGGTATGACGCCAGAGAAGCCAAAGAGCAAGAAGAGGACGAGGCTCGACCCAGTGTCTAAGAGGGCCAGGAAGGTTGCACAGCACATAGAGGCCATGGAGGCTTCCCGCAGGATACCTGGATCACTGTTGATCATAGGTACTCAGAAAGACGCCCAGGGTCATAGGAGGAGCACCAGGCAGAGGACAACAGGGCCAGAGCCGTACACAAGGATGAGGTTGCCACCGTGGTCGCAGGGTACTCTGACTTCTCATCAAGAGATGTCATAAAGACCTATGGAGCAAGGATCCTCCAGGCAGCAGGAGGAGTCTGAGGAGAAGGAGACCGAGCAGCTATAGTTAGAGCAGACCGGACCACATAGGTCAGCTCACCGGGCATGAGACCCAAGGTGCACCTGTGTAGTATGCACGAGGACTCTGCAGAGACGGGTATAGGCTGCCAGAGAGATAGACATCCTTAAGGTTCCCGCAAAGGACCTTAAGTTCTTACGTCTTGTCTCCTTCGAGAAGTGGGTTTCAGTCCTCAGGGACTCGACTACAGGAGAGAGGTACTGGACAGGCCTTCAGAGGAGGATTGGAGAGGGTCTAAGACGCTATCTTTCGCTAAAAGGAAAAGATAAGTTGTTTGTGCCAAAATAGTACACCACTTACCAGGTTATGAGGAGAGCCACTAGCACAGACATGGAGCAGTATTTTACTTACCTACCTGGTCTGGCAGATTTGGTCATGGAGCCCTACGGATACAGAGAGGATATTGTGCTAGAGTTCTATGCGACACTGTGGGTTGCTTGAGACCACTCAGAGATCTGGTTCCTATTCAGAGGGCAACCATAGCATGTGAGCTGGGGAGACCTGATAGCTAGCTTTGGACTCATTGCTTTAGATCTCCAGCTGTACAGGAGTGCTCACCCGACCCCTGTTCCACCTCGCAGACCACAGTGATGGACAATACCTCCATACGATATGGTGTCGATTGCTTTTCCACCACCGCACAACCTAGGCTTTGAGAGAGGCCCTGCGAGACTCACTACAAAGGCTAAGGTGGTTAGAGCGATAGTCATCAGGACTATCATTCTCAGGTCTCGCTATAGAGAGGAGTTTACACTACTTCACCAGTGGACATTAGCAGCTATACTGAGGCGACAACCATTTGATTTGGCTGATTTGCTGATTGGTGAGATGGAGAAGGTTATTTCTGAGAGGGTAGGAGGACGTCACTTGTTCTATGCTCCGTACATTTGCTATCTACTGAGGTGGATGGGACTAGTGATGGAGGAGCAGTATGACATATTCCCTGAGGTGACTACCAGCTACTCACCTAGAGTCCCCAAAGGTTTGCGGTCAGCCTCTATTCAGCAGACGGGAGAGGAGGAGCAGGAGTCACTACCAGTCACGCATGAGCAGTCAGCTCATCCAGAGACGATGGTTCCTGAGTCAACCAGTATAGGAGCACCTCCCCAGCCTACAAGCACACGGATAGAGGACGGTCTCACTGTAGCAGCACTTGCAGGACATCTGGGTGAGTTCATACAGAGCATAGCTGAGGATAGATGTTAGATGATGGAGATCATCAGGGGACAAGCAGAGCTTCAGAGATAGTAGATGGCACTCGTTACCACTGCAAGGACCGAAGGCGTACCGAGGGGGGGGGGTGAATCGGTAAGCCGCTCACGAATCCAATTACTTCAATTTCCACTACTTGTGTCTAACAAGAGAAGCAACCTAAACAATTCTAGTAGGACAGGACCCTACACATGCTAGTGTTCATGATAAGAGAGAGCGCGGAAGCCAAACACACTAGCCTATGCAAGCCACAATTCACCCTAGTCACTAGAGCACACAATTGCAGAATAGTAAAGAGAGGGTCAACGAATGCTCATGATTTTTCCCGAGGTCTCGGAAGGATGGCACCTTCCCCTAATCCTCGTTGGACCACTCTCGCTGGAGTTTTCGTCCCTTGTAAGCTTCGTGACCATTGATGATTGGATCCCCATGGTATGGATGTTTTGGTGATAGATGACAACTATGAAATTGTGGGCTAATATCTACACGAGTGTTGTCTATGAAGGAATCATCTCTTAATTCTATTACAAATCATATGGATGATGGTGTCCTGGGCGATTGATGACAATGCCCGCAAGCATGGAGGCTTGTGAACTTGATGAAGTCCAAGGGTTGTTGGATATGGATCAAAGCGGAGGACAAGCTATGGTGCAAGTGTTTGGAACACTTGAGTAGTTGTTAGGGCTTCGAGTCCATAGGAAAAATCGGACTATCAAGAGGGTCTAGGTCATTCTCTTGGGTCATATCTAGTCGGTGAGGTGCAAGGTTGCTCGGTGAGATCACAGGCACTAGGTAACAGTGGAGGATCCAAGGAGATGTTCGGAGAAGCCGGGAAACCAAGTCAAGCTAGGACAACAAGTTTCAGCTTCTGGATGTAGTGACCGGACAGAGGAGTCAGAGGTGACCGGACTGTACAGTCACTATGTGGAGTTTTCCAGAACTTAGCGTGAGGAGCAAGGACTCTGACTACAGGAGACTCCATACAGACCGGACGGTCCGGTCAGTAGGAGTGCAGGGACGACAGAGAGGTTGCAATTTGCGGACCTTCCTGGAATGGAGAGAGAAAGTGGACCGGAGGGTCCAGTCCAGTGACCGGACAGTCCGGTCAGCAGGAGTTCAGCACAGGGCAGAGAGCCGTTGGAGCTTAGTGTGCAGTGACCGGACGGTCCGGTCAGGAAGTGACCGAACAGTCCGGTCTGGAGGCCTACAAAGCTGATTTTATGGAGCAACGGCTAGTTTGAGGTTGGGAGCCAATATAACATCGTTGCTGGGGTCTTAGAGACCTCTCTTGGCCAGTGAAATACCTAAGAGCATTTGGTAAGGTCCAAGAGGAATTGAGGAGAGCACTAGGAGAGGATATTGGATATCTTGATTGTGCTAGTGAGAGTAACAAGGAGCTACCTTGCACAACTAAGGCTAGGATGTTCTTGAGGGTGTGATCTAGGTTGTGAAGACCGGTTAGATGTCGGTGATCGAGCCTATCATGATTGGTTGTAAAGGTCGTCACAAGTTTGTACACGGTTTGAGCCCGCCGTTGGAAGGGGCATCAATAGTGAGCACCCATATTGGCTCGGGGGGTCCGAAAAATTCTTGAGCGAGGCGAGCTTGTGCTTTGTGCAGCGGTGACGCACACCGTGTCTTCACTCGAGGAGTGATTGCGGGCTCGTGGGCAAGAACTCCACTTGGCGGTGGGAGGGACCAGGATTCCGGCGGGAGTGGTCCAATGAGGAGTTGGGGAAGGCGCCATCTTCCCAAGACCTTGGGAAAAATCATGAGCATTCCTTGACCCTCTCATTACTATTCCGCAATTGTGTGCTCTAGTGATAGGATCACTTGTGGCTTGCATAGGCTAGTGTGTTTAGCTTCCGTGCTTTGCTTTTCATTATAAACACTAGCATGTGTAGGGTCTTGGCCTACAAGAATTGTTTAGGTTGCAATGACTCATTAGGTTTTAGAAGCATGAAACTGAAGTATTTGGATTCGTGGTTGGCCCACCGATTCACCCCCCTCCCTCTCGGTAGGCCTTAGGTCCTTACAAGTGGTATCAGAGGCAAGTGCTCAATTTGAGGCTTCATCGCCCTGAGTAAGGATGCCAGAAAAGGTGGGGAATGTTCCCATATTCCATGGGGAGGACTTTGGGTATTGGAAGGCTCGTACACAAGCCTACCTTGAGTCCCTTGATCTAGAGATATGGGCGGTGACCCATGAGTCCGATGCGGATGCTAACCTTCTGCAGCTTGACTTCATTAAGAACAACGCTAAGGCCAAGAATCTTTGTTCTCATGCATCTCCAAGGATGTGTTTGCTAGATTGGATTCTAGTTCGACAACACATGATATCTAGACTGAGATTCAGAGTATCCACGAGGGTACTAGTGATGTCAAAGAGGAAAGATACTATATGCTAAAGAAGAAGTATGATAACTTTGCTTGATTGCTACATGAGAGAGCTAATGTTGTGTATTCTCGTTTTCATGTGCTAGTGGAGGAGATCAATGCACTTGGGGATGATTTCAGGCTCAAGCCCGTGGAGGTCATCAGAAGGTTCTTGAGGCTTTTCAAAGACTCCAAGTATGAGTCCATCATCACATACATCTTACAGAGTGACCTCAAGACCAAGACCATGAAGGATGTACTTGGCAAGATCACCGCCTTCGAGAGCTATCAGCTAGGGATGGATGATCCTCAACCATCCAACCTTGCTCTACAAGCTGACAAGCAAGAATCAAGCAAGAGCAAGAAAGGCAAGAAGAAGGTGGACACCGATGATGAAGATGAAGATGATGACGAGGGTGACTTGACTGAGGACTTGGCTCTTCTCATGAAGAAAATGAAGAACTTCAAGAACAAGTTCACTTCCAAGTCTCGGGGCAAGTGCTTCAATTGTGGCTCGAAGAATCACTTTGTTCATGAGTGCCCAAAGCCCAAGAGAGAAGCATTCAAGTCACAAAATTCAAGTGAAGAAGAAGAAGAAGACCCCAAAGCCAAGCAAAAGATGAAGAGACTCTTCAACAAAGACAAGATCAAGGGCAAAGGCAAGCCCCAAGACTACAAGAAGAAGTTCTCTCGCAAGGCACTTGTGGGGGGGGTGGACAAGCGACAACTCGAGTGATGAGTCCACCTCCTCAAGTGATGAAGAAGTGGTCGGCCTAGCCATGATCAAGACCACATGGCTTCGAGCCAACTTGGGGAGAGTGAGGATGAGAGTAGTGATGACAGCGATGACGAGGAGCGTACTTGTGCCGAATTGTGGAGTATGCATGAGCAGGCCCGCGACATCGCCGTCAAGAAATCCAAAATGTTGGATGTGGTAAAAAAAGAGTGTAGGTTGGCTAAGGACCATGTTGGTGAGCTTGAGAGTGAGGTCAAGGACCTTGTCACATCTCATGATGCCCTAAACAAGAGTTATAACAAACTCAACAGTGATCATGTAGAGATTCATGAGAAGTACAAGGCCCTTGAGATGCTCAAGGACCTTGTCACATCTCATGATGCCCTAAACAAGAGTTATAACAAACTCAACGGTGATCATGTAGAGATTCATGAGAAGTACAAGGCCCTTGAAATTACTTTTGAGACCATCAATGTTGAGAACCTTGCCTCTCCCTCCTCTTGTTCATCAAAGAGCGATGCTTCTACTATGTGTGATGAACTAACCACCTCGGTTGAGGTTTCTTCTCTTGAGCCACTTATTTTGAAGGAATATCACAAGCTCAAGGAAGAGAGGAAGATGGTGATGGATAGCTTTGAGAGGCTTACACGTGGTAGAGCCATTCACAAGGAGATTCTTGGAAGAAATCTTGTGAACAACGTCTCCCACCGGGGACATGGCTCATATCCCACCGCCATTGACATCATCGGGACGAGTGACTCCATTCCCTAATGGATCAAGCCCCTACTCCCGATGACTACTACTATGAGAGGTGTTGCAAGGATGGCCACGCCACCAAGGATTGTCCAAGGGTGAGAAGTTCCATTGCTTTACCTAATGCTAACTTGTTCCATGAGAACACCCATTTCAAACTTTTTAGGAACAAGGATGGCAAGGTGAAAGCCAAGGCTTTGGGACCACCAAACAAGAAGCAAAAGGTCAAGAGCATATGGGTGCCTAACTGCATTGTTGATCTTGAGAGAGGTGTTGCAAGGATGGCCAAGCCACCAAGGATTGTCCCATAGTAAGAAGTTCCATTGTTTTGCCTCACGCTAATTTGTTGAGAACACACATTTCAAGCTTTTTATGAACAAGGATGGCAAGGTGAAAGCTAAGGCCTTGGGACCACCAAACAAGAAGCAAAAGGTCAAGAGCATATGGGTGCCTAAGTGCATTGTTGATCTTGAGAGAGGTGTTGCAAGGATGGCCAAGCCACCAAGGATTGTCCCATAGTAAGAAGTTCCATTGTTTTGCCTCACGCTAATTTGTTGAGAACACACATTTCAAGCTTTTTATGAACAAGGATGGCAAGGTGAAAGCTAAGGCCTTGGGACCACCAAACAAGAAGAGGAAGGTCAAGAGCATATAGGTGCCTAAGTGCATTGTTGATCTTGAGAGATCGGCTACGTACAAGTGGGTGCCCAAGAACAAGACCTAGTTGGTGGTGGTGGTGGACCGAGTGCTTTCATGAAGATCATGTGAAGTCCACCACAAGTGACATGGACCTCAATGACCTATCTACTAATGAGGGAGGTAACCGTGTATGTTGTTAGTAGCAGTAGTGTGTTTTTCTTTCTCTTGCATTGCATGGTAACTAGGAGTCCTTTGTGACTAGTATGCTTTGCATCCATGCATGTGTAAATAACTAAAAGAAAAACACATAAAAAAATTAGTCAATGTCTAACCCATCCAAGATAGCTATAAGTAAGAGGGAGTACTTGAGATGGTGGTTTGACTTTTCTCAAGGCAAGGGCATGGCTTAAAGTGAGTAATCTTGGGAGGGGTTCAAACTTGACATTGTTAGGTTTCCTTTGTGTCTTGATTAATATTGCTTGCATTCACATAGCATGTTTACCTTCATTGCATATGTAAAATGCTTGTTGCATGCATCATATAGGAAACACAAATGAGGCTTGTCACATTTGGAGATATTTGTGCCTCATGCTCTATATGAGATTACATCTCCGTAAGTGTGACCAAAGGAAAGAATTGTGCTTCATGCCCATTGAGCAAGCTCTTATGAACTCTGAGGTTAAATCTACTCGTGCAGTTCATGGAGTAAGGCTCATACATAATCATTTGGTTCTTTATTGCCTTGGTTCTTATTTGCTCGATCTTTCATTTGGCATTTGCGAAAACTATGAGGCCATAGAGTGCCACTATTTGAAAAAGAGTGTTTGAGAGTTCCCTCTATATTCCAAGTGCGGTGTTCCTTTGTGTGTTCAGCGAGGGCACTTGGAAAATGGAGAATTTCCTTGACTCAGCATTTCTCTGGAAGTGACCGTATGGTCCGGTCATATGACCGTACAGTCCGGTCTGTGTAGCAATACACAGTGCTTCGGGAAACTGGAAATAGAGACCGGACGGTTCTCCCGGTAAAGACTGGATGGTCCGGTCTGCATGTAGTTCTGTTGTCCAGAATCTTACTTTCCAGGCTTGCCGAAGTGACCGGACAGTCCGGTCTAGTGAGCGGACCGTCCGGTCAGCTCGCTTAATCGTGCGGTACGATTTTTGATTTGAGCCGTCGATCTGTCCTTGAGTTGATCTCGGCCGTTCGTCGTCTTCTTGAGCTAGGTCAAACTCATCAAAGATGATTTTCTCCTCCTTCGTTCGCCTCCCAACGCCGAGAGCTCAGCCTGACATTGCCATTCGCGCTCACCGCCTCACTCCCGACTCGCCGCCCTCCTGCACCGCACTGACCAGGCCGAGTCGCCACGCCCGCACCTCCCTTCCTGCACGCGCCCGCACTCGCCCTGCTCACCCTCACGCAGAGTAGCTGCCACCGTCGCGCGCCTCTAGTCGCGCCACCACCTAGTCCCCTCGCCCCGTCGCACCACCTCCAGAGCTGCCAGCAGCAGTGCCATCCCCACTCTTATGTGCGCGTAGCCCAAGAGCCAAGCTCCACCCATCTTAAGGCAAGGCTTTCCCTTCTCTCCATTACCAGCGTCTAAAACATTCAAGTTTTGACCTTTCTTGGTGATCAGAGCAAGCCCAAGGTGTTCCTTGTTCTCAGCACATCGACTTTACTCCCAAGGTATTGCTACTATTCTCCCATTCATCGAATTATACCCCAATTCGAGTAGTTAGCTTTAATTGATGCAATTGAATTAACTGCTCATGATTAGTTGCATTAATTAGCTAATTGACTCAACCTAGGATGTAATTGAATTCCTGCTTATCTATTAATTGCATGTCTAGGGTTTGCCTCCTGTCTAGTCTACAGTTAGAATTAATTGCCATTATTTTGACTGTACACTAGATGACTCGCACCAGCCACATATAGTCGATGATCACTGTTGTTATTTTTCTTAATTGTCTAGTGATCATGTCCTTCATTTAGTTCTAGGATTTCTATTGCGCATTCTTTCTTAGCGGTGCCTTGCTTGTTGATGTATTGGGACTCTATGCTTATCAGATCTACACCTATGTGCGTGCAGTGACAGTACAGTCAACAGGCAGGCATGGTAGGGTTAGGACAGGATAAGGGCAAAGGGAAGATGCCTGAGAAGCCTAAGAGCAAGAAGAGACCGAGACTGGACCCAGAGTCAGAGAGAGCCCGAAGGTTGGCTCAACACTTGGACGCCATGGAGCAGTCACGCAGGACACCTGGCTCCCGTCTGAGGATCAGCCAGCCAGCTGAGGACCAGGGATTGAGGAGGAGCACCAGGTAGAGGACTGCACCTCTAGCAGTTGAAGTTGTGCCACCACCATGGCTGCAGCGTACTCCGGTTTCCCGTCAGGGGAGATCGTCGAGAACTGCAGATTAGGGATCCTCCAGGCAGTAGGAGGTGGAGTCCGAGGAGGAGGAGACTAGAGAGGATACCTTAGAGTCAGAGTCTTAGGAGCTAGTTGAGGAGGAGGAGTCAAAGGATGAGGCAGAGCAGACTATTCCCCAGAGGACAGCTCACCGGGTAGGAGACCCAAGGTGCACCTTGGAGGTGTGCACAAGGAGGCTGCAGAGACTGGTACAGGCAGTCGGAGCGCCAAACATCCTTAGGGTTCCTGCAAAGGACCTTAAGGCACTTCGCTTGGTACCCTTCGAGCAGTGGGTTCTAGTCCCTAGACACCCTGCTGCTGGAGAGAGGTACTGGACAGGCCTCCAGAGGAGCATCGGTGAGGGTCTGAGACGTTACCTTGGCCTGAGAGGCAAGGACAGACTCTTTGTGTCGTAGCAGTACACAACGTACGAGGCCATGAGGAGGGCCACCGGCACAGACATGGAGTAGTACTTCACATACTTGCCAGGACTAGCAGAGCTGGTTACTGCTCCACGCAGATACAGAGAGGATGTGGTGCTAGAGTTCTACGACACACTGTGGGTTGCCAAAGATCGCTCAGAGCTCTGGTTCCTGTTCAGAGGGTAGCCACAGCGTGTGACTCGACAAGATTTGATCCATAACCTAGGACTCCTATATTCAGACTTCCTACTTTACTGGAGTGCCTATAGTACACTAGCACCACCCCGCAGACCTCAGGGAGGGAAGATGCCTACAGACGAGATGGTGTCGATTGCCTTTCCACCACCACACACAACAGGGTTTGACAGAGGGCCTATGAGACTCACTGCAGAGGCTAAGATGGTGAGAGCGAAGTCACCAGTACTATCATCCCTAGGTTAGGGTACAGAGAGGAGTTCACACTTCTCCATCAGTGGGTTGTAGCAGCTATTCTTAGGAGGCAGCCGTTTGACTTGACAGACCTTCTGATTGGAGAGATGGAGGAGGTGATCCCTGAGAGGGTTGGAGGAAGTCACTTGGTCTACGGGCCCTACATTTGCTATCTCTTGAGGAGAATGGGCCTAGTGACGGAGGAGCAGTATAACGCCTTCCCTGAGGTGACCACCAGCTACTCATCTAGTGTCCCCAGGGGATCCCAGTCTACCTCCATCCAGCACACAGGAGAGGAGGAGCATGAGTCACCGATACTACACGAGCAGACAGCTCAGCCAGAGACGGTGATTCCTGAGTCAGCCAGTGATGTGGACAAGGGTTCCCGATCTTCCGAAAGGTTCTGGATACGTTGATTTGGTCGGAGGCGACACACAAATCGATCCAGCTTCAGAACAGCACGTTTTAAACCCCGCAATCGTAGCACGACGTCTCCTCTGGTTATCAACCGTCCTAAAATGATTGACCTCGCCGAGAAGGCTAATCCTTGCCTGCGAATCAAGAACACAAGCAAGAATAAAGAAGAAAGCAACACAATTGCAGATGTATTATGAATCTCACGAAGTTGGGGCCTCACAAACCGTGATGACGGCGAAACTGTTATGAACAGAATAATCTAAGCAAAACCCAAACCCTAATGGTGCGACGGTGGCTGTATATGAAGACCCTAGGATCGTGCAAGACCCTCTGGATGCACCCCTACTTGGGCTCAACTAGATACGAAGCCCAAAGGCCAAAAACAGGCGATACAACACTGAAATAGATTCTGGACTCTCTATTGTTTCGACGATTCCTGATTACTCCGGACGAATTTTGATATGAGACCGGCGGCATTGGAAAGGTCTTCTTCTTACCTTTCCGTGCATATGTAGAACGTCCAAATCCAAGTCCGTATGCGTCTTGGGCATCTATTTTAGTGCAGACTGGTCCTGAGCCCCGAAATAGACTCGAAGTCGGTTTTGGTTGGGCCTCCACCTTGGCATCCACGTCCTTGCTGGTCCTCCACGTCTCCAAGTCCTTCTCCTATCATCTCCTGGTCCTCTCCATGGTTCCTAATTACAATATAATAATTAGGTAGCAAACCATTCTCAAAAGTGACATATAATGAAAAATGTAGGAACGAGCTCACCTCTAAATTTAGTCGTCGTGCACGAGCTCTAGTCATTGGACCTTGCAAGTCCAAAATTGGAGGAGTGTTGCATGTATCCTTAGGAGTGATGTCCTCATCATCCTCCCCCTCTTGAAGTGGAGTCGTCCTCGACTCAAGCTCATTCTCTTCTCCCAAATATGGTTTCAAATCTGAAATGTTAAAAGTAGGACTAATCCTGAACTCGGGAGGCAACTCAAGTTTGTATGCATTATCATTAATCTTCTCAATTATTTTGAAAGAACCATCAGCTCTAGGCATTAATTTAGACTTTCTCAAATCTGGAAATTTATCTTTTCTCAAGTGTAACCATACTAAATCTCCTACATCAACTTTTACTTCTTTTCTACCTTTACTACCAGCAATTTTATACTTGTCATTCATCTTTTCAATGCTAATTCTAGTGGTCTCATGCATTTTTAAAATAAATTCAGCACGTTCCTTAGCATCAACATGAACTCTCTCATGAATAGGTAGAGGAAGTATATCAAGTAGAGTACAGGAATCAAAACCATACACTACTTTGAAAGGACTTACCTTGGTAGTAGAATGTGTTGCCTGATTGTATGCAAACTCAACATGAGGCAAACATTCTTCCCATTGCTTCAAATTTTTCTTTAAAATAGCTCTCAACATAGTACCCAAAGTGCGGTTCACCACCTCAGTTTGTCCATCAGTTTGTGGGTGACAAGTTGTAGAAAACAACAACTTTGTACCCAACTTATTCCAAAGCGTGTGCCAAAAGTGACTCAAGAATTTTGCATCACGATCTGAAACAATAGTAGAAGGCATATCATGCAAACGAACAATTTCTTTGAAAAAGAGATCAGCAATATAACTAGCATCATCAGTCTTATGACATGGTATAAAGTGTGCCATCTTAGAAAATCTATCCATAACAACAAAAATACTATCACTCCCCCTCTTAGTCCTAGGCAGTCCTAAAACAAAGTCCATAAAAATATCCGCCCAAGGAATAGAAGGAACAGGAATTGGCATGTATAAACCATGTGGATTCAAGCGAGACTTAGCTTTTTGACATGTAGTGCAGCGAGCAACAAAGCGCTCAACATCTTTCCTCATCCTTGGCCAAAAGAAGTGTGTGGTCAAAATATCCTCCGTCTTCTTGGCACCAAAATGACCCATCAATCCACCTCCATGCGCCTCCTGTAACAACAAAAGACAAACGGAACCAACTGAAATGCATAGGCGGTTAGCTCTAAACAAGAATCCATCATTCAACACAAATTTATTCCATGCACGACCTTCTTTACAATGCAGCAATACATCCTTAAAATCAACATCAGCAGCATATTGTTCTTTAATTGCCTCAAGTCCAAAAATTCTACAATCAAGTTGAGACAATAAAGTAGAGCGCCTAGATAAAGCATCAGCGATCACATTATCCTTCCCTTTCTTATGTTTAATAATGTAAGGAAAAGACTCAATAAATTCAATCCATTTAGCATGTCTACAATTCAAATTACATTAAGAACGAATATACTTAAGTGATTCATGATCATAATGAATAACAAATTCCTTGGGCAACAAATAATGACGCCACTTCTCTAAACAATGTACAAGTGCATACAATTCCTTATCATACGTGGAGTAATTCAAAACAGGCCCAGTAATTTTCTCACTAAAGTATGCAATAGGATTACTATCTTGCATCAAAACACCACCAATGCCTATACCACTTGCATCACATTCAAGCTCAAAAATCTTATCAAAATTAGGTAATTGCAGCAATGGTGCATGTGTAAGTTTATCCTTCAAAGCATCAAAAGACTCATGATGTACCTTACCCCAATGGAAATCAATGCCCTTCTTTGTCAACTCATGCAAAGGTGCAGCAATGGAGCTGAAATCTTTGACAAAGCGGCGGTAGAAACCTGCAAGACCAAGAAAACTCCTCACCTGTGTGATAGTTTTTGGTACAGGCCAGCTCTTTATGTCTTCAATCTTCGCCTCATCCACCTCAATTCCTTGTGGAGTCACAACATAGCCAAGAAAAGAGACTCGATCCGTGCAAAAGATGCACTTCTCAAGGTTACAAAATAAACGTGCATCTCGTAAAGCATCAAAAACAGCACACAAATGATTCATATGTTCATCTATAGATTTGCTATAAATCAAGATATCATCAAAGTAAACTACCACAAATTTGCCAATGAAAGCTCTTAAAACCTCATTCATCAAGCGCATGAAAGTACTAGGTGCATTAGTTAACCCAAAAGGCATTACTAACCACTCATATAATCCAAATTTGGTTTTGAAAGCTGTTTTCCATTCGTCTCCAAGTTTCATTCTAATTTGATGGTAGCCACTACGCAAATCAATTTTAGTGAAAATTATAGCACCACATAACTCATTAAGCATGTCGTCTAGCCTAGGAATAGGATGATGATACATAATAGTAATATTATTAATGGCTCTACAATCTACACACATACGCCAAGTACCATCTTTCTTAGGAACCAAAAGTACAGGAACAGCACAAGGACTAAGTGATTGACGAACATACCCACGATCCAAAAGGTCTTGAACTTGTCGTTGTATCTCCTTAGTCTCCTCAGGGTTGGTCCTATAAGCACCACGGTTTGGCAAAGTAGCACCCGGAATCAAATCAATTTGATGCTCAATCCCTCTCAAAGGTGGCAATTCCAGGGGTATCTCAGCTGGAAAAACATCCTCATACTCCTGCAAAACGTTAGTGACAGCAGGAGACACAGCACTAGAAGCAATATCATCAAGCAAAAATAAAGCTTCTTTGCATATCAAAGCATAGCAAATATCATCATTATCAGAAATTTCAGCAAGCTCAGATTTTGTTGCAAGACATGAACAACCTTTTAATTTAATTCTAGCACCCTTAGAACTTGAAGAATCATTAACATTACTAGGTGTAGAATTAGAATTAACAGGTTGTTGAATTTCAGGACCTTTATTTTTCAAACTAGCAGCTCTTCTAAATCAGCTTGTACAATTTCAGCAGGGGTCATTGGTAATAAAGTAATTTTAGTTCCTTTATACATAAAAGTGTACTTATTACTTCTACCATGGTGTACAGCATCGTTATCAAATTCCCAAAGTCTACCCAATAAAAGTGAACATGCTTGCATGGGTACGACATCACAATCAACAGAATCCACATAAGAACCAATGGAAAAAGGAACTCTACAAGTTTGTATTACCTTAGCTTTGCCAGAGTCGTTTAACCACTGAATGTAGTACGGATGTGGATGTGGACGTGTGGTCAAAGCAAGCTTGTTGACCACATCAGAACTCACCAAGTTATTGCAGCTCCCTCCATCAATGATGACACGTACTCGGCGGTTCTTGATGACGAAGAAAATCTGGAACAAGTTGTGGCGCTGCATCGTCTCGGGCTGATGAACTTGTGTGCTAAGGACACGTTGAACAATAATGTTCATGTATCCTGTGGTGTCTCCGCCTCCAAGGACGAGGTCACTGCCGGTGGCAGCGATGTCCTCCTCCTCATCCTCCACATCGGAGGTGCTCATGTAACCGCCATCGTCTGTCGCCACATATGCCCGCCTACTTGGACAATCTTTCTGCACATGACCAAGTCCATGGCAGCGGTGGCACTGAATCCCTGTAGTGCGCCCTGTCGAAGCAACAGAGGAGGCACTACTAGCTGGTACCTGCACAGAAAGTTTACCTGAGCGCGTAGAAGGTGCAGGGGCTGATCTTGGGGCTGCAGAAACAACACTGGTTCCCTTGGTAGCTGCTGGTGGAGGCGGCCGGAAAGATGGGCTAGGCAGCCCCGAAGTCCCCGTCGAGCGTGGGGGTAGGAGTTCCTTGACTTGCTGTACTCCTCAAAAGCCTGGAAATGTCCCTGTGATTCTTTCTCTGCAAGCATAGCATACTGGAAACACTGGGTGAGGGTATAATATTCTTTATAATCAAGGATGTCCTGAATTTCTTTTGTTAGACCAGAATAAAAGCGACAAATCTGATCCTGTACTTTTTCAACTACAGCACAACGAATCAAACCCTTCTGAAGCTCACTAAAATACTCCTGAACAATTTTATCTCCTTGGTCTAAACGTTGCAGTTTATTACGAATCTCTCTATAAAAAGAAGGGGGAACAAAACGATCACGCACTGCTACCTTAAGTTCTTCCCAAGTAGTAGGCAAAATCAGTTTCAGCAGCTAGACCACTCCTCCAAACAATAGCAAAGTCCTTAAACTCACTAGTAGCTTGTCTAACTCTATGTTGTTCAGGAATGAGGTGGGCATTAAATTTTTGTTCTACAGTCATCTCCCAATCAAGATAAACATCACCATCATACTAACCCCAAAACGAAGGAATTGAAAACTTAATTTTAGCATACGGGTCATCTGGAGCATAGTTACCGTGTGGACGACGGTTGTAGTTATGGAAACCACCCATACCTTGAGTATTATGTTGCAAACGACGTCGTAATCGTGCGGTCCTTGTAGCTGACCTATCCACGGTGCCATCAGCCTTATACACCGTGTCTTCATCATGGACGTCTTCAACATCGTTGTTGTTGTTATTGGTGTTCGTATTATTGGTTTTAGGAGCGGTCTCCAACGCAACAACCTGATCGGTTAACTTAGAGACCCGCTTCTCTAACCGCTCGATGCTTTCTCCAATGTGAAGCTTGCTGACCGTATCAGTAACGGCTCTGGTGATCATCTCTGCCAAATCACTCTGAGCAGCCTGCAAAGCCTTCTGGAGCTGCTCTTGGCTCACGCACTCAGCAAATTGTGAGGGTGAAGCCATCTCTCTGTCATCACTTCCTGCCATCACAAACACCAAAACAGGAAACAAACAGTGAAGGTTATCCCTATAAAATAGCTAAGCAGTGGTGCCTCTTAACACAACAAAAGGAAACTCCTTACAAAGCTCTTACAAAGTTCTGAAAAGCAAAGCAAAGGATACCAGAAAGATGTGTTCCATGATTGCAAGGGTCACAAAATAACCTGTGTGCTGTCGAGAAGAAATATGTAGAGCTAGGAAGGCCAAATATATATATGTGAGTGGCACACAAATCAAAAACAGATAGTAAAGCTGAATAAGTGCCCAAGTACCTTGTCCCTAGTTGCTGGTCTAAGTATGTCCTAGAACAGTAGTGATAGCAAAGTAGAAACAAGGAGACAAAGGCACAACAGGCGATAACAGGGGGCTAAGTGCAAAACAGCCAAATCCAGAAATTTCAGGGGGCTACATGTAGCACTAGTAGAAATCCCAAATTTCTTTTTTTTTAATTTTATTTTTTTGATATTTTTCTCCAACTCACTAACAATGGAGGAGAATCCACAAAAAATTTCAGCTCAAACAGAGGTAGGATGTGGCCTACAGAAAATCTTGAAGTTGCAAAAAATGTTGGGTTTAAATTTCAGTAAATTTCAGCTCAAACAGAGGTAGGATGTGGCCTACAGAAAATGTAGGATGTGGGTATGCCCAACTTTGAGTCAAGAATCTCCTGTAAAAATTTCAGCCAAAATGGACAACCGAGCGAAAAGTTATGCCCGTTTTACCGAAGGGGGGTTGGAGTCGGTTTTCCAGAAAACCGAGTCGGTTAGGGGTCGAGTTTGGAATAGGGTAAGATTTTTTTTGGCGGCGTGGATGCAGCGGAAAGTGGAAATTGTGGGAATTGGTCCGGGGTGTTGATGATGTGTTCAGGGTGGGACAAGGGTGGGACTAGGCTAGGTGTGTTGATCAATCAACCCGAGCACAAAAAGCCAACAAAGTAGAGGATGGTGAAGGGGATGGCGGCTAGGGTTGCAAGGGAAACACTACTGATGATAAAAACACAAACTAAACCAGCGACTAAACAAGAACTAGGGCACAAACTCAACACTAGGGACTCTGAAATTGAAATATACAAAGGCTAAACACGTGGTTATGGGCGGAGCGAAAAATTTTTTTTTGGGTTTTTCTGTGGACGATAGGATGAACACAAAACAAAATTAACTAAGGGTAGTATGAACCTGATGGTGCACCTGAAGCTCTGATTACCACTTGATGTGGACAAGGGTTCCCGATCTTCCGAAAGGTTCTGGATACGTTGATTTGGTCGGAGGCGACACATAAATCGATCCGGCTTCAGAACAGCACGTTCTAAACCCCGCAATCGCAGCACGACGTCTCCTCTGGTTATCAACCGTCCTAAAACGATTGACCTCGCCGAGAAGGCTAATCCCTGCCTGTGAATCAAGAACACAAGCAACAACAAAGAAGAAAGCAACACAATTGCAGATGTATCATGAATCTCACGAAGTTGGGGCCTCACAAACCGTGATGACGGCGAAACTGTTATGAACAGAATAATCTAAGCAAAATCCAAACCCTAATGGTGCGATGGCGGCTGTATATGAAGACCCTAGGGTGACCCTCTGGATGCACCCCTACTTGGGCTAAACTAGATACGAAGCCCAAAGGCCAAAAACAGGCGACACAGCACTGAAATAGATTCTGGTCTCTCTCTTGTTTTGACGATTCCCGATGACTCCGGACGAATTTTGATATGATACCGGCGGCATTGGAAAGGTCTTCTTCTTGTCTTTCCGTGCATATGTAGAACGTCCAAATCCGAGTCCGTATGCGTCTTGGGCATCCGTTTTAGTGCAGACTGGTCCTGAGCCCTGAAACAGACTCGAAGTCGGTTTTGGTTGGGCCTCCACCGTGGCTTCCATGTCCTTGCTGGTCCTCCACGTCTCAAAGTCCTTCTCCTATCATCTCCTGGTCCTCTCCATGGTTCCTAATTACAATATAATCATTAGGTAGCAAACCATTCTCAAAAGTGACATATAATGAAGAACGTAGGAACGAGCTCACCTTTAAATTTAGTCGTCGTGCACGAGCTCTAGTCATTGGACCTTGCAAGTCCAAAATTGGAGGAGTGTTGCATGTATCCTTAGGAGTGATGTCCTCATCAGCCAGTACAGGAGCGCCTCCCCAGCCGGTAGGTTCGTAGTCTGAGGACACTGTCACAGTGACAGCACCTGTAGGATGGATGGGTGAGTTTATACAGAGTGTGTTAGAGGACAGACGTCAGATGATGGAGCTGATCAGAGGACACGCAGAGCTTTAGCGTCAGCAGATGGCCCTCGTCTCCGCTCTAGTGACTCAGATGACGGAGCTTACTCAGAGGCAGGCCGTTCAGCAGCCAGGATCTTCAGTGATTCCCTAGTTTCAGCAGCTGCAGACTCAGTCAGGACCCTTCACTACACTGATGACAACACAGTTTAGCAGACTGTCACTCTTAGGGGTCTTACCGACAGGGGGAGCAGGACAGACTTTCTCTTGAACTCAGCTCTCTCCCGTGTCAGCCTTCTCTGTGTCTACATTTGAAGGATCGAGAAGGCGACCAGAGGGGGGGGATGAATGGGAGCCAATTCAAATTCTATTCAAGAACTTGGTCTATGTCCCAACTACAACCCAAACCAACCTCTAACCGAGTCACAAATATTACACACACTAAATTGTAACCCTAGGAATGACTCAAACCAAAAGGACACATAGCAGAAGCACAAAAGAAACAAAAACCAAAACACGGAAGGTCCGAAAGGTCACAGAACAAATCCTGATGGAAGTTCCGTGGTGCCTGACAGAAGTTTTGCAATTACGGAAGTTCTGGGTGACGGGAACACTGTCACTCACAGAAGTTCCGTGGTTCTTGACGGAAGTTCCGTCATAATCATGGAAGTTCCGTCATGGTCAAAACAGCAGCTTTGTTCGGGAAAGAAAATTACCAAAACCCTATCAAACAAACTCCAAAAATCACAAAATTTGGACCAGATAATCCTCAATACATCACGAGCCTCCCCTAAAGTGATCCACTCCAAAAACACAAGGAATCGTCATGAATTTCAGATCATGTGCCAAGAACACCAAAAAGGGGAAACTTGAGAAATCCTTCAAATCGAAGGTGCTAGGGCTATTGATTCGGTCAAGGATCCATAGAGGATTGTTCTAGCTCATCCTAGCAACAAGTTTCTCAAGAAATCCAAACCAAAAACTCATCCAAAAGTGAGATCGAAAATCACCACGAAAATAGCTCCAAAAATAAGAAAAAGGGAATTTTGGGATTCATGTGAAGAGGGAAATCTTGAGCACAAAAATACTTCTCATATCATAGAAAGGTGCTTACAAGATCCATAGGTACAAGGCTAGGAAGCCACCCTCTTCCTCCCACTATTTGGAAGAGCAAGAGATGTCTCTCACACACTCTTTCCTCTCCTCTATAACATGAAGTCCTCTCCTAGCACTTTGAATAAAGTCCTAACACAAGGCTAATGGAAAGAGAGGCACCTCTCCCACTAGTCACACCTCTCCTTATATAGGCCTTGGGTCTATTGTCCACATGACCACTCTACCCTTGACCTACATAACACACCCCCCTACCACCGGGGGCATAACCGTCCATCCTTTTCCTCATCGCCCGAATGCCATCGGACGCTTCACGTCTTTGCTTCATCTCGAAGCAAGCTCCGTGATGGTGCCACGTGCACCACCAACCACCACCACCAGTTTTGAGGCCCAAACCGGGAAACTGCCTTGCACGCTTCTCAAAGCGTGACTTCTCAATGTCGACGCATGTCACCTTGTCCCGCGAACCTGACCACCGGCAAGTCTCTCCCAGTCCCTGTCCATCAGGCCCCCTTGTCACTTGCATCGGCATACTGTTCGCCTTGACTTGGTCAACATACCGTCTTCATCACCACCACGGTTTTGAGGCTCAACCGCGAAACCATCCGTGCTTCTTCTGTCTCCATGTGTACGGTGTGGATCACCCTTGACTTCACCCGGCATCCCGATCGTCTGGCCCCAAGTCCCCTACTTGTGCCCGATCCTCTCGCCGTTGACCGTCAAGTCGACTCCAGTGACCTATATATCATGAGACAAGCAAACACATTTCCCATCTCCTGCAATATCACCAATATCTCCACCAACTCCGGTTAGTCATAACCATGATATGCAAACCCATGCAATCCCTGGATTCCCGTATTTCAACTGAAACACCAAATCCGCTCAAGTCAATTACTCATCACAGATATAGCAAACCATGGCACATATCCACATGGTTTCTCAATCTCTCCCTTGATGAGTACATTGACAACACCAAATGCACAAATATTAGTGATTGAAATGCGAAGCCGAATACGCACATCCAAATGGCCAAACCAAAAGAAAAGGTGAAAACAAGCCATCTAGCATAGTAGGGATTACAAAACCAAGAGTTGGCAAAGAAAGCGACTTGAGATGCAAAGAATGTGAAAAGCGCAAGAAAATGCTCAAGATCATGATATGCTCCCCCTCAAGTTGTGATAGGTCTCATGTAGTGCAAAATGGATCATATGAGTTTCTTAGCATTATTTGTGTATGACCCAAAAATTCCCCCCCCCCCTTTGGCAATGAACTCATCAAAGAGGCAAAATAACAAGCAAACATGCAATGCATGAAAATGCAAACCTAAGTAGCTTCAACAATTATGCAAACAAGCATTTAACTTTGCTAACCATAACTATAGTGCTATGAAGTGTAAAAGCAATAGCTCCCAATCATGCAAAAATAAAAAATAGATAGAAAGCCATAAACACCATGAGCTATACAAGCTAAGCAGAAAGATTGACTAGCTTAGATAGAATCAAAGTTGCTTATCATGAGCAAAACTGCCACCACATGTGTAAGTACTCTCATCCAAGGCAAAACAAGCACCACGTGAATCATAAGAATCTAGCCAGTTTCAATCTCAACAAGGGCAACAAGCATTCTCAGAAAATGAGCTCTACAAACGCTCACATATGCTCTACAAACGCTCACATATGCACTTTTTGATTCTAGTGCTATGCATAATTTCATTAGCCAAGCATGTGTGCAAAAATTTAATCTTCAACCCCAGACAATAAAAAAATGCTACATAGTTCGTTCCCCCACTGGACAAATCCGTGCCAATCAAATAGTATGCAAAGCTCCACTAGAAATAAATCAGAAAATCTACCCCACCGATTTTATCATGCTTAGTCACCAAGGATTTTGGGTATGTTCTGGATGAAAACCCATAGAGCCATGCTAGACATCGAGCCCCGTATCATTCACATCAACTCTCCTTTGCATGGAAAAGACACAATTTCTTTAAACATCAATTCATCGAAAGTTTTGGTTGTCCATCACTTGGAAGGACAATCACTCAAGAACATTCCCGTTGTTTGTGAGTATCCCGACATGTTTCCCGAAGATATCTCTGGCCTACCGCCTGACCGTGAAGTGGAATTTAAGATAGAGCTACAGCCAGGAACTTCTTTGATATCTCGTCGACCCTATAAGATGGCCCCGAATGAGTTGGCCGAATTGAAGAAGCAATTGAATGAGTTATTGGAAAAGGGATTCATTCACCCAAGCACTTCACCTTGGGGCTGTCCTGCTATTTTTGTGAAGAAGACGGACAAATTTCTATGTCTGGTTGTTGACTATCGACCATTGAATGAAGTCACGATAAAAAATAAGCACCCATTGCCCCGAATTGATATCCTTTTTGATCAATTGGTTGGTGCCAAGGTCTTTTTCAAGATTGACCTTCGCTCGGGTTACCATCAGATAAGGATTAGAGCAGAAGATATTCCGAAGACCGCCTTCTCTACTAGGTATGGGCTATTCGAGTACCTAGTAATGTCCTTCGGATTGACAAACGCTCCAGCCCATTTCATGTACCTCATGAATTCGGTATTCATGCCAGAGTTGGACAAATTTGTGGTAGTATTCATTGATGACATCCTCATCTATTCTAAGTCCAGGGAAGAGCATGCCGAACATCTTCGCATTGTTCTTCAACGCCTCCGAGATCACAAGCTGTATGCAAAATTCAGCAAGTGTGAATTTTGGTTGGACTGTGTGCCATTTCTTGGTCACATAGTTTCTATAGAAGGTATCTCGGTGGACCCTGGCAAAGTTCAAGATGTGCTAGATTGGAAGCCACCGAAGACAGTTAGTTCCCCAAGTACGCAGTTTCCTCGGGCTAGCCGGATATTATCGTAGGTTCATTCCAAACTTTTATCAGCGGACCAAACCCATCACAGAGCTGCTAAAAAAGGAGAAAAGGTTTGATTGGAACAACAGTTGTGAAGAAGGATTTCAGGTATTAAAGAAATTATTGACCACTGACCCAGTATTAGCTCAACCAGACATCACCAAGCCGTTCGACGTATATTCTGATGCGTCTGGGACAGGACTTGGATGTGTGCTCATGCAAGAAGGTCGTGTCATAGCCTATACATCTCGACAGCTACGAAAGCATGAAGGGCACTATCTAACTCATGATTTGGAGCTAGCTGCAGTTGTACTTGCACTGAAAATATGGAGGCATTATTTGCTCGGCAACTTAGTGCACATCTACACAGACCATAAGAGCTTGAAATATATCTTCACCCAAACTGATCTGAACTTGAGACAGCGTCAGTGGCTAGAACTAATTAAGGACTATAACCTAGAGATTAATTATCACCTAGGCATGGCTAATGTAGTCGCTGATGCGTTAAGTAGGAAGGTACACTGCAACCACTTAATATTGGAATATCCCAAGGATGACGATGACATCACTACGTCAGAACCCGGCCTTCACGTTTCACCTGCTATAGTGATTAGCAACCTAAGTGTACATTCTACTATTCGTGAAGAAATCATTGCTGCACAGAAAAAGGATGTTGGTATGACTCATATCCGTCAAAACATTAAAGATGGTAAGGCAAAATGTTTCACCCAAGACTCAGACGGTACTCTATGGTTCGATAACCGTTTAGTAGTACCAAAAGACTTCGAACTCCGATGGAAGATCTTGGATGAAGCACATCACTCCAAATATTCTATCCAGCCCGGTAGTAATAAAATGTACCAAGACTTGAAGAAGAATTTTTGGTGGACAAGGATGAAGCGAGAAGTTGCTCGATATGTCATAGAATGTGATACTTGTCAGAGAGTTAGGGCTGATCATTTGAAATAGGCTAGATTACTTCAACCATTGAGTATTCCTGCCTAGAAATGGGAAGACATCAGCATGGATTTTATTGTTGGTCTCCCTCTCACCTCTCAGAAGCATGATTTGATTTGGGTCGTTGTGGATCGACTCACAAAATCTGCCCACTTCCTACCAATCAATAAACCTACAAGAATAAAGCAATATGCAGAACTATACATAGCAAGAATTCTATGTCTTCATGGAGTACCCATGACCATTGTTACAGATCATGGCTCACAGTTTGTCGCTCGATTCTAGGAACAACTGCATGCATCTCTGGGTACCAAGTTGATTCGGAGTTCGGCTTACCATGCCGCTAATGATGGACAAATCGAACATGTCAACCAGATTTTGGAAGATATGCTTAGAGCATGTATTTTAACACATGGTGGTAATTGGGATGAGTATTTGCCTTATGCGGAATTCTCATGCAATAATAGTTACCAGGAGAGTCTAAAAATGTCACCATTTGAAGCACTCTATGGTCGTAATTGTAGAACACCGCTAAACTGGTCTGAATCTGGAGAAAGAGTAACCTTTGGTCCTGACCTTGTCAAGGATGCTGAAGAAAAGGTTCGTACCATTCAAGAAAATCTTAAAGCTGCTAAATGCCATCAAGAGAAGTATGCAAACAGACGACGTAGGCCACTATATTTCAACAAGGGTGACTACATCTATCTTCGAGTGTCGCCTATGAAGGGTATCCAACGGTTTGGAGTCAAGGGAAAGTTAGCTCCCTGTTATATTGGAACGTTCCAAATTTTGGAACGATGTGGAAGTATAGCCTATAAGCTGGAGTTACCCACAAATCTATCTGGAGTTCATTACACCTTTCATGTCTCTCAGCTAAAGCGGTGTCTCAAACCACCCATCGACAAAATCTTGGAAGAATATCACCAACTTCAACCCGATCTCACATACTCCGAACAACCCATAAAGATCCTCGATGAGAAAGAGCACACAACCCGTAATAGAACCCTCAAATTCTACAAAGTTCAATGGAGTAACCACTCAGAGGACGAGTCTACATGGGAATCGGAAGAGTTTCTGAGTACTCACTACCCGGAATTTTGGTCGTCATACATATGTATGTTTTGACCATCATACTTCCCTCTAGTTTGCCTTGTTCTTAATCTCGGGATGAGATTTCTTTAAGGAGGGAGGGCTGTGGCACCCCAGGTGTCTCATTTCTGTTTAACAAACATGCTGAGCACAAATCATGAATACCTAGCATGAAATGATGAAAGCCCACTTATTGAATTAATTTCCAGGTAATTAAAAACCCTGCAAACCAATTTGTGAGCCAAATAAAATTTTATTATACAACTTGTGCCAAATAAATTCATAATCAGATTAGTAATATTAAAATAGAATTTTATGAATTTATTGAGCATTTTACCATATTTAGAAATGCCCCAATTAAGTAAAGCATAAAAACCTTTCACATTGGAGATTTAATTATAAAATAAATATAACTTTTCTGGCCCATTGGGTCCCACCAGAGCACCTCAAATATCTCCAAGGACCTATGTGCAAAATCCCAATTTAATTGGAGGCCCCTAGCTATTTTATTTGGAGATACCATTGACTAGGGACCTAGTTGCAAAGATGTGAAAAGATCAGGGGGTGAAGTGAAAAATCTTCAACTTCCTCCTCCCACAGGCGTAGAGCACTGCCGACTCCACTGCCGGCGCATGCCACGGCCTGCCTTCACCCCTCCACCTTGAAACCGTGTGCATGCAACAGTGCGTCAACGCCTGCACCTCTGCTCCTCCGCTCTGTCTCCTCAGCCGCGAGCTCGCCCAACGGTCGCCTTTCTCCCTTTTCGCACGCCATCAGCATGACCGGCAACCCTCTAATTCCCGCCGCGTCTCCCGCTCTCGTCCCCCACTCACTATTTCCCCCTCTACGCAATTTGTAGACGCACTCGCGAACTCTCAAACTCACTCATTCTCTCGCTCACCCTGCTCTCTCTCCCATTTCTTCTCTTCCCCTCCCCTATTCTACCATTGTAGAACAAACCAAACTCGAGCTCACAGCGCTGTCGCTCCACTGCTTCACGGGCCCAGCCGAGAGCACTCACGCAACCATCCACTTCCCCTCTAGCTCCCCAGGTCACTTCCTCGGCAACTCCCTGCGTGAGCTCAATCAATTTGAAGAAAAACCAAAGCAAGCCACTTCGGTGAGCTCCTCCGTCGCTGGCCAAATTGACCATTCTCGGTGAGCCTCGTCGCCTCAGTCTTCTTTGCTCACCAACGCAAACACTTAGCGCAACTCTCTGACTGTTTCTTCCTCTATTTCTCCACCCAAAGTCGTCGGCATTCTGCTTTCCCCCGGTCCCATCCCATCGCCGCCGATCACCAAGCCGCCTCGTCGATGAGCTCTATGCTCCGGCCCTCCTCGGCAAACTCTGACCTCGTGCCGCTCTTCCCCGTCGCCTCGTGATGCTTTAGGAGCAAACGACGCTAGATTTGGTGTCCTGTGCTAAAAACGCGACGCCGCTGAACCATCGACCTCCGCGGCCTCTCGACGTTGGCACCCCTCCGGTGAGCTACCTCCCCCGCTAACCCCTCCAACCAAAGCGCCTCGGCTAGTAGTCCGTTTTTCCGCCATCGCGACGAGCTTCCGCCGCCCCCAACCGCCGGCGGCGAGCCTTGCGGCAAGCTCTAGTGCTGCTAACGCGCTGACTTGGCACAGCCGACATGGCGCCCACGTGGCTCCGACGTGGTCCCTATGTGGCACTGGTGTCATTAGTTAAAAGCCAAAAATGCCTAAAAATCCTCAGAAATTGCAAGAAACTATGGAAAATCATAGCAAATCGAATATAAATCCAAGGGTGCCCAATTAAATTTTGTTAGAGTCATCTTGAAGAGCTCTATTTTAGTAAAATAATAAATCACTGCCTCTGTACATATATTTTTATCAATATATTAAACTGTCCAAGCAATAAATAATTCACCAGAAATTCTAGGAGTAAAATCAAATCCTGATTTTTGGCATGCTTAGTAAATACATAATTATCTACCACCACAATTTTTGGTTTAGTAAAATATGAATTGTTTTAGGCTCTAGAATTTAATTAGTGTGTTTGCTTAAATTAATTCTAGTAGTTATTCTGTAAATAATTAGCCCTTGCCTCTTGGCACAAAAATCACTCACATAAGCCTCTGTGCACAGTAATTCACACAAGTCCAGAAACCTAAATTTATTTAATTAATTAAATTGATTAAATTGATTGCTCATATCACTCATTTACTTTGTTTAATACATAAAGGATATATATACCTAAAATAATACTTAACAAACCATCTTCTCTGAAGCATATGGCTTCGAGAACATAATAATAATTTTAATTGACATTAAAACAAAAGGTGCTTGCATGTATCATATCATTTCCAATCAACGATATATCGATAATGTCGTTAATACAATTCGATCATATAGGCAACGACGACCAGGAGCAAGAAGAGGATATTTAGAAGGACCTTGATCCTCAGGAACAAGAAATTGTACATGCTAGCACTAACATCAATCCAGGCAAGCCCCGGTTTACATTCGCCTTTTTCATAAAGTTTGCTAGCTTTCAATATTACTAGTGTCTGTGATTATTGTTGCATTAGGTCATAGGAGTTGATTGGAGCCCACTTTGCATGATACCCAAATGACCTACGCCACTGTCATTAGAACTTTGGTAGTATCGGTACTGTGTCGCTATGCTTAGTAATTGCTAGACTCGGTAGATATCATTCCTAAGAAATGAACTAGACCACTGGAATGAGAATTAATAAAAGAAGTTTATTTTGATGTTATGACCGGGCAGGGATGATACATGTGTAGGTTTGCAGCAACACATGGGTGTTGACTGCGCTACCCCTGCCTTGTCGAACCTAGGACCCGTCCGTGGTCGGCCCCTTGGTCAAGTATTGAACAGTACCGAATGCATGCTAGTCTATGGGCACTACTAAACTGATGCAGCATTGGCGCGACAATGAGGACGGTACCTAGTACAGTGGTCGTTGACCCTTCTGCTGCTGGAGTGGGCGGTTTATACCGTGAAGTACTGTTGGCAGAACGGCATGCCCACTCGTTGAGACTGGACCCGGACCAAGTTGTTTTTTGTCCTTGCGAAAGGTTGCCATATACGACCTTAATTGGTGTGTATGTGTCATATTTTCGGGTTTCCTAGCTGGTGTAAATCAATTGCAATTGCTGTCCCGCACAGTAATGAGTACCACTTGGTCACTGAGTCGTCAGGTAGTTGCACATGGTATTTGGAAATTGATTATGATGATTATTGTTGATGTTACTATTATTTCTCTTATGTTATTTTTACTTTATGTATTGCTTTATTATCTTATTGTTGCAACTAAAGTTACATTTTTTCTCTACCCAATTAAGTTGAGAACTAAAACTTGATAGAACTAATAGGTTGCTTAGTGCGAGTCCTTTTAAATAAGCCACCTATTAGAGTCATTGCATGTCTAGGCGTCCGACAGGTAAGACTTGCTGAGTAATTAGTACTCAGGCTTTGTGCAACCGTTGTTTTTCAGGTAATGAAGATCTAGAACTGCCTGTAGATGTGCTGCCCTGGGACATGCAAGTCCCTGAGGGTTGGACCGCCCACTGGGAGTCCGACTCACCGCCGCAGTATTGATGTGTGCGGCTAGAGCGATGGTTCTTTGGGCATGAACCACTACTATGTTGTATCATCAAGCTCGTAGCTTCTTATCGTGATTTGCTTCTGCTATTTTCAAAACATTATGAACTTGTAATATTCCGCTACACTCTGATGACTTTAACGATGTAATATTCAACTTAAATTTGAACCAATGTTATATTATCAAGTGTCTGCGTTATCAGTACCGTTGGGACCTAGATCCTTCGGGAAGGGGCGCCACATAAGAGCAATTATACACATGGTGAGTAAGTTTTGACAAGATTAGATCATAAGGTTCACAAGAAGCTTAGTTTACCTTTAAGATTAGCAAGTTGCTCACATGAGTCTATAACAGGCCATCTAGAAAATCTAAGTATGAGAGATTACCATCACATCCACACAACTTAGCTCAAGCTCAATCATAGCAAAAAGAAATGCAAGAAAGCATAAGAATCAAAGCTCATCTACCAATGCATATATTACATATGAGATGCAAAGCAAAAATGGTAAGATACATATATATAAGTGAACACCAACTCCCCCTCAAATGATGCCATACGGATGACAAATACCAAGTTCCCCCTGAAGAAAAGCATGTCTCGAACCATCTAGGGGCTTGGTGAGGATATCAGGTAGTTGGGTTTTGGTATCAATGTATATGAGCTCAACATCCCCCTTCTCAACATTGTCTCTCAGGAAGTGGAATGGCACATTGATGTGTTTGACCTTACCATGTTGGACTGGGTTTTTGGCTAAGCATATGGCACTGGAGTTATCACACATGAGTGGAACACCCTTAAAGGTCAACCCATAGTCTCTCATGGTAGACACAATCCATTGGATTTGCGAGCAACAGCTAGCAGCAGCTACGTACTAAGTCTCTATGGTGGATTGGGCAACACTCGACTGCTTACGAGAAGATCAACAGATCAAAGAAGTACCCAAGAAATTGCAAGTACCAGAAGTGCTCTTCCTATCAATTCTACACCCAGCAAAGTCCGCATCCGAATACCCAATGAGATCAAGAGATGAAGATGCAGAGTACCAAAGACCAAACTCAAGGGTGCATTTGAGATACCTGAAGATGCGCTTGACAGCCTTGCGACGAGTCACCCTTGGGGAAGCTTGAAAGCGAGCACAAAGACACACCGCAAAGTGTATGTCGGGTCTTGTCGCTGTCAGGTACAAGAGGGAGCCAATAATACTCCTGTACTCCCTTTGATCCACCGCTTCACAATCTTCATCAGGGTCAAGAGCCATTGTAGTAGACATTGGTGTAGACAACGGCTTCACATTGACCATGTCGAACTTCTTCAGGAGATCCTTTATGTACTTGGCTTGATGTAGGAAAGTGCCTTGCTTGCACTGCTTGATTTGAAGCCCAAGAAAGAAGGTGAGCTCTCCAATCATTGACATCTGAAATTCACTTTCCATAGCTTCCTAAAATCTGGACACAAGAGCATGAGAGGAACTACCAAAGATGATATCATCCACGTAAATCTGAACCATTAGAAAGTCATTGCCATGCTTTAGAGTGAACAAGGTTTTATCAACACAACCCATGACATACCCACGCTCTAGCAAGAAGGTCTTAAACCTAGCATACCATGCCTTAGGTGCTTGCTTTAGCCCGTACAAAGCCTTCTGAAGCTTGTACACACGGTTTGGGTATTTGTGGTGCTCAAAGCCAGGGGGTTGCCTCACATACACTTCTTCCTCTATGAAACCATTTAGGAAAGCACTCTTGACATCCATTTGATAAAGTCTAATGCCCTTGGAGCCAGCAAATGCAAGCAAGATCCTAATGGCTTCTATGCGAGCAACAGGAGCAAAGGTTTCACCATAATCTAAGCCCTCCATTTGGCTAAAACCTTGAGCAACTAGCCTAGCCTTGTTTTTCACAACCTCACCATCCTCCCCATGTTTTTTTGAACACCCACTTGGTTCCAATGACATTGACATTTTTGGGAGGCTCTACAAGGGTCCAGACTTTGTTTCTCTCAAAGTTTTCCAACTCATCATGCATGGCATTAACTCAATTTTCATCAGATAGTGCGTGTCCAACATCTCGGGGTTCAAAGGTTGCAACAAAGAGAGAATTAGTAAAGCAAGCAAGATGTGTAGACCTGGACCTTGACCATGAAGCAAAGCCCGGTGAAGTCATCCTTCCTCTTGATTCGTGGCTTTTCAACCTCCTCCTCCGAGCGTGTAAGGCCTTCGCTTGATGTGATGTCAACATCACTCAAGGCGGCAACGTAGGCGCGTGCAATGGCCTTGGCGAACTTCTTGGAGTTCTTGCCCTTCTTGTAGAAGCGGTTCTTCTTCTTTTTGAAGTCTTTAGTGTTGTTGTCGTGGTACCCGGCCTTCTTCTTCTTCTTGGGACAATCAGCGATGAAGTGTCCTGGGTCACCGCACTCGAAGCAGGTTCTTGAACCACCTCCTCTTCTCTCCTTCCGGTTGTTGTAGAACCTCCTGAACTTCCATGTGAGCAAGGACAGCTCTTCGTCAGGAATGCACTCCATGTGTTCATCGAAAGCTGCAACAAGAGAAGACAAAGCAAACTCCAAGGAAGACTTGTCAAGTGAGAGGTTAGTTCCATAAGAAGCATCACTGTGACTAATCTTCTGAGAGCTAGAAAGCAAAGCCATGCTAGAAGCAGGAATAGCAAGATTAGGACAAGATTTCCTAGACAGTTTATGAGATTTCAGCTTGCTATACAGTTGCTCATAGTTTAAGGTGTTGAAGTCAGCAGTTTCTTCTGGAGCAGCAATTTGAACCCACCAAACATTTTCATCAAGTGAATACAGTAGTTGCTTAGCTCTATCATCGTCATTGTACACAAGGTTACCACAAGCCCGTAAGTTGCACACAATTGCCTCAAACCTACAAAAGGTGTCATCTACTGACTCGCCAGGTTTTTGTGCAAAGGTTTGGTACTGTCTATTATAAGAATCCTTACGCATAGACTTGACTTGGTTGGTACCCTGATGGTAAGTATAGAGCTTAACCCACATAGCATGAGCAGTGTTAAGGTGTGAAACCCTATCATATTCACTCCTACCAAGTGCAGAGAGCAGAATTTCATACCAGACTAACTCACCTGCAGATGCAGTGTTCAGGTCCTGTGGTACAGCATACTCTTGCTCAACAATCTCCTAAATTGCACGCCCTTGACTCAGCAGATACGCCTTGGTCTACGACTTCCAGTATAAGAAGTCCTCTCCATCGAACATCCACAGCTTAACAGCACCCTTCTCCATGTCGCCTTTGGATCACAAAGCCTATGAAGGTCAACTAGTGATCAAACCGGCTCTGATACTAATTGAAGGATCGAGAAGGCGACCAGACAGGAGGGGGGGGGGGTGAATGGGAGACAATTCAAATTCTTTTCAAGAACTTGGCCTATGTGCCAACTACAACCCAAACCAACCTCTAACCGAGTCACCAATATTACACACACTAACTTGTAACCCTAGGAATGACTCAAACCAAAAGGACACATAGCAGAAGCACAAAAGAAACAAAAACCAAAACACGGAAGGTCCGAAAGGTCACAGAACAAATCCTGATGGAAGTTCCGTGGTGCCTGACAGAAGTTTTGCAATTACGGAAGTTCTGGGTGACGGGAACACTGTCACTCATGAAAGTTCCGTTGTTCTTGAAGGATGTTCCGTCATGATCACGGAAGTTCCATCATGGTCAAAATAGCAGCTCTGTTTGGGAAAGAAAATTACCAGATCCCTACAAAACAAACTCCAAAAATCACAAAATTTGGACCAGATGATCCTCAATACATCATGAGACTCCTCTAAAGAGATCCACTCCAAAAACACAATGAATCATCATGAATTTCAGATCTTGTGCCAAGAACACCCAAAAGGGGAAACTTGAGAAATCCTTCAAATCAAAGGTGCTAGAGCTATTGATTCGGTCAATGATCCATAGAGGATTGTTCTAGCTCATCCTAGCAACAAGTTTCTTAAGAAATCCGAACCAAAAACTCATCCAATAGTGAGATCGAAAATCACCATGAAAATAGCTCTGAAAATAAGAAAAAGGGAATTTTGGGATTCAAGTGAAGAGGGAAATCTTGAGCACAAAAATACTTCTCATATCATAGAAAGGTGCTTACAAGATCTATAGGTACAAGGCTAGGAAGCCACCCTCTTCCTCCCACTATTTGGAAGAGCAAGAGATGTCTCCCACACACCCTTTCCTCTCCTCTAAAACATGAAGTCCTCTCCTGGCACTTTGTATAGAGTTCTGACACAAGGCTAATGGAAAGAGAGGCACCTCTCCCACTAGCCACACCTCTCCTTATATAGGCCTAGGGTCTATTGTCCACATGACCACTCTACCCTTGACCTACATAACACACCCATGTACCACCGGGGGCATAACCGTCCATCTTTTTCCTCATCACCCGAATGCCATCAGACGCTTCACGTCTTTGCTTCATCTCGAAGCAAGCTCCGTGATTGTGCCACGTGCACCACCAACCACCGCCATCGGTTTTGAGGCCCAAACTGGGAAACCGCCTTGCATGCTTCTCAAAGTGTGACTTCTCGATGTTGACGCGTGTCACCTTTTCCCGCGATCCTAACCACCGGCAAGTCTCTCCCAGTCCCTGTCCATCAGGCCCCCTTGTCACTTGCACCGACATCCCATTCGCCTTTACTTGGTCATCATGCCATCTTCACCACCACCACGGTTTTGAGGCTCAACCGCGAAACCATTCGTGCTTCTTGCCTCTCCACGTGTACGGTGTGGATCACCCTTGACTTCACCCGGCATCCTGATTGTCTGGCCCCAAGTCCCCTACTTGTGCCTGATCCTCTCATTGTTGACCGTCAAGTTGACTCCAGTGACCTACACATCATGAGACAAGCAAACACATTTCCCATCTCCTGGAATATCACCAATATCTCCACCAACTCCGGTTAGTCATAACCATGATATGCAAACCCATGCAATCCCTGGATTCCTGCATTTCAACTCAAACACCAAATCCGCTCAAGTCAATTACTCATCACAAATATAGCAAACCATGGCACATATCCACATGGTTTCTCAGTGTTGCTTGTCTCACCCTCACACTCTTCTAGCTCGCAGATGGCAGGACCCTCCAGTTCCCAGCACGTACCGGTCAGGAGTCTGTTCTCAGACATAGTCCACACTACTCGTGTAGACTCCCAGTCCACCCCAGAGACAGCTACAACTTCATCTCCACCTCTTACTACCACATTTTCCACTCTTACTACTCAGGCAGCAGAGGATCTTGTCCGTGGAGGTTTCACTTAGCAGGATGTGGTAGACCTCATACTACTCCAGACTTCAGCTAAGGAGACTACCACAGTCACTACAACAACACAAGACAGCGGGTCTGAGTCACCTGTAGACCTTGGTTTTTTTAGCAGCTGGATGCTCAGGCGGCACAGGCTCAGGGAGCACAGCAGGATCCACCTCAGGAGCAGCTAGGAGCAGAGCCCACAGAGGACGTCACTACACCACTTCCTTCGACCATGAGCGCTTAGATGTTCATCTTTTCCTGCTTTGTTGGTTTTTTAGTGCTTGTTGCCAAAGGGGGAGAAGATACTAGGTCTAGGGGGAGTGGGAGTGTGATCTTGTTACGATCGAGAGTAGCTTGTATCTAGGGGGAGCTACGAGATATTGGGAGATAGACCATTTGGTTCTTTTTTTGAGGAGTTATTCGCTGTTCATGGATTATGATGAGTCATGGATTTCATTTGCTTGTGTTTGACTCATTTTGATCTCACTTGGTTTATTTCCTTTCATATGCAGTGCTTGTATTTATTGATTATCTTATATGCCTATGTATGATATCATGATGATGAAATGCTTGTTTTTAATTCTTATGCATTGTCATGCTATTTTGTTGCATCTCATCATTTATGCCTTGTATTGCATGTCCTTATGCTTTCATTCAATATATTGCCATCACATGCACGCATTTTCATCTAGAGTATGCTCTTCTCTGTTTTCCTTATGTCTCTAGATGTTACATGATTGAGCAGGACCTTATGCATTTTCTCTCTTATGTTGTTATGGTTCCTCTCGATCTTTGTGTAGCTTGTTTAGTCCAGTTATTCATTGAAGTTTTTATTAATTAAGTAGTGGTTGTCATCAATCACATAAGAGGGAGAGATTGTAAGCTTCATGACTATTGATGATTGGATCCCTGTGGTATGGATGTTTTGGTGATAGATGACAATTATGAAATTGTGGGCTAACATCTACATGAGTGATGTCTATGAAGGAATCATCTCTTAACTCTATTACAAATCATATGGATGATAGTGTCCTTGGCAATTGATGACAATGACCGCAAGCATGGAGGCTTGTGAACTTGATGGAGTCCAAGGGTTGATGGAGATGGATCAAAATGGAGGACAAGCTATGGTGTAAGTGTTTGGAACACTTGAGTAGTTGTTAGGGCTTTGAGTCCATAGAAAACACTGAACTATCAAGAGGGTCTAGGTCATTCTCTTAGGTCGTGTCTAGTCGGTGATGTGCAAGGTTGCTCGGTGAAATCACATGCACTAGGTGACAGTGGAGAAGCCAAGGAGCTATTCGGAGAAGCTGGGAAACCAAGACGTAGTGACCGGACAAAGGGGTCAGAGGTGACCGGACTGTACGGTCACTATGTGGAGGTTTCCAGGACTTAGCGCGAGGAGCTAGGACTCTGACTGCAAGAGACTCCATACAGACCGGACGGTCCGGTCAGTAGGAGTGCAGGGACGATAGAGAGGTTGCAATTTGCAGACCTTCCTAGAATGGAGAGAGAAAGTGGACCGGACGGTCCGGTCCAGTGACCAGACAGTCCAGTTAGCAGGAGTTCGGCACAGGGCAGAGAGCCGTTGGGGCTCAATTTGCAGTGACCGGATGGTCCGGTCAGGCAGTGACCAGACAGTCCGGTCTAGAGGCCCAGAAAGCGGATTTCATGGAGCAACGACTAGTTTGAGGTTGGGAGCCTATATAACTTTGTTGCTGGGGTCTTGGAGACCTCTCTTGGCTAGTAGAATACCTGAGAGCATTTGATAAGGTCCAAGAGGAATTGAGGAGAGCACTAGGAGTGGATATTGGATATCTTGAGAGTGCTAGTGAGAGTAACAAGGAGCTACCTTGCACATCTAAGGCTAGGGTGTCCTTGAGGGTGTGATCTAGGTTGTTACTCTTGGTCTATGGTGAGACCTAGACCGGTTAGGTGTCGGTGATCGAGCCTATCGTGATTGGTTGTGAAGGCTGTCACAAGTTAGTACACGGTTTGAGCCCGCCGTTGGAAGGGGCATCAATAGTGAGTGCCCGTGTCGGCTCGGGGAGTCTGACAAGTTCTCGAGGGAGGCGAGCTGGTGCTTTGTGCAGCGGTGACGCACACCATGTCTTCACTGGAGGAGTGATTGCGGGCTCGTGGGCGAGAACTCCACTTGGTGGCGGGAGGGATCGAGACTCCGACAGGAGTGGTCCAACAAGGAGTAGGGGAAGGCGCCATCCTTCTGAGACCTCGGGAAAAATCATGACCATTCCTTGACCTTCTCATTACAATTCCGCAATTGTGTGCTCTAGTGATAGGGTGACTTGTGGCTTGCATAGGCTAGTGTGTTTAGGTTCCGTGCTTTACTTTGCATTATAAACACTAGCATGTGTAGGGTCTTGACCTACTAGAATTGTTTAGGTTGCAACGACTCGTTATGTTTTAGAAGTGTGAAACTGAAGTATTTGGATTTGTGGTCGGCCCACCGATTCCCCCCCCCCTCTTGGTAGGCTTTTGGTCCTTACATCCCTCCGGCCACCAAGCGGAGTTCCCGCCCACAAGCCCGCAATCACTCCTAGAGTGAAGACACGGTGTGCATCACCGCTGCACAAAGCACAAGCTCGCCTCCCATGAGAACTTGTCGGACTCCCCGAGCCGACATGGGCGCTCACTAGCAATGCACCTTTCATAGGCGGGCTCAAACCATGTACAAATGTGTGACAACCTTCACAACCGATCATGATAGGCTCGACCACCGACACCTAACCCGTCTAGGTCACACCATAGACCAAGAGTAACAATCTAGATCACACCCTCAAGGACACCCTAGCCTTAGATGTGCAAGATGCCGAAGTTACTCTCCTCTATCACTCTCAAGATATGAAATGTCTCCTCCTAGTGCTCTCCTCTTTTCCTCTTGAACCTTACCTAATGCTCTCAGTTCACTAGACCGTCTGGTCCGTTTATCCCTCCAGTCCAGAAACATTTCGCGCCGAAGCCTTCTCTCTGCCTTGTGCAATCCCTACTAATCGGACCGTCTGGTCAGCAGACCGGACCATCCGGTCTATACAGGATCAGCCACCGACAGACTCCTCGCTCCTTGCTGTAAGTCCCAGACAACTTTCCATAGTGACCGTATAGTCCGGTCTCCACTGACCCCTCTGTCCGGTCTCTATGTCCAGAAGCTGAAACTTGTCGTCCTCGCTTGACTTTATTTCCCGGCTTCTCCGAATAGCTCCTTGGCTCCTCCACTGTCACCTAGTGCCTGTGGTTTCACCGAGCAACCTTGCACATCGCCGACTAGATATGACCTAAGAGATGACCTAGACCCCCTTGATAGTCCGGTTTTTCCTATGGACTCAAAGCCCTAACAACTAGGCAAGTGTACCCAACACTTGCACCATAGCTTGTTCTCCACTTTGATACATCTCCATCAACCCTTGGACTCCATCAAGTTCACAAGCCTCCATGCTTGTGGTTGTTGGTGGTTCTTAGGCCTAATAGGGAATATCTGCAAGCGTACAAATGCCAATGTAGCTTTCACCCGAGAGTATTCGAGAGTATCGATTTCCACAGGGAACGAGTAAAGTGTCGCTCCTAACCTATCATGTCCCGTGATGAGGGTGCAGAACAAAGTGTACTCTATAGGGAGAAGAAGTCCCCGGGCAAGGCAATCTAATGTAGTGAACCTTCTCCATGTAACTTAGTGAGAATTCCATTTCCAAATATCTGCTTCAGGGCATGATAACTATCCACAGTTAAGGGTCGGTAACTAACCTCATGTACTACTGGGCATGTTAATGCTAGACAACCCTGCTCGAGACTTGTCGAACGTGGTGGAATTCAATATTGGACGGACAGGACTGTCACCACCTACCGCCTACCACACAGCCCATGGGGACGAATGCAAACCCAGGAAAGCTATGTCTAAACACCACGTCTAAACATAGACTTTCATACCAGTTCTAGAATTGGTAAGCATAACAAGATAATGCTATGAAGCAATAAAAAGTTATGCACGAGGATCCCGCAGAATAAAAGGATAGAAATACTCACTTTATTACTTGGGCAAGAATTCTACTACATGTTACCCTGCCCCGAAGATGAGGGAGATTACTCACGTAGGAGCTTCAATCCCTGAGGCACAAGTTGAAGGAGCCAACATTCTGAACTCCTCCTCCAACACCTCTACCCTTCTACTTGGGTAAAACTTGGGACTAATGCTTATTTCTTCTCCATTCTTTCACTTCTGCCGAATTCCCCCTCTATTTATTGATGGCGAAGAATTGGTGGATACTTCAAGGTGGAGGAGAGTCGGTGGGCAAAATTTCACCAGCCGGGCGGCAGGCCACGCCGGCGGCCAGGCATGCTGGACGGCATGCACCACCGGGTGACAGGCCAGGGCGGGCGGCCGTTGGATGATGTCGGTTCCTGACCGCCTTCCCTCGGATGGCTCAGATTTGGTCCGGATGTTGGTTTTGGGTCGGTTTTCAACCGCCTTATCCACTTGGCATTGGTTGGCATGATGGGCCAAGTGGGCTGGACACCCTGGGAGGAAATTCCCAGGCCGGGCGGCGGGGTAGGCCGGGCGGCCTGGCATGCCGTCCGGTGGCCTAGGCCGGGCGGCGGCCTGTGCCGGCGGCAACCCCTTTTTGGTGTCGACCCCCTCCGGGTCATGTCTTCACTTGTCCAAGTTGTGCCACGTGGATGCCTCCTTTACTTCTTCACTTTTTACCCTCCTTAGTCCGGGGATGGAAAACGGCCTCATGATGGAGTGTTTTACAGGGTCGGCTGGGTCGGATTGGTTCAGCCGATGAGACTCTATTTTGACTAGTCGGGTGGCTGATTTCAGCCTAATATGACCTTGTCGGCTAGGTCCTGATTTCAGCTGTCACGACCCTGCCCGGGCCCTGATTTCTGCCAAATACGACCCCGTTGGCCGGCTGTTTTATGGCAGTATCGGCCAATGGGGCGTTTCTTCATGTTTTTACATAATTTTGGCCCTTTTGAATCTGCAAACACATATTTCACCAAAGCTTGTGGAACTTTATTAGTTTAAACAAATATTCATGAAATATTGGTCTTTACCTTGCATTTCCCGACCGGTTGGTGGCCGATATTGGGTTATAAGGGCCACCAACACCTCTCCAAGCTTAAACCTTTGCACGTCCCGAGCAAATTAAAACTTGGAAGCGATGGACCAGGAGTTGCTTCAATATTAGAGCCCTGCAAGGATCAAGTGCACAAACACATACTCCTACAACATAGGGGTAATGGTAAACCAGCACAAGTTGATCACTAAGTCATTCTCATTGTAAGTGAGGCTCTTAGGCATTTTATGACCTTGTCATGAGCGGTTGGAACTCAGAACAACTAGTTTAGATTTTGTCACTCAACCTCCTACATGATCACGAGTCCAAAGTTTTTGTAATGCTACATAAGATTGAAAATTTTCCCTCTTGGTGCAATCCTTCACTATGACTCTCATCTCTCAAAAAGTGTATTTCCTCACCCATTGCCCATCATACTCTATGAAATTTGACTTTATATGTGGAGCTTGGTAGGATGGCACATCTAGTATGCATGTTTCATTAAGTTAAGAGATGGTCCTAGCGAAAAGACTTTGCACTTTTTCATTTGAACCATTTGGAAATAATGCCCAGGGGAGAGGGAGAGAATGGACTCACGCGAAGGAGTGGACTAGCACAATAGCAAAAATCTTTATCAAAGATTGGATTTTTGTGCTAGAGTGAAAGGAAGGTCCTTTATTTTTGCTCGGTAAATTTAATGAACCTTGAAACTTGACATTTGTACATCTATGAGAGATGATAATTTTTTCTCATTTTGTTTTTCTTTCTTTCTTTTTCAGCTCTCATAGTGTAGGGAAGCTAGTTCAATGGTTCAAATATTTTTGCAAACTTTTTCTAAGCATTTATTTTGGGAGAACCAAAATCTTTCTTGTAAGATCAAGGTTTTCACAAAGGAGAGATATTTGGCTAACATGCTTGGTGAAGTGGATGCTTGAATCCAATGTGGAATTCGCATAACCAAGCATGATTATTTGAGAACTCAAAGATTACACAAAGGAAAATGATTGCCTTTGAAAGTGCAAGTCCCTCATAAGGATCAAATCCTAAACAAACTCAATGCATACATGGATGGCATAAAAGTGGGTTCATAATTAATATCTTGCCTTGGTAGGAATTTTTCTATCATAGGAAAGACATACACCAAGTAGGGGGGTTTTTATTGCAGCATGGTTTTGAAAGAAATCATTGGACTCTAATCATGAGGAGATCACAGACTCATCCAAAACATGTTATATCGTGAATTCCAACAACTAGACTTGGTGTTTATTAGCCATTTTGCACCCACTAAAACATAGAGAGACTAGCTTTGTCATCATGCCGGTCTACCATTGCCCACCAAAATGAAGAGTAGAGGTTGTATACCTGAGACTCATAGGGAGCTAACAGAGCAACTATTCATCATTTCCATAGCCAAGGTAGAGACTAAGTTCTCAAATTTTATTTGAAAAGGGAAATATTTTTATTATTTTTGGTTATGCAAATTTTTATGATTTTCTTTGAAAACTGAAAAAAAAGGTCTTTTAGGGTTTTCTTAAAACAACTCAACTAGAGAAAGGGGGAGAGAGGATAGAACAAGCGGCGCAACTTGGTTTGGGTACCTTCCCAAGCTTAGGTCTTTGCAAGACTTAAGCTTAGATGACTTTCACTGTGGCGGTTGATACTTCATGTTGAAGTGGCCGAACAGTTGGTCCATCATGGAGAGGTTTGTCCAAAGCTGTTCTGACGTTTGTTGCTGCCATTCTTAGTGATGAGGGTGCAGAACCAAGTGTACTCTATAGGGAGAAGAAGTCCCCGGGCCAGGCAATCTAATGTAGTGAACCTTCTCCAAGTAACTTCGTGAGAATTCTATTTCCAAATATCTGCTTCGGGGCACGGTAACAATCCATAGGTAAGGGTCGGTAACTAACCTCACGTACTAGTGGGCACGTTAACGCTAGACAACCCTGCTTGAGATTTTCCGAACATGGTGGAATTCAATATTGGATGGACAGGGCTGTCACCACCTGCCGCCTACCACACAGCCCGTGGGGACGAATGCGAACCCAGGAAAGCTAAGTCTAAACACCACGTCTAAACATAGACTTTCATACCAGTTCTAGAATTGGTAAGCATAACAAGATAATGCTACGAAGCAATAAAAAGTTATGCACGAGGATCCTACAGAATAAAAGGATACAAATACTCACTTTATTACTTGCGCAAGAATTCTACTACATGTTACCCGACCTCGAAGATGAGGGAGATTACTCACGTAGGAGCTTCAATCCCCGAGGCATAAGTTCAAGGAGCCAGCATTTTGAACTCCTCCTCCTACGCCTCTACTCTTCCACTTGGGTAAAGCTTGGGAATAATGCTTATTTCTTCTCCATTCTTTCACTTCTGCCAAATTCCCCCTCTATTTATGGGTGGCGAAGACTTGGTGGGTACTTCAAGGTGGAGGAGAGTCGGTGGGCAAAATTTCCCCCGCCGGGCGGCAGGCCACGCTAGGCGGCCGGGCATGCTGGGCGGCATGCACCGCCAGGCGGCAGGCCAGGCCGGGCGGCTGTTGGATGAAGTCGGTTCTCGACCGCCTTCCCTCGGATGGCTCAGATTTGGTCCGGATGATGGTTTTGGTTCGGTTTTCAACCGCCTTATCCACTTGGCATCAGTTGGCATGATGGGCCAAGTGGGCTGGACATCCCGGGAGGAAACTCCCAGGCCGGGCGGCTGGGTAGGCCGGGCGGCCAGGCTTGCCGGGCGGCGGCACCTTTGTGGTGCCGACCCCCTCCGGGTCATGTCTTCACATGTCCAAGTTGTGCCACATGGATGCCTCCTTTACTTCTTCACTTTTTACTCTCCTTAGTTGGGGGATGGAAAACGGCCTCATGATGGAGTGTTTTGCAGGGTCGGCTGCGTCGGATTGTTTCAGCCTGATGAGACTCTGTTTTGACTAGCCGGGTGGCTGATTTCAGCCTGATATGACCTTGTCGGCTAGGTCCAGATTTCAGCTGTCACGACGCTGCCCGGGCCCTTATTTCAGCCTCATACGACCCTGTCGGCCGGCTGTTTTATGGCAGTATCGGCTAACGGGGCGTTTCTTCATGGTTTTACATAATTTTGGCCCTTTTGAACCTGCAAACACATATTTCACCAAAGCTTGTGGAACTTTATTAGTTTAAACAAATATTCATGAAACTTTGGTCTTTACCTTGCATTTCCCAACCGGTTGGTGGCCGATATTGGGTTTTAAGGGCCACCAACAGTGGTTATTGTCATCAATCGCCAAGGCAACCATCATCCATATGATTTGTAATAGAGTTAACAGATGATTCCTACATAGACAACACTCATGTAGATATTAGCCCACAATTTCATAGTTGTCATCTATCACCAAAACATCCATACCTTAGGGACAATATTTTAGTGATTGATGACAACCACTACTTAATCAAAAACTTGATCAATAAACAATCGGGCTAAAAGAGCTACATAAAAATCGAGAGGAACCATAACAACATATGAGAGAAACGCATCTGGTCCTGCTCAATCAAACATCATCTAGAGATATAAGGAAAAGAGTGAAAAGCATACTCTAGGTGAAATGTGCATGCATGTCATGGCAATATATTAAAGGAAAGCATAAAGACATGCAGTGCAAGACATGAATAATGAAATGCAACAAGTTAGCAAAAAGCATATGAGTCAAGAACAAGCAATCATCATCATGATATCTTACACAGGCATACAAGATAATTAATGAATACAAGGCACTGCATATGAGAATAAACCAAGTGAGACTAAAATGAGTCAAACACAAGCGAAACAAAACCTTGACTCATCAAAATCCACGAACATCGAATAACTCCATCAAAATAAGATCCAAATGTATCTAACTACCAAAACTGATGTACACGTATGCTTATGTTCCCCCTAGATACAAGCTACTCTCGATCGCACAGGATCACACTCCCACTCCCCCTAGACCTAGGATCTTCATCTCCTTTGGCAACAAGCACCAAAAAAATGGAAAAGATGAACATATATGCACTCGTTGTCGAAGGAGGCACAGGCAAGGTGCAATGTCAGCGGGGGGAGCAGCGTCGACAGCGGCAATGGCGGGAGGAACGGGCGGTGTGTTCTGGACGAGAACTCGGCGTCAAGAGATGAACAGGGAAATGACCAAACTGGTCTGACCCTTTTGACCTAGTTCAAATAGACACCAACGGCCGAGATCAACAAGGACCCAATCAACGGTCATAGATCCAGAAATTATCGCACGATCAACCAGAGTGTTCGGACTGTACGGTCTCTAGATCGGACTATCCGGTCAGTTATTTGTCTGCTGGCCTTTGAGCAGACCGGACGGTACGGTCTCTAGGACCGGACTGTCTGGTCTCTATGACAAGACTCCCCCTAGACACTGTGCTCAGTGCCACTGACCGGGTTGTACGATCTAGTGATTGGACTGTACGATCACTACCAGAAATTTGCTGAATCAAGGAAATTCTCCATTTTCCAAGTGCACTCACTAAACACTCAAATAAACACTACACTTGGAATATAGAGGGAACTCTCAAACACACTTTTTCAAATAGTGGCACTCTATGGCCTTAGAATTTTTGCAAATGCCAAATGAAGAATCGAGCAAATAAGAACCAAGGAAAATAAGAACAAGATGGGTATGTATGAGCTTTAGTCCATGAACCGCGCGAGTAGATTTAACCTCAGAGTTCATAAGAGTTTGCTCAATGGGCATGAAGCACAATCCTTTCCTTTGGTCACACTTATGGAGATGTAATCTCATATAGAGCATGACACACAAATATCTCCAAGTGGGACAAGCCTCCTTTGTGTTTCCTATATGATGCATGGAACAAGCATTTTACATATGCAACAAAAGTAAACATTTCATGTGAATGCAAGCAATATTAAAAACAAGACACAAAGGAAACCTAACAATGTCAAGTTTGAACCCATCCCAAGCTTACTCACTATAAGCCATACCCTTGCCTTGAGAGCAGTCAAACCAACATCTCAAGCACTCCCCCTAGCTTATAGCTATCTTGGATGGGTTAGACATTGAATAATTTTTATGTGTTTTTCTTTTAGTTATTTACACATGCATGGATGCAAAGCATACTAGTCACAAAAGAGTCCTAATTAGCATGCAATGCAAGAGAAAGAAAAACACACTACAACTCTCAAGAACAAACATGGTTACCTCCCTCATGAGTAGATAGGTCGTCGAGGTCCATGTTACTTGTGATTGACTTCACATGATTTTCATGAAAGCGCTCTGTCCACCACCACCACCATCTAGGTCTTGTTCTTGGGCACCCACTTGTACGTGGCCAATCTCTCAAGATCAACAATGCACTTAGGCACCTATACGTCGCCTCTTCTTGTTTGGTGGTCCCATGGCCTTAGCTTTTACCTTGCCATCCTTGTTCCTAAAAAGCTTGAAATGTGTGTTCTCAACAAATTAGCGTGAGGCAAAACAATGGAACTTCTTACCATGGGACAATCCTTGGTGGTGTGGCCATCCTTGCAACACCTCTCACAATAGTAGTCATCGGCGAGAAGGGGTTTGATCCATGCGGGGATGGAGCCACTCGTCCCTATGATGTCGATGACGGCGGGATATGAGCCAAGTCCCCGATGGGAGACATTGTTCACAAGGTTTCTCCCAAGAATCTCCTTGTGGATGGCTCTACCACGTGTGAGCCTCTCAAAGCCGTCCATCACCATCTTCCTCTCTTCCTTGAGCTTGTGATATTCCTCCAAAATAAATGGCTCAAGAGAAGAAAGCTCGACCGAGGTGGTTAGTTCATTACACATAGTAGAAGCATCACTCTTAGATGAACTAGAGGAGGGAGAGGCAAGGTTCTCAACATTGATGGCCTCGTAAGTAATCTCAAGGGCCTTGTACTTCTCATAAAGCTTTACATGATCACCCTTGAGATTGTCATAACTCTTGTTTAGGGCCTCATGAGATATGACAAGGTCCTCGAGCTCACTCTCAAGGTCAACAACACGGTCCTTAGCCAACTTACACTATTTTCTTACCACATCCAATATTTTGGATTTCTAGAGGCCGATGTCGCAGGCTTGCTCAAGCATACTCCACAACTCGGCATACATGTGCTCCTTATCATCGCTATCATCAGTGCTCTCATCCTCACTCTCCCCAAGTTGGCTCGTGGCCATGAGGCACGTGGGAGGTGGAGGAAGAGCTTGTGGAAGTGTGGTCTTGATCATGGCTAGGCCGACCACTTCTTCATCACTTGAGAATGAGGACTCATCACTTGAGTTATCACTTGTCCATTCTCCAACAAGGGCCTTGCTAGAGAATTTCTTCTTATAGTCTTGAGCTTTGCCTTTTCCCTTGCTCTTGTCCTTGTTGAAGTGCCTTTATTTCTTGTGCTTGGCCTTGGGGTCTTCTTCTTCTTCACTTGATTCTTGTGACTTGAATGCTTCTTTCTTGGGCTTTGGGCACTCTCGGACAAAGTGATTCTTGTGACATGGAAGCAAACTTGTTCTTGAAGTCTTCATCTTCTTCATGAGAAGAGCCAAGTCCTCAGTCAAGTCACATTCATCATCATCTTCTTCATCATCATCCTCAATGATCACCTTCTTCTTGTTCTTCTTGCTCTTGCGAGATTCTTGCTTGTCGGCCGATAGAGTAAGGTTGGATGGTTGAGGATCATCCATCCCCAATTGGTAGCTCTCGAAGGCAGTGATCTTTCCAAGTACATCCTTTATGGTCTTGGTCTTGAGGTCACCTTGCAAGATGAAGGTGATGATGCACTCATACTTAGGGTCCTTTAATAGCCTCGAGAATCTTCTTATCACCTCAATAGGCTTCATCTTGTAATCATCTCCAAGCGCATTGATCTCCTCCACTAGTTCATGAAAATGAGAATAAACAGTGTTAGCTCTCTCATGTGGCAATCTAGTGCAGTTATCATACTTGTTCTTCAGCACATAGTATCTTTCCTCTTTGACATTACTGGTGCCCTCATGGAGCACTTGAATCTCAGTCCAGATACCATGTGTTGTGGAACTAGCGTCTAGCTGAGCATAAACATCCTTAGAGATGCAAGCAAACAGAGCATTCTTGGCCTTAGCATTATACTTAATATAATCAGGCTCAAGTAGGTTCACATCCGCATCAGACTCGTGAGTGACCGTCCATATCTCTAGATCAAGGGACTGCTGGTAAGCTCGCATGCGAGCCTTCCAATAAGCATAGTCCTCCCCATTGAATATGGGAACATTCCCCGCCTGTCTCGGCATCCTTACTCAAGGCGGTGAAGCCTTGTTGGCACTTCTTAACATCACACCAATATATTATCTTGTAACAATGCTCAAAGTGTTGATTGATGTTTGTTATGCTTTAAGAGAAGAGTGAACTAATCTACAAGCGCACGGAACATCTATTGTAACATTCCACCCAGGAGTATTCCAAGGTATTGTATTTATTTTCCTCAGGGAAGCAGGGCGTAAAAGTATCTTGGTTTAACAAAGATATGACTATAAGAGTTATACCAACTGACCAAAGACGGGGATAAAGATATTCAATGATAAATAGGCGAGCAGTGATACAGGAGAAATCCACTCTAAGATAAATAAAAGAGATTGATTAAGCTAGCCGGGAGGATAGCGAGTCTAAGTCTAAAATTCCTAAGATAAACTTTCCTAAATCTAGTCAAGCGTCATAATTCCTAGTTACTCGGGTTGAGCGCTTACACCAAATCCATGTTACAGCCTCAAGTCTTTCACCAATAAGCTTACTTTGGGGTAGGACAACGATCCACTAATAGGGTCGGTAACTAACCTCATGCACTAGTGGGCACGTTACCGCTAGACAACCCTGCTTGAGACTTCCCAAACGTGGTGAATTACTAAAGGGACGGACAGGACTGTCACCACCTGCCGCCTACCACACAGCCCGTGGGGACGAATGCAAATCCAGCTAGTGTTAACTTAGGCACCACGCCTATGCCTTCACTAGATATTCTTCCGTTGGCCTAGCGAAAGAATAGCCGAGGAATAACCAAGTCTAAGTTCTTTTTGAGAACTAAACTTAATTGAATCTGAGCCAGGAATCCGGTAAACTATGCTTCAAAGTTCTTTCCCGATAATTGTAACTTGAGGAAATTGACTAAGTAAAGATAAATACTTGACAAGATAAGTAAGGAAAAGATAATTGTATTTAATAAAAGATAAGTCTCACAAAAGGAGAAAAGATACAAGAGAGCTCATACCAAGACTCCGAGATGATTTCTGAAATCCTGAGCTAAGCTCCAGGCTAGACTCTAACTCCCGACTAACTAACCTACTCTACTAGTAAGAAAAGTAGTGGGAAATGGACTTCAATGTGCTTCACTTGTTTGCCTCCTTCATTTCTGCTGAATTCCCCCTCTATTTATAGGTGGCGAAGGCCTGGCCGGTACTTCAAGGTGGAGGAGTGTCGGTGGGCAAAAATTCCCCCGCCGGGCGAAAGCATTGGTCGGGCGGCCGCACATACCAGGCGGCGTGGCAGGCCGGGCGGCAGGGAGCACTGGGCGGCCCTTAGATTTGGTCAGTTTCCTACCGCCTTCCCTCAAATGGCTCAGATTAGGTCTGGATGACAGTTGTTGGGTCGGTTCCCGACCGCCTTATCCACTTGGTGTCGGTTGGCATAAGGGGCCGAGTGGGCTAGACACGCCGGGAGTAAAATCCTAGGCCGGGCGGCCTGGCAGGCCAGGCGGCGGCCTGTGCCGGGCGGCGGCCCCATCTGTTTGGTCCGGTGGTCGTCCGATCGGTCGATTAGGCTTCCAGCCTTCGTCCAGGTGATCACCTTGATTATCCAGCCTGGTGATGATTTTGGCCTCATACGACCCTGTTGGCCGGCTAATTTACGGTTGGATCGGCTGACGGGTCGTTTCTTCATGATTTTATATAATTTTGGCCCTTTGAACCTGCAAACACATATTACACTAAAACTCATGGAACTTCATTACTTTAAGCAAGTTTTTATTTAGACCTTAGTCTTTACCTTGCAATTCCCGACCGGTTGGTGGCTGATATTTGGTTTTAAGAGCCACCAACAAGACTCAAAGATGAGCACTTGGCTCTGATACCACTTGTAAGGACCAAAGGCTTACCAAGAGGGGGAGGGGTGAATCGGTAAGCCACTCACGAATCCAATCACTTCAATTTCCACTACTTGTGTCTAACAAGAGAAGCAACCTAAACAATTCTAGTAGGCCAAGACCCTACACATGCTAGTGTTCATGAAAAGAGAAAGCTTGGAAGCCAAACACACTAGCCTATGCAAGGTAGTAAAGAAAGGGTCAAGGAATGCCCATGTTTTTTCCCGAGGTCTCGGAAGGATGGTGCCTTCCCCTAATCCTCGTTTGACCACTCCCATCGGAGTTCCGGTCCCTCCCGCCACCAAGTGGAGTCCTCGCCCACGATCCCACAATTACTCCTAGAATAAAGACACAATGTTCGTCATTGCTGCTCAAAGCACAAGCTCGCCACCCTCAAGAACTTGCCGGACTCCCCGAGCCGACACGGACGCTCACTAGCGATGCCCCTTTCACCGGCAGGCTCAAACCATGTCCAAATGTTTTAAGGCCTTCACAACCGATCACGATAGGCTCGATCACCGACACCTAACCGGTCAAGGTCGCACCATATACCAAGAGTAACTGATGAGGACATCACTCCTAAGGATACATGCAACACTCCTCCGATTCTGGACTTGGAAGGTCCAATGACTAGAGCACGTGCACGACGACTAAATTTAGAGGTGAGCTCGTTCCTACATTCTTCATTATATGTCACTTTTGAGAATGGTTTGCTACCTAATGATTATATTGTAATTAGGAACCATGGAGAGGACCAGGAGATGATAGGAGAAGGACTTGGAGACATGGAGGACCTGCAAGGACATGGAAGCCAAGGTGCAGGCCCAACCAAAACCGACTTCGAGTCTGTTTTGGGCCTCAGGACCAGTCTGCACTAAAACGGAGGCCCAGGACGCATACATACTCGAATTTGGACGTTCTACATATGCACGGAAAGATAAGAAGAAGACCATTCCAATGACGCCAGTCTCATATCAAAATTTATCCAGAGTCATTGGGATCGTCAAAACAAGAGAGGGTCCAGAATCTGTTTCGGTGCTGCGTCGCCTGTTTTTGACCTTTGGGCTTTGTATCTAGTTGAGTCCAATTAGGGGCGCGTCCAGAGGGTCTTGCACGACCCTAGGGTATTCATATACAGCTGCAGCCGCACCATTAGGGTTCGGGTTTTGCTTAGATTATTCTGTTCATAACAGTTTCACCGTCATCACGGTTTGTGAGACCCCAACTTTGTGAGATTTATAATACATCTGCAATTATGTTGCCTTCTTATTTGTTCTTGCTTGTGTTCTTGATTCATAGGCAGGGATTAGCCTTCTTGGTGAGGTCTATCGTTTTAGGACGGTTGATAACCAGAGGAGACGTCGTGCTACGATTGCGGGGTTTAGAACATGTTGTTCTGAAGCCGGATCAATTTGTGTGTTGCCTCCAACCAAATCAACGTATCCCGAACCTTTCAGAAGATTAGGAACCCTTGTCCACATCAAGTGGTAATCAGATCTTCAGGTGCACCGTCAGGTTCACACTACCCTTAGTTAATTTCGTTTTGTGTTCATCCTATCATCCAAAGAAAAGCCAAAAAAAAATTTTCCTCTCCGCCCATAACCACGTGTTTAGCCTTTGCATATTTCAATTTCAGAGTCCATAGTGTTGAGTTTATGCCCTAGTTCTTGTTTAGTCGCTGATTTAGTTTGTTTTTTTGTCATCAGTAGTGTTTCCCTTGCAACCCTAGCCGCCATCCCCTTCACCATCCTCTGTTCTATCGGCTTTGTGTGCTAGGGTTGATTGATCGATACACCCACCCTAATCCCACCCTATACCCACCCTCAAACACCTCGGACCAATCCCCATAAATTCCACTTTCTGCTGCATCCACGCCGCCAAAAAAAATCTTACCCGATTCCAAACCGGACTTGGGTTTCTGGAAAACCGACTCCGACCCCCTCTGGAAAATCTGTCTGTGTTGGCTGAAATTTTTACAGGAGATTCTTGACTCAAAGTTGGGCATGTCCACACTCGGCTATGCCCTGTGTGCCCTCGCCAAAAAATTCAAAAAAAAACTGGAAAAATAAAGAGAAAATTGATTTAAGTTTAAACCCGACGTTTTCTGCAACTTCATGATTTTCTGTAGGCCACATCCTAGCTCTGTTTGAGCTGAAATTTTTTGTGGATTCTCCCCCATTGTTAGTGAGTTGGAGAAAAATATCAAAAAAATAAAATAATTAAAAAAGAAATTTGGGATTTCTACTAGTGCTACATCCTGCCTCGTGAAATTTCTGGATTTGGCTGTTTTGCACTTAGCCCCCTGTTATCACCTATGTGCCTTTGTCTCCTTGTTTCTACTTTGCTATCACTACTATTCCAGGACATACTTAGACCAGCAGCTAGGGACAAGTTACTTGGGCACTTATTCAGCTTTACTATCTATTTTTGATTTGTGTCCCACTCACATATATATATTTGGCCTTCCTAGCTCTACATATTTCTTCTGGACAGCACATAGGTTCTTTTGTGACCCTTGCAATCATGGAACACACCTCCCTGGTATCCTTTGCTTTGTTTTTCAGAACTTTGCAAGAGCTTTGTAAGGAGTTTCCTTTTGCTGTGTTGAGAGGCACCACTGCTTAGCTATTCTGTAGGGATAACCTTCACTGTTTGTTTCCTGTTTTGGTGTTTGTGATGGCAGGAACACAACGGAGAGATGGCTTCCCCCTCACAATTTGCTGAGTGCGTGAGCCAAGAGCAGCTCCAGAAGGCTTTGCAGGCCGCTCAGAGTGATTTGGCAGAGACGATCACCAGAGCCGTTACTGATGCGGTCAGCAAGCTTCACATCGGAGAAAGCATCGAGCAGTTGGAGAAGCGGGTCTCTAAGTTAACCGATCAAGTTGTCGCGTTGGAGACCGCCCTCAAGACCAATGATACAAACACTAATAACCACGATGTTGACGACGTCCATAATGAAGACACGGTGTATAAGGCTGATGGCACCGTGGATAGGTCAGCTACAAGGACCGCATGATTACGATGTCGTTTGCACCATAATACTCAAGGTATGGGTGGTTTCCATAACTACAATCATCGTCCACACGGTAACTATGCTCCAGATGACCCGTATGCTAAAATTAAGTTTTCAATTCCTTCGTTTTCGAGTCAGTATGATGGTGATGTTTATCTTGATTGGGAGATGACTATAGAACAAAAATTTAATGCCCACCTTGTTCCTGAACAATATAGAGTTAGACAAGCTACTAGTGAGTTTAAGGACTTTTCTATTGTTTGGTGGAGTGGTCTAGCTGCTGAAACTAATTTGCCTACTACTTGGGAAGAATTAAGGTAGCAATGCGTGATCGTTTTGTTCCTCCTTCTTTTTATAGAGAGATTTATAATAAACTACAGCGTTTAGAACAAGGAGATAAAACTGTTCAGGAGTACTTTAGTGAGCTTTAGAAGGGGTTTGATTCGTTGTGTTGTAGTTGAAAAAGTAGAGGATCAGATTTGTCGCTTTTATTCTGGTTCAAAAAAAGAAATTCATGACATCCTTGATTATAAAGAATATTATACCCTCACCCAGTGTTTCCAGTAGGCTATGCTTGTAGAGAAAGAATCACAGGGACTTTTCCAGGCTTTTGAGGAGTACAACAAGTCAAGGAACTCCTACCCCCCACGCTTGATGGGGACTTTGGGGCTGCCCAGGCCATCTTTCCGGCCGCCCCCACCAGCAGCTACCAAGGGAACCAGTATTATTTCTATAGCCCCAAGATCAGCCCCTGCACCTTCTATGCGCTCAGGTAAAACTTCTGTGCAGGTACCAGCTAGTAGTGCCTCCTCTGTTGCTTCGATCGGGCGCACTACAGGGATTCAGTGCCACCGCTGCCATGGACTTGGTCATGTGCAGAAAGATTGTCCAAGTAGGCGGGCATATGTGGCGACAGACGATGGCGGTTACATGAGCACCTCCGATGTGGAGGATGAGGAGGAGGACGTCGCTGCCACCAGAAGTGACCTCGTCCTTGGAGGTGGAGACACCACGGGATACATGAACATTATTGTTCAACGTGTCCTTAGCACACAAGTTCATCAGCCCGAGATGATGCAGCGCCACAACTTGTTCCAGATTTTCTTCGTCATCAAGAACTGGCGAGCACGTGTCATCATTGATGGAGGGAGCTGCAATAACTTGGTGAGTTCTGATGTGGTCAACAAGCTTGCTTTGACCACACGCCCACATCCACATCCGTACTACATTCAGTGGTTAAACGACTCTGGAAAAGCTAAGGTAATACAAACTTGCAGAGTTTCTTTTTCCATTGGTTCTTATGTGGATTCTGTTGATTGTGATGTCGTACCCATGCAAGCATGTTCACTTTTATTGGGTAGACCTTGGGAATTTGATAATGATGTTGTACACCATGGTAGAAGTAATAAGTACACTTTTATGCATAAAGGAACTAAAATTACTTTGTTACTAATGACCCCTGCTGAAATTGTACAAACTGATTTAGAAAGAGCTGCTAGTTTGAAAAATAAAGGTCCTAAAATTCAACAACCTGTTAATTCTAATTCTACACCTAGTAATGTCAATGATTCTTCAAGTTCTAAGGGTGCTGGAATTAAATTACAAGGTCATTCATGTCTTGCAACAAAATCTAAGCTTTCTGAAATTTCTGATAATGATGATATTTTCTATGCTTTGATATGCAAAGAAGTTTTGTTTTCGCTTGATGATATTGCTTCTAGTGCTTTGTCTCCTGCTATCACTAACCTTTTGCAAGAGTATGAGGATGTTTTTCCAGCTGAGATACCCCCGGGATTGCCACCTTTGAGAGGGATTGAGCATCAAATTGATTTGATTCCGGTTGCTACTTTGCCAAACCGTGCTGCTTATAGGACCAACCCTGAGGAGACTAAGGAGATACACCGACAAGTTCAAGACCTTTTGGATCATGGGTATGTTCGCGAATCACTTAGTCCTTGTCCTGTTCCTATACTTTTGGTTCCTAAGAAAGATGGTACTTGACGTATGTGTGTAGATTGCAGAGCCATTAATAATATTACTATTAGGTATCATCATCCTATTCCTAGGCTAGACGACATGCTTGATGAGTTATGTGGTGCTATAATTTTTACTAAAATTGATTTGCGTTGTGGCTACCATCAAATTAGAATAAAACTTGGAGACGAATGGAAAACAACTTTCAAAACCAAATTTGGGTTATATGAGTGGTTAGTAATGCCTTTTGGTTTAACTAATGCACCTAGTACTTTCATGCGCTTGATGAATGAAGTTTTAAGAGCTTTCATTGGCAAATTTGTGGTAGTTTACTTTGATGATATATTGATTAATAGCAAATCCATAGATGAACATATGAATCATTTGCGTGTTATTTTTGATGCTTTACGAGATGCACGTTTATTTGGTAACCTTGAGAAGTGCACCTTTTGCACGAATCGAGTCTCTTTTCTTGGCTATGTTGTGACTCCACAGGGAATTGAGGTGGATGAGGCGAAGATTGAAGCCATAAAGAGCTGGCCTGTACCAAAAACTATCACATAGGTGAGGAGTTTTCTTGGTCTTGCAGGTTTCTACCGCCGCTTTGTCAAAGATTTTAGCACCATTGCTGCACCTTTGCATGAGTTGACAAAGAAGGGCGTTGATTTCCATTGGGGTAAGGTACATGATGAGTCTTTTGATGCTTTGAAGGATAAACTTACACATGCACCATTGCTGCAATTACCTAATTTTGATAAGATTTTTGAGCTTGAATGTGATGCTAGTGGTATAGCATTGGTGGTGTTTTGATGCAAGATAGTAAACCTATTGCATACTTTAGTGAGAAAATTACTGGGCCTGTTTTTAATTACTCCATGTATGATAAGGAATTGTATGCACTTGTACGTTGTTTAGAGATGTGGTATCATTATTTATTGCCCAAAGAATTTGTTATTCATTCTGATCATGAATCACTTAAGTATATTCGTTCTCAATGTAATTTGAACCATAGACATGCTAAATGGATTGAGTTTATTGAGTCTTTTCCTTACATTATTAAACATAAGAAAGGGAAGAATAATGTGATCGCTAATGCTTTATCTAGGCGCTATACTTTATTGTCTCAACTTGATTGTAGAATTTTTGGACTTAAGGCAATTAAAGAACAATATGCTGCTGATGTTGATTTTAAAGATGTATTGCTGCATTGTAAAGAAGGTCGTGCATGGAACAAATTTGTGTTGACTGATGGCTTCTTGTTTAGAGCTAACCGCCTATGCATTCTAGTTGGTTCTGTTCATCTTTTGTTGTTACAGGAGGCGCATGGAGGTGGATTGATGGGTCATTTTGGTGCCAAGAAGACGGAGGATATTTTGGCCACACAGTTCTTTTGGCCAAGGATGAGGAAAGATGTTGAGCGCTTTGTTGCTCGCTGCACTACATGTCAAAAAGCTAAGCCTCGCTTGAATCCGCATGGTTTATACATGCCACTTCCTGTTCCTTCTATTCCTTGGGTGGATATTTCTATGGACTTTGTTTTAGGACTGCCTAGGGCTAAGAGGGGGAGTGATAGTATTTTTGTTGTTGTGGATAGATTTTCAAAGATGGCACACTTTATACCATGTCATAAGACTGATGATTCTAGTTATATTGCTGTCCTCTTTTTCAAAGAAATTGTACGTTTGCATGGTATGCCTTCTACTATTGTTTTAAATCATGATGCAAAATTCTTGAGTCACTTTTGGCGCACGCTTTGGAATAAGTTGGGTACAAAGTTGTTGTTTTCTACAACTTGTCACCCACAAACTGATGGACAAACTGAGGTGGTGAACCGCACTTTGGGTACTATGTTGAGAGCTATTTTGAAGAAAAATTTGAAGCAATGGGAAGAATGTTTGCCTCATGTTGAGTTTGCATATAATCGGGCAACACATTCTACTACCAAGGTAAGTCCTTTCAAGGTAGTGTATAGTTTTGATCCCCGTACTCCACTTGATATACTTCCTTTACCTATTCATCAGAGAGTTCATGTTGATGTAAGTCCTTTCAAGGAGCGTGCTGAATTTATTTTGAAAATGCATGATACCACTAGACTTAGCATTGAAAAGATGAATGAAAAGTATAAAATTGCTGGTAGTAAAGGTAGAAAAGAAGTAAAACTTGATGTAGGAGATTTAGTATGGTTACACTTGAGAAAGGATAGATTTCCAGATTTGAGAAAGTCTAAATTAATGCCTAGAGCTGATGGTCCTTTCAAAATAATTGAGAAGATTAATGACAATGCATACAAACTTGAGTTGCCTCCCGAGTTCGGGGTTAGTCCTACTTTTAACATTTCAGATTTGAAACCATACTTGGGAGAAGAGGATGAGCTTGAGTCGTGGACGACTCCACTTCAAGAGGGGGAGGATGATGAGGACATCACTCCTAAGCATACATGCAACACTCCTCCAATTCTGGACTTGCAAGCTCCAATGACTAGAGCTCGTGCACGACGACTAAATTTAGAGGTGAGCTCGTTCCTACATTCTTCATTATATGTCACTTTCGAGAATGGTTTGCTACCTAATAATTATATTGTAATTAGTAACCATGGAGAGGACCAGGAGATGATGGGAGAAGGACTTGGAGACGTGGAGGACCAGCAAGCACATGGAAGCCAAGGTGGAGGCCCAACCAAAACCGACTTCGAGTCTGTTTTGGGGCTTAGGACCAGTCCGCACTAAAATGGAGGCCCAGGACGCATACGGACTCGGATTTGGACGTTCTACATATGCACGGAAAGATAACAAGAAGACCTTTCCAATGCTACCGGTTTCATATCAAAATTCATCCGGAGTCATCAGGAATCGTCGAAACCAGAGAGGGTCCAGAATCTGTTTTGGTGCTACGTCGCCTGTTTTTGGCCTTTGGGCTTTGTATCTAGTTGAGCCTAATTAGGGGAGCGTCCAGACGGTCTTGCACGACCCTAGGGCCTTCATATATAGCCGCCACCGCACCATTAGGGTTCGGGTTTTTCTTAGATTATTCTGTTCGTAATAGTTTCGCCGTCATCACGGTTTATGAGACCCCAACTCCGTGAGATTCATAATGCATCTGCAATTGTGTTGCCTTCTTCTTTGTTCTTGCTTGTGTTCTTGATTTGCAGGCAGGGATTAGCCTTCTCGTTGAGGTCAATCATTTTAGGACGGTTGATAACCAGAGGAGACGTCGTGCTGCAATTGTGGGGTTTACAACGTGCTGTTCTGAAGCCGGATTGATTTGTGTGTCGCCTCCGACCAAATCAACGTATCCAGAACCTTTTGGAAGATCAGGAACCCTTGTCCACATCAGTAAAAATCTAGATCACACCCTCAAGGAAACCCTAGTCTTAGATGTGCAAGATGCTCAAGTTACTCTCCTCTAGCCTCTCAAGATATGCAATATCTCCTCCTAGTGCTCTCCTCTTTTCCTCTTGGACCTAAACAAATGCTGTCAGGTATTCCACTGGCCAAGAGAGGTTCCCAAAGACCCCAACAACGAAGTTATATAAGCTCCCAACCTCAAACTAGTCATTGCTTCACAAAATCAGCTTTCTGGACCTACTGACCGGACAGTCTGGTCATTGCCTGACTGTACAGTCCGGTCACTGAGGCACTGTCTACAAAACCTATACTGACTAGACCTTCCTGTCAGTTGACCGGACCGTCTGGTCCGTTTCTCTCTCCAGTCCAGAAACATTTCACATCGAAGCCTTCTCTCTTCCCTATGCAATCCCTACTGACTGGACCATCCGGTCAGCAGATCAGACCGTCCGGTCTATACAGGATCTACCATAGACATACTCCTCACTGTAAGTCCCAGACAACTCCCCATAGTGATAGTACAATCGGGTCTCAACTGACCCCTTTGTCCGATCTCTATGTCCAGAAGCTAAAACTTGTCGTCCTCACTTGACTTTGTTTCCTGGCTTCTCCGGACAGCTCCTTGGCTCCTCCACTGTCACCTAGTGCCTGTGATTTCGTCGAGCATCCTTGCACATCACCGACTAGACATGACCTAAGAGAATGATCTAGACCCCCTTGATAGTCTAGTTATTTCTTTGGACTCAAAGCCCTAACAACTAGGCAAGTGTACCCAACACTTGCAGCATAGCTTGTTCTCTACTTTGATCCATCTCCATCAACCCTTGGACCCCATCAAGTTTACAAGCCTTCATGCTTGTGGTCATTGTCATCAATCGCCAAGGCAGCCATCATCCATACGATTTGTAATAGAGTTAAGAGATGATTCCTACATAGACAACACTCATGTAGATATTAGCCCACAATTTTATAGTTGTCATCTATCACCAAAACATCCATACCTTGGGGATCCAATCATCAATGGTCATGAAGCTTACAACCACCCTGATGACTTAGATGGCGGAGCTCACCAAAGGATAGACTGGTCAGCAGGTAGGAGTCCCCATACTACCACAATTCCAGCAGCTTCCGACTCAGGCAGGCCCCTTCACTGCTATGATGACAGCTCAGTCTAGCAGGTTGTTACCGATAGGGGGAGCATGACAGACTTTCTCTGTAGTGACTCAGCTCTCCCCCTTGTTAGGATTCTTAGTTTCTGCGTTGTTCTTTTCACCTGCACAGTCTGAGAAACCATGTGGATATCTGCCATGGTTTGCAATATGTTATGAGTAATTGACATTGGTTGAGTTTGGTGTTTGAGTTGAAATGCGGGAATTTGGTGATTGCATGAGTTTGTGCATGTCATGGTTTTGACTAACCGAAGTTGGTGAAAGTATTGGTGAAGTTGCAGGAAATGGGAAATATGTTTGCTTGTCTCATGATGTGTAGGTCAATGGATTCGATTTGGCGGTCAACAGCGAGAGGATCGGGCACAAGTAGGGGACTTGGGGCCGGACGATCGGGATGCCGGGTGAAGTCAAGGGTGATCCACACCGTAAATGTGGAGGGGCAAGAAGCACGGACGGTTTCACAGTTGAGCCTTAAAACCGTGGTGGTGATGAAGACGGTGTGTTTACCAAGTCAAGGCAAGCGGGATGCCAGTGCAAGTGACAAGAGGGCCCGATGGACAGGGATCAGGAGAGACTTGCCGGTGGTCAGGATCACGGGACAAGGTGACACGCGTCGACACCGAGAAGTCACGCTTTCAGAAGCGTGCAAGGCGATTTCCCAGTTTGGGCCTCAAAACCAGTGGCGGCGATTGGAGGTGCACGTGGCACCATCGCGGAGGTTGCATCGAGGCGAAGAAAAGTTGTGAAGGGCTCAATGGCGTTCGGGTGATGAAGAAAAAGATGGACGGTTGTGCCCCTAGTGGTAGGTGATAGTGTATTATAGGTAAGGGGTAGGATGGTCTTTAGGATATCCCCTAGGCCTATATAAGGAAAGGTGTAGCTGGTGGGAGAGTTGCCTCTTCCCATTAGCCTTGTGTTAGGTGTTCATTTCAAAGTGCTAGGAGAGGTCTTTGAGAAACCATGTGGATATGTGCCATGGTTTTCTATATTTGTGATGAGTAATTGACTTGAGCGGATTTGGTGTTTGAGTTGAAATGCGGGAATCCAGGGATTGCATGGGATTGCATAACATGGTTATGACTAATCAGAGTTGGTGGAGATATTGGTGGTACCGCAGGAGATGGGAAATGTGTTTGCTTGTCTCATGATGTGTAGGTCATTGGAGTCGACATGGCAGTCAACGGCGAGGGGATCGAGCACAAGTAGGGGACTTGGGGCCAGACGATCGGGATGCCGGGTGAAGTCAAGGGTGATCCACACCGTACACGTAGAGAGGCAAGAAGCACGGACGGTTTCGCGGTTGAGCCTCAAAATCATGGTGGTGATGAAGATGGTGTGTTGACCAAGTCAAAGCGAACGGGATGCCGGTGCAAGTGACAAGGGTGCCCGATGGACATGGACTGGGAGAGACTTGCCGGTGGTCAGGATTGCGGGACAAGGTGACACGCATCGACATCGAGAAGTCATGCTTTGAGAAGCGTGCAAGGTGGTTTCCCGGTTTGGGCCTCAAAACTAGTGGCGGTGGTTGGTGGTGCACGTGAAACCATCACGGAGCTTGCTTCGAGATGAAGCAAAGACGTGAAGCGTCCGATGGCATTCGGGCGATGAGGAAAAAGATGGATGGTTATGCCCCCGGTGGTAGGTGGGTGTGTTATGTAGGTCAAGGGTAGAGTGGTCATGTGGACAGTAGACCCTAGGCCTATATATGGAGAGGTGTGGCTAGTGGGAGAGGTGCCTCTCTTTCCATTAGCCTTGTGTTAGGACTCTTCAAAGTGCTAGGAGAGGACTTCATGTGAGTGGAGAGTAGTGGGTGTGTGAGAGACATCTCTTGCTCTTCCAAATAGTGGGAGGAAGAGGGTGGCTTCCTAGCCTTGTACCTATGGATCTTGTAAGCACCTTTCTATGATATGAGAAGTATTTTCGTGCTCAAGATTTTCCTCTTCACTTGAATCCCGAAATTCCCTTTTTCCTATTTTTGGACCTATTTTCGTGGTGATTTTCGATCTCACTTTTGGACAGATGTTTGGCCTGGATTTCTTGAGAAACTTGTTGCCAGGATGAGCTAGGATAATCCTCTATGGATCCTTGATGGAGTTATTGGCTCTAGCACCTTCGATTTGAAGGATTTCTCAAGTTTCCCCTTTTTGGTGTTCTTGGCACAAGATCTGAAATTCGTGATGATTCCTTGAGCCAATTGAGATGATCTCCTAGGATTTGGGTCATGATGTGATGAGGATTCACTAGTCCAGAAATTGTATCATTTGGAGTTTGTTTGATTGAGTTTTGGAGAAGATTGGAGAAGATGCCGAGAGTTTTTCTGTTCTGTCGGGGGTCGACCGGCACTTCCAATGACCAGGACCGGCACTGCCGATTGGTCTAGTCTGTAGGTTCTAGTGAGACTGCATCCCGCACAGGCACTGCCGATAGGTGGGACTAGCACTGTCGGTGACGCGCACCAGCACTGCCAATGGCAGGGATCGGCACTGCCGATGAGTGTTCAGTTCTGGACTGTTGAGCATTTCGTCTTCCCTTTTTGTTTCCGTTGTGTTTCTTTGTTGTGATTAATCCTCCTAGGGCTAATACACCACGAGTTGGTGTGTGTAGTCTAGGTGATCGGTTCGGAGGTTGGCTTCGGTTGTTTTTGGGATATAGGCCAACTTGTCTTGGAGAATTTTGAGTGGCTCGCTTTCACCCCCCCCCCCCCCCCGTCGCCTTCTCGGTCCTTCAATTGGTATCAAAGCCGGTTTGATCACTAGTTGACCTTCACCGGCTTTGTGATCCGAAGGCGACATGGAGAAGCGTGCTGTCAAGCTATGGATGTTCGATGGAGAGGACTTCCCCTACTGGAAGTCACGGACCAAGGCGTATCTTCTGAGTCAAGGACGTGTAATTTGGGAGATTGTTGATCAAGAGTATGCTATACCACAAGACCTGAACACTGCTTCTGCAGGTGAGTTAGTCAGATATGACAACAACTCCAAAGCTGTCAATATTCTGCTCTCTGCACTTGGTAGGAGTGAACATGATAGGGCTGCACACCTTGACACTGCTCATGCTATTTGGGTTAAGCTCTGCACTTACCATGAGGGTACCAACCAGGTCAAGTCTATGCATAAGGATTCTTACAATAGACAGTACCAAACCTTTGCTCAAAAACCGGGCGAGTCACTAGATGACACTTTTCGTAGGTTTGAGGCAATTGTGTGCAACTTGCGGGCTTGTGGCACCCTTGTGTACAATGACAATGATAGAGCTAAGCAACTGCTGTATTCACTTGATGAAAATGTTTGGGGGGTTAAAATTGCTGCTCTAGAAGAAACTGCTGACTTCAACACCTTAAACTATGAGCAACTGTATAGCAAGCTGAAATCTCATGAACTGTCTAGGAAATCCTGTCCGAATCTTGCTATCTTGCTTCTAGCATGGCTTTGTTTTCTAGCTCTCAGAAGGTTAGTCACAGTGATGCTTCTTATGGAACTAACCGCTCACTTGACAAGTCTTCCTTGGAGTTTGCTTTATCTTCTCTTGTTGCAGCTTCCGATGAACAGATGGAGTGCATTCCTGACGAGGAGCTGTCCTTTCTCACAAGGAAGTTCAGGAGGTTCTACAACAACCAGAAGGAGAGAAGAGGAGGTGGTTCAAGAACCTGCTTCGAGTGCGGTGACCCGGGACACTTCATCGTTGATTGTCCCAAGAAGATGAAGAAGGCCGGGTACCGCGACAACAACACTGAAGACTTCAAGCAGAAGAAGAACCGCTTCTACAAGAAGGGCAAGAACTCCAAGAAGTTCGCCAAGGCCATTGCACGCGCCTGTCTTGCCGCCTTGAGTGATGTTGACCTCACATCAAGCGAAGGCCTTACAAGCTCGGAGGAGGAGGTTGAAAAGCCATGAGTCAAGAGGAAGGATGACTTCACCGGGCTTTGCTTCATGTCAAAGAACGACCACGACACCGACTCTGGATCCGACTTCGACCCAAGCGAGGTACCTCCCACTCTTGATGAGCTCTCTTCTGAACTTGATCATTTGCGCGATGTTTTGCTTTTGCAAGATGATAAGCTTCACAGTGCTGTTCGTGAGAGCAGAGAGCTTAAGTCTAAGTTGGAGAGTGCTGATTTTGAAATTGCTTCGCTTAGGTCTAAGCTTGCTAAGGATGACATGGTTGTAGAGTGTGAGTCTTGTCAAGTTGTGATGAGTGATCTTGCACAGAGGGAAAGTGTGCATGCTCAAGTTGCCAGTCAGCTTGAGAGTGCCCTCAAGGAGCTTGATGGGTTCAAAGCTAGACCAACTCTTTTGGGTGCATGTCAGAAGTGCCCCAAGCTCACAAATGAGTTGGAAGCTCAGTTCCTCAAAGTCAAAGAGCTTGAGTCCAAGTTGCTTCATGAGACTCGCTTGAAAGTTCTTCCACATCCGTGTGAAGTGTGTGTCACCCTCATGGACAAGCTAGTAATCACTAGGGAGGAAAACAAAGTCCTAGTTCATGAAAATAACTATCTTGTTTCTAGGCTCCAGAGAACCCTAGTGAGTGAGGAAAAGATTGAGAGTGATTTGGCAAGAGTGAAGGAGAGTGCTTCTAGGTCAACCTATAACTTGGGCTTGGGATTTGAGAGGTGTGACAAGGAGAGTGAGAATGTGGGTAAGTTTGACCCTAGCTCCAGCTACAAGGATGAGGTAAACACCATCAAACCCACTGACACATACTATCCACCCAATCCAAAAACCTCCTTCAACCCAAAGCAAACAGAGAAGCCAAAACCCAAACCTGCAATGCAAACCAAGCCTAAACCTAAGGGTGTCTACATTTGTATTTTTTGTGGTCGCAAAGGCCATTTGGATGAATTCTGTTATAGGCGTAAGAGGATTGAGTGGAAGCAAGCTGAGTTGACTAGGGATGCTTTTTATGATGATTTTGTTGACTTTCAGCCTCGCTCTTTTTCTCGTGCCTATCGTGGACAAGGTCATTCCTCATATGGCTTTGATTCACGAAACAGAGGCTTTGCGCAGCAGCGCTTTGGCGCCCCATGTTTTCCCTATCGTGGTGAGCGTCATTCGCGTGGATTTGGCCTTCACATTGATGATTTCTATCCTCACAACCCAAGGTTTGAGTCGAGACGCTTTGACAGGCCACGTTTTCCCCATCGTGGTTCTCGTCCTATGCGTTCAAATGACAATGTGCAAAGAGCTGTGATGACTACTACCGGTCGTATGGTTAAGTACTGGATTCCTAAATCTGTTTTGACTAACCCTAGCACTGAGCCATCGACTTTTCCTTCTCGTTCCTTGTAGGCAGCAGGTGGAGGCTTGGAGAACAAATGGTTGATGGACTCTGGGTGTTCGCGCCACATGACCGGAGATGCAAAGTGGTTCTCCAGCCTCACTCCCCTGAAGCGGCGGGAGTATGTGACCTTTGGAGATGACAAGAGAGGGAGACTGAAGGCAAGAGGCGTGCTAAAGGTAAATGAAAAATTCACTCTCAAGGATGTTGGTTTGGTTGAGTATCTCAAGTATAATCTCCTCTCTGTCTCTCAGCTTCTTGATGTTGGTTTGGAAGTGCGCTTTAAGTCGAAGGCTTCTTGTGTTCTTGATTCGAGTGGTTCCTTGGTTTGTGGGATTTCTCGTATTGGTAGAGTTTTTCAGGCTCATTTTTCTGGTTCTCCTGGTTCTCACAAGTGCTTGTTTGCTCAATCTTCTTCTGAGCTCTGGAAATGGCATAGGAGACTGGGTCACATGAGCTTTGACTTGCTATGTCGCTTGAGTGGCCTAGGTTTGATCCGACGATTGCCTAAGCTCAAATTTGACAAGGATTTGGTTTGTGCTTTGTGTCGTCATGGGAAAATGATTGCCGCTTCTCATCCACCAATTAATTTGGTGATGACTGAACGCCCTAGAGAGTTGCTTCATATGGACACTGTTGGTCCTTCTCGGGTTCGTTCGGCGGGTGGGAAGTGGTATGTTCTTGTGATTGTTGACGACTATTCTCGCTACTCTTGGGTTTACTTTCTTGAGAGCAAGGATGAAGTGTTTCATCACTTTCAGATCTTAGCTTTGAGGTTGTTCAATGAACTCCCTGATGCATTACGAGCAATTCGCAGTGATAATGGCACCGAGTTGAAGAACTCCTCCTTTGATGCTTTCTATCTTGAGCATGGTATTGAGCATCAGTTTTCAGCACCTCGTGTTCCCCAGCAGAACGGTGTGGTTGAAAGAAAGAATAGAACTTTAGTAGAGATGGCCCGGACGATGCTCGATGAGCATAGGATTTCGAGGCGGTTCTGGGCTGAGGCCATTAGCACTGCTTGCTATGTTTCCAATCGGATTTTCCTGCACTCAATTCTTAACGTGACTTCTTATGAGCTGCGTTTTGGGAGAAAGCCCTCGGTTTCTCATTTGTGTGCCTTTGGTTGCAAGTTCTTTATTCTCAAGCGTGGCAATCTTGATAAGTTTGAGTCAAGGTCTTCCGATGGAATATTTCTTGGTTACTCTCTTCATGGTCATTCCTACAAAGTTTTTAATTTGGAGACTAACACCATTGTAGAATCCTGCAATGTAACCTTTGATGAATCAAACTCTTGTGCAAGGAATGTGATTGAGTCTGCAGGTGACAAGGAGATGAAGGAGAGCACCTTTGTAGAAGAGGACCTACAGGGCTTTGATGATGATGATGATGATTCACTTCATCTCTCATCTGAGCTTGTTCCTGCTGCTACCACTACTCCAGCAGAGGGTCCAGAAGCTTCTACATCGACTTCAGCGGCTATCGAGCGAGCTCCAGTTGTGGTTGAGGGGGAGGTACACTCTGAGAGAGAGGCTCCTCACAACATTCAGCATCGAAACCCACCTCAACAGATGATCGGTAATCTCTATGAGAGGACAACAAGGTCAAGGTCTGCATATCTTGCTTGCTTTATTAATTCTCTCTTTGTTGCAACCTTTGAACCCTGGGATGTTGGACACGCACTATCTGATGAATTGGGTTAATGCCATGCATGAGGAGTTGGAAAACTTTGAGAGAAACAAAGTCTGGACCCTTGTAGAGCCTCCCAAAAATGTCAATGTCATAGGAACCAAGTGGGTGTTCAAAAACAAACATGGGGAGGATGGTGAGGTTGTGAGAAACAAGGCTAGGCTAGTTGCTCAAGGTTTTAGCCAAGTGGAGGGCTTAGATTATGGTGAGACCTTTGCTCCTGTTGCTCGCATATAGGCCATTAGGATCTTGCTTGTATTTGCTGCCTCCAAGGGCATTAGACTTTATCAAATGGATGTCAAGAGTGCCTTCCTAAATGGTTTCATAGAGGAAGAAGTGTATGTGAGGCAACCCCCTAGCTTTGAGCACCACAAATACCCAAACCGTGTGTACAAGCTTCAGAAGGCTTTGTACGGGCTAAAGCAAGCACCTAGGGCATGGTATGCTAGGCTTAAGACCTTCTTGCTAGAGCGTGGGTATGTCATGGGGTGTGTTGATAAAACCTTATTTACTCTAAAGCATGGCAATGACTTTCTAATGGTTTAGATTTACGTGGATGATATCATCATTGGTGGTTCCTCTCATGCTCTTGTGTCCAGGTTTCAAGAAGCTATGGAAAGTGAATTTCAGATGTCGATGATGGGAGAGCTCACCTTCTTTCTTGGGCCTCAAATCAAGCAGTGCAAGCAAGGCACTTTCATACATCAAGCCAAGTACATGAAGGATCTCCTGAAGAAGTTCGACATGGTCAATGTGAAGCCGTTGTCTACACTAATATCCACTACAACGGCTCTTGACCCTGATGAAGACTGTGAAGCAATGGATCAAAGGGAGTACAGGAGCATGATTGGCTCCCTCTTGTACCTGACAGCAACAAGACCCGACATACACTTTGCGGTGTGTCTTTATATTCGGTTTCAAGCTTCCCGAAGGGTGACTCATTGCAAGGCTGTCAAGCGCATCTTCACGTATCTCAAATACACCCTTGAGTTTGGTCTTTGGTACTCTGTATCTTCATCTCTTGATCTCATTGGGTATTCGGATACGGACTTTGCTGGGTGTAGAATTGATAGGAAGAGCACTTCTAGTACTTGCCATTTCTTGGGTACTTCTTTGATCTGTTGGTCTTCTCGTAAGCAGTCGAGTGTTGCCCTATCCACCACAGAGGCAGAGTATGTAGCTGCTGCTAGCTGTTGCTCGCAAATCCTATGGATTGTGTCTACCATGAGAGACTATGGGTTGACTTTTAAGGGTGTTCCACTCATGTGTGATAACTCCAGTGCCATATGCCTAGCCAAAAACCCAGTCCAACATGGTAAGGTCAAACACATCAATGTGCGATTCCACTTCCTGAGAGACAATGTTGAGAAAGGGGATGTTGAGCTCATATACATTGATACCAAAAACCAACTAGCTGATATCCTCACCAAGCCCCTAGATGCTTCGAGACATGCTTTTCTTCGGGGGGAACTTGGTGTTTGTCATACTTATGGCATCATTTGAGGGGGAGTTGGTGTTCACTTGTATATATGTATCTTACCATTTTCGCTTTGCATCTCATATGTAATATATGCATTGGTAGATGAGCTTTGATTCTTATGCTTTCTTGCATTTCTCCTTGCTATGATTGAGCTTGAGCTAAGTTGGGTGGATGTGATGGTAATCTCTCATGTTTAGATTTTCTAGATGGCCTGTTATAAACTCATGTGAGCAACTTGCTAATCTTAAAGGTAAAATGAGCTTCTTGTGAACCTTATGATCTAATCTTGCTAAAACTTGCTCACCATGTGTATAATTGTTTGTATCCTTGTTGAAACTTGCGTTGAGGCTAGTCTAGAGGATGTCATGGCTTCGGCACCTTGCGTTTGCAAATTTGAAGCCTTTGCAAACGTTTAGCTCATGATGTAACATTGTGGGAACATGTGTTCCTTTTGCCGCAAAGGCATCCTCTTTTGTCTTGTGCATAATCCTGAAAAATCTGCTAAATGCTTTGATCAAGAATTACTCAATAATGCTAAATCCAAACATTGTGACTTGAAGCCTCGGGGTGTTTGCCGTACCCAGTCGTGTGACCCTCCGCATGGATAAGAGGACACATGAGGATAAACAATCATCACTTGATCAACTGAGTCTCTGTTGCATATGTGAGCGTTTATAGGGCTCATTTTCTGCGAGTGCTTGTTGCCCTTGTTGATATTGAAACTGGCTAGATTCTTATGATTCACTTGGTGCTTGTTTTGCCTTGGATGAGAGTACTTACACATGTGGTGACAGATTTTCTCATGATAAGCAAAATTTGATTCTATCTAAGCTAGTCAATCTTTCTGCTTAGCCTGTATAGCTCATGGTGTTTATGCCTTGCTATCTATTTTTGATCTTTGCATAATTAGGAGCTATTGCCTTTACACTTCATGGCACTATGGTTATGGTTACCAAAGTTAAATGCTTGTTTGCATAATTGTTGAAGCTCCTTAGATTTGCATTTTCATGCATTGCATGTTTGCTTGTTCTTTTGCCTCTTTGATGAGTTCATTGCCAAAGGGGGAGAAAAATTTTGGGGTCATGCACAAATAATGCTAAGAAACTCATATGATCCATTTTGCACTATATGAGACCTACCACAACTTGAGGGGGAGCATATCATGATCTTGAGCGTTTTCTTGCGCTTTTCATATTCTTTGTGTCTCAAGTCGCTTTCTTTGCCAACTCTTGGTTTTGTGATCCCTACAAGCTAGATGGCTTGTTTTCACCTTTTCTTTTGGTTTGGCCATTTGGATGTGCTTATTCGGCTTCACATTTCAATCTCTAATCTCTGTGCATTTGGTGTTGTCAATATACTCATCAAGGGGGAGATTGAGAAACCATGTGGATATGTGCTATGGTTTGCTATATTTGTGATGAGTAATTGACTTCAGCGGATTTGGTGTTTGAGTTGAAATGCGGGAATCCAGGGATTGCATGGGATTGCATATCATGGTTATGACTAACCAGAGTTGGTGGAGATATTGGTGGTATTGCAGGAGATGGGAAATGCATTTGCTTGTCTCATGATGTGTAGGTCACTGGAGTCGACTTGGCGGTCAACAGCGAGAGGATCGGGCACAAGTAGGGGACTTGGGGCCAGACGATCGGGATGCCGGGTGAAGTCAAGCGTGATCCACACCGTACACGTGGAGGGGTAAGAAGCACGGACGGTTTCGCGGTTGAGCCTCAAAATTGTGGTGGTGATGAAGATGGTGTGTTGACCAAGTCAAGGCGAATGGGATGTCGATGCAAGTGACAAGGGGGGCCGATGGATAGGGACTGGGAGAGACTTGCCGGTGGTCAGGATCGTGGGACAACATGACACGCGTCAACATCGAGAAGTTGCGCTTTGAGAAGCGTGCAAGGCGGTTTCCTGGTTTGGGCCTCAAAACCGGTGGCGGTGGTTGGTGGTGCACGTGGCACCATCATGGAGCTTGCTTCGAGATGAAGCAAAGACGTGAAGCGTCCAATGGCATTCGGACGATGAGGAAAAAGATGGACGGTTATGCCCCGATGGTTGGTGGGTGTGTTATGTAGGTCAAGGGTAGAGTGGTCATGTGGACAATAGACCCTAGGCCTATATAAGGAGAGGTGTGGCTAGTGGGAGAGGTGCCTCTCTTTCCATTAGCCTTGTGTTAGGACTCTATCAAAGTGCTAGGAGAGGACTTCATGTGAGTGGAGAGTAGTGGGTGTGTGAGAGACATCTATTGCTCTTCCAAATAATGGGAGGAAGAGGGTGGCTTCCTAGCCTTGTACCTATGGATCTTGTAAGCACCTTTCTATGATATGAGAAGTATTTTTGTGCTCAAGATTTCCCTCTTCACTTGAATCCCGAAATTCCCTTTTTCCTATTTTTGGACCTATTTTCGTGGTGATTTTTTATCTCACTTTCGGACAGATTTTTGGCCCAGATTTCTTGAGAAACTTGTTGCCAGGATGAGCTACGATAATCCTCTATGGATCCTTGATGGAATTATTGCCTCTAGCACCTTTGATTTGAAGGATTTCTCAAGTTTCCCCTTTTTGGTGCTCTTGGCACAAGATCTAAAATTTGTGATGATTCCTTGAGCCAATTGAGATGATCTCCTTTGATTAGGGTCGTGATGTGATGAGGATTCACCGGTCTAAAAGTTGCATCATTTGGAGTTCGTTTGATTGAGTTTTGGAGAAGATTTGAGAAGATCCCGAGAGTTTTTCTGTTCTGTCGGGGGTCGACAGGCACTGTCGATGACCAGGACCGGCGATGCCGATTGGTCTAGTCTGTAGGTTCAAGTGAGACTGCATCCCGCACCAGCACTACCGATTGGTCGGACCGGCACTGCCGGTGACGCGCACCAGCACTGCCGTTAGGCGTGACCGACACTGCCGATTGCAGTTATCGGCACTGCTGATGAGTGTTCAGTTCTGGACATTTGAGCATTTCGTCTTCCCTTTTTGTTTCCGTAGTGTTTCTTTGTTGTGATTAATCCTCCTAGGGCTAATACACCACGAGTTGGTGTGTGTAGTCTAGGTGATCGGTTCAGAGGTTGGCCTGGGTTGTTTTTGAGATATAGGCCAAGTTCTCTTGGAGAATTTTGATTGGCTCCCATTCACCCCCCCCCCCTCTGGTCGCCTTCTCGGTCCTTCAGTCTTCATGTAATAGAGGAGAGGAGAGGGTGTGTGAGAGACATCTCTTGCTCTTCCAAATAGTGGGAGGAAGAGGGTGGCTTCCTAGCCATGTATCCATGTATATTGACTTGATGAATCAATGATATGAGATTCAAATTTGTACTCAAGTTCTTCCTCTCTCCCTAACTCCCAAATTTCACTTTTTCCCTATTTTCAGAGTTATTTTTGTGGGAACTTTCGATCTCACTTTTGGGCAAGTTTTTGGGCGGATTTCTTAGGGAATCTTGGAGCTATAATGACCTAGAACAATCCTATATGGATCCTTGATCGAATCATAAGCTCTAGCACCTTTGATTTGAAAGATTTCCCAAGTTTCCTCTTTTTGGTGTTCTTGGCACAAGATCTGAAATTCATGATGATTCCTTGTGCTTTTTGACTGGATCTCTTTAGAGGAGTGCCGTGATGTATTGAGGATGATCTGGTCCAAATCTTGTGATTTTTGGAGTTTGTTTCATAGGGTTTTAGCATTTTTCCCTTTGAAGAACTGCTCCTGATTTGATTCTGACGGAAGTTCTATCAACGAAGGAACTTCTGTTGTGACCCTGAAGGAACTTCCATCAATGAAGGAACTTTTGTCGTGACCCTGAAGGAACTTCCGTCGATGAAGTAACTTCTGTCATGACCTTGAAGGAACTTCCATCAATGAAGGAACTTCCGTCACGGTCCAGAATTGGAATTTCTCGGACCTCCCTTGTTTCCCTTTTTGACCCTCTTGAGCTTCCGCTATGTGTCCTTTTGGTTTGTGTCATTCCTAGGGTTAGCACACCACAAGTTGGTGTGTGTAATCTTGGTGACTCGATTAGAGGCTGGTTTGGGTTGTAGTTGGGACATAGGCCAAGTTCTTGAGAAGAATTTTAATTGGCTCCCATTCACCCCCCCCCCCCCCCTCTAGTCGTCATCTCGGACCTTCACAGTCTACAGCTTCACAAAGGACAGCACCTATCACCTCTCAGTAGTAGCCACCAGTCAGGAGTCTGTTCTCAGAGATAGTGCACACCACTTGTGCAGACTCCCAGCCAGCCCTAGAGTCAGCTACAGCTCCACCTTCCAGTGCTACACTCAGCACTCTCACACCTCAGGTAGCAGAGGATGTAGTTCGCCGAGGTTTCACCCAGGAGGATGTGGATGACCTTGCTCTTCTTCAGGCGACTGTTGTCGAGGAGACATCCACAGTCCCACCAACAGGGCAGGATAGAGGATCTGAGTTGCCTGTATACTTTGACTTCATCGAGCAGATGGATGATCAGGCGACATAGACTTAGGGAGCGCAGCAGGATCCAGCATAGGAGCAGCCAGTAGCAGAGTCTTTAGAGTACGTCGCTGCACCACTTCCTTCGACCACAAGCGCGTAGATGTTCTCTTTTCCCTCTTTTTGGTGATTGTTGCCAAAGGGGGAGACGTATGTCATAGGTCTAGGGGGGTTGGAGCGTGATCCTGTGCGATCGAGAGGTCCTTGTATCTAGGGGGAGCATACATGTACATTGGTTTTTGGGAGTAAGATACATTTGGATCTTATTTTGGTGGTTTTATCGAGTTGTTCATGGATTTTGATGAGTCATGTTTTCCATTCGCTTGTGTTTGACTCATCTTGAACTCACTTGGTTTATTTTCATACACAGTGCTTGCTCTTCTTTTATTTATCATGTATGTCTATGTATGATTCCATGATGATAATTACTAGTTTTTAATTCTTATTAATTGCCATGCTAAATTGTTGCATATCACCATTCTTGTCTTTCATTGCATGTTCTTATGCTTTTATTAATATCTTCTCATCACATGCATGCAGATCATCTAGAGTGTGTTTTTCTTTATTTTTCCTCTTAGCTCTTGATGATGTTGTTTGAGTAGGACCTTGTGCATTTCTCTCTTATGCTTTTGAGGCTTCTCAATCTTAATGTAGCTCTTTTATCCTTGTTGTTCATTAATAAGATTATGATAAGTAGTGGTTGTCATTAATCACCAAAAAGGGGGAGATTGTAATCTTCATGACCATTGATGGAGGGATCCCCAAGGTATGAATGTTTTGGTGATAGATGACAACTATGAAATTGTGGGCTAATTCTACATGTGTGTTGTCAATGTACGAATCATCTCTAAACTCAACTACAAATCATATGGATGATGGTTGCCTTGGTGATTGATCATAATGACCACAAGCATGGAGGCTTGTGAGCTTGATGAGAGTTTAAGGGTGGATGGAGATGGATCCAAGCTGAGGACAAGCTATGGAACAACACTTTTCTAGTTGTTATGGCTTTGTGTCCATAGGAAAAACCGGACTATCAAGGGGGTCTAGATCATTTCTCTTAGTTCATGTCTAGTCGGTGATGTGCATGGATGCTCAGTGACATCACAAGCACTAGGTGACAGTGGAGAAGCCAAGGAGCTGTTCGGAGAAGCCGAGAAATGAAGGCAAGAGAGGACAAGAAGTTTCAGCTTCTAGACAGAGAGATCGGACATTCGTTCAAAAAGTGACCAGACTGTATGGTCATTAGAGGAGAGAACAATCTAGTGAGAAGACTCAGCGAGGAAACTACCAAGGTCGAGCCTGTAGAGACCGGGCGATCTGGCACTACAAGAAAACCTGGGTAATGCCACAGATTATTGTTGCAACAACGTGCCTTGTCTTGCAATATATGGAGTCTATTGCTACATTACTCGCTTTTGGTTCCCTTAGGTTGACATATTGCCACCAATTTGGTAGTGTTGCGACTAAAATAGTGGATGTTGCAATAAGTGAAATATTGCAGAACAAATATTTATGCGTTGTAATTGCGGCGAAGGTATTGCAATGCTTTTTCATCATGGTTGCAAGTGGTCCATGTTGCAACGAATATATATAGTTGTTACTAGTCCTTCTGTGTGTTGCAAAAGAGTTAGTGTTATTGCAACACTTTATTTTCGTGCGTTGTAATTATGACAAAGGTATTGCGGCGCTTTTTTGACATGGCTGCAAGTGGTCCATGTTGCAACGGATATATATTGTTGTTACTAGTCTTTCTATGTGTTGCAAAAGAGTCAATATTATTGCAACGGATATTTTTTTGTGTTGTAATTATGATAAAGGTATAGCCACAATTGTTTGACATCATTGCAAGTGGTTCATGTCGCAACAAATATCTATTGTTGTTATTAGTACTTCTTGATGTTGCAAAATAGTCAATGATTTTGCAACCAAAAATTGAAATGTTGCAAAGGAACCTCAATGTTTGCAATGCAAAGCGAGGTTGCTGCAAAGACATCTCACACATTGCGACACAAATTACACTCGATGTGATAAGTTTTAGTTATCACAGCCACCAAAGATCCAATTGCGATACTATTGCGTTGTTGCTACGTATACAATATAAGCAGTAGAGGCATTAGAAAAAACAATATATTTTTTCCTAATAGACAAAATCCAAAACTATTTTTTTATATACATATTCCAAGAGGTCAAAATTAATTTGTAGACGTTTTGTCTGGTAGTCAAACATTTTATACACTACAAATGTGTTGAAAACAGACCAGTATGATTAACTTTAATATTTTTATTCTCATAACATAGTCAAACTAACCCAAAGTGCATGCTTAGATTAGAAAAAGTCTGGCCAATTTTTCATAACATTGTCAAACCAATGCCATGCATGCATAGATTAAAAAATTGCACTACCACAGAATGCTTCTATAGAGACAGGCTAAATACACTGAGGCGGCGGGTTAGTCATCATGTCGCTATGAAACCGTAGCTAAAAATAAAAGGATCTAGCGGCACCACGCCACCAGATCGAGGCCATGCACCACCACATCGAGCAGGACGCACAAGACAGTCTCATCATAAATGGCAAGCTGGATTTGAGAAATTCATGGAGGAAACTTTTGAAGGAAAGTATCCAAGACAGTGCATCATGTCCATGTCGTGATTGTCATTGCATGGCACACAGAACAAGATATGAGTTTGCATTGCACTTGCTTCGCAGAAGTTTTGATAGGCAATTTATAAATAACAGACGTCGGCATCTAGCACGAACACAACCTATGGTTGCGGATGATGTTGATCATGATTCTGGCGAAGGTGATGGTGCTGATTATGGCTCCGTGAAGAATTTAGTTTCATCACTTATTCATGGTGCTATACACAGAGAAATTACTGGTACTGATGATGAGCAGCCAAATGAGTCAGCGAAGAATTTTTTCAAGTTAATGGAAGAAGCACAGAAAGAGTTATATTCTGGATGCAAGGAGGGTAAAGAAAGAGTTATATTCTGGATGCAAGGAGGCCACTTGACAACCATTGAATCGCGGTGTTGTGGCTGAGTCGTGGAGGCATCATCGCAGCTACGTTGCCAGGTGGCTGAAATCATCATCATCATAGTGTGTCGATGTTGCCGAGTAGCGCGGTCATCGGGTTATTGTCGAGTAGCCGAGTGGCTAAAACTCCGGAGCGCTCAATCTTCAAAGACGTCGCCGATGCTCTAAATCGCTGTGTCACCGTGATGTTGTCAAGTGGTGAAGTCGCAAAGTCGCGATGATGTTGCCGAGTGGCAGATTAGCCGAGTCATCACAGCTGTATCACCGAGTGGCCAATTGTCGAGATCAAGGTGCTGATGACCACCACGATGACGAACGCTTGATGAGCATGTTGGGAAATCGTAGATAGCTAGGCTGAATCCCATGCGAACTCACGTACATGGAAAAAACATTACATGATTAGTACTCACTAACGAAATTGATTAGTATGTATAAAATAAAATAATGCAGCAAGAATATAAAAAGAAATAATCTTTCCTGGTAGCGCACGTGAGTGCTTTGTTTCCAATGAGGTGGAGTGTTCGACTCGGACTTGCTTTCATGTCAAGCCGAACTCAGTGTCTTGGCAAGTATTTGTGAACTCATCGACTTTGATGTGTGACTTCGATGGTGTATGCTGATCAGATTAGAACAATCAGCCTCCGAGTCACTTTGCACTTGAAGTATAGCCGTGTGATGGAGATGTACGAATCGTGAAGACGTGAATTGAGGTGGCCTCCAAGTCGATGAGTATACATGCAACTAGATGGAGTTGCATGGGATGTCGGCTTGACGAAGATATGCTGACTTTGTGTGATGATGATACGACGCTTCAATGTTGGTCTTCTCAAGATCAGATCTCGAAGTAGATTGAGGCCATCGATCTCAACAAGCGGACCGCCACGCTGACCCCTACCTAGCGCGCCAAGTGTTGAGACTTAATCTCGGCAATAGACATAGGGTAGTTCACCTATGCGGATTTATATGTAAGATAGGGGTATGCACGAGATTGATTGATGATGGTAACACAAGACGCCGATTTAGACAGGTTCGGGCCTCCCGGAGGATAATAACCCTACGTCCTTGCCTTACGGGTATCCATAGATATGCTTAAGTCGACAACTGGCCGAGTACTTCATCAACAAGGAATCTGACCTTGTTGGCTTGGAGCACAAGACAGTTAGAGATAGACTTTTTATGTAAATCCTTGTAGACTACGAGTAGGACTCTTCATGTACTCCCCCTGCCGACCGGGATATATAAGGCGGCAGGGTAGCCCCATATTTACTGCCACAACCTTACAATCACACAACATTACAAGCAATACAAACCACAGAACACAGGATGTAGGGTTTTTACTCTCATCGAGAGGGCCCGAACCTGTACCACTCGACGTCCTGTGTTACCATCGTTGTTCTTAGTCTCGACGTAGCCCTATATATTTACTGCCGAGATCAAGCCTCTACAGTTGGCGCGCCAGGAAGGGGATAAGGCTCATCGGGATTCTCCGTTGACTACGATGGCCAAAATTCCCATCATTCAGTACTCGCCGGACTTCAAGATCTCCTTCGGATCGCTTGACTTCACGGTCAGTGATAATAGAGTCTTAGGTCTGGAGAACTGATGAGGGCTCGATTGGATCTGCTTATTGATATCCCCTAACCGTCAACATGGTTGACCTAGAAGAAAATCCATCAAGGGATAATCCTCCAGTCAATGACCTATCGGTTGGTCATCGCCGTCGATCGAGAGGGTCGCGAGGATCACGCCATGCACGCCGATTGGATCTTGGGCCAGACATTGAAGTGGATGGCGTCAAGGTCTATGACACCCCTCAAAACAACATCACCGGGGCAAAAATGTTGCTCGACACCCTAATGGCCGATGCAAACTATCAGACCCCTGTGATGCTGAAGGCGGTGGCTATGCTCAAGCCTGCTGCATCTCAGGACGCTACCAAGGAAAGATCACAGTAGGTAACAAGCTCTAGTCATGCAACTTCATGAGGTCAGCGTAGGCATGAAGATCTAAGAAATTCTCTCAGTAACCATGATGGACGAGACACCATCAATTCCCACCATGAAGAACACGCTCAAGACATCTGACACTATGAGGAGGAGCGCCCTGATTGGAGAACTGATGACTGGAGGGATGACCGACGGAACGACTGATGCGACGACCGGCGAAAAGACTGATGAGACCTTCCAATAGGAAACAACCACGATGACCAATGTCGGCGAGATGTTCAGGATCGGCGCGATAATAATGATGATGGCAACAGACGACGTCTCCATGATGATTATATATATCTACAACACCGCTGTCATCCAACTCCATCTCCAGATCGGCACAGGCGATCACCAACCCCCACTGATGAGGAAATCAATGGCAGCGAAGCTTACGTCCCTAGGCTTCACATAGCTCGATGGACGAAAGTGTTCAAGCCGGTCCCCATCAAAAAGTATGATGGTCAGACCAACCCTCGGGAGTGGCTACAACTCTATAGCATGATGATCTGGTCGGTCGGAGGTGGTACCTATATAATGGCAAATTACCTTCCGGTCTGCCTTGATCCAACCATTCGGATATGTCTTACGTCTCTTCCGTACGAGTCAATCACCTCTTGGGGAGACCTCAACAAGAAGCTTATTGAAAGCTTCCAAGCCACCTGCAATCGACTGGGAAACCACTTCGACCTCACTCAGATCAAGCACGAGAATGATGAGCCTCTTCACGACTATATCAAGCGATTCTGCGCTAAGAAGACTAAGATCCCCAATGTTCCAGACCAACAGATTATCGCTGCCTTCCAAGGAGAGATATACAGTGATGACTTGGTCCGAAAAATCAGTCAAAGGAATCATGATCTCAAGTTGACTGCTCAGGAGTGCTTCGAGATCGTTGATAAATTCACATCGGGTGAGTCGGCATTAGACGACAACCGAGGGAAAGGCAAGGAGAAGCGGTCGGACAAGCCCGAGCCATCCAAGAAGGACAAGAAGAGGAAGTCTGACAACATGGTCCATACAGTAGACCGATTTCAGAAGAATCCTCGGATGAACCAGCCAACCATGGACGATCTGCTGAGTGGCCCATGCCTCTCGCACCCAAATTGGAACCACAAGGCAAAGGATTGCTACTGACTGAAGGGTTTTGCAACTGATGCGCTCAAGGTGGCTAAAGATCCTCCAAGACGTAATGGCAAAGACATGACTAAGGACGGTGGCGACAAGGATGATGCAGGAGAGTTCCAGGAGCCCTGCAAGGAAGTCAACTTCATCTTTGGAGGCCCAGATGCCTATATGTCCAAGCGCAAGCAAAAGCTGGAACTACGGGAGATTAATTTTGTGGAACTAGCTGCGCCTCAATTCATGAGATGGTCTGAAATACTAATTACTTTTGATTGGTCTGATCATCCCAAGCACTTGCCGAAACCTGGTCGATACCCGCTGGTGCTAGCTGCCACAATGAAGGAGGTGAAGTTCAACAAAGTTCTCATTGATGGAGAAACTAGCTTGGACTTAATCTTCACCAAGACTCTTCAAGAGTTTGGTCTGTCAATCAATGACCTCTAGCCGAGTTCTTCACCCTTTCATGGGATTGTGCCCGGCAAGACTTCAGTCCCTATTGGACAGATCAGTCTGCCTGTTAGTTTTGGGATCCGGGAGAACTTTAGGACTGAGCACATTCTTTTCTAGGTGGCCGATTTTGACTCAGCATATCATGCTATCATTAGTCGACTGGCAATGGCTAAGTTTATGGTAGTTCCGCATTATCCATATCTCACCCTCAAGATGCCAGGCCCCAACAGAATAATCTCCCTCCACTCTGATCTTCGGAATTCTTTTGATTGCGATGTATAGAGTTGTGAGATGGCCACTGTAACACCCATTTTAAGAAGCAAAACGGGTGCAGCCGTACGTGTGCCCAGGATCAAGTTACACACACATACAGTACATCATCAATGGTAAACAGAATAATTATCCATATCCTTTAATTATTACATTGTATCTTTATTACAAAAGGACCTGTGGATCTAGAAGAAAAGTACATTCAAGCAGCGGAAATTAACTAGCGTAGACGTCCCAATCACCACAGGCATCGACTGGTGGATCATCGCCTAGTACTCACTTCCTTCATCTTCGTAGTGTCGCCAATCTTCTCCTTGGGCTGAACATCAACGTGGTATAGCAAGGGTGAGTATGTGTCGTACTCAGCAAGTGGGGGAAAGGATGACATGGGGTTATAGTCAAGAAAAGGCTTTATAGAGTGGTTTGCATGAGCTTTTAATTAAGCTAAGCATCCTATTTACTACGTGGGGTCATCCCAACCATGATTCCACAAGGTGCTATAGTAACCAAGTTCCAACCCATCCCATCTTTCCAACCAAACCCATCCATACCCAACTAATCTTGTGAGGATTCCAGGCCGCTCTTGACCGTGAGCACGGCTATCATGATAGTCTAATACTCTGCAGAGTTTGTACCACTTTACCCACAAGTCGTGATTCCCTTGGTGCCCATGGACGCGACCCACATTACACACTTCCTTTGGTGTGTGGCAGGGTTTCACTACGAGGCTTTTCCAAAGGGTCTCCCAGTACATGCTAGCCACTAAGGTTCCACTCCCGTCCATAAGTGATAGCCCTTCAACAAGCAGCTCATCACCACAGGAGCCCCCTCTTGAGCCTTTCGGATACAAGGACAGTCCTCTCGACTTCCATTCCCCGCTCCATCAAATGCTGCACCGACACTGGGAGAACACTTAACTACTAGGCCAAGCCTTACCCATGTCGGTCTTGTGATGGCACTGTTTTCCTGGATTATCACTCCAAGAACTGGTTCCTACGATCTACAACAAGCCTACCACCTCAACCATGTGCCCACGGCACCACATCCTTTCCACCTGGCTTGCATTGATCCCTAAGCCATGTTGCTAAAAAAAAGTTACCAAACATTTCCTATGTGACATTGTTCATTAATCAAAATTAATATCAACCCACATCCCAAAAGCCATCTAAGCATTTTCTACCCACAATTCACCCATTGTTTCGAGGCGACAAGGAACAGGGTAAAACAATACTAGGAAAACCCTAACAATAGGTTCCCAATAAATTGACACAAGCATGCAATTCTATAGTAACATTTCAATAGGTGCAGTATGCATCAAGGACACTTGCCTTCGTCCTGCGCGGAAGGCTGCTCCAACCCTTCAAATTCCTGCTCCTGAAAGTCCTCGTAGGGCGGTCCTTGTGTATGCTCGCCTTTATGTAACGAAATACCGACACAAGCAAAACATACAAAAATCAATACACATATGCAAAAGAGGAAAAAAACAATATGTAGATGCAATGAATGCAAAGGTTATGCTCCTACGAGAATTTTGGCGTAAGAATCACCTAATTTGGAGTTACGAGTAAAAAGTTATGCTAGTTTGAAGTTTTAGGGGCAAAAGGGTAAAAACAGGGGCTTTTAAGGACCTATTTGTAATTTTATAAAATTATAGGGACTAAAGTGTAAATTATTAGGACTGAAAAATAATTACTAAAAAGTATAAGGTTGGTTGTGCAAAATTTTATAACTTATTCATAATTAATAATAAGTGTAGGGGGTCAAGTGTAAAAAGATAGGGCCAAATTATAATTAAAATTAGGTACAGGATGTTTCTGTAAATTTTTAGGGCTAAAATAATATTTATTCAATTAAATAAGGATTAAAGTATAATTTAATTTAATTCTAGGGACTAGAACATAATTAAAATCAGTCCAGGGATGTTTTTGTAAAATTACAGGGTCAAAATAATAGTTCCAATAATGTATAGCGGTGTTTCTGTAAATTTTTAGGGCTAAAATAATATTTATACAATTAATAAGGATTAAATTATAATTTAAAATAATTCTAGGGACTAAAATGTAATTTATAGCAATTACAGGGACTAAAGTGTAAAAAGACTGGATTAAAATATAATTTAAAACAAGTCCAGGGAGGGTTTCTACAAATACATAGGGCTAAAATATAATTTCTTAAAAGTTTAGGGGCTTTTCTGTAAAAATGCAGTGCTAAAAATAATTATTATAAAGTTTAGGGGCTTAAAAACAATTTTCTATTGGTTCTGCACAAAAACAGGAGCATAAACCTAATTTAAACTAAGCACAGGGACCTAAATGCAAAAAGGCCAACATTAACCAGGAATTAATTGAATTAATTTTAAACTAGAAATTCATGGACCGGATCTATGGGAATGGTTGACTGGACTTTGACCCGGGTCCATGGGTCCACGGTGGACCAGAGGAAATACCCCTTCGATCTTCTAATCTAGGCCCTAGGTTTCAAGATGGACGGTATCGGGGGGTTCGGATGTGGGCGGCGGCCGGCGGCGGCTACGTGACGGCGGCGGCGGCGGGGTGCTCGCCGGAGTTGGCTGGAATGGCGCTCCGGTCGGCGGTTCCTCGCCGCGAGAGGTCGGGGAGGGAGAGGGGAGAGAGGGGAACCTCACCGTGGTGTTGCGCGGGTGCGGGGGAGAGCGGGAGGCGGTCGGCGGCGGGGCTCGGAGGCGGCGGTGATCGGAGCTCGGTGGGGAGGTGGCTCCCGTGGTCGCGATCGAACGGGGAGGAGCGGGGGAGAGGCGGCGGAAACATGCGGTGCCGGCGGGGGGTATTATAGGGGAAAAGGGAGGGAATTGAGCCGGCACGGGAGGTCCTCCGGCCATCAATGGCCACTAGCGCCATTGATGCGTACGGGTTCGGGAACGACCGAAATTGCCGGAAGGCGGGGGGGGGGGGGGGAGGAAGGGGAAGGGGAGGGGTGCGCGCGCACTTGTTCGCTGGTTACGGGAGTCGGGGAGGCCGGGGAAGGGAGATCGACGGGGAGGCGGTGGTTTTCGGTGGCGGGGAGAGAGAAGGGCGGGAGGAGGGAGACGACTGGGTGGGGCCCGCGTGTCTGATAGAGAGAGCAAGAGGGGCTGGGCCGCGGGGTGAGCTGGGCCACGCGGGGGAGCTTGGCCGAGAGAGAAAGAAAGGGGAGGGAGGGAAGAGGTGGCCTGGGCCGCGGGAGAGAGTTGGCCCAAAGCAGAAGGAAATTCCTTTATTCTTTTCTTTCTCAATCTTTTCCTTTCTAATTCTATTCTATTAATCTTGGTAATTAATTACTTAATAAACTAAATGGAAGATGCAAACAAAAACCTATATGAACATGTCATGTTATGCAAATGCAACAATTTAATTTAATTTATTGTAAAAAACAATTTGTCCTAGGTTATTTAATTAAACTCCTAAATGCTAATAGTTGGCATTTTTAGAATTTGAAAAAGTAGAGTGTTACAAACCTACCCCCCTTACAATGAATCTCGCCCTCGAGATTCGGAAAGATCGGTGAAGAGGTGGGGAAAATCGGCCTTTAATTCTTCTTCACGCTCCCAGGTGGCTTCTTCTTCGGTGTGATGGTTCTAGAGTACCTTGCACATTCGGATCACCTTATTTCTGGTAACTCTCTCAACAACTTCTAGGATCTTGGCTGGTTGTTCCGTATATGTGAGGTCCTTCCGAAGGTCTACTTCATCAATGGGGAGTTGTTCTTCAGGCACTCTAAAGCACCTCTTCAGTTGTGGCACATGGAACACGTCATGCACATCTGTGAGATGGGAGGGTAGCTCCAACTGATATGCAACTTCTCCTCTTCTCTCGAGGATCTTGAAAGGACCGATGTAACATGGTGCTAACTTCCCTTTGACTTTGAAGCGTCTAACACCCCTCATGGGTGATACCTTGAGATACATGAAATCTCCAATCTCGAAGGATAGGTCTCTTCGTCTACGATCGGTGTAACTTTTCTGCCTTGACTGTGCAACCTTTAGGCTCTTGCGTACAATCTTAACTTGTCTTTCTGCTTCTTGTAGTATCTCAGGTCCGAAGACTTGGTTCTCTCCTTTCTTATTCCAGAATAGAGGTGTCCTGCACTTTCTTCCATATAGGAACTCAAAAGGCGCCATCTCTATACTTGCTTGATAACTGTTGTTATAGGAAAATTCTGCGTAGGGTAGACTCTTGTCCCAACTCTTACCATATTTCAATGCACAAGCTCTCAACATGTCTTCTAGTATCTGGTTCGTCCTCTCGGTCTGTCCATCAGTCTGAGGGTGATACACAGAGCTGAAGTTCCTCTTGGTGCCAAGAGATTCATGTACCTTCTCCCAAAACCTCGAGGTGAACTGAGAGCCTCTGTCAGATACTATCTTCTTAGGGACTCCATGTAAACACACTATCCTTGACATGTATAGTTCTGCCAGCTTCGCACCACTATAATTTGTCTTGACGGGAATAAAGTGTGCCACCTTGGTTAAACGATCAACTATAACCCATATAGAATCATATCCCGACTATGTACGGGGTAATCCAACTATGAAGTCCATACCGACTTGTTCCCATTTCCACTCAGGAATCTTTAGAGGTTGAAGTAATCCGGCGGGTCATTGGTGTTCTACCTTGACACGTTGACATGTGTCACATACCGCAACATATTCTACGACATCGCGCTTCATGCCATGCCACCAATAATGAGTCTTCAAGTCTTGATACATCTTAGTACTTCCTGGATGAATGGACTATGCAGAATCGTGTGCTTCCCATAGGATTATGTCATGAAGGGGCTTCTTGTCTGGCACACATATTCTTTTACCTATCCATATAGTACCCTTCTCATCTTCTATGAAGTCGGTAGCTTTTCCTTCCTTAATGAGCTCTCTGATCTCACTTAGCTTCTCATCTTCTAGCTGTCCCTTGCGAATTTCTTCATCGAGAGTTGGTTCCACTTCCATTGCAACGGTCTCTAACTCATTCATAAACCCAAGATAAGTCGCTCAAACTCCTTGCAGAGCTCTGGCGGTAGCCTTTCCACGATTAACTGACTGCAATAGGTCTTTCTACTCAACGCATCCGCAACAACATTCGCCTTCCCTGGATGATAGTTAATACCCACATCATAGTCCTTAATCAACTCTAACCAATGTCGTTGTCTTAGGTTCAACTCCGTCTGAGTAAATACGTACTTGACACTCTTGTGATCCGTATAGATCTCACAACGATGACCAAGGATGTAGTGCCTCCAAATCTTCAGAGCATGTACCATTGCCGCTAATTCGAAATCATGTGTTGGGTATTTCTCTTGATGCTTTCATAATTTCCTAGAGGCATATGCCACAACATGACCTTCCTGCATGAGCACACATCCTTGTCCTTGTCTGGCTGTGTCACAGTATATGTCAAAACTCTTACTGATGTCAGGTAAGATTAAGACAGGGGCTGACGTTAATATCTTCTTCAATTCTTCAAAACTGGCTTGACAACACGGAGTCCACTCGAAACTCTTGTCCTTCCCTAACAATGTCGTCATTGGCTTTTGCTATCTTGGAGAAGTCCTTTATGAATCATTGATAGTATCCAGCTAATCCAAGAAAACTTCTAATCTCCGTTACTGTCTATGGTGGTTTCCAGTCTAGAACGTCCTTTACTTTGCCTGGATCGACTAACACTCCTCTAGCAGAGATCACATGACGGAGAAATGCTACCTCCTTCAGCCAGAATTCACACTTACGCAATTTGGCATACAACTGGTGTTCACGTAGCTTCTCTAGAACTAGCCTCAGGTGTTCCTCATGCTCTTCTTCATTCTTTGAAAACACCAAGATGTCTTCAATGAAAACCACAACAAACTTATCCAAGTATTCCATGAACACCTTGTTCATAAGGTACATGAAGTAGCCCGGTGCATTGGTTAACTTAAATGACATTACTGTATACTCATATAACCCATATCTTGTTCGAAAAGCCGTCTTGGTTATGTCTGAGGGTTTCTACAAATACATAGGGCTAAAATATAATTTCTTAAAGGTATAGGGGCTTTTCTGTAAAAATGCAGTGCTTAAAATAATTATTATAAAGTTTAGGGGCTTAAAAACAATTTTCTATTGGTTCTGCACAAAAATAGGGGCATAAACCTAATTTAAACTAAGCACAGGGACCTAAATGCAAAAAGGCCAACATTAACCAGGAATTAATTGAATTTATTTTAAACTAGAAATTTGTGGACCGGGTCTATGGGAATGGTTGACTGGACTTTGACCCGGGTCCATGGATCCACGGTGGACCAGAGGAAATACCCCTTCGATCTTCTAATCTGGGCCCTAGTTTTCAAGATGGATGGCATCGGGGGGTTCGGATGTGGGCGGCAGCCGGCGGCGGCTACCTGGCGGCGGCGGCGGTGGGGTGCTTGCCGGAGTTGGCCGGAACGGCGTTCCGGTCAGCGGTTCCTCGCCGCGAGAGGTCAGGGAGGGAGAGGGGAGAGAGGGGAACCTCACCGAGGTGTTGCGCGGGTGCGTGGGAGGCCGGGAGGCGGTCGGCGGCGGGGCTCGGAGGCGGCGGTGATCGGAGCTCGGCGGGGAGGTGGCTCCGGTGGTCGCGATCTAGCGGGGAGGAGTGGGGGACAGGCGGCGGAAACGTGCGGTGCTTGTGCGCCGGTTACGGGAGCCGGGGAGGCCGGGGAAGGGAGATCGACGGGGAGGCATCGGTTTTCGGCGGCGGGGAGAGAGAAGGGCGAGAGGAGGAAGATGACCGGGTGGGGCCCGCGTGTCAGAGAGAGAGAGCAAGAGGGGTTGGGCCGCGGGGTGAGCTGGGCCGCGCGGGGGAGCTGGGCCGAGAGAGAAAGAAAGGGGAGGGAGGGAAGAGGTGGCCTGGGCCGCGGGAGAGAGTTGGCCCAAAGCAGAAGGAAATTCCTTTATTCCTTTCTTTCTCAATCTTTTCCTTTCTAATTCTGTTCTATTAATCCTGGTAATTAATTACTTAATAAACTAAATGGAAGATGCAAACAAAAACCTATATGAACATGTCATGTTATGCAAATGCAACAATTTAATTTAATTTATTATAAAAAACAATTTGTCCTAGGTTATTTAATTAAACTCCTATATGCTAATAGTTGGCATTTTTAGAATTTGAAAAAGTAGGGTGTTACAGCCACTAAGCAGTTGATGTTGTCCGATCGGCAGGAGATTCAGAAGGCAGTTGGCACAGAGGAGCAGTCCGAGGAGCGGTCCCTGTGAAGAAGCCCACCAAGGATAAGACCCAGACTGATGATATCCAGACCAAGGAGATCGTGCTCGATCTAGAAGACCCCGATAAGGTAACTTATGTCGGGGCCAACCTCAGCGAGAAATAGGTACTCACGCTCACTCTTTTCCTCTAGGAAAATAGGAACATCTTTGCATGGAAGCAATCTGACATGCTGGGAGTTCCTAGGGAAAAGACTGAGCATGAGTTAAGGGTGCCTCCTGGGGCCACCACCGTTCCACAGAGGCTTAGAAGATTTGCGCAAGACCGCAAGGACGCCATAAGGAAGGAGATAGTTAGATTATTAGATGCTAAATTTATAAAGGAAGTGTATCATCCCAACTAGTTAGCAAATCCAGTCCTTGTACCTAAGAAGAATAAAGAGTGGAGGATGTGTGTTGATTATACTGATTTGAACATGGTCTGTCCTAAAGACTCCTTCGCTCTACCTCGTATTGATCAGATTGTAGACTCAACAGCTGGGTGTGAGCTTCTAAGCTTTTTGGATGCCTATTCAGGCTGTCACCAGATCCCACTGGAGGTCGAAGATCAAATCAAAACTTCTTTTATAACTCCCTTCGGCGCCTATTGTTACATCACAATGCCCTTCGGGCTAAAAAATGCTGGCGTGACTTACCAACAAGTTATTCAACTCTGCCTTGCTACTCAGATCGGTCGGAACGTAGAAGCTTATGTTGATTGATGACATCGTGTAAAGACTCGGAATGACGAAGAATTTCTTTCTAACCTAACAGAAACATTTGACAATCTGAGACATTACTCAATGAAGGTGAATCCTAAAAAGTGTGTTTTTGGGGTTCCTTCGAGAAAGCTACTCGGTTACATCAATTCAAAATGAGGTATAGAGGCTAACCCTGATAAAGTCAAGGCGATCCTTGATATAGGGCCACCTAATTCTCATAGGGACGTTCAGAAGCTGACCAGATGTATGGCATCCTTGAGTCACTTTATTTCCCGAGTGGGGTTAGAGGGTTACCACTTTTGAAACTGCTTAAAAAGCAGGACGAGGTTGTTTGGACAGAAGAGGCGCGGTCGGCATTGGCCGAGTTGAACGTTCACCTTAGCAGCATTCCAGTATTGGTGCCTCCGAAGCCAGGAGAAAAGCTTCAACTTTACATATCGGCCACAACTCAAGTTTTGAGTACTGTTTTGACAGTCAACCAAGAGGAAGAGGGTCATATACAAAAAGTACAACACCCTGTCTATTGTGTTAGCGAGGTCCTCAGTGCCTCTAAATCAAGATATCATCAGATCTTGAAATTGTTGTACGCATTGTTGATCACCTCCAGGAAGTTGAAGCATTATTTTCAAGCTCATCCGATCAAAGTCCAGACATCCTTTGCACTCGGAACAGTGCTTCACAATCGAGAGGCTACAGGAGAAATTGCCAAGTGGGCATTCAAACTTGGTCAGTATACCATTATGTTCGCAGCCCAGTCGACAATAAAAAGATAGGCGGTAGCTGATTTTGTTTCCCAGTGGACAGAGATTCAAATGCCTTCTGCAACACAAGATGTTGAATACTAGAAAATGTACTTCGATGGCCCTCTCCAATTACCCAGAGCTAGTGCGGGAGACGTGTTTATTTCACCCATAGGAGAGAAGCTTTGATACGTTCTTCAGGTTATGTTTCGCACGTCTAATAACACTGCAGTGTATGAAGCCCTCATACATGGTCTGCGCATTGCTGTCTCACTCGGCATCAAGTGTCTCGACGTCTTTTGTGACTCGGCCTTGGTCATTAATATGGTCACCAAAGATTGGAACTGTGTAGATGATAATATGGGTGCTTATAGTCAGGAAGTAAGGAAGCTCGAGGACAAGTTTGATGGATTGTGGTTCACGCAAGTCCTTCGGGGTAACAACCAGGCATAGTGGTAGGAGTTTATTCCTAACAATTTCTACAAGTGTTGGTGAATAATTGTATGCAGGTGATTTATAATCAAATTCAAGGAAATGTCACAGTTTCAAGAGGATAAATAATAGAAGCCCATAAACATAAAGTGAGAAGTGGTCACATAATATAATAGACCTCACCATGTTGAAGCTCTTGTTGAGCCAATCGAAACACATATATAACTCGCCTAAATCGGACTTCGGATGTGAGAGTTATGAAGCACAGAAGATCATGTGCTTGCGCTGAACTGACATCAGCACGCGCGGGAGGGGAATAGATTGACAGTTCAGGTTACATGCTGAGTGGGGAAGCCCATTACTTGACCCCTAAGGATGAGGAATAGTCTAGGGAATATTCCCTTATTCTTAGGAAGGCTTCTCCACTATCCCAAGTCACCTCCCACTATAAATAGAGCCCCTCTCCCTCTCATTTTACGCAACACAAGAAGAGAGTTTAGAGCTCCACTTCAAAAGGCTTTAGCACTGCCAAAGTGCTTAGAAAATAGGGAGAGAGTGAAGGCTTGTCAGCGATCTTCCCCATGCTTGTACCTTGACGGATGCTTTCCTTTTTAAGTAAGTATTCATGTTTCCTCGTTGGTATTTAAGTAAGTTCATTATTTATTGCTTACAGGATCATCGCTCTATTTAGTTAGAGTATCTTAGTCTTCTGTTAGCCTGGATTCGAGACTATGATAGTAATTGATAGTATAGACGTGGTGTCTAGACTAGAGGTTACCTTTGTTTGCCGCGTGCCCCACGGTTTGTTAAGGTAGTCACTAGATGGTGATAGCCCTGTCCGGCCTTAGTAATCCTCCACGTTCGGGTACGTCGTAGAGCTATTGGCCGGAGTCGCCTATGGATGCAGGGGTAAGCCGGTGCCCGAAGTAAGCAGTAGAGACCGAACCTATCTTACAATAGAATCCTTAACCATTAGGAATCCTCTCTACTCTTTGCCTACCATATTATTGTTGTACTTGGACAGACTAGTTTAGAAGATTAGTACACACACATTCCCTATGATTCGATAACCTGGAATACTCCTTGGTGAAGTGCTACATCGGTATCCGTGCACTTGCGAATTTTTCTGTGATCGTAAGAAATACCAAAAAGCATTTCTGGCGCCATTGCCAGGGAACAGTTGTTGTATCATCTTCGAACCTTGTTCATCCTCGTATTTTTTTCTTTTTTCTTTTCCTTTTATTTCCTTTTATTTCTGGCGCCATTGCCAGGGAGCAAACTTCAGTTCCATCCTTTTCTGCTCCGAAGGGCGAGTTCTTTGAGCCACCCCGTCTAAGGACCCAATTCGCACATCCGGCTATGAACTCCGCCCTCGCTTTATAGCCATGGTTCGGGAACAATCCTTCTCTGGTCTGGATTTTGAAAATCCGTACCATCATTTGGAAGAATTTGAGTATTTGTGTTCATGTTTGTTCATCAATGGCATGACACATGAAACTCTAAAGTGGAAATTGTTTCCCTTCTCCCTCACGGGGATGGCGAAACAATGGTGCACTCATACTGTCAGGAGTGTGCACGGTGACTGGGAGAAGTTGCAGGATAAATTTTGTCTTTCGTTCTTCTCATAATCCCGTATTGTCTCCCTTCGTATGGAAATTCTCCGCTTCTGCCAGAATGAGAAGGAATCTATTGGAGCAGCTTGGGCCAGGGTCTCTTTGCTACTACAATCTAGCCCAGACTTGTCGATACCCAATGAAATGTTGCTTCAACACTTTTACTCGGGTCTATACAACGGGTCTGCCCAATTCCTCGACATTGCCTCCAGAGGATCATTTGCGCACAAGACTGCAAAAGATGGAAGAGCAATCCTGGACCATATTTTTTAAAACTCATCCTTCTTAGACAACCTTAGTGAGCCCCTCCAAGAAGAAGCTACGCCGAGCCACACGGACCCCTCAATAGCCAAATCCGAGCTCATGCCTTGCCTATCCCCAGATTTGACTTTTGAGTTGTCCCCCGAACCTCGATCACTGGAGGAAGAAGAAATTCAACTTCCAGAGTTCTCATTTGAATTCAAGGAAGGTCTTTTTAAAGACTTTCGGAACGCCTCAAATTATTGTTCTAAAAAGAACCCACCAGTTCTCGTCTGTTCTCCTCATTCTTGAGAGGATGAAAATCCAACCCATGAGGGTCCCTCAATAGCTGATTTCGAACCCATAGCTCTCTCACCTCTAAATTTTGTTGTTGAGACCTCTCGGAAGGAAGAAGAAATTCTACCATCAAGGTTGCTAGTCCAATTTGTAGAAAGCTTACTTGATGGTTGTAGAAAAACCTTGAATTTATCTGACAAAACAAGCCTACGGTATCTGCTTTGCCTCTTGGTCCTTTCCAAGAAGAAATTCCAAAGGAGACCATGAAGAAGCAGCGGTTGAAGAAAGAAAAGAGCTATTTCAAAGCTATCCAAATCCATTTACCTTCCATAACCATTCCTTGTCTTATACGAGGAAATACTGTAGAGGCCCTTAACGATCCCACCATAGGAGTTAATATCATCCCCAAATACATAGCTCTACAGCTTGTTGATGATATACCTCTAGAGCCAACCAATTCTCTTTTCAAGGATTCCTTGGGAGTTCCCTACATGACAAGGACATCACCATGCTGGATACGCGCATATTATGGCCTTCCCCAAGTTACAAGTCATCACCAACTCGGTCGCCGTGTTCGTCTCGGATTCAGCCGACACCCCTTCACGGTTTTGATGATATCTCCCACATCCGACGTCCAAACAAGGCGTTCTTTGATGTGTTGGAAAGGGAACGATGACACCATTGTTTTGTTTCTCGTCCTAGCTCCAGAAGGGTCATGAGTCCTGTGTGACCATGACAAGGTGTTGCGCCACCTATTTTGGGCCAACTTGGCTATGTATTGTGTCGAGCCTTAAGCCCATATTGTGGGTGCCCCCCCTGGTCGCTCCCAACCCTAGGACGTCCTTGGTTCCTACATAATCTCAGTAGCAACCGTCTTTTAGTTTCGGGTTTTATTTAGTTCAGTTTTCCAGAGAAAAACTTGATCGAATTATTGTAACTGTAGTGACAAGTCCTTTTATAGTAATCCAGGGCCCCTGTTCTTGTTCTACACCACTATGGCGATTAGTCCTTTTGTGTTCAGAGCTTGAACCTTTTTCTTGTGATTCACTTCATCCATATTTGAATTTCAGATTGTGTGATTATCCTTTCTTCCTTGTGTTCTCGATTTCGCTAGCAGGAACAATCAAGTTGTGCTGGGTGTAACGGTTGCGGGGTTGGATCATGTCTGATTCAAGCCGAGTTGTCAACTCCGAGTTCCCCAAACGAGTTTATCTCCTTACCTCCTGGAAGATCGGGCCATATCTACATCAAGTGGTGTCAGATTCCTAGGTTCCCTATGAGGTATTATCGTGTTCATCAACTATTGTCCTTGAAAAAGCCAACAAAAAATATTATCCCCACCATCCCAGACATTGTTTAGCCTTTGCATAATTTAATTTCAGAGTCTGTGGTGTTGAGTTTGTGTTCTAGTCGAGTTCAGTTACTGGCTTCAATTTGTGTTTCGATTCGGTTTGTGTTTTGATCTCCGCTGCACACCACAGTTTTCCCCATCCGTTTCCACCACCATCACCACCGTGTTTCCATTGGATTCACCATTGTGTCACCCACCCACCCCCACAATCCGTTGCGAACAAAAAAACCCTACCCGATTCCTTTTCTGTCCCCCCCCCCCTCACCCCTCAAACCCTATCTTGATCTACCTTCGGTAAAACAGACATAACTTTTCGCTCGTTGCTCTGATTGGGCTGAAATTTTTACAGTAGATTCTTGACTCAAAGTTGAGGTGACCCACACTCGGCTATGCCCTGTGTGACCTCATCAAAAAATTCAAAAAAGGGAAGAAATAGAAGAAAATTGTGAAGTCAAAAATAGCGTTTTTGGTGAAACTTTGAGATTTTGCCTACGCTTTGTTTCCCCTCTGTTTGAGTTGAAACTTCTTGTCATTTGTTCCTATGTGTTCCTCTATCACAGAAAAATAGTGGAAAAGTCATACAAAAAATCAAGATTTTGATTTGCACCCCCCCCCCCCCCCGCTACCCTGAATATTTCTAAATCTGCGAAGTCTCTTTTGATCCTTGTTGCCTTTGCCATTGTTCGCTGTCACAACTGTTTTTGAACACGATTCTTTTGCCAGCAATTAGGACACTGCTTTGGATATTTATTCAGTGCTACTATCTGTTATTGAATTGTGTTCCACTGACATACATATTAGCCTTCCAAGCTATACATATTGCAGCACAGGTTTCTTCCTTGCAACTGTTACACCCAAGTTTGACTATAGATTGTGCCGACCTGTTGGCCTTGGTAAGAACACTTGCAAGATTGTGATACATTGCTTCTGATATTGTTTCCCACTTTCTACACCCTCTGCTACCTGCTAGTTGATAGGGCTAATCCTTTTGTTTAGTCTTGTCTTTTGCTAATAACCATGTCAGAGAAAGGGAAAGGGACACCTGGAGAGTCGAAGTCCTCTACAGACTTCAATGATTGTGTGTCCAATGTTGAGCTTACGAAGCTTCTAGCGGACCAGCGTACATTCTTCGAAACGAAGTTTGCTGAGTTGATGGGCCACATCAACATTGTTGCCAACCGAATTGAGGATGTTGAACGATGACCTCCACCTCAACGAGTTGATGATGATGATGATTTTAACCGTAATGCAGACCATCTTCACCGTAATCGACACGGTATGAGAGGTAATAACAATCATGGTAATACTGATACTTTTGTTAAGCCCAAATTTAACATACCACCTTTTGCTGGTAGTGCTGATCCTGAAGCATACTTAGATTGGGAACTTGCTGTTGAATAGAAATTTAATTCTCATTTAGTTCCTACTGAGCATAGAGTTAGACTTGCTACTAGTGAGTTTACAGGTTTTGATCTCTTTTGGTGGAATGATCTTTGCAATACTAATGCTGCTATACCTACCACTTGGCCTGTTTTGAAACAACGCATAAAATCTTGTTTTGTTCCTCCTTATTATCAACGTGATTTACATTTAAAATTACAATCTTTAACACAAGGTAATAAAATAGTAGAGGAATATTATCAGGAATTGCTTATTGGTTTAGTACGTTGTGATATACATGAAGATGATGTTGAAACTAGTGCTAGATTCTTTGGTGGATTGAACCGTGATATCCAGACTATTGTTGACTATAAAGAGTGGAATAGGTTCAACCAATTGTATCATATTGCTCTTAAGGCTGAACGAGAAGTACAGGGACGCCTTCCACAACAATCTTGCAGGTCCAGCACTGAGCAATCCATCCAGCACCGTTCTGGACTAGAGAACTTGAAGAGTCATGTTGCTAAGCCACCACCAACAACTTTTCCACTTGCGTCTGCTTCTGAAGCCAATCGTCTAGTGTGCAGCACCAACATCAGAAGAAGGCTGCTACTTCCAGCGCTAGGAGTGGCTCCTCCACCACCATTATTTGCCACCACTGCAAGGGCATGGGACATGTCATGAAGGATTGCCATAGTCGTCGTGCTTTCATCGCTACCGCTAATGGGTATGAAAGTTGTAGTGATGTTGAAGGTGAATTTGCTTGTATGCCTAACCTTGTTGCAGATTCGACGGAGGAGTAGGAGACTACCGCCATTGATTCCATTGCTGCCACCGCGGGCTTTCCTAGCCTCATTGTACAGCATGTGTTGACCACTCAGGTGGGACAAGAGGAAGAACAACAACGCAATAATTTATTCTACATGTACCTCATTGTCGCGGACCGCCGTGTTCTCACCATCATTGATATTAGGAGCTGTAACAACTTGGTAAGTTCTGATTTGGTAAGCAAGCTTGGCTTGACCACACATGCACTACATCAGCCCTACCACATCAAATGGTTCAACAATAGTGGTATGGCACAGGTAACTCGATCACCACGCATACACTTTTCAGTCGGTTCTTATCATAACTATGCTGATTTTCATGTTGTACCTATGCAAGCATGATCGCTTTTATTAGGCCGTCCATGGGAATATGATACGGATGCTGCCCATCATGGTAGAACTAATACATATACTTTCATCCATAAGGATAGGAATATTACTTTACGTCCGTTATTGGCTGCTGGTACTAGAAATCATTTTAAACTACTTGCTGAGAATAAACAAGATAACAAACAACTTTCTGATATTAAACATAAGCCTATTCAGTTAAAGGGAAGTGCTTTTCTTGCTATGACATCTACTGTTGCTGAACTTTATGATAATCATGATGCACCTTGCTATACTATGCTTTGTCGTGATATATCTTCTATCAATGATCATGTATCTTGTACTTTGCATTCTGCTAGTACTAACCTTTTGCAGGACATTGATGATGAGATGGAGTCGAGGGCGACTCCAATTCAAGAGGGGGAGGATGATGAGGACATCACCATGCTGGATACGTGCATATCATGGCCTCCCCTAAGTTACAAGTCGTCACCAACTCGGTCGCCGTGTTCGTCTCGGATTCAGCCGACACCCCTTCACGGTTTTGATGATATCTCCCACATCCGACGTCCAAACGAGACGTTCTTTGATGCATTGGAAAGGGGACGACAACGCCGTCATTTTGTTTCTGGTCCTAGCTCCAGAAGGGTTGTGAGTCATGCTGTGTGACCATGACAAGGTGCTGCACCACCAATTTTGGGCCAACTTGGCCATGTATCATGTCGGGCCTTAAGCCCATGTTGTGGGCGCCCCCCCCCCTGGTCGCCCCTAACCCGAGGACGCTCCTGGTTCCTACATAAACTCAGTAGCCACCGTCTTTTAGTTTCGGGTTTTGTTTAGTTCAGTTTTCTAGAGAGAAACTTGATCGAATTATTGTAACTGTGGCGACAAATCCTTTTACAGTAATCCAGGGCCCCTGTTCTTGTTCTACACCACTATGGCGATTAGTCCTTTTATGTTCAGAGCTTGAACCTTTTTCTTGTGATTTGCTTTATCCATATTTGCAATTTTAGATTGCGTGATTATCCTTTCTTGCTTGTGTTCTCGATTTCGTTTGCAGAAACATTCAAGTTGTGATGGGTGTAACGGTTGCGGGGTTGGATCGTGTCTAATTCAAGCCAGGTCATCAATGCCGAGTTCCCCAAATTCGAGTTTATCCCCTTACCTCTCAGAAGATCGGGCCATATCTACATCACTACACATGTCCAGGGATCGCAAAGGCTATACCAATCAAGATAGGAAAAGTTGAGCTTCACCTAGACTTCCATGTCTTTCCTATCATCGATTATGATCTTCTCCTTGGCTACCCACTAGAAAAACTCCACCTAGTAGGTGCATCTCAAGGGAGCCACACTAAAAAGCATAGGGAGATTGCTTTTGCCACTAGGAACCTTTTCTCAGGATACCCTTTGGTAAGGTCTCATCTCGAGCACCCTTCGCTTGAGAAAGTGATGTTTGCTTCCCAACTTGCATCACCAAAGCCTGTTCCTTGTAAGGACATGAAGTTTTTCACCCAGCATGGACACGATTTTGGGGAAACTCCAAATCCTATTGAAACCGAACCGTCACGTTCCTTGCCTATGCCTTTTTTCTCTAGCCCTCATTACTCTATTCTCATTGGTGATCAAGAATCGACAGTGACCCTTATCGATGAATTCCGTGAGAAGGAGAAACATTGGGAAATTGGATTTATTGAGCCATTGACTTTAGAAACAGGAGAATATTTAATAGATGAGTGTGAGACCTTTTTTCTTGAAAACACGCATGATACATGCTCTTTTAATGAATCGCATCATGAGCCGCATTAGCAAAATATTTGTTAGGATGATTGTAGATGCTTTTGTTTATCATAAATATTGCAAATCTCGTAGTTGCACTTTGGTACTAACCTTTTAGCTAGAGCTTGAATGACACATCAAAAATTCGTGGTGGACTGGGAACTACATCGCCTATGGTAGCTGCAATATGAAGTCCCCATGGTCAAGCTTGTGACCATCAACAAAGCACTACCAGGAGATGGCCCGGATTATCATTTTTTGTTCCTTCAATAAAAGCAAGAAAATGTTTTTAGGGTATGTTTGCCTTCGGGTATTTTTCGTTGCTAACCATTGTAGGTTGAGATTATAAAGAATGATGGTCACTCTAAGCCCGAAAACATAGGAGCTACATCAACTTGAACACCATGGTACTTTTGGCAATGGAACCCACTACAAGAAGGCTGCAACACTACACACTTGATTTTAGCATCTCATGATAAAGAAATCCAAGTACGGGGGAGTTCTGTAAGTATCTTGTAGCAAGTTCCATTCTTACGAATTTCATCTCGGTTTAGAGGTGTTGCTAGTTCTTGCTTTCATGCCATTCTAAAAAAAATATATTAAAAGGTGCTTTAGTTTATTATCCCTTTTTGTTTCCTTTCAATTCAATCTTATAGTGCACCTAGAAAAGAAAAATAATAATAAATAAATAAAGTTGTGACTCTATTGGGCCCATAAAGCCGGTAGAGTCCCTTATGCTTTTCACCCCTTTTTGTTTTTTGTTTTTGTTCTTCTTCAAATAAAGCAGTGAGGTACAAGATCAAGTGTGGGGGAGGCCTTCAAGATTTTCAATGTACAAACAATACAAGGCCTCTTATAGACACGTTGCACATCGTCACTTAAGCCAACACGACATAGGGCGAGGCGATCGGGCTCCAAGCGACGTCGACCAACCTACAAGGGCAGTCGACCCAACCATGGTTCCTCTTGATCTCTACCTCTTCAAGAGTGATAGTTTGCACACTCTATCCCTTTCCTCCTAGTTTCCAAGTAAAATCAAACTTATCCTGAATTAATCAATAAATTTAACTTGAAAACTACATCAAATCTTGTGAACCCTCATCTTCATGCTTCTCTTGATTGACTTGCATGCTCTTTATTCCTAGTTCATTTCTTTATACTTGTGAACTACATCTTTAGCAAAGCATGTCACCTAAGTAGTTAACTGATGAGATATGGTATGATGAAAGAAATCTTGCTCTTATGCTTGTAGTGCTTGGGAATTTCTCTTTAAAAATAAAAATTAATGGCCCTCTCCTCAATGATGTGAATGGCCTACCAAATCCATATGATAGTTATATTGAAAACCTTATGCATATGTTGCTTGTTGTTTCATTGAACTTTGTCAAATTCTTGTGACTCTAGCGAGATACTTGTTATGTTTTGTCGATCAAGAACATGTGCATGTTCCCTTCAGATGCTAACCTTCTATATTCAATGGTTGAATTTCCACCACCATCATCATCAATCCATCCACCAATGGAAATACTCCATTATTTTCCTGTTATGACTCTCTCTCAATTGTTCCGTAGAAGGCATGGCTATAAAACAAAACTTGCTCTCATCTTTGAGCAGGATGAAAAAAAAGAAAAGAAATAGCCATGTCCAATATCATTTCAAAGAAAGAGAGAGTCTACACATAAAGGAGTATTCATCCACCTGCATCATCCACCATCATCCATATGCTAATTCTTCTACACCGGAAGATAGCATCATTCATATTCATCCATCCACAAAATAAACTGCTTCATCCTGCTTTGAGAAACCCCTCTGCAATTATGCTTACAGAAAGAGACATGGGATAAAGAAAAGAAGAAAAAAAGAAAGATATATAGCCTATGTTCTCAAGTTGAATAGAGGGAGCATTTCAAAAGGAGTACCCATCATTACCTTTTCCATCCATCCAATCCATTTATGTGCACATGCTTGATCATAATTCATGACTTGTTTTCTCCATGGATCCAGTTTTTGACTAAGTAATATATGAGACAAAAGTATGCCTTCTTTATTTCCCTATCATGAGCTCCACATAAGCCATATTTAGAGGTAGGATGAAAAGAGGCAAAGTCAAATACCTTGGTGAGGAACCAGACCTATAGTGAGTGATCTGATAGAATCATTTGAGGAGAATGGCCATGATTTGTTTTTGAAAATCTTGTAAAAAACCAAGTTACTTAGCAAAAGGAGTAAAGATGACTAGAGTCAACACCGTTCCATTCTTCAATCACTCGAGGCGATGTGATAGATGCTTCAAAGTTCATGGGTGTAGGTATGATTTGGAATAATTTGCATGATAGTCTTGTATCAAAAGAAGTTATGATTCACCTTAGTTTCTATTCCTTTACTCGAGGACGAGCAAATGCTAAGTGTGGAGGTGTTGTTGACGTCCTTAAATGCTAAGTCCGACCATCAATTACCTGTATAAAACATATATAATAAATATCCAACATAGTGGTAGGAGTTTATTCCTATCAATTTCCACAAGAGTTAGTGAATATTTGTATGCAGGTGATTTATAATCAAATTCAAGGAAATATCATAGTTTCAAGAGGATAAATAATAGAAGACTATAAACATAAAGTGAGAAGTGGTCACATAATATAATAGACCTCACCATGTTGAAGCTCTTATCGAGCCAATCGAAACGCATATATAACTTGCCTAAATCGGACTTCGGATGGGAAAGTTATGAAGCACAGAAGATCAAGTGCTTGCGCTGAACTGACGCTGACGTCAGCATGCGCGGGAGGGGAATAGATTGATGGTTCAGGTTGCTTGGCTGAGTGGGGAAGCCCATTACTTGACCCCTAAGGATGAGGAATAGTTTAGAGAATAGTCCCTTATTCATAGGAAGGCTTGTCCACTCTTCCAAGTCACCTCTCACTATAAATAGAGCACCTCTCCCTCTCATTTTACACAACTCAAGAAGAGAGTTTAGAGCTCCACTTCAAAAGGCTTTAGCACTGCCAAAGTCCTTAGAAAATAGGGAGAGAGTGAGGAAGAGTTCGGGGAAGCGCCGGTCTTGTCTGCGATCTTCCCCACGCTTGTACCTTGACGGATGCTTTTCTTTTTAAATAAGTATTCTTGTTTCCTCTTTGGTATTTAAGTTTCCTATTTAAGTAACTTCTTTATTTATTGCTTACGGGATCATCGCTCTATTTAGTTAGAGTATCTTAGTCTTCTGTTCGCGTGGATCCGAGACTATGATAGAAATTGATAGTATAGACGTGGTGTCTAGACTAGAGGTTACCTTTGTTTGCCACGTGCCCCACAGTTTGTTGAGATAGTCGGTAGGTGGTGACAGCCCTATCTGACCTTAGTAATCCTCCACGTTTAGGTACATCGTAGAGCTGTTGACCGGAGTTGCCTGTAGATGCAAGGGTAAGCCAGTGCCCGAAGTAAGCAGTAGAGACCAAACCTATCTTACAATAGAATCCTTAACCATTAGGAATCCTCTCTACCCTTTGCCTATCATATTCTTGTTGTCCTTGGACGGACTAGCTTAGAAAATTAGTACACACACGTTCCCTATGATTCGATAACCTAGAATACTCCTAGGTGAAGTGCTACATCAGTATCCGTGCACTTGCGGATTTATCTGCGATCGTAAGAAATACCAACAGCTAGATGTTGGGGATATTTGATGGTGGATGATAAGCTTTTTAGAAGAGGAGGATCAAATATCTTGATGCAATGCATCTCAATACCAGAAGGTCAAAAGTTGATGGAACAAATTCATTCAGGGATATGTGGCAATCATGCAACTTCTAAGACATTGGTTGGTAAAGCTTTCCGGCAAGAGTTTTATTGGCCCACGGCAGTTGAAGATGCACACCAAGTCATTCAGAAGTGTGAAGGTTGTCAATTCTTTGCTCCACAAACACATGTGCGTTCGCAGCAACTGCAGATGATACCTTTGACCTGGCCCTTTGTTGTCTAGGGGCTTGATATTGTTGGTCCTTTCAAGAAAGCGCTAGGTGGGTTTACTTATCTGTTTGTTGCTATTGACAAATTCACCAAGTGGATTGAAGCAAAGCCGATCAACAAGATAACATCAAAGAAGGTGATTGAGTTTGTCAAGGATGTTTTTACTCGGTTTGGGGTTCCTCATGATATCATTACCGATAATGGTACTCAATTCACATCTGTGGAGTTCCATGACTTTGCCGCTGAGATGGGAATAAAAATTCACTTTGCATCAGTGTCTCATCCTCAATGTAATGGGCAGGTCGAACGGGCCAATGGTATGATTCTTCAAGGATTGAAGCCTCGTATATTTGACAGATTTAAGCCTTATGCCGGTCGGTGGGTCAAAGATTTGCCTTCAGTTCTTTGGGGGCTTGACACTTATACCAGTCGGGCTACTGGTCAGTCTCCTTTTTCACTGGTCTATGGCTCGGAGGCTATGTTGCCGACTGAGGTCAGTCTTGTTTCAGCACGGGTCCAAGGATATGTTGAAATTCTTTCTGAGGAGAGCCGGGAGATCGATTTGATTGCAGCAGAACAGTTGCCTTATCGGGCTCTGTTCTGGTCGGCACTTTACCAACAAGGCTTGCGGCATTATTATGATAAAAATGTACACAGTCGCCAATTTCAAGTTGGAGATTTAGTGTTGCGTCGAGTACAGTCAACAAACAACCAACATAAGCTTTCTCCAAAGTCGAAAGGACCTTATGTTATGAAAGAAGTCACTCAGTCAGGGGCTTATAGACTGATGTATGAAGACGGCGATGATATACCGAACTCCTAGAATATAAATCAGCTACGTCGTTTTTATACTTAGTTACTCTTTTGTATTATTATGCATTATTCATGAATGAAACTTTAGTCTTTTTGATGTAAGATTTTTTGATGATTTGCATTCTAAATTGTCTCGATTCCTTAATTTATTTTATTAAATAATCAAGCCAGGGGGTTAGTAATAATGTCCCACTACTTCCTAACCTTATGAACTTTTGGTTTTGGAATCTTTTCCGACTAATTTCTCATCTTTTGACACGGTCTTTACTTTTTTGGTCTAATGTCTAAATATCACGGTTATACGCTTCATACTGCACATCAGACTACCACTACACTAAACCCAGAGCCAAAGTGCGAGAGGTCATGTGTCGATTGGTTGATTCTGCTTGTCACGTGGTTACGAGTTACAACCTAATATGTTAAGGCAGATCGATTCAATTTCTGTCTTTAGATGACAGGAACACACTTCTGATATTTTTTATCAGTCTTCTAAGCTACAATGCATCAGACTAATTTACATAAAGGTAATGTTATTTCAATACATTGATACTACTAATGTTTTCTAACATTGTAGGTTTTACAGCTCCTTTGAAGGAGAAGAAGAATCATCTTCCAGCCCAACTTCTGCAGATGTTGGAGGAGTAGGTGTGGTCGGATCAACTTCTATGTTGTCGACCAAGGCTCGGGAGGTTTCCAGCATGGTATCCAAAAGCAGCTGGCGTTGGTCGCCGGTCAAGTCTGGGTTGAAGCCCTCCTTGATTTTGTCCAATGGCAGTGCAGGAGACCAAGTGTGGCGCCCCTTCCCGGAGGATCGAGATCCCAACGGTGCTGATAGCGCAGACACTTGATAATACAATATTGGATCGAATTTAAGTTGAATATTACATCATTAAGTCATCAGAGTGCAGCGGAATATTACAAGTTCATAATGTTTTTGAAAACACAGCGGAAGCGAATAACGATAAGGAGCTACGAGCTCGACGATACAGCATAGTAATGGTTCCTGCCCGAAGAACTATCACTCTAGCAACACACATCAATACTGCGGCAGCGAGTCGGACTCCCAGTGGGCAGTCCAACCCTTAGGGACTTGCATGTCCCAAGGCAGCATATTCTCAGACAACTCTACCTCTTCATTACCTGAAAACAACAATGGCACAAAGCCTGAGTACTAATTACTCAGCAAAACTTACCCGTCGGACATCTAGGCATGCAATGGCTCTAATAGGTGGCTTGTTTGAAAAGACTCGCACTAAGCAACCAATTAGTTCTATCGTGTTTTATTAATCAAGTTAATTGGGTAGAGCAGAATGTAACTTTAGTTGCAACAATAAGATAATAAAGCAATACATAAGATAAGTACAACATAAGAGCCATAAGAGTAACATCAACAATAAGCATCATGTCAATTCCCAAGTACCATGTGCAACTACGTGATGACTCAGTGACCAAGTGGTACTCATTACTGCGAGGGACAGCAATTGCAATTGATTTACACCAGCTGGGATAACCCGAGATACACGACACATACGCACCAATTAAGGTCGTATATGGCAACCTTTCGCAAGGACAAAAACAACTCGGTCCGGGTCCAGTCTCAGCGAGTGGACATGCCGTTCTGCCAATAGTACTTTGCGGAATGAACCGCCCACTCCAGCAGCAGAAGGGTCAACGACCACTGTACTAGGTACCGTCCTCATTGCCGCGTCAATGCTACATCAGTTTACTAGTGCCCATAGACTAGAATGCATTCGGTACTGTTCAATACTTGACCAAGGGGCCGACCACGGACGGGTCCTAGGTTTGACAACGCTGGGCTACCATAGTCAACACCCATGTATTGCTGCAAACCTACACATGCATCATCCCTGCCCGGTCATGACATCAAAATAAACTTCTTTTATAAGTCCCGTTCCAGTGTTCAAGTTCATTCATAGTAATGATATCTATCGCGCCTAGTAGTTACTGAGCAAACCAACACAGTACCGATACTACCAAAGTTCTAATGACAGTGGTATAGGTCATTTGGGTATCATGCAAGTGGGTTCCAATCAACTCCTATGACATAATGCAACAGTAATCTTAGACACTAGTAATATTGATAACTAGCAACTTTATAAAATGGCGAATGAAAATTGGGGCTTGCCTGGATCGACCCTAGTGCTAGCAACTTCAATCTCTTGTTCCTGAGACTTAGTATCCTTCTGATGATCTTCTTCGGGCTCCTGGTCGTCGTTACCTATATGATGACAAAGGTGTTAACGGTATTATCGTAACACCGTTATATGCAATGATATGATACATGCAAGCACATCATGTTTTGATGTCAAATAAATTATTGTTATCTTCTCAAAGCCATATGCTTCAGAGAAGTTGGGTCTTGTTTTAATGTTAATTAAAATTACTCTTATGTTCTTGAAGCCATATGCTTCAAGAAACAATTTAAAACATCATCATTTTATGTGTGTTATTCATTTATTTAGGTTTGTTATAGTTTTTCAGAACAATCAAGAAATTAAAATAGTAACCAATTGATTCTGGACTTGAGTGATTTATCATGAACAGAAACATAGGTGAATTGCATTTTTACCAATTTACAACCTCCGGATATTATTACTCTAATTACTAGCATTTATTAAAGTAAAATAGTGATATGAGCAAATCAATTTAGTTAATTAAGTAAATTTAGGTTTCTGGACTTGTGCGTTTTACTGGGTACAGGGCTTTCTAAGAGTGATTTTTGTGCCAAGTGGCAAGGGCCAATTAATTACAGAATAATTACCAGAATTAATTTAAGCAAACATACTAATTAAATTCTAGAGCCCAAAATAATTCATATTTTTCCAAACCAAAATTTGTGGTGGTAGATAATCATATTTTTACTAAGCACGCCAAAAATCAAGATTTAATTCTATTCCTAGAATTTCTAGTTAATTAATTTGTGTTTTCACAATTTAATGAATTAACAAAAATGCATCAACAGAGGCTATGATTTATCATTTTACTAAAATAGAGCTCTTCAAGATGAACCTAACAAATTTTGTTTGATCTACAATGGATTTGAAATAGATTTACAATGAATTTTGGAAGTTTTAACATTTTTCTGGCATTTCCTAGGTATTTTCGGTTTTATCTAATTACACGTCAGTGCCACGCGTGCGACACATAGGATCCACATAGATGCCACGTAATGGCCATGTAGGCGCCAGAAGGACGGCCAATAGGCTCATCGGAGCGGGGTGGCGCTCGACCGGAGGCTCGCTGCCGCGGCTCTGCGCGGGGCGAAAGCTTGACGCGAGGGGCAGAAGGATGACACACACATTTGGGTGGAAAGCAGGGTCGGGTTCGGGAGGACGAGGTCTCACCGAAAAGCCGTCGGCGGCGAGGAGCGGCGAAAAACGAACTTCAACGAGGTCGCGTTCGGGCTAGGGGGCAGCAACCCGGACTCCGTCTTCTCCGAGAGCTTCACCAGGGCACAGGGAAGAGCGGCATCGCCTCAGCTTGCGTCGGGGAGGGCCAGAGGTAGGAGCTCGTCGTGGAGCGGCTTCGGTGATCGGCGGCGGAGGGGAAAACGTCGCTACGTGCAAACGGTTGATCAAACACAGTGCTAGGGGTCTGGGAGTTACGTCGAGAGGGTGAGAACTTGCATGAGCAAGAATTAGGCCATGAGACTCACCGTGCTTGGGTTAATTTGGCCGCGGCATTGCCGGAGCTCGAGGGAAGGCTTCCTGGTTCTTGGCTTTGATTGGTTTGATTTAGGCAAGGAATGGTCGAGTGAAGAACGAGTGGGAGTGGAGTTGCGCGTAGCTATCTGCGTGTTTGGCTCGATTCAGGAGGCAGTGGAGCGGGCAGGGCTCGGGTTTGTGCGTCGAGCAGCAATGGTGCTCGGTGGTGGAGAAACAGAGAGGGAGGAAATGAGGGAGCAGAGAATGAGAGTGAGCGGGCTGGTGCTCGTGGGTGCGCTTCAAGGTCACGCAAAGGACAGAGGCGGTTTGGGGGGTTGAGAGCAGCGGAGGCGCTCAGAATTGAAGTCACTGGCCGGGTCGCGTCGGTGGGCGGGCGCGCGGCTGAGGGGACAGGGCGGAGGAGCTGGGGGATGGCAGGCGACACTTTTGCACATGCTGGGTTTCGAGGTGGAGGGGTGAAGGCGGCCCGGGCGGTGCACCGCCGGTGGAGCTCTGATCCTGCTGCGCCAACGGGAGAAGGAAGAGAAAGATTTCTCACTGCACCCCCTGATCTTTTCAGATCTTTGCAACTAGGTCCTCCAATTAAGTTGGGATTTTGCACATAGGTCCTTGGAGATATTTGTGGTGCTCTGGTGGGACCCAATTGGCCAGAAAAGTTATATTTATTTTATAATTAAATCTCCAATGTGAACTATTGTTGTATGGGAATTCCGCATAAGGCAAATACTCATCCCAATTACCACCATGTGTTAAAACACATGCTCTAAGCATATCTTCCAAAATCTGGTTGACACGCTCTATTTGTCCGTCAGTGGTGGCATGGTAAGCGGAACTCCGAATCAGCTTGGTACCCAGCGATGCATGCAGTTGTTCCTAAAATCGAGCGACAAACTGCGAGCCACGATCTGTAACAATGGTCTTGGGTACTCCATGAAGACATAGAATTCTTGCTATGTATAGTTCTGCATATTGCTTTATCTTGTAGGTGTTATTGATCGGTAGCAAGTGGGCAGATTTCGTGAGTCGGTCCACAATGACCCAAATCAAATCATGCTTCCGAGAGGTGAGAGGGAGACCAACAATAAAATCCATGCTGATGTCTTCCCATTTCCACGTGGGAATACTCAATGGTTGAAGTAATCCGGCTTGTTTCAAATGATCAACCTTAACTCTCTGACACGTATCGCATTCTACGACATACCGAGCAATTTCCCGCTTCATCCTTGTCCACCAGAAATTCTTCTTCAAGTCTTGGTACATTTTATTACTACCCGGATAGATGGAGTACTTGGAGTGATTCACTTCATCCAAGATTTTTTGTCGAAGTTCAAAGTCCTTTGGTACTACTAAATGGTTATCGAACCATAGAGTACCGTCCGAGTCTTGGGTAAAGCATTTTCCTTTACCATCTTTAATGTTTTGACGGATATGATTCATACCAACATCATTTTTCTGTGCAGCAATGATTTCTTCATGAATAGTAGATTGCACACTTAGGTTGCTAATCACTACATCAGGTAAAATGTGAAGGCGGGGTTCTGAATTAGTTTCATTGTCATTTCTGTCCTAAACTTCCAGCTCTAAGTTGTTGCAGTGGACCTTTCTGCTTAACGCATCGGCGACTACATTAGCCTTGCCTGGATGATAATGAATCTCCAGGTTATAATCCTTAATCAGTTCTAGCCACCGACGCTATCTCATGTTTAGATCAGTCTGGGTGAAGATATATTTCAAGCTCTTATGGTCTGTGTAGATGTGCACTAAGTTGCCGAGCAAATAATGCCTCCATGTTTTCAGTGCAAGTACAACTGCAGCTAGCTCTAAATCATGAGTTGGATAGTGCTCTTCATGCTTCCTTAGCTGTCGAGATGCATAGGCTATGACACGACCTTCTTACATGAGTACACATCCAAGTCCTGTCCCAGATGCATCACAATATACGTCGAATGGCTTGGTGATGTCGGGTTGAGCCAGTACTGGGGCAGTTGTCAATAATTTCTTCAATGCTTGAAATGCTTCTTCATAATTGTTGTTCCAATCAAACTTTTCCTCCTTTTTCAGCAGCTCCGTGATGGGTTTGGTCAGCCGAGAAAAATTTGGTATGAACCTACAATAATATCCGGCTAGCCCAAGAAAACTGCGTATTTGGTGAACTGTCTTTGGTGGCTTCCAATCTAGCACATCTTGAACCTTGCCAGGGTCTACCGAGATTCCTTCTGCAGAGACTATGTGACCAAGGAATGGCACATGGTCCAACCAAAATTCACACTTGCTGAATTTTGCATACAACACGTGGTCTCGTAGATGTTGAAGAACAATGCGAAGATGTTCAGCATGCTCTTCCTTGGACTTAGAATAGATGAGGATGTCGTCAATGAATACTACCACAAGTTTATCCAACTCTGGCATGAATACCGAATTCATGAGATACATGAAATGAGCTGGAGCGTTTGTCAATCCGAATGACATTACTAGATACTCGAATAATCCGTATCTAGTAGAAAAGGCGGTCTTCGGAATATCTTTTGCTCTGATTTTGATTTGATGATAACCCAAATGGAGGTCAATTTTTGAAAATACCTTAACACCAACTGATTGATCAAAAAGGATATCAATTCGTGGTAACGGGTATTTATTCTTGATGGTAACTTCGTTTAGAGGTCGATAATCAACAACAAAACACAGAGATTTGTCCTTCTTCTTCACAAAAATAGCAGGGCAGCCCCAAGGTGAAGTGCTTGGGCGAATGAATCCCTTTTCCAATAACTCATTCAATTGCTTTTTCAATTCGGCCAACTCATTTGGGGCCATCTTATAAGGTCGACGAGATATCGAAGAAGTTCCTGGCTATAGCTCTATCATAAATTCCACTTCATGGTCAGGTGGTAGGCCAGAGATATTCTCGGGAAATACGTCCGGATACTCACAAACAACAGGGATATTCTCGAGCGATTGCCCTTCCAAGTGATAGACAATCAAGGCTTTCGATGAATTGATGTTTAGAGAAAATGTGTCTTTTCCATGCAAAGGGAGTTGATGTGAACGATACGGGGCTCGATGTCTAGCATGGCTCTATGGGTTTTCATCCAGAACATACCCAAAATCAAATCAATTCCTTGGTGGCTAAGCATGATAAAATCCGTGGGGTAGATTTTCTTGTTTATTTCTAGAGGAGCTTTGCATACTATTTGATTGGCACTAATTTGCCCAGCGGGGGAACGAATTGTGTAGCATCTTTCTATAGTCTGGGGTTGAAGATTAAGTTTTTGCACACATGCATGGCTAATGAAATTATGCGTAGCACCAGAATCAAAAAGTGCAAGGACAGGCTGGCGATAGAGCGAGAGCGTACCGGTCAGCACGGGTACGCCCTGAGGGATATCTTCCGCATTGGTGTAGTTCACTTGGGCACCATGTGACGGTGCATTCACATTCCTGCTCTAGTTCTGACGCTGGTTGTTGTTGTTGTTGTTGCTGTTGCACCTTGGTGCAGTGCAGTTCTTTGCAAAGTGGCCGGTACGACCACAATTGTAGCAAGGGTAGTTGCCTCCATGATCAGCAGGTAGTGGGGCACGAGCACTCAAGTTCCCTTGTTGCTGATACGGTGCACGGTACTAATTGTTCTGCTGTTGGTACGGTGCACGAGGTGGGAAGTTCTGCTGCTATGATGGTCTCGAGTAGTTCGGGCCAAACCATCGCTGAAGCTGTTGCTGCGGTGCTGCCGGGAAACGTTGTACGGTGGGTGAAGTATAAATCAGGCGATGCTTCGCCTGTGGGGCAGCAGAGGCAGTAGCAGGGGCCTTTCTCTTGCGGTCTTCTTCTTCAACTTGGCGCATAGCGCCTTCCTGGACAATAGCAGCATTGACCAGATCGTTGTATGTGCCAGTCGTCTGCCAAGTCAAATGTTCCTTGAGCGTGGCATTCATCCCATGCGGGAATGTGTATCTCTTCTTTTCCTCAGTATTAACATACTCAGTGGCATACTGAGCAAGGTGATTGAAAGCTTCAGAATATTGGAGGACATTCCTCCCTCCTTGTTTTAGATCCATGAATTCCTAGAACTTTCTCTACATGAGGCCAACGGGGATGAAATGAGCACAGAAAGCAGCTTTGAACTCATTCCATTCAGTGCGGCGTCCAGCAGGCAGAGAAGCTTCATAATTGGCCCACCAGGCACTAGCAGAGCCCTGGAGTTGTTGGGTGGCGAACAACACCTTCTGGCGCTCGGTGCATTTCAGCAGACCAAACTTAGACTCGGTCTGACGTAGCCAGTGGTCGGCATCCAGCAGCTCTCTGGCATGATCGAAGGTTGGTGGGTGGGTACCCAGAAAATCTGAGTAAGTGCTCTGACGAGGCTGGTTGTTGTGGTGGTTGTGGTTGCCTCCACGTCCAGCCAGGTGGGACGTGATGTCAACTAGCCGACAGAGCAGCTCGGAGTCATTCTGCTGCCTGTTGAGTGCAGCGGCCAGGACTTCAGCTAATGAAGGCTCAGCATTTGCTCCTTGCTGAGAGCTCTCAGGATCTTCCTGATTCCGAGTATGCACCATGCTGCAATTTATACGGTTTCACATTAGTTATTTCTCAAAATATTCCATAAAATCACATGCGCAAGAATATAAATTTGCAAGAGGTATGGTAAAATCTCAGAAATGACAACCATCTCCATTGATTCAATTCAGTCTACATGGTTGTTAAAGGACATCATCACGCGGTTCCTTACATATATGTGCCGACGCCTAGCTACGGTATTGCGGACACATTATGCAAGATTCAAGGTCCTACACCGAACTAGGGATACATATGCTACATGACCGTACATAGGGGTAGCGAATTATCTACTCCTGGACTAAATCTTCCGGCTCTTCTGGTTCTAGAGGTTCTTCTGGTTCCACCAGATCCATCATTTCCACATCATTATTACCAACAGGTGCCATCTCTACATCGTCTTGTTGTCCATACTCTATGAAGATCTCATCGCAATTCCCTTCAATAGGTAGGTGGGCAGCCTTGAATGCTTTCAAGTCATCTTGAGGCTCAACCATGTCATGCTCAAATTCTGCTGCATCCTGCAAGGCTTGGTCATGTTCTTCCATAATTGCATCCATCTCTTCATTCTTGGCTTGGATTTGCTGGTTCAGCTCTGCAATTTCTTCATCCTTAGCTTGTTTTTCGACCTCAGAAAGCCGAAGTGTAGAATGGAACACATCCAAACGCCGGCACAAGTTTGTGCACAAAGCAAAAGTGGACAAACCATAATACTCTATTATGGGCAGCATAGGATCATGGTGGCGATGGTTTGGGTCAAAGATGAAATCCACACGCCTCATCCACTTGAAGTCCGTCACATCATTAATGGGTAGCAAGGCGATGGGTGTTCCAGCAACATCATTCTTGTGGTCTTCACAGAATTGAGTAAGTGTCATAAATGCAGCTACATTCCAGGTGGAAGGCAGATCTGTCCCGATGATGCTAAGGGTCCAAGATTCCCATGCGGGGATGACTGAGTAATTGGCGGGAACCGCCACATGGATGACACATGAGGGGACTCCATGCTCCTAGAATTCCTTGCCAACATAGGTGGGAGTAATGGAATATCTAAATCTCTGGAGAACTCTCCAAAACAGGTGAATCATCCCTGTGAACTCTAGGCCATCGGTAATTTCCCAACCCTGTGGTGGTTGTTCTTTGTTTTCAGCCATCTACAAAGAAAGTACTTTAATTGAGTCAATGAGTCCGATTAAACTTTGTTGCAACAACAATAGCTACTAAGGATACAACCAATGCAGAGCGTAAATCATCATAGTTTCAATACATGACTCGGAATATGTGGCCATCGAGTTACAAAAGCATCTCACGCATCAACCCCAAAATACAACAACCTCGCGTGGTTCGACAAAAGTTACCAACCCAACTTATCCTGACTACCGAGACTAATCTAGTCTACCACTATCCTCCTAGGTCCTGCCTCGAGCTGGTGCCTCGTAGTCTACGTCAGACTCCTCATCCATATCCTCCTGTGATTCCTCCTCCTCCGGTGCTACCGATGGTGCAAGGGTCGCCTCAAGCTGCTGCTGCAGGCCCTGGTTCTCCTGAGCCAGGGTCTCTAAATTCTCTCCCATGAGCTCCATCTCGTGCTGTGCAGCCGTCAAATGATGCTGCAGGTGCTCGTTGTGGTTGGCGCGCTTCTGCATAATCATGCCACGTCTATCAACCTCCTGCACGAGGGTGTCGTGTTGTCTAGTCACCTCAGTAACGCAAGCCTCACTCGCATCAAGAGCAGCGGTCAGTCGTTGAATCTCTCTCTATTGTGCGTCAACCTGTGTGTGTAGGTCATTCCTCTAAACCTAGACCTGCTCGGCCTCAGCCAGTATGATCCTGTTGTGGCTGCTAGCCTCCTCATCCAAGTTGAGAAGGTACTCAGAGTAGTAGGACAAACGGCGGTACCCCGCGTGGTACATCGGGTAGTCATCACGGTCGATGCGCCTCACATGCCTCTGCCAGACCGGGTTGGCCTGGTGCTAGATGGGGATAATCTCAAACGGGGTCCCAGAGAGCGCTGTTGCGTGGTGCCCGCCGAAGTGGGTGAGAGCCCTGTGGGCAACTCACGAAGGCTCCCACAAGTCGCCGTGCTCTCCATACCCGCCATGTCGAGGTTGCGCGGGTGTGTGGGCACCCTGATGTGCACCTCGGCAAGAGTCATGCCGTGACGACGGACCTCACGGCCCTTGTAGGAGGGTGGCTCGTCATAGCCCTGCAAGCATAGAAGATCCCACAAAAGTGTAGGAAAGCCACGGTGGTGGAGACCGGTGGTGTAGCGCCACCCGTCGTGTGAAAGCTCCTCAAAACCGTGGTCACCCATCTGGAACATAAACCCAATGGTGAGTATAGTGTTCCATGAATAACAATGCATTTCATATAAGTGCTATGAAATATAGAAACAAAGTTTTAGTTCACATTTTCCAGCCTCAAGGGTCAATAATACGGCAACAGGTTTTAAAACAAATTCTATCTTGACTGTACAATAGTCAGAAAAGTGGGTATTCCGAACACAAAAAAAGGTCCTAAAAATTGGGGGCTAGAACCAAGTTGTACTACACCTTCATAGCTTTCCAGATTGTATTTATATTCTTAAAAATTCCAAGGAAATCTGGACTTATGAATTTTGCAAATTCCGGTTGGCAGATTCTGTTTCAGATTGACAGAGGCTTAATGTTTTGGCTCTACAGGACAGAGGAAAACTGGTAAAATGGTGAAACCTATTGGATATGAAAATAGACTTCTAGGGCATTCCAGATTGGGTTCAAACACCTAAAAATCTGAAGTATAACTTTAGTTATGAATTTTTAAATTTGATAGCTAAATTCAGGACAGATTCTTCTTATCTTGACAATTTGGTCTTGTATTTCGAATTTTTATGTTGAACAAGTCTAGAGATTTAGTATCTAGAGGTTAGCGAGCAAGATGAGAACATATTTTAGTTTAGTTAAGAGGGATGCATGATGCAGAAAGTGCCATTTTATTAACCTATCATTCCTCACAACTCAACACGTAATTTGCCAAGACTTAGCGGCACGAATATGTGGTGACGACCCGCACTCAACACGTAAGTCATTCAAAATGTTATACTAATGGCGTTAGCATACCTGCAGAAGATCCATAGCAGACACAATACATCAAATTTAAAAGAAACTATGAAAAGAAGCACAGTTCTACTAGTAACGATCCATGGAAAAGGATCGCCCCGTGATAAGTCACGAGTCAACAGTGTCTCGTATCTGCCTGTGAGCACAGACACCAATATCATGCGTGTCGGTTAAGCACGCACATACCTTCGTTTGAAGAAGTCGTAGATGCAATAATATAAACAAACATAACCCAGGTTAGCTTTGTCACCACGCTATTATCTACTAGGGGCAATACTAATGTATCCTCACTCGTAACGCCGTGGTTTTTGAAATATGATTTGTTTGTTGTATTATCATGGAACATGGCTCTGATACCAGCTGTGGCGCCCCTTCCCGGAGGATCGAGGTCCCGGCGGTGCTGATAACGCAGACACTTGATAATACAACATTGGATCGAATTTAAGTTGAATATTACATCATTAAGTCATCAGAGTGCAGCGGAATATTATAAATTCATAATGTTTTTGAAAACACAGCAGAAGCAAATAACGATAAGGAGCTACGAGCTCGACGATACAGCATAGTAATGGTTCCTGCCCGAAGAACCATCACTCAAGCAACACACATCAATACTGCGGCAGCGAGTCAGACTCCCAGTGGACAGTCCAACCCTCAGGGACTTGCATGTCCCAAAGCAGCACATTCTCAAGCAACTCTACCTCTTCATTACCTGAAAACAACAATGGCACAAAGCCTGAGTACTAATTACTCAGCAAGACTTACCCGTCGGACATCTAGGCATGCAGTGGCTCTAATAGGTGGCTTTTTGAAAAGACTCGCACTAAGCAACCTATTAGTTCTATCAAGTTTTATTCATCAAGTTAATTGGGTAGAGCAGTATGTAACTTTAGTTGCAACAATAAGATAATAAAGCAATACATAAGGTAAGTACAACATAAGAGCCATAAGAGTAACATCAACAGTAAGCATCATGTCAATTCCCAAGTACCATATGCAACTACGTGATGACTCAATGACCAAGTGGTACTCATTACTGTGAGGGACAACAATTACAATTGATTTACATCAACTGGGATAACCCGAGATACACGATATATATGCACCAATTAAGGTCATATATGGCAACCTTTCACAAGGACGAAAAACAACTCGGTCCGGGTCCAGTATCAGCGAGTGGGCATACCGTCCTGCCAACAGTACTTTGCGGTATGAACCACCCACTCCAGCAGCAGAAGGGTCAACAACCACTGTACTAGGTATCGTCCTCATTGCTGCGTCAATGCTACATCAGTTTACTAGTGCCCATAGACTAGCATGCATTCGGTACTGTTCAATACTTGACCAAGGGGCCGTCCACGGACGGGTCCTAGGTTTGACAACGCAGGGCTACCGTAGTCAACACCCATGTATCGCTGCAAACCTACACATGCATCATCCCTGCCGGTCATGACATCAAAATAAACTTCTTTTATAAGTCCCGTTCCAGTGGTCAAGTTCATTCTTAGTAATGATATCTATCGCGCCTAGTAGTTACTAAGCGAAGCGACACAGTACCGATACTACCAAAGTTCTAATGACAGTGGTATAGGTCATTTGGGTATCATGCAAGTGGGTTCCAATCAATTCCTATGACCTAATACAACAGTAATCTTAGACACTAGTAATATTGATAACTAGCAACTTTATAAAATGGCGAATGAAAACCGGGGCTTGCCTGGGTCGACACTAGTGTTAGCAACTTCAATCTCTTGTTCCTGAGACTCAGTATCCTTCTGATGATCCTCTTCGGGCTCCTGGTTGTCGTTACCTATATGATAACAAAGGTGTTAAGGGTATTTTTGTAACAATGTTATATGCAATGATATGATACATGCAAGCACATCGTATTTTGATGTCAAATAAATTATTATTATGTTCTCGAATCCATATGCTTCAGAGAAGTTGGGTCGTGTTTTAATGTTAATTAAAATTACTCTTATGTTTTTGAAGCCATATGCTTCAAGAAACAATTTAAAACTTCATCATTCTATGTGTGTTATTCATTTATTTAGGTTTGTTATAGTTTTTTAGAACAATCAAGCAATTAGAATAGTAACAAATTGATTCTGGACATGAGTGATTTATCCTGAACAGAGACATAGGTGAATTGCATTTTTACCAATTTACAGCCTCTAGATATTATTATTCTAATTACTAGCATTTATTAAAGTAAAATAGTGATATGAGCAAATCAATTTAGTTAATTAAGTAAATTTAGGTTTCTGGACTTGTGTGTTTTACTGGGTACAGGGGCTTCTAAGAGTGATTTTTGTGCCAAGTGGCAAGGGCCAATTAACTACAGAATAATTACTAGAATTAAATTAAAAAAACACATTAATTATATTCTAGAGCCTAAAATAATTCATATTTTGCCAAATCAAAATTTTTGGTGGTAGATAATCATATTTTTACTACGCATGCCAAAAATCAAGATTTAATTCCGTTCCTATAATTTCTGGTGAATTAATTTGTGTTTTCACAATTTAATAAATTAACAAAAATGCATGAACAGAGGCTATGATTTATCATTTTACTAAACTAGAGCTCTTCAAGATGAACCTAACAAATTTTGTTTGAGCTACAATGGATTTGAAATCAATTTACTATGAATTTTGGAAGTTTTAACATTTTTCTGGCATTTCCTGGGTATTTTCGGTTTTATCTAATTACACATCAGTGCCACGCGTGCGACACATAGGATCCACGCAGACGCCGCATAATGGCCATGTAGGCGCCAGAAGGACGGCTAATAGGCTCGTCGGAGTGGGGTGGCGCGCGGCCGGAGGCTCGCTGCTGTGGCTCTGCGCGGGGCGAAAGCTCACCGCGAGGGCAGAAGGATGACGCGCACGTCTGGGCAAAAAGCAGGGTGGGGTTCGCGAGGACGAGGTCTAACCGGAAAGGGGTCGGCGGCGAGGAGCGGCAGAAAATGAATTTCGGCGAGGTCGCGTTCGGGCTAGGGGGCAACAACCCGGACTCCGTCTTCTCCGAGAGCTTCACCAGGGCACGGGGAAGAGCGGCATCACCTCAGTTTGCGTCGGGAAGGGCCAGAGGTAGGAGCTTGTCGTGGAGCGGATGGGAAAACATCGCTGTGTGCAAACGGTTGATCAAACACAGTGCTAGGGGTCTGGGAGTTACGTCGAGAGGGTGAGAACTTGCATGAGAAAGAATTAGGCTACGAGACTCACCGTGCTTGGGTTAGTTTGGCCGCGGCATCGCCGGAGCTCGAGGGAAGGCTTCCTTGTTCTTGGGTTCGATTGGTTTGATTTAGGCAAGGAATGGTCGAGCAAAGAACATGGGAGTGGGAGAGGAGTTGCACGTAGCTGTCTGCATGTTTGGCTCAATTCAGGAGGCAGTGGAGCGGGCAGGGCTTGGATTTGTGCGTCGAGCGGCAATGGTGCTCGGTGGTGGAGAAAAAAAGAGGGAGGAAATGAGGAAGCAGAGAATGAGAGTGAGCGGGCTGGTGCTCGTGGGTGTGCTTCAAGGTCACGCAAAGGACAGAGGCGGTTTGGGGGGTTGAGAGCGGCGGAGGCGCTCAGAATTGAAGTCATTGGTCGGGTCGCGGCGGTGGAGTGTGCAGAGAGAAGAAGAGAGAAAAAACGGCCGTTGGGCGGGCGCGCGGCTGAGGGGACAGGGCGGAGGAGCAGGGGGATGGCAGGCGGCACTGTTGCGCGTGCTGGGTTTCGAGGTGGAGGGGTGAAGGCGGCCCGGGCGGTGCGCCGGTGGTGGAGCTCTGCTCCTGCTGCATTAACGGGAGAAGGAAGAGAGATTTTTCACTGCACCCCCTGATCTTTTTAGATCTTTGCAACTAGGTCCCTAGTCAATGGTATCAACAAATAAAATAGCTAGGGGCCCACATAGGTCCTTGGAGATATTTGTGGTGCTCTGGTGGGACCCAATTGACCAGAAAAGTTATATTTATTTTATAATTCAATCTCCAATGTGAAAGGTTTTTATGCTTTAGTTAATTAACTGGGCATTTCTAAATATAGTAAAATGCTCAATAAAATTCTATTTTAATATTATTAATCTGATTATGAATTTATTTGGCATATGTTATATAATAAATTTTTATTTAGCTCACAATTTTGGTTGCAGGGTTTTGATTTGCTGGGATTTAATTCAAAATGGAGTGAGTCTTATTATTTCATGCTATGTGGTTCATGATCTATGCTTTTCATGTTGGTTAAATGAAAGTGAGACACCTGGGTTGTCACACCAAGATTGGTAGATAGCCAGAACTTGACTCCCAGCCTCGGTCGCCACTCTCCGAGTGTTGTCTACAGTAGCTTCCGACGCATGCTCTAGCAAATACTCCAAGGAATGACTAGTCTGCTCTATTGGTTAGCATGAATATAATTCATTGCCTTCCGAGCACCATATGATAGAGCTGTAAAAGATATTTTTTGGTTAGTATGATCAGGAATTGATTCAAGCATATTTAAGGAGTTATGGAGAGCTTACTGGTGAGTTTACATTGGAAATATTTGGAGGTGCTTTTGGTTCCTTTATCTTCACGTCAGCTTCCTCCAGCTTCTTCTGCAGCCGAGTGATCTTAGTCTTCTGTTCCTCGACCGACTTGGAGAGATTTTCCTTCTCAGCATTCAAAGCATCAACGAATCTTTGCTGATTGGAAGTCAATTTCTCCAGGTCGGCAATCTTCTGATCATGAGCTAAAAGCATATAAAGGATTTTTAGCATCAGAGTGGTTAGAAAGAAAAAATGCGGTATGTGACCTTACTTGCAATTTCAGCACGACTCTGCTCTAAGGCCTTGGTCAAATCCTTGTGATCAGTCTGCAACATGTCGATCTGTTTTTGGCTTGGGAGAGCTGCTAACCGGTGACTAGCATAATTCCAACAGCAAGTTAATATCATAAGTAAGAGCTGAATACAAGTGAGTTTAGGATGTACCAAAAGTCTCGGCTTCGAGGTACTCAACCCTGGCCTGTTTCTTCTCCACGAGAGCATACATTTTCTGAGTATGTATAAGATGGTTAAGTTAAAGATCAAGACTGAGACAGAGCCAAAGCAGGGTATTGATGTACCTTGTTGGCTTCTCGGTGTTGATAGATTATCACCACATCATCCAATTCAGGCCGACCGAGTGCATCTGCAGTCAATATTGTCTTACCTTTATCAAGAGGAGAAAGAGCATTGACTGGAGAAGGGTCAATGATTTGTGGTGCTGGCTCTAAAATGGATGCAGGGACTGTCTTGTCTGAGGGCTTCCTCGACTCGGTCGGCGTGTTTGACGACTTGTTGACCGGTCAAGGTAGGTTAGCCGGACGGGGAGTAGGGTTTGACCGAGTGTCCTCGGACTCTTGGGCACTCTGGCTATCACGCGACCGACCGCTGTTACTAACAGAGAATAAGGTGATTAAACTGCATTGTGGTCATTGACCATGAAAAACAAGGATCAAAAGGTTAAGAGACTAACCAAGAAGCTTTCTTGACCTTGATTCGGCATACTCTCTTCTTTGAAGAAGTTGACTGAGAATCAGTCTCCTTCCTCTTTAGGGAAGATTTGCTAGCTTCATCAACTTTTTGTGCGACTCCTGCGTCACTCGACGTTTTCCTCAGGGGCTCCAACTGGCTTGAAGGTCAGTAAGAGGGAGCAGGAGTTGGCTGACCGCCGTCAGGAGACAGCTCTTCTTCATCATCACCCTAATCCCCAATATACTGCCTTCAACGTAGGGCAGGCTACTTAATTCGACAACTGAGGGAAGGCAGGGTGATGACTCGATCAACATTCTCATGTCGAGTGCCTGCTGCTGAGCTTGAACCACCAGCACGGGTCTGCTGTGGCTTTTTGATATAATCTGGTCCCTCGGTATCAGTCGGAGGGAGCGGAGGGTGGGATATATAAGTATCCAGAACCTGCACAAATGCCAAGACATTAAGCAGGATATCAAAACAAGATAATAACAGAATCATTCAATGTCGACCGAGGCTTACTCGGGCCCGCAGAGTGCCCCCATTATACGCCTTCTCGAGTAACGAGTGATCTTGAAGGATATTTCCCTCAAACATCTTGGAAAAGCGCGACCGGTGAAGGTTGCCATTCGGAGGATCAGGCACTTCCCTGGTCTCATCATTGGTAGCATAATTCCATGTCGGGTGACTCTAAAATTTCAAGGGCTGCACTTTGAAGCTTTTGGCGATGGTGATACGGTCAATGCCTTCCTTCTTCAGATCAGCAATTTTCATAAGTAGAGCGACCACCTGGGGACCGGATGGATCAGGCTTTTCAGTCCATTACGTCAGAGGAATTGCCTTCGCACCAGAAAAGTCGTCAAGAACAGGGGGAGGGTTATCACAATAAAACCACTCGTCTCTCCAGTTCTTGTTTCCGGTGTTTAGGGGCACATTGATGTACACCTCTTTCTTGCGTAACTGGACGCCGATCGAAGGACAAAGAGATGGCGAAACAGATTGAAATGAGGGAGAATGCCCAAGAAGGCCTCACACATATGCACAAAAATGGTAATGTGGACCATAGAATTGGGGTTGAGGTTGACCAGCTCAATCCCATAGAAGAAACAGAGCCCGCGCAAGAAGCTGCAGCAGGGAACTCTGAAGCCACGCTCGAAAAACAAGCAAAACACAACCATCTGTTTATGAATGGGGATGGGGCAAGTTTCTTTGGGTACCTTCTAGTCAATCCGAGCCTGATCAGGAAGAACGTCGTCCATCACCATCTTGTTCAGGTCGGCTATGGTGAGGCTGCTCTTTGAGAACTCCCGAAGCTGCTCGAGGATCTCGATCTCCGACGAGGAAGACTCGGTGGCGGCGGCAGTGCAAGCCTTCTTGCGACCCATGGCCGTGGATGATTTGGCACGAGGGATCAAAAGCTGAACCCTAGCTGAAGCTCGAGGGCTGAGGGCGACGAGATCTACAGCGGCGTGAAGAGAGGAGCTAACCCTAGCTCGAGAAGTAGAGGCGTCACGAGAAGTAGGGGATGCGCAAGGAAGACGAAGAGCTTGTGCATGAAATGAAGCCGTGGACTGATAGTCAACATGACGAGTCTTATTTATACCCTTACTTTTGACCTAAGGGTCCCATGGGCCGGTATGGGCCATACAGTGACAAGTTCTTTTGAATAAAAAAATATAGGTTAAAGGCTTTGGTCTTTCAAAAGATTTTTATCTATTAAGCCTTGAGACATAATCTCGAGGGCTTCTTTGATGAGAGGCAGTGGCCAAAGCACTTAAAAATACCTATCGTATCTATGTGATTTAAAGATCATATAGCAGAGGACTTGATGGTCGTACGAGTATAAGTTCAAAGGTTGTATTATTAATTGATGTTAATAATTAAATTGCCAAATTCGAACTTATGATCAAATAGACTGACAAATTATTATGGAAAAGCTATGTTATGATTGATGTCATTAGCTTAGTACTATTGTATGATTGATGTCATACTCCTTTACATGGACTGAACATGATTGATGTCATGAAATGCAGACCGATAAGTCACTCAGCAAATAGTGTACATCACTCGGCCTTTTTAATAATCGGTCAGCAAGGTTGAAATCTTGCGAGCTAACCTACTGGTTTGATGATCAGAGGTTTGTTAGGCTCAAGCTTGATGGTTTGAGTAAAATACATACAACAAAATAATAAGAGCTAACAGGATTAGACACTTGCATTATTTGTTAGCCTCCAAATTATACAAGAGTCGGGGGCTACACCTGATCAGGTGCACCTGACCGGTGCACCATATCTATTAGGAACTTCAATTAAGAGGTCTTCATAATTTATGATCAACATTGAAGATCACTCGGAGAATTAAGGCTCAAAATCAGGAAGCACTCGGGGGCTACTGTGGGATACTTTCCTTATGGGTATCCATAGATATGCTTATGTCGGCAACTGACCGGGTACTTCATCGACAAGGAATCTGACCTTGTTGGCTTGGAGCGCAAGAAAGTTAGAGATAGATTTTCTATCCAAATCCTTGTAGACTACGAGTAGGACTCTTCATGTACCCCCCTGCCGATCGGGATATATATGGCAGCAGGGTACCCCCATTGAGGGGGACAACGACACAACATTACAAGCAATACAAACCACATAACACAGGATGTAGGGTTTTTACTCTCATCGAGAGGGCCCAAACCTGTATAACTCGACGTCTTGTGTTACCATCGTAGTTCTTAGTCTCGACGTAGCCCTATATATTTACTGCCGAGATCAAGCCTCGACAAATTTTAAATCTACTTTTTTACATTTAATTATGTCCTAATTAGATATTGATAAGGTGGTACATATTTTTCATTGCAGTGAGCATATGGAGGAATTGAAGAGAAGCAGTGTGCGAAGTGTTAAAAAAAGACACAAGGAACACTTTGTATCATGGTTCTAGCGCAAAGTGAGCTACACTTATTATGAAAAGTGTATTTATCATATAGAAATATATAGTTAACATTTGTCTTGCAAATAATTATGAGTGTAGATCAGCAAACTACATGACGAGGGAAAAGCAAATGATATGTTATATTCTCTAGCTCACGATCCAGATCCTCGACATAGTGTCTACAACAGGTGCTCTATCAATGGATTTCACTTCCGGACAGCAAGTGCAGAGAAAAATTTAACCACAACAAATAGTGGTGTCGTTGTGGAGGGTGATGACATAGAATGGTACGGTGTGATTAAAAAAATAATTGTTCTTGATTTCCCAAATGCAAAGGAAGTGACGTTGTTTGAGTGTGATTGGTATGATGTGTCGGCACCAACTAGGAACAAATCTAGAGGGTACAGTAAAGATCAGTATGGGATTTTTGATATTGATACTACACGATTTCGCTATTCAGATGAGCCTTACATCATGGCGACACAGGCTGAGCAAGTATGTTATGTGAAATGTGCAAAGAAAAGTAATTGGAGTAGTGTCCTCAGAATGAAACCAAGAAACTTATTTGCCATGCCAGAAGGAGAGGTCTCAGGTGATATTGCAGTTGTTGATACGGATGTGGACTATGTTATAGTAGGAGTCAAACATATGAACGTTGAAGACCAACCCCCGGATTTGACAACTTGGAGTAGGAATGACGTGGAAGGAATAAGCTCTGATGGTTCCATACTAGAAGAGGCTCGCGCTGCAGCCATGCCTGAACCGGGTGATGACGACATTCTAGATGAGGACGACGAGGAATCTGAAGACACCTACACTGCCGACAGAGTCGTTGCTCCCGCAACGATGGGTGATGATGAAGATGATGATTTTTTTTGTGTAATTTTTACTATTTGAACTAGTGTGTTTCAAATGAAAACTTTTTGTACTTGTTTTTTGGTGCAATGAGATTAAAGTTGTGGGGCTAGGAGACTATGACTTTGTTGTTTAAAATATTTTCTTATGATTATTATGCCTATTTGGTCCGAAAAAACTTGATTATTATGACTTTTGTTCTTGTGTTATTGGAAACGAACCACTCTTTCCATGTGGAAATTTGTAAATGTCAGATGAAGAATAACAGGACGTCTGAGACTATGCAAATTCTGCTTCCCATGCAACATTACCAAACATAGTGCAACCTAATCTTTTGTAAGTGCAGTATAGGAAGTGATATCAAACCAATGAAGCAATGACGTTCATTTCATTGCAAAACCATCAAAAGACCACATGTTAAGCCAGAAACACAAAATAAGCAGATTTCATGTCCATCACAGATAAGGTGATTTGAAGTTCATCATAGATAACTTAATAAATAGATATAGGTCAACTGACTACATAACTTCACAGATAGATCCATACATGACAGGTCCTTAACACGTCCAGTGACTACATACAGTACTTGTCAAACCAAATCAAACCCAGCACCAAAATGATAGGCTGCACTTCATCACCCTATGACCTAAGCTACTACTACATACTTAACGAACCACTTCATCACCCTAAGACTTAAGCAATGTCTCAGGCATCACTGTCATCAGAACCACTGGCATACTTGGACCACCACTTGAGGGCAACTCGCAACTCCTCCGCTTTTGCAATCAGCTGAGATGAGACGATGGGGTTATGTATAGGTTGGGTAATGGAATTAGTGAGTACGAGCTAAGTTTATGGAGACTACCTTGTTTTTGGTCAGAACCTTCGCCCTGGTTTTGTCATTAGAGTCATCCGTGTACCTCATAGTTACTACTATTTTGCGGAACCGGAAGGTCACTTGTGTTTCCTGTAAAGTGCGTTAGATATTAACACAACAGCCATGCAAAGAGGGTTATAAATATTAATCCAGAATATATGGTAAGAATTGTGTTCTTGTCATATATTCACAGATTTATAACCAACAAAAAGAAAATGACCAATTATTGAAGCTACTGGCGAAGCTAGCCTTCCACAGACTCGAGTGCCATTTCAACATTCATGTGTTAATTTTGGCTATTAAACAATAAAAGTGGTGCACATGCTTGGTCCTGGGTTGTGCACGTATGGTAGAAATTTGACACTAATCACTGAAAATTATTTAGTACCCTAGTGCCATGGCACTCGGGTGAGACCATGTGGCGTCGCCCATGTTGAAGCATCAATCAATTGACCAGAGAACATCAACACCAACAAAACAGCTTAATGAGAAGGAAACTTAATACACTGGTAACTGAGTGCATCATTAATTAATAGACAGATGTCTGAGGGCACATATTATAGGTCCATCTAATCCCACATAACAGATATCAAAGAGGGTCCAACAAAGTACTAAAGCTATACATTGATGATCCATTATAATTGGCAGCACTATACTCGGTTCTTGCACTTGTCAAAGCACTTCATCACCTAGAATCAAAATGAGAGACAACATTACTACATATGTTAAGAAACTACCACTACATCGCCGTACTACTTAAGCAACTACCACTACAGGGAGGAGGACATGTTGCTCACCAGAGTTGCAGCTTGCTTCCATTTGTGCCAGCCTGCAGCTTGAGTCCCTTTCTCCCTAGCCCTGGACTCATGCAAGGTGCAACAATGTCCTGCACGTTTCTTCCCTTTTTCCCTGCCAGAAGCTTGCTTTCCTTTCACCGTGGCGGAAGCTTCCTTTGTTTTCTTCCTAACTGGAGCTAGCTGCAATGTAAAATTACAGGTGTTTCTAGAGGTATCAGATCCACTAATGAATACAAACAGTTCAAAGGAGAGTCAATTATTAAAATAATGTCAAAATCACCATCACCTAACACACACACACCCACGTCACATAACACATACCGTCATGATGCTGTGCTTGGCAGTGGGCAAGGAGGAGCCAAGCATTTGCAGGTGGTTAAGGAATAATATCTTGAATAAACTTCTGGTTATAATAATTTTACATTACGTCAAAACAAGATTTCATACCAAGATATTATTCCTTAATTACAGCAGAGCACACAAGCAACCAGCTAGATTGATTAATGTTTAACTAAGCAGAGCCAAATATGCATCACAATTAACTCAAATTAAAAGGCAATCATCCCTTGTCAGAATCACATGGCTTTTTAAATGAGGACAACAAATATGGCTTCACATGAATCACCCTATAAGACAACACTAATTGGTTAATAGTTGTGGCAGCACTGAAAACGTTTGTTCAACCAATCTATGAAAATGTTCAATTTTTTAACTTACAATGATATAACTGAACGAATATATGAGGATCTATGAAACAAGCATGTGTAAGGGAATGGGTAGGCTACGATAGCATATAATAATTTCTACCGTTCAACCAGGAAACCTTGTAAGGAGGGGATCATGGATCGTTACCACTAGACGCGCAGGCAGAGCGAAAGCGAATGTTGGAGCAGCTCGTCCAACGTAGTTGCGCGTCGGTGTAGAGGAAGTAGTCGATCACGTCAAACGTCTCCTCCTAGTCCAGCCGTGCGGCACCGCAGCAACAGCAGCGCCTCCTCGCGGTATCCACACGTACGGGGTTGGAACACCGTGCGCGGCGTGCTAGCACCGGCAACACGGTTAGGGTTGTGGGCGAGAAAGAGAGGAGCACGGCGGCTAGGGTTATAGACTGGTAGGTCGTACCCCTTGCCCTGCCTCCACTTATATAGACCCTTCTAATGGGTCTCGACAAGTTGGCCCATTAGTGGACTAATCCCACACAGATCAATATCCGTATGTCCCTCACATACGGATCAAATCCGTAATGTCTCTTGGGCATCTTTCCAACAGCATGTTGATGACTACAGCTCTGGATTGAGCTCTCTAACTCGTTTTCCCAATTTTTATCTTACACCTGAGGTAAAAACTCTCAGGCTTGAGGAACAAATAAATGAGAAAAAAAAAGGGCAAACACTAGTATTCCAGACCAACATGGAGGTCATTCCTGCCATCCTGTGCAGAAATAGATTGACAAATATACAAACAACCAGATTGCCCTGCGCTGCTCTAATGTTGCCTGTCACTAAGAAGTTGATCACGTAGCAGTATAATAACTTATCTACTCTACCCAATGTTTTTTTCCATGGCCTGCAACTAACACCTTTATTATTTATTTGATTATGTCATCAACTGTTCAATTACTGAGTATTTGATGACATGCAGAGGGAGTATGAGAGTCACCTTGTTCATGTTGTCAGACTCGCTGTCGGATTCGCTGTCAATGAAGATGATCCCTTCGGGCAGGTTTGGGCTTCTCCACCCCTTGGACGATGAGGGACCACCAGCCCTGATGGAGGCCCGGCGGCTCGGTCCCGTGTCCATGGCCGAGGTCCAAGGGCCCCGGAGGGGGTGCTTGCTAGAGGAAGAGCCTTCGTGCCCTGCGGAGCTCCGACGAGGGCGCTTGACCGAGGAGGGGCCTGCGGCGGCGCATATGACTTCGGTGCTACGAGGAGATGGGGTTGCGGCAAAGCGGCCAAATGGGTCGAGTAACTGCAGCCGGGAGGAGTGGATGCGGCGAGCACGGGGACCCATGGTGGCTCCTCTCTCGATTGGATCAAACGGGCGACGAGAAGGGAGGAGAAGGGGGATCAATTAGAATCTCTGATGCGATGTTTTGGTGAAGAAGAACACCGGTTGGGATTTTGCATGGAAGGCGGGGGTTAGCTTTTTGACCCTGGGCAATGACCAGTGGGGCCACAGTGGGAGGCAACAGCGCAGGCAGGGATCTGTTCTATTCTAGTTCTTCATCTTGTTTATTTCAATTATGATTCCAAATGAAATTTTAAACACTGAAGAATTTGACACAATTTAGTACATTTTCTTACAACATTGTAAGAATTCGTGTTTCTATCAATTTATGTAATTTCCATGTTGTTTAATCATTGAAGCATTAATTATCATTTTTTACTAGCTAGGGAAGGGCAAGCAAGTCCCGCACTGGGGCGGGGGTCGGCGGATGTGAAACTTACCGAGGCGGCCGGTGGCTCAGAGCTCCGGCAAGGTGTCATCAGTTTTTGGATTAATGCATGTGGACGACTATGTTTCGTCGGTCGGCGTTGGGTGTGGAGGTGGGATAGGAGCTCGTGGCGCGTCGAATGAGTCTGCTGATCTGGGTCAGAGGGCAGTGTGGCGGCGGAGTACCCTGAATTTAGTTCTTCACCTTAGAGGACCCCGACCCGTGCCGAATCGGGAGGAGCCCGTGAAAGTTTTTCTTTTTTTGTTGGTTTTTGAAACTACACTGCTTTGTTGTTTCATATCTTTTGATTCGGTCTGCATTTCAGACTCTAGACCTCGGGAACGCAGTCGCTGTGAGTGACCTGGTCACTCCACTTCGTGCAAAGGTAGTTTATGAAGGTTTTTGCCAATTCCCCATTTTTTGGCGATATTCTCGTAAATCCATTCTACGTTCATGAAACTACATCATGTGCTGCCTCACTGTTATTGAGAAATTGGATCCCTATCTTGTGCCGAACTCAGGAACACTTTATTGCCGTTGGATGTAATTTCACTTCTACAAGTTGTTGCATTTCAATGGCACGAGGATCATCACCTTCTATAAATTGTCACAAGTTAATGTCACCTTGAACTATAGATGATATAGGTTTTGAAAGTCTATTCCAAAAATGCATCAATGGTGAATTATCAAAAAAAAAAGAACACAAGCATTGTTTTGTTCGTGTGGACTACTATGTTAGCTCATCAAGAAAATGCATGTTTCTAGTTGTTTCTTCTTGATATGTACGTGACATGAATATTTGTTGTGTCCTACATATCTCCAAAAATGTGACATGCATTCAATTTTAGGAAAATTTGCTAGGAGACACTATTGAATGTTGGCATTTGCTAGTGGACACTACTTAATGTGGTATTTGCTCTAAGACACTATTAAACTATGTCAATTGGCTAATGGACACTCTAATCATTAGACTATGATCATTCTTATATTTAGAAAAGATAATGTTTTACAAATGACCAAAATATCCTTATGCACTTTTAACCATATAATCAATATTTTTATTAAATAAATAATTATTAAATATTTTTAAAAGAGTATTAATATTTTTTATGGAAATTCTATAAATCAGATTTTGAAATGATTAATAATGCTTAAAGATTTTTGTGAACCACTACAGGTTGTCAAATTTTAAGACACCTGATTACTGGATTTTATGAAAAATTTTGATACTCTTTGTAAAAGATAATAGTGCTTCATAGATTTTTTATAAAAAATATGGATACTCTAAAATAATGCTTAATAGAATTTTGTAAACAACTACAAGTGGTCAAATTTTAAGACACCTGAAAATATTAATACTCTTTATAAAAGATTTAATAAATATATAATTAATAAAAATATTAATTATATGATGAGATTGACCTGAATACGCATTGGATTGGAAAATATAACTCCATATCCCGCCAGTTTTGGTAGATGAAAAAAAAGCCCGCCACTGTTTTTAGTTGGAAAGGAACCCACGACTGCGCCTGTGCCCTTTTACCCCCTGCGCCCAAACCACCTGGCCAACTCCTAGGGTTTCTGTTTTTTCAATCAAAACAGCGGTTCCACAACAGGGCGACCTCAGCAGCGACGGCTGCGGCTCCGACGATCGTGAGGGGATCAGGGTAGGGCTGCCTCCATCCATCTTCAAGGTGGTGACGGCTGCTGCTCCGAGGATCGTGAGGCGATCAAGGCGGGGCTGGCTGCATCCATCTTCAAGGCGGTGACAAAAACACTCATCCACGCACTGCATCCATGTCCCAATCCAGTAGTCGAGCAGGGCGAGGTCGGGATTCAACCGATGACGAAAGCACTCATCCAGTGCAAGATTTACTTGATCCATCAATTATTAGGTTCGTATGATGTGTGCCTCCTTTTTTTTACTGGTTTACTGGTTTGTGTTCTGTGCCTACTCTAATCCACACGAAAGCACTAGTTTCATGGTTTCTTCAATATGGCCTGCAGTATTATATGTCCTATGTTACGAATCCATTGGAGTCTTCTGTAACCACTCATTGCAATATTCAGAGATTTGTGTGTTTTCTGTAACACCGACATGTATTGATTTTTAATTCTAGCTAAAGGCACAAGCATCTTCATGGATTTTCCCTTTTCTTGTTTTCTTGATAGGTCCTGTCATACGTATTAACTGAATAGGTTATGTCATATGTGATTATCTGAAAATTATTTTGTATCCTTCTAAATAACCTTTGACCACTTAGAAATTATTAGATGATAATTTAAGGCCCGAGATGTCAATTTGCCTGACAAATAATCTTTGACAACCTAGAGTTCAACACACTTATATAGTGGTAAATTATCTGTTTTTGGAGAATATGTTTGGTCAAGTGCTTCCCTTTTATTACACAATGAAAAAAAGTGAGACATCGTATTAGTTTTGATTGATGGTTTCCATAGTTTTGATTTTAGCCTCATGTACAGGCACATGATAAAATGAAGCTCCGATTCAATAAACTTATTGATTTTGATGGCTAAGAAAAAGTATTTTAATTGTTTTTATGGAAAATGTGTTGTGCATAAAGAATGAGGAGGGATGAGAGAGATGGTTTTTGAAAAAAAGTAGAAGGTTAGAATGATAAGTACAGATTCAAATGGACTTGGTATATTAATAATTGATCTAGTAAGAAAGAAATCATTTAAAGGGAGAGTTGATTCAATTTCATTAACACCAGAATGAATACACATCTATAGACAATACATATATATATATATATATATATATATATATGGTCTTGTCTTATTTTGTTATTTTAGCCTGCTTTACTCATCATTGTCTTTCCCTTAATCCTACGATTTTTAGTTAATTTTACTAATCCATCTGTTATATTATTACAGACCTCCACATTCTAGTTAGAGCTGGAGCATAACAGACCAATGCAATGGAGCTGATGGAGAGTTCCAACGCATGGTTCATGCTACTATTGATAGAGCTCACATATCGTATATGGCCTTGACAAGTTTCAAAGATAAGCTTGGGTATAATATGCAGGACTACATGTACTACATAAAGAGAAATGGCATTGATATTGGAACTCTTGAGGCAATTAATTCCAGCTAAGATGCAGAGAATATTGTTGAAACCATGGGTTGTGAAAGGAAGTTGAGGTTCATACTATCCAAGAAGTAAGAAACAGATCTACATGTCAACATTACACCCCTCAAAAAACTTAGGATTAATGAGTACGAGTCTGGTGATGATGATGATGATGGTGGTGATGACAATGATGATGATGGCATGGGTGAACCCATTGATGCCTACAAAGATTGGCTTGCAGCAAAAGGCCCAGATACAGGTTCATATGCTATTTCTACTACACTATGATATACTATAATAGTACTCTTTATTGACATTATTTTATTTCTAACTCGCAGACCTAAGCGATATTACTAGAGAAGAAACAGTTACAACTTACACAGAATGGTTAAAGGAGAAATGCTATCTGAATGGAATTAGTAAATCCTTTTTACCTTTCAATTATTTTCTCTATATGTCATGAAAATTATGAATACACTAAGTGCATGTGTCTTCCATTTTGAACAGTGTATTATAAAAAGGAGTCTGAGCGTATGCCACGACCTGATGAGAGCAATTGTAGCACCGCGTCGCAAGATATACAATGGCCAGCACATGCAAGAATAAATAAGAAGAAGACAACAGGTTTGCAAACTCTATAAAGTTTGAAATTTCACTATGTATTGCACATATTTAATGTAGATTTCTACTACTATGATTGAAACTAGCTGGGAAGAAGGGTGGTCATGGTACAATGAAAGCGTTTGTTGCAATGGCCAAGAGATTGAAACTGCTACATTCAACTCGCACAGAGAAACTGAAAATTGAATTTTTAGAAAATTATGGTGGTCCCTATGGAGATAATAGACGTATATTTATAGATGAAATTGTTTGTATGACAAGGTTGTATGCACCCCTCATTGGAGTTAAATATTGGAAACAAGTCACTCGGGAAGTGAAGATAATGATTGCAGATTCTATATTGGTATGATAATGAGTGGGGCATATTTTATAGTTGCAACCTGCTATGCAATAGTAATCTCTTACTCACATTATACTTATATACTTTTATTTCCAACAGAGTGGATGGGAAATGGAGGACAATGATGCTTCCAGGAAATTGATATGGAAGATTGCCAAAGAATGCCACAAAGGGTGGCGGTCAGCTTTGAGTGCTACCTACAGGGCACACGATAGTTATGATGCGAGAACGAGACATCAGCTAGAAGAACTAGACCTTGTGGAGTGGCACTACCTGTGCGAGTACTTTGGAACCCAGAAGTTCAAGGTATTCCACTGTTCTGAAAATTTTAACAAGTGATGCTATCTCATTATTACTTATTAATATACATTAATTAATATAAGCTTTTCTTGGTCACGAACTATAGAATTCTATTACTTAATAATAATGTTTTATTTTCTCCAATAACTGTCACACATACAGTATACATGCTGGTGTCATTCTATGGTATATTATTAATCATGATTTATGAGCTTATGTCATATAATCACTTTTAACTACAAGTTACAATGCAAATGTAATCATTCATAACCTATTCAGATATGAACATGCAAGATAAATGTATTTAAGAAATTTGGACATGCATGCAGCATAATGGTTGTGACACAACTAACTTAGCATGTTAAATGATATGTAGCAGGTACATAGTTCCTCATTGTTTTGATCAGTATATTACTAAATCTTGGCCACTTGAGTATTTATGTGAATTTTAACAATCAATATCTTATCTTTCCCTTTTAAAAAAAATTAGCATCATTTTTTTTGGGTTTATGCCTGCACTATAGTTACTTATTAAAAATCATTAATTAATGAACTTTTCTTGTTCACAAATTACAGAAGATTAGCAGTCAGAACTCCAGCAATCGTCAATAGATGAAAACCATGCATTGCATGGGTTCTAAACCTTTCTCTCAGTGTAGCTCAGAAAAGGTGAATATTTGTTGTATTATTTTCTCACCTCCTCATATATTAGACAATAACACATTGTTGACATTCACTATTGCAATCGTAGAGGGACATAGATACTGGAGCTGAACCAGGACCAATGGAACTGTTCAAGATTAGTCACACCAAATAGGGAAAATGGTCAAATGAGATGTCCCAAAGTATCTATGTGAGTATTTTCATTTTAAATTTGCTTCCATGTCATAGGTTTTTTTTGTCACAATATATGTACTTTACTAATTTATATTATTCATTTTGTCACTCAGCTGAGTGCTGTCAGGAAATTATCAATGACAAACTGAGATGAGTTGGGTGATGAAGCCTCACCAAGCATAACATCTGGAGCTTCTAAAGAAACATTGTTTTCCACGCAACATACAAGGAAATAACAGGAGCCAAGTCAACCAAGTCACGTGGGCATGGTTATTTGTCAAATCCAAATAAGAACCAACTACTGCAGGAGAGAGTTGAGGAACAGGCATGTGAAATTCAGAGATTAAAAGAACTACTTGCAAAGGGAGCTGCTAGAAATGAACAAGAGAAGAAACAACATGAAGCATCAATTACACATCCATTACACAATCAGTGATGCAGAATGTCAAAGCAATGTTAGCACAGAACCAAATTAGTGCAGCCGTCCATGAGGTAATAATATCATAATTTTTGCTAGTTTAACTATTAGTAATGATAGACATTAGTACTGTTCTAAATAATCTATTCTCCATGAGTATGCTGCTGTTGCCATTATGTTACAAAATATTACTATTCTGATGCTTTGGATTCTACAAACAATATAGAATTGCTCATTTAGTTGTCTTTTTTTGTTATACATGCACAACCTATCATTGAAACAGATGAAATACCACAAGATGACCTTGTGAGCCCTCTAATAAAAAATAATACAACATTGGATGAAGACAGGACCAATGAACTCAAAAATACAATAGAACGTCCAGTTGCAAGCACTGATGATAACAATGATGCAACACCAATGCAGAGGGACGAAACACCAAATCGGGTAACCAACTTGATCATCCATTCTGAAACTTTCTGATTGGTTTGAGCACAAAAATTGCAACTAACATTATACAAATAAATCTATAAACCAGATTGAGCAAAGAAGCATTGTTACTGTAAAGAAACAAAATATTCCACCAAGTAGCAGTCCAAGACCTTCCAAAATTTCAAAGAATCTGCTCAGCGACAAAGCTGGAAATGGCAGTGCAGCACCCACATACATAAGTAGGCAACAACTTTTAGCGGGTGCTAAAACCCGAGGACGGAAGAAAAAACAACAGGTACAAACAGAGGCAAAATGATAATATTTTTTCAATGCCAATTCATATTGTATTGTCTATTCATTTGATGGAAATCTATCTAAACTAATATAAGTTTGGAGTGCTCATCTCTGCACCATTTTTTCTGTCACCTAGTCATTGGTGCACCATTTTTTTGTATCACCTGGTCATTGGTACTGAGTCCATGTCAAAAACAGGAGTCTGGCTTGTATACACATTGCAAGCACATCTCTTTCGATGGACCGCTGCATGGTTTGTTGGTGTCACCTACATATATAGATAGCCTATGCATAGAATACCCCATGTAGTACATCATCCACTTTTTCCATACACTGATCCAAATGCAGTACAATAGCTTATCTAAAACTAGATGTATTTTTTATCCCATGATCTCCTAGAGCTTAATGTTTAGTAGAATTATTCAACATCCTTGTGGTTGCGAATTTGTGATAAAATAGGAAGTGTTTTTGTTATGCTTTGTTATACATGCCATCATGTGTAGTTTTACGTTGTGCATAAATTAAACTAAGACGTATGTGGACAGATGGCCAAAAACTGCGGAGAGGGGATTAATTTTTATTAGATTATTAGTTTATCGCATTTGACTAATGAGAGTAACATAGCAAGGTTCATAATAAAGATATGAGTAATTCTTGTCACATATTTTTTATACATGATATTTTTGTAATGAATAATACTTATTTGTTTGATTGTGAACTGAAGTTTATATACACTGTACATTAGATGTATGGTAACTTTTTATGTATACATATATGTTAGTAAACTTTTTATGCCAATAGATAAAACTGATTAGTCCACATGGGTTTTCCACCTTCTATAGGATAATTGCTTCGTCTAGTGTTCAGATCAAAAATATAAAGCAGAATACACAGATTCACTTTTGTAGGTTGAAATAAATTTTATGTTGATATGTACATGCTTAAATTTTATTTTAAATTTGAAAAACCCATAACAACGCATGCGCATTTTGCTAGTGTATATATACTCAAGTAACTGTAATTATCTCTTGTCACCTCAAATTTTGTTTTTGATCATGTGCAGGAAATGCAAGCTCGAGGGGTAAACTAATACTGAAGATATCTTAGTAGTCTCTAAAGGTTAGGACGTAAATGACATATGATTGTTTCTTATGGACTCCTTATTAAATCAAAAAAGCCTTGTCAATTTAAAGTCTTTCTACTACATGTGCAGAACTACATTCGTTTGGTGATACAAGAGAGGTCTTCAACATTCTGGTGTCATAACGATTAAGATCAAGTGATTGAGTTTTTTAGGTTGTCTAGAATTTTTATTTTCATGAGTGATGGAACATTTTGCTGTGGCAACAATAATGTTTGGTTGTAAGCCTCAATGGATTTGATATCATTAGTACTATCTATAATATTGGATCAGTTTCTATTTTGGAATATAGTCTTCTATTGCATTACAAATATAATATGGGTTGCAAAAACCACAAAATAAACATTTCTAATTGTCTACCTATTCCCTATCGTGATGACCATTATCTGATGCTACACCTTGCTGTTACAACAATTTACAATTAGTGCAATATAATGCTATAGCGACCACAATTATTGTGTTGCAATTACCTTGTACAAAACTTGCAACCACTCCAACTCCGTTGCGATTTCCTGTAAGGATACAACCATGACAAATAATATGTTGCCCTGTTGCCCTATCTTTTAGGTATATAGCAACGACTCATACATGGTTGCGATATCCATTAAACATATTGCGATGACTCATAATCCGTTGCTATATCTTTTAGGTATACAGCAATGATTCATACGTCGTTGTGATATTCTATGCTCATATTCCAACAACCTTCATTGTGTTGCGATACTCCTTAAGTGTATAGCAACAACACAAAATTGGTTGGGATTTCTCTAAGTATATTGCAACATCACCGATGTAATTGCCACAATCATATATCATTGGATTATAATATATTTGTGACAGTACCCATGCATTGCAATCATGCATGCTTGCAACTACTGTGTGTTGTTGCATTATAATGTATTTGGAAACGCACATATGCGTTGCAATCCTGGTTGCTTGCAACTATCATATGTTGTTGCACTAAAGACAAATAGTAATAACAGCCATGGTTGCCATCACCAACCACGCAACATTCATGGTCGTTGCATTTACATCCTTTCTCAACACCGCCCCTCGTTGCAACAGACGACATTAATTGCATCTCCTTATAATGGTGATGTAATAGGCTATTGCATCGAAGGAATTAGCAACGCCTCCCAACGATCGAAGAAGGTTGCGCTCTATTGATATTGCAATGCAAATGACCTTTTTGCAACCTTTTTGGGGCATTGCGCTAAGGTGATTTTCTTGTAGTGCGGTCTGTACAAGATGACTCAGGGCAGCAAGGAAGCAGGAGCCAAAATGTTTCTGAACATGAGAGAGAAATGAACCGAATGGCCGGTTAGCTGGCTGGACGGTCCGGTTAGTACAGGAGTTCAGTAGGGCAGAGCCGTTGGTGCAGAGGATTGCACTGACTGGATGGTCCGGTCAGGCAGTGACCGGACAGTCCGTTCAGTAGGCCCAGAAAGCTGATTCCGTGAAGCAACGACTAGTTGGAGGTTGGAAGCCTATATAACTTCGTTGCTGGGGTCTTGGAGACCTCTCTTGGCCAGTGGAATTACTAGGAGCATTTAGTGAGGGCCAAGAGGAAAGGAGGAGATCACTAGGAGGAGATTCTGCATATCTTTAGAGTGCTAGTGAGAGTAACTTGAGAATTGATGCACATCTAAGGCTAGGGTGTCCTTGAGGGTGTGATCTAGGTTGTTACTCTTGGTCTATGGTGAGACATAGAGCAGTTAGATGTCAGTGATTGAGCCTATCATGATCGATTGTGAAGGCAGTCACATGTTTGTACCCGGTTTGAGCCGGCCGATGAAAGGGGCATCAATAGTGAGCGCCCGGGTCGGCTCGGGGAGTGCGGCAAGTTCTTGAGGGAGGCGAGTTTATGCCTATGTGGCAGCGGTGGTGCACACCGTGTCTTCACTCCAGGAGTGATTGCGGTATCATGGGCGAGAACTCCACATTGGTGGCGGGAGGGACCGGGACTCTGGCGAGAGTGGTCCAACGAGGAGTAGGGGAAGACGCCATCCTTTTGAGACCTTGAGAAAAAATCATGAGCATCTCTTGACCCCCTCTTTACTATTCTGCAATTGTGTGCTCTAGTAACTAGGTTGAATTATGGCTTGCATAGGCTAGTGTGTTTGCAATCCACGCTTGCTTTCATCATGAACACTAGCATGTGTAGGGTCTTGGCCTAATATAATTGCTTAGGTTGCAACGATTGTTTGGTTCAAGTAGTGTGAATTGAAGTATTCGGATTCACCCGCCCCCCTCTCTCTCTTGGTGCGCCTTCGGTCCTTATAGAGTGGCAGCTCTACTAGAGTCGAATGGACTTGTCCAACGCATCGGACAAGTCCGATGAAAAGGCTCTGGAAATAGGTTTTTAGGTCGGGAAAGAGGAAATTTGGCACTTGAATCATTTTTGCTTTAAACTCTTGTGTCCCTCTTAATAGTATGGCCTTCCTATACTCAATATAAAATAAAAACTTTATGAGCTTCGATCTTGAGTAATTTTTTAATATCAACTTTGAAGCACTTTGCCTTCTTCTTTTCTCCTTTTTCTCTATGCAATTTATTCACCATATTTTGGACCGTTATGTACACACATGCTCAATGAAATATTAGTCCATTCTTAACTATATTGACGCCAATCACCAAAGTAAAATTTGGGGCCTAGATGCACTTTCAATGACCCTCTAGATTATCACATAGTGATCTTTATGCTTCATGCCCATTGAATCATGTTCAAACAAGCTCCGAGGTTAAACATACTCGCCCGGCTCAAAGACTAGTGACTCATACATTCCCAACACACTAATGACTAGCCATTGCATTCTTGAAGAATTTTTTGTTGAGTCATGTGTAGGGGGAGCTATGGTAGAATACCATCATGACCAAGGTGGAGCACCATGAAAGGGGAGTTTCCTAACTCTTTCCATTTATTATTTGCTCCTTGGTTCTCTTGTGTTTTTTCTTTGGTTTATGGTTTTTGGTGATAGGTTAAAAAGGGGATGAAGAATATGAAGATTGAAAAGCCAAGTCAAGATTAAATGAAGTACAAAGGGAGAGAAGGATATGAAGATCCAAAAGCCAAGAAATGGATGATAGCATAGAAAGGAGAGAAGAACATGAAGAAAATGGTGCATGTTTCACTTGGAGTACATATGAAGATCTTGACAAGATGAACATCTACACCAACATGGAAAGACAACAACGAACATTGACACCGACATGAACATCTACGTCTATGGTGCGTGTCTACGCCAACAAGATCAACAACCACAACACAAAGACGGGCGCAAAATTCAACTCAAGAACAACATCAAGTGCACTACGTATTTGGGTAGTTCTCCCTTAACACCTAGCACATTTCAAGGGAGAGACTACTTCCAAGGTAAGGACCAAGGTTATCCTTTCAAACCTATCTTTTCTCTTGGTTCCTTGTTTTTGTTCGAGTCTTTAGTCCTTTCATTCTTATACTTTCGGGATTCGTTCATTTTGGATCATCATAAGTAGTGGTTATCATCCATCACCAAAAAGGGGGAGATTGTAAGGTTCATGACCATTGAGGTCATCCCTTTCTATGATGTGTTGGTGACGCATGATAAACATGAAATGTAACTAATGTCTACACGAGTGTTGTGTGTATAGGAAACCTTATCTACCTTATGATGATCATTGATGATTGCCTTGGCGGTTGATAACAGTGACCATAGGCATGGAGCTTGGTGAGCTTGACGGAGTACAAGGGTTGATGGAGATGGATTAACGCTAAGGACAAGCTATGGAGCAAGTGTTTGAAACACTTGTCTAGTTGTTATGGCTTTGAGTTCATAGGAAAAACGGGACTATCAAGAGGGTTTAGGTCATGTCAATTTTGGTCATACTAGTTGGTGATGTGCATAGATGCTCAGGGAAATCACATGCACTAGGTGACAGTGGAGAAGCCAAGGAGCTATTGGATGAAGCCAGAAAACTAAGTCAAGAGGAGACGAGGAGTTTCAGCTTCTACAAGTAAACACCGGATAGAGAGGTTTTGGAGACCGGATGGTCCAGTGATCAGAGAAAAAATCTCTACAAAGAAGATGTTGGATGAGAGGAATTCTATTGGTAGTGGAACCTTAGAGACCAGACAGTCTGGTGTGCAGACCAGACAGTCCGATCCGTATGGAGATGGTTCAGACAGAAAAGGAAGCATTAACAACATCTCTATTTGGAGAAAAGAGAGAAGAGACCGGACAGACCGGTGTGAAGACCGGACTGTATGGTCATTATGAAGACAGGACTGTACAATGTGTAAACCGGACTGTACGGTCAGTATGGAGGAAACAGCAGATAGAGAGCAACGGCTCTGGAGGACTCATCTAGTGGAGACCAGACTGTCCGATCTGGACAATGACCGGACTATCCGGTCAGTGTGCGAGAACTCCACTTGGTGGCAGGAGGAAACGGTACTCCGATGAGAACCTCGAGAAAAAATCATGAGCATTCCTTGACCTTCTCTTTACTATGATGCTTTACTTTCCGCATTTACATACCATGCTATTTACGATTGTCTGTTTGCCTTGCTCTAGTTGACTACCATGTAGACTTGCATGAATAGGCTTCTTTACTTGCTAGCAGTGCTTAGCTTTCATACTTGACCACTAGCATGTATAGGAGTTGCTTTGGCTTAAATGATCACCCTAGTATTATGCTACCCATGCTTGTGTACTTAATTTGTCCCTGATTTAGTAGCCTTGCATACATAGGACTCTTTCTTAGCTAGTTGCGTGCTTCCACATATCTTTAATCACTAGCTCGCATAGGAGTTATATTGTGTTTTTGTGATCCACTAGTATGTTTAGGTTGTTGTTGTTCCTTTCATAGGTTCATCATCTTATTAGTGTGATCACCACTAGAATCATGTAGGAGTTGTTTTGAGTGCTTGATTTTTACGAATTGGAGATTTTGGTACATATAGCGAGTTCCCAATCCCCCCCCCTCCTCGGTCACTCGGTCCTTTCAAGAGCGGCGGCGGCGCATGCGAGGTGAGAGGGAGAGCAGCGGCGGCGTGCGGGAGAGGATAGAGTGGCGGCGACATGCGTGAGGTGAGAGGGAGAGCGGTGCCGATGCACAGGGTGAGGTGAGAGCGGCGCTAGTGTGTGGGGCAGTGCCGGCGCGCGAGGAGAGGAGAGAGCAGCGGCAACGCATGAGAGAGGACAGAGGTGAGACATCGAGAGAGAGGAGAGCGGCATCCAAGACAACAAGACAGAGAGAGGAAAGTGTCGAGACCTGATCTCGATAGTAAATATATAGGGCTACTCGAGACTAAGAACTACAATGGTGTACACAAGACGCCAAGTTATATAGGTTCGGACCCCCTCGATGAGAGTAAAAACCCTACGTCCTGTGTTCTGTGAATTGTATTGATTGTAATGTTGTGTCCTCGATGAGGGGGTCGCTGCCGCCTTATATATCCGGTCGGCAGCGGGTACATGAAGAGTCCTACTTGTACTCTATAAGGGTTTACATGGAAAGTGTATCTCTAACTACCTTGTGCTCCAAGCCGACTCGGTCGGTTTCCTTGTTCAATATGTACGCGGTCAGCTACCGACTTAGGCATGTCTTTGGATACCCGTAAGGCAAGTATCCCACAACAGCCCCCGAGTGCTTTCTAATTTTGAGTTGTCATTCACCGAGTGACTTTCAAGGTCGATATGAATAGGTCATAAATTAGGAAGACCTCATGACCCAAGTTCCTGATAGATCTGGTGCACCGGTCAGGTGCACCTGATCAGGTGTAGCCCCTGACTCTTGTATAATTTGGAGACTAACAAATAATGCAAGAGTCTAATAATATTAGCTCTTAACATTTTGTTATGTAATTTCAATCAAACCATCAAGTTTAAGCTTATTAATATTCTGATTATCAAACTAGTAGGTAATCTGCAAGATTTCGGTCTTGCTGACCAATTTCTAAAAAGGCCGAGTGGTTTACACTTTTATCCGAGTGACTTATTGGTCCAAATTTCATGACATCAATCATGTTTAGTCCACATAAAGAATGTGACATGAATCATATAATAGTACTAAGCCATTTGACTTCAATCATATTATAGCTTTTCCTTTCTGAATTGTCACTCAATTAATCATAAGTTCAATTTTGACAATTATCGACATCAATCAATAATATGGTCTTTGAACTTATGCTCGTACGACCATCAAGTCCTCTGCAACATGATCATCAAATCATATAAATACGACAAGTATTTTTAAGTGGATTGGCCACTGCTTCTCTTCAAAGAAGCCCCCCAGATTATTTCTGACGGCTAATAGCTCCTATTCTTTTTATAGAATAAAGCCTTTTATTATTTTTGTCAAACAGGAAGGCCTATTACTGTACTGCCCATACTAGCCAATGGGACCCAAGCGACTAGGTCAAAAGGCGAAGGTATAAAAAGGGTATAGATTGTTGACTCTAAGTCGACACCACCATTTCGCGCATAGCCTTTCATCTTCCTCGCGCCTCTGTTTTCGTGACTCCTCTGCTCCTAGAGCTAGGGTTAGCGCATATCTCGCTGTCGCCGTAGATCCTCGCCGCCATCAAGCCCCCGAGCATCCACTAGGGTTCAGCTCGTGATCCACCGCGTCGACTAAACCTGCAATGATGGGGCGCAAGTCTTCCTTGAAGGCCGCTGCCGCCACCGAATCTTCCTCCTCGGAGCTAGAGATCTCAGATCCGCTTCAGGAGTTCTCAAAGAGCAACATCACCACCACCAATTTGATTAAGATGGTGGAGGATGGCATTCTTCCCAAGCAAGCTCAGATTGATTGGAAGGTACCAAAAGAACCTCGTCCCCTTCCAATCCATAAGCAGATAGTTGTGTTTCTCGTTTTTCAAGCATGGTCTTGAAGTTCCCTGCAACAGCTTCCTACACAGGCTCCTTTTCTTTTATGGGATTGAGCCTGTCAACCTCAATCCCAACTCTATCCTTCATATCGCCATCTTCGTACACATGTCCGAAGCTTTCCTAGGCGTCCGCCCCAATTTCAGTCTGTTCTGCCACCTCTTCATCCTCCGACCGCTCCTGACCAAGGACAACCAGGTCACCATCGGTGGTGTTGGCATCCAGTTGCATAAGAAGGAGGCCTACATCAATATCCCATTGAGGACCAGGAACAAGAACTTGAAGGACGAGTGGTTTTTCTCGTGCGAAGGCTACTCCCTAGGTGTGGTGGTATAAAAAGCCTGACCCGTCCGACCCCCAATTGGTCACTCTGCTGGAGAAGATTGCAGCATTGAAGAGCGAAGGCATTGATGGCATCACCATAGCAAAAAGCTTCATAGTGCGCCGAGTGCAGCCCTTGAAACAACAAAGCCATCCCATCTGGGCATACAGGATCAACAATGAGACAAGGGAAGTACCCAACCCTCAAAATTCTGATCTCTGTCGGTCTTGGTTGTCAAAGTTGTTTGAAGAGGAAATCACTCGAGATCACATGTTAATCGCGAAGGCATATAATGTGGGCACTCTACGAGCCCGAGTAAGCCTTCAGTTGCCTTGAGTAATTCTGATGCCATTTTGAATAATCATGACGTGTGATGTCTTGATGTTCTTGCAGGTTCTAGACACCTTTGTGTCTCACCCTCCGCTCCCTCCGACCACAGAGGGACCGGATTATGTTGAAAAGCCATGGCAAACCAATGCTGGCGGTTCAAGCTCATCAGCAGGCGCTCGTCCATCAGGGACTTTTGATCACATTGTCACCCACTCTCCTGTCAACCCACCTTCCCCCAGTCGACGAGTGAAGCAAACTGCCCACAATCGCAGGCAGTATGTGGGGAATCAGAGTGATGATGAGGAAGAGCTTTCCCAAGGCACCAGTCAGTCAACTCCTACTCATTCCGACCAACCATCAAGCCAGTCGAAGCCCCCAAGAAAAGCGTCGAGTGATGCTGGAGTGGCAACAAAGACCGATGAAGTCAGCAAGTCTTCCCAGAAGACGAAGGAGACCGATTCTCAGACCACTTCCTCAAAGAAGAGGGTCTGCCAAATCAAAATCAAGAAAGCTTCTAGGTTAGCCCCTTTGATCTCTTAATCCTTTACTTATATGGTTAGTAACCTCAGTCTAGTATTAATCACCATGTTCTCTGATGATCATAGCGGTCGGTCAAGCGATGCTCAGAGTACCCAAGGATCCGAGGACACTCGGTCAAACCCAACTCCTTGTCTGATTGACTTACCTCGACTGGTCAACAAACCATCAAGCATTCTGGCCGAGTCGAGGAAGTCTTCTGAAGCAGCGGCTCCCGCATCAACATCAGAGCCGGCACCACAAAGTGTCAATCCTTCTCCGATCAGCGCTCCTTCCCCTCTTAATAAAGGCAAGGCAGCATTGGTCGCGGATTTAATGGGTCGGCCTGAGATGAATGATGTGGAGATAATGTATCAGCATCGAGAGGCTAACAAGGTACATCAATACCATGCTTTTTCTTTTCCCCAGTCTTGATCCTTAGCTTAACCATCTTCTCTGTATTTAGAAAATGTATGCTCTTGTGGAAAGGAAACAGGCTAGGGTTGAATACCTCAAAGCCGAGACATTTGGTATGTCCCAGATTTGTTATGTATTCAATCCATTATTTGTGATATTAACTTATTGCTGGTGTTTTGCTAGTTGCCGGTCAACAGCTCTCCCAAGCCAAAAAGTGTTGGTTGTAGTTACGCACCCACTTATATACCGGAAGAGGATGGTGTAGAGTTGTAGCTCTTTTTCCCTCTGAGTATTTCAAGGCTATCAAACCCACAAGTAATGAGCGGAACTATTACTATTAAGGGCTCGTTCGTTTCTCTCGGAATAGCCCGGAATGCAGTCCAGTCCCGCTGGATCCATCCGGAATGGAATGAATTTCAACCCAAGGGAAGAAGATCATTCGGTTAAGGCCCTCCTTTATTTCCAACTGGCCTATCTCAGCCACTCTATCTCAAATATGGCCCGGAACCAATCTCCACCTATTACTCTTTGGAATTGATCCCTCCAGAATTCTAGCCCATGAATGAAAAAGATGCTAGATTCAATCTAAGAGAACTGAACGAGGCCTAAAGGATTACTAACAAATTGCAATGTGTTGGTTGGTGTGAATGATGATGGTGAGAGAGTAAAGGGTAAAAGTTATTGAAGAGGTAACAGGATAATGAAGGATTCTCTCCTTAGGATTGGTTCACTAGCATGCAACCTTATTCTTATCCACTCGACTTTTCGTTCACCCCGGCTATGACTACAGAGGTTATCAGCTCCCCACTGGTTTCTTGCAATATATAATGGGCAAAAGTGTATTGGCCGATACACTAATGAAAGGGATAGATAGATATGGAATTAAGTTCGTCACATAGATTAAATTCATCAAAAGAGTACCAATAAGCTTGAGAGTTACATGACCAGATTCCCGCACTAGAGAAGAGAATATGAGACTACTCACTCATCCTTCCGCTAGACATAGCAGAGAGATGAGAAATAGTGCTGGAATGCGCATAAGCTGATCGGAGCAAGCTTCGCGCCGATCAGCGCGACCTCCCTTCTGGTGGATCTCATCGGTGTTGACCGACCTTCCACTGCCAATATCCTGGAACCCTACTTCTAATAACTGGTTCTCGTGATTGCCATCTCCGTTGTTGTCTTTTGTCTCACCCCTGGCTCTTGACAATTATCTTCCTTTTATATCCGACGGGATTAGGTCAACTTCCACTGACTCTAACTCATACTGGGCTGGGCCTTCGTCCTTCTCGGACTGGGACGTGTTTTATCATCTTATCCTTCTGTGTCGATCGGCACGACCTCTATATCTGGCCCATCTGCGTTGTTCTTTAGTCCTTTATCCATAATTGCCATGTTTTACACCTGTTTCTTGCGATTACATCCAAAACAGAAAAACTACAAATATATGCAAATATAGGGTTAATTGTTAGTCCAAACCACCAAATTAAGACGCAAAACATCCCTTTTTGGTAGATAAAATGGGCATCTAGAAACCACCAACAAAAAGCAGATTGATAAACTGCAGACCGACCATAAAGAGATAACTAAAGCTTTGGAGCAGAGTCGTGCTGATATTACCGCTAAGGTCGCATACCAACTTTTTATATTTTCTAATCACTCTGACACTAAAGATTCAATATATGCCTTTAGCTTGTGACCAGAAGGTTGCAGACCTAGAGAAGTTAACTTCCAATCAGCAGAGATTCATAGATGATCTGAATGCTGAAAAGGAAGACCTTTCCAAGTCGATCGGGGAGCAAAACACCAAGATTGCTCGGCTGCAGAAGAAGCTTGAGGAGGCTGACATGAAGATAGAAGAAGCTAAAAGCATCTCAAAATCCTTCAAATGTAATCTTGCCAGTAAGCTCTCCCTCGTGTCTTGATTATTCTTGAATCAACTTTTGATCTTAATAATAAAAAATATCTCTTGCAGCTCTGTCTTACGGTGCTCGAAAAGCATAGAATTATATTCATGCTAACCCAGTAGAGCAGACCGGCCACTCCTTGGAGTATCTGCTGGAGTGCGCGTCGGAAACTATCACAGATAACACTCGAAGAGTGGCGATCGATGCCGGGAGCCAAGTACTAGCTATTTGCCAATCATGGTCTCCTACATTGACATTGGATAAAATCAAGGAGGGCTTCAACCTAGACTTGACTGAAGACCAATGCCAACTACTCATGGATTCCATGCTAGAGACTTCCTGAGCCTTGGTTGACAATGTAGGGGTTGATCCGATCGCACCAACTCCTCCAGCATCCCCAAAAGCTGAACTGCAAGATGATGCCTCTTCTCCTTCGAAGGAGCTATAATATCTGCAATGTTAGAAAACATTAGTAGTATCTATGCAACAAAACAATATATTATATTTATGTAAATTAATCTTATGCTTTGTAGCTTAGAAAATGGATACATAAATTATAAATGCATTCTATCACTCGAAGACAAAAAATGCATCGGTCTGTCTTAAATACATTAGGTTGAAAACCCGAAACCGCATAACAAACAGAATCGACCAGTCGACACATGACCTCTCGCACTTTGGCTATGGGTTTAGTGTAGTGGTAGTCTGATGTGCAGTATTAGGTATATAACCATGATATTTAGATGTTAGACCAAAAATCTAAAGACCATATCAAAAGATGAGAAATTGGTCGGGAAAATCCAAAACCAGAATTTCATAAGGTTAGGAAGTAGTGGGACATTATTACTAGCCCCCTGACTCGATTGTTTAATAAGATAGATTAAGGAATCGAGACAAATTAGAATGAAAATCATCAAAAAATCTTCGATCAAAAAGATCAAAGTTTCATTCATTAATAATGTATGAAAATACAAAGTACAAACTAAGTATAAAAATGACATAGCTGATTTATATTCCATGAGTTTGATATATCATCGCCATCTTCATACATCAGTCGGTAAGCCCCCGGTCGAGTGACTTATTTCACAACATAAGGCCCTTCCCATTTTGGAGAAAGATTGTGCTTATTCACCGTTGATTGCACTCGGCGCAACACTAAATCTCCAACTTGAAATTGGCGATTGCGTATGTTCTTATCATAATAACGTCCTAGGCCTTATTGGTATGGTGCCGACCAAAACAGAGCATGATCACGCAACTCTTCTGCCGCAATCAAATCAATCTCTCAGTTCTCCTCGAAAAGCTTCTCATGATATCCTTGGACTCGTGCTAAAACGAGACTGACCTCGACCGAGAGCATAGCCTCTGAGCCGTGGACCAACCAAAAAGGTGATTGACTAGTAGCCCGACTGGTATTAGTACGCAAACCCCAAAGAACTGAAGGCAATTCTTTGACCCGCCGACCAGCATAAGGCTTAAGCCTGTCAAATATCCGGGGCTTCGATCCTTAAAGAATCATACCATTGGCCCGTTCAACCTGCCCATTACATTGAGGATGAGCCACTAAACCAAAGTGGATTTTTATTCCCATCTCATCGGCAAAGTCACGAAAGTCCCTATATGTGAATTGAGTTCCATTTTCGCTAATGATATCATGAGGAACCCCAAACCGAGTGAAGACATCTTTGACAAACTCAATTGCCTTCTTTGATGTTATCTTACTGACCGGCTTCGCTTCAATCCACTTGGTGAATTTGTCAATAGCAACAAACAAATAGGTGAACCCGCCTGGTGCTTTCTTGAAAGGACCAACAATATCAAGCCCCCAGACAGCAAAAGCCCAAGTCAAAGTATCATCTGAAGTTGCTACGAAGGCACATGTGTTTGTTGGGCAAAAAATTGACAACCTTCACACTTCCGAATGACCTGGTGTGCATCTTCAACCGTCGTGGGCCAATAAAACCCTTGCCGGAAAGCTTTGCCGACCAAAGTCATAGAAGCTACATGATTGCCACATATTCCAGAATGAATGTCCTCCATCAACACTTTGCCTTCTGGAATCAAAATACATCACATCAAGATGTTTGATCCTCCACTTCTATATAGCTGATCGTCCACCATCAAATATCCTCGACACCAGGCTTTCAACCTCTGTTGCTCATTAGGATCCGTAGGCAGCATTCCTTTCTCCAAAAACTAGATAATTGGGTTGCGCCAGTCGGTCTCCATATTGTCATCACTAACAGGATCAGCAACATCAGTTAGCAAAACGTCCGATCAAGGAGAAATAGTGGGGGAATCTAGGGTGTGTAAGAAAACACCGGGTGGGACTTCAGAGCGAGATGATCCCATCTTGGCCAATTCATCAGCCGATTGGTTGTTATCCCGAAGAACATGCGTGAACTTCAATCCATCAAACTTGTCTTCAAGCTTCCTTACTTCTTGGCAATAAGCACCCATATTGTCATCTACACAGTTCCAATCCTTAGTAACCTGATTAATGACCAAGGCCGAGTCACCAAAGATTTTGAGGCGCTTAATGCCAAGTGAAACAGCAATGCGCAGACCGTGTAGGAGGGCTTCATATTCTACAGTGTTATTAGACGTGTAAAACATGATCTGAAGGACATATCGTAGCTTTTCCCCTATGGGTGAGATTAACACGATTCCTGCACCGGCACCAGGTAATTGGAGGGATCCATTGAAATACACTTTCTAGTACTCAACATCTTGCAACGCGGGAGGTATTTGAAACTTCGTCCACTCGGAAACAAAGTCGACCAACTCCTGTCTTTTAATTACCGACCGAGCTACGAACGTAACAGTATACTGACCAAGTTTGACTGCCCATTTAGCAATCTTTCCTTCAGCTTCTTGATTGTGAAGCACTGTGCCAAGTGCAAAGGATGTTTGGACTTTGATGGGATGAGCTTGAAAATAATGCTTCAACTTCCTTGAGGTGATCAAAAGCGCGTATAGCAGCTTCAAGATCTTATCATATCTTGTTTTAGAGGCACTAAGAACCTCACTAACTAAATAGACTAGGTGTTGTCCTTTTTGTATATGACCCTCTTCCTCTCGATCAACCGTTAAAACAGTACTCACAACTTGAGTTGTAACCGATATGTAAAGTTGAAGCTTTTCTCCTGGCTCTGGAGGCACTAATACTGGAACACTGCTGTGGTGAACCTTCAGCTCATCCAATACCGACTACGCCTCTTCTGTCCACATGAAGTCATCCTGCTTTTTAAGCAGTCTGAAAAGCGGTAACCCTCTAAGCCCCAGTTGGGAGATAAAGCGACTCAGGGATGCCATACATCCGGTCAGCTTTTGAACGTCCCATTGAGAATTAGGTGGCCCTGTATCAAGGATCGCCTTGATTTTATCCGAGTTAGCCTCTATACCTCGTTTTGACATGATGTAACTGAGTAGCTTTCCGGAGGGAACCCCAAAAACAGGGCCTCGGATTGTCAAAAGTTTCTGCCAGGTTAGGAAAAAGTTCTTCAATGTTCTGAGTTCTTACTACGATATCATCAACATAAGCTTCTACATTCCGACCGATCTGAACAGCAAGGCAGCGTTGAATACCTCATTGGTAAGTTGCGCCAGCATTTTTCAGACCGAAGGGCGTAGTGATGTAACAATAGGCGCCAAAGAGTGTTATAAAAGAAGTTTTGATCTGATCGTCGACTTTTAGTGGGATCTGGTGATGTGACACCCCAGTGTCACTACATTCTTTTGATCACAGAAATGCACCTAGTTCTGGTTCATCAAGTCATAATTCAATTTTGGTTGAATTTCAAATTAATTTGAATTTGAATTCAAACCAAAGTATGGTTAAGTTGTGAAGCAACTTTCAATTTTTTTTCATACAACTTGGTGCTACCAAAAAACTATGTGATAGGGTTTGCCATAAAATAATTTTAGGAATTTTCTCAAAATTTTATTCAAAGAGGAAATACCCTAATTAATTCTTAGAAGTTTGAATTTTATCCATATTCAAATATTTGGCATATCCAAACTATTTGATTTTGAAACTAGACACCTGTCACATTGTGATCTACACATTTCAAACTTTCAGTACAAATTTTTTCAAGTCAATTTGGAGTTTGGAACTATTTTAAATCAATTGTTGAAGTAGTGGCCGAAATAATTCTAGAATGAGAAAAGCCTGGCCCAATCGTCAGTCTCTCTCTTCTCATCTCTTTCTTTTCTCCCTGGCACCCGATGCCATGCACATCGACACGACGCCTCCCGTGTGTCATCACTCCTCTGCCGGCTCCAGGGCATCAAAACCCGCGCCTCAATGGATGCCCGCCTTTCTCCTCAGCATTTCCGACTTCTTTCCTCGGCTCCTCCACTCGTGCGCTCGCTCTCCTCCTCGTTTCTTCTCTCTGCTTCTCTGCCATTGCCGCCACCTTCTAGAGCTCCTATCATCGTCAAACGAATCCACCTAAGCTCGAGTGATCAACCAAAATGGAAACGTCGTGAGCTGAACAAAACATCAGAAGAAATCCCACCTCAATCCATTTCTTGGTTATCAAGAATTTGAAGAAAACTTAGAGCTCTGCAATCATGGTGCCGGAACCATGAATCTATGACATTCCTTGTCTCTGGTGAGTTCAGAATTCCAATTCTTTTCTCATTGTTGTGCACCACCTTGACGCACATCCTTGTCACGGTCCAAGGTTGATTATTGCCTCGATGTCGTTGCAGTTCAGGTTTTCCCCTTCCTCTGCTGATGGCCGCCGTGGGAGGTGCACGGTGAGAGCTCTGCTCGGCCATTCCCCGTCGCCTCGGTGACTCCGTTGAGCTTCGCTGGAGTCCACTGGTGCTCTCCGACCCCTTTGCTTGAATCCCCGGGCTTCCCGTCGAGCTTCCGCCATCTCCGACCACCTCTGCTCCGCCGTCGACCGACGCTGCACCACTCCGGTGAGGATCTCGCCTCGCTAACCTCGCCCGAGCATCCGACTTGAGGTGCGCCTTGAGCCGGTGAGCACGGAGTCCAACTCCGGTGACCCCAGAACCCGGCTGAAAGGACAGAGTGACCGAGGGGGGGGGGGTGAATCGGGAACTCCCACTATGTACCAAATTCGCCAATTCCTAAAACCGACCACCCAAACAAGTCCTACACAATCCTAGTGGTGATCATAGTAGCAAGATAATGCACCTATGAATGGAACAACAACCTAAGCATACTAGTGGATCACACAAATGCAATACAACTCCTAAGCAAGCTAGTTACCAAAGATACGCGGAAGCAAACAACTAGCTAGTAAGGAGTTCTACTCAAGCAAAGCTACTAGATCAACAAGCATATAGAAAGCATACATGCATCAGTAGCACAATACATACTAGGGTGATCAATCAAGCCAAGCAACTCCTAGACATGCTAGTGATCAAGTATGAAGGCTAAGCACTACTAGCAAGTAAACAAGCCTATTCATGCAATTCTACAAGGTAGTCAACTAGAGCAAGATAAGCACACAAGCATGAATAGCACGGTATGTAAATGCGGAAGGTAATGCATCAAAGCAAGGACTAGAGTAAGAGATGGCTCATGATTTTTCCCAAGGTCTCGGAAGGATGGCACCTTCCCCTACTCCTCGTTGGACCACTCCCACCGGAGTCTCGGTCCCTCCCGCCACCAAGTGGAGTTCTCGCCCACGAGCTCGCAATCACTACTCGAGTGAAGACACGGTATGCGTCACTGCTGCACAAAGCACAAGCTCGCCTCCCTCAAGAACTTGCCGTACTCCCCAAGCCGTCACGGGCGCTCACTATTGATGCCCCTTCCAACGGCGGGCTCAAACCGTGTACAAACTTGTGACGGCCTTCACAACCAATCACGATAGGCTCGATCACCGACACCTAACCGGTCTAGGTCTCACCATAAACCAAGAGTAACAACCTAGATCACACCCTCAAGGACACCCTAGCCTTAGATGTGCAAGGTAGCTCCTTGTTACTCTCACTAGCGCTCTCAAGATATCCAATATCCTCTCCTAGTGCTCTCCTCTTTTCCTCTTGGACCTTACCAAATGCTCTCAGGTATTTCACTGGCCAAGAGAGGTCTCCAAGACACCAGCAACGAAGTTATATTGGCTCCCAACCTCAAACTAGCCGTTGCTCTAACAACAACTCAAGTGTTCGAAACACTTGCACCAAGTGTTCCAAACACTTGCACCATAGCTTGTTCTCCGCTTTGATCCATCTCCATCAACCCATGGACTCCATCAAGTTCACAAGCCTCCATGCTTGCGGTCATTGTCATCCATCACCAAGGACGCCATAGACAATCATCATAAGATAGAAAGGGTTTCCTACAAGAACAACACTCGTGTAGATATTAGTCACATTTCATGTTTGTCATGCATCACCAACACATCATACCTTGGGGTGACCTCAATGGTCATGATCCTTACAATCTCCCCCTTTTTGGTGATGGATGACAACCACTACTTATGATGATCCAAAAATGGACGAGCAATAAAGATTGAAGGGCATACCTTGATCCTTACCTTGGAAGTAGTCTCCCCCTTGAGATGTGCTAGGTGTTGAGGGAAGACTACCCAATTATGTAGCGCACTAGATATTGAGCTTGAGACGAATTTGCGCCCGCCTTGGTATCAAGGTAGTCGATCTTGTTGATGTAGAAACGTATCAAGGATGTAGATGCTCATGTTGGTGAAGGTGTTCATTGTCGCCGTAGACATGCATCATCATTGTTCAGCCGAATTTGCGCCCGCCTTGGTGTCATGGTATTCGATCTTGTTGATGTAGACAGGTACCAAGGATGTAGATGCTCATGTCGGTGAAGGTGTTCATTGTCGCCGTAGACATGCATCGTCATTGTTCTTCTTCATGTTGGTGTAGATGTTCATCTTGATATGATCTTCATGTTCCATCTCTTCATGGATTTGGCTTTTTAATCTTCATGTTCTCCTCCCCCTTTGTGTTATCGTCCATCTTTTCATGCTTCTTCTCCCACTTTGATCTTAGTCGACTTGGCTTTTGGATCTTCATGTTTTCTCTCCCCCTTTGTCACCTATCACCAAAAACCACACAAAAACATAATGAAACGAAGAGGCATAAAATAATTAGTAAGAGTTAGGATAACTCCCCCTTTCACGGTGCTCCTCCTTGGTTGTTGTGATATTCCATCGTAGCTCCCCCTACACTTATGACTCAACAAAATATTTTCTCAAACGTGCAAGGGTTAGTCATTAGGGAGGTGGGAATGTATGGGCCACTTGTCTTTAAGCCGCGCAAGTATATTTAACCTTGGAGCTTGGTCGAACATGGCTCAATGAGCATGAAGTACAAATATCACTATTTGATCATCTAGAGAGTCATGTACTCACATTGTAAATCAGCAACTCCCGCTAGACACATGCTTCGGAGCATGTATGGTATCACAATGCAAAGGATACATAAATGCAACAAATACAAATGCAACAAGTATACAACGCATGATGCGATGCTAAAGAAAAGAGAGAGAACCACTACAAACCAAAGTGTCAATAACGAGTTGTTCCCTTCTCAAGCTTGCTTATAATGGACCATTCTTCAAAGCCTTGGGTACACCGTGAACCACCTTCCCAAGCTTAACCCATGTCCATTGCTATCTCAAGAAGGTCCGAAGTCAACCTACAAAAGAAGAGAAACAAGCACAAACAAAGACACAAACAAGAACAACCAAAGAACTATACATATGTACAAAGGACAAGCTCAAGGGTTACTCATGTGAAGTTGGAGAGGTCGAGAACATTGAGTTCTCCCCTTAGCTTGTTGAAGGTCTTCTCATCAAGTGGCTTGGTGAAGATATCCGCCAATTGTTCATGAGTTCGTACGCTCACCAACTCGATATCCTTCTTCTCAACATGGTCTCTTATGAAGTGATGCCTCACTTGAATATGCTTTGCATGACCATGATCTCCCGTCTTGAGGGCCATCTTGATTGTCGCCTCACTATCACAATATAGTGCCATTTGGGTGTAGTTGAGGCCATAGTTCGAGAGTGTTTGTCTCATGTAAAGGAGTTGTGCACAACAAGCTCCTGCCTCCATATATTCCGCTTTGGTGGTAGATAGAGCCACTGAGTTTTGCTTCTTTGAGCTCCAAGAAACTAGAGATCTTCTAAGAAATTGACAGCCACCTGATATACTCTTTCTATTCACTTTGCAACCCGCGAAGTCGGAATCCGAATACCCAAGTAACTCCAAGTTTGATCCTCTAGGATACCATAAGCCCATGGTAGGTGTGTACTTGAGGTATCTCATTATTCTCTTCACGACCTTCAAGTGTGACTCCTTTGGATTTGCTTGATAGCGAGCACACAAGCACACACTAAACATGATGTCCGGTCTCGAAGCGGTGAGATAGAGCAAGGATCCAATGATTGATCTATATAGCTTGGGGGTTACGAGTTTCCCTTTCACATCATCATCCAAGGGTTTGCTAGTAGCCATAGGTGTGTGCAAAGGCTTGCAATTCTCCATGTTGAATCTCTTGAGAAGGTACTTAGTATATTTCTCTTGATAGATGAAGTTTCCCTCTCTCAATTGCTTGACTTGGAATCCAAGGAATATGTGCAACTCTCCAATCATTGACATTTGGAATTCCCTAGCCATCATCCCCTAAAACTCTTCATTGAACTTCTCATTGGTTGACCCATAGATGATATCATCCACATAAATTTGGCACACAAAGAGATCCTTCCCAACATGCCTCATGAACAAGGTGCTATCAATGCTTCCAATGGTGAATCCATTCTTGAGTAGAAAGTTCCTCAAGTGTTCATACCATGCTCTTGGTGCTTGCTTGAGACCATAGAGAGCTTTCTTCAATTTGTATACATGTCTTGGATGTTTTGGGTCCTCAAACCCCGGAGGTTGTTCCACATAGACTTTCTCATTGATTTCTCCATTCAAGAAAGCACTCTTGACATCCATTTGAAAGAGCTTGAAGCTGTTATGTGATGCATAGGCAAGTAAGATCCGAATAGCTTCAAGACGGGCCACGGGAGCAAAGGTCTCTTCAAAGTCAATCCCCGCCACTTGAGAATATCCCTTAGCCACTAGGCGAGCCTTGTTCTTGACAATTGCTCCTTTCTCATCTTGCTTGTTCTTGAAGACCCACTTGGTGCCAACCACATTATGATACTTGGGTCTCTCAACCAATTTCCGTACTTTGCGCCTCTTGAAGTTGTTCAACTCTTCTTGCATGGCAATTACCCACTTGTGATCATCCATAGCTTCATCAATGGTAGTGGGTTCAATCATAGAGATGAAAGAGAAGTTCTCAACCTCAACATTTGCCTCATCATCATTCTCTTCACTCACATAGTAGGGCTTATATTGATTTCTCCTTGTCTTTATTCCTTGAGATGGATTCCTAATGATCAAGTCTGGTAAATGATCTTTGTTGATGCCCTTGGGTCTAGGAAGGTGTTTTCTTTGAGTGGGAGAGTCTCTAGGTGAAATGTCTCCATCAGCAATTGTTTGCTCTCTTGATATATGAGTGTCTTGTATCCTAAGAGAGGTGGAGGAGTCACTCTTATGCTTTCTTGTTTTGGACTTTGGGCTTGAGGTGGATGGGAGGTTATCTTGTGAAGAACTAGGAGAAGTGGTTTGTGATGAAGTATGTGGGGAGGTTTGTGGCTCACTTCTCACTTGAGATTCCTCATCATTTGGTGGGTGTACTCTCAATGAATCTAGGGAGGAGCTTATGGGAGTATTTGTGGCATCTTGGTTTGTTTGTTCTGCCTCGGAGGAGGAGGTAGGTTGAGGTGGTGGAGTAGAGGGCTCATCAACATCACCATCATTGGCCTCGTGGGGTAAAACCTCGCCCACGGGCATGTTTCTCAAAGCTTCCCTCATAGGCTCATCTCCAATGTCCACTTCATGAAATTCATCCTTCTTTTGGGACCCATTTGACTCATCGAATTGCACATCATAGGATTCCTCCACACATCCAGTGCTGGAGTTGTAGACCCTATATGCTTTAGAAGTCCTAGAGTACCCGACAAGAATGCCTTCATAAGTTCTGCTCTCAAACTTCCCAAGCTTTCTCCTCTTCTTGAGAATGTAACACTTGCATCCAAAGACTCGGAAATAGGAAACATTGGGTTTCCATCCCACCAATAGCTCATATGGTGTCTTCTTCAACAAACGGTGGAGATAGACACGGTTGGAGGTGTAGTAGGCCATGTTGATTGCCTCCGCCCAAAACCTCTCATGAGTTCCATACTCATCCAACATGGCACGAGCAAGGGTGATGAGCATCTTGTTCTTCCTCTTCACAACTCCATTTTGCTCGGGAGTATATGTAGCAAAGAATTCATGTTTGATCCCCTTCTTATCACAATATTCCTCCACTGTGGTGTTTTTGAATTCTGTCCCATTGTCACTTCTAATCTTCACAATGCTAGCATTGAACTCATTCTTTCTAAAGATACCACTAGCTTGAGATTTTTGGTGATGGATGACAACCACTACTTATGATGATCCAAAAACGGACGAGCAAGAAAGAACCAAAGGAAAAGAAAAGATTGAAGGGCATACCTTGGTCGTTACCTTGGAAGTAGTGTTGACGGTCCTTAAATGCTAAATCCATCCATCAAATCCTTGCATAAGCAACATAAAAAGAATAAACAAAATAGTGATAGCAGTTTATTATTAACCATTTCCACGAGTTTTGGTGAGACATGTGTTTGCAGGTATAAAAGAGCCAAAATATGCTAAAAACATGAAGAAACACCCCATCGGCTGATTCTGCCTTAAAACAGCAGGCCGATATGGTCATATGAGGCTAAAAACAGGGCCCGGCAGGGTCGTGATGACTGAAATCAGAACCCAGCCGACAGGGTCATATCAGGCTGAAATCAGCCACCCAGTGGGTCAAAACAGAGTCGTCATGAGGCTGATCACCCGACCCTGCCAACCCTGCAAAACACTCCAAAACAAGGCCGTTTTCCATTCCCGGACTAAGGAGGGTAAAAGTGGAGAAATAAAGGAGGCATTCATGTGGCATAACTTGGACAAGTCAAAACATGACCCGGAGGGGCCGGCACCCGAAAGGGGCTGCAGCCCGGCACAGCCGCCGCCCGGCCTGGGCTTGCCGCCCGGCAGGGTTTGCCGCCCGACCTGGCCTGCCGCCTGACCTTGGTTGGCCACCCAGGGTTACCAGCCCATGAGGCCCATGAGGCTTACCGACCCCAAAACGGAGATTTCAGGGGAAACTGACTAAGGAACCGCCATCAAGACAAGATCTGAGCCATCCGAAGTGAGTCTGTTGGAAACCGACCAAATCCCGTGGCCGCCCGGCGGTGCATGCCGCCCGGCATGCCCAACCGCCCGGCACACGTGGCCGCCCGACGGGGGAATTTTCACCCACCGACTCTCCTCCACCTTGATGTATCTGCCAAGTCTCCGCCACCTATAAATAGAGGGGAAATTCGATAGAAAAGGTAACAACACAAGAAGAAGATTTAGAGCTCCACTCAAAAGGTTTTAGCACTACCAAAGTGCTTAGAAAATAGGGAGAGAGTGAGGGAGAGTTAGGAGGAGGTCCGGGCTTGTCGGTGCCTTCTCCACACTTGTACCTCAACGGATGCTTTCCTTTCTTAGTAAGTATTCGTGATCTTCCATTGGTATTTAAGTTTCTATTTTAAGTAAGTTCTTTCCTTAGTTGCTTATGGGATCATCGCTCTACTTAGTTAGAGTATCATAGTCTTCTATAAGTGTGACGTCGAGACTTTGATATTAATTAATAGCATAGATGTGGTGTCTAGGCTAGAAGTTACCTTTGTTTGCCGCGTGCCCCACGGTTTGTAGAGGTAGTCGGTAGGTGGTGACAGCCCTATCCGGCCTTAGTAATCCTCCACGTTCGGGTACGTCGTAGAGCTGTTGGCCAGAGTCGCCTGTGGATGCAGGGGTAAGCCAGTGCCCGAAGTAAGCATTTATACACTGAACCTATCTTATTTTAGGATCTTTGACCATAGGAATGCTCTCTACCCTCTGCCTACCATATTCTTGTTGTCCTTGGATGGATTAGGATAGGAGATTAGTACACACACGTTCCCTGAGATTCGATAACCTAGAACACTTCTAGGTGAAGTGCTGGTATCCGTGCACTTGTGGATTTATCTGTGATCGTAAGAAATACCAACAAGCATTTCTGGCGCCGTTGCCGGGGATAGTAATATTTCTAGTGCGACGCTAAGAAGTGTCAACAAGCATTTCTGGCGCCGTTACCGGGGAACAGTTGTTGTATCATCTTTGAACCTTGTTCATCCTTGTATCTTTTCTTTTTTTCCCTATTCCTTTTATTTCTTTTCTTTTTCCACCATGGAGCAAACTTCTATCCTATCATTTTCTGCTCTGAAAGGCGAGTTCTTTGAGCCACCGCCGTCTGCGGACCCAATTCGCACATCCGGCTATGAACTCCACCCAATGGCGCTTTAGTTTATTTCCCCTTTTATTTCTATTCAATTTAGTTTTATAGTGCACCTAGAAAAAAAATAATAAATAAAGTTGTGACTCTATTTGGCCCATAAAGTCAGTAGAGTCCCTTTTTCTTTCCACCCTTTTTGTTTTGTTTTTGTTCTTCTTCAAATAAAGCAGCCAGGTACAAGATCAAGTGTGGGGGAGGCCTTCAAGATTCTCAACGCACAAACAATACAAGGCCTCCCATCGACACGTTGTGCATCATCACTTAAGCCAACACGACATAGGGCGAGGCGATCGGGCTCCAAGCAACATCGACCAACCTACAAGGGAAATCGACCCAGCCATGGTTCCCCTTGATCTCTACCTCTTCAAGAGCGGTGGTTTGCACACTCTATCCCTTTCCCCCTAGTTTCCAAGTTAAACCAAACTTATCTTGAATCAATCATAAAAATTTAACTAGAAAACTAAAATGAACCTTGTGGAAGCGTCATGTTATTTCAAGCTTCTATTTAGTTGGCTTGTATGCTCCTTATTCCTAGTTCATAGACTTGTTGCTTACGAACTACATCTTTAGGAAAGCATGTCACCTAGGTAGTTGATGCATGAGATATGGTTTGACGAAATGAATCTTTCTCTTATGCTTGATGTGCTTGGGAATTTTTCTTACAAAAAAAATTAAAATCAATAGCTTGACTCCTCAATGATTATATCTTTCTACCAAAGTCATATGATGAACTCATTGAAAATCTTATGCATATGCTACTCGTTGTTTCATTGAACTTTGTCAAATTGTTGTGACCCTTGAGAGTTACTATTTATGACTTTTTGAACAAGATTTTGTGCACACCACTTTGCTAATACTTCTTGACTGGAAGTTAGCACCACCATATCCATCATCCATGTGCTATTTCTTCTACACTGGAAGATAGCAATTCCATGTCATCATCCATCCATTAAATAAAGTACTCCATCATATTCTAATAGACTCCCTCTCCAAATATCCTTGTAAAAGTGACATGGGCTATTCATAATTCAAAAAAAAAAGGTGAAAAAATAGAGAAAGAATTAGCCCATGTTCTAAAACGCCTATCCAATAGAAGGGAGGGAGCATCTTAAAAGAAAAGGGAGTATTCACATTCAGTCATTTTCCATCCACATATCCACATGTGCACATGCTTGATCAAAAGTTCATGAATTGTTCTCCATGGATCCAGTTTTTGACTTAGTAATATATGAGACACAAGTATGCCTCCCTTTTATCCCTACCTTGAGCTCCACATAAAGCCATATTTAGAAGTAGGATGAAAAGAGGCAATGTCCTGGTGAGGAACCATACACATCGAGGCAATGTCCAAAAATGGACGAGCAAGAAAGAACCAAAGGAAAACAAAAGATTGAAGGGCACACCTTGGTCCTTACCTTGGAGGTAGTCTCCCCCATGAGATGTGCTAGGTGTTGACGGAAGACTACCCAATTATGTAGCGCACTAGATATTGAGCTTGAGCCGAATTTGCGTCCGCCTTGGTGTCGTGGTAGTCGATCTTGTTGATGTAGACACGTACCAAAGATGTAGATGCTCATGTCAGTGAAGGTGTTCATTGTCGCCGTAGTTATGCATCGTCATTGTTCAGCCGAATTTGCGCCCGCCTTGGTGTCGTGGTAGTCGATCTTGTTGATGTAGACACGTACCAAGGATGTAGATGCTCATGTCGGTGAAGGTGTTCATTGTCGCCGTAGACATGCATTGTCATTGTTCTTCTTCATGTTGGTGTAGATGTTCATCTTGATGTGATCTTCATGTTCCATCTCTTCATGGATTTGGCTTTTGAATCTTCATGTTCTCCTCTCCCTTTGTGTTATCGTCCATCTTTTCATGCTTCTTTTCTCACTTTGATCTTAGTCGACTTGGCTTTTGGATCTTCATGTTTTCTCTCCCCCTTTATCACCTATCACCAAAAACCACACAAAAACATAACGAAACCAAGAGGCATAAAATAATTGGTAAGAGTTAGGATAACTCCCCCTTTCACGGTGCTCCTCCTTGGTTTAGTGATATTCCATCGTAGCTCCCCCTACACTTATGACTCAACAAAAGATTTTCACAAATGTGCAAGGGTTAGTCATTAGGGAGGTGGGAATGTATGGGCCACTTGTCTTTAAGCCGTGCGAGTAGATTTAACCTCGGAGCTCGGTCGAACATCGCTCAATGAGCATGAAGCACAAATATCACTATTTGGTCATCTAGAGAGTCATGTACTCACATTGTAAATGAGCAAATCCCCCTAGACACATGCTTGGGAGCATGTACGGTATCACAATGCAAAGGATACATAAATGCAACAAATGCAAATGCAACAAGTATACAATGCATGATGCGATGCTAAAGAAAAGAGAGAGAACCGCTACAAACCAAAGTGTCAACAACGAGTTGTTCCCTTCTCAAGCTTGCTCACAAAAGAGATAGAAAGGGTTTCCTACACGAATAACACTCGTGTAGATATTAGTCATATTTCATGTTTGTCATGCATCACCAAAACATCATACCTTAGGGTGACCACAATGGTCATGATCCTTACACCGGCGACGAGCTCCGAAGCCGCTCCGGCGACAGCGCCGCCGCGCGCGTGAGCGCGCGTTCAGTTCATTTCAAAAAAATAAACTGATGGCAATTTCGTAAATACTGCAAAGCTCAAATAAAATTCCAGAAATTTGCTTAAGCTTGTAAAAACCATATCTGGAGATTTAGAGCTCCAAAAATTACAAAATAAATTTTGTTGGATTCCTTGTGATGTATTATATACATTGAACCTATTAGTTTGCATGATTTATATGAAAAGTTTTAATGTATTAATCAATTAGAGTAAATCTTAATAAATTCATATGCTTAGTTGTAGATATGATTAAATAGCAAATTAAATTTTTTTGGACTTCTCATGACATGCTTTGTCCAGAATGTATTTAATTGGCCCATGTTTCTGGACATAAAATTATATATGATTTTATCTTTGAAATGCTTAGAAATGCAATAAAGTAATTTCTAAAAACATTTAGAGTTTATACTTATGCACAAAAATCATGCTTGTCATATTGGATCACCATGAATTTTTATAGGAATTTATCTATTGTTCATAATTTAGTAGAATTTATTTAGTCATAAATATTGTTAAGTGGATTATTAATGAATTGCTTATTATATATTAGTGAAACTTGATAAACTTGCTGATCATGCATATATCAATCACCTGTAGATCACTCATGTCCAGTGGCATAGTTTTATTTTACTAAATGAATTATTTGCATTTCATGTCTAAATAACCATATGTAAATGCAATAGGAAACTTTATTTGTAAAGTTCTATTATTAGAGTTGCTAGCTCTGAAGCATATGACTTGGAGAACAATGTTGAGGAACAAATTTTAATTGATATGTTCATTCATCCTATGCATCACATTTTGTTATATTATTTATGCATTCACCTATGTTGATATATCGATATTATTATAGGGAACGTTGACATGCCAAGGGATAATATTCAGAAGGTATCCTCGGATTTCTTGGCACAAGAAGACTCTAACTTAACTACTGATCCAGTGGTCTTAGCTCAAGGCAAGCCCCAGAACATTACCATGTATTAATATGATTAATTTCCAGTAATTAAATTACTAGATGTGTATAGGTTGTTTGTGCATTAAGTTTAGAGTTGAATGAAAACCCACCTACATTCACTAGAAATATCATATATTATTTTATACATGGTATACAGGCACCAGTAGTTAATAGAGGAATTATTATACTTAGTTGTAGGTTGTACACTGTTATGATACTTGAAATATTAGTAACATGATGATAGTCATATGGTGAATTAAGAATGTTAAAATTTGGACTAAACGGGTCTATATTGGAAAGGGCGAAGGCAAGGGACCTGTGATGGTTTTTGTCTCGCAAGGTGGCAGTCCGTTTATGTCATCAACTAAAATTTGAGACGTGGACAGGCCCCGTAGGTGAAAGGGCAGAGATCAAGTGCCTTTAGAGGACATGGCTTGCAAGGCTGTAGCCCTGTTTGTGTCGACCTAGGACCCGTCCGTTGTCGGCCCTGTTGAGCAAGTATCGAACTGTACCGAATGCATGCTAGTATATAGGAACTAGTAAACTGATGTAGCATTGTCATTTGCATGTTGGACGATACCCAAACGCTTGGTCATGTGATCCGGTAGGAGTGGATAGATTCCCGACGTTACCGTGGAATGGCTGCCCACTCGGGCCTTTGGACCCGGGCCGACCTGTATGATGTCTTTGCGAAAACTTGTCATACGTGTTCTTAAATGATGCGTATGCCGTGCACTTTGAGTTTTCCCAGCTGGTGTAAAACGATTACAATCGCTGTCCCTCGCAATAATGAGTACCGCGTGTTCACTACGTCATATCGTAGCTTAAGAACCTCACTGATAACAATTAATGGAATGTTTGAATGAAGAATATGGTGTTTCTTTGAATCTGAACTGAAGTTCTTTTGTACTTATTGAAATTTCAGATTGCTTGTTGTACTTATTAATTTCACATGCAAGTTACCTTACACTATTATGGTTATTAGAATGTTCACCAAATTTACTTTTATCCATCTCTGAGCCTATGCATGTCTAGATTTAATACTTGTCGGGCAAGACATGTTGAGCTTAGTAGGTCAGGCTTTGCCATGTTATTGTTTTCTTTATTTCAGGTAATAACACTGATGCATATGATCTACCTATGGGTGTTCTTCCTTGGGATATGTCTATCCCTGAGGGATAGTCTGCCCACTGGGAGAATGAGTAGCCGCTGCCTTTGTGTGATGCTAGGTGATAATCCGTATGGGCTCGGATTTATCACAACTGCTATTCTCGTCGAGTTGTATATTGTAGATGTTTAATCACATTATCTTCCGCTGCTTTTAAAACTGATCTTGTAATATTTTCCGCTGCACTTAAGTACTTAACTCTGATGAATAATAAATAATACTCTTTCTACATATTTTATACTTGGTCGGTTGTTGTATTATCTTATGTCTTCTTAATCAGCACCTTTCAGTCCAAGGGGGTTGTTGATGAGGACATCACCATGCTGGATACGTGCATATCATGGCCTTCCCCAAGTTACAAGTCATCACCAACTCGGTCGCCACGTTCGTCTCGGATTCAGCCGACACCCCTTCACGGTTTTGATGATATCTCCCACATCCGACGTCCAAACGAGGCGTTCTTTGATGCGTTCGAAAGGGGATGACGATGCCGTCAATATGGTCTTGGTCCTAGGTCCAGAAGGGTCGTGAGTCATAATATGTGACCATGACAAGGTGTTGTGCCACCTATTTTGGGCCAACTGAGCCATGTATCGTGTCGGGCCTTAAGCCCATGTTGTGGGTGCCCCCCTGGTCGCCCCCAACCCTAGGACGTCTTTGTTTCCTATATAAACTTAGTGGCCACCTTCTTTTGGTTTCGGGTTTTGTTTAGTTCAGTTTTCCAGAGAGAAACTTGATCGAATTATTGTAACTGTGGCGACAAGTCCTTTTACAGTAATCCAGGGCCCCTGTTCTTGTTCTACACCACTGTGGCGATTAGACCTTTTTTGTTCAGAGCTTGAATCTTTTCTTGTGATTGACTTCATCCATATTTGCAATTTTAGATTACGTGTTTATCCTCTCTTGCTTGTGTTCTCGATTTTGCTTGCAAGAACAATCAAGTTGTGCTTGGTGTAACGGTTGCGGGGTTGGATCGTGTCTGATTCAAGCCGGGTCATCGACGCCGAGTTCCCCAAATTTGAGTTTATCCCCTTACCTCTCGAAAGATCGGGCCATATCTACTTCAAGTGGTATCAGATTCCTAGGTTCCCCGTGAGGTATTATCGTGTTCTTTCCTTTAGATTCATTTGTGTTCATCACCTTTTTGTCCACGAAAAAGCCTACAAAAAAAATTTCCCCACCATCCCAGACACTGTTTAGCCTTTGCATAATTTAATTTCAGAGTCCGTAGTGTTGAGTTTGTGTCCTAGTCGAGTTCAGTTGCTGGTTTGAATTTGTGTTTCGATTCGGTTTGTATTTTGATCTCTGCTGCACACCACCATCACCATCGTGTTTTCCATTGGATTCACCATCGTGTCACCCACCCACCACACCCACAATCTATTGCCAACAAAAAAACCCTATCCGATTCGGTTCCCCCCCCCCCCCCCACTCACCCCTCAAATCCTATCTTGACATACCTTCGATAAAACAGGCATAACTTTTTGCTCGTTGTTCCAATTGGGCTGAAATTTTTGCAGCAGATTCTTGACTCAAAGTTGAGGTAACCCACACTGGGCTTTGCCCTGTGTGCCCTCGTCAAAAAATTCAAAAAAAAATCGGGAAAAAATAGAAAAAAAATTGTGAAGTAAAAAATAACGCTTTCGGTGAAACTTTGAGATTTTGCCTACCGTTTGTTTTCCCTCTGTTTGAGTTGAAACTTATTGTGGTTCCTTCCTTTGTGTTCCTCTATCACAGAAAAATAGTGGAAAAATCATACAAAAAAATCAAGATTTTGATTTGCAACCCCCCCCCCCCCCGTGTGAAGTCTGTTTTGTTCCTTGCTGCCTTTGCCATTGTTCTTTGGCATTGTTCTTGCTGTCATAACTGTTTTTGAACACGATTCTGTTACCAACAATTAGGACACTGCTTTGGACATTTATTCAGTGCTACTATCTGTTATTAAATTGTGTTCCATTGACATACATATTAGCCTTCCAAGCTATACATATTGCAGCACGGGTTTCTTCCTTGCAACTGTTACACCCAAGCTCAACTACAGATTGTGTCGACCTGTTTGGCTTCGGTAAGAACACTTGCAAGATTGTGATACATTGCTTCTGATATTGTTTTCCACTTTCTACACCCTCTGCTGCCTGCTAGTTGATAGGGCTAATCTTTTTGTTTAGTATTGTCTTTTGCTTTTAACCATGTCAGAGAAAGAGAAAGGGACACCTAGAGAGTTGGAGTCCCCTACAGACTTCAATGATTGCGTCTCCAAGGCTGAGCTCACGAAGCTTCTTGCGGACCAGCATACATTCATGGAAACGAAGTTTGCCGAGTTGATGGGTCACATCAACACTGTTGTCCACCGCATTGAGGATGTTGAACGACGACCTCCACCTCAACGAGCTACTACTAATGATGATTTTGACCGTGATGCAGACCGTCTTCACCGTAATCGACCCGGTATGGGAGGTAATAACAATCGTGGTAATACTGATACTTTTGTTAAGCCCAAATTTCACATATCACCTTTTGCCGGTAGTGCTAATCCTGAAGCATACTTAGATTGGGAACTTGCAGTTGAATAGAAATTTAATTCTCATTTAGTTCCTGCTGAGCATAGAGTTAAACTTGCTACTAGTGAGTTTACAGGTTTTGCTCTCTTTTGGTGGAATGATCTTTGCAATACTAATGCTGCTATACCTGCCACTTGGCCTGTTTTGAAACAACGCATGAAATCTTATTTTGTTCCTCCTTATTACCAACGTGATTTACGTTTGAAATTACAATCTTTAACACAAGGTAGTAACACAGTAGAGGAATATTATCAGGTATTGCTTATTGGTTTAGCACGTTGTGATATACATGAAGATGATGTTGAAACTAGTGCTAGATTTTTTGGTGGTTTGAACCGTGATATCCAGAATATTGTTGACTATAAAGAGTGGAATAGGTTTAGCCAATTGTATCATATTGCTCTTAATGTTAAACGAGAAGTACAGGGACGCCTTCCACAATAATCTTGCAGGTCCAACACTGAGCAATATCTCCAGCAACGCACTGGAGTAGATAACTTGAAGAGTCAAGTTGCTAAGACACCAGCAACAACTTTTCCACTAGCGCCTACTTCTGCAGTGCGATCATCTAGTGTGCAGCACCAACACCAGAAGAAGGTTACTACTTCCGGTACTAGGAGTGACTCTTCCACCACCATTATTTGCCACCGCTGCAAGGGCATGGGACATGTCATGAAGGATTGCCCTAGTTGTCATGCTTTCATCGCTACCGCTGATGGGTATGAAAGTTCTAGTGATGTTGAAGATGAATTTTCTCGTATGCCTAACCTTGTTGCAGATTCGACGCATGAGTAGGAGACTACCACCATTGATTCTATTGCTGCCACCGCGGGCTTTCCTAGCCTCATTGTACAGCGTGTGTTGACCACTTGGGTGGGACAAGAGGAAGAACAACAACGCAACAATTTATTCTACATGTACCTCATTGTTGCGGACCACCGTGTTCTCACCATCATTGATACTGGGAGCTGTAACAACTTGGTAAGTTCTGATTTGGTAAGCAAACTTGGCTTGACAACGCATGCACTACATTAGCCCTACCACATCAAATGGTTCAACAATAGTGGTACGGCACAGGTAACTCGATCAGCACGCATACACTTTTCAGTAGGTTCTTATCAAGACTTTGCTGATTTTCATGGTGTACCTATGCAAGCATGTTCGCTTTTATTAGGCCATCCATGGGAATATGATACGGATGCTGCCCACCATGGTAGAACTAATACATATACATTCATGCATAAGGACAGGAATATTACTTTGCGTCCGTTATTGTCTGCTGATATTAGAAATTATTTTAAACTACTTGCTAAAAATACTGAGAATAAACATGATAACAAACAACTTTCTGATGTTAAACATAAGGCTATTCAGTTAAAGGGAGGTGCTTTTCTTTCTATGACATCTACTATTACTGATCTTTGTGATAATCATGATGCACCTTGTTATACTATGCTTTGTCATGATATATCTTCTATCGATGATCATGTATCTTGTACTTTACATTCTGCTAGTACTAACCTTTTGCAGGAGATTGATGCTGAGATGGAGTCGAGGACGACTCCAATTCAAGAAGGGCAGGATGATGAGGACATCACCATGCTGGATACGCGCATATCATGGCCTTCCTCAAGTTACAAATCATCACCAACTCGGTCGCCACATTCGTCTCGGATTTAGCCGACACCCCTTCACGGTTTTGATGATATCTCCCACATCTGACGTCCAAACGAGGCGTTCTTTGATGTGTTTGAAAGGGGATGACGACGCCGTCGTTTTGGTTTTGATCCTAGCTCCAGAAGGGTCATGAGTCATAATATGTGACCATGACAAGGTGATGTGCCACCTATTTTGGGCCAACATGGCCATGTATCGTATCGGGCCTTAAGCCCATGTTGTGGGCGCCCCCCTGGTCGCCCCCAACCCTAGGACGTCTTTGTTTCCTACATAAACTCAGTAGCCATCGTCTTTTTGTTTCAGGTTTTGTTTAGTTCAGTTTTCCAGAGATAAACTTGATCGAATTATTGTAACTGTGGCAACAAGTCCTTTTACAGTAATCCAGAGCCCCTATTCTTGTTCTACACCACTGTGGCGATTAGTCCTTTTGTGTTCAGAGCTTGAACCTTTTCTTGTGATTCACTTCATCCATATTTGCATTTTTAGATTGTGTGTTTATCCTCTCTTGCTTGTGTTCTCGATTTCGCTTGCAGGAACAATCAAGTTGTGCTTGGTGTAACGGTTGCAGGGTTGGATCGTGTCTGATTCAAGCCGGGTCATCGACGCCGAGTTCCCCAAATTTGAGTTTATCCCCTTACCTCTCGGAAGATCGGACCATATCTACATCAGTTGTGACAGCTGGTACCAGAGCTATGTTCCAGGATAATATAACAATTTAGACATATTTTAAAAATACGGCGTATACGGTGAGGATACGTTAATATATGCCCAACTATTTAGTAAAGGTTAGAATGGTGACAAGCTAACAGGTTATGTTTGAGTTGGTTTTCTATTTGGATTTCAATTTGACATTTATAGTCCGCTCGCAAGGATTGTGGCTTTGCGAGACGATTCCTTTCCATGAATCGTCGCCAACATATTTTCTTTTTGGCTCCTTGAACAAGTGTTGGAGCGTAGAGTTCACTCATGAGGGCTATGGTTTCGTGAGACGGTTTCTTCCATAAACCGTGCCAACATTTTATTGTAGAGGATGCTCATCATGGTAGGTTTATGAGCATGGGTCCGTTTGCGAGGACCGTGGTTTCGCAACGCGGTTCGTTTCATGAACCGTTGCCAAGTAGTATATAAACTGCTTATTTTCATAGTTTCTTTTAAATTTGATGTAATGTTTCTGAAATGATCTCTTGCAGGTACACTAACCACGTTAGCATGTGTGTGTGTCCAAAACTTAGAATGTTTGCTCGTGAGTACGGGTCGTCACCAAAAATTACGAATACCGCAAGGTGTCGGTATATATGTCTATATATTTTCTTTTGAGTGAGGAATGGTTAGGACCAAAAATTTAATTTCATTCATGGCATTGGCATTTAATCAAGTGAACTAAAATTTGACCTTACCTTTGATTCACCTTCTCATTTGTGTGATTAAAATCTGAGCAAAGTAACTTGTAAAGCTTGAAACCGATTTGTCCAAACCAAAACTAAGTTGTTCACTCCAAACTAATTTGTCCTGTTATTCAAAAATTCATAGATTATTAGTCCTTTGGAATTTTGGAGCATATAAATACTTTCTGGAAAGAGCTCGAAATCCTCTTGATGTTCCAATTCTTGTCGAAATTTAATTCTGTTAATAAACGCTCCAGAACTGAAGATTTTGTAAATCTGTTTTCTGTTGATCAAAACCTGACTAATCAGAGGTAAAGTTTCATATCTCCCGCCTTGTTTATCCTAAATTTCTCTATGAGTAGCCGTTGGAAAGAGCCTTTGACGAGCTACAACTTTGTAGTTATGAGTGTTTCCTGATTCTGGACGCAATTGGGTCAGAACAGTCGAAGAAATTTAGTCTGATATTCTGTTCTGTGCTCAAGCTGACAGAATAATGGGCTGATTGCAAAATTCATAACTCTAGTTTTACTTTGGCTAAATTGTTGAGAAAATATAGGTTGGAAAGATATTGAAGTTATCTTCGATTTACCACTCAATTGTAAATTTAAATCTTTTCAACACAGCTCCAAAATACCAAAATTTACATCCTACTCAGTCCAGATTTTTATGTTCCAGCATCAACTTAAGAATTTCACATCTTTCTTTTCGTTGATGTGGTGAATATGTGTGAGTACATTCTGGAAAGCTTATGAAGTCCTCTATAAGATGATGCTATGCATAATTTTTTAGTTGACTCTAAGATTTCCAGAACTGTGTAAGTTTTAATTGATTTTTTAGTATAAATCAATTTCTGTTCACTCGTTAGGATCAAATAGCTATCATTTTTAGTCAAGAATGACTGTGGCTTTGTTTATTATAGGACCAGTTCTTAAATTCTACTAATTGTTCATGTCAAATTTATTCTTGTCTATTCCATTTGTACATACAAGATAAATTAATGAATGATCTAAAATTTCAGAATGGTTACTACCCGCCGAAGTGAGCCAGAGAGCTCACAACAAGGAGCTCAAAATGATGATCTCCCACCTCCACCACCAAATCCATGGGCTCAAGTTATGTCCATGATGTTTGAATCAAGACAGGAAGATATTGAGCTACTCAGGCAAATAGCTCAACTCCTGAACCGTAATGGCGGGCGCCGTGATGATCAGCCGCGGCAAAGCACTTATCAAGACTTCTTTTCCACTCATCCCCCAACATTTGAGCATGCTAGAGAGCCACTAGATGCGGATAATTTTATTCGCATCATCGAATCTAAGTTTGGGCTGCTGCAGTGCACAAATGCCCAGAAGCCGCTATTCGCTGCACAACAACTTCTAGGGTCAGCAAATGTATGGTGGGCAAATTATATGGCCTCACTTTCAGAAGGTCATATTGTGCTATGGGACGAGTTCAAAGATGCATTTCGTTCCCATTTTATACCTGCTGGAATTATGGAGAGAAAGCTCCAAGAGTTTCTAGATTTGAAACAAGGAGGGAGGACCGTGCTGGAGTATTCTCAGAAATTCAATCATCTAGCACAATATGCTCCCTTGTATGTGGATTCGGAAGCTAAGAGGTGTGCTGTATTTCGACGTGGTATGAATCCCGCACTCAAGGAAAAGTTGACTTGGCAGACGACGAGAACTTTTAACGATCTAGTTAATGCTGCCATTGTGCAACAAGATGCCTATCGCGAAGTGCAGAATGACGAGCGCAAAAGGAAGGCTCCACCCACTAGAAAAACTGCTGCACCACCACCCAAACATCGTTTGGTGTATACTTCTCCAACCGGACAACGATATTGGGCAGCATCGCAGCAACAATTCTATCGTCCGAGATCGCAGAATTTTAATCGTCCCCAACAACAAGTTCGTATTCCAGCACCACCACAACAGCCTCAAGTGTCGCGTGCACCCTCACAGCAACAAAATTAGAATGCATGCAATGCACCAACAGCAGGACAGTATAGCCCTTATCCCTGTTACAATTGTGGCCGTATCGGTCATTTCTCAAAGGAATGTACTTATCCCCGCAGTGAGGCTGGAAAACAAGCTCGTGACCATGCTGCAAATCAGCAGCATGGGCAAGGAAATAAATCTGGACATATCAACTACACTAATCTTGATGACATTCCTCAGGGCGAGCCAGTACTTGCGGGTACGTTCTCGCTTAATGATTTGCCTGTCATCATATTGTTTGATTCTGGTGCATCTCATAATTTTGTTAGTAAAGCCTGTGTGCAAAGGCTAAAATTATCCACATATACTACAAATACATCGTATACTATTAAATCTCCGGGTGGACAAATTTGTGCCAACAGAATTCTATCCAAAGCACCTATTACCCTAAACCGAAAGGTCTATTATGCTGATTTTATTATGCTAGACCAGCAAGGCATAGATTTAATTCTTGGTATGCAATGGATGACATATCATAAGGTCTTATTAGATATTGCACCTTGTATTATCCACATAAATTCTCCAGTTCATGGCATTGACTCAATTCCTTTGCATCTATCTCCGATCACTGCCATTACTGTCCATCATCTTGAGAAAAAATCTATGGAGGAGATTCCAATTGTTTGTGAGTTCCCAGTTGTTTTTCCGGATGATCTTCATAGTCTACCACCTGACCATGAGGTTGAATTCAGAATTGATTTATAACCAGGGACTTCTCTAATTTATCGACAACCATATAAAATGGCAAATAATGAATTGGGAGAACTCAAGAAACAAATTAAAGAGTTGCTGGACAAAGGCTATATACGCCCAAGTTCATCACCTTGGGGCTGTCCGGCTATGTTTGTAAAGAAGAAGGATAATAGCCTGCAATTGGTGGTTGATTATCGGCCGTTAAATGAAATCACCATCAAGAATAAATATCCTTTGCCTAGGATTGATATTTTATTCGATCAATTGATTGGTGCTAAAGTGTTTTCAAAGATTGATCTTCGATCAGGCAACCATCAAATAAAAACCAGAAAAGAGGATATTCCTAAGACCGCATTCTCCACGAGATATGGACTTTATGAATATTAGGTTATGTCATTTGGATTGACCAACGCTCCAGCATACATTATGTACTTGCTGAAGAGTATTTATGCCAGAGTTAGACAAGTTTGTGGTTATCTTCATTGATGATATTCTTATTTATTCCAAATCTGAAGAGGAACATGCTGAACATCTTCGCATTGTGCTTCAACGCTTGCGAGATCATAAGTTATATGCTAAGTTCAGCAAGTGTGAATTTTGGTTGACCCAAGTACCATTTCTTGGTCATGTGGTTTCAGCCGAGGGCATCTCTGTTGACCTAGGGAATGTACAAGATGTGTTAAATTGGAAACCACCTCGAACCGTCACTCAAGTCCGCAGCTTTCTCGGGCTAGCTAGATGTTATCAACGGTTTATTCCAAATTTTTCTCAAGTTGCTAAACCTATTACCAAGTTGCTGCAAAACAACGTGACTTTTGTATGGACCCCGCAATGTGAAGAAGCTTTTCAGAACTTGAAGAAATTACTTACCACTGCACCCGTTCTAGCTCAACTTGATATCACTAAATCTTTTGATGTTTATTGTGATGCCTCTGGAACGGGATTGGGTTATGTTTTAATGCAAGGAGGTCGTGTGATTGCTTATGCATCTCGGCAATTACGCAACCATGAAAGGCATTATCCAACTCATGACTTGGAATTAGCCGCGGTGGTTCTTGCACAAAAGATTTGGCGACATTATTTGTTGGGAAATTTAGTGCATATCTATACTGATCACAAGAGCCTCAAATATATATTCACTCAATCAGATCTGAATATGCGTGAGCGCAGATGGCTTGAATTAATTAAGGATTATGATTTGGAGATTCATTATCATCCCGGTAAAGCCAATGTAGTAGCCGATGCTTTAAGCCGAAAGGAACATTACAACAATCTGAATTTATTGTCCTCGGACAGCAGCAATGACATTTCCTCTACTGAACCAAGCGTCCATATTTTACCTGTGGTTGCTATACATAATTTAGCAATACATTCTACCATCAGAGATGAAGTAATTGTTGCTCAGAAAAATGATAAAGGCATGGCACACATCAGGAAAAATATCAAGGATGGAAAAGCTACGTGTTTCTGTCAAGATGAGAATTGTTCTATGGTTTAACAATCGCCTTGTGGTCCCAAAAAATTTTAAATTACGCCGCAAGATTTTTGATGAAGCCCATCAGTCCAAGTACTCTGTTCATCCCGGTAGCAACAAAATGTATCAAGGGTTGAAGGAAAAAATTTGGTGGACACGGATGAAATGGGAAGTTGCCCGTTATGTCGCCGAATGTGATACGTGTCAACGTATCAAGGCTGATCACTTGAAGAAAGCTGGTTTATTACAGCCACTAAGCATTCCAGCTTGGAAATGGGATGATATTAGTATGGATTTTATAGTGGGTCTCCCATTAACTACCCGGAAACATGATTCTATTTGGGTAATTGTGGACAGACTTACTAATCAACACATTTTATTCCAGTACATACTCGGTATGATATTAAGAGGTATGCCGAAATATACATCTCTCGAATTTTATGTTTACATGGAGTTCCAAAGACGATCATTTCAGATCGAGGTTCTCAGTTTGTGGCAAGATTTTGGGAGCAAATTCATGCATCTCTGGGTACTCACTTAATCCGAGGCTCTGCCTATCACCCTACTACCGATGGACAGACTGAGCGTGTTAACCAAATTTTGGAAGACATGCTTAGAGCTTGTGTATTAACACATGGTGGTAATTGGGATGATCATTTACCTCTCTCGGAATTTTCTTATAACAACAGTTATCAAGAGAGTATAGGCATGACACCATTTGAAGCATTATATGGTCGTAGCTGTAGAACTCCTTTAAACTGGTTAGAATCTGGAGAAAGGGTTACCTTCGGACCTAACCTTGTGCAACAAGCTGAAGAAAAGGTTCGGATTATTCAGGCTAATCTAAAGGCTACGAAGCAAAGACAAGAGAGGTATGCAAATAAAAGACGTCGACCTTTGATATTTGAAAAGGGCGACCATGTATATCTGAAAGTATCACCTATGAAAGGTATTCAACGGTTTGGAGTCAAAGGAAAATTAGCTCCCCGTTATATTGGTCCATTCCAAGTAATGGAGCGATGTGGAAATGTGGCATACAAGTTAAAGTTGCCTAAAAATCTTTCCGGTGTGCATGATACATTTCATGTCTCTCAGTTGAAGAAATGCCTTAAGCCACCCATAGATGTTATCTTAGATGATTATGAACATCTACAATCTAATTTGACTTATTCTGAGTACCCAATAAAAATATTGGATGAAAAAGATCGTGTTACTCGAAAAAGAACAATCAAGTTTTATAAAGTTCAATGGAATAATTATTCCAAAGATGAAGCAACTTGGGAATCTACAGAGTTCCTGAATACCCATTATCTAGAATTTTTGCATCAATTCTCAGGTAACAACTTTTGTATTTTCCTACTTCTAGTTCGCTTTAAATCTCGGGATGAGATTTTCTTAAGGAGGGAGGGCTGTGACACCCCAGTGTCACTACATTCTTTTGATCACACAAATGCACCTAGTTCTGGTTCATCAAGTCATAATTCAATTTTGGTGGCATTTCAAATTAATTTGAATTTGAATTCAAACCAAAGTATGGTTAAGTTGTGAAGCAACTTTCAATTTTTTTCATACAATTTGGTGCTACCAAAAATCTATGTGATAGGGTTTGCCATAACAGAATTTTAGGAATTTTCTTAGAATTTTATTCAAAGAGGAAATACCCTAATTAATTCTTAGAAGTTTGAATTTTATCCATATTCAAATAATTGGCATATCCAAACTATTTGATTTTGAAACTGGACACCTGTCACATTGTGATCTACACATTTCAAACTTTCTGTACAAATTTTCCCAAGTCAATTTGAAGTTTGGAACTATTTTAAATCAATTGTTGAAGTAGTGGCTGAAATAATTCTGGAAATGAGAAAAGCCTGGTCAGTGGGACCCAACCGTCAGTCTCTCTCTTCTCTTCTCTTTCTTTTCTCCCGGGCACCCGACGCCATGCACATCGACACGACGCCGCCCGCGTGTCATCACTCCTCTGCCGGCTCCAGGGTGTCAAAACCCGCGCCTCAATGGACGCCCGCCTTTCTCCCCGGCATTTCCGACTTCTTTCCTCGGCTCCTCCGCTCGTGCACTCGCTCTCCTCCTCGTTTCTTCTCTCTGCTTCTCCGCCATTGCCACCACCTTCTGGAGCTCCTATCATCGTGGAACCAATCCACCTAAGCTCGAGTGATCAACCGAAATGGAAACATCATGAGCTGAACAAAACATCAGAAGAAATCCCACCTCAATCCATTTCTTGGTTATCAAGAATTTGAAGAAAACTCAAAGCTCTATAATCATGGTGTCCGAACCATGAATCCGTGAAATTCCTCATCTCTGGTGAGTTCGGAATTCCAATTCTTTTTTCATTGTTGCGCACCACCTTGACGCACATCCTTGTCACGGTCCAAGGTTGATTATTGCCTCATGTCATTGCAGTTCAGGTTTTCCCCTTCCCCTGCCGATGGCCGCCATGGGAGGTGCACAATGAGAGCTCTGCTTGGCCATTCCCCGTCGTCTCGGTGACTCCGTCAAGCTTCGCCAGTGTCCACTGGTGCTCTCCGACCCCTTCGCTTGAATCCCCGGCCTTCCCGTTGAGCTTCCGCCATCCCCGACCACCTCTGCTCCGCCGTCGACCGACACTACAGCACTCCGGTGAGGATCTTTCCTCACTAACCTTGCCCGAGCATCGAGCTTGAGGTGCGCCTTGAGCCGGTGAGCACGGAGTCCAACTCCGGTGACCCCTGAACCCGGCGACGAGCTCCGAAGCCGCTCCAGCGACAACGTCGCCGCGTGCACGAGCGCGCGTTCAGTTCATTTCAAAAAAAATGAACTGATGGCATTTTCGTAAATACTGCAAAGTTCAAATAAAATTCTAGAAATTTGCTTATGCTTGTAAAATCCATATCTGGAGATTTAGAGCTCCAAAAATTGCAAAATAAATTTTGTTGGATTCCTTGTGATCTATTCTATACATTGAACCTATTAGTTTGCATGATTTCTATGAAAAGTTTTGATGTATTAATTAATTAGAGTAAATCTTAATAAATTCATATGCTTAATTGTAGATATGATTAAATAGAAAATTAAATTGTTTTAGACTTCTCATGACATGCTTTGTCCAGAATGTATTTAATTGACCTAAGTTTCTGGACATAAAATTATATACGATTTTATTTTTGAAATGCTTAGAAATGCAATAAACTAATTTTTGTAAACATTTAGAGTTTATACTTGTGCACAAAACTCATGCTTGTCATATTGCATCACCATGAATTTTTATAGGAATTTATCTGTTGTTCATAATTTAGTAGAATTTATTTAGTCATAAATATTGTTAAATGCATTATTAATGAATTGCTTATTATATATTAGTGAAACTCGATAAACTTGCTGATCATGCATATATCAATCTCTTGTAGATCACTCATGTCCAGTGGCATAGTTTTATTTTACTAAATGAATTATTTGCATTTCATGTCTAAATAGCCATATGTAAATGCAATAGGAAACTTTATTTGTTGCATATGACTTCAAGAACAATGTTGAGGAACAAATATTAATTGATATGTTCATTCATCCTATGCATCACATTTTGTTGCATTATTTATGCATTCACCTATGTTGACATATCGATATTGTTATAGGGAACGTTGACGTGCCAGGGGATAATATTCAGAAGGTATCCTCGGATTTCTTGGCACAAGAAGACTCTAACTTAACTACTGATCCAGTGGTCTAGCTCAAGGCAAGCCCCAGAACATTCCCATGTATTAATATGATTAATTTCAGTAATTAAATTACTAGATGTGTATAGGTTGTTTGTGCATTAGTTTAGCAGTTGAATGAAAACCCAGCTGCATTCACTAGAAATATCCTATATTATTTTAGACATGGTATACAGGTACCGGTAGTTAATAGAGGAATTATTATACTTAGTTGTAGGTTGTACACTGTTATGGTACTTGAAATATTAGTAACATGATGATAGTCATATGGTGAATTAAGAATGTTAAAATTTGGACAAAACGGGTCTGTATTGGAAAGGGCGAAGGCAAGGGACCTGTGATGGTTTTTGTCTCGCAAGGTGGCAATCCGTTTATATCATCAACTAAAATTTGAGACATGGACAGGCCCCGTAGGTGAAAGGGCAAAGATCATGTGCCTTTAGAGGACATGGCTTGCAAGGCTGTAGCCCTGTCTGTGTCGACCTAGGACCCGTCCGTTGTCGGCCCTGTTGAGCAAGTATTGAACTGTATCGAATGCATGCTAGTATATAGGAACTAGTAAACTGATGTAGCATTATCATTTGCATGTTGGACGATACCCAAACGCTTGGTCGTGTGATCCGGTAGGAGTGGACAGATTCCCGACGTTACCGTGGAATGGCTGCCCACTCGGGCCTTTGGACCCGGACCGACTTGTATGATGTCTTTGTGAAAAGTTGTTGATGAGGACATCACTCCTATGGATACACACAACACTCCTCCAAATCTGGACTTGCAAGGTCCAATGACTAGAGCTCGTGCACGACAACTAAATTTAGAGGTGAGCTCGTTCCTACGTTCTTCGCTATATGTTACTTTTGAGAATGGTTTGCTACCTAATGATTATTTTATGATTAGAAACCATGGAGAGGACCAGGAGATGATGGGAGAAGGATTTGGAAACGTGGAGGGGCAGCAAGGGCTTAGAAGCCAAAGTGGAGGCCCAATCAAAACCGACTTCGAGTCTGTTTCGGGGCCCAGGACCAGTCTGTACTAAAACGGTCGCCCAGGACGCATACGGACTCGGATTTGGACGTTCTACATATGCACGGAAAGATAAGGAGAAGACCTTTCCAATGCCGCCGGCCTCATGTCAAAATTCATCCGGAGTCATCGGGAATCGTCAAAACAAGAGAGAGTTCAGAATCTGTGTCGGTGCTGCGTCGCTTATTTTTTGTCTTTGGGCCTTGTATCTAGTTGAGCCCAATTCGGGGCGAGTCCAGAGGGTCTTGCACGACCCTAGGGTCTTTATATACAGCCGCCGCCGCACTATTAGGGTTCGGGTTTTGCTTAGATCAATTCTGTTCATAAACAGTTTCGCCGTTCATCGGTTTGTGAGACCCCAACTTCGAGAGTTTAATCATACATCTGCAATTGTGTTGCATTCTTCGTTGTTCTTGCTTGTGTTCTTGATTCGCAGGCAGGGATTAGCCTTCTCGGCGAGGTCAATCGTCTTTTGGAGGGTTGATAACCAGAGGAGACGTCGTGCTGCGATTGCGGGGTTTAGAACGTGCTGTTCTGAAGCCGGATCGATTTGTGTTTCGCCTCCGACCAAATCAACTTACCAAGAACCTTTCGGAAGATCGGGAACCCTTGTCCACATCAAGTGGTATCAGAGCTTCAGGTGCACCGTCAGGTTCATACTACCCTTTAGTTTTGTTTTCGTGTTCTTCCTATCGTCCACTAAAAATACCAAAAAAAAAAATTTCCCCGCCCATAACCACGTGTTTAGCCTTTGCATATTTCAATTTCAGAGTCCGTAGTGTTGAGTTTGTGCCCTAGTTCTTGTTTAGTCGCTGGTTTAGTTTGTGTTTTTGTCGTCAGTAGTGTTTCCCTTGCAACCCTAGCCGCCATCCCCCTCACCATCCTCGGTTTTGTCGGCTTTGTGTGCTAGGGTTGATTGATCAACACGCCCACCCTAGTCCCACCCTAAACCTACCCTCACCACCTCGAACCAATTTTCATAAATCCCACTTTCCGCTGCATCCACCTCGCCAAAAAAAAAAACTCCCTACCCGACCCCAAGCCTGACTCGGATTTCACTGAAACCACCGGGTTCTTCAAAACCGATTCCGACACCCCTTCGGTAAAACAACCATAACTTTTCGCTCGGTTGTCCGTTTTGGCTGAAATTTTTACAGGAGATTCTAGACGAAAAGTTGAGCATACCCACACTAGGCTATGCCCTGTGTGCCCTCGTCAAAAAATTCAAAAAAAATCGGAAAGATAAAGAAAAAATTCATTCAAGTTGAAACCCGACGTTTTCTGAAATTTCAAGATTTTCTGTAGGCCACGTCCTAGCTCGGTTTGAGCTGAATTTTTTTGTGGTTTCTCCCTGTTTTCTAGTCAGTTGGAAAAAAATATCAAAAAAATAAAATCAAAAAAAAAGAAATTTGGGATTCCTACTAGTGCTCCATCTAGCCCCCTGAAATTTCTGAGTTTGGCTGTTTTACACTAAGCCCCCTGTTATCGGCTGTGTCCCTTTGTCTCCTTGTTTCTTCTTTGCTATCACTACTGTTCTAGGACATAGTTAGACCAGCAACTAGGGACAAGTTACTTGGGCACTTATTCAGCTTTACTATCTGTTTTTGATTTGTGTGCCACTCATATATACATATTTGGCCTTCCTAGCTCTACATACTTCTTCTGGACAGCACATAGGTTATTTGGTAACCCTTGCAATCGTGGAACACTTCTCCCTGGTATCCTTCGCTTTGTTGTTTTCAGAACTTTGTAAGAGCTTTGCAAGAAGCTTACTTTTGCTGTGTTGAGAGGCACCACTGCTTAGTAGTTTTGTCGGGATAATCTTCACTTTTTTGTTTCCTGTTTTGGTGTTTCTGATGTCAGGAAGCGACGGGGAGGGCGCTTCACCCTCCAAATTGGATGAGTGCGTGAGCCAAAATCAGTTACAGAAGGCTTTGCAGGCGGTTCAGAGTGATTTGGCAGAAACGATCACCAGGGCCGTCACCGACGCCGTCACCAAGCTTCACCTGGGAGAAAGCATTGAGCGGTTGGATAAGAGAGTCTCTAAGTTAACCGATCAGGTTGTCGAATTGGAGACCGCTCACAAGACCAACAACAACAGCAACAACAACAACAACAACAACAACAACACCAACAACAACACCAACAACGACGTTGAAGGCGATCATGATGAAGCAACGGTGTATAAGGCTGATGGCACTGTCGATAGGTCAGCGACAAGGACCGCAAGGTTACGACGCCGTTTGCAATGTAACCCTCAAGGTATGGGTGGTTTCCACAACCACACCCGTCGCACACAAGGTAACTATGCTCCAGATGATCCGTATGCTAAAATTAAGTTTTCAATTCCTTCGTTTTCGGGTCAATACGATGGTGATGCTTACCTTGATTGGGAAATGACGGTAGAACAAAAATTTAATGCCCACCTTGTTCCTGAACAACATAGAGTTAGACAAGCCACTAGTGAGTTTAAGGACTTTGCTATTGTTTGGTGGAGTGGTCTAGCTGCTGAAACCGATTTGCCTACTACTTGGGAAGAACTTAAGGTAGAAATGCGTGATCGTTTTGTTCCTCCTTCTTTTTATAGAGAAATTCGTAATAAACTGCAGCGTTTAGATCAAGGAGATAAAACTGTTCAGGAGTATTTTAGTGAGCTTCAGAAGGGTTTGATTCGTTGTGCTGTGGTTGAAAAAGTAGAGGATCAGATTTGCCGCTTTTATTCTGGTTTGAGAAAAGAAATTTAGGACATCCTTGATTATAAAGAATTTTATACCCTCAACCAGTGTTTCCAGTATGCTATGCTTGCAGAGAAAGAATCACAGGGACTTTTCCAGGCTTTTGAGGAGTACAGCAAGTCCAGGAATTTCTACCCACCACGGCCGACGGGGACTTCGGGGCTGCCCAAGCCATCTTTCCGGCCGCCCCCACCAGCTAGTGTTGTTTCTGCAGCACCAAGATCAGCCCCTGCCCCTTCTACGCGCTCAGGTAAAAATTCTGTGCAGGTACCGGCTAGTAGTGCCTCCTCTGTTGCTTCGACGGGACGCACTACAGGGATTCAGTGCCACCGCTGCCATGGTCTTGGCCATGTGCAGAAAGATTGCCCAAGTAGGCGGGCATATGTGGCGACAGATGATGGCGGTTACATGAGCGCCTCCGATGTGGAGGATGAGGAGGAGGATGTCGCTGCCACCAGCGGTGACCTCGTCCTTGGAGGCGGAGATACCACGGGCTATATGAATATTATTGTGCAGTGTGTGCTTAGCACACAAGTCCAGCAGCCCGAGATGATGCAGCGACATAACTTGTTCCAGATTTTCTTCGTCATCAAGAACCGTCGGGCACGTGTCATCATTGATGGAGGAAGCTGCAACAATTTGGTGAGTTCTGATGTGGTTAAGAAGCTTCATTTGACCACACGCCCACATCCACATCCATACTACATTCAGTGGTTAAATGACTCTGGAAAAGCTAAGGTAACACAAACTTGCAGAGTTCCTTTTTCCATTGGTTCCTATGTGGATTCTGTTGATTGTGATGTTGTACCCATGCAAGCTTGTTCACTTTTATTGGGTAGACCTTGGGAATTTGATAATGATGCTGTACACCATGATAAAAGTAATAAGTACACTTTTATGCATAAAGGAACTAAAATTACTTTGTTACCAATGACCCCTGCTGAAATTGTACAAGCTGATTTAGAACGAGCTGCTAGTTTGAAAAATAAATGCCCTGAAATTCAGCAACCTGTTAATTCTGCTTCTACACCAAGTAATGTTAATGATTCTTCATGTTCTAAGGGTGCTGCAATTAAATTACAAGGCCGTTCATGTCTTGCCACAAAATCTGAGCTTGCTGAAATTTCTACTGATGATATTTGCTATGCTTTGATATGCAAACAAGCCTTATTTTTGCTTGGTGATATTGCTTCTAGTGCTTTGCCTCCTGCTGTCACTAACCTTTTGCAGGAGTATGAGGATGTTTTCCCAGCTGAGATACCCCCGGGATTGCCACCTTTGAGAGGGATTGAGCATCAAATTGATTTGATTCCTGGTGCTACTTTACCAAACCGTGCTGCTTATAGGACCAACCCTGAGGAGACTAAGGAGATACAACGACAAGTCCAAGACCTTTTGGATCGTGGGTATGTTCGTCAATCACTTAGTCCTTGTGCTGTTCCTGTACTTTTGGTTCCTAAGAAAGATGGTTCTTGGCGTATGTGTGTAGATTGTAGAGCCATTAATAACATTACTATTAGGTATCGTCATCCTATTCCTAGGCTAGACGACATGCTTGATGAGTTATGTGGTGCTATAATTTTCACTAAAATTGATTTGCGTAGTGGCTACCATCAAATTAGAATGAAACTTGGAGATGAATGGAAAACAGCTTTCAAAACTAAATTCGGGTTGTATGAGTGGTTAGTACTTTCATGCGTTTGATGAATGAGGTTTTAAGACCTTTTATTGGCAAATTTGTGGTTGTTTACTTTGATGATATCTTGATTTATAGCAAATCCACGGATGATCATATGATTCATTTGCGTGTTGTTTTTGATGCTTTGCGAGTTGCACGTTTATTTGGTAACCTTGAGAAGTGCACCTTTTGCACGGATCGAGTCTCTTTTCTTGGCTATGTTATGACTCCACAGGGAATTGAGGTGGATGAGGCGAAGATTGAAGCCATAAAGAGCTGGCCTGTACCAAAAACTATCACACAGGTGAGGAGTTTTCTTGGTCTTGCAGGTTTCTACCGCCGCTTTGTCAAAGATTTCAGCACCATTGCTGCACCATTGCATGAGTTGACAAAGAAGGGCGTTGACTTCCATTTTGGTAAGGTACATCATGAGTCTTTTGATGCTTTGAAGGACAAACTTACACATGCACCATTGCTGCAATTACCCAATTTTGATAAGACTTTTGAGCTTGAATGTGATGCTAGTGGTATAGGCATTGGTGGTGTTCTGATGCAAGATGGTAAACCTGTTGCATACTTTAGTGAGAAAATTACTGGGCCTGTTTTGAATTATTCCACGTATGATAAGGAACTATATGCACTTGTACGTTCTTTAGAAACGTGGCGTCATTATTTGTTGCCCAAAGAATTTGTTATTCATTCTGATCATGAATCACTTAAGTATATTCGTTCTCAAGGCAATTTGAACCGTAGACATGCTAAATGGGTTGAGTTTATTGAGTCTTTTCCTTATATTATTAAACATAAGAAAGGGAAGGATAATGTGATTGCTGATGCTTTATCGAGGCGATATACTTTGTTGTCTCAACTTGATTGTAGAATTTTTGGACTTGAGGCAATTAAAGAACAATATGTTGCTGATGTCGATTTTAAAGATGTATTGCTGCACTGTAAAGAAGGTCGTGCTTGGCACAAATTTGTGTTGAATGATGGATTCTTGTTTAGAGCTAACCGCCTATGCATTCCAGTTGGTTCCGTTCGTCTTTTGTTGTTGCAGGAGGCGCATGGAGGTGGATTGATGGGTCATTTTGGTGCTAAGAAGACAGAGGATATTTTGGCCACACACTTCTTTTGGCCAAGGATGAGGAAAGATGTTGAGCGTTTTGTTGCTCGCTGCACTACATGTCAAAAAGCTAAGTCTCGATTGAATCCACATGGTTTATACATGCCACTTCCTGTTCCTTCTATTCCTTGGGCGGATATTTCTATGGACTTTATTTTAGGACTGCCTAGGACTAAGAGGGGGAGCGATAGCATTTTTGTTGTCGTGGATCGTTTTTCCAAGATGGCACACTTTATATCATGTCATAAAACTGATGATGCTAGTTATATTGCTGATCTTTTTTTCAAAGAAATTGTACGTTTGCATGGTATGCCTTCTACTATTGTTTCAGATCGTGATGCAAAATTCTTGAGTCATTTTTGGCGCACGCTTTGGAATAAGTTGGGTACAAAGTTGTTATTTTCTACAACTTGTCATCCACAAACTGATGGACAAACTGAGGTTGTGAACCGCACTTTGGGTACTATGTTGCGAGCAGTTTTGAAGAAAAATTTGAAGCAATGGGAAGAATGCTTACCTCATGTTGAGTTTGCTTATAATCGGGCAACACATTCTACTACCAAGGTAAGTCCATTCAAGGTAGTGTATGGTTTTGATCCCCGTACTCCACTTGATATACTTCCTCTACCTATTAATGAGAGAGTTCATATTGATGCTAAGGAGCGTGCTGAATTTATTTTGCAAATACATGAGACCACTAGACTTAGCATTGAAAAGATGAATGAAAAGTATAAAATTGCTGGTAGTAAGGGAAGAAAGGAAGTAAAGCTTGATGTAGGAGATTTAGTGTGGTTACACTTAAGGAAGGATAGATTTCCAGAATTGAGAAAGTCTAAACTAATGCCTAGAGCTGATGGTCCATTCAAAATAATAGAGAAGATTAATGATAATGCATACGAACTTGAGTTGCCTCCCGAGTTTGGGGTTAGTCCTATTTTTAACATTTCAGATTTGAAACCATACTTGGGAGAAGAGGATGAGCTTGAGTCGAGGACGACTCCACTTCAAGAGGGGGAGGATGATGAGGACATCACTCCTATGGATACACACAACACTCCTCCAAATCTGGACTTGCAAGGTCCAATGACTAGAGCTCGTGCACGACAACTAAATTTAGAGGTGAGCTCGTTCCTACGTTCTTCGCTATATGTTACTTTTGAGAATGGTTTGCTACCTAATGATTATTTTATGATTAGAAACCATGGAGAGGACCAGGAGATGATGGGAGAAGGATTTGGAAACGTGGAGGGGCAGCAAGGGCTTGGAAGCCAAAGTGGAGGCCCAATCAAAACCGACTTCGAGTCTGTTTCGGGGCCCAGGACCAGTCTGTACTAAAACGATCGCCCAGGATGCATACGGACTCGGATTTGGACGTTCTACATATGCACGGAAAGATAAGGAGAAGACCTTTCCAATGCCGCCGGCCTCATGTCAAAATTCATCCGGAGTCATCGGGAATCGTCAAAACAAGAGAGAGTCCAGAATCTGTATCGGTGCTGCGTCGCTTATTTTTTGTCTTTGGGCCTTGTATCTAGTTGAGCCCAATTCGGGGCGAGTCCAGAGGGTCTTGCACGACCCTAGGGTCTTTATATATAGCCGCCGCCGCACTATTAGGGTTCGGGTTTTGCTTAGATCAATTCTGTTCATAAACAGTTTCGCCGTTCATCGGTTTGTGAGACCCCAACTTCGAGAGTTTAATCATACATCTGCAATTGTGTTGCATTCTTCGTTGTTCTTGCTTGTGTTCTTGATTCGCAGGCAGGGATTAGCCTTCTCGGCGAGGTCAATCGTCTTTTGGACGGTTGATAACCAGAGGAGACGTCGTGCTGCGATTGCGGGGTTTAGAACGTCCTGTTCTGAAGCCGGATCGATTTGTGTTTCGCCTCCGACCAAATCAACTTACCAACAACCTTTCGGAAGATCGGGAACCCTTGTCCACATCAGTTGTCATTTGTGTTCTTAAATGATGCGTATGCCATGCACTTCAAGTTTTCCCAGCTGGTGTAAAACGATTACAATCGCTGTCCCTCGCAGTAATGACTACCGCTTGTTCACTATGTCAGATCATAGCTTAAGAACCTCACTAATAACAATTAATGGAATGTTTGAATGAAGAATATGGTGTTTTAGTGAATCTGAACTGAAGTTCTTTTGTACTTAATTGAAATTTCAGATTGTTTGTTATACTTATTAATTTCACATGCAAGTTACCTTACACTATTATGGTTATTAGAATGTTCACCAAATTTACTTTTATCCATCTCTGAGCCTATGCATGTCTAGATTTAATACTTGTCAGGTAAGACTTGTTGAGCTTAGTAGCTCAGGCTTTGCCATGTTGTTGTTTTCTTTATTTCAGGTCATAACACTGATGCATATGATCTACCTATGGGTGTTCTTCCTTGGGATATGTCTATCCCTGAGGGATGGTCTGCCCACTGGGAGAATGAGTAGCCACTGCCTTTGTGTGATGCTAGGTGATAATCCGTATAGGCTCGGATTTATCACAACTGCTATTATCGTCGAGTTGTATATTGTAGACATTTAATCACGTTATCTTCCACTACTTTTAAAACTGATCTTGTAATATTTTCTGCTGCACTTAAGTACTTAACTCTGATGTATAATAAATAATACTCTTTCTACGTATTTTATACTTGGTCGGTTGTTGTATTATCTTGTGTTTGCTTAATCAGCACCTCGGGAACTTTGGTACAAGGGGGTTGTGATAGGTGATAGCCTGAATAGGCATCCAGGAAGCTTAGAAGCTCACACCCGTCTGTTGAGTCTACAATCTAATCGATACGCAGCAAAGCGAAAGGGTCTTTAGGACAGACCTTGTTCGGATTGGTATAATCCACACACATCCTCCACTCTTTATTCTTCATAGGTAAAAGAAATGGATTTGCTAGCCAGTAGGGATGATACACTTCCTTTATAAACTTAGCATCTAATAACCTAACAATCTCCTTCTTCATGGCGTCCTTACGGTCTTGCGCGAATCTTCTAAGCCTCTGTTGGATAGGGGTGGCCCCTGGAGGCACCCTTAACTCATGCTCAATCTTTTTCCTAGGAACTCCCAGCATGTCAAATGGTTTCCAGTCAAAGATGTCCCTATTTTCCTGGCGGAAAAGAGTGAGCGTGAGTTCCTATTTCTCATCGAGGTTGGCCCTTGCATAAGTGACTTTAGCAGGGTCTTCTGGATCGAGTGTGATCTCGTTGGTCTAGACGTCGTCCGTCTGCATCTTGTCCTTGGTGGGCTTCCTCACGGGGACCGCCGCATCAGTCTACTCCTCTGTGCATGTCTATGGAACATGAAGATCCAAAAGCCAAAAAGGCAACATGGAGAAGAAAATGAAGATAATATCAAGATGAACATCTACACCAACATGCAGAAGAACAACGATGGAGCATGTCTACGGTGACAATGCACGCCTTAACTGACATGAGCAATCTACGTCTTTGGTGCGTGTCTACATCAACAAGATCGACCACCATGACACCAAGACGGGCGCAATTTCAGCTCAAGATTGAAATCCAAGTGCGGTAAATGAGTGGATAGTTCTCCCTCAACACCTAGCACATCTCAAGGGGGAGACTACTTCCAAGGTAAGGACCAAGGTATACCTTTCAATCCTTTCTTTTCCTTTGGTTCTTTCTTGCTCGTCTGATTCGGATCATCATAAGTAGTGGTTGTCATCCATAACCAAAAAGGGGGAGCTTATAAGGTTCATGACCATTGAGGTCACCCCAAGGTATGATGTTTTGGTGATGCATGATGGACATGAAATGTGACTAATGTCTACAGAAGTGTTGTTCGTGTAGGAAACCTCTTCTATCTTATGATGATTGTCAATGGGGTCCTTGACGATGGATGACAATGACCACAAGCTTGGAGGCTTGTGAACTTGATGAAGTCCATGGATTGATGAAGATGGATCAAAGTGGAAAACAAGCTATGGTGCAAGTGTTTGGTACACTTGCCTAGTTGTTAGGGCTTTGAGTCCATAGGAAAAATCGGACTATCATGGGGGTCTAGGTCATTCTCTTAGGTCATGTCTAGTCGGTGATTTGCAAGGTTGCTCGGTGAAATCACAAGGTCTAGTTGATAGTGGAGAAGCCAAGGAGCTGTTCGAAGAAGCTGGGAAAAGAAGTCAAGTGAGGACGAGGAGTTTCAGCTTTGGAATGAAGTGGTCGGACAAAAGGGTAAATAGTGACCGGACTATACGGTCACTACAAGGTTTTGTCCGGAGGCTACAGCGAGGAAGCGACAAAGTTGCCAGAGTCAGAAGTCATAGAGACCGAACGGCCCGGTCTAGTGACCGGACAGTACGGTCACTTTGGAGGACTCTGGGCAGCGAGGAGGCTTCGGTGCAAAATGTTTCTGGACCGAAGAGAGAAATGGACCGGACAGTCCGGTTAGTAGAGGATTCAGCAGGGTCAGAGCTGTTTCAGCACAGTACTATGGTGACCGGACGGTCCGGTCAGGCAGTGACCGGACGGTCCGGTCAGAAGGCCCAGGAAGCTAATTTCGTGAAGCAACGGCTAGTTTGAGGTTGGGAGCCTATATAACTTTGTTGCTGGGGTCTTTGGGACCTCTCTTGGCTAGTGGAATATCTGGGAGCATTTGGTAAGGTCGAAGAGGAAAAGAGGAGAGCACTAGGAGGAGATATTGCATATCTTGAGAGTGCTAGAAGAGAGTAACTTGAGCAAGTTGCACATCTAATGCTAGGGTGTTCTTGAGGGTGTGATCTGGATTGTTACTCTTGGTCTATGGTGAGACCTAGACTGGTTAGGTGTCGGTGATCGAGCCTATCGTGATCGGTTGTGAAGGCCATCACACGTTTCTACATGGTTTGAGCCCGCCGGTGAAAGGGGCATCGCTAGTGAGCGCCCGTGTCAACTCGGGGAGTCCGACAAGTTCTTGAGGGAGGCAAGCTTGTGCTTTGTGCAACGGTGACGCACACCGTGTCTTCACTCTAGGAGTGATTGCGGGCTCATGGGCGAGAACTCTACTTGGTGGCGGGAGGGACCAGGACTTCGGTGGCAGTGGTCCAACAAGGAGTAGGGGAAGGAGCCATCCTTTCGAGACCTCGAGAAAAAAATCATGAGCCATCTCCTACTCTACTCCTTAATTTGATGCATTACTTTCCGCATTTACATACCGTGCTATTCATGCTTGTGTGTTTGTCTTTTACTAGTAGATTACCTTGTAGTCTTGCATGAATAGGCTCCTTACTTGTTAGTAGTGTTTGAGCTTCCGCATTTGATCACTAACATGTTTAGAGTTGTATTGCTTTTGAGTGATTCACTAGTATGCTTAGGTTGTTGTTCCTTTCATAGGTTCATTATCTTGTAGTGTAATCACAACTAGAATTGTGTAGGAGTTAATTTGAGTGGTCGGTTTTTAGAAATCGATAAATTTGGTACATAGTGCGAGTTCCGGATTCACACCCCCCCCCCCCTCGGTCACTCGGTCCTTTCAAGTGGTATCAAAGCCAAGTGCTCATTATAAGGCTTAACTGCCTTGAGTAGTGACCATATTGAGTTGGGATGTCATCCCATTTGGGGTTGGATCATGGCTCATGGAAGGATTGCTTTAAAAGCTACCTAAATGCCATGATTCCGGATGAGTTGATGGATACTCTTGTAGACTTTGCCAATACCTTTACCGATGATCATGTGTATGATGATGGTGATGATTGTGTGGATGTGCCTTGTTCTAGTGAGTGCCTAGATCTTTCTAGCAATGACTTGATAGGTTGCTCTACTAGTGTGCCTAATATGATGATTGATAATGATGTGTCTCTTGATCTTGCTTGCTCTACTAGCATGACTAGTATTGATGATGTTTGTGAGCCTCCTATGATCATGCTAGTAGTTCTCTTGTTGAGGAGTTCTTTGCTTTTCATGCTAATGACAATGAAGACTTACTTGACTCTCTTATTCGTTTGCAAGGTTTGGTGGAAAAAATTGCGGCAACTTCTTTCGAGCTTCCCAAGATTGTGATAGTTAAGAAGATCCTCTCCTTGCTTGCGAGTAGCAAGCTCTTCTACATCACCCTTGACCTTCTCATGGAGAAGAGTCTCTCCGTCGAGGACGTGATTGAGCTACTCATCAAGGATGAGGAGATCACCGCGAGCATGGTGAAGAAGAAGACAATCAAGGCAAACCATGAAGCATCTTCAAGCAATGGGAACGAAGTAGCTTCGAGCTCAAACTTCTTTGTTCCCTCCACAAGATTGTCTTGCAATAGCTTCTACAACCCCTTTGGAGCAAGACATTCATCGAGCGCTTTGTCAAGCTCTACCTCAAGTGTCATTCCAAGTTCTACTCCAAGCACCTTGGGTGGACCGAGCATTGGCGTAGAGGGAGCACCAACAACAATGCTCGCCCAATCATTTGAAATGATCAATCTTGCGGCTTTGGCTCCGGCGCCTGCACCTCATCCACTTCCTCCACCACAAGATCACCTTTGGCATCTTCGTCCAGCTCACCAACAGGATCTATTCTTTGAACTCGGTGAATTTGTGACAAATCTGAATAATGACCTTTGTGAGAATTTATTGAGCATCTATGATCTTGTGTGTAGGATAAACTCCTTCAGAGGACTTCGGAGGATTGCACCTCATGAAGTGATTGACAAACTCCTCTAGCAAATCACAACTCGAGAGAGGGGTTTCTTACTGTAGGAGGTTGTCAACCGAAGGTATGAGCTCTTAATTGAGAGAGCAATGGAGATGATACTCGTGCTCCACTCACAATTGGGACACGTGCTTGAGCACATCACTCAACTCTATGATCCTCCCCACTACTACATCGACCTTGACAATGTGCACATGGGGGATGGTCATGGACATTGGAGGTATCGTGCTTTTCACTATCCTATCAGGATGAGACTTCAGGACGGGATTGCAAGAATCCCTATCTATAAGGATGGTCTTATTGCTCGACACAATGAGGTTAGTACTAGTCATTCAAGTAATGCTTTGGATACTGACCCTACTTCCTCTAGTGCTTGTCTTATGGCTACCACTAGGGTCAACTACAAGAGTGGAGGTACTCATTGGATTCTTGATAGTGGGTGCACTCAACATATGACCAGGAAGCCAACCATGTTGACCACCATTGATGAAGATGAAGATAGTGAGAAGGTGACTTTTGGGGATAACTCAAAGGGGAGAGTTAGAGGCTCGGGCAAGGTGGCCATCACAAATGACCTCCATCTCTCCAAGGTCTTTCTTGTGGAAACCCTCAACTTCAACCTTCCGTCTATTGGTTAACTCTGTGACATGGGTTTCAAGTGCACATTTGATGAGGACAGTGCAAAAATTGAGAATGCCAAGACAGGGGTAGTATTTCATGGAGTAAGGCATAGGAACTTGTATGTCACGGACTTCAAATCAAGTAATATGCCCCCAAGCACTTGCCTATTCACTAAGGCATCCAAGGAATGGTTGTGGCATAGAAGACTGGCACATGTTGGAATGAATCAACTCAAGATATTGTCAAGAGGAATCTAGTTGAAGGAATCAAGGATGTGACCTTTGAGAAGGATAGACTGTGTAGCGCTTGTCAGGCAGGAAAACAAGTTGCATCTTCACATCCCACCAAGTCATTCATGTCTACATCTCGTCCTCTAGAGCTCTTGCATATGGATTTGTTTGGTCCAACACACTACAAGAGTCTAGGAGGCAATCTATATTGCTTGGTGATTGTTGATGATTTCACGAGATACACTTGGACCTTCTTTCTTGTGGACAAATCTCAAGCCAGTGGTATCTTCAGAAAGTTTGCCAATAGAGCAAAGAATGAATTCAATGCTAGCATTGTGAAGATAAGGAGTGACAATGGGACTGAGTTCAAGAACACCACAGTAGAGGAATACTGTGACAAGAAAGGGATCAAACATGAATTCTCTGCTACATACACTCCCGAGCAAAATGGAGTAGTGAAGAGGAAAAACAAGAAGATCATCACTATTGCTCATGCCATGTTGGATGAGTATGGAACTCATGAGAGGTTTTGGGCAGAGGCAATCAACACGGCTTGCTACACCTCCAACCGTGTCTATCTCCACCGGTTGTTGAAAAAGACACCATATGAGCTATTGGTGGGACGAAAACCCAATGTTTCCTATTTCCGAATCTTTGGCTGCAAGTGCTACATTCTCAAGAAGAGGAGAAAGCCCAGGAAGTTTGAGAGAAGAACTTATGAAGGCATTCTTGTTGGGTACTCTAGGACTTCTAGAGCATATAGGATCTACAACTCAACCATATGGTGTGTGGAAGAATCCTATGATGTGCAATTTGATGAGTCAAATGGTTCTCAAAGGAGGATGAATTTCATGAAGTGAATATTGAGGATGAGCCTATGACGGAAGCCTTGAGAAACATGTCTGTGGGTGAGGTTTTACCCCATGAGGACAGTGATGGTGATATTGATGAGCCCTCTACTCCACCACCTCAACCAACCTCCTCCTCCAAGGTACAACAAACAACCCAAGATGCCACAAATACTCCCACAAGCTCCTCCCAAAATTGATTGAAAGCTCAATCACCAAATGATGAGGAAACCCAAGTGAGAAGTGAGCCACAAACCTCCCACATAACTCACCACAAGCCACTTCTCCTAGCTCTTCACGAGATACCCTCCCATCCACATCAAGCTCAAAGTCCAAAACAAGAAAGCATAAGAGTGACTCTTCCACCTCTCTTAGGATCCAAGACACTCATATATCAAGAGAGCAAACAATACATGATGCACAAGATACTTCACCTAGAGGTCCTCCCACTCAAGGAAAATACCATCCTAGACCCAAGGCCATCAACAAAGATCATTCACAAGATTTAATTATTGGGAGTCCATCTCAAGGAATAAAGACAAGGAGAAATCAATATAAGCCCAACTATGTGAGTGAAGAGAATGATGATGAGGCCAATGTTGAAATTGAAAACTTCTCTTTCGTCTCTATGAATGAGCCCACTACCATTGATGAAGCTATGGATGATCAAAAGTGGGTTATTGCCATGCAAGAAGAGTTGAACAACTTCAAGAGGTGCAAGGTATGGAAATTGGTTGAGAGGCCCAAGAATCATAATGTGGTTTGCACCAAGTGGGTCTTCAAAAACAAGAAAGATGAGAAAGGAGCAATTGTCAAGAACAAGGCTCGCCTAGTGGCTAAGGGATATTCTCAAGTGGCGGGAATTGACTTTGAAGAAACCTTTGCTCCCGTGGCCCGTCTTGAAGCTATTCGGATCTTACTTTCCTATGCATCACACAATGGCTTCAAGCTCTTTCAAATGGATGTCAAAAGTACCTTCTTGAATGGAAGGATCAATGAAAAAGTCTATGTGGAACAACCTCCGGGGTTTGAGGACCCAAAACATCCAAGACATGTATACAAATTGAAGAAAGCTCTCTATGGCCTCAAGCAAGCACCAAGGGCATGGTATGAACACTTGAGAAACTTCCTACTCAAAAATGGATTCACCATTGGAAGCATTGATAGCTCCTTGTTCATGAGGCATGTTGGGAAGGATCTCTTTGTGTGTGAAATCTATTTGGATGATATCATCTATGGGTCAACCAATGAAAAGTTCAATGAAGAGTTTCGAGAGATGATGGCTAGGGAATTCCAAATGTCAATGATTGGAGAGTTGCATGTATTCCTTGGTTTCTAAGTCAAGCAATTGAGAGAGGAAAACTTCATCTATCAAGAGAAGTATACCAAGGACCTTCTCAAGAGATTCAACATGGAAAATTGCAAGCCCTTGCACACTCCTATGGCAACAAGCAAACCCTTGGATGATGATGTGAAAGGGAAACCGGTGAACCCCAAACTATATAGATCCATTATTGGTTCCTTGCTCTATCTCACCACTTCGAGACCGGACATCATGTTTAGTGTGTGCTTGTGTGCACGCTACCAAGCGAATCCAAAAGAGTCACACATGAAGGTCGTGAAGAGCTTGAAGGCCGTGCAGAGGATAATAAGATACCTCAAGTACACACCTGCCATGGGCTTATGGTATCCTAGAGGAACAAGCTTTGAGTTACATGGGGTATTTGGATTCGGACTTCACGGGTCGAAAAGTGAATAGGAAGAGTACATCGGGAGGTTGCCAATTTCTTGGAAGATCTCTAGTATCTTGGAGCTCAAAGAAGCAAAACTCTGTGGCTCTATCTACCACCGAAGCGGAATATATGGCAGCGGGAGCATGTTGTGCATAACTCCTTTACATGACGCAAACACTCTCGGACTATGGCCTCAACTATGCTCAAATGCCACTATATTGTGATAGTGAGGCGGCAATCAAGATGGCCCTTAAGACGGGAGATCATGGTCATGCAAAGCACATTCAAGTGAGGCATCACTTCATAAGAGACCATGTTGAGAAGAAGAACATCGAGTTGGTGAGCGTGCAAACTCATGAACAATTGGCAGACATCTTTACCAAGCCACTCGATGAGAAGACCTTCAACAAGCTAGGGGGAGAACTCAATGCTCTTGACCTCTTCAACTTCACATGAGTAATGCTTGAGCTTGTCCCTTGTAAATATGTATAGTGTTTTGTTTGTTTTTGTTTGTGTCTTTGTTTGTGCTTATTTCTCTTCTTTTGTAGGTTGACTTCGGACCTTCTTGAGATAGCAATGGACATGGGTTAAGCTTGGGAAGGTGGTTCACGGTGTACCCAAGGCTTTGAAGAATGGTCCATTGTGAGCAAGCTTGAGAAGGGAACAACTCGTTGTTGACACTTTGGTTTGTAGCGGTTCTCTCTCTTTTCTTTAGCATCGCATCATGCATTGTATACTTGTTGCATTTGCACTTTTTGCATTCTTGTATTCTTGCATTGTGATACCATGCATGCTCCCAAACATGTGTCTAGGGGGAGTTACTCATTTACAATGTGAGTACATGACTCTCTAGATGGTCAAATAGTGACATTTGTGCTTCATGCCCATTGAGCCATGTTCAACCGAGCTCCAAGGTTAAATCTACTCGCGTGGTTCAAAGACAAGTGGCTCATACATTCCCACCTCTCTAATGACTAACCCTGGCACTTTGAGAAAATATTGTGTTGAGTCATAAGTGTAGGGGGAGCTATGATGGAAAGCCACTGTGACCAAGGAAGAGCACCATGAAAGGGGGAGTTATCCAAACTCTTGCCAACTATCTTATGCCTCTTGGTTCTGTTATGTTTTGGTGTGGTTTTTGGTGATAGGTGACAAAGTGGGAGAAGAAACATGAAGATCTAAAAGCCAAGTCTAGATCAAAGAGGGAAAAGAACATGAAGAAGAACATGAAGAAGGAACATGAAGATTCGGGGAGATGGAACATGAAGATCCAAAAGCCAAAATAGCAACATGGGGAAGAAAATGAAGATCATATCAAGATTGAAATCCAAGTGCAGTAAATGAGTGGGTAGTTCTCCCTCAACACCTATCACATCTCAAGGGGGAGACTACTTCCAAGGTAAGGATCAAGGTATGCCTTTCAATCCTTTCTTTTCCTTTGGTTCTTTCTTGCTCGTCCGTTTCAAATCGTCATAAGTAGTGGTTGTCATCCATCACCAAAAAGGGGGACATTGTAAGGTTCATGACCATTGAGGTCACCCCAAGGTATGATGTTTTGGTGATGCATGATGAACATGAAATGTGACTAATGTCTACACGAGTGTTGTTCGTGTAGGAAACCTCTTCTATCTTATGGTGATTGTCAATGGGGTCCTTGACGATGGATGACAATGACCACAAGCATGGAGGCTTGTGAACTTGATGGAGTCCAAGGATTGATGAAGATGGATCAAAGTGGAAAACAAGCTATGGTGCAAGTGTTTGGTACACTTGCCTAGTTGTTAGGGCTTTGAGTCCATAGGAAAAAACGGACTATCAAGGGGGTCTAGGTCATTCTCTTAGGTCATGTCTAGTCGGTGATGTGCAAGGTTGCTCGATGAAATCACAGGAACTAGTTAACAGTGGAGAAGCCAATGAGCTGTTCGGAGAAGCCGGGAAACGAAGTCAAGCGAGGACGAGGAGTTTCAGCTTCGGAATAAAGTGACCGGACAGAAGGGTCAATAGTGACTGGACTGTATGGTCACTATAAGGTTTTGTCCGGAGGCTATAACGAGGAAGCGACGAAGTTGCTAGAGTCAGAAGTCATAGAGATCGGACGGTCCGGTCTAGTGACTGAATGGTCCGGTCACTATATAGGACCCTGGGCAGCGAGGAGGCTTTGGCGTGAAATGTTTTTGGACCGGAGAGAGAAACGGACCGGACAGTCCGATCAGCAGAGGATTCAGCAGGTTCAGAGCTGTTTGAGCACAGTACTGTGGTGACCGGATGGTCCAATCAGGCAGTGACTAGACAGTCCGGTCAGAAGGCCTAGAAAGCTGATTTCGTGAAGCAATGACTAGTTTGAGGTTGAGAGCCTATATAACTTTGTTGCTGGGGTCTTTGGGACCTCTCTTGGCTAGTGGAATACCTGAGAGCATTTGGTAAGGTCTAAAAGGAAAAGAGGAGAGCACTAGGAGGAGATATTGCATATCTTGAGAGTGCTATAAGAGAGTAACTTGAGCATCTTGCACATCTAAGGCTAGGGTGTCCTTGAGGGTGTGATCTAGATTGTTACTCTTGGTCTATGGTGAGACCTAGAGCGGTTAGGTGTCGGTGATCGATCCTATCGTGATCGGTTGTGAAGGTCGTCACACGTTTGTACACGGTTTGAGCCCGCCGGTGAAAGGGGCATTGCTAGTGAGCGCCGTGTCGGCTTGGAGAGTCCGGCAAGTTCTCGAGGGAGGCGAGCTTGTGCTTTGTGCAGTGGTGATGCACACCATGCCTTCACTCTAGGAGTGATTGCGGGCTCGTGGGCGAGAACTTCACTTGGTGGTGGGAGGGACCGGGACTCCGGCGGGAGTGATCCAACGAGGAGTAGGGGAAGGCGCCATCCTTCCAAGACCTCGGTAAAAAAATTATGAGTCATCTCCTATTCTACTCCTTAATTTGATGCATTACTTTCTGCATTTATATACCGTGCTATTCATGCTTGTGTGCTTGTCTTGTACTAGTAGATTACCTTGTAGTCTTGCATGAATAGGCTCCTTACTTGTTAGTAGTGTTTGAGCTTCCGCATTTTATCACTAACATGTTTTGGAGTTGTATTGCTTTTGAGTGATTCACTAGTATGCTTAGGTTGTTGTTCCTTTCATAGGTTCATTATCTTGCTAGTGTAATCACCACTAGAATTGTGTAGGAGTTGATTTGAGTGGTCAGTTTTTAGAAATTGATAAATTTGGTACATAGTGCAAGTTCCCGATTCACCCCCCTGATGTGGATAAGGGTTCCCAATCTTACGAAAGGTTTTGGATACGTTGATTTGGTCGGAGGTGACACACAAATCGATCCAGCTTCAGAACAGCACGTTCTAAACCCCGCAATCGTAGCACGACATCTCCTCTGGTTATCAACCATCCTAAAATGATTGAGCTCGCTGAGAAGGCTAATCCCTGCCTGCAAATTAAGAACACAAGCAAGAACAAAGAAGAATGCAACACAATTGTAGATGTATTATGAATCTCACGAAGTTGGGGTCTCACAAACTGTGATGATGGCAAAACTGTTATGAGCAGAGTAATCTAAGCAAAACCCAAACCCTAATGGTGCAGTGGTGGCTGTATATGAAGACCCTAGAGTCGTGCGAGACTCTCTGGACGTGCCCCTAGTTGGGCTCAACTAGATACAAAGCCCAAAGGCCAAAAACAAGCGACGCAGCACCGAAATAGATTCTAGAACCTCAATTGTTTCAACGATTCCCGATTACTCCTGGTGGATTTTGACATGAAACCACTGGCATTGGAAAGGTCTTTTTCGTATCTTTCCGTGCATATGTAGAACGTCCAAATCCGAGTCTGTATGCATCCTGGGCATCCGTTTTAGTGCAGACTGGTCCTGGGCCCCAAAATAGACTCGAAGTCGGTTTTGGTTGGGCCTCCAACTTGGCTTCCACGTCCTTGCTGGTCCTCCACGTCTCCAAGTCCTTCTGCCATCATCTCCTGGTCCTCTCCATGGTTCCTAATTAAAATACAATCATTAGGTAGCAAACCATTCTCAAAAGTGACATATAATAAAGGACGTAGGAACGAGCTCACCTCTAAATTTAATCGTCGTGCACGAGCTCTAGTCATTAGACCTTGGAAGTCCAGAATTGGAGTAGTGTTGTGTGTATCCATAGGGGTGATGTCATGAAATGATAGGAGCCTAATCATTGATTTAATTCTAGGCAAATAAAAACCCTGCAACCAAGTTATTGAAGCAATTCAAAATTTCTATACAACTCATGCCAATTAATTTCATCATCAATTTGGTAATAATAAAATAGAATATTATGAATTTATTGGGCATTTTATCTGCATGGCAAGACCCTTAATTAATTAATTGATTCTTAAGTAACTAATTAATGCATTTAATAATTTCTTAAAATTTGTTTATGCAAATTTCAAATAAAATTTACCAGAGTGTTCTCCACCATTTAAATAGTCAGTCCACCAAATTTCACTAATTTAAGAAATCTCTAGATATTTTATTTTGATTTATTAAAAACCAGCTTTGACCAAGGACTTGTTTCTAAGAAATCCAAAACATCGAGGGCTGCAGCGCAAAATCCTTTCTTCTTCTTCCTCACGGGCGCAGAGCTGATTCCTGGCCGATTCTCTGCCGACACCAGTGCCCTGTTCTCCTCGGAACCACGCGCGCAACAGTGCGTCAACGCTGGCCACCCCTCTGCCACCCCCCTGCTCCTCCGCCCTGTCCTCTCAGCCGCGTGCCCGCCCAACGGCCATCTTTCTCCTACCTGCACGCCACCATGGCCGATCGACCGACTTCAATTCCGCCCGCTCCTCCCGCTCTCGCACTCCACTTGCTCCTCTTCCCTCTGCGCAACATCATAGCACACCGCGAGCCTCACACGCATCACCATAACTTCGGCCGCTGCACCCTGCGCTCTCTCATTTTCCTCCCTCGGCCCTCTGCTCAATCGCCATTCCCATTCCAAAACTCAAGCTCGACTGCCACTGCTCCCCTGCTTCCCGAGCCCAGCCGAGAGCACTCACGCAACCGTCCATTTCCCCTCTAGCTCCCCAGGCCACTCACTCAGCAATTTCCTGTGTGTGCTCGATCAATTCGAAGAAAAGCCGAGGCGAACCCCTCCGGTGAGCTCCTTCGTCGCTGGCCGAAACTAGGTACTCCGATGAGTCTCATCGACCATCCTTTTTCTCTCACACGCGCAAACTACCTACGCGCCTCCCTGACCCTTTTTCTTCTTGTTTTCCCCCATGGAGTCGAGGGCATCCCATTTCTCCCCGGCCGCCGCCCCTGTTTCCAGTGAAACCAAGCCGCCCCATCGACGAGCTCCTACCTCCAGTCCTCATCGACAAACTCCGACGCGATGCCGATGGTCCCCTCGTCCCCGTGAAGCCGTAGGGGAAGACAGCGATCGATTTCGTGTCCCCTACCCTCTTCGCGACCTCGCCGAAGACCACCGCTCCACCACCTCTCGCCGACAACTACCTCCCGGTGAGAATCCGACTTCGCGAACCCCACCCAACTCTTCGCCTTATCTTATGCGTCAATTATTTGCGTTCGCGGCGAGTTTTCTTCACATATGGACGCCGGCGTCGAGCTCTGACGAAGCTCCGGCGACCCCCACGGCGGACTGACTGGCGTCCCACTGGCACCCAACATGGCACCCACGTGTAGCTGACGTGGAGCCGAGGAGTTGCCTACGTGGTAGCTTAAAACCAGGAAAAATTGCCAGAAAGTGCTAAAAACTTTGAAAACTCCTAGTAAATCGAATTTAACTCCAATGAAGCTCAAACAAAATTGGTTAGGTTCATTTCGAATTTCTTTATTTTAGTAAAATAATAAATAACTGTCACTGTACATTTATTTTTGTTAACACATTTAATTGTCCAAACACAAATTAAATCACCAGATATTCTAGGAACCAAATTTAATTCTGATTTTTGGCATGCTTAGTAAATACATAATTAGCTACCACCACAATTTTTGGTTTAGTAAAATATGAATTATTTTGCGCTCTGGAAAGTTTTTAGTGTGTTCACTTAAATTAATTCTAGTAATTGTTTTATAATTAATTGGCCCCTGCCACTTGGCACAAAAATCACTCACACAAGTCTCTGTGCTCAGTAAATTACACAAGCCCAGAATCCTAAATTTACTTAATTAAATTAAATTAATTGCTCATACCACCATTTTACTTTAATGAATGCTAGTAATTACAATAATAATATCCAGAGGCTGTAAATTAGTAAAAATGCAATTCACCTATGTCTCTATTCTTGATAAATCACTCAAGTCTAGAATCAATTGGTTACTATTTTAATTCTTGATTGTTCTAAAAAACTATAACAAACCTAAATAAATGAATAACACACTTAAAATGATGAAACTTTAAATTGTTTCTTTGAAGCATATGGCTTCGAGAACATAATAATAATTTATTTGACATCAAAACCACGATGTGCTTGCATGTATTATTTCATTGCATATAACGGTGTTACGACAATACCGTTAACACTTTTATCATCATATAGGTAACGACAACCAGGAGCCCGAAGAGGGTCATTAGAAGGAGACTGAGTCTCAGGAACAAGAGATTGAAGTCACTAACACTACTGTCGATCCAGGCAAGCCTCGGTTTTCATTCTCCATTTTATAAAGTTGCTAGCTATCAATATTACTAGTGTCTATGATTATTGTTGCATTAGGTCATAGGAGTTGATTGGAACCCACTTGCATGATACCCAAATGACCTATACCACTATCATTAGAACTTTGGTAGTATCGGTACTATGTTGCTTTGCTTAGTAACTACTAGGCGCGATAGATATCATTACTAAGAATGAACTTGACCACTAGAATGGGACTTATAAAAGAAGTTTATCTTGATTTCATGACCGGGCAGGGATGATGCATGTGTAGGTTTGCAGCAATACATGGGTGTTGACTATAGTAGCCCTGCCTTGTCGAACCTAAGAACCGTCCGTGGTCGGCCCCTTGGTCAAGTATTGAACAGTACCGAATGCATGCTAGTCTATGGGCACTAGTAAACTAATGTAGCATTGGCACGGCAATGAGGACGGTACCTAGTACAGTGGTTGTTGACCCTTCTGCTGCTGGAGTGGGCGGTTCATACCGTGAAGTACTGTTGGTAGGACGGCATGCCCACTCGTTGAGACTGGACCTAGACCGAGTTGTTTTTTGTCCTTGCGAAAGGTTGCCATATACGACCTTAATTGGTGCGTATGTGTCGTGTATATCGGGTTATCCTAGCTGGTGTATATCAATTTCAATTGTTGTCCCTCGCAGTAATGAGTACCACTTGGTCACTAAGTCGTCACGTAGTTGCACATGGTACTTGGGAATTGATTATGATGCTTATTGTTGACGATACTCTTATGGCTCTTATGTTGTACTTACTTTATGTATTGCTTTATTATCTTATTGTTGCAACTAAAGTTACATTCTGCTCTACCCAATCAACTTGATGAATAAAACTTGATAGAACTAATAGGTTGCTTAGTGCGAGTCTTTTCAAACAAGCCACCTATTAGAGCCATTGCATGCCTAGATGTCTGACGGGTAAGTCTTGCTGAGTAATTAGTACTCAGGCTTTGTGCCACTGTTGTTTTCAGGTAATGAAGAGGTAGAGTTGCCTGAGAATGTGCTGCCCTAGGATATGCAAGTCCCTGAGGGTTGGACTACCCACGGGGAGTCCCACTCGCCGCCGCAGTATTGATGTGTGTTGCTAGAGTGATGGTTCTTCGGGCAGGAACCATTACTACGTTGTATCGTCGAGCTCGTAGCTCCTTATCGATTATTTGCTTCCGCTGTGCTTTCAAAAATATTATGAACTTGTAATATTCCGCTGCACTCTAATGACTTAATGATGTAATATTCAACTTAAATTCGAACCAATGTTGTATTATCAAGTGTCTACGTTATCAGCACCGTTGGGACCTCGATCCTCCGGGAAGGGGCACCATAGCTGGTATCAGAGCCGTGGTCTATGATAATACAACAAATAAATCGTATTTTTGAAAACCACGATATTACGAGTGAGGATACGTTAGTATTGCCCCTAGTAGATAATAGTGTGGTGACAACGCTAACCTGGGTTATGTATGTTTACATTATTGCATCTATGGCTTCTTCAAATGAAGGTACGTGCGTGCTTAACCGACACGCGTGATATCGGTGTCTGTGCTCACAGGCGGATACAAGACACTGTTGGCTCGTGACTTATCACGGGGCGATCCTTTTCCATGGATCGTTACTAGTAGAACTGTGCTTCTTTTCATAGTTTCTTTTGATTTTGATGTATTATTTCTGCAATGGATCTTCTACAGGTACACTAACGCCGTTAGTATCACATATAGAATGACTTATGTGTTGAGTGCGGGTCGTCACTACATATTCGTGCCGCTAAGTATCGGCAATGATAGGCGTTGTGTTATGAGGAACGATAGGTTAATAAAATGAAGGTTTTGCATCATGCATCCCATTATAACCAAACTAAAATTTGGTTCTTTCCTTGCTCACCAACCTCTGAATAAAAATTTTCTAAACATGATAAGTATAAAATTCTGAATAACAAGGTTAACAAGAATCTATCCTGTTTTTAGCTACCAACTTCAAAAATTCATAACTAAAGTTATAGTTCGATTTTTTAGGTGCTTAAACCCAATCTGGAAAGCTCTTGAAGTCTATTTTCATACCCAATAGGTTTCACCATTTTACCAGTTTTCCTCTGTCTAGTAGAGCTAAAACATTAAGCCTGTGTCATCCTGAAACAGAATCTGCCAACCTGAAATTGCAAAATTAATAACTCCAGATTTACTTGGAATTTTTGAGAATGTAAGTACAATCTGGAAATCTATGAAAGTGTACTATAACATGGATCCAAGCCCAAATTTTTTAGACCTTTTTTTCTGTTCGAAATACCCACTTTCCTGACTGTTGTACAGTCAAGACAGAATTTGTTTTAAAACCCATTGCCGTATTATTGACCCTTGAGACTGGAAAATGTGAACTAAAAACTTTGTTTCTGCATTTCATAGCACTTATATGAAATGCATTGTTACTCATGGAACACTGTACTCACCATTGGGTTTATGTTCCAGATGGGTGACCACGATTTTGAGGAGCTTTCACACAACGGGTGGTACTACACCACCGGTCTCCACCACCGTGGCTTTCCTACACTTTTGTGGGATCTTCTACGTTTGCTGGGCTACGACGAGCTGCCCTCCTACAAGGGCCACGAGGTCCGTCATCACGGCATGAATCTTGTTGAGGTGCACATCAGTGTGCCCACACACCCGTGCAACCTCGACATGGCGGGTATGGAGAGCACGGCGACTTGTGGGAGCCTTCGTGAGGGCTTGGAGAGAGTCACCCATAGGGCTCTCATCCACTTCTGCGGGCACCACACAGCAGCGCTCTCAGGGACCCCGTTTGAGATGATCCCCATCTGGCACCAGGCCAACCCGGTCTGGCAGAGGCGCGTGAGGCGCATTGGCCGCGACGACTACCCGACGTACCACGTAGGGTACCATCGTGTGTCCTACTACTCCGAGTACCTCCTCAACTTGGATGAGGAGGCTAGCAGCCACAACGGCATCATATTGGCTAAGGTCGAGCAGGTCTGGGTTCAGAGGAATGACCTGCAGACACAGGTTGATGCACAGTAGAGAGAGATTCAGTGACTGACCGCTGCTCTTGAGGTGAGTGCGATTCGCGTTACTGAGGTGACTGGATAGCGCGACACCCTCGCGCAGGAGGTTGACAGACATGGCGTGATTATGCAGCAGCGCGCCAACCACAACGAGCACCTACAGCATCAGTTGACGGCTGCACAACACAAGATGGAGCTTATAGGAGAGGATTTAGAGACCCTGGCTCAGAAGAACCAGGGCCTGCAGCAGTAGCTTGAGGCAGCCCTTGCACCACCGGTAGCACCGGAGGAGGAGGACCCGCAGGAGGATATGGACGAGGAGTCTGACGTAGACTACGAGGCACCAGCTCGAGGCAGGACCTAGGAGGATAGTGGTGGACTAGACTAGTCTCGGTAGTCAGGATCAGTTGGGTAGGTAACTTTTGTCAAACCACGCGAGGTTGTTGTATTTTGGGGTTGATGCGTGAGATGCTTTTGTAACTCAAGGGCCACATATTCCGAGTCATGTATTGAAACTATGATGATTTGCGCTATGCATTGGTTGTACCCTTAGTAGCTATTAGTGTTGCAACGAAGTTTAATCGTACTCATTGACTCAATCAAAGTAGTTTCTTTGTAGATGGCTGAAAACAAAGAACAACCACCACAGGGTTGGGAAATTACCGATGGCCTAGAGTTCATAGGGATGGTTCACCTGTTTTGGAGAGTTCTCCAGAGATTCGGATATTCCATTCCTCCCACCTATGTTGGCAAGGAATTCCAGGAGCATGGAGTCCCCTCATGTGTCATCCATGTGGCGGTTCCCACCAATTACTCTGTCATCCCCACATGGGAATCTTGGACCCTTAGTGTCACCGAGACAGATCTGCCTTCCACCTAGAATGTAGCTGCATTCAAGGCACTTACTCGATTCTATGAAGACCACAAGCATGATGTTGCTGGAACACTCGTCGCCTTGCTACTCATTAATGATGTGATGGACTTCGAGTGGATGAGGCGTGTGGATTTTATCTTTGACCCAAACCATCGCCACCATGATCGAATGTTGCCCCTAATAGAGTATTATGGTTTGTCCACTTTTGCTTTGTGCACAAACTTGTGCCGGCGTTTGGATGTGTTCCATTCTGCACTTCAACTTTCTAAGGTCGAAAAACAAGCTAAGGATGAAGAAATTGCAGAACTGAACCAGCAAATCCAAGCCAAGAATGAAGAGATGGATGCAATTATGAAAGAACATGACCAAGCCTTGTAGGATGCAGCAGATTTTGAGCATGACATGATTGAGGCTCAAGATGACTTGAACGCATTCAAGGCTGCCCATCTTCCTATTGAAGGGAATTGGGATGAGATCTTCATAGAGTATGGAGAACAAGACGATGTGGAGATGGCACCTGCCGGTGTTGATGACGAGGAAATGATGGATCTGGAGGAACCAGAAGAACCTCTATAACCAAAAGAGCCAGAAGACTTAGTCCAGGAGTAGATAATTCGCTACCCCTATGTACGGTCATGTAGCATATGTATCCACTAGTTCCGTGTAGGAGCTTGAATCTTGCATAATGTGTCGGCAATACCGTAGCTAGTCGTCGGTACATATATGTAAGGAACCGTGTGATGATGTCCTTTAACAACCATGTAGACTGACTTGAATCAATGGAGATGTTTGTCATTTCTGAGATTTTACCGTGCCTCTTGCAAATTTATATTCTTACGCATGTGATTTTATGGAATATTATGAGAACCATATAAATTACCGTGCCTCTTGCAAATTTATAACTAATGTGCAACCATATAAATTGCAGCATGGTGCGTACTCGGAATCAGGAATATCCTGAGAGCTCTCAGCAAGGAGCAAATGCTGAGCCTTCATTAGCTGAAGTCCTGGCCGCTGCACTCAACAGGCAGCAGAATGACTCTGAGCTGCTCCATCGGCTGGTCGACATCACAACCCATCTGGCTGGACGTGGAGATAACCACAACAACGGCAACAACCAGCCCCGTCAGATCACTTACTTGGATTTCCTAGGTACCCACCCACCCACCTTCGAGCATGCCAGAGAGCCGCTGGACGCCGACCACTGGTTGCGTCAGACCGAGTCTAAATTCGGTCTGCTGGAATGCACTGAGCATCAGAAGGTGCTGTTCACCGCCCAACAACTCAGTTACCAAGTGGTACTCATTACTGTGAGAGACAACAATTGCAATTGATTTTCACCAGCTGGGATAACCCGAGATACACGACACATACGCACCAATTAAAGTCGTATATGGCAACCTTTCGCAAGGACAAAAAACAACTCGGTCCAGGTCCAGTCTTAGTGAGTGGGCATGTCGTCCTGCCAACATTACTTCGCGGTATGAACCGCCCACTCCAGCAGCAGAAGGGTCAATGACCACTGTACTAGGTACCGTCCTTATTGTCGTGTCAATGCTACATCAGTTTACTAGTGCCCATAGACTAGCATGCATTCGGTACTGTTCAATACTTGACCAAGGGGCCGACCACGGACGGGTCCTAGGTTTGACAAGGCAGGGCTACCGCAGTCAACACCTATGTATTGCTGCAAACCTACACATGCATCATCCCTGCCCGGTCATGACATCAAAATAAACTTCTTTTATAAGTCCTGTTCCAGTGGTCAAGTTCATTCTTAGTAATGATATCTATCACGCCTAGTAGTTACTAAGCGAAGCGACACAGTATCGATACTACCAAAGTTCTAATGACAGTGGTATAGGTCCTTTGGGTATCATGGAAGTGGGTTCCAATCAACTCCTATGACCTAATGCAACAATAATCATAGACACTAGTAATATTGATAACTAGCAACTTTATAAAATGGCAAATGAAAACCGGGGCTTGCCTGGATCGACACTAGTGTTAGTGATTTCAATCTCTTGTTCCTGAGACTCAGTCTCCTTCTGACAATCCTCTTTGGGCTCCTAGTTGTCGTTACCTATATGATGACAAAGGTATTAACGGTACTGTCGTAACACCGTTATATGCAATGATATGATACATGCAAGCACATCATGGTTTGGTGTCAAATAATTTATTATTATGTTCTCAAAGCCATATGCTTCAAAGAAACAATTTTAAATTTTATTATTTAGGTGTGTTATTCATTTATTTAGGTTTGTTATAGTTTTCCAGAACAATCAAGCAATTAAAATAGTAGCCAATTGATTCTGGTTTTGAGTGATTTATCATGAACAGAGACATAGATGAATTGCATTTTCACCAATTTACAGCCTCTGGATATTATTATTCTAATTACTATCATTTATCAAAGTAAAATAGTGATATGAGCAAATCAATTTAGTTAATTAAGAAAATTTGGGTTTCTGGACTTGTGTAATTTACTGAGCACAGAGACTTGTGTGAGTGATTTTTGTGCCAAGTAGCAGGAACCAATTAATTATAAAATATTTACTAGAATTAATTTAAGTGATCACACTAAATAATTTCTAGAGCCTAAAATAATTCATATTTTACTAAACCAAAAATTGTGGTGGTAGCTAATTATGTATTTACTAAGCATGCCAAACATTAGGATTTAATATCATTCCTAGAATTTCTGATGAATTAATCATTGTCTGGACAATTTAAGTTATTGATAAAAATATAAGTACAGAGGCAGTGATTTATCATTTTACTAAAGTAGAGAAATTCAAAATGAACCTTACAAAGTTTGTTTGAGTTCCATTGGATTTGAATTCGATTTACTATGAATTTTGGAAGTTTTAGCATTTTTCTGGCATATTTCCTAGTTTTAAGCTGCCACGTAGGCGACACCTCAGCTCCACGTCGGCTACACGTGGGTGCCACGTTGGGTGCCAGTGGGATGCCAGTCAGCCTGCCGGAGCTGGGCGGCGCACGGCCGGAGGGCTCACTGCCGGCGGCTGCGCGGGGCAAAAGCTCGCCGCGGGACTACAAACCTGACGTGTACATCAAGGCGAACACGTCAGGGGAGTTTACGAGGACGGAGGCTCACTGGAAGGTGGTCGTCGGTGAGAGGCGGCGGAGAGGTGGTCTTTGGCGAGGTCACTCTACGCCCCTAGAGCGGGAAATCAGTCAGGGTTTGCTCCTACAGCTTCACGGTGACTCGGGGAGGCTCGGCATCAAGTCGGCGTGCTTCGAGGAGGAGCGGGGGGTAGTGCTCGTCGGTGAGGCGGCCTGGGTTTAGGCGGAGCAGAGGCGGCGTCCGGGGAATGGTGATTTCTGGTGACTTGAGTGGAGGAAACAAAGGAGAAATGGGTCAGGAAGGCGCGTAGGTAGTTTGCGCATGTGAGAGAAAAAGGATGGTCGATGAGACTCACCGGGAGTGGTTAAATTGACCATCGTCGGAGGAGCTCGCCGGAGTGATGTGTTTCGGTTTTCTTCAAATTGGTTCGAGCTCACGCAGAGATTGACCGAGCGATGAACGGGGAAAGCGGAAGGGGAGTTGTGCGTACCTGCTATTGGTTACGGCTTGGCTCGGGAGGTAGCAGGAGTAGTGGCAATGCAAGCTTGATCTTGGTTCCGTAATGGCGGGGAGAAGCAGAGTGCAGAGAGCGAAATTGAGAGAGAGAGAAGAGTGAGCGCGAGAGTGAGTGGGTTCGGGAGTGCTTTGCTATCGCGCGGAGGGAAGAAGCAAGTGGGTAAGCGAGAACGGGAGAAACGGCAGGAGTTGAAAGCTTGTCGTGCGGCTCGGTGGCGTTCAGAGAGGAGAAGGGAAAGTGGAGGCCGTTGGGCGAGCGCGCGGCCAATGACAGAGGGATGGGACAGGGCGGAGGCAGAGAGGGGTCAACGGCGGCTGTAGCACGCGGGGTCCCGAGGTGGGGTGAAGGTGGCCCGGGCGCTGCGCCGGTGACGGAGCTCTGCTCCTGCTGCGCCAACGGGAGGGAGAAGAAAAAAGATTTTGCGCTGCACCCCCTGGAGTTTTAGATTTCTTACAACCAAGTCCCTGGTCAAGGCTGGTTTTTAATAAATCGAAATAAAATAGCTAGGGATTTCCTAAAATAGTGAAATTTGGTGGACTGACTCTTTAAATGGTGGCGAACACTCTGGTAAATTTTTTTTGAAATTTGCATAGACATATTTTTAGAATTTATTAAATGCATTAATTAGTTACTTAAGAATCAATTAATTAATTAAGGGTCTTGCCAAGCAGATAAAATGCCCAATAAATTCATAATATCCTATTTTATTATTACCAAATTGATGATGAAATTATTTGGCATGAGTTGTATTGAAATTTTGAATTGCTTCAATAACTTGGTTGCAGGGTTCTTATTTGCCTAGAATTGAATCAATGAGTAGGCTCCTATTATTTCATGCTATATTTTCCATGGTTAGTGCTCCTCATATTTGTTAAATTAAGACGAGACACCTGGGGTGTCACAATATGCATTGCTGCATGGGATGAACGCCACGCTCAAGGAATGTCTGACTTGGCAGACGACTGGCACATACAACAATCTGGTCAATGCTGCTATTGTCCAGGAAGGCGCTATGCAGCCAAGTTGAAGAAGAAGACCGCAAGAGAAAGGCCCCTGCTACTGCCTCTACTGCCCCACAGGTGAAGCATCGCCTGATATATACTTCACCCACCGAACAACGTTTTCGGGCAGCACCGCAGCAACAGCTTCAGCGACGGTTTGGCCCAAAATACTCGAGATCATCACAGCAGCAGAACTTCCCACCTCGTGCACCGTACCAGCAGCAGAACAACCAGTACCGTGCACCATATCAGCAACAAGGGAACCCGAGTGCTCGTGCCTCACTGCTTGCTGATCGTGGAGGTAACTACCCTTGCTACAGGAATGTGAATGCACTGTCACGTGGTACCCAAGTGAACTACACCAATACAGAAGATATCCCTCAGGACGAACCCGTGCTGACCGGTACGCTCTCGCTCTATCGCCAGCCTGTCCTTGCACTTTCTGATTCTAGTGCTACGCATAATTTCATTAGCCAAGCATGTGTGCAAAAACTTAATCTTCAACCCCAGACTATAGAAAGATGCTACACAATTCGTTCCCCCGCTGGGCAAATTAGTGTCACTCAAATAGTATGCAAAGCCCCTCTAGAAGTAAACACGAAAATCTACCCCACGGATTTTATCATGCTTAGCCACCAAGGTATTGATTTGATTTTGGGTATGTTCTAGATAAAAACCCATAGAGCCGTGCTAGACATCGAGCCCCGTATCATTCACATCAACACCCCTTTGCATGGAAAAGACACATTTTCTCTAAACATCAATTCATCGAAAGCCTTGATTGTCCATCACTTGGAAGGGCAATCGCTCGAGAACATCCCTATTGTTTGTGAGTATCCGGACATTTTTCCCGAAGATATCTCTGGCCTACCACCTGACCGTGAAGTGGAATTTAAGATAGAGCTATAGCCAGGAACTTCTCTGATATCTCGTCGACCTTATAAGATGGCCCCGAATGAGTTGGCCGAATTGAAAAAGCAATTGAATGAGTTATTGGAAAAGGGATTCATTCGGCCAAGCACTTCACCTTGGGGCTGCCCTGCTATTTTTGTGAAGAAGAAGGACAAATCTCTACGTCTCGTTGTTGATTATCGACCTCTCAACGAAGTTACCATCAAGAATAAATACCCATTACCACGAATTGATATCCTTTTTGATCAATTAGTTGGTGCTAAGGTATTTTCAAAAATTGACCTCCGTTCGGATTATCATCAAATCAAAATCAGATCAGAAGATATTCCGAAGACCGCCTTTTCTACTAGATACGGATTATTCGAGTATATAGTAATGTCATTCGGGTTGACAAATGCTCCAGCTCATTTCATGTACCTCATGAATTCGGTATTCATGCTAGAGTTGGACAAATTTGTGGTAGTATTCATTGACGACATCCTCGTCTATTCTAAGTCCAAGGAAGAGCATGTTGAACATCTTCGCATTGTTCTTCAACGTCTACGAGATCACAAGTTGTATGCAAAATTCAGCAAGTTTGAATTTTGGTTGGACTGTGTGCCATTCCTTGGTCACATAGTCTCTGCAGAAGGAATCTCGGTAGACCCTAGCAAGGTTCAAGACGTGCTAGATTGGAAGCCACCAAAGACAGTTCACCAAGTACGCAGTTTCCTCGGACTAGCTGGATATTATCGTAGGTTCATACCAATTTTTTCTTGGCTGACCAAACCCATCACGGAGCTGCTGAAAAAGGAGAAAAAGTTTAATTGAAACAACAATTGTGAAGAAGCATTTCAAGCATTGAAGAAATTATTGACAACTGCCCCAGTACTGGCTCAACCCGACATCACCAAGCCATTTGACGTATATTGTGATGCGTCTGGGACAGGACTTGGATGTGTACTCATGCAAGACGGTCGTGTCATAGCCTATGCATCTCGATAGTTAAGGAAGCATGAAGAGCACTATCCAACTCATGATTTGGAGCTAGCTGCAGTTGTACTTGCACTAAAAATATGGAGGCATTATTTGCTCGGCAACTTAGTGCACATCTACACAGACCATAAGAGCTTGAAATATATCTTCACCCAGACTAATCTGAACATGAGACAGCGTCGGTGGCTAGAATTGATTAAGGATTATAACCTGGAGATTCATTATCATCCAGGCAAGGCTAATGTAGTCGCCGATGCATTAAGCAGAAAGGTCCACTGCAACAACTTAGAGCTGGAAGTTCAGGATAGAAATGACCACAAAACTAATTCAGAACCCAGCCTTCACATTTTACCTGCTGCGGTGATTAGCAACCTAAGTGTGCAATCTACCCTTTGTGAAGAAATCATTGTTGCACAGAAAAATGACGTTGGTATGAATCATATCCGTCAAAACATTGAAGGTGGTAAAGCAAAATGCTTTACCCAAGACTCGGACGGTACTCTATGGTTCAATAACCATTTAGTAGTACCAAAGGACTTTAAACTTCGACGGAAAATCTTGGATGAAACGCATCACTCCAAGGACTCCATCCATTCGGGTAGTAACAAAATGTACCAAGACTTGAAGAAGAATTTCTGGTGGACAAGGATGAAGCGGGAAATTTCTCGGTATGTCGTAGAATGCGATACCTGTCAAAGAGTTAAGGCTGATCATTTGAAACAAGCCAGGTTACTTCTCGGAAGCACGATTCGATTTGGGTCGTTGTGGACCGACTCACCAAATCTGCCCACTTCCTACCGATCAATAACACCTACAAGATAAAGCAATATGCAGAGCTATAGCGAGAATTCTATGTCTTCATGGAGTACCCAAGACCATTGTTACAGATCGAGGCTCGCTGTTTGTCGCTCGTTTTTGGGAACAACTGCATGCATCACTGGGTACTAGGTTGATTAGGAGTTCCGCTTACCATGCCACCACTGACGGACAAACAGAGCGTGTCAATCAGATTTTGGAAGATATGCTTAGAGCATGTGTTTTAACACGTGGTGGTAATTGGGATGAGTATTTTCCTTATGCGGAATTCACATACAACAATAGTTACCAGGAGAGTTTAAAAATGTCACCATTTGAGGCACTTTATGGTCGCAGTTGTAGAACACCGCTAAATTGGTCTGAATCTGGAGAAAGGGTAACCTTTGGTCCCGACCTTGTCAAGGACGCCGAAGAAAAGGTTCATATCATTCAAGCCAATCTTAAAGCCGCTAAATTCCTGACAAAAGAAGTATGCAAACAGACGACGTAGGCCACTGTACTTCAAAAAGGGTGATTACGTCTATCTCAGGGTGTCGCCTATGAAGGGTATCCAACGGTTTGGAGTAAAAGGAAAGTTAGCTCCCTATATTGGACCATTCCAAATTCTGGAGCGATGTGGAAACGTGGCCTATAAGCTGGAGTTACCCGCTAATCTATCTGGAGTTCATCACACCTTCCATGTCTCTCAGCTTAAGTGATGTCTCAAGCCACCCATCGACAAGATTTTGGAAGAATATGACCAACTCTAACCTAATCTCACATACTGCGAACAACCCATAAAGATCCTCGACGAGAAAGAGCGCACAACCCATAATAGAACCCTCAAATTCTACAAGGTGCAATGGAGTAACCACTCAGAGGACGAGTTGACGTGGGAATCTGAAGAATTCTTGAGTACCCACTACCCGAACTTTTGGTCATCATACATAGGTATGTTTTGACCACCGCACTTCCCTCTAGTTTGCCCTGATTCATAATCTCGGGACAAGATTTCTTTAAGGAGGGAGGGCTGTGACACCCCAGGTGTCTCACTTTCATTTAACCAATATGAGGAGCACTAATCATGGTTATTATAGCATGAAATGATAGGAGCCTAATCATTGATTTAATTCTAGGCAAATAAAAACCCTGCAACCAAGTTATTGAAGCAATTCAAAATTTCAATACAACTCATGCCAATTAATTTCATCATCAATTTGGTAATAATAAAATAGAATATTATGAATTTATTGGGCATTTTATCTGCTTGGCAAGACCCTTAATTAATTGATTGATTCTTAAGAAACTAATTAATGCATTTAATAAATTCTAAAAATATGTTTATGCAAATTTCAAATAAAATTTACCAGAGTGTTCTCCACCATTTAAATAGGCAGTCCACCAAATTTCACGAATTTAGGAAATCCCTAGCTATTTTATTTTGATTTATTAAAAACCAGCTTTGACCAAGGACTTGTTTGTAAGAAATCCAAAACTTGGAGGGCTGCAGCGCAAAATCCCTTCTTCTTCCTCACTGGAGCAAAGCCGATTCCCGGCCGATTCTCTACCGACGCCAGCGCCCTGTTCTCCTCGGAACCGTGCGCGCAACAGTGCGTCAACATTGGCCACCCCCTGCTCCTCCGTCGTGTCGTCTCAGCCACGCGCCCGCCCAACGCCATCTTTCTCCTGCCTGCATGCCACCATGGCCGACCGGCCGACTTCAATTCCGCCCGCTCTTCCCGCTCTCGCACTCCAGTCGCTCCTCTTCCCTCTGCGCAACATCGTAGCACACCGCGAGCCTCACACGCATCACCATAACTTCGGCCGTTGCACCCTGCTCTCTCTCATTTTCCTCCCTCGGCCCTCTGCTCAATCGCCATTCCCATTCCAAAACTCAAGCTCGACTGCCACTGCTCCCCTGCTTCCCGAGCCCAGCCGAGAGCAGTCACGCAACCGTCCATTTCCCCTCTAGCTCCTCAGGCCACTCACTCGGCAATTCCCTGTGTGTGCTCGATCAATTTGAAGAAAAGCCGAGGCGAACCCCTCCGGTGAGCTCCTTCATCGCCGGCCAAAATTAGGTACTCCCGGTGAGTCTCATCGACCATCCTTTTTCTCTCACACGTGCAAAGTACCTACGCGCCTCCCTGACCATTTTTCTTCTTGTTTTCCCCCATGGAGTCAACGGCATCCCATTTCTCCCCGGCTGCCGCCCCTATTTCCGGTGAAACCAAGCCGCCCCGTCGACGACCTCCTACCTCCAGTCCTCATCGACAAACTCCGACGCGATGCCGATGGTCCCCTCGTCCCCGTGAAGCCGTAGGGGAAGACAGTGATCGATTTCGTGCCCCCTACCCTCTTCGTGACCTGCCGAAGACCACCGCTCCGCCGCCTCTCACCGACGACTACCTCCCGGTGAGAATCCGACTTCGCGAACCCCACCCAACTCTTCGCCTCATCTTACGTGTCAATTATTTGCGTTCGCGGCGAGTTTTCCTCACGTATGGACGTCGGCGTCGAGCTCTGACCAACCTCCAGCGACCCCCGCGGTGTACTGACTGGCGTCCCACTAGCACCCAACGTGGGACCCACGTGTAGCCGATGTGGAGCTGAGGTGTCGCCTATGTGGCAGCTTAAAACCAGGAAAAATTGCCAGAAAGTGCTAAAAACTAAAACTCCTAGTAAATCGAATTTAACTCCAATGAAGCTCAAACAAAATTGGATAGGTTCATTTCGAATTTCTTTATTTTAGTAAAATAATAAATAACTATCACTGTACATTTATTTTTGTTAACAAATTTAATTGTCCAAACACAAATTAAATTACTAGATATTCTAGGAACCAAACTTAATTCAGATTTTTGGCATGCTTAGTAAATACATAATTAGCTAGCACCACAATTTTTGGTTTAGTAAAATATGAATTATTTTGCGCTCTAGAAATTTTTTACTGTGTTCACTTAAATTAATTCTAGTAATTATTTTATAATTAATTGGCCCCTGCCACTTGGCACAAAAATCACTCACACAAGACTCTGTGCTCAGTAAATTACACAAGCCCAGAAACCTAAATTTACTTAATTAAATTAAATTAATTGCTCATACCACCATTTTACTTTAATAAATACTTAAGTAAATTGGTAAAAATGCAATTCACCTATGTCTCTGTTCCTGATAAATCACTCAAGTCTAGAATCAATTGGTTACTATTTTAATTGCTTGATTGTTCTGAAAAACTATAACAAACCTAAATAAATGAATAACACACATAAAATGATGAAACTTTAAATTGTTTCTTTGAAGCATATGGCTTCGAGAACATAATAATAATTTATTTGACATCAAAACCACGATGTGCTTGCATGTATCATTTCATTGCATATAACGGCGTTACGACAATACCGTTAACACCTTTATCATCATATAGGTAACAACAACCAGGAGCCCGAAGAGGATCATCAGAAGGAGACTGAGTCTCAGGAACAAGAGATTGAAGTCGCTAACACTAGTGTCGATCCAGGCAAGCCCCGGTTTTCATTCACCATTTTATAATGTTGCTAGCTATCAATATTACTAGTGTCTATGATTATTGTTGCATTAGGTCATAGGAGTTGATTGGAACCCACTTGCATGATTCTCAAATGACCTATACCACTGTCATTAGAACTTTGGTAGTATAGGTACTGTGTTGCTTTGCTTAGTAACTACTAGGCGCGATAGATATCATTACTAAGAATAAACTTGACCACTAGAATGGGACTTATAAAAGAAGTTTATATTGATTTCATGACCGGGCAGGGATGATGCTTGTGTAGGTTTGCAGTAATACATGGGTGTTGACTGCAGTAGCCCTGTCTTATCGAACCTAGGACCCATCCGTGGTCAGCCCCTTGGTCAAGTATTGAACAGTACGGAATGCATGCTAGTTTATAGGCACCAGTAAACTGATGTAGCATTGGCGCGGCAACGAGGACGGTACCTAGTACAGTGATCGTTGACCCTTCTACTGCTAGAGTGGGCGGTTCATACCGTGAAGTACTATTGGTAGGACGGCATGCCCACTCGCTGAGGCTGGACCCGGACCGAGTTGTATTTCATCCTTACCAAAGGTTGCCATATACGTACTTAATTGGTGCGCATGTGTCGTGTATCTTGGGTTATCCCAGCTGGTGTAAATCAATTGCAATTGCTGTCCCTCGTAGTAATGAATACCACTTGGTGACTGAGTCGTCACGTAGTTGCACATGGTACTTGGGAATTGATTATGATGCTTATTGTTGACGATACTCTTATGGCCCTTATGTTGTACTTACTTTATGTATTGCTTTATTATCTTATTGTGGCAACTAAAATTACATTCTGCTCTATCCAATTAACTTGATGAATAAAACTTGATAGAACTAATAGGTTGCTTAGTGCGAGTCTTTTCAAACAAGCCACCTATTAGAGCCATTGCATGCCTAGATGTCCGATGGGTAAGTCTTGATGAGTAATTAGTACTCAGGCTTTGTGCCACTGTTTTTTTCAGGTAATGAAGAGGTAGAGTTGCCTGAGAATGTGCTGCCCTGGGATATGCAAGTCCCTGAGGGTTGGACTGCCCACTGGGAGTCTGACTCGCTGCCGTAGTATTAATGTGTGTTGCTAGAGTGATGGTTCTTCGGGCAGGAACCATTGCTACGCTGTATCGTCGAGCTCGTAGCTCCTTATCGATTATTTGCTTCCGCTGTATTTTCAAAAACATTATGAACTTGTAATATTCCGCTGCACTCTGATGACTTAATGATGTAATATTCAACTTAAATTCGAGCCAATGTTGTATTATCAAGTGTCTATGTTATTAGCACCGTTGGGACCTCGATCCTCCGGGAAGGGGCGCCACAGATCCTTTCAATATGGATACTGCACAACAGCCTTGAACTTAGCCATTGCCGGTCTACCGATGATAGCATGATATGCTGAATCAAAATCAGCCACTTAGCCATTCCCGATCTACCGATGATAGCATGATATGCTGAATCAAAATATGCCACCTGGAAGAGAATATGCTCGGTCCTGAAATTCTCATGGGTCCCATAGGTAACAGGTAGGCTGATCTGTCCGATGGGAACTGAAGTCTTGTCGGGCACAATCCCGTGGAAGGGTGAGGAACTCGGCTGGAGGTCATTGATTGACAGACCGAGCTCCAAGAGAGTCTTGGTGACAATCAAGTCCAGGCTACTTCCTCCATCGATGAGTACTTTGTTGAACTTGACTTCCTTCACCGTAGCAGCAAGCACCAGCGGGTATCGACCTGGCTTTGGCAATTGTTTGGGGTGATCCGACCGATCAAAGGTAATCGGTATTTCAGACCACCTAAAGAATTGAGGTGCAGCCGGTTCTACAAAATTGATCTCCCGTGGTTCTAGCTTTTGCTTGCGCTTGGACACGTAGGCATCCAGGCCTCTGAAGATGAAGTTGACTTCCATCCGGGGCTCCTGGAACTCTCCTGCTTCATCCTTGTCACCACCGTCCTTAGCTTTGTCTTTGCCATTGCACCTTGGTGGGTCTTTGCCTACCTTGAGCACAGCACTCGAGAAGCCCTTTAGTCGGTAGCAATCTTTAGCTTTGTGGTTCCCCTTAGGATGCCAAATGCACGGGCCACTCAGCAAGTCATCCATGGTTGGTTGGTTTGTCCGGGGATTCTTCTGATATCGATCTACCATAGCAACCATGTTGTTAAACTTCCTTTTCTTGTCCTTCTTGGAGGACTCTGGCTTGTCGGACCATTTCTCCTTGCCTTTTTCCCGAATGTCATCTAACGTCGACCCGCCTAACGCAAATTTATCAGCGATCTTGAAGCACTCTAGAGCGATCAACTTGAGGTCATGATTCTTCTGACCGATTTCCCAAACCAAATCATCACTACGGATGCCTCCTTGGAAGGCAGCAATGATCTGCTGGTCTGGGATGTTGGGGATCTCGGTCTTCTTAGCGCAGAATCGCTTGATGTAGTCGTGAAGAGGCTCGTCAGACTTCTGCTTGATCCGGGTGAGGTCAAAGTGATTTCCCGGCCGGTTGCAGGTAGCTTGGAAACTTTCAATAAGCTTCTTGTTGAGGTATCCTGTTGGTCGTAATTACGCACCCAGTTATATACCACAAGATGATGGTGTATGTTTGTAGCACTTTTTCCCTTGAATTGAGTATTCCAAGGTTTAACAAATCCATAGGGACATTAGGGATAATTAAACAAAGTTAACAGTAAAAGATCTAATCTAAGCTACTGTCGAATTCAGGTTGCATGAGGGGAGACTGGCCAGTGCAAAGGTGCGCCAGACAGTAAATCTGTCATTGCGCTGATCGGCGCAGGGGTTGAGCCGATCGTCGCACTGGTGAATCTATCGTCACGCCAATCGACACAGGTGTTCAGCCGATACTCACACTGGTGAATCTAAGCCAAAGTGCGCCTAGATAACTTGTAAGCCTAAGCTATTAAGTGAGTAGCCAGATATCTACTAGTGAGATCATAACCAGAATGTCTAATCAAATAGCATCATACTAGGTAATTACATGGATCAATGAAAACCTATAATGAATAAGACCACCCTACTTTCCGAGCGGCTCCCGATTTATCGCTACCGAGAGGAAACCTTAATCGTGCGATTATCTTACCCAACTCTACTATCCAATAGTGCTACGCAGGTTTAGTGCTCTCACCGCTAAACCACACTACTAGCATCATCAAGCAACCATAACCAATACAATGTTCGAATACTATCCTAATCACCACGATCAAGATAATACCTTCTTTCTTAGCCTAGAACTAAGCAATTGCAATAAGCACATGCATGATTATAGAATCAAGATAGACAAATCACCAAAACCATCATCAACATATTCAATCATCCTTGAGATACATAGAGTAAGATTCATCCCTGTCGAGATGACCTACCTTGACGGACCAACTCTTAACACCAATGGTACTTGAAACTCAACTAGAGATCTATTCTAAAAGGACAAGCCCAGCGGCTCTAACTCACGGATCTATTGTCCCTCTGTCACCTCTGCTCTCTGCTACGGCCAGGGTTTACATGCATTTATAGGGGTTCTACTCGTAAAGGACTCGGTTTCTAGCAAATAAGGTGGTTGCGCCGATCAGCGCAGGATTGCGCCGATTGGCGCAAGCCGTGTCTTCTCTGGTTTCTTCTCCGAGTCGGTTCCTCTGTCTTCCACAGCTGTCATGTGGGCATTTTCCTTCAAGATAACGTCTTGTACTGCACGTCGAGATTTTGAAGTTCCATAAATCATCTAGGCAAATATCTTCAAGTGTCATGCGTAGATAAAATTCCATAAACATGTGGAATGGGCTCAGTCACTTCTATGGGCCAAAACACCCTTGCGCCGACCGGCTCACGGACTGTGCCGATCAGCGCACTGGGCTTCTTTAGTGCTTTTTGTCGGTTCTGGATTCCTATCCTCTGCAATATCACTTTAATCACCAATTTTACTTGTTTCTGCAATAGAGCTCCAAAACAATGCATATACAAATATATAGGCAATATCATAGGTAAATGACCTAAATTAGTATCAATTATGCTCTAATTGGGGTAATATTCACATATAAAAGGGGCACTTGGGAAGTGCCAACAGTTCCCCCACAATTAAACCTTTGCGCGTCCTAAGTAAAGTAAAAGAAAGAAAATTCAAAGAACATACTCTTTCTATCATAAAAGATATCTCAAATCAGCAAATGTTGAGCATTGTGCTATTGTGGTGTATTTCATATTGGTATTCAGCAAAATAGTTCAAATATGGGCATACAGCTTAAAGTTCAAATCCACTCATGTAAATCACTTAAAAGATTATTATGAACATAAAAAATTTATCTTCCAAATAATCCAAGGCAACAACTCATCTTTCAAATCACTCAACCTATATTCTACATCATAATGATCAAATAATATTTGTGTAAGGCTTATATGAGTAGCTAGGTGAGGTAATTCAAGAATTGCAAACATAAATTAACAATATATTGTAAAGCTAGGAGATTATTCTTTGTTAGAATTATAGAAACTTTATCAAGATGGCCATCAAGAAAGAAAAATTTAAGAAAGGACTCACACTTTGGATATGTGGACATGTGCATAGCAAAAATTTGATCTTGGAAGAAAAAGAATTCCCATTATCAAATTGCACATGGTTGGAATGATTCACGGCTATATTAGAATGAATTTCGAGAATAAGCATGTCATATACCATCCCCCCACACTCAAAATTTTGCTAGTTCCTTAGCAAACAGTAGAGTTTTCCCCTTTTTTTTCTCCCTTTTTTTTATTTTGCTCTCTGCTGCGCCGATTGGTTCAGGGCGCGCCGATCGGCTCTCAACCCGAATTCACCAACATTTGTTGGTATTTGATTCGTCTGGCTTCAACATTTATTCAAGGATTAAATATAGCCAGAAATATAGGATATGGTCAAGGAATGATACCCAACAAGATATTTTTGGTTTATGGTAAGATACTCAGTGGAATTGAATTTTTGCATGAGTAATTCAAGGCTAGAAAAAGATACACAAAGATTTTCCATCTTAGTAAAGTTCATACCAAAAAGAATTAAATCCTAACCGAACTCAACCATCAATTTAATATTTATCTACAAATCAAAGGTTCATGAGAATTTCTCAAAATATGGCATTGGTAGGTAAGGATCTTGAAAAGAATAAATTCCAAAGTTCACAACATGAAATTTTATTTATGAAAGGATTGTTACTAAGTTATCATCACAATTTGGACAATACAAATGAGGCACTTGGGTACTCAAAGACATATTTGCCGAATAATCGTTAAGTGTAAGTTCAAAATTTTATTCAATACTCAACATTATTTGGTCTTCATCGGTACTTTTCAAGAAAGAATAAATAATTCAATTCTCCTAAAAGAGCATAACCGCCATAATTATATTAAGATCAAAACTCGAATATGTGGTGATGATTTTTGCACACACTTGCATAAAAATAAAACTACTACTAACTACAACTAGCACACTTGCATAAAAGTAAACACCCCCAATACACGGTTTCCCGACCCACTCACACACACATAAGCAAATAAAGAAAAAGATTGTAAAAAATAAGAGAAAACGCAAATCAGGAAACCGATACACGTGCCAACTCCTTGGCACTCTAGTCAAACGGAGGTGGAGACGGTGGCTGATCGAAGCCATAGCACCGCGCCTTGAGCCGCTCGATCTCCTCCACCATCGCCTCGTGGTTGTTCCTCTATTGGGACATGGCGTCCTCCACGCGCTTGAACTAGTGCATGTTGTTGTTGACGTACCCCTGCATGGGCACAAAAAAGTATGCACCGGGCACAGGAGGCACCACAAGTACACATCCTTGTTACCTGTAGTCAATACCCGCGCTGAAGTAGGGAGCGCCGATTGGCGCGTCGCCTAAGCCAACCGGCGCAGAGGGCTGTGAACCACCCGCTGCGTCGCTCCATCCTGGCTGGTACTGCTGAGGCTCCTGGCGTGAATTCCTTGAGTCCCACTCACCACCTGCTGCTGTAGATGTCGCTGGTTGTTGAACCCGCCCATGGCGGTCCTTGAGAACTCGGCCCCCCTCCAGGAGACCTTCCTCAAGCCAATTTCCTCCCTCAATCTTGCGATGAAGGAAAACTCCTAGCTCCGCACACGGGAGCTTGACGTTGGTGCCCCCGACATGGAAGCCGGCGCGAACACTTCCCGTGACAATATTGCCACAAGTCATATTCTCGCCGATCTCTGTGACGAACTCCCACTTGTTGTCGCGCCCTCCCGGTCCGTCGCCGTCGCAGACGAGGGCTGCTAGGCATTGAAGATAGGCCCCGAAGGCCAACTTCTTGCTCACCTTGCCCCTCTTGTCGATCCAACCCCGCACCATCACCGACATAGGGTTGCAATGAGACGGACTCACGATGGCGTTGTAGAGCCACCACAAGTCCGTATCGGTGACATTGCTGGAGTCGACCTTGTCGCCTGTGCGCGCCGCCAACCATCAATGCAAGACTTCAGTGGTTGGGTTGTGGATGTTTCCTCACTTCATCTCCTCCACGAATTAGAGCCTCCTCCAAAAGGAGTCCAACTCCCCAAGTCCCAAGATGCCAGTGATGTCAGCATCGGCATCGAAGTCGAAGGCTTGAGCCGCCGCCTCTATGGTCACCGTGTAGCTTATGTTGCGAATGAGGAAGTTGACGGCCTCATTGTCGTCTTCGACGGTGCCAAGCCTCATTGTAGAGGCAACCTCGGTGACGATGTAGAGGTTGTAGTCCATGGGAAGAAGGTGGAAGTCCATCCAGCCAAGATAGTTGAGCATCCTCCCTATGTCCTCCCACATGCCGATCGAGGTGAGGAAGGTCTCGTCCAAGTCGAAGTTAGGGACAAACCTTCCCCTCACCATGAGGTAGTGTTGTTGTTTCTCCATGCTCAGGAGGGTGCGGCCCTCTTCCACCATGCGCAGCACAAATGCCGGCGATGGTGGTGATCTAGGAACCCCATGGCTTGCTGCCGTTTGGCTCCTCGTAGCACGCCCTATTGGAAGGGGGGCGCCGAAGACGCAGTGGCGGGCGCGGATCGCTACCGCCGAGCCGGTGGATGCATCACCCACCGACATGTCATCGTGAGCGCCGGAGCTCCCCCTCGCCAAGGAGTCACCGCTCGACTCGCTGCTACCGCCAGAACTGCTTCCCCGGCGCAGCCTCTTGCCCAACTTGCTGACGGAGGAGCGGAGACGATCCATCTGCGAGGAATGCAGAACGTGTGCAAGATTGTGGGTAGTGGGGAAGGTGGAGAGATTACCAGGATGGTGTGATGAACTGGGGGCTCCTGGCATCCCTTTTATAGTATGGGAAACTTCTAGGAGAAGGACCCGCCTGAAATTTTCAAAATTCAAGAGCAAGCCGATTGGCGCGTAGGTGCGCCGATCGGCACAATTCAAATTTTGAGTGCTCTAACAACTGTGGCGCTTGATTCCCCTCCTTTATGTCAATTCCTGGTACATCATGTTGGTAGGCAGGGGAACAACACAGAATTCCGACGTCTTGATTGACTGCGCCGATCAGCACAGGCCCGTGCCGATTGGTGCGCCGTCTCTTTTTTAGCTTTTGGTCAATTCCATGTCTCCTCTGCATCTCACACCTGCATAGCAATCATACCTGTTCTTCAAAATCAATGCCTGCCGCCTTTGTCGCCCATTTGGGTACCGCGTGAGTACCTGCGCCGGTTGGCGCAGTAGGGCGCCGAACGGCGCAAGTCCCTTGCACCTCGTCTTTTCGTTCGGCGCTGATCCTGATACCTCATGTTCATCTCTGTCACCTAATTTTCCACTTTTCCTAATGTTCCTATAGTATTGACATACATAGCGGGGCCCATCTGGTGATCGCACTGAACGGCGCTAACACGCGTCGTTCGGCGCGACATCCACTTTTGCTCCTGGCCCCTTGCTTCTTCTCTAGATGTTACTCTTCATCCTTTCCTGCATCATTTAGCAACCATTTTGCACACAAAAATTAATTCAAAAAGATTTAATTACCTTGAAAATAGCTCCATCTCTAAAAATTACTGTGCTGGTTGATATTTAGCATTGCTTCAATTCTGGGCATCATCAGTCTTCTGTCCTGACCTAGGCAATAACGCGCCGATCGGCGCAGGCATTGTTCCTTCCTGTTGTTGGTCCTTTTTTGTTTTATTCTTGCGTTGTTAGTGTTGGTCGTAATTACGCACCCACTTATATCCCGCAAGAGGACAGTGTACAGTTGTAGCTCTTTTTCCCTCAGAGTATTCCAAGGTTATCGAATCTACAAGGAACGAGTGGAACAATTACTATTAAAAGGTTACTAACAAATTACAATGTGTTGGTTGGTGTGAGTGATGACGGTGAGAGAGTGAAGGGTGAATGTTATTGAAGAGGTAACAGGATAATGAAGGATTCTCTCCTTAGGATTGGTTCACTAGCATGCAACCTTATTCTTATTAACTCGAGTGATGACTCTAATATTCTACAAGACATGGTGGTTTCATTCACCCCGGCTATCACTATAGAGGCTGTTAGCTCCCCACTGGTTTCTTGCACTATGTAATGGGCAAAAGTGTATTGGCTGATACACTAATGAGAAGGATAAATAGATATGCAATTAAGTTCATCACATAGATTAAATTCATCGAGAGAGTATCAATAAGTATGAGAGTTACATGACCAGATCCTAGCACCAGAGAAGCGAATATGAGACTACTCACTCATCCTTCCACTAGACATAGCAGAGGGATGAGAAATAGCGCTGGAACGCGCATGAGCCGATCGGTGCAAGCTTCACGCCGATCGATGCGACCTCCCTTCTGGTGGATCTCGTCGGTGTTGACCGACCTTCCATCGCCAATATCCTGGAACCCTAGTTCTAATAATTGGTTCTCACGATTGCCATCTCCCTAATGTCTTCCTTGACTCTTGAAAATTATCTTTTCCTTCCTGCACCGATCGGCGCAAGCCCGCGCCGATCGGCGTGGCTCCGTATCTGGCCCATCTTCGTTACTCTTTAGCTCTTTATCCATAATTGCCCTGTTTTACACCTGTTTCCTGCAATTACATCCAAAACAGAACAACTACAAATATATGCAAATATGGGGTTAATTGTTAGTCCAAACCACCAAATTAAGACGCAAAACATCCCATTTTGGTAGATAAAATGGGCATCTAGAAACCACCAACAGTTACCCCACACTCAAATCATTGCTAGTCCTCGAGCAATACAAAATCAAGTATGTAACAAGAATCTTCACACCATCTCTCATGAAATCAATCTCAATCATCATTTTTACTCATTATCCCTCCACAAAAATTTTCTCTCATCTTCTTTTAACCAATCGGAACATCATACTTGAACTTAATCAAATCACCACAAAACCTTTTCAAAAACAATTTTAGTTCTCCTCAACTCGTCTTTATCATCAAACATCAAGCGTTTGGTCCTCTCTAGATCTCTCAAGTGTATTTACTTCCCTCTCCTATCTAATCAAGGATTGTATGTGGATCTTGGAAGGCTATATAACTCAATTAAACCATAAGATTAACCATTTTAACAATGTGCTCAATCATGCCCACTAAGAAATAATTTTCTTGGAAAAGAACTTTAATGGAGAAGAGGAATCTAGAAGATCTAAAGAAAGAAAAACGTTTCAATGAGAACGATGGCAAAGAATTGGAAATAACCAGAAAGCTGCTTTCTTTGATGATCTTATTGCCTCTCAGGGAATACATTTTCTCTTTATCTCTCCATTTTTATATATATTTTTTCTTTCTTCTGCAACAGCGCCGATCGGCGCAACACTGAGCTGGTAGGCGCGGTCTATATATTTTTTCCATTTTTTTCTTTCTCTCTTTTTTAATTCCTGATATAATCAGCAGTTTCTGTTTGTACCAGCAGCGGAAATTTTCTGAATTCCCTTTCATTGAGAATTTAGGTTGTATCGAGGAGGATGGAGAAACAAAGATGTATGGTTTCCATGATAGCAAGGAATTTAAATGGATATAAATGGCTAGAAATACAAAGATAAATAGATAGATCATCCTTTCCTAACTTGGTCGAAATCATGAGCAAAAAGTTGACAAAGTTACTTGCAATCCAATTAGTTCAAATGTGTAGCTTGCTCTCATTCACTCGGCTATGTAGGCATATTTAGACCTTGCTTTAGCTTTAGCTTATGATGAGTCAAAAAGAAATTTTCACAAATTCAAAGCTCAAAAGTTAAGTGGTAACCAACTAATTCAAGTAACCAACTAATCGATTATCAAAAAGACAAGATAAATAGTATAGGGCACTTTCAATTTGACAATCGACACTAACTTTATTAAAGACAATGCAATAATTCAAACTACACAAAAGACCTTGAAGCAACTCTCAACATGACTCATGACTCTCTTAAGCACACACATAAACTTAAATAAACACTCATAAGAAAAACAAACGAGAAACTAGACTCAAAAACACTTAAAAACTATGACTAATGGCGAAGCCTTTCCCCCACACTCAATTTTTGCAATGTCCTCATTGCAAGAGAAGAGACTCAACACACTAATAATGCAGACCATGCCTGTTCAAGACTCAGAAAATTTGTCTTATATTCCTTGTGAGAAAAGTGTAGTCCGCTTCGTTCATCTCGATTGTATCCTGGATTCTGCGATCCACATCCCTTTGATGCAGGTAAGCACGATCTCTATCTAGATATAGGAGCTCAATGTTTCTTTGACAAATAGAATAGCAAGCAGGCAATTGCAGGTTATGATTTTCAACGCTATAAGGGGAGACACTGTTCAAACTCCTCTGAGCCGATCGGCGCAAAGGCTGAGCCAATCGGCGCGGTGGTGTTCTTTCACCATTGCGACTTCCTCCACCTTCCACTGCATTACCATTAACTCTCGTTGAAGTTCCTGCTGTCCTATCATTACTACATTTTGCAGGTGTTCCCCAATTCTCAAACTTAGGAATACCAAAGCTTCTTCGCATATCAGAATCATCACCAAAATATCCAGACATACTAGGATCACCACTCTCCAAAGTTTCCGAACAATATAATGGATCAAAGTCGCTATCCCATTCAAAATACTTTTGATTTGGCTTACCTAATAGTCTAGCGGATCTGCGAACCTCTGGTGAAGTCTTACACTTCCTTGCAGTAGGCTCTTCGTCTTCACTTGGCAGAGCCATCAGATCAATAAATTCAGCCATCTTCAGGTCGCGCCGATCGGCTCTAGTGTCATGCTGATCAGCGTAGCTGGCATCTTCCTTCATATACTCAGCTAACTGCTCTAGATTATGCTCACGGATCGCCTTATTCTGTTGCCTTCATAAAATCTCGTTGTTAATCTCCTTATGCGTCCTTCCTCCAAGAACTGCGTGATAGCCATAAACATATATTACATCTCTAGGTATGAAAGTTGGATCTTCTGCCAATTGGAGGTCAACCTTGTGTTGAAGATCTTTAGCACAAAAGAAACACTTGCAACCCTCAATACGACTGTCCTTATGAATCTTATTTTCTTGAAAACATTATCAATCATTAAGAACCCTGGGAGAGGATTCATCCCTTTTAGCTTGAAGATCCTTTTCCGCATCCAGCTCGTACATCGCTTCTTTAGCTTCCTCTCGTAGCTTGAGTTCATACTTGGCGGCAATGTCGTGTTCACTATAAAGTTGTCTCCTATGGATCGTGAGAAAGCTCTCCTCATCTAGCTCTTCTTTCTCTTGCTCTGTCAATGATTTTTTGAAAGATAGGAAATCCTCATACGACAAGGGCTTAGCAAGATCAAGAAGACTTTCCATGGTATACCTTTGAGAAACAGCTTCACCTTTAATAGGCGCTACAGATTTTCCTTTGCACACCAATACTCTCATCATCATCTGCCGAAGTTCATTGTCCATCTTCACCTTGTCGGCGTTCCATGCGTCAGCTTCGCTTTTCTTCATGAATTTCTTCTGTGGGTTCCACTAGACAAGAGGATCATCTGGTGTTGACATCAGCACTTCGTCGACTTCTTCCCAGGACTAATTTGCAGAGGACTGCAGAAATCCACCGCCGAGTCGATCGGCGCAATGGTAGTTGCCCGATGCTCCGCCTACCATCGCTTCTGCTCTTAGGGTTTTGCTCTGGTGACGATGTAATGCGAGTTGATCCATGGGGTTGTTGTCCTCTCATATTTATATCCCTTGATTTCCAACTGGACTAGGACTCTATCTCTTTTCGTGGAATTTAACGAGTCTTAAAAAGGCAAAGAGTCTTTCATCGTTCATGAGAAATTCTGTATCTTGCCTCAGCAATTCTGTCAGGGGCTTAGCAATCTTCGAATAATTCTTAACAACTCTGCGATAGAAGTTGGCATGTCCAAGAAAACTCCTCAAAGTTGTTAGATCCGTAGGGGGAGGTAATTTCTCAACTATAGATACCTTTGCCTTATCGACCTCTATCCCACTATTAGATATGATATGACCAAGTACATTCAACACACCTTTTCACAACCTTCTCCAAATTCTCCAAACAACTATCAAAATCAGCACCATGCACGGAGAAGTCATCCATAAATACCTCCATAATATCTTCTATGAATTCGGCGAACATTGCATCTTTGAAATGTGGCGGGCGCATTGCAAAGACCAATGGCATCCTTCCAATGCATATGTCCCAAAAGGGCAGGTGAAAGTAGTTTTCTGCTGATCTTCTGGTCTTACCGGTATTTGAAAGAAACCACTATATCCATCCAAATAACAAAAGTATGAATTATTTGCTAACCTTTCACGTATCTCGTCAATGAATGGGAGAGGATAATGATCTTTCTTTGTCACCTTGTTCAAACTTCTGTAATCTATGCATATTCTCCATCCAGTTATAGTCCTTTGAGGGATCAACTCATTGTTCTCATTAGGCACTACTGTCAACCCTCCTTTCTTGGGCACAAAATATACTGAACTAACCCATTCACTATTAGCAATAGGGTAGATCATACCTCCATTAAGTAGCTTCAAAATCTCCTTTTTAACCACTGGCTTCATTGATTCCTTCAACCTTCGCATCCCTTCAACCACTGGTTTAGCATTCTCCTCCAAGTTAATCTTTTGGGTGCAGAATGCAGGGCTGATTCCCTTGATGTCATCCAATGTGTAATCAATGGCTTTCTTATACCTTTTGAGCAAAGCAAGCAGCTTCTCTATTTCTTCTTTCGTTAGGGTGTTGTTCACAATAACTGGATATGTTCTATTCTTCCCTAGATCTTCGTAGCATAGCTCCCTCGGAAATTCCTTCTGTTCCACTTCTGGTGCTTCATCTGGATCCAGCTCCCCGAGAGGTTCAAAATCAGGATTTTCCTGGTTGAGCCGATCGGCGTAGGTGTCACACCGATCGGCGCGATTTTCCTGGTTGAGCCGATCGGTGCAGGTGTCGCGCCAATCGGTGCTAGTAGTATGCTTGTTAGTTCCATGCAGGATGTGGTCCAGTGGGTCTCCCATATTCATCCCTATCTTCTTGTCTTCCTCTGGGTAGAATTCTTGACTGTAAGAAGAGTCTTGATGAGACGTATCATTAAATTAAAATTGCACTTCTTCCTCTCCTAGGAGTAGTGTAATTTGACCTTTCCCAGCATCCAGAACAGCTTGTACTAATCTTAAGAATGGCCTTCCAAGAATGATATCTTCAACCCTAATTTATTAATTGTCTAGAAAGAAGAAATCTACCAGTATTGTTTTCGAGCTGATCTCAATTTCAACATTCTTGATCACTCCTAGTGGCTTGGTCTTCCCTCCATCTGCCATGATTAGCTCAAGTTCAGTCCCCATCAGCCATTGTTGAGTCTCATAAGGCATGCTCATGAATGCATCGTAAGTCATCAAGCTGACACTAGAACCAAAGTCACACAAGGCTTTCGGAAATTTCTTCCCCGATATCTCACATGGTATGTACGGTTATTCTTCTTCCTCTTCAGTGAGACCTACAGCATACACACCACATAATCCTTTGTTGGGAAATGGCTCAAAGCAACTATATAGAAATATCTTCGCTTGTTTCACCTCCGTTCCATCAAGCTCTATATCATCCTTGTAAAGCTTCCCTCAAACTCTCCCAATAATCTCTTGATCAAAAATTTCTAACTTGAGGTGATTACTCAGGAAATTATACTCAATTCTGGCTTTGGAAGCGTCTTGCGGGCTGAAGGATCTTCTCATATTGAGCAACTCGCACGAAAAATCAATAGGAATCCAGTCAATTGGCTCAAATTCATCAAGTGGTTTAGCATTCGCCAATGTTCTATCCCCCTTTGGTTTAGCAAAGTTGCCTTCAAATTCCTTCAGGTGGTTGTCCAGAATCGCAGCTTCTATCTTGGAATATTCCTTGCAACTCGATGGAGTCATCAGGGTCATCGGTTCTCCTGTCATCGTGACTGCGTCGATTGGCTCAGAGACTGTGACGATTGGCGCACACGTCAGATCCATAGAGGCGGGTCTGACGGGCTCTATTTCTTCAAATTTATGCTCTGAAGTAATCATTGCTCTACTCTCATACATCAAGATCTGTTCAACTGGCAACTCTTCCTTCTGCATAACTTCTGGGCATTGCTGATTTGGTTCCAGATATTCTTCCGAATGCTTGTGCAAACCTTCATTCTTTGCAATTTTACCTAACAATTCTATCCCTACCTTGGCTGTCAATCTCAGAAAACTTCCTCTGGCCGATCCATCCAAATGCATCCTCGATGCCCTGTTTATGGCCATGTAGAAGGTTTGAGCGCACATATTCTCATCAATGCTGAGGTCAGGTCCTTGTTTCAACAATGTTTGAAAACGCGTCCAGGCTTCCGCGAGAGATTCTTCATCTTTTTGTAAGAAATTCACCACCTCTCTTCTCAACTTCTGCACCTTTGGCAAAGGAAAATAGTGGAGACAAAAATTTCCAACTAACTCACTCCACTTACCTTTTGCTTCTCGAGATGCTGCTCTGTGCCACTCTTTGGCTTTTCCTCCCAAAGAGAATGGGAAAAGCAGCCACTTGTAAAGATCCTAAGGCACTCCTTTATGATGGAATGTTTGGCAAAGTGCCTCCAAATCTTGTAAGTGAGTATACGGGTTCTCCTCTTTCGCTCCAAAGAACTTGTTTGCTTCAGCCATGCTAATGATAATGGGGTTCAACACATATGAGGAGGTCGTGGCCTTCTCATCTGAGGATTGAGGCACCAGCATGTCTGGAGATGGTAGAGAAAGCTCCCTGAGCGTCAGAGAAGGTCCTGTCGTACTCATCCTGAAAATTCACAATAAAAACAAAAACAAAAACAACTAGAAAAGAGAGGATTAGACGTTAGTAAAATATTAATAGTAAAACAACTGGCTTGTTCCCTGGCAACGGCGCTAGAAAAAGGTAGCTTGTTGGTTGTAATTACGCACCCACTTATATACCGCAAGAGGACGGTGTATAGTTGTAGCTCTTTTTCCCTCAGAGTATTCCAAGGTTATCGAATCCACAAAAAACGAGCGAAATAATTACTATTAAAGGGTTACTAACAAATTGCAATGTGTTGGTTGGTGTGAGTGATGACGGTGAGAGACTGAAGGGTGAATGTTATAGAAGAAGTAACAGGATAATGAAGGATTCTCTCCTTACGATTGGTTCACTAGCATGCAAACTTATTCTTATCAACTCGAGTGATGATTCTAATATTCTACAAGACATGGTGGTTTTCGTTCACCCCGGCTATCACTATAGAGGCTATTAGCTCCCCACTGGTTTCTTGCACTATGTAATGGGCAAAAGTGTATTGGCCGATACACTAATGAGAAGGATAAATAGATATGCAATTAAGTTCATCACATAGATTAAATTAATCGAGAGAGTATCAATAAGTATAAGAGTTACATGACCAGATTCCCGCACCAGAGAAGAGAATATGAGACTACTCACTCAACCTTCCGCTAGACACAGCAGAGGGATGAGAAATAGCGATGGAACGTGCACGAGCCGATCGGTGCAAGCTTTGCGGCGATCGGTGCGACCTCCCTTCTGGTGGATCTCATCGGTGTTGACCGACCTTCCGCCGCCAATATCCTGGAACCCTAGTTCTAATAACTGGTTCTCGCGATTGCCGTCTCCCAGATGTCTTCCTTGGCTCTTGATAATTATCTTCCTTTTATATTCGACGAGATTAGGTCAACTTCCACCGACTCTGACTCATTCTGGGCTGGACCTTCTTCTTTCCTGGACTGGGTGATGTTTTCATCATCTTTTCCTTCCTGCACCGATCGGAGCAGGCCCGCAAGAGCACACAAGAATTAAGCACACATTTTTCTATTTCTTTTATTTGGGAGATTGTTTTTATTATAAGCAAGTAAATTAAAAACACTGGGTTGCCTTCCCGGCTAGCACTAATTAACTAGATGAAACGGGTTGCCCTCCTGCAAGCACTAAACAACTTCTAAATCCCCCGATCATTTGGACGTCAAAAGCTTGACCTCCCCGTAAACAATCAATCCTTAGTGTCACGGTGCGGGATGTGAGGCCGTGACACTACAAGGTTCTCTTATCTCCATGGTTCATATAGCTCGAACGACCTATCCATACATCCCCTCCAATTACTCTTGATGCCACGTTGCCACGGTGTCTTGTATCTCTTCACTTCATCAACAGTACAACACTCTTCTACCTTTGGGCGAAACTTGAAAGAGTAGGTAGTCCCACTTATATCGAAGCTTATCTCACCACTCCCAACATCAATACTTGCTTTTGTTGTCCTCAAGAAGGGTCTGCCAAAGATCAGCGGGGTCCTCATCCTCTTATCCATATCAAGCACAATAAAATCAATAGGGACGATGTGATCTCCAATTTGAACAGGCACATCCTTAGCAATTCCATCAGGGAAGCGTACCGATTGATCGGCTAACTCTAAACACATACCCGTAGGCTCCAATTCAGGCAAATTGAGACTTGTGAATATATGACGGGGCATAACACTTACACTTGATCCAAGATTGCATAAGCACCTATCAAATATCCTTGTTCCAATCATGCATTTGATGCTTGGTGATCTAGGGTCGGGTTTGTTCTCAAGTGCAACATCATTGATTGTTGTCGTAAGCTCCTTAGTAACCTTCACAACCTCCTCAGAAGCTAGAGACTTCTTGTTTTGCATCATGTTCTTAATATACTTGGCATAGGTGGGTACTTGAATAGCATCAACAAAAGGGACATTGATGTAAAGCTTCTTCATAATATTGACGAATCTTGCAAATTGCTCGTCGTGTTGCCACACTCTTTCTGTCTTTGTCAGCAGTTGGGTGTCTAGGAACGTGGTAGGGCCATGCTCCTCTGTATCTATGCCCATTTTCAGACTAGAGAGGTCAACATCCTCCTCGCGCCGATCGGCGCTTTCAGAGAGCCAATCGGTGCCGTCAGGACCGTCACGCCAATCGGCGCCATGTGTGCACCGATCGGCGTGAGGTCTCTTTGCTCCCGCAGGGTGCTCTAGATCTTCTGTTTGTTTTCCTGACCTGATAGCTATTGCCTTCTGTAAACTTCATGGCCATTTATGATTGGATCCCCGTGGTATGGATGTTTTGATGATAGATGACAACTATGAAATTGTGGGCTAACATCTACACGAGTGTTGTCTATGTAGGAGTAATCTCTTAACTCTATTACAAATCATATGGATGATGGTGTCGTTGGCGATTGATGACAATGACCGCAAGCATGGAGGCTTGTGAACTTGATGGAGTCCAAGGGTTAATGGAGATGGATCAAAGTGGAGAACAAGCTATGGTGCAAGTGTTTGGCACACTTGAGTAGTTGTTAGGGCTTTGAGTCCATAGGAAAAACTGGACTATCAAGGGGGTCTAGGTCATTCTCTTAGGTCATGTCTAGTCGGTGATGTGCAAGGTTGTTTGGTGAAATCACAGGCACTAGGTGACAGTGGAGAAGCCAAGGAGCTGTTTGGAGAAGCCGGGAAACCAAGTCAAGCGAGGATGACAAGTTTCATCTTCTGGACATAGAGACCGGACAGAGGGGTCAGTGGAGTCCGGACTGTACGGTCACTATGTGGAGTTTTCCAGGACTTAGCGTGAGGAGTAGGACTCTGTCAGCAGGAGACTCCATACAGACCGGACGGTCCGGTCTGCTGACCAGACAGTCCGGTCAGAAGGAGTGCAGGGAGGCATAAGAGGTGCATTTTGCGGAGGCTCCTGGAATGGAGAGAGAAAGTGGACCGGACGGTCCGGTCCAGTGACCGGACAATCTGGTCACTACAGGAGGAAGCAGCGGACAGAGAGCAACGGCTCTGGAGGAGCCGTCCGGTGGAGACCGGACTGTCGAACGAGGAGTAGGGGAAGGCGCCATCCTTTCGAGACCTCAGGAAAAAACATGAGCATTCCTTGACCCTCTCTTTACTATTCTACAATTATGTGCTCTAGTGATAGGGTAACTTGTGGCTTGCATAGGCTAGTGTGAATAGCTTCCGCACATTGCTTTGCATCATGAACACTAGCATGTGTAGGGTCTTGTCCTACTAGAATTATTTAGGTTACAACGATCCATTAGGTTTGAGAAGCGTGAAACTGAAGTTTTTGGATTCGTGGTCGGCTACCGATTCAAACCCCCCCCCCCCCCTCCCTCTCGGTAGGCCTTCAGTCCTTACAATTGGTATCAGAGCCAAGTGCTCAATTTGAGGCTTCACCGCCTTGAGTAAGGATGCCGAGAAAGGTGGGGAGTGTACCCATATTCGATGGGGAGGACTACACGTATTGGTAGGCTCGTATGCAAGCCTACCTTGAGTCCCTTGATCCGGAGATATGGACGGTGACCCATGAGTCCGATGCGAATGCTAACCTTCTTTAGCCTGACTTTGTTAAGAACAACGCTAAGGCCAAGAATGCTTTGTTTTCAAGCATTTCCAAGGATGTGTTTGCAAGATTGGATGCAAGTTCGACAGCACACGGTATCTAGACTGAGATTCAGAGTATCCTCGAGGGTACTAGTGATGTCAAAGAGGAAAGATACTATGTGCTAAAGAACAAGTATGATAACTTTGCTAGATTACCACATGAGAGAGCTAATGTTGTTTATTCTTGTTTTCATGTGCTAGTGGAGGAGATCAATGCACTTGGGGATGATTTCAAGCTCAAGCCCGTGGAAGTCAACAGAAGATTCTTGAGGCTTTTCAAAGACCCCAAGTATGAGTCCATCATCACATAGACCTTGCAGAGTGACCTCAAGACCAAGACCATGAAGGATGTGCTTGGCAAGATCACCGCCTTCGAGAGCTACCAGCTAGGGATGGATGATCCTCAACCATCCAACCTTGCTCTACAAGCTTACAAGCAAGAATCAAGCAAGAGCAAGAAAGGCAAGAAGAAGGTGGACATCCATGATAAAGATGAAGATGATGATTAATGTGGACAAGGGTTCCCGATCTTCCGAAAGGTTCTTGGTAAGTTGATTTGGTCGGAGGCGACACACAAATCGATCCGGCTTCAGAACAGCACGTTCTAAACCCCGCAATCGCAGCACGACGTCTCCTCTGGTTATCAACCGTCCAAAAGACGATTGACCTCGCCGAGAAGTCTAATCCCTGCCTGCGAATCAAGAACACAAGCAAGAACAACGAAGAATGCAACACAATTGCAGATGTATGATTAAACTCTCAAAGTTGGGGTCTCACAAACCGATGAACGGCGAAACTGTTTATGAACAGAATTGATCTAAGCAAAACCCAAACCCTAATGGTGCGGTGGTGGCTGTATATAAAGACCCTAGGGTCGTGCAAGACCCTCTGGACGCGCCCCGAATTGGGCTCAACTAGATACAAGGCCCAAAGACAAAAAAATAAGCGACGCAGCACCGACACAGATTCTGGACTCTCTCTTGTTTTGTCGATTCCTGATGACTCCGGATGAATTTTGACATGAGGCCGGCGGCATTGGAAAGGTCTTCTCCTTATCTTTCCGTGCATATGTAGAACGTCCAAATCCGAATCCGTATGCGTCCTGGGCGACCGTTTTAGTACAGACTGGTCCTGGGCCCCAAAACAGACTCGAAGTCGGTTTTGATTGGGCCTCCACTTTGGCTTCCAAGCCCTTGCTGGCCCTCCACGTTTCCAAATCCTTCTCCCATCATCTCCTGGTCCTCTCCATGGTTTCTAATCATAAAATAATCATTAGGTAGCAAACCATTCTCAAAAGTAACATATAGCAAAGAACGTAGGAACGACCTCACCTCTAAATTTAGTTGTCGTGCACGAGCTCTAGTCATTGGACCTTGCAAGTCCAGATTTGGAGGAGTGTTGTGTGTATCCATAGGAGTGATATCCTCATCAATGATGAGGGTGACTTGACCGAGGACTTGGATCTTCTCATGATGAAAATGAAGACCTTCAAGAACAAGTTCACTTCCAAGTCCCGGGGCAAGTGCTTCAATTGTGGCTCGAAGAATCACTTTGTTCGTGAGTGCCCAAAGCCCAAGACAGAAGCATTCAAGTCACAAGATTCAAGTGAAGAAGAAGAAAAAGACTCCAAAGCCAAGCAAAAGAAGAAGAGAGTCTTCAACAAAGACAATTTCAAGGGCAAAGGTAAAGCCCAGGACTACAAGAAGAAGTTTTCTCGCAAGGCCCTTGTAGGGGAGCGGACAAGCGACAACTCAAGTGATGAGTCCACCTCCTCAAGTGATGAAGAAGTGGCCGGCCTAGCCATGATCGAGACCACATCACCACGTGCTCTCCATCCTCCTCCCACATGCCTCATGGCTTCGAGCCAATTTGGAGAAAGTGAGGATGAGAGTAGTGATGACAGCGATGACGAGGAGCACACTTGTGCCGAGTTGTGTAGTATGCTTGAGCAAGCCCGCGACATCGACATCAAGAAATCCAAAATGTTGGATGTGGTAAGAAAAGAGTGTAAGTTGGCTAAGGACCGTGTTGGCGAGCTTGAGAGTGAGCTCAAAGACCTTGTCACATCTCATGAGGCCCTAAACAAGAGTTATGACAAACTATAGGATGATCATGTAGAGCTTCATGAGAAGTACAAGGCCCTTGAGATTACTTTCGAGGCCATCAATGTTGAGGACCTTGCCTCTCCCTCCTCTTGTTCATCAAAGAGCGATGCTTCTACTATGTGTGATGAACTAACCACCTCGGTTGAGGTTTCTTCTCTTGAGCCACTTGTTTTGAAGGAATATCACAAGCTCAAGGAAGAGAGGAAGATGGTGATGGATGACTTCGAGAGGCTCACACGTGGTAGAGCCATTCACAAGGAGATTCTTGGAAGAAACCTTGTGAACAATGTCTCCCACCGGGGACTTGGCTCATATCCCGCCGCCATCAACATCATCGGGACGAGTGACTCCATTCCCGAATGGATCAAGCCCCTACTCGCCGACAACTACTATTGTGAGAGGTGTTGCAAGGATGGCCACGCCACCAAGGATTGTCCTAGGGTGAGAAGTTCCATTGCTTTACCTAATGCTAACTTGTTCCATGAGAACACCCACTTCAAGCTTTTAGGAACAAGGATGGCTAGGTGAAAGCCAAGGCTTTGGGACCACCAAGCAAGAAGCAAAAGGTCAAGAGCATATGGGTGCCTAAGTACATTGTTGATCTTAAGAGATCGGCTACGTACAAGTGGGTGCCCAAGAACAAGACCTAGATGGTGGTGTTGGTGCTGGACCGAGTGCTTTCATGAAGATCATGTGAAGTCCACCACAAATGATATGGACCTCAATGACCTATCTACTCATGAGGGAGGTAACCATGTTTATTTTTGTTTTCAGTAGTTGTAGTGTGTTTTTCTTTCTCTTGCATTGCATGGTAATTAGGACTCCTTTGTTACTAGTATGCTTTGCATCCATGCATGTGTAAATAACTAAAAGAAAAACACATAAAAATTAGTCAATGTCTAACCCACTCAAGATAGCTATAAGCAAGGGGGGTGCTTGAGATGGTGGTTTGGCTTCTCTCAAGGCAAGGGTATGGATTATAGTGAGTAAGCTTGAGAGGGGTTCAAACTTGATATTGTTAGGTTTCCTTTGTATCTTGTTTAATATTGCTTGCATTCACATGGCATGTTTACTTTCATTGCATATGTAAAATGCTTGTTGCATGCATCATATAGGAAACATAAAGGAGGCTTGTCACATTTGGAGATACTTGTGCCTCATGCTCTATATGAGATTACATCTCCATAAGTGTGACCAAAGGAAAGGATTGTCCTTCATGCCCATTGAGCAAGCTCTTATGAAATCCGAGGTTAAATCTACTCGTGCGGTTCAAGCACTAAGGCTCATACATACCCCTTTGGTTCTTATTTGCCTTGGTTCTTATTTGCTCGATCTTTCATTTGGCATTTGCGAAAACTATGAGCCCATAGAGTGCCACTATTTGAAAACGAGTGTTTGAGAGCTCCCTCTATATTCCAAGTGCGGTTTTCCTTTGTGTGTTTAGCGAGGCCACTTGGAAAATGGAGAAATTCCTTGACTCAGCATTTTCCTGGAAGTGACTGTACAGTTCAATCTTCGGACCGTACAGTCCGGTTAGTGCCCTCGGGCACAGTGTTCTGGAGAGTCTGGGCGTAGAGACCGGATAGTATCCTAGTGACCGGACCGTCCGGTCTGTATGGTTCGCCAGCAGACCTAGAACAGACCGGACAGTCTGGTCCAGAGACCGTATCGTCCAGTCACTATGGTTGATCGCGCGAAGCATCTCCCGATCTGTGACCGTTGATCTGGTTCTTGATGGATCTCGGTCGTCCGTGTCTCTCTTGACCTAGGTCAAACTCGTTAGAGATGATTGTCTCCTTCTTCGTTCGTCTCCCAATGTCAAGTGCCTGCCCCCAACGTGCCGACCTCACCAACGTCGCCTTCTCTTCACCGCCGCCGCCCTCACTGTGCCGCACTGACCTAGCCGAGCAGCCGCCGCCACAGTGCGCCTCCAGCGGTGCTGCTACCGTCTTGCCTCTTTGCCGCTGCCTCCACCAGTGTGCACAGAGCCGCCACCAGTGTCGTCGCCTCTCCACCTTGCACGCGTGCATGACCAGAGCCGAGCTTTCCCCCTCTATTGCCGACAACCTCAAAGCTCTAACCTTTTCGGTGATCGGAGCGCTTTTAGTGGTGTTCGCCGGTGTGTCGACTTCCTCCTAGGGTATTGCTACTATTCTCCTCTCATCATCTTATGCCCTAGTTTTCAAGTAATTAGTTAATTGATGCAATTAGTACTAGTTCCCATCTGTTAGTTGCATTAATTAATTAATTAATTAGCTCAACCTAGTCTGCAATTAATTCCATGACTATCTGTTAATTGCATGTCTAGGGTTAGCCTCCTGTCTAGTCTACAGTTAGAATTACTTGCCATTATTTTGACTGTACACTAGATGACTCGCACCAGCCACATATAGTCGATGATCACTGTTGTTACTTTGCATACTTTCCTAGTGATCATGTCCTTTGTTCAGTGCTAGGGTTTCTATTGCGCATTCTTTCCTAGCGGTGCTTTGCTTGTAGATGTATTAGGACTCTATGTTTATCCCATCCACACTTATGTGCGTGCAGTGACAGCAGTACCGTCAGTAGGTAGACATGGCAGGGTAAGGACAGGACAAGGGAAAGGGGAAGATGCCTGAGAAGCCTAAGACCAAGAAGAGACCGAGACTGGATCTCGAGTCAGAGAGAGCCAGGAGGTTGGGTCAGCACTTGGATGCCACGGAGCAGTCACATAGGACACCTGGCTCCTGTCTAAGGATTAGCCAGCCAGCTGAGGACCAGGGCTTGAGGAGGAGCACCAGGCAGAGGACTACACCTCTAGCAGTTGGAGCTGTGCCACCATCGTGGCTGCAGCGTACTTCGGTTTCCCGTCAGGGGAGATCGTCGAGAACTGCGGATCAGGGATCCTCCAGGCAGTAGGAGGAGTCCGAGGAGGAGGAGACTAGAGAGGAGACCTCAGAGTCAGAGTCTGAGGAGCTGGTTGAGGAGGAGGAGGCAGAGCAGATAGTTCCCTAGAGGACAGCTCACCAGGCAGGAGACCGAGGTGCACCTGTGAGGTGTGCATGAGGAGGCTATAGAGACTTGTATAGGCAGCCGGAGAGTCAGATATCCTTAAGGTTCCTGCCAAGGACCTTAAGGCGCTTCGCTTGGTACCCTTCGAGCAGTGGGTTCCAGTTCCCAGAGACCCCACTGTTGGAGAGAGGTACTGGACTGGCCTCCAGAAGAGGATCAGTGAGGGTCTGAGACGTTACCTTGGCCTGAGAGGCAAGGATAGACTCTTTGTGCCGCAGTAGTACACAATGTACGAGGCCATGAGGAGGGCCACCAACACAAAGATGGAGCAGTACTTCATGTACTTGCCAAGGCTAGTAGATCTAGTTACTGCTCCACACAGGTTCAGAGAGGACGTGGTGCTAGAGTTCTACGCCACACTATGGGTTGCCAGAGACCGCTCAGAGTTCTAGTTCTTGTTCAGAGGGCAGCCACAGTGTGTGACTAGATAGGATCTGATCCATAACCTAGGACTTCTTTCATCAGACTTCTTACTATACAGGAGTGCCTATGGTACACTTGCACCACCCCGCAGACCTCAGGGAGGGAAGATGCCGATAGAAGAGATGGTGTCGATTGCAATTCCACCACCTCACACACCAGGCTTTGATAGGAGCCCTGCGAGACTCACTGCAGAGGCTAAGGTGATGAGAGCGATAGTCCCTTGGTCAGGATATAGAGGGGAGTTCACACTTCTCCATCAGTATGTTGTAGTAGCTATTCTGAGGAGGTAGCCATTTGACTTGGCAGACCTTCTGATTGGAGAGATGGAGGAGGTGATCTCTGAGACGGTTGGAGGACGTCACTTGGTCTACGGGCCCTACATTTTCTATCTCTTGAGGAGGATGGGCCTAGTGACGGAGGAGCAGTACGACGCTTTCCCTGAGGTGACCACCAGCTACTCACCTAGAGTCCCTAGGGGATCCCAGTCTACCTCCAGCCAACACACAGGAGAGGAGGAGCAGGAGTCACCGGTACTACACGAGCAGGCAACTCAGCCAGAGACGGTGATTCCTGAGTCAGCCAGTACAGGAGCGCCTCCCCAGCCGACAGGTTCATAGTCTGAGGACACTGTCACAGTGACAGCACTTGCAGGACGATTGGGTGAGTTTATATGGAGTGTGTCAAAGGACAGACGTCAGATGATGGAGCTAATCAGAGGATAGGCAGAGCTTCAGCATCAGCAGATGGCCCTTGTCTCCGCTCTAGTGACTCAGATGATGGAGCTTACTCAGAGGCAGGCTGGTTAGTAGCCAGGACCTTCTGTGATTCCCTAGTTTCAGCAGCTGCAGACTCAGCCAGGACCCTTCACTGCACTGATGACAGCACAGTCCAACGGACTGTCACTCTCAGGGGTCTTACCGATAGGGGGAGCAGGACAGACTTTCTCTTCAGCACAGCTATCTCCCATGTCAGCCTTCTCTGTGTCTGCATTGTTTGTCTCACCCTCGCACTCTTCTAGCTCGCAGATGGCAGGACCCTCCAGTTTCCAGCATGTACCGGTCAGGAGTCTATTCTCAGACATAGTTCACACTACTCGTGCAGACTCCCAGACTGCCCTAGAGACAGCTAAAGCTTTAGCTCCACCTCTTACTGCCACAGTTTCCACTCTTACTACTCAGGCAGTAGAGGATCTTGTCCGTGGAGGTTTCTCTTAGTAGGATGTGGCAGACCTCATACTACTCTAGACTTCAGCTCAGGAGACTGCCACAGTCACTACAGCAACACGAGACAGCGGGTCTGAGTCGCCTATAGTCCTTGGTTTCTTTGAGCAGCTGGATGCTTAGGCGGCACAGGCTCAGGAAGCACAGCAGGATCCACCTCAGGAGCAGCCAGGAGCAGAGCCCACAGAGGACGTTGTTGCACCACTTCCTTCGACCACGAGCGCTTAGATGTTCATCTTTTCCTGCCTTGTTGGCTTTTTGGTGCTTGTTGCCAAAAGGGGAGAAGATACTAGGTCTAGGGGGAGTGGGACTGTGATCTTGTTACGATCGAGAGTAGCTTGTATCTAGGGGGAGCTACGAGGTTTTTGGGAGATAGACCATTTAGATCTTATTTTGAGGGGTTATTCGTTGTTCGTGGATTATGATGAGTCATGGTTTTCATTTGCTTGTGTTTGACTCATTTTAATCTCACTTGGTTTATTTCCTTTCATATGTAGTGCTTGTATTTATTGATTATCTTGTATGCCTGTGTATGATATCATGATGATGGATGCTTGTTCTTAATTCTTATGCATTTTCATGCTAACTTGTTGCATCTCATCATTCATGCTTTGCATTGCATGTCATTATGCTTTCATTCAATATATTGTCATGGCATGCATGCATGTTTCATCTAGAGTATGCTCTTCTCTCTTTTCCTTATATCTCTAGATGTTACTTGATTGAGCAGGACCTTATGCATCTCTCTCTTATGTTGTCTTGGTTCCTCTCGATCTTTGTGTAGCTTGTTTTAGCCCGGTTATTCCTTAAAGTTTATTTTAAGTAGTGGTTGTCATCGATCACCAAAAAGGGGGAGATTGTAAGCTTCATGACCATTGATGATTGGATCCCCGTGGTATGGATGTTTTGGTGATAGATGACAACTATGAAATTGTGGGCTAACATCTACACGAGTGTTGTCTATATAGGAATCATCTCTTAACTCTATTACAAATCATATGGATGATGGTGTCCTTAGCAATTGATGATAATGACCGCAAGCATGGAGGCTTGTGAACTTGATGGAGTCCAAGGGTTAATGGAGATGGATCAAAGCGGAGAACAAGCTATGATGCAAGTGTTTGGTACACTTGAGTAGTTGTTAGGGCTTTGAGTCCATAGGAAAAACCGGACTATCAAGGGGGTCTAGGTCATTCTCTTAGGTCATGTCTAGTCGGTGATGTGCAAGGTTGCTCGGTGAAATCACAGGCACTAGGTGACAGTGGAGAAACTAAGGAACTATTTGGAGAAGCCGAGAAACAAAGTCAAGCGAGGATGACAAGTTTCAGCTTCTGGACATAGAGACCAGACAGAGGGGTCAGTGAAGACCGGACTGTACAGTCATTATATAGAGTTTTCCAGGACTTATCACGAGGAGCAGGACTCTATCAGTAGGAGACTCCATACAGACCGGATGGTTCGGTCTGCTAACCGGACAGTCCGATCAGTAGGAGTGCAGGGAGGCAGAAGAGGTGCATTTTGCGGAGGCTCCTGGAATGGAGAGAGAAAGTGGACCGGACGGTCCGGTCCAGTGACCGGACAGTCCGGTCACTACAGGAGGAAGCAGCGGACAAAGAGCAACGGCTCTGGAGGAGCCATCTGGTGGAGACCGGACTGCCCGGTCAGTACGTCCAAAGAGGCTGTTTCGTGGAGCAACAGCTAGTTTGAGGTTGGGAGCCTATATAACTTCATTGCTGGGGTCTTTGTGACCTCTCTTGGCCAGTGGAATACCTGAGAGCATTTGATAAGGTCCAAGAGCAAAAGAGGAGAGCACTAGGAGAGAATATTGGATATCTTGAGAGTGCTAGTGAGAGTAACAAGAAGCTACCTTGCACATCTAAGGCTAGGGTGTCCTTGAGGGAGTGATCTAGGCTGTTACTCTTGGTGTATGGTGAGACCTAGACCGGTTAGGTGTCAGTGATCGAGCCTATCGTGATTGGTTGTGAAGGCCGTCCCAAGTTTGTACATGGTTTGAGCCCGCCGTTGCAAGAGGCATCAATAGTGAGCGCCCGTTCCGGCTCGGGGAGTACGGCAAGTTCTCAAGGGAGGCGATCTTGTGCTTTGTGCAGCGGTGACGTACACCGTGTCTTCACTCGAGGAGTGATTGTGGGCTCGTGGGCGAGAACTCCACTTGGTGGCGGAGGGATCGGGACTTTGATGGGAGTGGTCCAACGAGGAGTAGCGGAAGGCGCCATCCTTCTGAGACCTCAGGAAAAAACATGAGCATTCCTTGATCCTCTCTTTACTATTCCGCAATTGTGTGCTCTAGTGATAAGGTAACTTGTGGCTTGCATAGGCTAACGTGTTCCACACCGTCTTCACTGGGTTTTCCAATCCATTGCACCATTGCTTGGGGCGTGCAAGTAGAGAGAAGGGGAACAACCACACACGTGCTTGGTTTCCGTCCAATCCCGCTACCTTGAATGTACTGCAAACCTCATTGAAGTGTTGTAAGTGATGATTGGGATCTTCGAAACCTTTGAATGGTTGTTGCGCCACTATTCCAACATATCTCTCCAATTGATACGGAAGTTGATCTTGAGTTCTGGATCATTGGTTTAATTAGAGAGTTTGTTTGATTTAGGATCGTTCATACCTGTTAGTTTCACTTAACAGAATATATGTACTAAAGAGACGAGTAAAGCACAATGACTAACCACTAATACATCAAACAATGTTTAAAAACCTGCTATTGGTCCCCGGCAACGGCGCCAGAAAAAGGGCTTGTTGGTCGTAATTATGCACCCACTTATATACCGCAAGTGGACGGTATACGATTGTAGCACTTTTTCCCTTGAATTGAGTATTCCAAGGTTTATCAGATCCATAGGGACGTTAGGGGTAATTAAAGAAAGTTAACAGTAAAAGATCTAATCAAAGCTACTATCGAATTCAGGTTGCATGAGGGAGACTGGCCAGCGCAAAGGTGTGTCAGACAGTAAATCTATCGTTGCGCCGATTGGCGTAGAGGTTGAGCCGATCGGTACACTGGTGAATCTATCGTCGCGCTAATCAGCGCAGGTATTGAGTCGATCGGTACACTGGTGAATCTAAGCCAAAGTGCGTCAGATACCTTGTAAGCCTAAGTTGTTAAGTGAGTAGCCAGATATCTACTAGTGAGATCGTAACCAGAAAGTCTAATCAAATAGCATCATAATGGGTAATTACATGGATCAGTGAAAACCTATAATGAAAAAGACCACCCTGCTTTTCGAGCGGCTCCTGATTTATTGCTGCCGAGAGGAAACCCTTAGTCGCGCGAGTATCTTACCCTACTCAACTATCCAATAGTGTTGTGCAGGTTTAGTGCTGTCACCACTAAACCACACTACTAGCATCATCAAGCAACCATAACCAATATAGTGTCCGAATACTATCCTAATCACCACGATCAAGATAATAAGCACATGCATGATTATAGAATCAAGATAGACAAATCACCAAAACTATTATCAACATATTCAATCATCCTTGAGATACATAGAGTAAGATTCATCCCTGTCGAGATGGCCTACCTTGACGGACCAACTCTTAACACCAATGGTTCTTAAAACTCAACTAGAGATCTATTCTAACAGGGCAAGCCCCGCGACTCTAACTCACGGATCTGTTGTCCCTCTGTCGCCTCTGCTCTCTGCTATGGACAGGGTTTACAAGAATTTATAGGGGTTCTACTCGTAAAGGACTCGGTTTCGAGCAAATAAGGCAGTTGCACCGATCGGTGCAAGCAGTGTCTTCTCTGGTTTCTTCTCCGAGTCGGTGTCTCTGTCTTCCATAGCTGCCATGTGGGCCTTTTCCTTCGAGATAAAGTCTTGTACTACGCGTTGAGATCTTGAAGTTCCATAAATCTTCTAGGCAAATATCTTCAAGTGTCTTACGCAGATAAACTTCCATAAACATGTGGAATGGGCCTCGGTCACTTCTGTGGGCCAAAACACCCTTGCGCCGATCGGCGCACTGGGCTTCTATAGTGCTTTTCATCGGTTCTAGATTCCTGTCCTCTCCAACATCACTTTAATCACCAATTTTACCTGTTTCTGTAATAGAGCTCCAAAACAACGCATATACAAATATATAGGCAATATCATAGGTAGATGGCCTAAATTAGTATCAATTATGCTCTGATTGGGGTAATATTCACATATAAAAGGGGCACTTGGGGAGTGCCAACATATCCCCATGAGGTGACTGATTCCTCCAGAAGGGATGTAAGCCATATTCGAACAGTTGGATCAAGGCAGACTAGCAAGTAGTTTGCCATTACATAGGTATCACCTCTGGCCGACCGAATCACCATGCTATAGAGTTGAAGCCATTCTCGAGGATTGGTCTGATCATCATACTTTTTGATGGGGACCGGCTTGAACCCCTTTGGCCATCAGGCTATGCGAAGCCTTGGGATGTAAGCCTTTATGTCATCGATTTCTTCATTGGGGGTTGGTGATTGCCTATGTCGGTCTAGAGATGGGGTTGGGCGACGGTGGTGTCGTGGACCAACATCATCATCATGGCAACGATGTCGATTGTCATCATCATTATTATCATGCCGGTCCCGATCGTCTCATCGACGTCGGTCGTCGCGGTTGTTTCTTGGAGGGGGGTCACGTCGGTCTTCTCACCGGTCATCTCGTCAGTCATCCCATCGGTCATCAGTTCTTCGATCGCGGCGTTCCTCCTCGTAGCGTCGATTGTCCCGAGCACGTTCGTCATAATGAGAGTTAATGGTATTTCGTCCATCATAGATGCTGAGAGAGTTTCTTAGATCTTCACGCCTTCGTCGACCTCGTGAAGTTGCGTGGCTAGAACTCGTTGCCGACTGTGATTTGTCTTTGGTAGCATCTTAAGCTGTAGCAGCCTTGAGCATAGCCACCACCTTCTGCATCGTAGGGGTCTGATAGGTTGCATCGACCATTAAAGTATCGAGCAATATTTTGGCCCCGATGATGTTATTCTGAGGGGTGTCATAGACCTTGACGCCGTCCACTTCAATGTCGGGCCCAAGATCCAGTCAGCGCGCGTGGCGTGATCCACGCGACCCTCTCGGTCGACGATGGTGTCTAGCCGATAAGTCATTATCTAGAGGATTATCCTCCTGTTGACCTTCTTCTATTGGTTCTTCTGTGTGGCCATCTTCTTCATGTTGTCTTCTGGGTCATCCTCCTCACCATCGTCCCCAGATAGATATTCTTCTATGTCAACCATGTTGACCGTAAGAGGGTATGAGTAAGTTGATCTGACCGAGTCCTCATCAAAGGATCAGACCGACTTTGAGTCGTTCCCTGAGGATGGATCTGCTTTGTCGAATCCGAGTGGGACCAACACGGGGATAAGATCTGACGCGCTCGGTGATCGAGCCATAGAGACGGTTGCGGCCGAGTCGGACCGGTGGTTTTCAAGACCCAAGATTCCGTTGTCGCCGACCGTGAAGTTGAGCGATCCGAAGGAGATCTTGAAGTCCGATGAGTACTGGATGATGGGAATTTTAGCCATCGTAGTCGATGGAGGATCCCGGCGAGCCTTGTCCCCTACCTGGCGCGTCAACTGTCAAGACCTGATCTTGGCAGTAAATATATAGGGCTACATCGAGACTAAGAACTACGATGGTATACACAAGACGCCAAATTATATAGTTCGAATCCCCTTGATGAGAGTAAAAATCCTATGTCCTGTGTTCTGTGGATTGTATTGATTGTAATAATGTGTCCTCGATGAGGGGGTCCCTGCAGCGTTATATATCCGGTCGGTAGGGGTACATGAAGAGTCCTACTTGTACTCTATAAGGGTTTACATAGAAAGTCTATCTCTAACTGTCTTGTGCTCCAAGCCGACTCGGTCGATTTCATTGTTGATGAAGTACCCAGTTCGCTACCAACTTAGGCATGTCTTCTGATACCCATCAGGTAAGTATCTCACAAAAAGCGGTACGATTCTAGGGTTCAGACTTCGAAGCGGGGAGAGGAGCGGTCGAGCGAGGGGAGGAAATGAGTGGGGGGAGGGGGGGGGGGAGGGGGGCAGAACGGGATTGACTCTGGCTACCAGGCTGGCTTGCTCGGCCTACCGGGCCGCTTCCCTTTCGGATCATGCCACGTGGCGTGTCTGTGACTGGGGGTCGGCTCAAGCACGGCACAGGCCTACTGGTGGTCGGGCTATGTTGTGCCCATGCCGAGCCAAAGCAACCAGGCCTCGTGTCAGCTCATTTAGCACGGCAGAGATGCCCAGATATAATGACAGTAGTTTGCTGCCAATAGGTGGGACCGTGAGGCAGGGCATGTCAAGTGTCAACCGTTGGTGGAATGGAACGGAGGACATCAAGGCTGGGGACTCCACTCTGACGAGGCTAGTTGGGTGACGACGGCAGGGCTCGTTGGTTAACGGCGGCTAGAATATTTGGAGCGGCAAGGCCCAAGCACCAGGAAGGCGCTGATTACCACAGCCACAGGGTTTGGGTCCTAAAACCTAAGCCAGACTGGTAGCTAGATACATCATTCTAGCTACAAGCGACTCGTTACTGTCATCCTTTCAGGCTGTAACTCAGATTTCATGATTGTTAACCCAGACCATCTGGCACCCTGTTTTCTACTAATATAATTTCCTCATGTTTCTTGGTACATTTCTAGAACAAGGAAATTGGTAAATATTGACAATTGTTATGCAGTGTATACATAGCCAGCAAAATACTGCGAAGGAGCGGTTGATGTAACACAAGGAAATAAAGTTACGTAAGCCCTGGGGACACAACGTTCTGGCCGAAGATGTCCGGGATGCCGTCCCAGTTCCCCTTCTCCCTTGCTTCCCAATATCCGCCAACGTAGCGGTAAGTGTCGTCATCCTTCCTAAACCACCCCGGTTGCCATCCTTTCTCTTGCAATCTTCGAGCCTGAAAAGAACAAAAGTGGTTTGTTATACACTGAAACGAGCACAAAGAATCCCGACGAGGGGGTAAAGTTAAAAGCACATGCAAATGGCAATATGCTCTCAAATACACACAAAGATGACTCATGATTCTTAATACTTTTATACCTTGCATTGTCGTTCCTTTTTTTCATTTATGATTCTTGCATGAAAAAATTGTGATAAATATAAATTAGGCAAGATGACTAATTTCTAGAACAAGGGGGTTATGTATATATTGATTGCACATCATGGCAGTTGCACGTTCTTCAGCAACAAGTTATACAGACCGTCAAGTATTCTGTCACTTAATTGCTAGGCAAGTTCAAAATAATATTCAAATCTAGAATCATCCAAACTGTAAACAGAAACATCCAATATGATAATTCAGAGCAACCATCCAATATGGTAATTCAGACAGAAAAGCATTGTTGACAAAGGGTCATATCTGACCCACATAGCATCCTCTGCCTGCTACTTTATTTTCCAAGATACAAACATATAAAAGGCCCAACCAAATAGCTTCTCAGATGCCTATGAAGTTATTAAAAAACAATCATAAAAGCATTTGACAAAACGAACATGTTATAATGGTCATACCTGTCGTTGCAGCTGTTCAAGCCTAAGTTTCTCTCCATTTGCCATCTCATATTCACCATTTTCAAGATGCCTTTGATCAGGCCTTAGGCGTGAATCAGTGGGAGGCAGCTTCTTTAGCAAGTGAGGTGACAGTTCATTTAGAGAAATTGCAAACGGAGAAAGATTGTAACGTGTCTGATTAACAGACTTGTCTCTCTCCCATAGAAGAACTGCTTCTGACATTGGGTCATACCCCTTAGGTTTCACACTTGGATCTCCAAGAACATAATACATAGCTTCATCCCATTTTCCAATTAACATTGCTACCTTTTGTCCTGTTCTGTTATCTTGCACAAATCCATGCACCTGCACAATGACTCTTAACAATTTAGAAAGTGAAAATTGATAATAAATTGATAATTACTAACAGCCTAACGTAGAATTCACCACATGGGTAAGCAACAGCAAATAAGAGTTGCACGGGCAACTAACTTCATTTACATCTCAAATATCACCAACAGTTTTCCATAAGCATACAAAAGTGATTTGCAAGGATACCCTAGAACCTCAGCAAAAGAAATGTGCAATATTGTTGTGCGCTGAACACACATGAATGATAATATCATTTATCATAGTGAAGGAAAACAAAGATAATCTCCTGTATTTCACACTAGTTCACACAATCATGGACATGTATAAGAAAGAACACTGGAGCACTTGAAAGTGATCAAAGCAGAAATGCATGGAGGGTTGGCTAGAAAGGCTCTTAGTGCAAAAAATGGTGCAACTGTTAGAGAAAGATTTGGGGTTAGAATAGATGATTGTATTCCAGAGTAAATGATACACATATATAGGCAGCAGGCGCCAGCCTAGGGCTGGCAACAGGAGCAGCCACACAGGCATAAGAACACCCCCCCCCCCCCCCGCCGTGATTGGATTCTAGAGTAAATGGTACACATATATATAGGCAGCAAGTGCCAGGCTAGGGCTGCCAACAGGAGCAGCCGCACAGGCATAAGACCCCCCCCCCCCCCCCCCGGCAGTCACAACATCACTTTAGCCACAGGGAAGGACGTTGAGACTGGACCTAAATTCTCCAAAAACTGAAAATGGAAGCCCCTTGGTGAAGTTGTCAGCGAATTGCGAAGTCGTCGGACATGGAGGACTCGAACATCTCAAACAGCAACCTTCTCACGTACGAAGTGGAGATCAATCTCAACATGCTTCGTGCGTTGATGCTAAACTGGGTTGGAGGACAAGTACACAGCGCTCACATTGTCACAGTAAATGAGTGTGGTCTTTTGCAAAGGGCAATGCAATTCCTGGAGAAGCTGGCGCAACCAAGAGACTTCAGCGACAGCATTGGCGACGGCCCAATATTTTGCTTCGGCACTGGAGCGGGACACAGTGTTTTGACGCTTGGATGACCAGGAGACCAAATTGCCACCAAAGAACACCACATAGCTAGAAGTGGAGCGGGGTGTGTCAGGGCAACCAGCCCAATCGGCAGCAGAACAGACTACAATATCTGAAGTCGGCAAGGGACGAAGAGACAGGCCAAGTCCCACAGTGCCGCGTACATACCGAATGATACGCTTCATAGCAGTGAGATGACTCTCGCACGGATCATGCATGTGGAGGCAGATTTGCAGAACAGCATATGCAATGTCGGGGAGTGAAGGTGAGATACTGTAGTGTGCCGGCCAGGCTCCTGAACTAGGTGGCATCGGCCATAGGAGGACTATCATCAGCAGCCAGTTTAGGATTGGTATCAACCGGTGTGGAGCATGGTTTGCACTCAGTCATGCCTGCACGATCCAGAATATCCAACGCATACTGCTGCTGGACAGAAAGAGACCGCTAGAGGTACGCTGAACACTCACCCCAAGAAAATGATGGAGATGCCCAAGATCCTTCATAGCAAACTCAATTTGCAGAGAGGAGATGATACGCCGAAGAAGATCCATGGAGGATGCACTAAGCACAATGTCGTCCACATACAAGATCAGGTATGCCGTCTCCGTACCACGAGTGAACACAAATAAGGTGTCAGATCGTGCCTCAACAAACCCCAAAGTGAAGAGAAAGGAGGCAAACCGGCTGTACCACGCTCGAGGTGCTTACTTGAGGCCATATAGAGATTTGTTCCGACAACAAATATGATCAGGCTGAGTAGAGCTGACAAATCCAACTGACTGGCTGCAATAAACTGTCTCAGAGAGAGTGCCATGAAAAGAGGCATTCTTGACATCAAGCTGATGAACGGGCCACTGGCGAGAGAGGGCAATGGAGAGGACCGTGCAAACAGTAGCAGGCTTCACAACTGGACTGAAAGTCTCATCGTAATCAACTCCGGGACGTTAAGTGAACCCTCGTAGAACCCAGCGAGCCTTGTACCGATCAAGACATCCTTCGGCATCAAACTTGTGAAGGTAGATCCATTTTCCTGTGACCACATTAGCACCAGCAGGTTGCAGAATGAGATCCCAAGTGCGGTTGGCCTGGAGAGCAGCAAACTCTTCTTCCATGGCAGCCCGCCATTTGGGTCAGCAAGGGTATCACGAACAGACTTGGGCATCAGAGAGATGGCTTCAGCTTGGAGAAGTGTGGGTTGACCAAAGCCCTCCTTTGCACGGGTGACCATGCGATGGTCGTTGCGAATGGGTGTGACCACAACAACACCTTTGGGAAGCGCATCTGGTGCAATGGGCAGGGGAGAGGATGCTGCAGGTGCGGACGAAACACAGGTCCGAACCCGTGTGTACACCTGAGTGACCGGAGGCTTCTCATATGTTGCAAGTGGTGCGGGCGTTGGTGAAGACGGGGCCGCGCGTGGCGAGGGCGAGGGGGTCAGCTTCAGAGGGGAGGACGCCTCAGGTTCAACCCGGCAGATCATGCGGGAGGGCACAGCGACCAGAGGTGGGAACTCGGATGGCGGGCCGCGCGGGTTGATGGTACCTGTAGGAGAGATGGCTCCAACGGAAATGGGAGCGTGATTAGTTAAAAACTCATATGAGTCAGGCTCGACGGAAGAACCAGACACTATAAAAGGGAAAGAAGACTCGTCGAAGACGACGTGACGAGAGATCAACAGGCGGTTGGAAGAGTGATCGAGATACCGATACCCCTTATGATCGGAGGAATAGTCGAGAAAGAGACAATGGGCCAAGCGAGGTGCTAGCTTATGAAGCGACGTGGCAGAGATGTTCGGGTAGCAAGTGCAGCCGAACACGCGGAGATGAGTGTAGGAAGGATGAGTACCGAACAGTGCGAAGTGAGGGGTGGGGTGTGCTATGGCTTTGGAAGGAAGATGATTAAGGAGTTAGGTGGTGGTGCTCAACCCTTCGACCCAATAAGGAGGGGGGGAGATGCCAGCCTGGACTAGCATGGTGCGGATGGTGTCGTTAATGGTGTAAAGGATGCGCTCAACCTTGCCATTTTGAGGCGAGGTGTAGAGGCATGACATGTGAAGCAGGCCGTCGCTGGTGAGAAAAAAGGTGCAGGAAGATGAGTTATCAAATTCCCAGCCATTATCAAATGATTTTGATGCGGGCGCCAAACTGAGTGCATATAGAAGAAAAAATCAGTCAAAGTAGAAAATGTGTCGGACTTGAGGCAAAGGGAAAAGTCTAGAGAAAGTAAGAGTAATCATCCAAAATGACCAAATAATATTTGTAACCAGAGACGCTCAACACAAGAGATGTCCAAAGATCACAGTGTATAAGATCAAATGGTTTGACTGCTCGAGATGAAGAACTAGCAAAAGGTAATCTAGTATGACGACCTAGTTGGCATGCATGACAAAAGTGCTCTACTTTATTACAGGTGATGGCAGAGGAGCGGATGAGCTTAATCATGACCGGGATGACCTAGGCGACGATGCCAGACCGACGAGAGAGCCATGACCACGAGAGCAAACGGAGGTGAACCCTCTATAGGCAAAGGAGATGATGTAGAGTTGTCCAGGACTATTGCACCGAGTGATCACGTTCCGAGAGCGAAGATCCTTCATAGAGATGCCAAAAGGGTCAAACTCGATAGAGCAGAGATTATCAGGGTAAATTGGCAGACAGAAATAAGGTTCTTAATAATGTCAAAAGCAATAAGAATATTGTTGAGATGAAAAGAACTAGGTAGAGTGGTGCTGCCAGTACCAATGACAGGAAGAATGAAGCCATTGCCAACAAGGATCGATGAAGGGGTAGAGTGGATAGGGGGAGAGAGAGTTGTTACGTTACCAGAGGATGGTGTCATGTGAGAAGACGCCCCGGAGTCGAACACCCAATCAAAAGTGGCAGCAGGAGGGTTGAGCGAAGCGGTGCTGAAGTTTTGAGCCAGCGATGCCGCAACCCAGGGCAACCAAGCGTGCTGCGGTGGGGCTGTTGGAGCAGACTGGAACGCCGGGGCGGAGGGTTGCTGCTGCTGGTACATGGGCGCCATGTAGGGGACCTGCGCGGGCAGCATGGCGTGCTGCTTCTGGTGGTAGGGGGGGGGGGGGGGGGGGGGCGGGGAGCAACATGGTGGGAGCGCCTGCCATCATGGCGTGGTGGGGCGACAGCACCGGGCATCATGACGGTGCTGAGGCCACAGCTAAATGGACCCGATCCAGGGGTCGTAGGAGGGCCAGCCGCCCTGGGAGCCTGCTCCTTTGCCGCGACACTGTCGACGGCCTCCGCCGCCGTTGCCCCCGCCCTAACCACCGATAGGAGGGGCAGCGTGACTAGATGCGTCGGTGAGGATGGCAGGGCGGGCGCTAGTGGGGCCAAGGGAGACGTGGGGGAGCGCAAGGCACCCATGGCGACCATGGCAGACAACAACTGTTGCAGCGAGGTGGGCGCATGCAGCTCGGCAAGACAGAGATTCGCCACCACTTCATCGAAGGGCGGTAGGGCGTGGGCACGGGTGAAGTGCGGCACCTTGTACGATGGCGCGGTCGGAGACGACTTCAGCCAAGTCCGCAAGGCCGTCCGCCATGGACTTTATTTTGCGACAGTAATCGGCAACGAGAAGATCACTCTGCACGAGATTGCGAAACTCGACGTCGAGGAAGAGCGCCCAGGTCTCACGATTTCCGAGAAATTGGTTCTCGACTTCGAGCCAGGCAATGCGAGCGGTGGTGCCGCGGCGCTTGCTAATGATCTCCGTGAGTTCCGGCGTGTTGGTGTGGAAGATCCACGCCACGACAACGCTATCCATCCGGAGCCATGCTGCATGTTTGGGGTAGGAGGCATCAGATAGAACGTGATCGGCGAGGGCATACCGATAGAGTGTGAGCTGCATGTACTCGCGCCACTTGAAAAAGTGGCCGAATGCCGGGTCAAGGAGGATCGATACTAGCGAACGGATGTTCTAGACACCAGACGCCTGATAGTGGAGGTTGGCGACGATGTTAGCCTCTATCAGCACAACATTCTCGACGAGTTCATCGTCCGGCAGATCGTCCCAGGCATCATGCACGGTAGAGGAGGAAGATGCGGGAGGTGGGTCGGCCACACCCTCGCGCTCCAGGTTGGCGATGGCGGTTTGTTCTTTGTCGAAGGCCGCCATAGTGGCGACCACATGGGCGCGCGCGGTGGCCAGGGCGAGGGCCCGATCGCGTGCTGCCTGCTCCTTGGCAGCGAACTCCTTCTGGGCGGCGGCAGCGGCATCTTCAGCCTCCTTGGCAATGCGCTCGGTGAGGATCCGGGCTTCGGCGGCAGGGTCAGTTGGTTTGTTGTCGGTGACGGCCATGGAGATCGGTGGCGACAGGGAGGGAGGAAAAGGAATTAGCGGAAGCTTATGAAAGGAGGACCGAGATGGCCTCGTGATACCATGTTAGAGAGAGATTTGGGGCTAGAATAGATGATTGTATTCCAGAGTAAATGATACACATACATAGGCAGCATAGACGCCAGCCTAGGGCTGCCAACAGAAGCAGCCGCACAGGCATAAGCCAACCCTAGAGGTGGCGGCAGGCCTAGTGGGCGACATGGGCCTTACATGATAATCATTCGTCTAACACAAACCACTTCAAGTCCAAGTAAAATGTAAGTTTCAAATATGCCTATGAAATTTTCTAGCCACTGTAAGTGGTATAACCATATTTTCATAAAAGATGATATCATTATACATCTTTATAAATTTGTTTAACATATTATGTCAGGTAGTAATGGTTAAGAACAAATAGAGAACTTTGGGCATGATATAGTAAAATCAAGGAACTGCTATGCCATTTATAACAATGTTTATCTTATTTCTCAAACATGTAGTTACTTTTCAAAAAGTATATCCAATCACATCACTATTTAAAACTTTCTTGATGTAAATTCACTCTTTTCAAAATTACCTGGTGCGGATTCCGATCAATTATAGACTGTTCTTTGAATTTAAGCTTGCAGGAGTACTGGCCATTTCCATTGATACGCATTGTGCCATAGTGGTCACAATAAATTTTGCCAATTATGATATTATATATGGAAGTAGTCACTTTACTCCACTGAAATGTTTCTCCATCATCAAATTGGAGGGTTAGAACACCGATTGGATCAAGCTGAATGGATCGACCCCAGAATTTCCCTTTGAGGTTGGAATCCCCCCAAAATTTCCAGCCCTTACCTTCACAGTAGCATGCAACAACCATCGGATGATGGCTCACCTGAAAACCATCAAATTTATGTAACATGTTTTATTTCAGTTCATGTAAGGACGCATCTAACTGTATAATATGTTACTACTTCTGAACCTTGTGTCAAAAGAATATAAGCAATGCCAGAACACTCAACGCAGCAATAATTCATAAGTTTCATGAACAGCTACCCAACCTTTTCAGAGAAAAAGCGAAGACCTTTATCTGGATAGTCAGCTTCATATGTTTCCCCCAGAAGAGGATTGAAGGGCTTGCATTGCCGTCCTTCTGTTGAAGCATAACCTGATACTGCAAAAGCTGCAACATGAAGCATCCTCATCAAGCTATCACCCTGCATCATGTGCATCAAGAGACGTTAGAAATGACAGAAATAAAAGTATCATGTTCCAATGTATACTGAGGATGAAAGTTAAAGAAACACTGGGTTTTCATCAAAAATCATTGTGTGCCATAATTTATATATGGGCATACATACAAATCTTTAATTCAAGAATTAACATGTGAGAAGAAAATAGTATACAAGGAGGAAAAAAGAATATGTAACACAGCAAATGGAATAATATGATATTATATCGAACTCTCCTACGAATAGTTGGTGGGGTTTCTTGTCTCTAATGATATATGAACAACATTCTAGGAACTACATAAAACAAAACTGGGTGGTAACCTTGTATAAAACGAATGAATTCATTCAGAATCGTATGCCATATTTGAGAGTACTCAACTCACTTTTATGCCTAGGTTGGATGAACTAAAGCTGGCTAGGACTTCAAACAAACAAGGTCTTGAATATTATTTCCCTGGACCAAATTTGGCTATCATAAACAGATAATGCAAGGTTTCCAAGACACTGATAGCTATTAGATATTTCCATTACATTTAAGATATTAGTCTAAATCAAAATGTCTCTCTAGACTTCAAAATATCTTCAACCAAACAATTGAAGACACAAACTCTTGTCAAGACAAAACAAATAGAAATTCACATAATTCATTCTTTCAAAAAAAGTGTTTACTCTACCTGCTTTCCCCACTGTAGTGCCTGGTCAACCAAGTAAGAGTACTCCAAATCTTCGAAACATTTTTGTAAAGAAGAGAGGGGCTCATTAAAATATACAGGTAAGCAAACACCGGAGAGATCTTTTCCTATGTTTTCTTTGATTATTGACCATAATCCTATTGGCTTCTCTTTTTCCTTCGGCTCAGGTAGCTTATCTCTACGTCGCACAACTGGATACTGAGCAGATTTCACAGAATATGTAAGAGACTCGCCAGCATATTCCGACCCATTGCTGCCATTTGCCAGAAGCTCCCTCCTTCGACATGAAGCACTTCGTAAGGACTCTGCAGATAAAAAGTCTCTTGTATCAAAGTATGTTGCTTCATCTTCATCAGTTTCAACTTCAGCCACTTGACTTGCAGTGTCAGGATCAGACTCACTTGCACTCCCACCTGATAAAACTGAATAGAAATCTGCACATTTCATAAAAAGTAAAGAAAGTTAGCTGGAGCAGGAAGCACTACCAGCCATGCTCATAATAATTAGCAGCTTGTTTTCTGTGAATAAAAGATCATGTTCCATACAATACAGCACATATATGCAGGCTTCCTAGTGTATATAGCTGATCAAGCCATGAAAAATTTTCATTAATCCAAGGAAAATTCATGTTTACTAGAGCACAGTACTAGAGGATAGCACACATAGCCTAACAGATTTAACTTCAGATTTTTTATTTTTCATATTTGGATTATAAATAGCTTTGAAACTAAGATGCAGATTAAAAAGAACGGAAATGCTCTACGTCCGACCGAAATGTCCAGCTGGATGTTACGACTGCATGTTAATCGTTGGATGCTAATTCTGAATTAGTTATCTGCTGCTAATCTGTAAATGTTATTTATCAACGAGTGCTGGTCGGATGACCCGGTCGTGTGTATAGCAGCGCTCTAAAAGGAATTACTCCTATCATGTTTAGGTTTCCTTCAGATTTCAGACATGAAAACCAGGCTGATTTCCCTGTCTGAACATCATGTACACATCACTAGATGGAGTAAGGCTGATAATCAGTTAATTTAGTAGTCAATACAGCATCAAGAATTCATAAATCTATAAATGAAGTAATAAATGAAATATCTTCATATTTGTTTCGTACAACAGACTAAGGACCCTGCAGAAATATGGAACTTACATTGTAGAACAGTGCATTATTTGAGACACAATACCGAACCATAAAATAAAGATGCATGCTTACTTAATATTAGATAAACGAAAACAAAGGAACATGGTTTTGTGATGCTGTGGCAACCCACCCCCCTCACAGCGCCTAGGCGAAGCCTAGTACTGTGGCAAAACTGGAACCGTGAGGCGTTCCATGGCAACCTACCCCAATCACAACACCTAGGCCTAGGCATCACAACAGAAGTGAAACATCTGTTGACATATTTATGGGAGATGAAAACCAAACACATTAAGTTTTGAACATAGTATTGAGCCAACTTAATTTGTCACAAGCTTTGTTCATCTATTAGACACTCCAAACTGCCTTGGCACATTTTTTTCGGGTATTGTATAACATTAATGGTTAATTTGTTTCTTTTTTATATAGGGTATAATTTTACCCATATTTAAACTATAGAGGTATAAAAGAAATGTTTTGGGTGCAATAGCATATCCATTTATAGAAGTTACATAAAGACTCAGTAATCGCCGCAAGCTGTATAACTGATTAAGAAATCACATTCAGATATGCTAATTAGTAAAAGCTTGGAGATTTGGTTCTTAACTTCTATTACATATTTGCAGAGCCACAATTCACCCTAGAACATATAATGATAAGACTAGATGATTTATCTGATGATTTTGCCCCTTGTCCCCAGTTCTCTTTCTTTCTTTCTTCCTTTTCTATTATTTGTCCTTGTGCTTCAGCTCTTGTGGGTGTCATCTCTAGCCTACCCAAATTTGCTTGGGATTAAAAGGTGTCGTTTTGTTGTTGTTCTGATTTATCCGATAAAATTATGTCCATATCTCAGAGGATTGGTGAAGGTAAAGAAAAGCATAGTACTTGTTTAAAGTAGAGTACTACAGTGAACCTGATCCACATACAATATTGAACATTTATAGTGAGACTAACAGATAAAGGCTGCTCAAAGCCTCACGTTCTCAGCAATCAGCATGTTAGTACTGGCGTGGAGCTGGTTTTCTCTAATCATACATAGCAGAAGAATATGAAGAAACATGTGACAAAACACCTTGAAAGAAAATATATCCTTTTATTCAGGTTTCAAAAGTCAATGCATGTTAGCAGACCATCTTTCTTGTCTTGAAATAAAATGGTGAGAATTGAGCATTCAGTAACAGTGCGACAAGAAAGTAGTTGAGTAGTGGGATGGAATGCTAGGAACAATGGAGAGGAGAACACATGTTAGATATCCATCTAAGGTTCAACAAATATAGACTGATGTTTAACCATGTTCCTCAGCCATACTTTCACTAACTTTATAATTAAATGGTTAAAATGAACTGTACCATCACCTTATGTAAAATGTAGAGTGTTATGTCAAGATGCAAATGATACAATCCTGTCGTTTTGCTACATGTGAAAAGAAAGCAAACATGGAGTGACCATTTGTTTAAGTGCTTTACACCAGATACGTGCAATTTCTGAGGCCTAGAAATTCTTGAGACTAAGAACATAACCAAAAGACAATATCAAGACATATAAAGACAGGATTGTATCATTTGCAAGACAAAATAAAATAAATTAACGAAATTACTAACCACTATATCTGCCATTGGCATACCCATGTGTTTCTCTCTCCTTAGTTTCATGAACAACTGTTCTCTCCAGCTCAACCTTCTCTGTCTGCACCAATAAATGGGCCAAATCAGCCCTTAACATTATGATCAAATTCTTATCACTTTAGAAAATTCATTTTCAGAAATTAATTATCAAAAAAGTTTCTTTAAGGAGCATTGTGTTGATGCATTTATACAGTTGTAATGTTGCTCTATGATAAATCATTATGTTAAAGCAATCATCTCAACCTCAGATATAAATGATGTAACGCGCTCAAAGTCACATACTCCAGAGAAACCAATGAACCATTTAAATACAACTAACTTGGTCTTCCCTGAGTGGAAAAAAGAATTGCAAATGAATATGGTATTTAAACAGCATTCAATACCGCACAATAACATATAGCTCTGATGTTTCGTAATTTTTATACTTCAAATATGTGAAGCGCAATTTACATGCAAGTCAGCATATGCTACTGGCTGGTCTCTAAATTATTGTTGTCAGCAACCAAAAAACAACAAAGTGGAATTAGGAAGGATGACAGTACACGAAGTGATTAAGACAAACAAGACAACATGTAGTATGAAGCACCAACTATTAGACAAAACTATCTAAGTCATAATTCATTTTTTTTACTTCAACAAAAAGAATAAAGATGGCTTTCCTGCTGCTTGTTTCCCTTTTCTAAAGATAAATCATCAAAACATGGCTCATAAAGTAAACAAAACATTAGATAGAAAGCTACCTCCATTTGCCGCAGGCGGTCTATCAAAATAGAATGCTGCTGCTGCTGAGACTTTATCTGGTTGTGCAACTCCAACAGCTCACTCATCATAATAGACTCACACTCTTTGATCACCATTTCATTGAGCCTTTCCTGCAGGAGACGCACCCTCAGCTTCTCCGTGGAAACCATAATATCTGCCATTGGGCCCAAATCATTCGCAGTCAGAGACCGTGGGAAACGGTCCTTGGCAGCCAACAACGCATCTATCCATGCATTCCTGTCCTCCTCAGTATCACACCTCAAGTGTAATGTCTTCGTCCCACTGAATATATACAGCCTCTTGTCATCTGACCTGCTTGCCCGAATCGACGAAACCTGAACATCAAAGCAGGAAATTCCTTTACAACTACGACTATTTTTCCAGCAGCATTGTGCTAATCAGTAAGAACACTCCATAATACTCTCCAAGGCACGCTACCATGGCATGTCATCAATTTGGCAAACAAAGAAAGAAATGCCCATCCCCAAATGTTTAAGCGGTAAACACATCTACCCCACTGCGAATACAATACTCCTCGCCCAATCATTACCCGAGCAATGCCGGTTCGAACAATGTCACTTCTCCCAGGCGCGAATCACGCTCGAGCAACCCCAATCCGACGCAATGCTACCACCGTACCTTGAGGTGTATCTCACCGAACGGCTTCCACTGCTTCCCCGCGGCGGCGGCCTCCTCCCGCGCCCGCCGCAGCGCGCCGCCCTCCCCGATCAGCCGCGCCGCCGCGGGCGACGCCTTGGCGGCGGCCGCGTCACCGGCGCGCAGCTTGTAGTAGGAGAGCACCCCGTCCTCGAGCACGAACCACCGCGACCGCCAGCCCTTCCCGTAGTTCACCCACTTGTGCAGCACCCCCGCGACCGCCGCCGGCTGCGGCGCTGGGGCCGGCGGGGGCTGGTGGGTCTGGCGGTGCAGCTGGTCCGCGGCGTGGTCGAGCGAGACGGGCGCGATGCAGCACAGCGGGTTCATCGCACCGCTGTGATACGGATCGGGGCCCGCTGGCTCAGTAGGAGGAGGAGGACAACGATGACCCGCCGCGGTCGCCGCCTAGGGTTCGCGAGGCCATGGAGATCGTCAGCAGCGCAGCGGGAAGCAGCAGTACTTGCACAGTACCGCGGCGTTGGTGGCGGTGTGTGTTTGTTTTTTATGGCGAGTAATAATAGCGACGGCAGCAGCAGAGGAGAGAAGCGAGTCGAGCGAGAGAGAGAGCCCAAGAAAGATACTGCAGCGAGGTAGGGGGATGGGTCGCGACGGGGTCCACCTCAGTGCCGATGTTTCCACCATTCACTCACTGACATGTGGGCGCGTTCCAAAGGACGAACCCACCGGTCGGTGTGTGCTGAGAGAGGTATGGCCGCTCGTTGAGAGTTACGGCATGTGAGACGGGTGGAGACCGTTGAGGGCTAGCGCGTAGGGCCGGGGACCGACGGGCCCAATCCGTCAGCGAGAGAGAAGGCCTTTTTGTTCTTGCGGGCGATCCATTAACGTCGCTGCGGCAGCAGCAGCCCAGACAGCAGCAGCAGCCCCGCGGAGAAACCACGCACAAGGGCTCTAAACGTGGATCTCATTGACTGTGATGTGGGCTCGAAAACGTGTTTGGACCCACGTGTCATCCATGTCGACGTAAGGCGGGAGAGGATGGACGGGGTGGAGGTGGGTGAGCCTGACGTGAGCCGCGCGGATCTGGTGCGGTCGATGGCGTGGCCGCTCGGCTAGAGGTTCGCGTGGGGCGCGGCCGCGCAGCCACGTACGACGTTTGAAGCCCCGCGGAACACGTTGGAGTAGGTGAGCGGAGGATGGGTCTGAGATCCGCTGCGTGATGGGTGGCTGGGGGAGCGCGTGGTGGGTGGGTGGGTGGGGAGTGTGAAAGGTCTAGAATTAATAATGAGTTTTGGTGATAAATGATAATGTATATTAAAACTAATTTTTTATATGAGGGTGTGAGTTTAATGTTAGATTATGTTCTGGTATCAAGTAAAGGTTAAGAATAACATATTCATAAAGGCTATGGATCTATTATAAGATGTTGATTGATAATATGTTAAAAATTATCATATTATTTAGTGAAGATGTTTGACAAAGAATAATGGTAATCAATGTGTTGATAAAAGTATCGATGGACATAATTAACACTCATGCTTAAAGATGAAGGCACATCATATATTCAAAGGTCAAACACAACATATTATTAATTCATGAAAAAGGATGATATTGATAATAGTGTTGATTATTGATACAATCAACACGTATACACAAAGAAGATCAAGACACGACATGAATGAGAATTGGACATCCCTATAGTTGATGATGTCAAAATGGTTATGTGAATACTTGATATTAAATAGAAATACCAATATAAGTATTAGTTGGAATTCATGAGTTGATATATATTAATAAGTGATGCTGGTCAAAGCAAGGATATTATTATGTCAATAAAACATGGATTTCTAGTGACCACTTACAAGAAGATAAAAGTCATGAATTTGAAAATATCATCTTAGAGATCAAATTGATAAAGTGGATACATTATTGATGTTGAATACAAAGTAGTGTTGTATGGAAATACAGTGAAGGTTAGGCAAGACTCGGCTGCGATAGACCATGTGCGAGGGTGAAGGGCAAGCAAGAGGCTTGGCGTCAAAAGACCAAAGACAATGGTGAAGAGTGAGTTAAGGCTTAGCACGATGAACCGTGCAAGACCATATGAAACTATGGATTATCCACTCACTCATTTAATGGAACAAAAAGATGATGCTAATATGTCACAACGAGTGCATTTGACAAAAGAGCCAAAGGTGAATATACAATATCAAAAGAAGATCAAGTGGCTTGAACATAGGAAGTTGAAAAACTTCATAAGTGGATGAACATCAAGCCTATATCATATGGACATTGCTCAAGCCAAAGGTATAATATTAGATATATATATTTATTAATAGTTAATCAAATAAATATTCAAAATGATCAATTGCTTATGGAGTTGGCAACCCTAAAAAAAAGAATGAAGATGGTATGAAGGTATTCTTATTGACATAGATTTTCTAATTGCTATTGAGTATAGGAATATCATACTATAAAGAGGGATACAACTTTGATAGTTTTGCTTATATCTCGGTGCTCAAATTAATCCAATAACCTTTGGGGAAGTGTTTAGAAAATCTATGTGTGATTTTGGAGCTTGGTAATAGTAGGGTTGGATAGCCCTTTAAATTATCTTTCTGTAGAGTCCAAGATCACCTAAATCGGCCTCCAGAGTCAAAAGTTATGAACATTTCTCTATTGGTTGTCTGTCTGTTTTATTTCAATCGGCAGTGCTGATCTGGGCATCGGCAGTGCCGATCCGAAACTCAATAGAACATATTTTTCTTGCCCTCTATGACTCCCTTATCGGCAGTGCCGATCTGGGGACCGACAGTGCCGATGCGGGATGTCTAGAGCCCCAAACGGCTAGTTTTTAAGCCTATCTATCGGCAGTACCAATCCGGGCATCGGCAGTGCCGATGCGGGGCGTCCAGAAGTCCAACGGCTAGTTTTTGAGCTCCTCTTATTTATACCTCCTTCGGTCCTAACGTTGGGGGTGCTGAAAATACATCAAAGAATCATTCATTTGAGCCAAGAAAACACCCCTCTACTCTCCTTTGCTATACCAGGTGGGTGAGTTTGGGTGAGAGATTGAGAGAGAAAGAGCAAAACTCCATTGTTGAGCACTTGTGCAAGCAAGCAATCATTGTGACATTTGTTACTCTTGGGGATCTATCCCCTAGACGATAAGGTGTTGCCCGATGAGCTCCCAAACTTGTGGTGCCGCGGAAAGGTTGTGAAGGTTTCGATTGACCTCCAAAAGGAAAGGAATTAAGAGAAGAAAATTCGAGGAAAAAGGTTGAAAGAGACCCGGCTCAAGTGTGATTGAGCCCCTCAACGGAGACGTAGGACTCATTTGAGGAGTCCGAACTTCGGTAAATAAATATTGTGTCTCCGTGTGCTCCTTTATTTACTTGTTACTTTTTTATGCTCTAGGGTTTGCTCTTGTATTTGCTTAAATTACTAGATCTACTTGTGTAGCTTGTATCTAGTAGTTGTTATATTATTGTAGTGCTTCATATTAATTATTATAGTCTTTGTATCAATCTAGTACCTGCGAAACCAACTTAGATTTACATTTGGCCGACTTTCTGTACCACTATTGACACTGCTGATTGAGCATCGACGGCAACCATTGGCACTGCCGATCGGTCCCATCGGCACTGCCGTTCATACTGATTCTTTTTATTAAGTCTAATCTCACAGAAATTTATAGAATCGCCTATTCATCCCTCCTTTAGGCGACATCAAGATCCTTTCAGAGTGCGTGGTGGCTACTGCTACAGGGGCATGTGGAAGGTAGGGTGCGCGGTGGGCGGGGAGAGAGGCGCTAGGAAGGTTTTGGTGGATCTTCGTTGGGACAGCATGCTAGACGGACGGACAGGATGGTCGCACCGCTTCTTTTGGTCTCCTCTCTCCCTGCTACAGTTCCCGCAGGCGAATCTTGGGTGACCTCCATTTCTGGCGTCGATCCGGTTGGTCTGCCTAGCTTCCGTGTGTACTCACGGGCTTCGGAGGTTGGGACCACCGGATTGATGTCTGGTGTTCATATCCTTTCCTTTTTTTAGCCTAGTGTAGATTAGGATAGGGTTCATCGCTTTGCGTGGTAGCCGGTTTCGGTGGCTTTCGTGGTTGTCGGCTGGATCTCTCTTCCCTCTTGCAGAGCTGAATCACGCTGGGCTTGAGAGCGTCTATGCTCCAGCGGTGGCTTACCCGGCGCAGGTGAGTTTTTGCTGGACTTGGTGCTGCTTGTTTAGCTCTTTGCCGATTGGGTGGAAGTTTTTGTCCACCGGCGTTGCTGCTGGTGGTTGATGGTACATTGTCTGAGGCTCACTGGAGAGGCAGTGGCGATGATGAGTCCTTTGGAATAAAGTTTTCCCAAACTGCCGTCGTGTCGATGGCGTTTCGCTCTCCACCGCTGTCGGTGAGCTCGTGGAGGAGGGGTCCTTCAGGAGCCTGATCAGGGGAGCTTGTCTTCCGGATCTCTTTTGTTTACCCTCTCACGCGTGGTGCCACAATGGTAGGGTAACGTCCCATGGCACATCAGAGTTTTCTGGTGATTTCTCAAAGGACACGGTTGTTTTAGTGGTGTGTAGGTTGTTTCAGTGGTGTGTAGGTGTAGATCTGATCATGTTTGTAAGATGCGTGCATGGTGTTTGCATTTCTACGTACTGAACAGATTCTACCGTTATACAAGTTTGAGAGGGTTCAAAAAAGATGGTTGCACCCCTGTAGGACCAACGGTTTTAAACCTACGCGGGTACTAGCGATGCCTGGTTTTTTTTTCCTTTATAAGTTTCAGAAGGCCTATAGATTTTCACTAGAATTGATGCGCGGCAATGCGCTCACTATAGTTTTTTTAAATAATATTGTCGCTTATATAGTGAAGAATTTTATGAATTAAACAATTATAGTCATATTGTATAATTATTAAAATATATATTATAATAGTATAGTACAAATAATATTAGTTATATAGAACGTCATTGTTTATACATTGAATTTTGTTTAACTAAAATTACATCTAACATAGACAAACAAAATTTCCAAGCTAACTATTCAAGATTTATTGACAACCCTACTCTTGAATATATGAAAAAAAAACAATATGTGTTCAATCACTATTTTATAAAATTAGTCACATGGTTATATAGTTATTTCCAAAAATATATATATGTTGAATTATGCATATTTTTTTATATAAGTAGGCAAGGGGATGTGAATACTAATGCAATAATTAAGTGTAACACTTGTAACATCAGATGCAATTATCAACGTTGTATGTTTATATGGTTTGTTTGGCCAAAGTAGCTATGCATTTGTGCTTACTATTCTCTAAAATCCATGAAAAATATGAGTGAAGGATTGATAATTTAATTGTTAATGATTTCATGTCTAGATTTCTTAGAGCTTTCATCATCTCTGTTTTACTTTACTCACAAAAATATTTTTTTCATTTTTTATTTAACTTTAAAACAAAAGTTTTATGCTATTTTAAACATTGGTCTTATTTGTTCATATAAACAATTGCAGCTAGAAATGTAAAGAAAGTTTTATTGTTTAAGTGTTGCATGGCTACATCTCTTACATAACATGTTAATTTTTTAGACAAATATTACTTTATTTATAAACATTACTCCTATTAGTCCATATGTACTTGCATCATAGCTACATCTTCATATCAAATATATACAATAATTTGTATTTATTAAAAAAGAGGGGGCACATGATCATATATTCAAAATACATAATTGAATTTTATAGTGCATGGTCTATAAAAAAATTATGATCATGAAGGTTTTATTTTCAAAGATTACTGTAATTTCTTGTAATGGTAGCTATTATATAGATTTTTTTTCAAAAAAGAAATGTTACTTTATGTTTATTTAGAAATATTACTCCTATTAGCCCATATGTACTTGCATCATAGCTACATCTTCATGTAAATTATATACAATAATTTTTATTCATTAAAAAAGAGGGGCACGTGATCATATATTCAAAATATATAATTAAATTAATAGTGCATGGTCTATAAAAAATTATGATCATGAAGGTTTTATTTTAGAAGATTACTCTCATTTCCTGTAATGGTAGCTATTACATAGATTTTTTTAAAAAGAAATGTTACTTTATTTTAAAATATTACTTCAAATTGTTCATATCTACAATTCTAGCTAGTAATCTAAATCAAAATTTATTAATTACAACAACACATCAAATACTTTTTAAAAAATTGGAAGCACAATATGTTAAAATAATGATGCAAGAAGTGGAAAAACAAAATACAATTTGTGAGGGATGTAAATGCAAGATGTTAGACAAATGGTGGAAGGGCTGATAATGAAATTGTGGTTCGTGAAGGGTCCAGATAAAAATAGGAAAGGTGGGAGGACCGAAAATTAATAGGAAGTTTCAGAAGGATCTAGATAGAAATCAGTCATACCGAGGTGGGAGGACCGGAAAGTAATAAAATGTTTTAGAATGATCTAAATATAAGACGTCAAAGCTCTATCCAACGCTCTGTATTTCTTGGAGTGGAGATCCGACGCTTAATATTTCTTAGATGACATGGCCTGGCTTATTTGCAAGAAAACACACGCGTTTTAGAATTATGTAAATGACGTGGCCTGGCTTATGATGTAGTTGACTTACTTTAACTATAGTGTCAAGTTTTGTAGCATGTGAACCCCATTTTACCGTGGCATAATTTGTGGTTATCATGTTTCTTCTTAGTCAACTTTACAATCGATGCTGACACATTTATTTCTATCTTATCCTCATATTTTTTACGCCAAACATAACATGTTATCTGAATAAAAATATTATAATTATCTAAATAAAAGCCAATTCTCTATTATTATTGTCGTAGCCTGCCAAATAGATCAACACGTATATTTACATAATTTATATGACCTTTTTATATAATAATCAGCTCGATAATACAACAAAGGCCGCGCAATCTTTGCTACGCGTATGGTATTAGTATCAGGCGTTGTTTGGAAGTGGTTTCCAATCGGCCATGAAATTACATGATGATAATCAATGTTCAACTTGGAGAAGTCCAAGAAAGCTTTTTTTTTACATTAAATACATCAGTTCAAGAATAATAATTGTAGCATGGGAAGAAATTTGATGGCACAATCAGTTGAAAGTGAGGTTTGGACGGGTTTGCATAATTGGGGAGAAAAGGAGTTGTACATATTTAAATAAATGGAAATTATATGTTTCATTGTATTTGCAATTATATTCGCAAACTTCTATGTCACCTCACAGTCAGGATCGACTTTGCAAAGGTAAACCATCTTGACATAAGTAGCTCGTCATTGGTATCTTTGAGTTTTTTTTTTTGTGTTAGTTCTATTGTTTCTTAAGTCTAAAAAGACCAGGAAATTCAACTGCAAGTTAAATATTGGAAGGTAGCCATGGAGGTCAAACTCTGATGACAATCACAAGGTAGAGTATAGGTGAGAAGAATGTATCAAAGCAAATATTTGACATGTAGCATGGGTACAGTAAGAGCCACATTCTAAGTTATGGTGATTATGAGCTGTTCAGACGATCTGGCATTCACAGATATGAGCCGCATGAAAATATCAAAAATGTTGTCCCTTGTAACAATGAAACGTCAAAGAAACAATGTTCTCCTCCAACTTAGTGCATGGCAGAGGCAAAAATCAGTCGGCCGCCTCCTATAGAAGATGGCAAAAAAATGAAAAAACAAACTGAGTGTAAAGGGTACTCATTTAGTTTACTGGACATGCATACCCTACACATCATATAACTTATTAACTGCTAGATGATCATAAAACATCAACCATGCAGTAAGCAAATTGCCATCCCTTATTGTATATATGATCTGACAATAAAATTACAGTACTAAATCACTACATTTATATATTCTTTTAATATCATAACTTGAGAATGCAGGAATAGCTCTTTCCTGTGACTAAACAAACTAATAAGAATGATTCTACTTTTTATTTTTTCCTAGAAATTATGAGGTCCCTTTTTATGATTCAAAAGGACATCTAAGCATTGATAAATTTATATTTGTCATCAATCAGTACGAGTCCCATATTATGACATGGACATATGCCATTTAAATAGGCTAAAATGTAATATATTACTGAGGTATGATTGTGCAATAGTACATAAAAACAATTTTACTTAGACTTTGCATATGAGGGTCGAAAGAAAATTTAGTATGTTAACCTGATCAAATGAATCAGTTGTTGTAATGCACCTTCAAATAACATCAATGTTTATGCCATTATTAACCACAAACATCTTGTACTAACTATAGTGGTGAAGCTTATACAAGTGAGCCTAAGTACCTGTTGTGTACTGGCGTACCAAGTCCATGCTAAGCTTTACACTTCCATAAAATAGGATCAAAGTAAGATAGTTTGTGCAAATGATTCTTTCACAATTATCCTGAAATAAAATAGTTCTATTGCTCCTTTCCTCAGAAAGCAATAATAAGGTTTACATATGTAAAATATTTCATTTGTCAGCAGTAAAATCTCAATAGTATGATATATCAACCGAATTTCTTAGAAGGAGATAATACACAATCATGTGAAAACAAATGAGATTGAGCTACAGTATGTAGGCGCATAATGATTGATATTGAGGCATTTATTTGCTGATTTTATTGAATAGAATTTTCTTTCTTAAGATGACACAATGCAGTGTGTGCTTGGCATATTGTCGAACAGGTTGTGGGTGGTATTGGACAAGATTTCTAGATCAATTTGTATATCCAGTTTTGCCGTCCTCTCACTTGTGCCTTTTGTGGATTGTTTCGTTGATGGCAGCAAAGGAACACCCGTGCATCAGTAGCTTCACCGTATGGGCTTCATTGTGGAGGAGCAAACACAGGAGGATGGTGGTGCACGCACCATTGTGGGAATCGGCCGCGTGTCGACGCTTGCGGATGAAGAGAGATGGGAAGGGAGGGAAGTACGCCGTGAGCGCGCACCTGGGTTGCAACTTGCGGCCGGCGGTGGCAACATGGCTACAAGAACATGAGCGCTCACATTCCCGGTCGTGCTTTTTTTTTCCGTATTGGAATCGACGAGGAAGGAGACTGCGCCGGATGGGAGGACTTCATTGTAAGATTGGAATTTTCTAGAATGACCTGGATGCAAATTTACAATGCCAAGGTGGAAGGACCAGATAGCAAAAGATATTAATTGATGTTTTCTAGAAGGGTGTGGATGTAAACACAATAGGAGCGATCTGGCGTTGCATATTTCCCCGTGGACGGCTGGAAATCTTCAGATGACGTGACATGACTCTTTTACAAGAAAACGCACGCGTTTTCGATATATAGAGATTCGTATATGAATGAAATTTTGCACAAAAAACAGTGAAAAGTGTAAGCCAATTACATAGCAAAACCATGACCTATATTATTTCTAGTAATATATAACACAAAGCCCTTAATTCGATTTAGAAGAGTTTTAATACCATTTGTACAATTGATAATTCAGAATGTCTATATTTGGATTTTTGATACAAGAGATCACACAAAAACGCAATCCTCAAACATCTAAATCCTTATTTAGAGTACTTTATTACAGACTCTTTTTTTTTGTTTGAATTTGTAATTACTAATATGGCATATTACTATAATACTAGTTTTTTACATGTGCGACACGCATATTGCCATTGTTCTGTAATGCTATCCTATACTAAATGGAAATATGTGTTTCTTAGTGAAGAGAATTATAGATACACAATTACGTAAAAACAAAAACAATAATAAATGATATTTAGTTTCCATGTATATAGTATGAAGATGTTAATATATGTAAATCATTGACCATACATGCCCATTTATAAATACCTTTGTTTCTAATCTATCTATTTTCATGTGATCCTCGTGTCAAACCTTTATACCAGGTGAATACTCTGCTTTCTGAATGCATATATATTGACTACAAAAAAATAAAACTATTATCCAGATAAACGTATGCATGCAAGAAAGATCCATAAATCCATCTATGAACCAAGCATACGCTGAACACCTCCATTCCTAACTTAGAGTATTCCAGTGAGACCTCCTTTACATGTTAAAACTATGATAACGGGGCATAAGAGAAATTACATATTATAAAATACCATGGTCAAGTAGCACGCTAGTTTTAAGAAAACAAAGAGATAATGTCATGGGAGGCATTCCGTAAGATTAACAATATGAGAATACCATATATGATTCTGTTTTGGCTAACCAGCTCGGCTGGGAATAATAGCAGCCAAGTTAAATAAAAAAGTAGATTATCAAGGAAAGATAAAAAGTAGGAAAATGAAACAGATACACAGCTCGGAATTTGATCGACCACCTCTGACATTTCTTCTTGAAGCTTTCAGTGAGACTGTTCATCACCAACTGTATGTATCTCAACGAAATCAAATCCTTGCAGATAAAGAATAAAATGAAAAAGGCATAGATATACATACAAATGAAACATCATTCCTTGCTGTAACTTTTTCTGTTTATAAACCTTCACTGAAATCGAAATTTCTGCTTACATGATTTTCAAGGTCTGTACCATTCTTTTTTAAAACAAATGAAGAGTAATCTTGAAAATGATAATATGAGTCACGTTTCTTCCCTATCACTTAACATATCACATCAATAGTTCATTAAAAGTAACAGTATCTGGACTAAGAAAAAAAAAGAAAATGAAATGTCACAACATTTTGCTAAAGAGACAAATGAACAAAAAAAAATAAGGCACAAGAGCGAGGAAAAAAATAATTGAAATGCAATACTCAGCCATCTAGCATTAAGATTGACATATGGAGATCAAATAGCTTGGTTTCTATGTCAAAGCCACTAAAATTACCAGGTTAGCATGCTACAGCCAAGCAAATTACCAGGTTAGCAGTCTGCAACTTGAGAAAGAGTGTGAAGGAAGCCTTTCGGTGAATGGAAAAGAAGGCCTAAAAGGTTAGTCTTAAATAGGTGCTTGAACCTGGTACATATTTTTTACATTTGTTTTCTTACCTCAACCTGCTTATGTTACTATATAATAAGATAAGGCAAACTAAACATGCTTATACTAATATGATAACTGAACACATTACTTATTGTGACAAGGCCACTAAGAATCTGTCAAGACAAGTTCAATCATCTAATTGCCAAAAATATGGCTTGGGGTCATCTTTTAAAATTAATGATAGCTTCTCAATCCATCCTAACAGTAATCATCTCAATCGTAATGGATAAATTATTTTTACTTGATGTCTCCATTTACTTGGCCGAATCATCAGTAGCTGTGCTGCTAAAAAACATGTGGATATACCACAATAGATATATATGAACAATAGCCAATAACTCTATTCCCTATAAGGAGATAGCAGACGACAATGGGAGCATGGCGATGACAGGCGGCATGGGGATCGCGACCACGATGACGTTTACGGTTGTCTGCCCTCCGCTTGGCTCCTCCTCGCGCTCGCGTTTATGTGCAGAGATCTGGATCGAGGAGGGAAGGTAGGAAGGAGAAAGGCGAGCTTGATTCACAGCGAGAAAGGAAATCACGCGGAGCGGAGGGGGAAAAACTGGGTGGGATGCTCGTGCGGGTAGGAATCGGCGGAGTGAAAAAAGTCGGCATTTAGGTGGCAGACGACACGAAATTTGTACTGCAAAAGATGTAATATCATTTGTTATTGTGGCTCTAGGATTAATCTAAACCCTAAAATTAAACGGAATAGGAAATCAAGAATCAGGATGGTATAGATGCATATATTTTATGGTGGGTTTAGATGGGTAGATGTTTAGTCCTTATAATATAGAAAGAAAAAAGCTTAAAAACACATGGGTTAGTAGTTACGAGAAAGAATATAACATGAAACGTGTATAAACAAATATCAAGATGAGAGGAGAAAACATATATACGAGCCCCATCAGCCATAAGACTGGTCGCACCGGCTTCCACTATTCTGTCCTCAAGGATGGGGATAGTGGAAAATCACCCACACCGGCGTCCTGTAAAGCCCATACTATCTTAGCGGAGGCGTCCGTATCCGCTAGATTAAGCGGGATAGCGGAGACGCGCTACCGCTCGTGGTGGGGCCTGCTCGCAACCACCCGCGCACCAACGGAGCAGAACGAGGAGAGCTCGAGGTCGACGGCGAGGAGAGCAGAACGAGGAGAGCTCGAGGTCCGTAGCCCACCATGCCCCTTCTGCCAGATCTGCGAGGTCGGCGGCGAGGAGAGCTCGAGGACGAGCTGGAGTGGGACAAGAGGGCGAGGCGCTCGGTGCTCACCGCGGGGTCAACTGTGGCAGCAGGGTCCGCGTCCGCCCTTCGCACAGCGAGATGGAGGGGGTTGGTGGTGGCGGCAGACGCGAGGGTGGCGAGACGGGATCTGGCGCAGGGTAGGCGGGCCTGGCGGCGGCGGCAGGCGCGAGGGCGGTGGCGTGGATCTCCGCGCGGAGGGGGTCGGAGGCGAGGGGACGGCGTGGATCTCGCGGACGGGGAGCTCGGTGTTGATGGATTGGGGAGGGAGGGAGGGCGGTGGAGAGCTCCGGTGACAGCGACGTGCGGGGGGAGGAGGAGGGGCGAGGCGGCGGCTGCGCACGGGGAGGCAGGCCCGGCGGCGATGGTGCAGGGAGTGCGGTGGAGGAGGCGGAGGGCGGCGGTGCGCGCGGGGAGGATGCGGAGGGCGCAAGGAGAGAAGGTGCGAGGAGAGAAGGATCTGGAGAGAAGAGAAAGAAAGGGAAAGGGAGAAAAAGGGAGAGGAAAAAAGAAAAGAAAAAGAGAAAAAGGGAGAAAAAAGAAAAAAGAAAAAAAGAAAAGAGAAAGAGAAAAATATTATTATTTGATTAAAAATTGGATTGTTAAACTATTATAAAAGGGAAAGGAGTAAAAAAGAAAAAGGAGGATAGATGAAAGGAGATGGTAGTTGAAGAGGGTTAAATAAAATATTGAGTTAGTTGATATAGAGGATGATATAGAGTATGAACAGGTGCAACAAAACTGGATATAGAGGAGAGAATCTTGCTGACTAGTACATAATATTCATTTTAGAGGATGAATTTAGAGTATGACGAGTGGGGACAGTCTAAGAGCAACTTATCAGTTGCATCTTCTGAAACAATTATAAAATATTTTGTCACATGTATTTTGTTCAAGTTTATTAGTAGGAATAGTCTAACCAGACTCGTGTATAGCACAAGTAACCTCTTTAGGAATGAATCTATAATAACTCAATATTTTAGCAAGCTAATACTCTATTTAAATAATACTAAAAAAATTATTTAATCTGTGACAGCCTGAATTCATCGTAGAATGCTAAAAAAACATTAAAAAATGTCTATGACGACATTGGATAAGGTCATGGATTGAGGATCATAAATAAAATCGAGTGGTGGTTTCAACAAAACCGTCATAAATCATGACGTTTCTAAACGGTTCCAAACACCCCAAAGCCCACTTAGCACCTACTTAGCCAAATCCAAACCCAATATCTATCATGAAAATAACTGTCACGGATGGTGTGCTACGTGTTTAACAAGCCAACATGGCGGGTGATATGGCAGGCGATGTGGCTAGATGACGTGGCTTATACTGGTGACATGGTAGGTGATGTGGCGTATAATGTGGCGGCTAACGTGGCAAGTGACGTGGTTAGTAAATGATGGCGTGGCGGTGACATATATCAGGTGATGTGGAACTTTTTTCTTTTTTTAAAGACGTGGCCCATTTGTTAATGGGCCAAATTTCAGACCAAAATTTTGCACAAATTTGACAGCCAACTTGTAAGATTGAATAATTGGACCCAACATACACAGATTTTAACAGAGTTCAGCACACGAGATAAAATAAAACAGATCCCAGCCCACCAAGCATTTACTCAGGTTCATAATTACCATATTTCATCATATTTTACCAAAATTTAACATTGACCATAGCAGTACCAAGACTACCAGAATATAACAATCACCATTACAGTGACAGATTTTAGCCCAATAGTAAGACTATCATAATTTAGCAACCACCATAACAGTGTTGTTCTTGTTCTTTTATTTTCAAACACCAGATGCTCTGGCAAGATAATCAGTGAGCCCAGAAATCTCTAATTGCTCGAGCCTTGCACTGTTTTGCATACATCGCCTTGGACATACCTCTTTATACAGAACAAAGGTGCTTCTAGGATGAGAGAAAACATAAACAGATTAGTGACCTACTATCATATAATAAGTACACATCATTTAATACTAATATGTAGATTTCATTCATCAAGGAGAATGAAGAGATAAGTATCCACAGTAGGGCAACAAGCATAAATATGATAAGAGTAGCTGACTAGGAAGTGCAGGAACCCAACCCAACCCAAACCAAACCACTACTACGACACCAGATCCACCTACAGACTAAGCACTACCTTGTGGGCATGTGCACGTACCTTGTGGAATCTTGCGTCCACCCTTGGTCGGCATCAGGCGAAGTGGTTCTTAACGGCGTAGGCCTTGAAGAAGATGTGACGGTCCATGAAGAAGATGTGACAGCGTGGCGGCACAGAGGATCTTGAAGCGATTGGAGTAGAGGTCCTTCGATCCAGTAGCTAGGGTTTGGTTGATGGCGGTGGTAGCCAAAACTTTCAGGGACGAGGATGACATCGGCGGACGAGGAGTTGTGGATGACATGGTGGCGCAGCGTGAAAGTTGTCTTGGAGGGGGGGGGGGGGGGGTGAATAGGCAAATCTAAAAATCCTGCAAAATTGGACTTAAACAAATGTATCAGTCGGAGCGGCAGTGACGGTGATGGGGATTAGTAGTGTCGATGGGTGATCGACAGTGCCGATGGATGAGCAGATAGTTGAGTGAAAACTAGGTTTAAGTGGTTTTGCAGTTACTAAGTGATATTTGACTACAACAATAGTTGAGAGGAGGCTCTACAACAATAAGAAAACAACTAAGCAAAGGATACACAAATAGATCTAGTAATTTATGCATATACAAGAACAAACCCTAGAGTATGAATAATAAAACTGTCGAAGCTTGAGATCGGCAGTAGATATATAGGGCTACGTCGAGACTAAGAACTACGATGGTAATACAAGACGTCGAGTTATACAGGTTCGGGCCCTCTCGATGAGAGTGAAAACGCTACATCCTGTGTTCTGTGTATTGTATTGATGTTGTGAAACTTGTGTCGTCTCTTGTCCCTCGATGGTGGGTACCCTGCCGCCTTATATATCCGGTTGGTAGGGGGGTACATGAAAAGTCCTAGTCGTAACCCACAATGATTTATATAGAAAGTCTATCTCTACATGCCTTGTGCTCCAAGCTGAGTCGGTCGGCTTCCTTGTTGATGAAGTACCCGGTCGGCTACCGACCTAGTCTTGTATGAGGATACCTGTAAAGCAAGTATCCCACATCAGCCCTCGAGTGCTTTCTGATTTTGAGCTTTATCTCTCAGAGTGATCTTCAATGTTGATCATAAATTAGAAAGACCTCTTTATCGAAGTTCCTGATAGATCTGTTGCACCGGTCAGGTGCACCTGATCAGGTGTAGCCCCCGACTCTTGTATAATTTGGAGACTGATAAATAATGCAAGAGTCTAATCATATTAGCTCTTGTTATTTTGTAGGTATTTTTCTCAAACCATCAAGTCTGAGTCTAACAGACCTCTGATCATTAAACCAGTGGCTCACTTTGCAAGGTTTCAACCTTGCCGACCGATTATCAAAAAGGCCGAGTGATATATACTATGTCCGAGTGACTGGTCGGTCTAAATTTTATGATATCAATCATATTTAATTCATGTGAGCCAATATGACATCAATCATATAATGGTATTAAGCTAAATGACATCAATCATAATATAGCCTTTCCCTAATAATTAGTCACTCTATCTATTCATGAGTCCAATTTTGGCAATTTGGTTATTGACTTCAATCAATACCATAACCTTTGAACTTATTTCCATACGACCATCAAGTCCTTTGCTACATGATCATCAAATCATATAGATATGGTTAAATATTTTTCAAATGCTTCTCATCAAAGAAGCCCCGGGTTTTGCATCTCAAGGTTTTAGACCCTAAACAGGTTTAAGACCCTTAATTAATTTTTTGATTAATCAAAAAGCAGTATCACTGTACGGCCCATCCCGGCCCATGGGACCCTTAGGTCAAAAAAGCGGGAGTATAAAAGGGCAGCGTCAAGTTGACCCTTAGTCCATGCCGCATTTGCGCACGAACTCTTCGTCTTTCTTGCGCCTCCTCTGCTCTCAGCGACGCCTCTGCTTCTCTGGTTAGGGTTAGCGCATTAGCTTCCGGCCGCCACAGATCTCGCCGCACTTAGCCCCCAAGCTTTTGCTAGGGTTCAGTACTTGATCCACCGTGCCCAAAACAACTATTACCATGGGTCACAAGAAGGTTTCCACCTCGATTCCTGCAACTTCCACCGCCGCTGCCGCATCCTCCTCGTCGGAGATCGACATCCCGGAGTAGCTTCGGGAGTTCTCAAAGAGCAACCTCTCCCAGGTTGATATGAACCAGATGGTGGTCAACGGCATCCTTCCAGAGCAAGTGCAGATCGACTGGAAGGTACCCCGCGAATCTTGCCCATCCCCATTCATAAACAAATTGTTGTATTCATCCCGTTCTTTGAGCATGGCTTTGGAGTCCCCTGCTACAGCTTCTTGCACGGGATCCTATTCTTCTATGGGATTGAGCTTGTCAACCTCAATCCCAACTCCATTCTTCATATCACCATCTTCGTACATATGTGCGAAGCATTTCTGGGCATTCTCCCCCACTTCAATCTGTTTCGCCATCTGTTCGTCCTCCGACCGCTGTCGACCAAGGACAATCAAGTGGCCATAGTGTGACTTCCCTTCTCGGAGGATCGAGGTCCCGAAGGTGCTGATAGCGCAGACACTTGATAATACAACATTTGTCCAAATTTAAGTTGAATATTACATCAGTAGGGTTATCAGAGTGCAGCGGAATATTACAAGTTCATGAATGTTTAGAAAATAGCGGAAGCAAATAACGTTCAGAAAACTACGAGCTCAACGATACAGCATAGTGATGATCCATGCTCGAAGAACATCACTCTAGCAGCACACAACATCACTGTGGCGGTGAGTCAGACTCCCAGTGGGCAGTCCAACCCTCAGGGACTTGCATGTCCCAAGGCATCACATCTACAGGTAATTCTATTTTTTCATTATCTGAAAACACAATGGCACAAAGCCTGAGTACTAATTACTCAACAAGACTTACCCGTCAGACACCTAGACATGGAAGGGCTCTAATAGGTGGCTTGTTTTAAAGGACTCGCACTAAGCAACCTATTAGTTCTATCAAGTTTTAATTGTCAATTTAAATGGGTTGAGCCAAAATGTAACTTTAGTTGCAACAAAAGGATAATAAAACAATATATAAAGTTAATACGACAAAAGAGCAATAATAATAATGATCGTCATCATCAATAAGCAACATGATCCATTCCATAATATTAGTGCAACTACGCGATTGGCGCGGTGACCAAGTGGTACTCATTACTGCAAGGGACAGTGATTGCAATCGATTTACACCAGCTGGAAAAACCCGAGATGCACAACACATACGCACCAATTAAGGTCGTATATGGCAACCTTTCGCAAGAAAAGCACCTACACCTCAGCCTGGGTGCTGTGACGTCGAGTGGGCATGTCGTTCTGCCAACAGTACTTCGTGGTCTGAACCGCCCACTCCAGCAGCAGGAGGATCAATAACTAACACACCTTAATCGTTCTCAATGCAAGTAACCTTTAATGCTACATCGGTTTACTAGTGCCCATAAGCTAGCATGCATTCAGTACTGTTCAATACTTGATCAAGGGGCCGACCACGGACGAGTCCTAGGTTCGACAAGGCAGGGCTACCATAGTCAACACCCATGTGTTGCTGCAAACCTACACATGTATTATCCCTGCCCGGTCATAACATAAAAATAAACTTCTTTTAATAATTCCCGTTCCAGTGGTCAAGTTCATTCCTTAATAATAGTACTTTCTAACGAGACTTAGTAATTACTAAGCATAGCATAACAGTACCGATTCTACCAAGTTCTAAAGACAGTAGCATAGGTCAGTTGGATATCATGCAAGGTGGGTTTCAATCAACTCCTATGACCTAATGCAACACTAGTATTAATATAAACTAGCAAAATTTTATAAAAAAGGTGAATGTAAATTGGGGCTTGTCTGGATCGATGTTAGTGTTAGCAACTACAACTTCTTGCTCTTGAGGGTCGACGTCCTTCTAAAAGTCGCCCTCTTGCTCCTGATGGTCGTTACCTATATGATGGAATTAAGTTAACGGCATTATCGAAATCCTGTTTTTAATGCAATATTATGATGCATGCAAGCACATTGTGTTTTAATGTCAATAAAAAATATTATTATGTTCTCGAAGCCATATGCTTTAGAGAAGTGGGTTGTTATTTAAATTGTTAAGTACATATATTCTTTATGTAATTAAACAAGGTAAATGAGTGATATGATCAATTAAATTAGTTAGTAAAATAATTTTATGTTTCTGGACATGTGTGATTTACTGTGAACAGAGACTTATATGAGTAATTTTTGTGCCAAGTGGCTAGAGCAAATTTATTACAGAATAATTACTAGAATTAATTTAAGCAAACATACTAAATAAATTCTAGAGCCTAAAATAATTCATATATTACCAAACAAAAATTTGTGGTGGTAGATAATCATGTGTTTACAAAGCATGCCAAAAATCAGGGTTTCATTATATTCCTAGAATTTCTGGTAAATTATTTGGTGTTTTGGCAATTAAATGAATTAATAAAAATACATGTACAAAGACAGATATTTATCATTTTACTAAAATAGAGCACTGAAATATGAATCCAACAAAATTTGTTTGGGCCAGATTGGATTTGGATTCGATTTACTATGGTTTTTCAAAGTTAATAGCAATTTCTGGCCATTGTAATGGTATTTCTGGTTTTTAGGAGTGGCCACGTAGGAGCCACGTGGGCGACACGTCGGAGCCAACTCAGCTGCCAGTAGGTGCCAGTCAGCGCCACCGCGGGGCTCGTCGGAGCGACTACGAGCTCGCCGCCGGGCTGTTGGTCTAACGGAACTCGAGTCCGAGTTCACCAAGGTGTAGAGCAGGCCAAGGCACACACGTGGGATAGGTTCGCAAGGGAAGTGGCTCACCGGAGGAGGGTCAGCGGCGGAAGACAAACTTCGGCGAGGTCACGGAAATGGTACATGACACCAAATCGGTCGCCGTCTTCTCCTTGAGCTTCACCGGGGCACGGGGAAGAGCGGCATTGGAGTGGTTGGTGTCGGGGAGGACCAGAGGTAAGAGCTCGTCGTGGAGCGGCTTTGGTTCCCGGCAGAGCAGAGGCGGCGGCCGGGGAAAAGCAGCGGTGCCGACGATCTTGTGAAGAAAGCAAGGAAAAGAAAGGTCAGGGAAACGCGGCAGGTAGTTGCGCGCGTGAGAGGAAAAAGAAAAGGCGACGAGGCTCACCAGAGGTAGCCAATTTCGGCCGGAGCAGAGGAGGTCACCGAATTTGCTCGTTCCGGTTATCTTCGAATTGGTTTGGGCTCACACAGGCATTGGTTGATCGATGAGCATGGGAAGCAGTAGGAGGATCGCGCGCGTGGATTTGATGCGTTGGGCGAGGCTCGATGGCCGAGAAGCAGGGAGCTCAAGCTCGAGCTGGTGCTCAGTGATGGCAAGGAGCAGAGTTCAGAGAGGGGAAAAATGAGAGGGGACAGGGAGCAAGGAATGAGGAGTGTTTGGGGACTGGCGGGTGCGTCTTCAAGTTGCGTAGAGAGGAGAGAAGCAAGTGGGGTGCGAGAACGGGAAGAGGGGGCAGAATTGAAGTCGCCGGTGGGTCACTTGGTGGCGTGCAAAGAGGAGAAGAGCGGAAGAAGGGAGCCGTTGGCGCGCGTGGTCGGCAAGGCAGAGCGGCAGAGAGTAGAGGGGGAGGGGGCAGAGAGGCTGTAGCGCGCGGGGTCCCGAGGCGAGCAGAGCTCTGGCATCGGCAGGGGGAGAAGGATCTGCGCCAGTGAGAGGAGGAAGAAGAAGATTTTGCACTACACCTCCTGGAGTTTTAAGATCCTCGCAAAATGGTCCCTGGTCAAAGGTATTTCCAATTAAAATAGCTAGGGGCCTCCAATTTATTTGGGATTTTGCACATAGATCCTAAGAGATACTCCTGGTGCTCTGGTGGGACCCATTTGGTTAGAATTTTTATAGTTATTTTATAAATAACTCCCCATTGTGAAAGGTTTCTATGCTTTAATTAATTAAATGGGGCATTTCTAAATATGGTAAAATGCTCATTAAATTCATAAAATTATATCTTAGTATTACTAATATGATTATGAATTTAGTTGACATATGTTGTATAATAAAATTTCATTTGGCTCACAATTTGTTTTGCAGGGTTTTTAATTACCTAGAATTAATTCAATAATTGGGCTTTATCATTTCATGCTATATTGTTCATGATTTTCTCTTTCATGTTTGTTAGATAGAAGTGAGACACCTGGGGTGTCACAGCCCTCCCTCCTTAAAGAAATCTCGCCCTGAGATTATGACAAGGCAAACTAGAGGGAACTACGGTGGTCAAAACATACCCGTGTATGACGACCAAAATTTCGGATAATGTGTACTCAGAAATTCTTTAGATTCCCAAGTGGATTCATCTTTTGAGTGATTACTCCATTGAACTTTATAGAATTTGAGTGTTCTCTTACGGGTTGTGCGCTCTTTCTCATCGAGGATCTTTATCGGTTGTTTGGAGTACGTGAAGTCTGGTTGAAGTTGGTCGTATTCTTCCAAGATTTTGTTGATGTGTGATCTGAGACACCGCTTCAACTGAGAGACATGGAAGGTATTATGAACTCCAGATAGATTAGCGGGTAACTCCAGCTTGTAGGCTACCTTTCCACATCGTTCCAAAATTTGGAATGGCCCAATATAACGGGGAGCTAACTTTCCTTTGACTCCAAACCGTTGGATACCCTTCATAGGCGACACTCAGAGATAGACGTAGTCACCTTTATTGAAATACAATGATCTACATCATCGGTTTGCATACTTCTCTTGGCGGCATTTAGCAGCTTTAAGATTTGCCTGAATGGTATGAACTTTTTCTTCTGCATCCTTGACAAGATCAGGACCAAAGGTTACTCTTTCTCCAGATTCAGACCAGTTTAACGGTGTTCTACAGCTGCGACCATAGAGTGCTTCAAATGGTGACATTTTCACACTCTCCTGGTAACTGTTGTTATACGAGAATTTAGCATAGGGTAGATACTCATCCCAGTTACCACCATGTGTTAAAACACATGCCCTAAGCATATCTTCCAAAATCTGGTTGACACGCTCTGTCTGTCCATCGGTAGCGGGATGGTAAGCAGAACTACAAATTAGACTTATACCTAAAGACGCATGCAGTTGTTCCCAGAAACGAGCGACAAACTGCAAACCACGATCTGAAATGATGGTCTTGGGTACTCCATGACGACACAGAATTCTTGCAATGTATAGCTCTATGTATTTCCGTATGCTGTATCTATTGTTGACCGGCAAGAAGTGAGCAGATTTGGTGAGTCGGTCCACAATGACCCAAATAGAGTCATGCTTACGCGAAGTGAGAGGTAGGCCAACAATAAAATCCATGCTGATGTCTTTCCATTTCTTGGCGGGAATACTCAATGGTTGAAGCAATTCGGCTTGTTTCAAATGGTCAGCCTTAACTCTCTGACAAGTATCACATTCTACAACATATCGAGCCACTTCTCGCTTCATTCTTGTCCACCAAAAATTCTTCTTTAGATCTTGGTACATTTTATTACTACCCGGATGGATGGAGTATTTCGAGTGATGTGCTTCATCCAAGATTTTTCGTCGAAGTTCAAGGTCCTTTGGTACTACCAAATGGTTATTGAACCATAGGATACCGTCGGAGTCTTGGGTGAAGCATTTTGCTTTACCCTTCTTAATGTTTTGACAAATATGATTCATACCAACGTCATTTTTCTATGCAGCAATGATTTCTTCACGAATAGTAGAATGTACACTAAGGTTGCTAATCACTATAGCAGGCAAAACATGAAGACTGGGTTCTGAAGCAGTGACGTGGTTGCCGTTGTTCTGATATTCCAGTACTAAGAGATGACAGTGCACCTTCCTACTCAATGCATCGGCGACTACATTGGCCTTGCCCGGATAATAATGAATCTCTAGGTTATAATCCTTGATTAATTCTAGCCACCGGCATTGCCTCATGTTCAGATCGGTGTGAGTGAAGATATATTTCAAGCTCTTATGATCCGTGTAGATGTGCACTAAGTTTCTGAGCAAATAATGCCTCCATATTTTTAGTGCAAGTACAACTGCAGCTAGTTCCAAATTATGAGTTGGATAATGTTCCTCATGCTTTCGTAGCTGTCGAGATGCATAGGCAATGACACGACCCTCCTACATAAGTACACATCCAAGTCCTGTCCCAGATGCATCACAATACACGTCAAACGGTTTGGTGATGTCGGGTTGAGCCAATACTGGGGCAATGGTCAATAATTTCTTCAATGTCTGAAAAGCTTCTTCACAACTGTTGTTCCAATTGAACTTCTTATCCTTTTTCAGCAGTTCTGTGATGGGTTTGGTCAGCCGAGAAAAAATTGGAATGAACCTACGATAATATCCGGCTAGCCCGAGGAAACTTCGTACTTGATGAACCGTCTTCGGTGACTTCCAATCTAGCACTTCTTGAACTTTGCTAGGATCCACTGAGATACCTTCCGTAGAGACTATGTGACCAAGAAATGACACACGGTCCAACCAAAATTCACACTTGCTAAATTTTGCATACAGCTTGTGATCTCGAAGGCGTTGAAGAACAATGCGAAGATGTTCAGCATGCTCCTCCTTGGACTTAGAATAGATGAGAATGTCATCAATGAATACTACCGCAAATTTGTCCAACTTGGGCATGAATACCGAATATATGAGGTACATGAAATGGGCAGGGGCATTTGTCAATCCGAATGACATTACTAGATACTCAAACAATCCATATCTAGTAGAGAAGGCGGTCTTTGGAATGTCTTCGGCTCTGATCTTGATTTGATGATAGCCCGAACAAATCTTCGAAAAGACCTTAGCACCAACCAATTGGTCAAAGAGGATATCAATACGGGGTAATGGGTATTTGTTCTTGATGGTAACTTCGTTAAGAGGCCGATAGTCAACGACAAGGCGCAAGGACTTGTCCTTCTTCTTCACAAAAATAGCAGGTTAGCCCCAAGGTGAAGTGCTTGGGTGAATGAATCACTTTTCCAATAACTCATTCAATTGCTTTTTCAACTTAGCCAGCTCATTCGAGGCCATTTTATACGGGCGATGGGATATCGGAGAGGTTCCTTGCTATAGCTCTATCTTAAATTCCACGTCACGGTCAGGCGGTAGACCAGAGATATCCTCGGGAAACACATCCGGATACTCACGAACGATGGGAATACTTTCGAGTGATTGCCCTTCCAAGTGATAGACAACCAAGGCTTTCGATGAATCAACATTTAGAGAAAGTGTGTCTTTTCCATGCAAGGGAGAGTTGATGTGAACGATGCGAGGCTCAATGTCTAGCATGGCTCTATAGGTTTTCATCCAGATCATACCTATGATCAGATCGATCTCTTGATCCTTGAGCATGATGAAATCGATGGGGTAGATCTTTCAATTAATTTCTAGTGGAGCCTTACACACTACTTCGTTAGCAAAAATTTGTCCAGCAGGAGAGCGGACGGTGTAGCATCTATTTATGATGGTGGTGTGGAGATTATGTTTTTGCACACAAGCTTTGCTAATGAAGTTATGCGTAGCACCAGGATCAAAAAGTGCAAGGACAAGCTGGCGATAGAGCGAGAGCGTACCGGTCAGCACGGGTTCGCCCACTTGGGCACCACAAGACGGTGCATTCACATTCCTGCTCTGGTTCTGATGCTGGTTGCTGTTGGGGTTGTTGTTGTTGTTGCGCCTCGGTGCAGTGCAGTTCTTGGCAAAGTGGCCAGTACGACCACAGTTGTAGCACGGATAAATGCTTCCACGATTAGTAGGCTATGGGGCACGAGCATTCTGATTCCCTTGCTGCTGGTATGGTGCATGGTACTGAGTGTTCTGTTGTTGGTATGGTGCACGGGGTGAAAAGTTCTGTTGCTGTGGTGGCCTCGAGTAGTTCTGACCATATCGTCGCTGATACTGCTACTGCGGAGATGCCCGGAAACGCTGTTCGGTAGGTGAAGTGTAAATCAGGCAGTGCTTCGCCTATGGGGCAGCAGAGGCACTAGCAGGGGCCTTTCTTTTGCGATCTTCTTCTTCAACTTGGCGCATAGTGCCTTTCTGGACAATAGTAGCATTGACCAAGTCATTGTATGTGCCGGTTGTCTGCCAAGTCAGACGCTCCTTAAGGGTGGCATTCATTTCACGCAAAAATGCATATCTCTTCTTATCCTCAGTATTGACATACTCAGTAGCATACTAAGACAGGTGATTAAAAGCTTCAGAATATTGGAGAACATTCCTCCCTCCTTGTTTCAGATCCATAAATTCCTGGAATTTCCTCTGCATGAGGCCAGCTGGGATGAAATGAGCACAAAATGCAGTCTTGAACTCATTCCACTCAACGCGGCGTGCAGCGGGCAGAGAAGCTTCATAATTTGCCCACCAGGCACTAGCAGAGCCCTGGAGTTGTTGGGCGGCGAATAGCATCTTCTGGTGCTCGGTGCATTTCAGCAGACCGAACTTCGACTCCGTCTGGTGTAGCCAGTGATCGGCATCCAGAGGTTCTCTGGCGCGCTCAAAGGTTGGCGGATGAGTACCTAGAAAATCTGAGTAGGTGGTCTGTCGGGGCTGATTGTTGTTGTTGCGGTGGCCTCCCTATCCAGCTAGATGGGAAGTAATATCTACTAGCCGATGAAGAATCTCAGAGTCATTTTGCTGCCGGTTGAGTGCAGCAGCCAATACCTCAGCTAGTGAGGGTTTAGCATTAGCTCCTTGCTGAGAGCTTTCAGGGTCATCCTGATTCCGAGTACGCACCATGCTGCAATTTATACGGTTGCACATTAGTTATTCCTCAAAATAATCCTTAAAAACACATGTGCAAGAATATAAATTTACAAGAGGCATGGATAAATTTCACAAGTAACAACCATCTTCATTAATTCAATTCAGACTTCGTGGTTGTTAAAAGGACACCGTCATACGACTTCTTACACATATGTGCCAATGCTTAGCTACGATATTGCGGACACATAATGCAAGGTTCACACTCCTACATCAAACTAGGAATACTTATATTACACGACCATACACCGGGGTGTAGCGATCCATCTACTCCTGGCCTATGTCTTCCGGCTCTTCTGGTTCCTCCGGTTCCATCGGCTCTTCTGGTTCCTCTGGATCCATCATTTCCACATCATTAATACCGACCGGCGCCATCTCTACATCCTCTTGTTCTCCATACTCCATGATGATCTCGTCCTAATTCCTTCAATAGGAAGGTGGGCAGCCTTGAATGCATCCAAGTCATCTTGAGCCTCAATCATGTCATGCTCAAAATCTGCTGCATCCAGCAAGGCTTGGTCACGTTCTTCTATAATTGCATCCATCTCTTCATTCTTTGCTTGAATTTGTTGGTTCAGTTATGCAATTTCCTCATCCTTAGCTTGTTTTTCGACTTTAGAAAGTCGAAGTGCAGCATGAAACACATACAGACGCCGACACAAGTTTGTGCATAAGGCGAAAGTGGATAAGCCATAATACTCTATTATGGCCAGCATAGGATCATGATGGTGATGGTTTGGTTCAAAGATGAAACCACACGCCTGATCCACTCAAAATCCGTCACATCATTAATGGGCAGCAAGGCGACGGGTGTTCCAGAAACATCATGCTTGTGGTCTTCACAGAATCGAGTAAGTGCCTTGAATGCAGCCACATTCCAGGTGGAAGGCAGATCTGTCCCGATGACGCTAATGGTCCAAGATTCCCATGCAGGAATGACCGAGTAGTTGGCGGGAACTGCCACATGGATGACACATGAGGGGACTCCATGCTCCTGAAATTCCTTGCCAACATAGGTGGGAGGAATGGAATATACGAATCTCTAGAGAACTCTCTAAAACAGGTGAACCATCCCTATGAATTCCAGGCCGTCGGTGATCTCCCAACCCGGTGGCGGTTGATTGGTGTTTTCAGCCATCTACAAGGAAAGTACTTCGATTGAGTCAAAGAGTATGATCATGCTGGAATTCTTATGAAACTCTATTGCAACAATGGTAGCTGAAAGGGTACAACCAATACATAACATAAGTCGACATAGTCTTAAGTACATGAACTCGGAATATGTGGCCCTCGAGTTACAAAAACATCTCACGCAGTGATCCCCCCCCCCCCCCCCCCCCCAAAAATACCACAACCTCGCGTGGTCGACAAAAGCTACCTACCCAACTTGTCCTGCCTACATGACCTAGTCCGGTTATCACGATCCCCTAAGTCCTATCTCTGGTTGGTGCCTCATTGTCTACGTCAGACTCCTCATCCATATCCTCATCCGGATCCTCCTCCTCTGGTGCTACCAGTGGCTCTAGGACCGCCTCCACCTGCTGCTATAGGCCCTGGTTCTCGTGAGCCAGGGTCTCTAGATCCTCTCCCATGAGCTCCATCTCGTGCTGTGCAGCCGTCAACTGATGCTGTAGGTGCTCGTTATGGTTGGCACGCTGCTGCATAAGCACGCCATGTCTGTCAACCTCCTGCGCGAGGGTGTCACGCTGTCCGGTGACCTCAGTAACGCGAGTCTCACTCGCCTCAAGAGCAGTGGTCAGCCACTGAATCTCCCTCTGCTATGCGTCAACCTGTGTCTGCAGATCATTCCTCTGCATTCAGGCCTGCTCAGCGGTAGCCAGTAGAATCTTGTTGTGGCTGCTAGCTTCCTCATCCAAGTTGAGGAGGTACTCGGAGTAGTGGGACACACGGTGGTACCCCACGTGATACACCGGATAGTTGTCGTGGGCGATGCGCCTCACGCGTCTCTGCCAGACCGGGTTGGCCTAGTGCCAGATGGGAATCATCTCAAACGGAGTCCCAGAGAGCGCTGCTGTGTGGCACCCGCAGAAGTGAGTGAGGGCCCTGTGGGCGACTCTCTCCAAGCCCTCACGGAGACTCCCACAAATCGCCGTGCTCTCCATCCCCGCCATGTCAAGGTTGCGTGGGTGCGTGGGCACGCTGATGTGCACCTCAGCAAGAGTCACTTCGTGGCGGTGGATCTCGCGGCCCTTGTAGGAGGGTGGCTCATCGTAGCCCAACAAGTGTAGCAGATCCCACAAAAGTGTAGGAAAGACACAGTGGTGGAGACCAGTGGTGTAGTGCCACCCGTCGTGCGAAAGCTCCTCAAAACTATGGTCACCCATCTGGAACAAAAACTCAATGGTGAGTACAGTGTTCCATGGGCAATAATGCATATCACTAACAACTGAAATGGTGCTGGTAACGATAGCAAAACTATACCACCACAATTTGATTGAGTCAAACCTTCCCTACAGTAAAGATGCATTTCATATAAAGTGCTATGAAATACAGAAACCAAGTTTTTAGTTTATATTTTCCAGCCTCAAGGGGCAATAATACGGCGATGGCTTTTAAAACGGATTCTGTCTTGACTGTACCACAGTCAGAAAGGTGGGTATTTCAAACAGAAAACAAGGTCCTAAAAATTGTGGGTTGGAACCAAGTTATACTACACTTTCATAGCTTTCCAGATTGTATTTATATTCTCAAAAATTCCAAGTAAATCTGGACTTATGAATTTTGCAAGTTCAGGTTGGCAGATTCTGTTTCAGGATGACAGAGACTGAATGTTTTGGCACTACTGTATAGAGGGAAAACAAAAAAATTATGAAACCTATTGGAGATGAAAATAGACTTCAAGGTCTTTCCAAATTGGGTTTAAACACTTGCAAATTCAAAGTACAACTCCAGTTATGCAATTTCCAAGTTCAGGGTTATGCTGAAAACAGTGAGTTGACAGATTGTACTTGTTCTCTATTTCTGAGGTTGTTACTGTTATGATCGATTTTTAATTTAAATTCTAGGTGACAGGGGATGTTGAGATATTTCTAAAAAGTGTTTGTATGCCTTATTTGGTTGAGTAAATTAATAGCTATGAATTTTTGAAGTTTGGCAGCTAAAAACAGGACAGATTCTTGCTAACCTTGTAATTCAGAACTTTATACTTATCATGCTTAGAAAATTTTTATTCAGAGGTTGGTGAGCAAGGGTGTAAGGTCCGAAGGCCTACCGAGAGGGGGGGGGGATGAATTGGTAGCCAACCACGAATCTGAAAACTTTAGTTTCACGCTTCTCAAACCTAACGAATCGTTGCAACCTAAACAATTCTAGTAGGCCAAAACCCTACACATGCTAGTGTTCATGATGCAAAGTAATGCGCGGAAGCTATTCACACTAGCCTATGCAAGCCACAAGTTACCCTATCACTAGAGCACACAATTGCAGAATAGTAAAGAGAGGGTCAAGGAATGCTTATGATTTTTTTTCCTGAGGTCTTGGAAGGATGGTGCCTTCCCCTACTCCTCGTTGGACCACTCCCGTCGGAGTCCCGGTCCTTCTTGCCACCAAGTGGAGTTCTCGCCCACAAGCCCGCAATCACTCCTCGAGTGAAGACATAGTGTGCGTCACCGCTGCAGAAAGCACAAGCTCGCCTCCCTCGAGAACTTGCCGTACTCCCCGAGCCGGCACGAGCACTCACTATTGATGTCCCTTCGAACGGCGGGCTCAAACCGTGTACTAACTTGTGACGGCCTTTACAACCAATCACGATAGGCTCGATCACCGACACCTAACCGGTCTAGGGCTCACCATAGACCAAGAGTAACAACCTAGATCACACCCTCAAGGACACCCTAGCCTTAGATGTGCAAGATCACTCCATATTACTCTCACAAGCACTTCAAGATATCCAATATCCTCTTCTAGTGCTCTCCTCTTTTCCTCTTGGACCTTACCAAATGCTCTCAGGTATTCCACTGGCCAAGAGAGGTCACAAAGACCCCAGCAACGAAGTTATATAGGCTCCCAACCTCAAACTAGCCGTTGCTCCACGAAATCAGCTTTCTGGGCCTACTGACCGTACAGTCCGATCAGTATCTGACCGGACCATCCGGTCATTTCAATCCCAAGCCCAATGGCTCTACCCACTGCTGAACTCCTACTGACCGGACTGTCCGGTCACTGGACCGGACCGTCCGGTCCACTTTCTCTCTCCATTCCAGGAAGGTCCGCAAACTGCATCCTCTCTGTCCTATGCTTCACCCACACAGACCGAACTGTCTGGTCTGTAAACCGGACCATTTAGTCTCTATGGTCCCTCACACAGACAGAAACCTTGCTCCTCGCTGGAAGTCCCAGACATACTCCACATAGTGACCGGACAGTCCGGTCTCCACTGACCCCTCTGTCTGGTCTCTAAGTCCCGAAGCTGAAACTCATCATCCTCGCTTGACTTGGTTTCCCGGCTTCTCTGAACAGCTCCTTGGCTTCTCCACTGTCACCTAGTGCCTGTGATTTCACCGAGCATCCTTGCACATCACTGACTAGACATGACCTAAGAGAATGACCTAGACCCCCTTGATAGTCCGGTTTTTCCTATGGACTCAAAGCCCTAACAACTACTCAAGTGTACCAAACACTTGCACCATAGCTTGTTCTCTGCTTTGATCCATCTCCATTAACCCTTGGACTTCATCAAGCTCATCAAGCCTCCATGCTTGTGGTCATTGTCATCCATCACCAAGGCAACCATCATACATAGATTTGTAGTATAGTATAGTGAAGGTTCCTGCAAATACAACACTCGTGTAGATATTAACCCACAATTTCATAGTTGTCATCTATCACTAAAACATTCATACCTTGGGGATTCTACCATCAATGGTCATGAAGCTTACAATCTCCCCCTTTTTGGTGATTGATGACAACCACTACTTCATTATAAATAAACAGGAAAAACCACAGGGCTAAAAGAGCTACGCTATGATCGAGAGGAACCACGAAAACATAACGAGAGAAACACACAAGGTCCTACTCAATCGATCATGCTAGAGCTTTAAGGAAAAGAGAGAAAAGCACACTCTAGATGATAATGCATGCATGTCATGGCAAAGTAATAAAGGAAAGCATAAAGACATGCAATGCAAGACATAAATGATGAAATGCAACAGGATAGAATGACAAAGCACAAGAATTAAGAACAAGCATTCATCATCATGGCATCATACACAGGCAAACATGATAAATAAGGAAAGGCAAGCACTGCGCATGAAAAAATAAACCAAGTGAGATCAAGATGAGTCAAACACAATCGAATGAAAACCATGACTCATCAAAATCCATGAACGTCTCGATAAAACCACCATAAAAAAACATCCAAATGTATCTAACACCTAAAACCAATGAACACGTATGTTCCCCCTAGATATAAAGCTACTCTCGATCGCACAGGATCACACTTTGACTCCCCCTAGACCTATGACTACTTCTCCCCCTTTGGCAACAAGCACAAAAAAGTGGAAAAGAAGAACATCTACGCGCTCGTGGTCGAAGGAAGCGGTATAGTGACGTCCTCTGTGGGCTCTGCTCTGGGCTGCTCCTGAGCTATGTCCTGCTGTTGTCCCTGAGTCTGAGCCTCCTGAGCGTCTAGCTGCTCAAAGAAGTCAAGGTCCTCTGGGGACTTAGACCCTCTGTCCTGTGCTGCTAGTGTGACCGTGGCAGTCTCCTGAGCTAAGGTCTGGAGAAGTACGAGATCTGGGGCGGTCTGAGAGTCTGCATGAGTAGTGTGTACAATATCAGAAAATAGACTCTTGACCGGTAGGTGCTGCGAGGTGGAGGGTCCAGCCATCTGAGTGGTAGAAGAGTGCAACGGAGAGACAAACAAGGCTGACACTGAGAAAGCTGACACGGGAGAGAGCTGAGCTAAAGAGAGTGTAGGTCCTGCTCCCCCTGTCGGTAGAACCCCAGAGAGTGACAGTCCGCTGGACTGTGCTGTCATCAAGGCTGTGAAGGGTCCTGGCTGAGTCTGCAACTGCTGGTATTGAGGCTGTGCCGAAGGCCCTGGCTGCTGAACTGTCTGTCTCATCTCTGCCATCTAGGTCATCAAAGCGGTAACAAGTGCCATCTGCTGGCGCTGAAGCTCTGCCTGTCCTATGATAACCTCCATCATCTGCCATCTGTCCTCCAATACACTCTAAATAAAGTCTCCAAGCCATCCTGCTAGTGCTGCCATAGTGACAGCATCCTCAAACTATGAGCCTGTCGGCTGTGGAGGTGCTCCTATATTGGCTGACTCAGGAACCACCGTCTCTGGCTGAGCTGGCTGCTCGTGAGTGACTGGCGGACTCCTGCTCCTCCTCTCCTGTCTGCTGGTTGGAGGTTGACTGTGAACCCCTGGGGACTCTGGGTGCGTAGCTGGTGGTCGCCTCAGTGAAAGTTTCGTACTGCTCCACCGTCACTAGGCCCATCCTCATCAGGAGATAGAAGATATAGGGACCATAGACCAAGTGACGTCCTCCAACCCTCTCAGAGATCACCTCCTCCAACTCTCCAATCAGAAGGTCTGCCAAATCAAATGGCTGCCTCCTCAGAATAGCTGCTATAGCCTACTGATGGAGAAGCCTGGTGTGTAAGGTGGTGGAAAGGCAATCGACACCATCTCGTCTGTTGGCATCTTCCCTCCGTGAGGTCTGCGGGGTGGTGCAAGTGTACCATAGGCACTCCTGTATAGTAAGAAGTCTAACAAAAGAAGTCCTAGGTTATGGATCAGATCCTGTCTAGTCACACGCTGTGACTGTCCTCTGAACAAGAACCAGAACTCTGAGCGGTCTCTGGCAACCCACAGTGTGGCGTAGAACTCTAGCACCACGTCCTCTCTGAACCTGTGTGGAGCAGTAACTAGATCTGCTAGCCCTGGCAAGTACGTGAAGTACTGCTCCATCTCTGTGCCGGTGGCCTTCCTCATGGCCTCATACGTCGTGTACTGCTGCGGCACAAAGAGTCTATCGTTGCCTCTCAGGCCAAGGTAATGTCTCAAACCCTCACCGATCCTCCTCTGGAGGCCAGTCCAGTACCTCTCTCCAGCAGCGGGGTCTCTGGGAACTAGAACCCACTACTCGAAGGGTACCAAGCGAAGCGCCTTAAGGTCCTTGGCAGGAACCTTAAGGATATCTGGATCTCCGGCTGCCTGTACAAGCCTCTGCAGCCTCCTCGTGCACATTGCACAGGTGCACCTCGGGTCTCCTGCCTGATGAGCTGTCCTCTGGGGGACAGTCTGCTCAGCCTCCTCAACCTCAAGCTCCTCAGACTCAGACTCTAAGGTCTCCTCCTCTGACTCCTAAGCCTCCTCCTCCTCTGACTCCTCCTGCTGCCTGGAGGATCCCTGCTCCACAGTTCTCGACGACCTCTCCTAACGAGAAGCCGGAGTACGCTGCGGCCACGGTGGTGGCACCACTCCAACTGCTAGAGAAGCTGTCCTCTGCCTGGTGCTCCTCCTCAAGCCATGTGTCTCCACTGGCCGGTCAAGAATCAAGCGAGAACTAGGTGTCCTGCATGACTGCTCCATGGCATCCAGGTGCCTGCTAAGTCATTTGGCCCTCTCTGACTCTGGGTCCAGTCTTGGTCTCTTCTTGCTCTTAGGGTTTTCTGGCATCTTCCCCTTGCTCTTATCCTGTCCTGACCCTACCATCTGACTACTGCTGCTGTCACTGCACGCACGTAGGTAAAGGTAGGATAAGCATAGAGTCCTATATAAATCTATAAGCAAAGAACCGCTAGGAGAGAATGCGCAATAGAAACCCTAGCACTGAATGAAGGACATGATCACTAGGCAAATATGCAAAGCAACAACAGTGATCATCGACTCTAAGTGGCTGGTGCGAATCATCTAGTGTACAATCAAAAAATGGGAAATAAATCTAACTGTAGACTAGACAAGGAGACAAACCCTAGATATGCAATTAACAGATAGGCATGGAATTAATTGCATCTAAGTAGACCTAATTAATTAATTAATGCAACTAATGATGGGAATTATTGCTAATTGCATCAATTAACTAATCTACTCAGAATTAGGGTATAAGCGATGAAAGGAGTGAATGACACAATACCCTGGGAAGGAATCCAACACGCCGAGAAGGACGAATGTCTCAGAACACGCTCCGATCGTCAAAAACCTCAGATTTTTGGGCTTGCCGGTGGTGAAGGTTTGAGGGAAAAGAAGAGACCTTTGCCCTAATCAATCGGAGAGGAAGGCAAGATGGGTCTGGGTGCGTGCGTGCGCGGTCGACGATGAGCTCGGTGGAGCGGCAGCGGCGGCGGTGCGGGTCGGCGGCGGCGCTGCTGCTGGCGGCGGCAACCCTGTTGCGCGCGCGGGGCGAGGTGGCGCGATGGCTTGCGTGGGTGAGGCGACGCGCGGTGAGAGCAGTGGTGCTACGCGGTGGCTCGTCGTCGGCGGGGTGGCGAGGGGAGCTCGGCGACGGCGAAATCAGTGAAGAGGGCATCGACGCGAACTCGGCTTCGGAGGAGAACGAGGAACCGACCAAAAAGGTTTTGACTATTTTGACCTAGGTCAAATAGGTATCGAACGACTGAGATCTATTAGGGCATGATCAACGGTCACAGATTGGGATAGCTTCGCGCGATCAACCATAGTGACTGGACGGTACGGTCTCTAGACCAGACTGTCCGATCAAGTCCCGAGTCTGCTAGCGACCCACACAGACCGGACGGTCCGGTCTCTAGGACCGTTCCGTCCGATCTCTATGACCAGACTAACTCGTGACACTGTGCCCGCGGGCACTGACCGGACTGTATGGTCTGAAGATCGGACTGTACGGTCACTACCAGAAAAATGTTGAGTCAAGGATTTTCTCCATTTTCCAAGTGCCCTCGCCAAACACACAATAAAACACTGCACTTGGAATATAGAGGGAACTCTCAAACACTCATTTTCAAATAGTGGCACTCTATGGCCTTTAAAATTTTCGCAAAAGCCAAACGAAAGATCGACAAATAAGAACCAAGGCAATAAAGAACCAAATGGGTATGTATGAGCCATAGTCCATGAACCGCGTGAGTAGATTTAACCTCGGAGTTCATAAGAGCTTGCTCAATGGGCATGAAGCACAATCCTTTCCTTTGGTCACACTTGTGGAGATGTAATCTCATATAGAGTATGAGGCACAAATATCTCCTAATGTGACAAGCCTACTTTGTGTTTCCTATATGATGCATGCAACAAGCATTTTACATATGCAATGAAAGTAAACATGCCATGTGAATGCAAGCAATATTAAACAAGACACAAAGGAAACCTAAAAATGTCAAGTTTGAACCCCTCTCAAGCTTACTCACTATAAGCCATACCCTTGCCTTGAGAGAAGCCAAACCACTATCTCAAGCACCCCCCCTTGCTTATAGCTATCTTGAGTGGGTTAGACATTGACTAATTTTTATGTGTTTTTCTTTTAGTTATTTACACATGCATGGATGCAAAGCATACTAGTAAAAAAGAAGTCCTAATTACCATGTAATGCAAGAGAAAGAAAAACACACTACAACTACCAAAAACAAAAACAAACACGGTTACCTCCCTCATGAGTAGATAGGTCATTGAGGTCCATGTCACTTGTGGTGGACTTCACATGATCTTCATGAATGCGCTTGGTCCACCACCACCACCATCTAGGTCTTGTTCTTGGGGACCCACTTGTACGTATCCGATCTCTCAAGATCAACAATGCACTTAGGCACCCATATGCTCTTGACCTTTCTTCTCTTGTTTGGTGGTCCCAAAGCCTTGGCTTTCACCTTGCCATCCTTGTTCCTAAAAAGCTTGAAATGGGTGTTCACATGGAACAAGTTAGCATTAGGTAAAGCAATGGAACTTCTCACCCTAGGACAATCCTTGGTGGCGTGGCCATCCTTGCAACACCTCTCACAATAGTAGTCATGGGTGAGTAGGGGCTTGATCCATTTGGGAATGGAGTCACTCATCCCGATGATGTCGATGGCGGCGAGATATAAGCCAAGTCCCCGGTGGGAGACGTTGTTCACAAGGTTTCTTCCAAGAATCTCCTTGTGAATGGCTCTACCATGTGTGAGCCTCTTGAAGCCGTCCATCACCATCTTCCTCTCTTCCTTGAGCTTGTGATATTCCTTCAATACAAATGGCTCAAGAGAAGAAACCTCAACCGAGGTGGTTAGTTCATCACACATAGTAGAAGCATCGCTCTTTGAAGAACTAGAGGAGGGAGAGGCAAGGTCCTCAACATTGATGGCCTCAAAAGTAATCTCAAGGGCCTTGTACTTCTCATGAAGCTCTACATGATCACCCTTGAGTTTGTCATAACTCTTGTTTAGGGCATCACGAGATGCGACAAGGTCCTTGAGCTCACTCTCAAGCTCACCAACACGGTCCTTAACCAACTTACACTCTTTTCTTACCACATCCAACATTTTGGATTTCTTGACGGTGATGTCGCGGGCTTGCTCAAGCATACTCCACAACTCGGCACAAGTGCGCTCCTCGTCATCGCTGTCATCACTACTCTCATCCTCACTCTCTCCAAGTTGGCTCGAAGCCATGAGGCATGTGGGAGGAGGAAGGAGAGCACGTGGTGATGTGGTCTTGATCATGGCTAGGCCGACTACTTCTTCATCACTTGAGGAGGTGGACTCATCACTTGAGTTGTCGCTTGTCCACTCCCCTACAAGGGCCTTGCGAGAGAACTTCTTCTTGTAGTCTTGGGCTTTGCCTTTGCCCTTGGACTTGTCTTTGTTGAAGACTCTCTTCTTCTTTTGCTTGGCTTTGGGGTCTTCTTCTTCTTCTTCACTTGAATCTTGTGACTTGAATGCTTCTTTCTTGGGCTTTGGGCACTCACGAACAAAGTGATTCTTTGACCCACAGTTGTAGCATTTGCCCCGGGACTTGGAAGCAAACTTGTTTTTGAATGTCTTCATTTTCTTCATGAGAAGAGCCAAGTCCTCGGTCAAGTCACCCTCATCATCATCTTCTTCTTCATCATTGGTGTCAACCTTCTTCTTGCCTTTCTTGCTCTTGCTTGATTCTTGCTTATCAGCTTGTAGAGCAAGGTTGGATGGTTGAGGATCATCCATCCCTAGCTGGTAGCTCTCGAAGGCGGTGATCTTGCCAAGCACATCCTTCATGGTCTTGGTCTTGAGGTCACTCTGCAAGGTGTATGTGATGATGGACTCATACTTGGGGTCTTTGAAAAGCCTAAAAAAATCTTCTGATGACTTCCACGGGCTTGAGCTTGAAATCATCCCCAAGTGCATGGATCTCCTCCACTAGCATATGAAAACGAGAATAAACAACATTAGCTCTTTCATGTGGTAATCTAGCAAAGTTATCATACTTGTTCTTCTGCACATAGTATCTTTCCTCTTTGACATCACTAGTACCCTCATGGATACTCTGAATCTCAGTCCAGATATCGTGTGCTATCGTACTAGCATCCAATCTAGCAAACACATCCTTGGAAATGCATGAAAACAAAGCATTCTTGGCCTTAGCGTTGTTCTTAATAAAGTCAGGCTGAAGAAGGTTAGCATTCGCATCGGACTCATGGGACACCGTTCATATGTCCGGATCAAGGGACTCAAGGTAGGCTTGCATACGAGCCTTCCAATACGTGTAGTCCTCCCCATCGAATATGGGTACACTCCCCACCTTTCCCGGCATCCTTACTCAAGGCGATGAAGCCTCAAATTGAGCACTTGGTTCTGATACCAATTGTAAGGACCAAAGGCCTACCGAGAGGGGGGGGGGGGGGGGGTGAATCGGTAGCCGACCACAAATCTGAAAACTTCAGTTTCACGCTTCTCAAACCTAACGAATCGTTGCAACCTAAACAATTATAGTAGGCCAAGACTCTACACATGCTAGTGTTCATGATGCAAAGCAATGCGCGGAAGCTATTCACACTAGCCTATGCAAGCCACAAGTTATCCTATCACTAGAGCACACAATTGCGGAATAGTAAAGAGAGGGTCAAAGAATGCTCATGATTTTTTTTTCCCAAGGTCTCGGAAGGATGGCGCCTTCCACTACTCCTCGTTGGACCACTCTCGCCGGAGTTCCGGTCCCTCCCGCCACCAAGTGGAGTTCTCGCCCATGAGCCCGCAATCACCCCTCGAGTGAAGATACGGTGTGCGTCACCGCTGCACAAAGCACATGCTCGCCTCCCTCGAGAATTTGCCGTACTCCTCGAGCCGGCACGGGCGCTCACTATTGATGCCCCTTCCAACGGTGGGCTCAACCTGTGTACAAACTTGTGACGGCCTTCACAACCAATCATGATAGGCTCGATCACCAACACCTAACCGGTCTAGGTCTCACCATAGACCAAGAGTAACAACCTAGATCATACCCTCAAGGACACCCTAGCCTTAGATGTGCAAGATCACTCCATGTTACTCTCACAAGCACTCTCAAGAAATCCAATATCCTCTTCTAGTGCTCTCCTCTTTTCCTCTTGGACCTTACCAAATGCTCTCAGGTATTCCACTGGCCAAGAGAGGTCACAAAGACCCCCCCAGCAACAAAGTTATATAGGCTCTCAACCTCAAACCAGCCGTTGCTCCACGAAATTAGCTTTCTGGGCCTACTGACCGTACAGTCCAGTCACTTCAATCCCATGCTCAACGTCTCTACCCATTGCTGAACTCCTACTGACCGGACTGTCCGGTCACTAGACCGGAGCGTCCGGTCCACTTTCTCTCTCCATTCCAGGAAGGTCCACAAACTGCATCCTCTCTGTCCTATGCTTCACCCACACAGACCAGACCATCCGGTCTCTATGGTCCCTCGCATAGACAGAAACCTTGCTCCTCGCTGGAAGTCCCAGACATACTCCACATAGTGACCGGACAGTCTGGTCTCCACTGACCCCTCTGTTCGGTCTCTAAGTCCCAAAGCTGAAACTCATCGTCCTCACTTGACTTGGTTTCCCGGCTTCTCTGAATAGCTCCTTGGCTTCTCCATTGTCACCTAGTGCCTGTGATTTCACCGAGCATCCTTTCACATCACCAACTAGACATGACCTAAGAGAATGACCTAGACCCTCTTGATAGTCCAGTTTTTCCTATGGACCCAAAGCCTAGCAACTAGACAAGTGTACCAAATACTTGCTCCATAGCTTGTTCTCCACTTTGATCCATCTCCATTAACCCTTGGACTCCATCAAGCTTATCAAGCCTCCATGCTTGTGGTCATCGTCATCCATCGCCAAGGCAACCATCATACATAGATTTGTAGAAGAGTATAGTGAAGGTTCCTGCAAATACAACACTCGTGTAGATACTAGCCCACAATTTTATAGTTGTCATCTATCACCAAAACATTCATACCTTGGGGATTCCACCATCAATGGTCATGAAGCTTACAAAGGGGAGAACCAAATTTTTAGTTTAGTTATATTGGGATGCATGATGCAGAATTTCATTTTATAATCCTATCGTTCCTCACAACACAACGCATATTTTTGTCGTTACCTAGCGGCACGAATATTTGGTGACGACCCGCACTCAACACGTAAGTCAATCTAAGTGTTATACTAACGGCATTAGTGTACCTGCAAAAGATCCATTGCAGAAACAATACATCAAATTTAAAATAAACTAAGAAAATAAGCACATTTCTACTAGTAACGACCCATGGAAAAGGATCGCCCCGTGATAAGTCACGAGCCAATAGTGTCTCGTATCCGCCTGCGAGCACAGACACCGACATCATGCGTGTCGGTTAAGCACGCACGTACCTTCGTTTGAAGAAGCCGTAGATGCAAGTAATATAACAATCATAACCCAGGTTAGCTTTGTCACCACCCTATTATCTACAAGGGCAATATAAACATATCCTTACTCGCAAACGTCGTAGTTTTTGAAAATACGATTTATTTGTTGTATTATCATGGAACCTGGCTCTGATACGAGCTGTGACTCCCCTTCCCGGAGGATCGAGATTCCGAAGGTACTGATAGCGCAGACACTTGATAATACAACATTTGTCCAAATTTAAGTTGAACATTACATCATTAGGGTTATCAGAGTGCAGCGGAATATTACAAGTTCATGAATGTTTAGAAAACAGTGGAAGCAAATAATATTCCGAAAACTACAAGCTCAACGATACAACATAGTGATGATCCATGCCCGAAGAATATCACTCTAACAGCACACAACATCACTGCAACGGCGAGTCGGACTCCCAGTGGACAGTCCAACCCTCAGGGACTTGCATGTTCCAAGGAATCACATCTACAAGCAATTCTATTTCTTCATTACCTGAAAACACAAAGGCACAAAGCCTGAGTACTAATTACTCAGCAAGACATACCCGTTGGACACCTAGACATGCAAGGGCTCTAATAGGTGGCTTGTTTTAAAGGACTCACACTAAACAACCTATTAGTTCTATCAAGTTTTAATTGTCAATTTAAATGGGTTGAGCCGAAATATAACTTTAGTTGCAACAAATGGATAATAAAACAATATATAAAGTTAATACGACAAAAGAGCAATAATAATAATGATCGTCATCATCAATAAGCAACATGATCCATTCCATAATATTAGTGCAACTATGCAATTGGCGCGGTGACCAAGTGGTACTCATTACTGCGAGGTACAACAATTGCAATCGATTTACACCAGCTGGCAAAACCCGAGATGCACGACACATACGCACCAATTAAGGTCGTCTATGGCAACCTTTCGCAAGAAAAGCACCTACACCTCAGCCCGGATGTGGTGATGTCGAGTGGGCATGCCGTTCTGCCAACAGTACTTCATGGTCTGAACCGCCCACTCCAGCAGCAGGAGGGTCAATGAACAACGCACCTTAACCGTCCTCAATGCAAGTGACCTTTAATGCTACATCGGTTTACTAGTGCCCATAAGCTAGCATGCATTTGGTACTGTTCAATACTTGATCAAGGGGCCGACCACGGATGGGTCCTAGGTTCGACAAGGCAGGGCTACCACAGTCAACACCCATGTGTTGCTGCAAACCTACACATGCATTATCCCTGCCCGGTCATAACATAAAAATAAACTTCTTTTAATAATTCCTGTTCCAGTGGTCAAGTTCATTCCTTAGTAATAGTACTTTCTAACAAGACTTAGTAATGACTAAGCATAGCATAACAGTATCGATTCTATCAAATTCTAAAGACAGTAGCATAGGTCAGTTGGATATCGTGCAAGGTGGGTTTCAATCAACTCCTATGAACTAATGCAACACTAATTATAGACACTGGTATTAATATAAACTAGTAAAATTTTGTAAAAAAGGCGAATGTAAACCGGGGCTTGCCTAGATCGATGTTAGTGCTAGCAACTACAACTTCTTGCTCTTGAGGGTCGACGTCCTTCTGAAAGTCGTCCTCTTGCTCCTGATGGTCGTTACCTATATGATGGAATTAAGTTAACGACTTTATTGAAATACCGTTTTTAATGCAATTTATGATGCATGCAAGCACATTGTGTTTTAATGTCAATAAAAATTATTATTATGTTCTCGAAGCCATATGCTTTAGAGAAGTGGGGTTGTTATTTAAATTGTTAAGTACATATATTCTTTATGCAATTAAATAAGGTAAATGAGTGATATGAGCAATTAAATTAGTTAGTAAAATAATTTTATGTTTCTGGACATGTGTGATTTACTATGAACAGAGACTTATATGAGTGATTTTTGTGCCAAGTGGCCAGGGCAAATTTATTACAGAATAATTACTAAAATTAATTTAAGCAAACAAACTAAAAAAATTCCAGAGCCTAAAATAATTCATATATTACCAAACAAAAATTTGTAATGGTAGATAATCATGTGTTTACCAAGCATGCCAAAAATCAGGGTTTAATTTTATTCCTAGAATTTCTGCTGAATTATTTGGTTTTTTGGAAATTAAATTAATTAATAAAAATACATGTACAAAGAACACTACTTATCATTTTACTAAAATAGAGCACTAAAATATGAATCCAACAAAATTTGTTTGGGCCACATTGGATTTGGATTCGATTTACTATGGTTTTTCAAAGTTAATAGAAATTTCTGGTCATTTTACTGGTATTTCTGGCTTTTAGGAGTGGCCACGTAGGAGCCACATGGGCGACACATCAGAGCCAACTCAGCTGCCACTAGGCGCCAGTCAGCGCTGCCGCGGGGCTCGCTGGAGCGACTGCGAGCTCGCCGCCGGGCTGTTGGTCTAACGGAATTCGACTCCGAGTTCACCAAGGTGTAGAGCAGGCCGAGGCGCACACGTGGGATAGGTTCACGAGGGAAGTGGCTCACCGGAGGAGGGTCAGCGACGAGAGGCGGTGGAAGACAAACTTCGGCGAGGTCGTGAAAACGGTACATGACACCAAATCGGTCACCGTCTTCTCCTTGAGCTTCACCGGGGCACGGGGAAGAGCGGCATTGGGGTGGTTGGTGTCGGGGAGGACCGGAGGTAGGAGCTCATCGTGGAGTGGCTTCGGTTCCCGGCGGAGCAGAGGCGGCGGCCGGGGAAAGCAGCGGTGCCGGTGATCTCGCAAAGAAAGCAAGGAAAAGAAAGGCCAGGGAAACGCGCTAGGTAGTTGCTCGTGTGAGAGGAAAAAGAAAGGGCGACCAGGCTCACTAGAGGTAGCCAATTTTGGCCGGCAGCAGAGGAGGTCACCGGATTTGCTCGTTCCGGTTATCTTCGAATTGGTTTGGGCTCACACAGGCATTGGTCGATCGATGAGCATAGGAAGCAGTAGGAGGATCGCGCGCGTGGATTTGATGTGTTGGGCGAGGCTCGGTGGTCGAGAAGCAGGGAGCTCAAGCTCAAGCTTGCGCTCGGTGATGGCAAGGAGCAGAGTTCAAAGAGGGGAAAAATGAGAGAGGGAGCAGGGAGCAAGGAATGGGGAGTGTTTGGGGACTGGCGGGCGCGTCTTCAAGTTGCGCAGAGAGGAGAGAAGCAAGTGGGGTGCGAGAGCAGGAAGAGGGGGCGGAATTGAAGTCGCCGGTGGGTCACTCAGTGGCGCGTAGAGTGGAGAAGAGGGGAAGAAGGGAGCCGCTGGCGCGCGTGGTCGGCAAGGCAGAGCGGCAGAGAGCAGAGGGGGGGGGGGGGGGGGGGCAGAGAGGCTGTAGCGCATGGGTCCCAAGGCGAGCAGAGCTCTGGCGTCGGCTGGGGGAGAAGGGTCTACGCCAGTGAGAGGAGGAAGAAGAAGATTTTGCGCTGCACCCCCTGGAGTTTTAAGATCCTCGCAAAATGGTCCCTGATCTAAGGTATTTCCAATTAAAATAGCTAGGGGCCTCCAATTGATTTGGGATTTTGCAGATAGGTCCTAAGAGATACTCCTGGCGCTCTGGTGGGACCCATATGGTCAGAATTTTTATAGTTATTTTATAAATAACTCCCCATTGTGAAAGGTTTCTATGCTTTAATTAATTAAATGGGGAATTTCTAAATATGGTAAAATGCTCATTAAATTCATAAAATTATATCTTAATATTACTAATATGATTATGAATTTAGTTGACATATGTTGTATAATAAAATTTCATTTGGCTCACAATTTGTTTTGCAGGGTTTTTAATTACCTAGAATTAATTCAATAATTGGGCTTTATCATTTCATGCTATATTGTTCATGATTTGCTCTTTCATGTTTGTTAGATAGAAGTGAGACACCTGGGGCGTCACACATAGGTGGTGTTGGCTTCCTGTTGCGCAAGAAGGAGGCCTACATCAATATGCCATTGAAGACCGAAAACAAGAACTGGAAGGATGAGTGGTTCTACTGTGACAACCCTCCCCCTGTTCTTGCCGATTTCACCAGCGCCAAGGCAATTCCTCTGGCGCAATGGACGGAGAAGCCCGATCCGACTGACCCTCAGGTGGTCGCTCTGTTGAAGAAGATAGCCGACTTGAAGGCTGAAGGCATTGACGGAATTACCATCGCCAAAAGCTTCGTAGTACGCAGAGTGCAGCCCCTGAAGCTTCAAAGTCACCCGGTGTGGAGCTATGTTAATAATGACGAAACCAGGGAGGTGCCCGACCCGCCGAATGGTGAACTTCTTAAGAAACACCTATCGAAAATTTTTGAAGGGGATATCCTTTAGGATGACTCGCTGATCAGGAAGGCGTATAACAAGGGCACTATGCGAGTCCGAGTAAGCCTCAGTCTGCTTTGCGTAATCCCTTATTTTCTTGTCTTGATGTCCTGCTTGATATTTTGATTCTTGTGCAGGTTCTGGATACTTATATATCCCATCTTCCGCTCCTTCCGACCGATACCGAGGGACCGGATTATGTCGAGAAGTCACAGCAGACCGGCACTGGACGCTCAAGCTCTTCTGCAGGTGCTCGTGCTGATCCAGTAGTCACCCTGCCTCCCCCCAGTCGACTAGTGAAGCAGACTGTTGGGCACCGACGGTGATATATTGGGGATCAGGGTGATGATGAAGAATTGCCATCTGCTGATGCAGGTCAACCCACCCCTACTCCCCCCAACCGACCTTCAAGCCAGTCGGAGCCCCCAAGCCAAACTCCGAGTGAAGCTGGGGTGGTGGATCAGACCGATAAGGCAGGAAAATCTGCCCAGAAGAGGAAGGAGACTGATTCTCAGTCGACTTCTTCGAAGAAGAGGTTGTGCCGAATCAAGCTCAAGAAGGCTCCCAGGTTAATCCTTTAAGCTTATACTCCTTGTCTCTTATTACAATCCATAACACATTTTAATCTCTTCCATCTTGGTTTTGACAGTAGTCGGACAAGTGATTCTCAGAGTGCCCAAGAGTCCGAAGCCACTCGGTCAGGACCTCCTCCTCATCCGACTGATCTGCCCAAGTCGGTCGACAAGACATCAAACACGCCGACCGAGGTGGATAAGCCATCTGACAAGGCAATTCCTGCCTCCATTCCAGCGCCTGCACCCCAACCTGCTCTAGCCGTAGTCCCTTCACCTCTTGACAAAGGTAAGGCGACATTGTCTGTAGATGTACTCGGTCGGCCCAAAGTGGAGGACGTGGAAATTATGCACCAACATCGAGAAGCTAGCAAGGTACTTCAATACTCTACTTTTGCTTTGTCTCGATCTTATCTTTAAGCTTAACCCCTTTTTGTATACATAAAATGTATGCTCTCGTAGAGAGGAAACAAGCTAGGGTGGAATACCTTGAAGCCGAAACTTTTGGTATGTCCTAAACTCTTCGGTCTTCATGTCTTTAAATTTAAGACTGACACCTTGCTGGTGTTATGCTAGTCACCGGTCAACAGCTTGCCAAAGCACAAAAGGAAATTGAAAAGCTGCAGACCGACCAAAGAGAGACGACCAAGGCCTTAGACCAAGGCCATGCAGATATAGCTGGTAAGATCACTCACCATTTGTGTTTAAATAATCAACTAATCACTCTAGCGCTAAAAGTTCAAATGTTTGTCTTTAGCTCATGATCAGAAGATCGCCGATCTAGAGAAGTTGACTTCCAATCAACAAAGGTTTGTTAACGCCTTGAATGCTGAGAAGGAAAACCTGTCCAAATCGGTCAAGGACCAGAAGGCCGAGATCACTCGGCTGCAGAAGGAGCTGAAGGAGGCTGACGCCAAGATAGAGGAAGCCAAGAGCACCTCCAAATCCTTCAAATGTAAACTTGCCAGTAAGCCCTTCATTATTTCTCACATCTGCTTGATTCCTCTTTTGATCATACTGACCAAAAATCATCACTCGCAGCTCTATCTTACACTGCTCGAAAGGCAATAGACTATGTTCATGCCGACCGAGTGGAGCAGTCTAGCCATTCCTTGGAGTACTTGCTGGAGCATGCATCAGAAGATATTGCTCATAACACTCGACAAGTGGCGACCGAGGCCGGGAGTCAGGTTCTGGCGATTTGCCAATCTTGGTCTCCCGCTCTGCCATTGGACAAGATCAAGGAGGGCTTCAATCCAGACTTGACCGACGACCAATGCCAGCTGCTTTTGGATTCCATGCTGGAAACTTCCTGAGCCTTGGTCGACAACATAGAGATCAATCCGACCGTGGCTACTCCTCCAACAACTCCTGAAGTTGAGCTCCGAGCTGAATCTTCCTCTCCTTCAAAGGAGCTATAAATCCTGCAATGCTAGAGAACTTTAGTAATATTTATGTAATGAAACAATATTACCTGTATGTAAATTAGTTTCATGCTTATCATCTTTTAAAAGATTGATAAAAATATCATAAGTATGTTTCTGTCATTGAGAAACTCAAATTGTATCGGTCTGCCTTAACATATTAGGTTGTGACTCGTAACCACATAACAAGCAGAGTCGACCAATCGACACATGACCTCTCGCACTTTGGCTCTGGGTTTAGTGTAGTGGTAGTCTGATGTGCAGTATAAAGTGTATAACCAAAATGTATATACGTTAGACCAAGAAAATGAAGACCGTATTCAAAGAGAAGAAATCGGTTGGAGAATAGTCCAAAACCAAAATGAGGTTAGACTGAGGTGGGATATTATTACTAGCCCCCTGGCTCGATTGTTTAATAAAATGAATTAAGGAATCGAGACAATATAGAATGAAAATCATCAAAAAATCTTTCATCAAAAAGACCGAAGTTTCATTCAGAAATAATGTATAAATATACAAAAGAATAACTAAGTATAGAAACGACGTAGCTGATTTATGTTTCAGGAATTTGGTATATCATCGTCGTCTTCATACATCAGTCGGTAAGCCCCCGGGTGAGTGACTTCCCTCAAAACATATGGTCCTTCCCACTTTGGATAAAGCTTATGCTGGTTCTTGGTTGACTGCACTCGGCGAAGCACTAAATCTCCAACATGGAAGTGGCGAGTACGCACATTTTTATCATAATACCGACGCAAGCTTTGCTGGTAAAGTGCCGACCAAAATAGAGTGTGATCACGCAACTCCTCTGCTGCAATCAAATTGATCTCTTGGTGTTCCTCAGAAAGCTGTTCATCATACGCCTGAACCCGTGCCAAAACAAGGCTAATCTCGGTCGGCAGCATAGCCTCTGAGCCATAGACCAATGAGAAAGGTGACTGACCAGTTGCCCGAGTGGTGTTTGTGCAAAGCCCCCAAAGAACTGAAAGCAATTCTTTGACCCACCGACCGGCATAAGGCTTAAGCCTGTCGAATATCCGTGGTTTTAGTCCTTGAAGAATCATACCATTGGCCTGTTTGACCTGCCCATTGCTTTGAGGATGAGCCACTGATGCAAAGTGGATTTTTATCCCCATCACATCGGCAAAGTCACGGAACTCCACTAATGTGAATTGAGTGCCATTATCGGTGATGATATCATGAGGAACCCTAAACCGAGTGAAGATATCCTTGACAAACTCGATTGCCTTCTTCGATGTAATCTTGCCGAACGGCTTTGCTTCAATCCACTTGGTGAATTTATCAATAGCAACAAATAGATAAGTGAACCCGCCTGGCGCTTTCTTGAAAGGACCGATAATATCGATCCCCCAGACAGCAAAGGGCCAAGTCAAAGGTATCATCAGAAGTTGCTGTGAAGGCACATGCGTCTGTTGAGCGAAGAATTGACAACCTTCACACTTCCGAACGACCTGGTGTGCATCTTTGACCACCGTGGGCCAATAAAACCCTTGCCAGAAAGCTTTGTCGACCAAAGTCTTGGAAGCCGCATGATTGCCACATATCCCGGAGTGAATTTCTTCTACTAACTTTTGGCCTTCTGGTATCGAGATGCATCTCATCAAGATGTTTGAACCTCCTCTTTTATAAAGTTGGTCTCCCACCAACAGATATCCTCGGCATCGGGTCTCTAACCTCCGTTGCTCATTAAGATCCGAAGGCAGCGTTCCCTTGTCCAAATATTGGATGAGTGGGTCATGCCAATCGGTCTCCATGTCGTCATCACCAACAAGATCAGTGACAACACTCATTAGTACATCCGACCAAGGAGAAATCATGGGGGAATCCAGAGTGTGTAAGAAAACACCTGGCGGGACCACAGACTGGGATGATCCCATCTTAGCCAATTCATCGGCCGCTTGGTTATTGTCTCGAAGAACATGCGTGAACTTCAAACCATCGAATTTGTCTTCGAGCTTCCTTACTTCTTGATAGTAAGCACTCATATTATCATCCACATAGTTCCAATCCTTAGTGACCTGATAAATGACCAAAGTCGAGTCACCAAAGATGTCAAGGCGCTTGATGCCGAGTGACACGGCAATGCGCAGACCATATAGAAGGGCTTCATACTCCGTAGAGTTATTAGATGCGCGAAACATCACCTAAAGGACATATCAAAGCTTCTCTCCAGTGGGTGAGATAAACACGACTCCTGCACCAGCTCCTTGTAATTGAAGAGATCCATCTAAGTACATTTTCCAATACTCGATATCTTGTGCAGTAGGTGGCTTTTGAATCTCTGTCCACTCGGCAACGAAATCAGCTAACGTTTGTCCCTTTATAGCCGACCGAGGCGTGAATGTAATGGTATATTGACCAAGTTCGACTGCCCACTTGGCAATTTTTCCTTCAGCTTCTCGATTGTGCAGCACTGTGCCGAGTGTGAAGGAGGTCTGTACTTCAATTGGATGAGCTTGAAAATAATGCTTCAACTTCCTAGAGGAGATCAACAATGCATACAACAACTTCAAGATCTATTGATACCTAGTCTTAGAGGCTTCAAGGACCTCACTCACAAAGTAGATCGGGTGTTGCACTTTTTGTATTTGTTCCTCTTCTTCTCGGTCGACTGTTAAAATAGTACTCACAACCTGAGTTGTGGTCGACATGTAAAGTTGAAGTTTTTCCCTTAGCTCCGGAGGCACCAATACTGGAATGCTGTTGAGGTAAACCTTCAACTCGTCCAATGCCGACTGCGCCTCTTCGGTCCAAACGAAGTCGTCCTGCTTTTTAAGCAGTCGGAAAAGTGGTAACCCTCTAACCCCCAGTCGGGAAATAAAGCGACTCAAGGACGCCATGCATCCGGTCAGCTTCTGTACATCCCATTGAGAATTAGGTGGCCCCATACCAAGGATCTCCTTGATTTTATCCGGGTTAGCCTCTATACCTTGTTTTGAAATGATGTAACCGAGAAGCTTTCCCGAAGGAACCCCCAAAACACACTTCTTTGGAATCAACTTTATTGAATAATGCCTCAGATTGTAAAAGGTTTCTGCCAGGTCAGAAATAAGTTCCTTGATGTTCCGGGTCTTGACAATGATGTCATCAACATACGCTTTTGCGTTCCGACCAATCTGAGTAGCAAGGTAGCGTTGAATACCCCATTGGTAAGTCGCGCCAGTGTTCTTCAGACCGAAAGGCATTGTGATATAGCAATAGGCACTGAAGGATGTTATAAAGGAAGTTTTAATCTGATCTTCGACCTTTAGCGGGATCTGGTGATAGCCTGAATAGGCATCCAGAAAGCTTAAGAGATCACACCCGGCTGTTGAGTCTACAATCTGATCAATACAAGAAAGAGCGAAGGGGTCTTTAGGACAGACCTTGTTGAGATCGGTATAATCAATACACATCCTCCATTCTTTATTCTTCTTGGGTACAAGGACTAGATTTGCTAACCAGTCGGGATGATACACTTCCTTTATAAACTTAGCATCTAACAGTCTAACTATCTCCTTCTTCATGGCATCCTTGCGATCTTGTGTGAATCTTCTAAGCCTCTGCCGAACGGGGGTAGCCCCAGGGGGTACCCTTAACACATGCTCAATCTTTTCCCTAGGAACTCCCGGCATGTCAGATGGTTTCCATGCAAAGATGTCCCTATTTTACTGGAGGAAAAGAGTGAGCGCGAGTTCCTATTTCTTGTCGAGGTTGGCCCTAGCATAAGTTACCTTATCGGGGTCCTTAGAATCAAGCATGATTTCCTTGGTTTGGATGTCATCGGTCTGAATCTTGTCTTTGGTAGGCTTCTTTGCTGGAACCGTCGCTCCAGTATGCTCCTCCATGCCGACTGCCTGCTAGATCTCCTTCTGGTCAGACAGCATCAACTGTTTATTGACCATCTCATAACTCTGTACATTGCAATCGAAAGAATTCCAAAGATCAGAGTGGAGGGAGATTATTCCATTCGGGCCTGGCCTCTTGAGGGTGAGATATGGATAATGTGGAACATCCATGAATTTAGCCATCACCGGCCGACCGATAATAGCATGATATGCCAAGTCGAAGTTCGCCACCTGGAAGAGAATGCGCTCGGTCCTGAAGTTCTCACGGGTTTCGAAGGTGACCGGCAAACTGACCTATCCAATAGGAACTAAAGTCTTGCCAGGTACAATCCCATGGAAAGGTGAAGAACTCGGCTGAAGATCATTGATTGACAGACGGAGCTCTTTAAGAGTCTTGGTGAAGATTAAGTCCAATCTGCTTCCTCCATCAATGAGTACTTTGTTGAACTTTACCTCCTTTATTGTAGCAGCAAGCACCAGTAGGTATCGACCCGGTTTTGGTATATGCTTGGGATGATCCAATTGATCAAAGGTGATTGGCACCTCAGACCATCTCATGAATTGAGGCGCAACTGGTTCCATCGAGTTGATCTCCCGAAGTTCCAGTTTCTTCTTGCGCTTGGACACATAGGCATCCGGGCCGCCGAAGTTGAAGTTGACTTCCTTGCAGGGCTCCCGGAACTCTCTTGAATCATCCTTGTCGCCATCGTCCTTGGTCTTGTCTTTGCTACTGTGCCTCAGGGGATCTTTGGTCACCTTGAGCGCAGCTGTTACAAAACCCTTCAGTCGATAATCCTTCACTTTGTGGTTTCCCTTCGGATGCCAAAGGCACGGGCCACTCAGCAGCTCATCCGTCGATGGTTGGTTTGTTCGAGGGTTCTTCTGAAGTCGGTCCATGGTGTGAACCGCATTGTCAGGCTTCCTCTTCTTGTCCTTCTTGGAGGACTCGGGCTTGTCCGACCGCTTCTCCTTGCCTTTTCCCCGGATGTCATCTAATGCCAACTCACCAGATGCAAACTTGTCAGCGATCTCGATGCACTCTTGAGCGGTCAGCTTGAGGTCATGATTCCTCCGACCGATCTCACGAACCAAATCATTGCTGCAGATCCCTCCTTGGAAGGCGACAATGATTTGTTGCTCCGGGACATTGGGGATCTCAATCTTCTTAGCGCAAAATCACTTGTTATAGTCATGAAGAGGTTCGTCGGTCTTCTGCTTGATCCGAGTGAGGTCGAAGTGGTTGCTCGGTCGATTGCAGGTAGCTTGGAAACTTTTTATGAGCTTCCTATTGAGGTCTCCCTAAGACGTGATTGACTCCTCTGGAAGAGATGTGAGCCATATCCAAATGGCTGGATCCAGGCAGACCGAAAGGTAATTAGCCATTACGTAGGAATCACCTCTAGCCGATCGAATCGCCGTGCTATAGAGCTGCAGCCACTCTCGAGGGTTGGTCTGACCATCGTATTTTTTGATGAGGACCGGCTTGAATCCTTTTGGCCATCGAGCTATGCGATGCCTAGGGATGTAAGCTTTGATGCCATCGATCTCATCGTCGGTAGGCATCGATGACCGCTTATGCCAGTCTGGAGACGGAGTTGCATGGCGGCCGTGTCACGGACCAACATCATCATCATGACGACGACGCTGATGGTCGTTATCATCGTTATCACGCCGATCCCGATCGTCACATCGATGACGGTCGTCGCAGTTGTGCCTTGGAGGAGGATCTTGACGGTCCTCTCATCGGTCATCCCGTCGGTCGTCCGTTCTCCAATCACGACGTTCTTCCTCATAGCGTTGATTATCCTGAGCGTGTTCTTCATAGTGAGAGTTGATGGTATCTCGTCCATCATGGATACTAAGGGAATTTCTCAGATCTTCACGCCTATGCCGACCTCGTGAAGATGCGTGACTAGAGCTTGTGACCGACTAAGATTTTGCGGCCCCTTGAGCCGTAGCGGCCTTAAGCAAAGCCACCGCCTTCTGCATCGTAGGGGTCTGATAATTCGCGTCGACCATTAGAGTGTCGAGCAAAGTTTTGGCCCCTGTGATGTTATTCTGAGGAGTATGGTAGACCTTGACGCCATCCACTTCGAGTTTTGGACCGAGATCCAGTCGGCGTGCGTTGCGTGAACCGCGTGACCCTCTTGGTCGACGGTGGTGTCCGACCGATAAGTCATCAACTGGAGGGTTCTCCTCTTGTTGACCTTCTTCGGCTAGTTGATTCGGGTGGCCATCAATGGGGTTACCTTCTTGTTCACCGTCTTGGTCACCATCTTGGTCTCCATTCGCGGGATCTGCTATATCCACCATGTTGACATTATGGGGGTATGGGTAAGCGAATCCGACCGAGACCTCATCAAAAGACCGATCCGATTTTGAATCGTTCCCGAAGGAAGGATCTTCTTCCTCAGATCTGAGTGGAACCAATGCGGGGATCGTGCCAAACAAACTTGGTGATCGTGCCATGGAAACGGCTGTGCCCGAGTCGGATCTGTGGTTCTCCAGACCTAGGGCTTCGTTGTCGCCGACTGTGAAGTTGAGCGAACCAAAGGAGATCTTGAAGTCCGGCGAGTACTGAATGATGGGAATTTCGGCCATCATAGTCGACGGAGAATCCCGGCGAGCCTTGTCCCCTACCTGGCGCGCCAACTGTCGAAGCTTGAGATCGACAGTAAATATATAGGGCTACGTCGAGACTAAGAACTATGATGGTAACACAAGACGTCGATTTATACAGGTTCGGGCCCTCTCAATGAGAGTAAAAACCCTACGTCCTGTGTTCTGTGTATTGTATTGATGTTGTGAAACTTGTATCGTCTCTTGTCCCTCGATGGGGGGTACACTGCCGCCTTATATATCCGGTCGGCAGAGGGGTACATGAAAAGTCCTAGTCGTAACCCACAAGGATTTATATAGAAAGTCTATCTCTACATGCCTTGTGCTCCTAGCCGAGTCGGTCGGCTTCTTTGTTGATGAAGTACCCGGTCGGCTATCGACTTAGTCTTGTATGAGGATACCCGTAAAGCAAGTGTAACACCCATTTTAAGAAGCAAAACGGGTGCAGCCGTACGTGTGCCTAGGATCAAGTTACACAGACATACGGTACATCATCAATGGTAAACAGAATAATTATCCATATCCTTTAATTATTACATTGTATCTTTATTACAAAAGGACCTATGGGTCTAGAAGAAAAGTACATTCAAGCAGCGGAAATTAACTAGCGTAGACGTCCCAATCACCACAGGCATCGACTGGTGGATCATCGCCTAGTACTCACTTCCTTCATCTTCGTAGTGGCTCCAATCTTCTCCTTGGGCTGAACATCAACATGGTATAGCAAGGGTGAGTACGTGTCGTACTCAGCAAGTGGGGGAAAGGATGACATGGGGTTATAGTCAAGAGAAGGCTTTATAGAGTGGTTTCCATGAGCTTTTAATTAACCTAAGCATCCTATTTACTACGTGGGGTCATCCCAACCATGATTCCACAAGGTGCTATAGTAACCAAGTTCCAACCCATCCCATCTTTCCAACCAAACCCATCCATACCCAACTAATCTTGACCGTGAGCACGGCTATCATGATAGTCTAATACTCTGCAGAGTTTGTACCACTTTACCCACAAGTTGTGATTCCCTTGGTGCCCATGGACGCGACCCACATTACACACTTCCTTTGGTGTGTGGCAGGGTTTCACTACGAGGCTTTTCCAAAGGGTCTCCCAGTACATGCTAGCCACTAAGGTTCCACTCCCGTCCATAAGTGATAGCCCTTCAACAAGCAGCTCATCACCACAGGAGCCCCCTCTTGAGCCTTTCGGATACAAGGACAGTCCTCTCGACTTCCATTCCCCGCTCCATCAAATGCTGCACCGACACTGGGAGAACACCTAATTACTAGGTCAAACCTTACCCATGTCGGTGTTGTGATGGCACTGTTTTCCTGGATTATCACTCCAAGAACCGGTTCCTAGGATCTACAACAAGCCTACCACCTCAACCATGTGCCCACGGCACCACATCCTTTCCACCTGGCTTGCATAGATCCCTAAGCCATGTTGTAAAAAACTTTACCAAACATTTCCCACGTGACATTGTTATTAATTAAAATTAATATCAACCCACATCCCATAAGCCTTCTAAGCATTTTCTACCCACAATTCACCCATTGTTTCGAGGCGACAAGGAACAGGGTAAAACAATACTAGGAAAACCCTAACAATAGGTTCCCAATAAATTGACACAAGCATGCAATTCTATAGTAACATTTCAATAGGTGCAGTATGCATCAAGGACACTTGCCTTCATCCTGCGCAGAAGGCTGCTCTAACCCTTCAAATTCCTGCTCCTGAAAGTCCTCATAGGGCGGTCCTTGTGTATGCTCGCCTTTATGTAACGAAATACCGACACAAGCAAAACATACAAAAATCAATACACAATATGCAACAGAGGAAAAAAATAATATGTAGATGCAATGAATGCAAATGTTATGCTCCTACGAGAATTTTGGCGCAAGAATCACCTAATTTGATGTTACGAGTAAAAAGTTATGCTAGTTTGAAGTTTTAGGGGCAAAAGGGTAAAAACAGGGGCTTTTAAGGACCTATTTGTAATTTTATAAAATTACAGGGACTAAAGTGTAAATTATTAGGACTGAAAAATAATTACTAAAAAGTATAAGGTTGGTTGTGCAAAATTTAATAACTTAGCCATAATTAATAATAAGTGTAGGGGGTTAAGTGTAAAAAGATAGGGCCAAATTATAATTAAAATTAAGTACAGGGATGTTTGTGTAAATTTTTAGGGATAAAATAATATTTATACAATTAATAAGGATTAAAGTATAATTTAATTTAATTCTAGGGACTAGAACATAATTAAAATCAGGCCAGGGATGTTTTTGTAAAATTAGGGTAAAATATATTTATAAATTATAGGATGTTTTTAATTTTCAGGGCTAAAATAATTATACAATTAATAAGGATAAAGTATAATTAATAATTCAGGGCTAAAATAATAATTTATAGGAATTACAGGGACTAAAATGTAAAAAGACTGGTAAATATAATTTAAAACAAGTCCAGGGAGGGTTTCTACAAATACATAGGGCTAAAATATAATTTCTTAAAGGTATAGGGCTTTTCTGTAAAAATGCAGTGCTAAAAAAATTATTATAAAGTTTAGGGGCTTAAAAACAATTTTCTTTAGTTCTGCACAAAAACAGGGCATAAACCTAATTTAAACTAAGCATAGGACCTAAATGCAAAAAGGCCAACATTAACCAGGAATTAATTGAATTAATTTTGAACGAGAAATTCATGGACCGGGTCTATGGGAATGGTTGACTGGACTTTGACCCGGGTCCATGGGTCCACGGTGGACGAGAGGAAATACCCCTTCGATCTTCTAATCTGGGCCCTAGGTTTCAAGATGGACGGAATCGGGGGGTTCGGATGTGGGCGGCGGCTACGTGGCGGCGGGGTGCTCGCCGGAGGTGGCCGGAACGACGCTCCGGTCGGCGGTTCCTCGCCGCGAGAGGTCGGGGAGGGAGAGGGGAGAGAGGGGAACCTCACCGAGGTGTTGCGCGGGTGCGGGGGAGGCCGGGAGGCGGTCGGAGGCGGGGCTCGGAGGCGGCGGTGATCGGAGCTCGGTGGGGAGGTGGCTCCGGTGGTCGCGATCGAGCGGGGAGGAGCAGGGGAGAGGCGGCGGGAACGTGCGGTGCCGGCGGGGGGTTTTATAGGGGAGAAGGGAGGGAATTGAGCCGACGAGGGAGGTCCTCCGGCCATCAATGGCCACTAGCGCCATTGATGCGCGCGGGTTCGGGAACGGCCAAAACGGCCGGAAGGCGGGGGGGGGGGGGGGGGGGGGGGGGAAGGGGAAGGGGAGGGGTGCACGCGCGCTTGTGCGCCGGTTACGGGAGCCGGGGAGGCCGGGGAAGGGAGATCGACGGGGAGGCGACGGTTTCCGGCGGCGGGGAGAGAGAAGGGCGGGAGGAGGGAGACGACCAGGTGGGGCCCGCATGTTAGAGAGAGAGAGCGAGAGGGGCTGGGCCGCGGGGTGAGCTGGGCCTCGCGGGAGAGCTGGGCCGAGAGAGAAAGAAATGGGAGGGAGGGAAGAGGTGGCCTGGGCCGCAGGAGAGAGTTGGCCCAAAGCAGAAGGAAATTCCTTTATTCTTTTCTTTCTCAATCTTTTCCTTTCTAATTCTATTCTATTAATCCTGGTAATTAATTACTTAATAAACTAAATGCAGGATGCAAACAAAAACCTATATGAACATGTCATGTTATGCAAATGCAACAATTTAATTTAATTTATTGTAAAAAAAACAATTTGTCCTAGGTTATTTAATTAAACTCCTAAATGCTAATAGTTGGCATTTTTAGAATTTGAAAAAGTAGGGTGTTACAGCAAGTATCCCACAAAAACAACAAGTAAATAAAGGAACACATAGAGACACAAGATTTGTTTCCAAAGTTCGGGCTCACAAAGAACCCTATGTCTCCGTTGAGAAATCCACAAAGGAATAGGTCTCTTTCAACCCTATTCTCACTCAAGTGACAACAAAGATCGAGCTCGAGTTCTCCACTATCAATTTCCTTGCGGAAGGGTAATAAAACTTCCTGAGACGTCACCACACAAGTTGGGTGCTCTATAGGCACCACTAGATGTCTAGGAGCAACGCTCCAAGAGTAACAAGCACAAGTCACAAAAGTGATGAGGACATCACTCCTATGGATACACACAACACTCCTCCAAATCTGGACTTGCAAGGTCCAATGACTAGAGCTCGTGCACGACAACTAAATTTAGAGGTGAGCTCGTTCCTACGTTCTTTGCTATATGTTACTTTTGAGAATGGTTTGCTACCTAATGATTATTTTATCATTAGAAACCATGGAGAGGACCAGGAGATGATGGGAGAAGGATTTGGAAACGTGGAGGGCCAGCAAGGGCTTGGAAGCCAAAGTGGAGGCCCAATCAAAACCGACTTCGAGTCTGTTTCGGGGCCCAGGACCAGTCTGTACTAAAACGGTCGCCCAGGACGCATACGGACTCGGATTTGGACGTTCTACATATGCACGGAAAGATAAGGAGAAGACCTTTCCAATGCCTCCGGCCTCATGTCAAAATTAATCCGGAGTCATCGGGAATCGTCAAAACAAGAGAGAGTCCAGAATCTGTGTCGGTGCTGCGTCGCTTATTTTTTTTGTCTTTGGGCCTTGTATCTAGTTGAGCCCAATTCGGGGCGCGTCCAGAGGGTCTTGCACGACCCTAGGGTCTTTATATACAGCCACCGCCGCACCATTAGGGTTCGGGTTTTGCTTAGATCAATTCTGTTCATAAACAGTTTCGCCGTTCATCGGTTTGTGAGACCCCAACTTCGAGAGTTTAATCATACATCTGCAATTGTGTTGCATTCTTCGTTGTTCTTGCTTGTGTTCTTGATTCGCAGGCTGGGATTAGCCTTCTCGGCGAGGTCAATCGTCTTTTGGATGGTTGATAACCAGAGGAGACGTCGTGCTGCGATTGCGGGGTTTAGAACGTGCTGTTCTGAAGCCGGATCGATTTGTGTGTCGCCTCCGACCAAATCAACTTACCAAGAACCTTTCGGAAGATCGGGAACCCTTGTCCACATCAAGTGGTAATCAGAGCTTCAGGTGCACCATCAGGTTCATACTACCCTTTAGTTTTGTTTTCGTGTTCTTCCTATCGTCCACTGTAAATACCAAAAAAAAATTTTCCCCGCCCATAACCACGTGTTTAGCCTTTGCATATTTCAATTTCAGAGTCTGTAGTGTTGAGTTTGTGCCCTAGTTCTTGTTTAGTCGCTGGTTTAGTTTGTGTTTTTGTCGTCAGTAGTGTTTCCCTTGCAACCCTAGCCGCCATCCCCCTCACCATCCTCGGTTTTGTCGGCTTTGTGTGCTAGGGTTGATTGATCAACACGCCCACTCTAGTCCCACCCTAAACCTACCCTCACCACCTCGGACCAATTTTCATAAATCCCACTTTCCGCTGCATCCACCTCGCCATCCCTACCCGACCCCAAGCCCGACTCGGATTTCACTGAAACCACCGGGTTCTTCAAAACCGATTCCGACACCCCTTCGGTAAAACAGCCATAACTTTTCGTTCGGTTGTCCGTTTTGGCTGAAATTTTTACAGGAGATTCTAGACGAAAAGTTGAGCATACCCTGTGTGCCCTCGTCAAAAAATTCAAAAAAAATCGGGAAGATAAAGAAAAAATTCATTCAAGTTGAAACCCGACGTTTTCTGAAACTTCAAGATTTTCTGTAGGCCACGTCCTAGCTTGGTTTGAGCTGAAATTTTTTGTGGTTTCTCCCTGTTTGCTAGTGAGTTGGAAAAAAATATCAAAAAAATAAAATCAAAAAAAAAGAAATTTGGGATTCCTATTAGTGCTCCATCTAGCCCCCTGAAATTTCTGAGTTTGGCTGTTTTACACTAAGCCCCCTGTTATCGGCTGTGTCCCTTTGTCTCCTTGTTTCTTCTTTGCTATCACTACTGTTCTAGGACATAGTTAGACCAGCAACTAGGGACAAGTTACTTGGGCACTTATTCAGCTTTACTATCTGTTTTTGATTTGTGTGCCACTCATATATACATATTTGGCCTTCCTAGCTCTACATACTTCTTCTGGACAGCACATAGGTTATTTGGTAACCCTTGCAATCGTGGAACACTTCTCCCTGGTATCCTTCGCTTTGTTGTTTTCAGAACTTTGTAAGAGCTTTGCAAGAAGCTTACTTTTGCTGTGTTGAGAGGCACCACTGCTTAGTAGTTTTGTAGGGATAACCTTCACTTTTTTGTTTCCTGTTTTGGTGTTTCTGATGTCAGGAAGCGACGGGGAGGGTGCTTCACCCTCAAAATTGGATGAGTGCGTGAGCCAAAATCAGTTATAGAAGGCTTTGCAGGCGGTTCAGAGTGATTTGGCAGAAACGATCACCAGGGCCGTCACCGACGCCGTCACCAAGCTTCACCTGGGAGAAAGCATTGAGCGGTTGGATAAGAGAGTCTCTAAGTTAACCGATCAGGTTGTCGAATTGGAGACCGCTCACAAGACCAACAACAACAACAACAACAACAACAACACCAACACCAACACCAACAACGATGTTGAAGGCGATCATGATGAAGCAACGGTGTATAAGGCTGATGGCACCATCGATAGGTCAGCTACAAGGACCGCAAGGTTACGACGCCGTTTGCAATGTAACCCTCAAGGTATGGGTGGTTTCCACAACCACACCCGTCGCACACAAGGTAACTATGCTCCAGATGATCCGTATGCTAAAATTAAGTTTTCAATTCCTTCGTTTTCGGGTCACTACGATGGTGATGCTTACCTTGATTGGGAAATGACGGTAGAACAAAAATTTAATGCCCACCTTGTTCCTGAACAACATAGAGTTAGACAAGCCACTAGTGAGTTTAAGGACTTTGCTATTGTTTGGTGGAGTGGTCTAACTGCTGAAACCGATTTGCCTACTACTTGGGAAGAACTTAAGGTAGAAATGCGTGATCGTTTTGTTCCTCCTTCTTTTTATAGAGAAATTCATAATAAACTGCAGCGTTTAGATCAAGGAGATAAAACTGTTCAGGAGTATTTTAGTGAGCTTCAGAAGGGTTTGATTCGTTGTGCTGTGGTTGAAAAAGTAGAGGATCAGATTTGCCGCTTTTATTCTGGTTTGAGAAAAGAAATTCAGGACATCCTTGATTATAAAGAATTTTATACCCTCAACCAGTGTTTCCAGTATGCTATGCTTGCAGAGAAAGAATCACAGGGACTTTTCCAGGCTTTTGAGGAGTACAGCAAGTCCAGGAATTTCTACCCACCACGGCCGACGGGGACTTCGGGGCTGCCCATGCCATCTTTCCGACCACCCCCACCAGCTAGTGTTGTTTCTGCAGCACCAAGATCAGCCCCTGCCCCTTCTACGCGCTCAGGTAAAAATTCTATGCAGGTACCGGCTAGTAGTGCCTCCTCTGTTGCTTCGACGGGACGCACTACAGGGATTCAGTGCCACCGCTGCCATGGTCTTGGCCATGTGCAGAAAGATTGCCCAAGTAGGCGGGCATATGTGGCGACAGATGATGGCGGTTGCATGAGCGCCTCCGATGTGGAGGATGAGAGGATGAGGGGGAGGATGTCGCTGCCACCAGCGGTGACCTCGTCCTTGGAGGCGGAGATACCACGGGCTATATGAATATTATTGTGCAGCGTGTGCTTAGCACACAAGTCCAGCAGCCCGAGATGATGCAACGACATAACTTGTTCCAGATTTTCTTCGTCATCAAGAACCGTCGGGCACGTGTCATCATTGATGGAGGAAGCTGCAACAATTTGGTGAGTTCTGATGTGGTTAAGAAGCTTGATTTGACCACACACCCACATCCACATCCATACTACATTCAGTGGTTAAATGACTCTGGAAAAGCTAAGGTAACACAAACTTGCAGAGTTCCTTTTTCCATTGGTTCCTATGTGGATTCTGTTGATTGTGATGTTGTACCCATGCAAGCTTGTTCACTTTTATTGGGTAGACCTTGGGAATTTGATAATGATACTGTACACCATGGTAAAAGTAATAAGTACACTTTTATGCATAAAGGAACTAAAATTACTTTGTTACCAATGACCCCTGCTGAAATTGTACAAGCTGATTTAGAACGAGCTGCTAGTTTGAAAAATAAACGCCCTGAAATTCAGCAACCTGTTAATTCTGCTTCTACACCAAGTAATGTTAATGATTCTTCATGTTCTAAGGGTGCTGCAATTAAATTACAAGGTCGTTCATGTCTTGCCACAAAATCTGAGCTTGCTGAAATTTCTACTGATGATATTTGCTATGCTTTGATATGCAAACAAGCCTTGTTTTTGCTTGGTGATATTGCTTCTAGTGCTTTGCCTCCTGCTGTCACTAACCTTTTGCAGGAGTATGAGGATGTTTTCCCAGCTGAGATACCCCCGGGATTGCCACCTTTGAGAGGGATTGAGCATCAAATTGATTTGATTCCTGGTGCTACTTTACTAAACCGTGCTGCTTATAGGACCAACCCTGAGGAGACTAAGGAGATACAACGACAAGTCCAAGACCTTTTGGATCGTGGCAAATCCACGAATGATCATATGATTCATTTGCGAGCTGTTTTGAAGAAAAATTTGAAGCAATGGGAAGAATGCTTACCTCATGTTGAGTTTGCTTATAATCGGGCAACACATTCTACTACCAAGGTAAGTCCATTCAAGGTAGTGTATGGTTTTGATCCCCGTACTCCACTTGATATACTTCCTCTACCTATTAATGAGAGAGTTCATATTGATGCTAAGGAGCGTGCTGAATTTATTTTGCAAATACATGAGACCACTAGACTTAGCATTGAAAAGATGAATGAAAAGTATAAAATTGCTGGTAGTAAGGGAAGAAAGGAAGTAAAGCTTGATGTAGGAGATTTAGTGTGGTTACACTTAAGGAAGGATAGATTTCCAGAATTGAGAAAGTCTAAACTAATGCCTAGAGCTGATGGTCCATTCAAAATAATAGAGAAGATTAATGATAATGCATACAAACTTGAGTTGCCTCCCGAGTTCGGGGTTAGTCCTATTTTTAACATTTCAGATTTGAAACCATACTTGGGAGAAGAGGATGAGCTTGAGTCGAGGACGACTCCACTTCAAGAGGGGGAGGATGATGAGGACATCACTCCTATGGATACACACAACACTCCTCCAAATCTGGACTTGCAAGATCCAATGACTAGAGCTTGTGCACGACAACTAAATTTAGAGGTGAGCTCGTTCCTACGTTCTTTGCTATATCTTACTTTTGAGAATGGTTTGCTACCTAATGATTGTTTTATGATTAGAAACCATGGAGAGGACCAGGAGATGATGGGAGAAGGATTTGGAAACGTGGAGGGCCAGCAAGGGCTTGGAAGCCAAAGTGGAGGCCCAATCAAAACCGACTTCGAGTCTGTTTCGGGGCCCAGGACCAGTCTGTACTAAAACGGTCGCCCAGGACGCATACGGACTCGGATTTGGACGTTCTATATATGCACGGAAAGATAAGGAGAAGACCTTTCCAATGCCGCCGGCCTCATGTCAAAATTCATCCGGAGTCATCGGGAATCGTCAAAACAAGAGAGAGTCCAGAATCTGTGTCGGTGCTGCGTCGCTTATTTTTTTGTCTTTGGGCCTTGTATCTAGTTGAGCCCAATTCGGGGCGCGTCCAGAGGGTCTTGCACGACCCTAGGGTCTTTATATACAGCCACCGCCGCACCATTAGGGTTCGGGTTTTGCTTAGATCAATTCTGTTCATAAACAGTTTCGCCGTTCATCGGTTTGTGAGATCCCAACTTCGAGAGTTTAATCATACATCTGCAATTGTGTTGCATTCTTCGTTGTTCTTGCTTGTGTTTTTGATTCGTAGGCAGGGATTAGCCTTCTCGGCGAGGTCAATCGTCTTTTGGACGGTTGATAACCAGAGGAGACGTCGTGCTGCGATTGCGGGGTTTAGAACATGCTGTTCTGAAGCCGGATCGATTTGTGTGTCGCCTCCGACCAAATCAACTTACCAAGAACCTTTCGGAAGATCGGGAACCCTTGTCCACATCAAAAAGTGATTAAATTGAATGCTCAAGAGTGGAATGGTGCTCTTTTCACTAGGAAACAATGGCTCACTCAAACCCTAGCTCAAATAATGAAGCTTTGACTTAGAGAGGGAGAGTGAAGGTCAAAAGTGCCCAATGATCTTCGGGTTGGGAGAGAGAGGCACAAAGTAGGGTGAGAGCTTTTTATACAAAGGGCTCAAAAAGAGTCATTGGCCTGTCTGGACGCCCCACACCGACAGTGCCGATGGCTCAATCGGCAAGCCCGGTAGGGTTTCTGACACACTGTCATATATATGCAGATAAGTAATCGACCCGCACTGGCACTGCCGATCAGGGCAGCAACACTGCCGGTGAGGTAGCCATAGAGAAGACAAGTGGTCTCTAGAGACCTTGACTAGCACTGCCGATCAAGCAGACCAGCACTGCCGATCGCAGTCAGCCAGAGAGCCCAAGGAAAAATAGTCTCTATGGTGAGGGGATCGGCACTGTCGATCGGGGGACCGACACTGCCGATGAGCTACAGCCAGAGCTAGACAAAAGGAGTGGCTCTCTGGGAGCCATGACCGGCACTGCCGATCAGGGGGATTGACACTATCGATGAGCTACAGCCAGAGAGACAGAGAGGTCTAGACTTCACAGCGCCTCTGGGAAGGGGGATCACCACTGTCGGTGAGGGACACCAGCACTGCCGATGAAGGCAAAAACAGAGGGCGACAAAAGTGGTTTTTATGGGAAATTTGAGCATTTGACTGTACCATACTTTGTGAATTATACCCCTCTTGATAGTACGGTTTACCTATACTCAAGAGATAAAAATAAAAACTCCATGATCTTCGTTCTTGAGTAGATTTTGGACCTCCAATTTGAGATAAATGACCATCTCCTTTTCCCTTTTTGTTTCAATATATTTCATTCATCAGTTTAAGATAGTCATCTACACACATGCTCCATAAAAACATTAGTCCATTCTTAATTGTATTGATGCCAATCATCAAAACAAAATTAGGGGCCTAGATGCACTTTCAATCTCCCCCTTTTTGGTGATTGATGACAATACAACTAAACTTTATAGAAAAATGCAATAAGATTCATTTTGTGATATAAAAGACATGTGGAGCTCCCCCTAAGTGTGTGCATGTGAGAAATAATAATCAAAGAATAACAATGCACATATTTAAAGAAAAAGTGTGAGAGCTCCCCCTAAAGGCATGCATAAGTGTCAATTTGCAACAATTAAGCAATAAGCGAGAAACAATGCAAATGACAATAATTTCCACACAAATGCATCTAGAAAGAGAAAACCAACAATACATCATCACAAAGGACATGAATGGCACAAGAACTCATAAAACATAAATAGAGGATTACAAGAACAAACTTAGCAAATAGTTTTACAAACCAGAAGCCACACAAACTTGTCCATCATTCTCACACCTCACAAAATAAGACTAAAAGATAAGTACTTCTCCCCCTTTGGCATCACAACACCAAAAAGGGAAAAGCAAAGATGGAGGCACACTGAGTCACTCATCCACACTATCAGCGTCATCATCCTCATCATCATTATCGCCTACCGGCTGGACCAACTGTGATGCCTGAGTGTAGAAACCCCATGGATTATCATAGCAGGTGATATCTGGCAGAGGAGTGAGCTCCATAGGGGGCGGCAACTGAACATTAGCAGAGGAGGTGAGAAGACCCATATCTGATCTCATCTGAGTAGGCATCTCACGCTGCAACCGTTGTGTCCTGGCACATGCAAAACATTGACTTGAGAGCACATGTGACATTGGACGAGTGACGACGAGGACCAGTACTAGGGCCGGTTGTTGTTGCTGCTACAGAAACTGAAGTCTGAGGGACATCTACAGCTGCTGGAGGATGTGATCGATCTCTGGGAGGTGTGGCAATGAGAGGAAACTTCTTCGGCATTTGAAAGTTGCCTAGAGGGGGGGGGGGGGGGGGGTGAATAGGCAATCTAAAATTAATCCTGAAAAAGCACTAAAGGATAATCAGATAACTAGGAGTGACGGAACTTCCGTCGGGGTCAACGGAACTTCCGTCGCCACGAAAGTTCTGTCAAGTGACAGAACTTCTCACTACCTTTCCTCTAAGCAATGAACAACACAGATACCAAGGAGAAGGAAACACTAGCTAGGTAGAAGTGAAGCTAATATAATGTAAGCCTAGAATTCTTGAATGAAGACTAGCTACACAATTAACAAATGATACAAGCACAATAATATGAAAGAAATAAGCAAGCACAAATATAAGAGCGGGAAAGTAAAGAGAGACACAAGAATTAACCCGAGGTTCGGCAACCACACTAAGTAGTTCCTACGTCCTCGTTGAGGATCCACACAAAGTGGTCGGGTCTCTCTCAACCCTTTTCCCCGCCAAGCAATCACAAAGATCGTGCTTGGATTTCTTTCTCCACTTGATTCTTTTCCTCTGGAGGCGAATCACACCTTCACAAACGTCCCTGACTCACCACACAAAGATGGGAGTTCAAGGGCGACACCTAGCCGTCTTGGAGACTAAGTCTCCAAGAGCAACAAGAAAATCAAATCTTGATGGGGAGGGAAAGATGTGCTCAAGCTTTTGAGTGGATGGATTCAATCTTTTTGTGTTTGGATCTCTCTCACTTGGATTGGAATCTCAAGAACAAGCCTAGGAGTAAGAGGGGAGAGCTCTAGCTGAAGAGTGAGTGAAATGGCAAAGAATCCAACCCTTCCCATGGGGGAAGGGGTACTCTATTTATAGAGAGAGCTCAAAAACTAGCCGTTATAGTATTTTCTGGGTCTGACGGAACTTCTGTGGTTACCCACGGAACTTCCGTCAATTCAAATTTAGCCGTTGTTAAGCACTGGAAGTGAGCAAAAGATGCTGTGATGGAACTTCCGTCAAAATGTGACGGAACTTCCGTCACTCTCGATTTGACAAGAAAAAGAGGCTCACAGAACTTCCGTGAGAGCTACAGAGGTTCTTGGTGATGGAACTTCCGTCGAAAGGTGATGGAACTTCCGTCACTCTTGATTTGACAGGAAAAAGGCTCACAGAACTTTCGTGAGAGCCATGGAGGTTCTTGGTGACGGAACTTCTGTCGTGGGGTGACGGAACTTTCGTCACTAAGTGACGGAACTTCCGTCACCCTCGGGTTAACATCAAAGCCGGACCTGACGCCGACGGAACTTCTATGAGAGGACTCATGGAACTTCTGTCACTCTCTGTCTTGCTAAGTAAAAGGCTAATTCTTAGTCTTTGTTGGCTAGGTTTTCAAACGAATTGATTTAGAGCTTGAGCATAATGTTTCCCTTACTAGCAAGATAAGTTTTACCCCTCTTAATAGTTTGGCATACCTATGACTCAAAACAAATAGCATAAAAGCTAAACTTGAACCACCATGAGCCATTTTCTTTTCACTTTTATTGAGGTATAGACTTTATCACATTAGTGGATAATTTACTTTTCTCTTGATGATCTGCACATTTTCTTCATAAGCATGTTAGTACAATTTTAATCTTTTGTCATTAATCACCAAAACCCACTAGGGGACCTAGATGCATCTTCAGCATTACTAAAGGATGCTTGTGATCACAGATGAACTGACACCCCACAACATGCAAAATCATCTTCATGATGTAAGGAGCATAGATTAGATAGTACAGGAGTCGTAGAGGATCTCTGTCCAGATGAAGTCAAAAACAGTGAATGGTTTGGCTCCCTCTCTCACAGCAAACATCAGGGTCTTGGTGGAACTCAAAATGTGTGTGTGATCCCCCACCTTATGAGTCAAAGTCACTCTAAGCATGTTGTTGAGAACACGAAAGTAAGACATTATGCCATGATATGAACCGAACTCAACCCCATGCTTAGGGTCTGCATAGCAGGCATCATACATGAAGGCCCACTCACTCTCCTCCTGAGGATCAAAGATGGTTGCCTTGGGCTTTGCTCTGTCAGTCTCATCAAAACCAAGAATCTGTGAGAAGTTGAACTCACAATAGGTGACGGTGATGCGGTTACCCTCAATAGTCCAGTGCATCTTGGAGTCCATGTGATTTTCCTCCTCAATCTCAATCCACAAAGTAGAGTAAAACTAGGCAATAATGTCATCATTCTAGTGCTGATGCAAATCCATGATACCAGTCAGGTTCCTCCTGTCACAGTCTACCTGGATCGGCTGAAAAGTGGAGTCATTAGCTGTTGCCATCCTGTCCCAGTCAATGCACTTCATGGGAGCAACTCTATGAGTGGTCTTCTTCAAGATATTCTTGTACCAGGCAACCTGAGTCAAGTCCCAAAATCTGATATCTAAGATGCTTGGGTGCTTGGGCTGGGTCCAGGGGTTAGTGTGGTGGTACTCATTCCTAGATGGATCCACTGGAATCATGAACTGCTCAGACACCTGTGGTGCCAACAGCTGATATGTGATTGAGGAGCGCATAGGTCCATGGACAGGCTCATGGATGACCTCATTATTAGACTCGTCACCCTCCTCATCCTCCTGCTAAGCTTCTTCTTCCTCTTCCTCTTTCTCTTCCTCCTCCTCTAAGCCGCCCTCACTCTCCTCATCAGTACTAGAAGAGGGAGAGCGAGGTGGAAGGACTTTGCCTTTTCCCTTGCCATGACCCAAACCAAGACCACGGGAGGTGGTTTGGCCAAGGTCTCTACCTCTGCCCCGTTTGCCACCTCCACCTCGTCAATCAAGGAGAAGAGCAGAGGGGTCGAAGTCCTTGTCGGAGTCACTGGGAGTGCCCGGATGCTTCTGCCTCTTGCCACCTGCCATTTGTCAAGGAGAGGAGAAGTGGTGTGAAAAATTTGCAACAAAACAGTACTGCACTACTGTATGTTTGCCCTGATCGGCAGTGCCAATGGGAGGCATCGGCCGTGCTGGTGGGTCAAACAGAGAGCAGCTCGAGTGAAAGGCTCTCTGGTTGGCCCAACCGACAGTGCCAATGACTATCATCAATAGTGCGGATCAGTTCAAACCAAATGTTGCAATGGTCACTTAGGGTTTCAAAATCTCCCGATCGGCAGTGCCGATGGGGGCCATTGGCAGTGTCGACCGAGGGGGATTGAAACCCTAAAACCACTAAAAATTGAAATTTAGCCACTAATACTCTACCAAATTGCATGGGTGACTAAATTACTCCTAGATGATCATCTCTATCAAGTGAAATTACGCAAAAACATGAGGCATTATGAGATTCAAAAGATGGAGATTTTCAAAAAATACTTTCAAATCCGAAAGGGGATGGAGGAATGAAGGTCTAGGAGATGATTTGATCCACTTCCCACTTCATTCCACGAAGATTAGCAGGGTTTTGGAGTGGAGGATTTCAGTTAGGGTTAGGGAGGAGAGAGAGGCGGCGAGGAGAGTGCTGGAACTGAGAACAGACTCTGTCCCGTGAGGGGACCGAGTTAATTGCAAAGGCTAGACCCCGCATCGGCAGTGCCGGTGCGGATCAAAGCACAAGGTCCAGGCCCACATCAGCAGTGCCGATGGTGAGCATCGGTACTGCTGATGAGGGCTGCTCGAGGGACAAAAATCCCAGACAGAAGGCTGTCTCTGTTGGACAACTGATCGGCAGTGCTGATAAGGGTATTGACAGTGCAGATCCACTGAAGATCAGATAGAACAGAGCACAAAAAAAGATAGGAGCGGAGTTTTCAAAATAGTTTTTGTTGGACAAGGAGCCATCTTGACATCATATGGTCAGCCAACAATCAATAATACATAACAATGACCATATTTTGACAAGATTTGATCTAGTGATCAAGAAACAACATCAATAGCAAAAATAATAGATTTTTGACATAAAGCAATGATTTTTGCAAAAAAGAAACAATCACCATTCAGATATGCACATCCTCTACGTCACATTGCTAGAGTTAAGAATATTTAGTTCACTCCTAAGATAACAAAACCTCTTCTTATCTAGGGGCTTGGTGAAAATATCGGCTAGTTGATCTTCGGTTCGCACACCACTAACTTCTATATCCCCCTTGATAGAATGATCTCTCAAAAAATGGTGGCGGATATCTATATGCTTTGTGTGCGAATGCTCAATAGGGTTATAAGTGTTGGCGGCCGATAAAACCCATAATCGGCCACCAACCGGTCGAGAAATGCAAGGTGAAGACCAAAGTTTAATAAATATTTGATTAAACTAATAAAGTTCCATGAGTTTTGGTGAAATATGTGTTTGCAGGCATAAGTGACCCAAAATATGCAAAAACATGAAGAAACATCCTGTCGGCCGATCATGACTGTGAAACAGCCGTTTTCACCAGCCGATAGGGTCATTTTCAGGCTGAAATCAGGAACCGGCCGACAGGGTCATATATGCCTGAAATCAGCCACTCGGCTGATTAACCAGAGTTGTTTTTCTGGCCGAACATCCAACCCGGACGGTTTTGCAAAAACACTTCACCGTGATGCTATTTTCTCCTCCCGGATTAAGAATGATGAAATATGGCTAAGGAAAAGAAGGCCAAACAAGTGGCCCAACCGGGAGAAGTCAAGGGGCGACCTGGAGGGGGTCGGCACCCGGCCTAGGCCACCGCCCGGCCTGGCTTGCCGCCTGGCCTCGGTTGGTCACCCAGGGTTGCCAGCCCATTGTAAGGTTCATGACCATTGATGTCACCCCAAGGTATAATGTTTTGGTGATGAATGGCAAACATGAAATGTGACTCATATCTACACGAGTGTTGTTCGTGTAGGAAACCTGTGACACCCAGGTGTCTCATTTTTGCCTAACATATTAAAGAGCACAAATTATAGTTAAGGGTAGCATGAAATAATGAAAACCCCACTCAAATTTGAGTTTATTCTAGGCAATTCAAAAACCCTGCAACGAAATATAGGAGTAACTTAAAAATTCCAATATAACATATGCCAAATAATTTCATAATCAGATTAGCAATAATAAAATATAATTTTTGAATTTAATGAGTGTTTTACCAATTGTGAAAATACCCCAATTAATTAATTAAAGCATAAAAACCTTTCACAATGGGGAATTAATTATAAAATAATTATAAAAATTCTGGACAATTGGGTACAACCAGAGCACCAGGCATATCAATAAGGACCTATGTGCAAAATCCCAATTCATTTGGAGGTCCCTAGATATTTGTTTTGGATTTACCTTGGAACCAGGGTCTGTTTTGCAAAGAATCAAATCAAATCTGGACCTGAGTGCAAATCCCCTCTCTTCCTTCTCCATTGGCCATAGGTGCGCAGACCTCTCCTGACGCGCACGCCATCGCTCTGCCCGCCTCGACTCTGGGACTTGGAGCGCACACTGCCGCCTGCCATCCCCCCTGCCTTCGACCCGTCCCATCTACCTCCTCTCTCCCTGTTTCTCCAGCTGCGGATGCCATCCGACTTCAATTCCCGCCACACCGACCGGCTCTGCCATGGCCGCTGTAGAAGCTCGTCCAACCCCCGCGTGCCCAGCTGCTCCCAGTCTCCCCTCTGCAAGCAATCTTCAGGTTTATCATATAAGTGTAGCAGATTTGGCTTTGGTAGGTATGATCAATACAAGAGAGCAAAATTTGCAAGGGTTAGAGACCACATGTGACAGTTTTCCAAAAATTATTAAGTTCACTAGCTATCTTGGAGTTTTCTTCTTAGAGAGCAAAGTATATTGTCATGAAGAACAATTCAACCATATGGGGTCTTTATCAAAACATCTGTCAACAAATACCACCACTAAAGCAAATAGAGTTCATAGAATTGGTGCTTAGTTGAAAATTAAGTGGTGGATAATTATGTGCAATGAATCATGCAAGTTCCAATAACAATAGCAACTTTCATCATATCTCTAGCAAAGATCCTCATCATAGTTATGCATTTATTCATCGTGAAAGCATTATAAGACAATGGTGATGACACAGGCAAGCTCCCCTAGATAAATTAATGACATTTGGTCACCCTAAGGTAGCTATTAGGGATATGTCATTGTCCATTCTATGTTCTAAGTGACAAATTACAAATTACCTTTCACATGAACAAAATGAAAAGGGTATCATAAAAAGAAAAAGAGAGAAAATTCCCAAGTTGAAAGCAGACAACAAGTACAGGTTTGAGAAGAAAATAATATTAGGAGAAGTGAAGAATCAAAGGGATGTTACCGTATTTTAATCGATTGAAGCTCAGCTTGTGCCTCCCCCATGCCTAAAATCTTCCTGGATTGCACGAGAGAAGGGCGATAGCAGGGGCAGCGAGGGTGCGCCGATCGGCACGAGGATTCGCCGATCGGCGCAGACGGTTGTGCCTCTCGTCACCTCCATCTCCAGCCTTGATGTGCTATCCCAATGCTCCCTCTTGTATATGCGGCTATTGTCACCTCGTTTCCTTCGACTGTCCTCATTCAAGAGTACTTCTTTCATTCCTGCAAAACATTGAAATGCACATACTACCCCCGATATGATGGTCGGGGATAGAACAATATCTACCGTCTAGCAACAACCTCAAAAGTTCAACTTGTGGCATTTTAATTCTAGTAGAAAAAAGAAAACAAAATCCTAATAGGTGTACTTGTGTGCACAAGTGTGGATGCATGGAGTTAGTATCACAATGTTAGCAAAGAAACAAGACTATAATCAATGTTGTTCCACAATTTCATCTAAACACCACGTTCACATAAAATTGCTAAATGAATGTGTCAAGTACATAATTCTGGGATCAAAATGCTTTCATCATTTAGTCTTGAAGCAAAGCAAATGAGCATGTTAGCAACGAAGGTTAGCGGTGTGGAAGCTAAACAAGAACAATGTTTACACCTAGCTCTAAGCACCATGCTTACAACTAGATTGCTAGCAATCTAAATGAAATTTGTAAATAACCAAAGTCTAAACACCATGTTTATGTGACTTAGCTATTGCAAAACCCCGTTGGACTAGAGAGATAGCGCAATGAAAAAGATTAACAACCAACCAATGTAAATGATGCAAAATAGAGCAAGGCAAATGAACTATCCAATGTTGTTCAACAAATAAGCATAAACACCACATTTACATCTAAATTTGCTAAGGATATTGTGTGCAAGCCAATTAAGTGCTAATTATCAAGTTCAAACCAAGCTATTATGAGTGGGAAGGTGAATATGAACATGCAAAGTTAGAGGTTTGGGCGAATCAAAATAAAAACATGTTAGGCGGCAGTGAAGGAATGCTTGGAAAAGCATTTGGGTGTTGTGCCGATCGGCAATGGATATGTGCCGATTGGCGCATTTGGAATTGGTGAGGCTTAGGTGGGCTGAAGTTAGATGGTTAAATGCATGCATGCGAAAACATCATGCAAAAATAAAAATAAAAACAGAGCAAGTGCTCACAAATATGCATGCAGTGGATGATTTTCGCAAACAAAACACAAAATGATGGTGGCAGAGGTCTAAAAATAAAAAGTTAATCTAGAACTAATTTTCCACAAGTGAATCAATTGAGTTGGGTTATTCTCACGATGCAAAAATTCTAGGTTGCCCTCCTAGTAGCACCAGTCAATCCAAACAAAACAAAAAGAAACACAAAAACACGGGTTGCCTCCCAAAAGTGCTTCAATTAGAGTCATGTAGCTAGACTTCTTACATACCTTGTTGTCGCAAAGCCATTGTTCTTGGTGTAAGATCCAAAGATTTCTATGTAGCTTGTACTTATGCAATCTTCATCGTGGTTTGCTCATTGCCCGTCTTCATTGTATTGCATAATGCTCAATGTGTGTATGTGATATAATGCTCTGGAGTCTTCAATCTTGTTCAACTTCTAATCATTTGCTTGTAGGAGAATTGCTCGAGCTATCCTTGTTGTCATCTTCATCTCCAATTTTGTCATTGATAATCTGCAAATCCTCTTCTCTCTGAATTTCACCTTACCAACAGGATAGAACAGGGCCAAAGACCTATACCAACTTGTAGGTTGCAAAATTATCTTTCCAATGAGTGCTCATACACTTCAAACGGACATGGTATATGGGATTTATGATATTTTTGCTCCAAGGCTACGTGCTGTTGACAGATTGCACAACATCCAATGATGTACTCATAAATCCTTGTAGAAAAATCCAAATCTAGCACCGTTTGTTGCGTTGGAAAGAAGTCTTGAAGCTCTATTCAGATATAAATTTTTTATACAATGGTCAGCACAGGAAGTATACAGAATTACCAATGATTTCAGCTTCTAGCTTTATTTTCCGGAGAATCTTGATGATTTCGTCTTTTAAGCATTGGAGCATATGTCGGCTTATCCTTTGACATGTGAATCTTGATCTTTGTTGCACCAGCAAGTATTGATGATGAAGAGTGGATGCAACTTCTCAATTCCTGATCCTCTCCTCCTGCTCCTCGTACAGCCTGTGGAGGTCATCGATCTCATCAAGGGACTCGTAGTAGTCCTCGTCCATGGCTGAAGAGAGGTGGACTTGTTCTTGCAGCCGTGTAAAGTTGTTGTTGCTCCTCACAGACATCATATGATTGTCCAAGCTGCCACTGGGCCTCTGCAGAAAGTGAGCGTACTGAGTGTCACAAAGATCCTCATCTTCCTCGTGACGAAGAACCTCCAAAGCATGACGAGCTGCATCACGAATCCCGGCGTCAAAAGTGGACCAAGGTGACAAAGCGTGGTGTACGCGCCGAGTGTGCTGGTGTCCGTCGTCTGTAGCCTTCTCGTAAAGCACCACTCGCACTTCCCACCTGTAGCGGTCTCCCTGAATGGGCGTCCTGGTGCCGATGTAAAGCGGTGGGGTGCTGTAGCCGAGTCCCTGAAGTATGCTCCATAGTGTCCTCGGGTAATAGCCACAGTGTCGTCCATCTGAGTGCTGCTCCACCACTGGCTGCGTCATCCAAAGGGCGCCTGGTGGAAACTGAGGAGCTGGGACGACAACGTGCTTGCGAGCTGTAAGCCTGTGACGAGCCATCTATGAAATTTTGAAAAGAGTGGAAGAAGGAAAAGTTAGCAAAACTTTTGTAAACTAAAAGATAATAATTCAACAAAAACTGAGTGAAAAACAAAGATAGAAGCCAAAAGTTTTGGAAATAGTTTTATGGTAATATAGGTAAAATAATCTCTAAGATACGACCACTCTATCTAAGCTAGCATCCTACGGTCGACACGGCTCTGATACCACTTCAGTCACACCCGGTTTTAAGGACAAAACCAGGTGCTTATCATATGTGCCCAGGAACAAGTTTCACACATATTGACAGTAAAGTGAATAACAATATAACCAATGTCATTAATAAAGTGTACCATTATTTCATAAATAATTTTCTTTGAAGACTAAGTCGACTCTCAAACTAAATAGCAGTGGAAGACACCATAACACCACAGGCAATCGACCGGGGGCACGCACGCCTAGTAGTAGTCTTCATCAATGTAGTCCATATCTCCATCTTCTGAGCAGCAGTTTATAGTACAACAACAAAGGGAAATAGCATGGGTGAGCACATGCCGTACTCAGCAAGTGGGGGAAAATATGACATGCAAGGTTAATAAAAGATAGGCTAACACAATGGTTCATTAGCATAAATGAGCACCTACAACTAGTAGAAAAGTCATCCTATTTACTAGGTGAAAAGTTCCCACCAGTTATCTCATCTGTCCAATGCTACAGGTTAAACCACCTGTAACCAACCATCGGTTAAACTGCCCATAGGAAACCACACTACAGGTTACACCGCCTGAAGCAAACCATGGGTTAAACCGCCCATATGAATCCACACTACAGGTTACACCGCCTGTAGCAAACCAACGGTTACACCGCCCAAACCAAACTTGGCTACCCACCAAGTCCACCCATAAAACACCTTCCTAAATGTGTGAGGATCCAGGCCGCTCATGACCGTGAGCACGAGTGTTATAACAGTTCGACACTCTGCAGAGGTTGCACAACTTTACCCACAGGTTGGTGATTCCGTCACCCGTCAGTGACTAAAGTGTCCCTGTTGCCCAAATCACACTACCGTAGGTGTGAGGCCAGGTGATCACCACAAGGTCGTTCAGAGCGCTTCCCAGCTTGCAAACAATCCACGCTAAGGTTTCACCGCTGCGGAATTAAACCGTTCCTACAGAAGCCCCCTCTGGCGCCGTGGCTAGCAGTAAACCGTCCATCGCGTGAGTCCGAGAGTAAACCGTCCCGTCCTCCTTCCTCGACTGCTCACAGAACTGGGAAGACATCTCGATACTAAACCAAGCCTACCCATATCAGCCCTGTGCTTTGCACGGTTTTCCTGGGTGCCCGCTCCAGAAACAACTCTTGTGATCCCAAGTAGGTACCACCACAATCCCACAGTACTATACCGAGTACACGTGCATACCCACACCATCCTTGCCATCCTCCTGCTTGGATCACCTAGGTTCCATGTTGCTTCGAAGGATTACCCATCCCTCATGATCATTATGTTAAAGTGAATCATTAATCAAGATTAACCATAGACACTTCCATTCCCGACATAGCAAACTAAGCATGACGTACCCTTACTAATAAGCTACACCAGAACCCAGGCGACAAGGAATAATATGGAACAGGAGACGACACATGGGATTCAATATTAACAAGCATGCATAGAGATAGAGAGAAATGTAAAACATAGGTTCAAAATGCATGAAGGACACTTGCCTGGTTTCCCTTGCTGCTGCTGCTCAAAGTCTTCTGGCTGGAGGTCCTGAAAGTTCTACAACTGCTGGTCGTCTACTAACGTCACACCAGAAAGACAAGCATACAAACATACTACGACACACCACACCACACAGTAACAACTTTAATGAAAACTATACTAAGAAAAAGTACGCGTTGATATGATCGCGTGAGCGCAAGAATCACCTCAATCCGAGTTACGAGTAAAAAGTTATGAGCATTTGAAGTTCTAGGGGCTAAACTGCAAAAATAACCTAAATAGCACGGTCAAGGACATATTTGTAATTATGAAAAAGTTTAGGGACTAAAGTGTAAAAAGTTAAGGACTAAATTGTAATTAATAAAAGTTGAGGGGTGTAAGTGAAAAATTATAGGACCAAAATATAATTAAAAATAAGTTCAGGGGTTAAAATGTAAAATAATAGAAAGGTATATTATTTATAAAATACAAAATATAAAATGAAATAAGTTCAGGGGTTGAAATGTAAAATAACAGAAAGGTATATGCTTTATAAATATAAAATATAAAATGAAATAAATTCAGGGGATTTCTGAAAAATTATTAGGACCTAAACCTAAGTTCAAGAAAGATTGGGGGCCTAATCATAAATAAACAGAACATACTATTATTCAAAAATTAATTAATTAATTTATTAACTAATTAACTAAAAAAAACCGTGGACTAGGTCCATGGGGCCGTGGAGCGGCCGTTGACCCGTGGTCCACGGGTCCACCATGGACCACCGATGCGGCGGCCATTGCCGGCTCCCGGAGCTCGCGACAGCGGCGCACGGGGCGGTGCGGAGGCAGCGCAACAGGGCGGCGAGGGGAGGGGGGCCTCACCGGAGCAAGCGCGACGCGGCGAGGTGGCCGGAGGCGGCACCTCGAAGCGATGGCGGCGGCGGCAGCGGAGCTCGGTGGTGGCGCGGCACGGCGGCGAGGCGCGGCGAGACGACAAAGCGACAGGACGGAGGAAATGGCGGTGTGGGGTGCGCGGGGCCCGCTATTTATAGCGAGCGGGTCCTAGGGTGCCACGGCGCACACGCCTAGGCTAGCGGCGGCGCTAGGGTTCGGCGGGGCGGGCGCGGGCGGGGGTGGGCCGAGCGGGCGAGCCAGGGTGGCTGGGCCACGCAGGCCGAAGGAGGAAGGGAGGGGGAAGGGGAGTGGGCCGCGCAGGGGATCTGGCCCAAGCGGGAGAAGAAAGAGGAAGGGGAGGGAAAAAAATAAAAGAGTGTGGGCCAAGGGGGAGGGAGATTCGGCCCAAGAGCCAAGTCTGGTTCTCTTTTCTCTTTTTATTTTCTTCCTCTTTTCCTAAATTCCTAAAATCAAACCAACACGATTCCTACACGGGATTTTAAATAGATTTTTCAAGCAATAAAACCCTAGTGCGGCTAACCAGCATGAGTGCAACATTTGAAATTTTAAAATACCTAAAAATAAAAAAAACAGGGTGTTACAGGGGATGGGCGGTCCTCCGGTGATGGGGAGGAGCAGCGGGGTAGTGCGGTCCCAAGGGTTGGTTTTATAGGGGCTCGAGAGAGGGGAGGCGAGCAGGGCGAGCTCGGTGGGCATCAATGGCGGGGTGGCGTTATCCATGCGCACTCACGTGCCTGAGTGCGCTCATTGATGGCTACTGAGGAGCGGTATCAGGTAAGGGGAAACGGGGTGACGCTCTTGGTGCGCTTGGGGTCCTTTCGGGAGCCGGGGAGGCGGGGAGGCCGAGGATCGACGGCGGTTTTCGGTGGAGAGGATCGGGGGAAGAGAGAGAGAGGCTAGAGGAGGGAGATGACAGGTGGGGTCGGGTTGTCGGTGAGTGCGGGGCGGGGTGGGAGCTGTTCTGCAGGTGCTGGGCCATGTGACATCCCATGTCACAAAATAGAACTTAACTAAACCCAATGTTAATTAAAGGATAATTAAAAATATAAATAATCAAGGTGCCACAGAATAAAGAAAGAAAATTAAGTAATTAAATCTAGAATATCCAAATAAGGGCCTTTCTAAGACATCACAAAATCTCATGGAAGTACCCCAATGTTTTTTCATATTCTGAATGGCCACATTAAAATAGAATTTTGATAATTTTTCCAGAAGTTTTGGTAACAATTTAATACCCTTAAAAATTCCCCTAAATTCAGATAAGAGTATTTCTGTTCTGGAATTTTAAAAAATTAATCTATGCCAATTCAGCCGATGCACCCAAAAGCAAAGTAGGAGCACATATTTTGCTGGGCGCGCACAAAAATCTGTATCAAATTTTGAGCAAGGGAACCTGGAGAATTTCAACCAAACCTGAGTCAAGGTCCAAGTCAAGCCGGGTCAACCCCTGCCCTCTCCTCTGGCCAATCCCAACCCGACACGGGTTGTACCCAGTGCACTGTGGCCACCGTCGTTCACCTGCCGCTCCCCATGCCGGCCACTTCTCCGCCACCTTCTCCCCTATGCCACCGGCCCAATTGAAGTGCCCCCGCCGGCGAACCAATCCATGGCCGACAGCGCGCCAACCCCCCCCCCCCCCCCTCTCCCTCTGCTCTCGCCGCTCTCTCACTCCGACCGAGTTAAAGGGGAGGATTGCACAGCGCGCCTCTCCCGGTTCTCTCTCTCAGCTCACACTCATCGCACAACTTCCAGGAACCCTCTCCGCCGCACCAAGTGCCTCTGCACTCTTCCCTCCTCTCTCTCTCCGGTGAAACCCGAGTAGGCTCTGTTTTCCCCCGCCATGGCCGCCGCCGTGTCCAGCTCCAACTAGGTGGCCTCTCCCCCCTTCTTCTTTCGCAAATCGACGCGCAAGGTCACCACCTCACTCCCCTTTGACCCTCTCCCTCCCTTGTGTAGTGTGCTTGTCGGGTTTCGTGAAGCCCGAGTCGCCGCCGTCGGGATCCTCCCCCCGCCCCCCCCCCCCCCCCCCCCCCCCCCCCCGTCGATGAGAACCCCCCTCTGGCCTTCCCCCTTGATGAGTTCCTCGACGCCGACCTTCCCCGAGCTGCAGCGAAGCTAGCCGACCGAACCCCAGCCTGCCTCTCCCTCGGCACTGTCACGTGGACCTCGCCGGAGCCGCCCCTGCCACCGCACGTCGTCGCCGGCGCCTTCCGGTGAGGCACTCTTCCCTCCGACCCCCTCCTCGAGATCCCCGTGGTAGGGAGGCTATTCGAGTAGCATGCAAGCCCCGACCATGCCGCCGATCGGCCGCTGGGCGGAGCTCGCCGTTGCCGGCCGCCGCGCGGGCGAGCGCGCGTGCCTGGGTAAATTTAAACGTGATGGCAATTCCATAAATAACTGTGAACTTTGAATTAAACTTCAAAATTCAATAACTCGAGAAATAAAAGCCCAAAAATGATGAAACCAATTTTGTTCAACTCCTAAGATCCTCCTCTGACAGAAAAACAGTTTCATGTTTAGGCATATTTTTGGTATTATTGCATAAATCTTCATTTTCAGTAATTGAATTTATATAAATTATTGGCTAGGAATTTAATCATGAAATTTGGTATTCCTGTTCCTTATGCACTTGTACACTCATGTAAAATTCCATGAAAAATTTGAAGCAACTTAAGTAGGCTTTTGCTGTTGAAATTAATCAATTGTTAGTTAAAGTAAGAATTTTCCTTATAAATCTTGCTTTTTGTGTGGATTTAATAAAAGTAGGCATAAATTCATTTCTGGAATATTCATGAAGAATAATTCACATTAACTTTACAGTAGAAGCCCTTATCTCCATTTATATAATCTTGGTTCCTAATTAACTATATGAACCTAGAACTAGTTATGCAATTAAATTGCCATTATATGTATAGTGTTAGCTTTGCATACAGTCACTTTAGCTATGTTGCTCAAAATGAACTTTCTGGAATTTAGACCCTAGTACTGCATTGTCATATCATCATCAACATGTGATGTCATATAATCAGCACCTAGGCCATGCTCATGTTAAAGTAGACATACCCTATGTTGTGATGATTAAAAGTTACATTCTTGTAATTAGAAGTTTGACCCCTTCAAATTCAGTGGCTACCATGTCATACTTAGGTGTGCACACATTCATGAATAAATGATTAGTTCATTAATTTTATTTGCTGAGGAAATGCCATGAATTGTCATGCCCTCCATTTCATCTTTAGTTAAGGAACTCCATGAAACCTTGTGTATTCCTTCGCATTGATGCATGTCCATTCCATATAGGGATCGAGACCGAGGAGATCACACCGGATCAGCAAGGACCTGAAGTGAATTTTGGTGAAGACACTAGCTACAATCACTCCCAAAGCAACCCCCGGTGCATAACCCATTAAATTTCGAGTCTTTTTACTTTATCACAAGTTAGGGATATTGTATTGTGCATTAACTATAGGACTTGGATGAAACACACTTGTATACTCCAGCAATGACCTATAATTAGTATGTTAGAAAGCTTTACGTTAGCAATGCTATGCTTAAATTAGTGGAGTCAACGGAAGGTTCTAGATTCAACTATGGTTCACTTGGTTAATGAACTTGATAAAAATGGAGCACCTATCGTTGCAACTCCGCGGACAAGTATTGAACAGTACCAAGTACATACCTTTAATATGGGGATTGGTAAACCTAGTAACTTGGGCGCCGTATTGTTGGACGGCCATACTCATCGATCTAGAGGTGATGTGAACAGCACGGTGGTTGCACGGGTTTGAGGACCGCTGGAGAGTGCATGGGTTAAGCCTCGGATACGAAGTACTGTATTGCGGGGAGGACATGTACTCGGGATCGATGGCCCCAGATCGACTTTATAGAAATCTTGTGAACGGTGGCCATACGTGTTCCTAAGTGATGCGTATGTTGTGTATTTGGGTTTTCCCTACAGGATGTAAATCAATTCGAATTGCCGTCCCTCGTGGTTATGAGTACCTCTTGTTCGAGCAGCAACATTGATATGTTAAGTAGTAAAGTTATGGTTATGTTTCTGAAATTTACTTATGCTATGGACACATATTGTTATGATGTATTGCTCTTTATTTCTACTCGTGTCTTAGCAGCTAGCTAGATTCACCGTAGTGGTTATTCTGAAATCAGCAAAGTAAAATCTTGATTAAGGAATTGTAAGTGCAGCATAGAACTATTAGGAGCTTCTTATGTAATTATCAAATAAACCCGATCAGCCCCCTGCATACTAGGAGTCGGTTTTAGTAAACCTTTTGACGGGTAAGTCTTACGGAGTATGTTAGATACTCAGGCTTTGCAATTATGTTGTTTTCCAGGTTTTCCTCCAGCTACCTAATGTGATTGTTGTAACAAGGTCGTGTGGGAAGGTGAGGAGCCTCAGAACTGGACCATTGAATGGGTCCCTAGCTCCCCTAACTGTGATGAGTGAGCCATCGCCATAGGGCTAGCATGGTTCACGTAGGACTTGACATCGTGTTTTGTCGTTGTATCGCTTCCGCTAATTTATGTAACATGTACTAAGGACATATGTATTGTATCAGATCTGAACTTGTTTATTCTATATCTGAACTTGTTTATTCTATATCTGAACTTGTAATATTATGCACCTAAGTGATGTAATATTGTAAATGATGAATGTTCATGTGTGAATGCTATGTATGGTTACTTCGTTAACCATCTTCCGAGGCGATCCTGTACGACATACTCTACTTTTCAGAGTAGGGTTGTCACAGCTGGTATCAAAGCCGTCTCGGGATAAGCTACACACAAATGAGCATTTTAAAACGTACACAAGCCGTATTTACGCCTTATGGTACCTGGGCATAAACTGTCATTGTTATTTTGGCTTGTTTCTTTTGAATTTGATGTATTGTTTCTGAGGTGGATCTCTTGCAGGTACACTAACCACGTGTAGTTCGCTTAGAAACGTGTGAGAGGTGTGTGTGTGCCACCAAAAAGATCGAGTTATATAATCGGGTGTAGGACATACCATATGCACTCACCTTCATTAAATCATGTGAAAGGGTCACTAATGTTGCAAATATGTGAAATGACTCAGATTTGAGCTAATTTAAATCCCTATGGCATCTAAACTAAAAATTTGAAGTCACCGATAAAGAAATCAATTCTGCCATAAATGTCAGTTTCACTAAAACAAGCAGAACTTCCACAATTTTAATTCAATGAAGGAAAATAAGTACTCGTTGGAAAGCTGGGGTTTTGCTCTACACGTTTGGTTTAGGAAGTTTGTCTTGGAAAAATCTGGAACTGGGTTGAATTTTGCAAAAACAGTAGCCTTTTTCTGGAAGTCAGAAACTGTCTCATTTCTGTCCCCTGTCTTTGGATGATCATAACTCCCAGAGACTTTATTGGATGGAGATGTGTGAGTATGCATTGGAAATATGATGAAATTCTCCACAACAGTTGTAAAGCACCAAAATTTTAATGTTGTCCAGAAACTAAGCGCTTTTGCCCGTTTCTGCGGTTCACTCCGTCGACCACAGAAATTTGTCGTTACTGGTCGTTAAACGGATCGGGAACCTCGTGTATTTTCTTTTACCAATCATTCCTTATGCTATTTTAAGCATGTGTGCTTAGTGGAATATTAAGTTTTGACTCACCCTTGCAAAACTTTATTCCGGCAGATGGATGTTGGCAAGCTCGCGAAGGACCCCGAGTACCTTGCCGCCCGCATTCTCGAGTTGGAATGAGAGCGCGAGGCGCTGCAGTCCACACTTATGGCCCGTGATGCCCAGCTTGTGAAGTGTGACGCTAAGATTTCATATCTTGAGGACAAGCTGCACACTAGCAAGATAGAGCGGGCCGATCTTTTCGAGCAACTCCATGATGCACAGCTCATCATTGAGGGCGATGCAAGCGATCAGTTGCAGGAGCAACTGAACCATCGCAACGCCCAGCTCACCGCTGCCCAAGAGGAGATTTACTCTCTTCATGGTCAGGTTACCGCTCTCTTGGAGGAGCAAAGTGAGCTGCAGGCCCAATGCGAAGAAGCTCAAGATGAGCGTGATGTCATGGAAGGGAACCTCAACGATGCTCACGCGATCATCGCACAGCAAGAGCAGCTCATTGGACATCTCCAAGCTGCTAATGGCCAGTTGAACGCCATCCTTAACGATGAGCCACCCATCCCACTCGCGGTGATCCCCCCCCGAGGATGCCGATCTGAGTGAGAACGGTGACTTCGGTGTCAATTTCGAAGCACCCCCTGGACCGGGTGATATGGACGTGCAGTCCGATGGTGATAGCCACGTCGGGTGAGCGAGTAGCTTCATGTATGTAGGATGAAAAATCTCGTGAGACATCGTAGTCGTGTGTGCATAGTGTTAGTAATGTTAAGCTCAGTTGTAACCTAAGCTCTACGAGATCGTGTGGTGTAGTGTTTCGGGTGATGTAACCAAAGACTTGCTATGTATCTAAAGTTGCATCACATGTATCTATGGTTTTTATCATGAGTATGCTGCTTATGGTGTTGGAAATTATGGAATTTAAGTTATCTCTTATGTCCACACCGTTTTCTTGTCAAATATTTCATTTATGAGCAATCTGAAATTTTACTTCGTTGCCATGTCGTAGCCTTATTATCATATTGTCTCATGTGATGATCGGGCTAACATGCTTTGTTCATATGTCAGATGGTGCAAACTCGCCATGGTGGAGAAAACGTTGGTGATGCTCCCGACGCCTCGAACGCTGGTGGAAATGGGCCGCTGCCCAATGCGCCGCCCATGACGGCTATGGAGCAGCTCATCCACAATCAGAACAAGATGTTCTGCATGTTCATGGAGAACATGAACCGTCAAGGAGCTCCCGGACCACCACCAGCAGCGGGAATCCTCCTATGCCGACTTCTGGGCGACTCACCCGCCAACCTTCGGAGAAGCCAGTGATCCTCTGGAAGCTGATAACTTTATTCGCACTCTGGAGTTGAAGTTCGCCCTCCTCCACTGCACCGAGCAGCAAAAGCCCCTCTTCGCCGTGCAGCAACTCCGCGGTTCTGCAAGTGCTTGGTGGGCTAGTTCGCCGCCGCTCTCGTCACTGGTCACCAAGTCACTTGGGCGGAATTTTGCACAGCTTTCCGTGCACACCACATCCCCGCTGGACTCATTAAGCACAAGTTGCAGGAGTTCCTCAACTTGGAGCAAGGCTCTGAAACCATGCAAGAGTATGCACAGAAATTCAACTACCTGGCCCAGTACGTGTCGTATCACGCTGATACGGACGTGAAGAAGAAAGACTGCTTTCGTTCGGGTCTTACCCCGAAGCTGCAAGACTGATTGGCGCAAGTCACCGCCGACACATTCAATGACTTGATGAGTGCCACCATTGTGCAAGAAGATGCCATCCGTGCCAATCAAGAGGACAAGAAGAGGAAACGTGCTATGGGAAGTTCATCCGGCTCCGCACCGCCCAAGTACAAGTTAGTAATCACTTCCCCGACCGGATAGAAATTCCGGGCTGCGGTACCATCCGGAGGAGGACCTCGCCCGTCGTTCTCGCAGCAGCACTCACGATTCCATGGGGGAAACCAGCCGCAATCCTCTGGTTCTTGCCCACCGTAGCAAAGCAATCAAGCGGTAAAGACCAACTCCTCACAGCCCTGTTACAATTGTGGCCGCACCGGTCACTTTGCTAAGGAGTGTCGGTTCCCGAAGCGCAATCCGAGCAACAACAACAACTCCAGTACTTCCGGGAACAACAACAACAACCACAACAGCGGCAACAACAACAATAATGGCAGCAATGGGAGTCGTCCCCAGTTGTCTACCCCCACTCACAAGAATGGCCGAGTCAACTATACCACGGTCGAAGAGACCCAAGCTGGAGAACCCGTTCTCGCGGGTACGTTCTCGATCAACCAACATGCTGCCATGGTTCTTTTTGATTCAGGAGCAATGCATGATTTCATTAGTCAAGCATGTGCAAATCATCTGAAAATTACCCCCACTACTATAGGAACACCGTATGTTATTACGTCTCCCGGTGGGAAAATAAGAGCTCATCTCGAGTTAAGGAAAGTGCCACTTAAGCTAGAAGACAACATATACCCCACTTTCCTAATTATCTTAGATGGCCAAAGCATCAACATCATTCTTGGTATGAAATGGATGACTAGCCACAAAGCCGTACTGCACATTGAGGACCGGGAAATCCATTTGAACTCACCCTTACATGGCCCCTCTATTCTCTGATTGCCGTATCCCAAGTTGCCCACTTCTCAAGTGTGCCATGTGGAAGGAAAGGAGCTAGCAAACATTCCAGTGGTCTGTGATTTTCCCGACGTACTTCCAGACGATTTACCGGGAATGCCTCCGGACAGGGATGTCGAGTTTAAGATTGAACTCGTACCTGGTACAACGCCTATCTCTCGTAGGCCGTACAAGATGGCTCCTAATGAGTTGGCAGAGTTGAAAGAGCAGTTACAAGAGCTTATGGACAAGGATTATATCCGACCAAGTTCATCTCCCTAGGGCTGTCCCGCTCTCTTTGTGAAGAAGAAAGACAAGACCCTACGTCTATGTGTCGACTATCGGCCGTTAAACACCATGACCATCTTGAACAAGTACCCTCTACCTCGAGTCGATATCCTCTTTGATCAACTAGTGGGTGCTAAAGTCTTCTCCAAGATTGATCTCTGATCCGGTTACCATCAAATAAAAATCCGAGCCGAAGATATTCCAAAAACAGCATTCTCCACCCGATATGGTCTTTTCGAGTATCTTGTCATGTCTTTTGGTCTCACCAATGCTCCAGCCCACTTCATGTATTTGATGAATTCCATATTCGTGCCCGAGTTGGATAAGTTCGTAGTGGTATTCATCGACGATATTCTGATCTACTCTAAATCTGAAGAAGAACACGCCAAACACCTTCGCATTGTTCTACAACGACTCCGAGATCATCAACTTTATGCCAAATTTAGTAAATGTGAATTTTGGCTAAAGCAAGTTCCATTTTTGGGTCACATCATATCAGCAGAAGGAGTAGCCGTGGACCCTAGCAAAGTAGAGGATGTGCTGAATTGGAAAGCTCCAAAATCGGTCAAGCAAATTCGCAGTTTCCTTGGTCTTGTCGGTTATTATAGGAAATTCATTCCCAACTTCTCAAACATTGCCAAGCCTATGACCAAGTTGCTGGAAAAGAATGCCAAGTTCAAGTGGAGTAGTGCATGTGAGGAAGCTTTTTAGTCACTCAAGAAGCATTAACAACCGCTCCGGTTTTGGCTCAACCCGACATCACCAAACAGTTCGATGTCTACTGCGATGCATCCGGCACCGGATTGGGTTGTGTGCTTATGCAAGAAGGCCGTGTCGTTGCCTATGCATCACGACAGCTCCGAAAGCATGAGCAAAATTATCCCACTCATGATTTGGAATTGGCCTCAGTCGTCCTAGCCTTGAAAACCTGGCGCCATTACTTGCTCGGTAATCTTGTTAACCTCTACACCGACCACAAGAGTCTCAAATATATCTACACTCAACAAGAGCTAAACATGAGGCAGCGTAGATGGTTGGAATTAATCAAAGATTATGAATTGGGATATCATTATCATCCCAGAAAAGCCAACGTGGTTGCCGACGCCTTGAGTTGAAGGGACCAATGCAATCACGCCATCGTTTGCTTGATGGAAGCTTGTATGATTTCAGATCCTAGCGAACCAAGTCTTCATGTCATCCCATATGGATCCTTGTATAATTTGGCGCTCATTCCTACCCTTCAAGGTGAAATTATGGAAGCCCAGAAGAAGGACAAGGGAATGGAATATATTCACCAGAAAATAGGGATGAAGGAAGCGACGTGTTTCCGACAAGATGAAGATGGAGTACTATGTTTCAACAATCGCCTTGTTGTTCCGAAGAATGGTGGACATGCATGAAACGAGAGGTTGCTCAGTATGTCTCCGAATGCGATACTTGTCAACGTGTGAAGGCCGATCACTTGAGAACAGCCAGTCTTTTGCACCCATTAAAAATCCCCGCTTGGAAATGGGAGGACATTGCTATGGATTTCATCGTTGGATTACCCCTCACGCCCAAGAAGCACGACTCGATATGGGTGATCATGGATAGGTTGGCCAAATCTGCTCATTTTATTCCCGTCCATACAACCTACTCTGCCAAGCAATATGCTGAGCTCTACATTGTGCGGATTCTATGCTCGCACGGTGTGCCCAAGACGATCATCTCCAATCGAGGTCCTCAATTTATTGATCGTTTCTGGGAGCAATTGCATGCTTGTCTTGGCACCAGTCATTCGAGGATCCGCTTATCACCCACAAACCGATTGTCAAACCGAGAGGCTAAATCAATATTTGGAGGATTTATTGAGAGCTTGTGTTCTGGACAATCGTGGTAATTGGGAATCTTGTCTCACGTTCGCCGAATTCTCCTACGACAATAGCTACCAAGAAAGTTTGGGGATGTCACCGTTTGAAGCCTTGTATGGTCACTCGTGCCGAACCCCGCTGAATTGGTCGGAACCTGGAGAAAGAATCACTTTTGGTCCAGATCTAGTCACGCAAGCCGAAGAGAAGGTGAAGCAAATTCAAGCTAACATGAAGGCCGCCCGATCCCGCCAAATAAGCTATTCCAATAAAAGAAGACATCCACTGGAGTTCAAAAAGGGAGATCATGTCTATCTCCGAGTTTCTCCTAACAAAGGGGTGACTCGTTTTGGAATCAAAGGAAAATTAGCACCCCGCTACTTCGGACCTTTTCCGATCACGGAAAAGCATAGCGCCGTTGCTTATCGGTTGCAGCTACTAGAAAATCTTGAGCGGGTGCACAATGTCTTCCATGTTTCCCAACTTAAGAAGTGTCTAAAGCCTCTGATCGACATGGTTATCTCCGACACCGAGCAATTGGAGGAAGATCTCTCCTACCCCGAATACCCCGTCCGCATACTCGATCAAAAAGACCGGGTAACTCGCAGCCGCACTATCACCTTCTACAAGGTGCAATGGAGTAACCATACCGAAGATGAAGCTACATGGGAACAAGAAGAATTTCTGAAGACCAACTTTCCGGAGTTCTTTGCCTCACAAAACCGGTAACCATCCGCACCCCTCCCTTTTGTCCGTTCTTTTGCAAATCTCGGGACGAGATTTCCTTAAGGGGGGTGTGCTGTGACATCCCATGTCACAAAATAGAACTTAACTAAACCCAATGTTAATTAATGGATAATTAAAAATATAAATAATCAAGGTGCCAAAGAATAAAGAAAGAAAATTAAGTAATTAAATCAAGAATATCCAAATAAGGGCCTTTCTCAAACATAACAAAATCCCATGGAAGTACCCCAATGTTTTTACATATTCTGAGTGGCCACATTAAAAGAGAATTTTGATAATTTTTCCAGAATTTTTGGTAACCATTAATACCCTTAAAAATTCCCCTAAATTCAGATAAGAGTATTTCTGTTCTGGAATTTTAAAAAACTAATCTATGCCAATTCAGCTGATGCACCCAAAAGCAAAGTTGGAGCACATGTTCTGTTGGGTGTGCACTAAAATCTGTGTCAAATTTGGAGCAAGGGAACCAGGTGAATTTTGACCAAACCCGAGTCAAGGTCCAAGTCAAGCCGGGTCAACCCCTTCCCTCTCCTCTGGCCAATCCCAACCCGACACGGGTTGTACCCGGTGCACTGTGGCCACCGTCGTTCACCTGCCGCTCCCCAGGCCGGCCACTGCTCCGCCACCTTCTCCCTTATGCCACCGGCCCAACTGAAGTGCCCCCGCCGGTGAACCAATCCCTGGCCGACAGCGCGCCAACCCCGCGCTCCCTCTCCCTCTGCTCTCGCCGCTCTCTCACTCCGACCAGGTTAAAGGGGAGGATTGCACAGCACGCCTCTCCCGGCTGTCTCTCTTAGCTCACACTCATCGCACAACTTCCAGGAACCCTCTCCGCCACACCAAGTGCCTCTGCACTCTTCCCTCCTCTCTCTCTCTCCGGTGAAACCCGAGCAGGCTCTGTTTTCCCCCGCCATGGCCGCCGCCGTGTCCAGCTCTGACTAGGTGGCTTCTCCCCCCCCCCCCCCCTCCTTCTTTCACAAATCTACGCGCAAGGTCACCACCTCACTCCCCTCTGACCCTCTCCCTCCCTCGTGCAGTGTGCTCGCCGGATTTCGTGAAGCCCGAGCCGCCGTCGTCGGGATCCTTCCCCCCTCCCCCCCCCCCCCCCCCCCCCCCCGCCAATGAGAACCCCCCTCCAGCCTTCCCCCTCGATGAGTTCCTCATCGCTGACCTTCCCCGAGCTGCAGCGAAGCTCGCCGACCGAACCCCAGCCTGCCTCTCCCTCGGCACCGTCGCGTGGACCTCGCCGGAGCCGCCCCTGCCACCGCACGTTGTCGCCGGCGCCTTTCGGTGAGGCACTCTTCCCTCCGACCCCCTCCTCGAGATCCCCGCGGTAGGGAGGCTATTCCGTAAATAAGAGTGAACATTGAACGCAATGGCAATTTCGTAAATAAGAGTGAACTTTGAATTAAACTTCAAAATTCAATAACTCGAGAAATAAAAGCCCAAAAATGATGAAACCAATTTTTTTCAACTCCTAAGATCCTGGTCTGACAGAAAAACAGGTTGAGGTCCAAAGTTGCTCAGTAAATTAATTTATTTAATTTCCTAAATTTACAACCCTAAATTGCTTAATAAATTCATAAATAAATAAATAAAAATGGTAAATTCATGTAACTTGCTCAGTGGTCATTTCATGGCATCTTTAAACTTTATGTAAAAGCACATTTTCATGTTTAGGCATATTTTTAGTATTATTGCATAAATCTTCATTTTTAGTAATTGAATTTATATAAATTATTGGCTAGGAATTTAATCATGAAATCTCATATTCCTGTTCCTTATGCACTTGTACACTCATGTACAATTCCATGAAAAATTTGAAGCAACTTAAGTATGCTTTTGCTGTCAAAATTAATCAATTGTTAGTTAAAGTAAGAATTTTCCTTATAAATCTTGCTTTTTGTGTGCATTTAATAAAAGTAGGCATAAATTCATTTCTGGAATATTCATGAAGAATAATTCACATTAACTTTACAGTGGAAGCCCTTATCTCCATTTATATAATCTTGGTTCCTAATTAACTATATGAACCTAGAACTAGTTATGCAATTAAATTGCCATTATATGTATAGTGTTAGCTTTGCATACAGTCACTTTAGCTATGTTGCTCAAAATGAACTTTCTGGAATTTAGACCCTAGTACTGCATTGTCATATCATCATCAGCATGTGATGTCATATAATCAGCACCTAGGCCATGCTCATGTTAAAGTAGACATACCATAAGTTGTGATGATTAAAAGTTACATTCTTGTAATTAGAAGTTTGTCCCCTTCAAATTCAGTGGCTACCATGTCATACTTAGGTGTGCACACATTCATGAATAAATGATTAGTTCATTAATTTTATTTGTTGAGGAAGTGTCATGAATTGTCATGCCCTCCATTTCATCTTTAGTTAAGGAACTCCATGAAACCTTGTGTATTCCTTCGCATTGATGCATGTCCATTCCATATAGGGATCGAGACCGAGGAGATCATACTGGATCAGCAAGGACCTAAAGTGAATTTTGGTGAAGACACTAACTACGATCACTCCCAAGGCAAGCCCCGTTGCATAACCCATTAAATTTCGAGTCTTTTTACTTTATCACAAGTTAGGGATATTGTATTGTGCATTAAGTATAAGACTTGGATGAAACACACTTGCATACTCCAGCAATGACCTATAATTAGTATTTTAGTAAGCTCTACGTTAGCAATGCTATGCTTAAATTAGTGGAGTCAACGGTAGGTTCTAGATTCAACTATGGTTCACTTGGTTAATGAACTTGATAAAAATGGAGCACCTATCGTTGCAACTCCGCGGACAAGTATTGAACAGTACCAAGTACATACCTTTAATATGGGGATTGGTAAACCTAGTAACTTGGGCACCGTATTGTTGGACGGCCATACTCATCGATCCAGAGGTGATGTGAACAGCACGGTGGTTGCAAGGGTTTGAGGACCGCTGGAGAGTGCATGTGTTAAGCCTCGGATACGAAGTACTGTATCGCGGGGAGGACGTGTACTCGGGATCGATGGCCCCAGATCGACTTTATAGAAATCTTGTGAACGGTGGCCATACGTGTTCTTAAGTGATGCGTATGTCGTGTATTTGGGTTTTCCCTGCAGGATGTAAATCAATTCGAATTGCCGTCCCTCGCGGTTATGAGTACCTCTTGTTCGAGCAGAAGCAATGATATGTTAAGTAGTAAAGTTATGGTTATGTTTCTGAAATTTACTTATGCTATGGACACATATTGTTATGATGTATTGCTCTTTATTTCTACTCGTGTCTTAGCAGCTAGCTAGAGTCACCGTAGTGGTTATTCTGAAATCAGCAAAGTAAAATCTTGATTAAGGAATTGTAAGTGCAGCATAGAACTATTAGGAGCTTCTTATGTAATTATCAAATAAACCCGGTCAGCCCCCTGCATACTAGGAGTCGGTTTTAGTAACCTTTTGACGGGTAAGTCTTGCGGAGTATGTTAGATACTTAGGCTTTGCGATTATGTTGTTTTCCAGGTTTTCCTCCAGCTACCTACTGTGATTGTTGTAACAAGGTCGTGTGGGAACGTGAGGAGCCTCAGAACTGGACCATCAAATGGGTCCCTAGCTCCCCTAACTGTGATGAGTGAGCCATCGCCATAGGGCTGGCATGGTTCACATAGGACTTGACGTCGTGTTTTGTCGTTGTATCGCTTTCGCTAATTTATGTACCATGTACTAAGGACATATGTATTGTATCAGATCTGAACTTGTTTATATTCTACCTCTGAACTTGTAATATTATGCACCTAAGTGATGTAATATTGTAAATGATGAATGTTCATGTGTGAATGTTGTGTATGGTTACTTTGCTAACCATCTCCCGAGGCGATCCTGTACGACATACTCTACTTTTCAGAGTAGGGTTGTCACAGGCCACGCGAGCGTTGGGCTTGTGCGGCTGGCTGGCGGGGCGTGCGTGCTGGGCTAGGGTAGAGGGACTGGGCCACGGCTACCTGGGCGGCTGGTGTGCGCACGCTGGGCCACACGAGCAAGTGGGCCGGGGCAGGCATGCTGGGTTGCGGGGCAGGCTGGGCCGCACGCGCTGGCGGGGCTGCCGGCTAAAAAAGAGAGGGAGGAGAAAGAGTTGGCCCAAGGCCAAAACAGAGTAGAGGTGGGGAAAAAAAAAGAAATGGGCTTCGGGAGGGGGAAAAGAAATGGAGGGAGGTGGGCTTCAGCTAGATACTCAGCCCAGAAAGCCAGGTAAGGTTCTGTTTCCTCCTTTCTTTTCTAAATCCTTTTTCAAAATTGTTTTTAACTACTAATTTAATTAAAAACCAATTTCTACTCGACTTTTAAAACATAGTTTCACATAATTAAATCCTATTGCAAATCTAATCCAGCATGAATGCAACATCACATAAATATTTTAATTACTTGATAAAATAAATCAAGAAAATAATCTTTGTAGCTAAATAAAAATAGTAACACCCTAATTAAATTAGGAAAAATTAATAATTTGCAAAATATGAAAAATAGGGTGTTACAAATCTACCCCCCTTAGGATGAATCTCGCCCTCGAGATTCGGGCTGGTTGGAGAAGAAGTCCAGAAAATCTGCCTTGAGCTGGTCTTCTTGCTCCCAAGTGGCTTCTTCTTTCGTATGATTGCTCCATTGTACATTGCACATGCGGTACTTCTTGTTCCTCGTGACTCTCTCTGATATTTCCAGAATCTTGACGGGATATTCCTGATAAGTAAGATCTCCACCAATATCTAGCTGTTCTATAGGCATTTGCTCCTCTGGAACTCGGAGGCACTTTCTCAATTGTGAGACATGGAAAACATCATGCACATCTAATAGCTGTGGTGGTAGTTCCAACTGATAGGCAACTTCAACTCTTCGCTCTATGATTTTGAATGGACCAATGTACCATGGTCCGAGTTTTCCTCTGACCTTGAATCGACAGAGTCCTCTCATGGGAGATACTTTGAGATAGACATAATCACCAACTTCAAAGCTCAAGTTTCTTCTTCTATGATCAGCATAGCTCTTCTATCTAGACTGTGCAAGCTTCAAATTCTCTCTAACAAGATGAACTTGTCTTTCAGCATCACGGAGAATCTCTAGCCCACAGACTTGATTCTCACTAGTCTTATTCTAGAACAAAGGAGTTCGACATTTACGTCCATATAAGAACTCAAATGGACACATCTTCAAACTTTCTTTATAGCTGTTGTTGTAGAAAAACTCTACATATGGCAGACATTTTTCCCAACTTTTGCTATCTTTGAGTGCACAAGCGCTGAACATATCCTTAAGAATTTGGTTCACCCATTCCGTCTGTCCATCCGTCTGGGGATGATAGGCTGAACTAAAATTCAACCTTGTATCCATGCACTCATGAAACATTTCCCAAACCTTTGAGGTGAATTGAGTTCCTGTATCAGACACTATCTTCTTTGGTACTCCATACAAGCATACTATCTTGGAAATATACAACTCTGCAAGCTTGGGTCCGGTGTATGTGGTCTTGACAGAGATGAAATGAGCAACCTTGGTCAAGCAATCCACAATAACCCATATGGAATCATAACCAGCTTGTGTCATGGGTAATCCCACAATGAAATCCATGCAAATTTCTTCCTATTTCCATTCTGGTATCTTCAAGGGTTGCAAGAGTCCTGCAGGTCTTTGACGTTCTGCCTTGACTCGTTGACAAGTGTCACAAAGTGCAACATGTTCACCCACAGCTCTCTTCATTCCGTACCACCAGTATCAACTCTTGAGGTCATGATACATTTTGGTACTTCCTGGATGAATGGAGTAAGCTGAATCATGGGCTTCTCTTAATATCAATTCCTTGATTTCCTTGATATCAGGCACACATAACCTTTTCTTATACCATAAGGTTCCTTCATTATCCACTGTGAAACCTGGAGCTTTGTCCTTCTCAATAAGTTCCTTGATTTCTTGGATCTTAGAATCTTCAAGCTGTCCTTTACAAATGTCATGCTCCAGAGTTGAGTCAACTTCCATTGCAATGACTTCGGTGTTGGATACCCATCCCAGGTTAAGCTTCTGAAATTCTTCACAGAATTCAGGTAGTAACTCTCGTGTTGATAGCATGTTAAGATAAGACCTTCTGCTCAATGCGTCCGCTACGGCATTTGCTTTGCCTGGATGGTAGTTGATTCCCAGATCATAATCCTTGATGAGTTCCAACCATCTTTGCTGCCTAAGGTTCAAGTCTGGCTGGGTGAATATATATTTCAAACTCTTGTGGTCTGAATACATCTCACACCTCTTGCCAATGATGTAGTGTCTCCAGATCTTGAGAGCATGAACCACTGCTGCTAACTCCAAGTCATGGGTTGGATATTTCTCCTCATGCTTTCTCAATTTCCTTGAAGCATAGGCTACAACATGGCCTTCTTGCATGAGCACACATCCCAAACCTTGTCCTGAAGCATCAAAATAGATTGAGAATGGCTTCTCCATGTTAGGCATGGTTAGGACAGGTGCTGAGGTAAGTCTTTTCTTCGATTCTTGGAAGCTGGCTTCACGTTTTGGTGTCCACTCGAATGTATTTCCTTTTTCTAGCAGCTCAGTCATGGGCTTGACTATCTTGGAAAATCCCTCAATGAATCTTCTATAATATCCTGCTAGTCCAAGGAAACTTCTGATGTCTGTAACACTCCGGGGTGTATTCCAACTCAACATATCTTTAACCTTGATAGGGTCCATAGGCACTCCTCCTTTAGAGATAATATGACCAAGAAATGTGACTTCCTTCAACCAGAAATCACATTTACTAAGCTTGGCATATAGTTGACTCTCTCTTAGCTTTTGCAATACTAGACGAAGATGTTCTTCATGTTCCTCCTCATTCTTTGGGAAAATAAGGATGTCATCAATGAACACCACAACAAACTTGTCCAAATACTCCATAAAAACCTTGTTCATTAGATACATGAAGTAGGCAGGAGCATTGGTCAATCGAAATGACATAACCGTATACTCGTATAAGCCATGTCGAGTAATGAAAGCAGTCTTGGGTATGTCAGTTGCTCTGATCCTCAATTGATGATATCTAGATCGGAGGTCAATCTTGGAGAAAACACATGCTCCCTTAAGCTGATCAAACAAGTCATCAATCCTAAGCAAGGGGTACTTGTTCTTGATGGTGACCTCATTGAGAGAACGATAGTCAACACACATCCTCTGAGTACCATCCTTCTTGGGAATAAATGTAACAGGGGCTCCCTATGGAGATGCACTAGGACGGATATAACCTTTATCTAACAACTCTTGGAGTTGTTCCTTAAGTTCAACTAGCTGATTTGCAGCAATTCTATAGGGTCTCTTAAAAATAGGAGCAGTACTAGGGACTAATTCAATAACAAACTCGATGTCACGGTCCGGAGGCATACCTGGTAATTCCTCTGGAAAAACATCAGGGAACTCATTGACAATCCTGATGTCTTCGATTGAAGTAGCATCAAGTTGATTCAACATAATGCGATTAGTTGCTCCTTTGCTAGTGATGAGTGGTTCGGCCACATATTCCAATTCCTTTCCAGTACTGTCTATAAGCTTGACTGCCTTCTTAGCACAATCAATAAGTCCCTTATGCTTTCTTAGCCAATCCATGCCAATGATCACATCAATTCCTTTAGACTCAAGGACTACGAGATTTGCATAAAAGTCTACCCCCCTTATATTAAGGTTCACCTTAGGACAGACATGCTTTGCATTCATCTCTCCACCAGGGGAACTAACAATCATTCTATCTTTTAGCATAGCTATGGGAAGATTATGTTTTTGAATATAACTAGCAGTTATGAATGAATGAGATGCTCCAGAATCAAATAACACAACTGCATTATTATCATTAACAAGGAACATACCCAGAACGACATCCGAAGCTTCTTAAGAATCCTCAATAGCCACATGATTGACACGAGCATGATTCTGCCTTGCTGGAGTTGGTGTAGAATTAGCATTGCGGCCTTGGGTAGAATTTACACCCTAAGATGGAGTCTGATTTGCGCGCTTCTGGGGACACCTGTTAGCATAGTTCCCCGTCTGACCATAGTGGAAGCAAGCACCATTACCACCAGTGTTCTGAGCAGGAGTGGTCCTCGGAGGGGTTTGCTTAGCTTACGAGGTGTCTGAAAGTTGGGACGCTGAATCTGACACTGAGGAGTACTGAATCCCTGACCAGTGGGTTGAGACCTCGGCTGGACACTCTACTGTCCAGGGTGGAATACAGGTCCAGATGATGAAGAACCCAAGTGGGGTCTAGAGTTGCTTCCCTGCGGACCCTGGCGTACCATCTTGTGCTTGCGATCAATGATTCCTCTCCTGTTCTCTAGCACAAGTGCCTTGTCCACCATATCTTGGAAGTTTGTGAAATCCCAAGCTTCTAGAGCATAAGCAAGACCATCATTTAAGCCATTAATAAAGCAATACTGCTTCTTCTCATCTGTATTCACCTCATCAGGAGCATAGCGCGAAAGCTGGGTGAAACGAGTGACATACTCGCTCACAGACATAGAGCCTTGCTTCAAGTCTTGGAATTCCTTCTTCTTGAGTTTCATCACACCCAGAGGCACATGGTGTGACCTAAAGTTGTTCCGGAATTCCTGCCAGTTGATGCTTTCTGGCTCTTCATGAGCCTCCACATAAGCATCCCACCAATCAGCAGCGGGACCCTCAAGCTGGTGAGAAGTAAAGAGCACCTTCTCACGATTATTGCATTGCACCACCTGCAACTTCTTTTCGATGGTCTTGAGCCAATCACCAGCATCCATAGGCTCCGCAGAATGAGAGAAAGTGGGAGGCTTGGTCCTCTGAGATTCTCCAAGCTTGTCTCTAGGTGGTGGAGGTGGCTGATTTTGACCCTGCTGCATTTGCATCATGTTCTACTGCATGGTGTGAAGAAGCTGAGTCTGCATAGCAAGAATTTGCTCCATAGTTGGAGGAGGAGGTGGTGGTGGTGGATCCTCATTGTTGTGCCTAGTGTTCATCATCTACTGATAATTCTGATAAGATCAATAAAGAGTTGGATGGATAGAAATATGATAGATTTCCCAATATTATCCCAAGTCTTAAGTTCTAATAATAAATAATTTTTTGAAAAACAATTCTTTCACTCAAGCAAGGATACAAATCAAACATGGCACACCTCACCAGAACATAACATATAAGCTCGATAGAGCTAAACGAAACTAACAAACTTATAACTCTATAAGGGAAGACCTTAGAAAATAGATCATACCATCTATCGAATGTTGGAAAAATATTTAATAGAAATGGAGGAAAGACAAGAAAGCCAATGGAAGGGATAAGTAAGCAAGAGATTATAATTTATATAAAAAATAGTTTTGTTAAAAATCTAAAAATGACCATTTCTAACTATGCTTGCGTCCTACGATCGACATGGCTCTGATACCACTCTGTCACACCCGGTTTCAAGGCCAAAACCGAATGCTTTTGTATACGTGCCCAGGATCAAGTTGTCATGTATATAGGACAAAAGTGAAATAACAGTAAAACTAATGTCATTATTATTAATATCTCAAATCAGTATTACATAGCATGGATTACATTAAAGCATAAAATAAAATAGCGGAAGGCTCCATAACGCCACAGGCAGTCCACCGGGGGTTGCACTCCTAGTCGAAGTACTCTTCATTAGCATAGTCCATCTCGCCAGCGTCGTCTGAGTGGCAGTAATATAGCAACAACAAAATAGGAAAAACTAAAATGCTTGAGTACATAAAGTACTCAGCAAGTGGGGGAAAGTATCACATACAGGCTAAAACAAAAATAGGCTAGACACGGGTTTACTGCATTACGCAACCTTAGCCTATGACTCTAAGCATCCTATTTACTAGGTCCAAAGCCCAACAGGTTAACCTATCGGTTACCCACCGATAGTAAAACTATGAGTTACTCACTCATACCAGAACACTACAGGTTACCCACTTGTAGTACCATCCAAATCCGGTTAACCACCAGATCCACCCAAGTATCCATCTAATCATGTGAGGATCCAGGCCACTCTTGACCGTGAGCACGACTGTTATAACAGTTTTACACTTTGCAGAGGTTGCACAACTTTACTCACAGGTTGGTGATTCCATCAACCGGTTGTGACTAAAGTCTCCCTGTTGCCAACACACTACCGTAGGTGCGAGGCCAAGAGATCACCACATGGTCTTTCAAAGCGCTTCCCAGATTGCAAAACGTCCACGCTAAGGTTTCACTGATGCTGGATTAACCATCCCTACAGAGGCCCCCTTTAGCGTCGTGGCTAGAAGTAACCCTTCATCACCTGAGGCCGAAAGTAACCCTCTCGTCCTCCTTCCTCAAACGCCCGCAAAACCGGAAAGACATCTATTACTAAACCATGCCTACCCATATCAGCCTTGTGCTTTGCGTTGTTTTCCTGGGCGGCCGCTCCATGAATTTGGTTTGTATGACCAAAAGCAGGCACTACCACAAACCAAACAGTACATTACCCGTACTTGCGCATACCCGCACCATCCTAAACATCCTCCTGCTTGGGTCATCTAAATTACCCAAATGATAATTAGGTTCAAGTGAATATTAGTCAAGTTTATTATTATTCAATTTTAATCCCCCAAAGTACTGCACTAGAATGACATACCCAAAAACCCATACACTCAAACGTAATACAAGCGACAAGGAATAATCAGGAAGGATAAATGACACCGGATTCAAATTTAGACAAGCATGCAGAAAATTAAACTAATCCTTAACAGGTACAATATGGTCAAGGACACTTGCCTTGTTCTCCCGCTGGTTGCTGCTCAAAATCAAGATCCTCGAAATTCTGGAGCTGCTCCTCTTCTAATATCGATAAATACCGAAAAAGTAAAACACAAACAAATAAGGAATACTACACAAAACATTTCCTAATGACTATGAAAACAGTACCAAAATATAGTATGCGTTCCTACGATTCCGTGAGCGTAAAAATCAGCTAAATCGGAGTTACGGTTGAAAAGATATGCTAGTTTGAAGTTTCAGGGGCAAAAATGTAAAAATAGCAAGGTTTAGGGACCTATTTGTAATTTAGTAAAATTACAGGGACTAAAGTGTAAATTATTAGGACTGAAAAATAATTACTAAAAAGTATAAGTTTGTTTTTGCAAAATTTTAGGACCTAAACATAATTATTATTAAGTATAGGGGGCTAAGTGTAAAAATTAAGGGTCAAAAATATAATTAAAATAAGTATAGGGGTGTTTTTATAAATTTCCATGGTCAAAATAATATTTATGAAAAGTTTAGGGGCTAGAACATAATTTAATAAAGGTTCTGCACACACACAAAAAAAATAGAACTAAAAACTAATTAAAACAAAGCTCAGGGCCTTAAGTGCAAAAGAGCCATTTTCCTGGAATTTCTAGAATTATTTTAAAGCCTAAAAGGGTGTGGACCGGGTCCACAGGGTCCATGGACCAGTGTTGACCGGTGGTCCACTGGTCCACCGTAGACCGAGATGAAGGGTTTTGGGCCAGTCTAATCCTAGCCATTGATTTGGGGTCGGGTGGCTACGGGTGGTTCCAGCGGGGCAGGCGGCTGCCAGCGACGAACTAGTGGTGGCGGGGCCATTGGCGGGTCGCCGGAGTTGGCCGAAACAGCGCTCCGGTGGCCGGTTCTTTGCCGCAAGAGCACGGGAAGGGAGAGGGGAGGGAGGGGATCCTCACAGCGGTGTCGCGCAGGTCGGGGAAGGTTCGGAGGCGGCCGGCGGCGAAAGGAGGCGGCGGCGATCTTCGGAGGTCAGCGGGGAGGGTGCTCCGGGGGTCGCAGGTCAATGGGGCGGTGATGGGGAGGAGCAGCGGGGTAGTGCAGTCCCGAGGGTTGGTTATATAGGGGCTCGGGAGAGGGGAGGCGAGCAGGGCGAGTTCGATGGGCATCAATGGTGGGGTGGCGTTATCCATGCGCACTCACATGCCTGAGTGCGCTCATTGATGGCCACCGAGGAGCGGTATCAGGGAAGGGGAAATGGGGCGTCGCTCTTGGTGCATTTGGGGTCCTTTCGGGAGCCGGGGAGGCAGGGAGGTCGAGGATCGACGGCGGTTTTCGGTGGAGAGGATCGGGGGAAGAGAGAGAGGCTAGAGGAGGGAGATGACATGTGGGGTCGGGGTGTCGGTGAGTGTGGGGCGGATTGGGAGCTGTGCAGCAGGCGCTGGGCTTGTGCAGCTAGCTGGCGGGGCGCATGCGCTGGGCTGGGGTAGAGGGACTGGGCCGCGGCTAGCTGGGCGGCTGGCATGCGCACGCTGGGCCACGCGAGCAAGTGGGCCAGGACAGGGACGCTGGGCTATAGGGCAGGCTGGGCCGCACGCGCTGGCGAGGCTGCCGGCTGAAAAACAGAGGGAGGAGAAAGAGTTAGCCCAAGGCCAAAACAGAGTAGAGGAGGGGGAAAAAAAGAAATGGGCTTCGGGAGGGGGAAAAGAAATGGAGGGAGGTGGGCTTCAGCTAGATACTCAGCCCAGAAAGCCAGGTAAGGTTCTTTTTCCTCCTTTCTTTTCTAAATCCTTTTTCAAAATTATTTTTAACTACTAATTTAATTAAAAACCGATTTCTACTCGACTTTTAAAACATAGTTTCACATAATAAAATCCTATTGCAAATCTAATCCATCATGAATGCAACATCACATAAGTATTTTAATTACTTGATTAAATAAATCAAGAAAATAATCTTTGTAGCTAAATAAAAATATTAACACCCTAATTAAACTACGAAAAATTAATAATTTGCAAAATATGAAAAATAGGGTGTTACACTTCATCACTCCTAGTGGCTTGGTTTCCCTCCATCCGCCATGATGAGCTCAAGTTTAGTCCCCATGAGCTGCTGTTGATTTCCATAAGGCATGCTCATGAATACATCGTAAGTCATCAAGCTGACATGGGAACCAAAGTCAAATAAGGCTTTCAGAAATTTCTTCCCCGATATCTCACATGGTATGTACGGTTCTTCTTCTTCCTGTTCAGTGAGACCTACAACATACACACCACATAATCCTTCATAGGGAGATGGCTCAAAGCAACTGTCTAGCAATCTCTTCGCTTGTTTCACCTCTGTTCCATCAAGCTCTATATCATCCTTGTAAGGCTTACCTAAAACTCTCCCAATAATCTGTTGATCGAAAATTTCCGACTTGAGGTGATTACTTGGGAAATTATACTCAATTCTGACTTTGAAGGCATCTTGCGGCCTGAAGAATATTTTCATATTGAGCAACCCATGCAAAAAATCAATAGGAATCCAGTCCATCGGCTCAAATTTGTCAAGAGGTTTAGCATTCGCCAATGTTCTATCCCCTTTGGTTTAGCAAAGTTGCCTTCAAATTCCTTTAGGTTGCTGTCCATAATCGCAGCTTCTATCTTGGTATATTCCTTGCAACTCGACGGAGTCATCAGGGTGATCGGTTTTCCTATCGTCGTGACTATGCCGATCGGCTTAGAGACTACGCCAATCGACACACACGTCAGATCCACAGAGGCGGGTCTAACGGGCCCTATTTCTTTGAACTTATGCTCTGAAGTAGTCATTGCTCTACTCTCGGACATCAAGATTTGTTCAGCCGGCGACTTTTCCTTCTACATAACTTCTGGGCATTCCTGATTTGGTTCTAGATATTCTTCCCAATGCTTGTGCAAAGCTTCATTCTCGGCAATTTTACCAAACAATTCGATCCCTACCTCGGCTGTCAATCTCTGAAAACTTCCTCCAGCCGATCCTTCCAAATGCATCCTCGATGCCTTGTTTATGGCCATGTAGAAGGTTTGAGCACACATATTCTCATCAATGCCGAGGTCAGGTCCTTGTTTCAACAATGTTTCAAAACACGTCCAGGCTTCCGTGAGAGATTCTTCATCTTTTTGTAAGAAATTCACCACCTCTCTTCTCAACTTCTGCACCTTTGGCAAAGGAAAACAGTGGAGACAAAAAAATTCCAACTAACTCACTCTACTTACCTTTTGCTTCTCGAGATGCTGCCTTGTGCCACTCTTTGGCTTTTCCTCCCAAAGAGAATGGGAAAAGCAGCCACCTGTAAAGATCATGAGGCACTCCTTCATGATGGAATGTTTGGCAAAGTGCCTCAATATCTTGTAAGTGAGTATATGGGTTCTCCTCTTTCGCTCCAAAGAACTTGTTCGCTTCAGCCATGCTAATGATAATGGGGTTTAACACATACGAGGAGGCCGTGGCTTTCTCATTTGAGGATTGAGGCACTAGCACGTCTGGAGATGGTAGAGAAAGCTCCATGAGCGTCGGAGAAGGTCCTGTCATACTCATCCTGAAAATTCACACAAAACACAAAAACAAAAACAACTAGAAAAGAGAGGATTAGACGTTAGTAAAAAATTAATAGTAAAAGAACTAGCTTGTTCCCTGGCAACGGCTCCAGAAAAAAGGGCTTGTTGGTCGTTATTACGCACCCACTTATATACTGCAAGAGGATGGTGTACAGTTGTAGCTCTTTTTCCCTCAGAGTATTCCAAGGTTATCGAATCCACAAGAAACGAGTGGAACAATTACTATTAAAGGATTACTAACAAATTGCAATGGGTTGGTTGGTGTGAATGATGACGGTGAGAGAGTGGAGGGTGAATGTTATTGAAGAGCTAACAAGATAATGAAGGATTCTCTCCTTAGGATTGGTTCACTAGCATGCAACCTTATTCTTATCAACTCGAGTGATGACTCTAATATTCTACAAGACATGGTGGTTTCGTTCACCCGGCTGTCATTATAGAGGCTATTAGCTCCCCACTGGTTTCTTGCACTATGTAATAGGCAAAATGAAAATGATAGATAGATATGCAACTAAGTTCATCACATATATTAAGTTCAACGAGAGAGTATCAATAAGTATGAGAGTTACATGACCAGATCCCCGCACCGGAGAAGAGAATATGAGACTACTCACTGATCCTTCCGCTAGACATAGCAGAGGGATGAGAAATAGCGCTGGAATGCGTACGAGCCGATCGGCACAAGCGTCGTGCCGATCGGCGCGACCTCCCTTCTGGTGGATCTCATCAGTGTTGACCAACCTTCACCGCCAATATCCTGGAACCCTAGTTCTAGTGACTGATTCTCGCGATTGCCGTCTCTCTGCTATCCCTCCTTGGCTCTTGATAATTATCTTCCTTTTATACTTGATGGGATTAGGTCAACTTCCACCGACTCTAACTCATACTAGGCTAGGCCATCGTCTTTCTCGGACTGGGTCATGTTTTCGTCATATTTTCCTTCTGCACCGATCGGCGCAGGCCCGCATGATCGGCGCGGCTCCGCATCTGGCCCATCTTCATTACTCTTTAGTTCTTTATCGATGATTGCCCTGTTTTACACTTGTTTCCTACGATTTCATCCAAAACAGAACAACTACAAATATATGAAAATATGGGGTTAATTGTTAGTCCAAACCACCAATTTAAGACGCAAAACATCCCTTTTTGGTAGATAAAATAGGCATCTAGAAACCACCAACAGCCCCCCTAGTCACTTGCACCATCCCGCTCGCCTTGACTTGGTCAACACACCGTCTTCATCACCACCACGGTTTTGAGGCTCAATCGCGAAACCGTTCCATACACAAACTTATGCAATCCCCAAATTCCCACGTTTCAACTCAAACACACGAACTCAACCAATGTCAATTACTCATCATATATTGCAAACCATGGCACATATCCACATTGTTTCTTAGATGTGAAGATGCAACTTGCTTTCCGTCCTGACCAGCACTGCACAATTTGTCCTTCTCAAAGGTCACATCCTTGATTCCTTTAAACAGATTCCTCTTGACCACTTTTCAGAGCTGATTCATTCCAACATGTGCTTGTATTCTATGACACAACCATCCTTTAGTTGCCTTAGTGAAGAGGCAAGTACTTGGTGGCATGTTGCTTGATTTGAAGTCCATGACATACAAGTTCTCATGCCTCACTCCATGAAATACCAGCCCTTTATTTGAATTTTCAATCATTGCACCATCCTCATCAAATGTGCACTTGAAACCCGTGTCATGGAGTTGCCCAATAGACAAAAGGCTGAAGTTGAGGGTTTCCACAAGATGGACCTTAGAGAGATGGAGGTCTTTAGTAATGGCCACCTTGCCTGATCCTCTGACTCTTCCTTTTGAGTTATCCCCAAAGGTCACCTTCTCACTCTCTTCGTCTTCATCAATGTTTGTGAACATGGTTAGCTTCCTGGTCATATGTTGAGTTCACACACTGTCAAGAATCCAATGAATACCTTCACTATTGTAATTGACCCTGGTGGTAGCCATAAGACAAGCACTAGAGGAAGAAGGGTTAGTATCCGAAACATTACTTGATTGACTTGCACTAACCTCATCACATCGAGCGATAAGTCCATCCTCGTAGATAGGGATCCTTACAATCCCTTCTTAAAGTCTTCTTCGTATAGGATGGTGGGAAGCACAATACCTCCATTGTCCATGACCATCCCCTATTTGTATATTGTTGAGGTTGATGTAGTAATGGAGAGGATCATAGGGACCAGTGATGTACTCAAGCACATGTCCCACTTATGAGAGGAGCACAAGTATTATCTCCATTGCTCTCCCAATTGAGAGCTCATGTCTTCTATTGATCATGTCCTAAAGTAAGAAACCCCTCTCAGGAGCTATGATTTGTTGAAGTAGCTTATCAATCACTTCAAGTGGAGCAATCATCCAAAGACCTTTGAAGGAGTTTATCCTGTACACAAGATCATAAATCCTCAAGAAAGTATCACAAAGATCATCATTCGGATTTCTCACAACTTCATCAAATTGAAACAAGAACTCCTGTTGTTGAGCTCGATGAATGCTCTAGAGTGAATCGTGTGGAGGGGGTGGGGGAGCTGGACTGGTAGAATCGATCATCTGCAATGATCGCATGAGTAATGTAGATGGCGATCCCCCTACACCAATGCGTCGTCCACTCAAAGTGCTTGGAGTAGAACTTGGAATGACACTTGGGGTAGAGCTTGATGAAGCGCCTGATGAAGAGCTTGGTGTAGGTCTTGATCCGAAGGGGTTGTAGAAGCTACTGCAAGGCAATCTTGTAGAGGAATCAATGAAGTTTGAGCTCGAAGCTACTTCCTTCCCTTTTCTTGATGATGTTCCATTTCCCTTGAAGATCTTCTCCCCCATATAGCTCGTGGTGATCTTCCCATCATCAAAGAGCAATCCAATCACATCCTCAAGGAGAGATCCTTCTCCATGATAAGATCAAGAGTGATGTCGAGAAGCTTGCTACCAAGGAGCAAGGTGAGGATCTTCTCGACTACCGCAATCTTGGGAAGCACCTAAGTAGTTGCTCCAATCCTGTCCACAATACCTCGCAAGCGAATAAGAGAGTCAAGTAAGTCCTATTGTCAATAGCACGAAAAGCAAAGAACTCCTCAACAAGTGTATCACTAGCATGACTAATAAAAGACTCACAAACATCATCATCACTAGTCATACTAGAAGAGCAAGTAAGGTCAAGAGAGCCAACATCATCAATTATCACATTAGCCACACTAGTAGAGCAACCTATCAAATTATCACTAATAGAATCTAGGCACTCACTAAAACTAGGCACATCCATACAATCATCATCAACATCATCATACATATGATCATCAAAAGGTATTGGCGAAGTCCACAAATGTGTCCACCAACTCATTCGAAATCATGGCATTTAGGTAGCTTTTCAAGCGATCCTTCCATGAGCCATGACTCGGCCCCGAATGGGATAACATCCCAACTCAATACGGTCACTACTCAAGGCGGTTAAGCCCTATGATGAGCACTTGGCTCTGATACCACTTGAAAGGACCGAGTGACCGGAGGGGGGGGGGGATGAATCGGGAACTCACACTATGTACCAAATTCGCCAATTTCTAAAACCGACCACTCAAAACAACTCCTACACAATTTGAGTGGTGATCACACTAGCAAGATAATGAACCTATGAAAGGAACAACAACCTAAGCATACTAGTGGATCACACAAGCCAGTACAACTCCTATGCAAGCTAGTGATAAAGGCATGTGGAAGCAAACAACTAGCTATCAAGGAGTCCTACTCATCCGAAGCTACTAGAACAACAAGTACATGGAAGGCACACAAGCATGAGTAGCATAATACATACTAGGGTGATCAATCAAGCAAAGCAACTCCTATACATGCTAGTAATCAAGTATGAAGGCTAAGCACTACTAGCAAGTAAAGAAGCCTATTCATGCAAGTCTACAAGGTAGTCAACTAGAGCAAGACAAGCACACAAGCACGAATAGCACGGAAGTAATGCATCAAAGTGTGGAGTAGAGTAAGAGATGGCTCATTATTTTTTTCTCGAGGTCTCGGAAGGATGGTGCCTTCCCCTACTCCTCGTTGGAGCACTCCCGCCGGAGTCCTGGTCCCTCCCGCCACCGATGTGGAGTTCTTGCCCATGAGCCCGCAATCACTCCCGGAGTGAAGACATGGTGCGCATCACCACTGCCATCATGGCACAAGATCGCCTCCCTTGAGAAGTTGCCGGACTCCCCGAGCCGACACAGGCGCTCACTATTGATGCCCCTTTCACTGGCGGGCTCAAACCGGGTAGACATTAGTCACATATTTCATGTTTGTCATTCATCACCAAAACATCATACCTTGGGGTGACCTCAATGGCCATGATCCTTACACGCTTCAGCCATGGAAAGTGCAACAGAATTTTGTTTCTTGGATGACCATGACATGAGGGATCTACCCAAGAATTGACATGTCCTGGAGGTGCTCTTTCTATCTACCATATCCCCGGCATAATCCACATCAGAATAGCCTAATAGGTTGAACTTTGAACCCTTGGTTGGGTGTGTGAATCAAATATCTTAAAATTCTCTTAAAGGCCACCATGTGACACTCAATAGGAGTGGCTTGAAAATGTGCACACATACACACACTAAGCATGATATCGGGCCTAGATGCACAAAGATAAAGCAAAGATCCTATCATAGAGTTATTGTTGACAGTTCTTATGCCTAATAAGAAAATCTACAAGTGTACAGATGCCGACGTAGCCTTCACCTGGGAGTATTCCAGAGTATCAATTTCCACGGGGAACGAGAAGTGTATCACTCCTAATTTATCAAGTCCGGGTGGCGTGAAAGAGGAAGAGAATAATATATATCGGGCGAAGAGGTCCTCGGGCCGGGGAATTACTATGTAACAAACTCTAGCTAGATAATCTAATGAGTTTCTATTTCAATTTATCTGCTTCAGGGTACGAGAACATTCCACTAATATGGGTTGGTAACTAACCTCTGTACTAGTGGGTACGCTAACGCTAGACAACCCTGCTTCAGACTTCTCGAACATGGTGGAATACAATATTGGATGGACAGGGCTGTCACCACCTGCCGCGTACCACACAGCCCGTGGGGACGAATGCAATCCCAGGAAAACTATGTCTAGACAACGTGTTTACACTTAGACATTCATACCAGTTCTAGAATTGATAAGCATAAAAAATTAATGCTAGTAAAGCAGTAAATAGTTATGCACAGGGATCCCGTAGATAAAAGGAATATTTAAACTCACTTTATTACTTGAACAAGAGTTGGGTTACATTTTACCGGGCCTCGAAGATGAAGAAGTCTACTCTCGCAGGAACTTCAACCCCAAGGCACAGGTTGAAGGAGCCAGCATCCTGAACTCCCTCTCCTACACCTTCACTCTAAACTTGGGTAAAAATCTTTGAAAAAAAATTTTCTACTTCCTAAATTCTTGCACACATCCCCGTGGCATTGAGCCGGCAAGTATTTATAGGTGATGAGGAGTCGGTGGGCCGAAGTCGGTCCGCCGGGTGCCACGTGTGCCGGGCGGCCGGGTATGCTGGGCGGCATGCACCGCCGGGTGGTAGCCCAGGCCGGGCAGCCCTTGGATCATTTTGGTTCATGACCGACTCTTCTCAGACGTCTTGTATTTTGTCTCAAAGTCGGTTGTTTGGTCCATTACTGCCGCCTCCTTCTTTTTGGGGCCGATAGGCCTCATGGGCCTCATTGGGTTGACAACTCTGGGTAGCCAACCTGGGCCAAGCGGCGGCCGAGGCCGGACGACAAGCCAGGCCGGGTGGTGGTCCAGGCTGGGTGCCAACCTCCTCCGGAATGGTTCTTGGCATCTCCCGGTAACGCCACTTGTTAGCCTCCTTTTCCTTAGCCATATCTCATCATTTTAATCCGGGAGATAAAATGACATTATGGTGAAGTGTTTTTGCAAAATCAGCAGGGTCGGATGGTCGGCCCAAAAAACACCCCGTTTAACCAGTCGGGTGGCTCTATTGGCCGATTCCTGATTTCAGCCTGAAAACGACCCCGTTTAACCAGCCGGGTGGCTAATTTTAGGGTCGTGATTGGCCGATGGGGTGTTTCTTCATGTTTTTGCATATTTTTTCTCTCTTTTACCTACAAGCACACATTTCACCAAAAATTGTGCAACTTTATTAGTATAAACAAATAATTATTAATCCTTGGTCTTTACCTTGAATTTCTTTACCGGTTGGTGGCTGATTATGGGTTTTATCGGCCGCCAACAGTGATATACCTTTAAATCAATGGGCTTATCCTTTTTATAGAGGTCTAGGTGGCCACTTGTTGGCATGGTAGTTTTGATGGGCTTGGCCTTGTCCATGTCAAACTTCATTAATAGGTGTTGTGTGTACTTGGCTTGACATATGAAGGTGCCCTCCTTGAGACTTCAAAAGGCTTGTTTGGAGAACTAAATATAATGTCATCAACATATATTTGGCACACAAAAATATCATTGCCAAAATGCTTTGTGAAGAAAGTGGCATCGGCTTTGCCATTGACAAAACCCTTCCTAACAAGAAAATCCCTAAGGCATTGACACCATGCTCTTGGAACTTCCTTAGCCATATATTTAGCACACAAAAATATCATTGCCCAAATGCTTTGTGAAGAAAGTGCCCTCCTTATGTAGTTTATAAACATGCTTAGGATACTTAGGGTCTTCAAAGCCCAGTGGTTTCTCCACATACACCTCTTCCTTTATTGGCCCATTGAGGAATGCACTTTTCACGTCCATTTGATACAACATAAAATCATGGTGAGTAGCAAAAGAGAGTAATATTCTAATTGATTCAAGTCTTGCTATAGGGGCATAGGTTTCATCAAAATCCAAACCTTCTACTTGTGAGTACCCCTTTGCCACGAGCCTTGATTTGTTTCTTGTCACCACACCATCTTTATTTTTTATGTTGCTGAACACCCACATGGTTCCCACAACATTCTTGTTCTTTGGTCTTTACTCCAATGTCCACACTTCATTTCTTGTGAAGTTGTTCAATTCCTCTTGCACGGCCATCACCCAATTCGAATCATCGAGCGCTTGTTGTACCCTAAATGGCTCCATAGAAGAAAAAAAAGAGTATTGTTCACACAAATTACAAACTCGAGATCTAGTGATTACCCCCTTATCAATGTCTCAAAGAATTTGCTCGACAGGGTGATCATGTTGTAAATTTTGATGCACTCTTGGGTGTAGTGGATGTGAGCTTCCTTGACCACCATCTTTATCAACCTCTTGATCATGCCTTTGGGAAACATCACTTGATGCTTGTTCATGACCCCCAACATCTTGATCTTGACCACTTGCATGATAAATTTCTTCATTTCCATGATGTTGGTCTTGTCTAGTGGGAGAGGGTTGACTTTTAACACTTGATGTTTCTTGTGGTCTCACATCACCAATGGCCATACTTTTTATTGCATTTCTAGGAGCTTCATTATCTACATCATCATTAACAACTTGCTCCCCTTGAGAGCCATTAGATTCATCAAATATCATGTCACATGAAATTTCAACACAACTGGTGGTTTGGAGCAAATTTTGAAGCCTTGGGTTTCTTGTTGAGCATAAAACTTTCTCTCCCAAAATCATGAAAATAGGAAATATTAGGCTCGTTACTGGTTAGTAGCTCATATGATGTTATCTTCAATAGTCGGTGGAGATACAACTGGTTGGAGGCACACATCGGTTAGTCGTATGATGTGGCTGCCCTTTTGGAGTTTGTGAAGATTTCTGATACCAACATGGGCTAGCCTTCTATGCCACAACCACCCCATGTTGGACTTTGCTAATAAACATGTACCAAGTCTAGCTTCATCCATGGAGAAGTCCACAACATAAAGCTTTCCTTTAAGCACACCCGTAAAAGCAACCGAGCCATCACACCTCTTTTAGACGGTCACACCACCTTCGTTGAACAAGCAATCATAGCCCATTTTACAAAATTGCGTAATGGACAATAGATTGAAGTCAATGTGATCAACAAGCATAACATTAGAAAGTGAATACGAAGGAGTAAGAGGAACTTTACCATAACCTAGTACTTGTCCCGTTCCATTATCACCAAATGTAATGTACTCATTTTTGTTGTGAGTTGGCTCAAATAACTTGAACATCTTTTTGTCTCTGGTCATTTTTGGTGCATCCACTATCAATCACCCAACTTGACCCTCCAGAGACATAGTCCTACAAACACAAGTTAAGCTTTGTTTTTAGGAACCCACATTTGCTTGGGTCCTTTCACATTAGTCACAAGCACTTTGGGAACCCACACACAAGCCTTTGGCCTCTTGTTGCGTGGCACAACATATTGGCAAACACACGACCATGCATGTTTCTTGTGAGCACATACGAAGCATCAAAGTCATGAAAGAGTTCACAAGTTGCATTAGGGATATTAGCATGAGAATAATTAACAAAAGAAGAGAGTTTAATGTTCATGTTCTTGGCTTGCTTCTTTTGGTAAGATCCTTCCTTGATGAACTTCAGGAATTCCTTTCCATTCTTGTTCTCCCTAGCATTGTGCTTGGCACCCTCAACATATCCAATGCCATCCATGACATTGGGGTGCCTAGAATATGAGTATGCACCTCTTTCATACTTTGCCTTTTCATCATCAACAACATTTTTCCCATGTTGTATTTTTCTTTCAAGTGGCTTCACTTGCTTGTTCAAATCATCAATCAATATGACATTAGTAGCACAAGCATCAACATCAATATTATATCACCTATCACATCCATTGCTAGTGGAAGCATGAGAGGAATTCTTGGTGGAGGATGTAAAGGTTGAAAGTGCCTTATATTGTTCTCCAAGAGACTTATCAGTCTTTTCCAAATCCTCATATATCTTTTGAAGTTCATATTTTGTGCTTTTAGTACTTTCATATGAGGTTTTAGTTTCATTGAGAGACTTGATTAAATTTTCATTTTTCTTCTTCTCATCTTCTAGGAGCTTCTCTAATTCAAGGTTCCTTTTCTTTTCAACACTAAGCAATTCTTCTTGTTTTTCAAGAAGCTCCTCTTGCCTATCATTTTCTTCCTTTTGTATTTCAAGAAATTCCATAAATTCAAGCATTTTAGGAAGTGAAGCATTAACATCATCATCATCATCACTACTACTAGCATAAGAGTAATGCTTATGTTTAGATTTTGATACCTTGGATCCTATTGCAATGAAGCACTTATGAGTGTTGTCATCATCATCATCACTCAAGCTCCCAAATAGAAAAGTGTTGGTGGGAGTGACTCCAATGGCAAGTGTAGCAATGCCTCCCTCACCCGAGTCGGATTCGGAGGAGGAAGATGAAGAAGAACATGAGTCATCGAAATTCCATTCTTGGCCAATGTGAGCTTCACCTCTTCTATGCTTTTGTACTTCTTGTCTTTCTTGATATGTTTGTCTTTCCTTCTTTCTACCTTGTTCTTCTTCTTTGGGCGCAATAAAATGTCCTTGTTCACCACATTCATAGCAAGTTCTCTTTGACTTTCTTGCTTTGCCTTTGTCATAGCGTTTCTTCTTGTAGCCATCAATGACTTGAATCTTCTCACAAGCAAAGCCATCTCATCATCACTATCTTCATCACTAGAATCAACAATTTTCTTTTTCTTTTTCTTGTCCTTCTTTTCATTAGTCTCATGAGACGCTTTGAGAGCTATTTCTTTCTTCTCTTCTTCTCCTTGTCCCAACAATGTGTTCACTCTTTTTGCTTCTTCATCTCTTTCCTTGTAGGTGAGCAATCTTCCTAGTACTTCATCCATACTAAAGTTCTCGAAGTTTTCTTTCTCTCTAACAAATTCACAAGCATTTTGATTCCAAGGTTGCAAAGCAAGAAGCAACCTCTTGTTGACCTCAATGGTGTCAAGTTTGATTCCTAGAGCTCTTCTCTTGTTCACAATATCCATAAGCCTATCATAAACTTCTTGTGGCCCTTCACTGGCCTTCTTGATGAACAAGTTGTACTTCCCACTTAGGATGTCTTCTCTAACACCCTCGGTCCCTTCATAGATGGCTTCAAGCTTTTTTTTCCAAATGTCATGAGCTTTCTTGATTCCTATCACCTTTTCGTACTCTTTTGGTGATAGGGCAGAAACAATGGCGGATGCGACTTGATCATTGTAACTGAGCTTGATCTCATCATTTGTGGTTGGGTTTTTGAAAGGACCGAGTGACCGAGAGGGGGGGGGGTGAATCGGGAACTCGCACTATGTACCAAATTTGCCAATTTCTAAAACCGACCACTCAAAACAACTCCTACACAATCCTTGTGGTGATCACACTAGCAAGATAATGAACCTATGAAAGGAACAACAACCTAAGCATATTCATGGATCACACGAATGCAATACAACTTCTATGTAATTACCAAAGATACACGGAAGCAAACAACTAGCTAGCAAGGAGTTCTACTCAAGAAAAGCTACTAGATCAACAAGCATATAGAAAGCATACATGCATGAGTAGCACAATACATACTCAGGTGATCAATCAAGCCAAGCAACTCCTATACATGCTAGTCATCAAGTATGAAGGCCTAGCACTACTTGCAAGTAAAGAAGCCTATTCATGCAAGTCTACAAGGTAGTCGACTAGAGTAAGGCAAGCACACAAGCATGAATAGCACGGTATGTAAATACGGAAAGTTAAGCATCATAGTAAGGAGTAGAGTAAGGGATGTCTCCTGATTTTTTCTCAAGGTCACGGAAGAATGGCGCCTTCCCTAGTCCTCGTTGTACCACTCCCGCCGGAGTCCCAGTCCCTCCCGCCACGAAGTGGAGTTCTCGCCCATGAGCCCACAATCACTCCTCGAGTGAAGACACGGTGTACGTCACCGCTGCACAAAGCACAAGCTCGCCTCCCTCGAGAACTTGTTGGACTCCCCGAGCCGACATGGGCACTCACTATTGATGCCCCTTCCAACGGTAGGCTCAACCCATGTACAAACTTGTGATGGCCTTCACAACCAATCACGATAGGCTCGATCACCGACAGCTAACCGGTCTAGGTCTCACCATAGACCAAGAGTAACAACCTAGATCACACCCTCAAGGACACCCTAGCCTTAGATGTGCAAGGTAGCTCCTTATTACTCTCACTGGCACTCTCAAGATATCCAATATCCTCTCCTAGTGCTCTCCTCTTTTCCTCTTGGACCTTACCAAATGCTCTCAGGTATCCCACTGGCCAAGAGAGGTCTCCAAGACCCCAGCAACGAAGTTATATGGGCTCCCTACCTCAAACTAGTCGTTGCTCCACGAAATCAGCTTTCTAGGCCTCCAGACCGGACTGTTCGGTCACTGCTTGATCGGACGATCCGGTCATTGCAAACTGAGCTCCAACGGCTCTCTGCCCTGTGCTGAACTCCTGCCGACCGGACTATCCGGTCACTGGACCGGACCGTCCGGTCCACTTTCTCTCTCCATTCCAGGAAGGTTCGCAAATTGCAACTTCTCTATCATCCCTGCACTCCTATTGACCAGACCGTCCCGTAAGCAGACCAGACCGTCCGGTCTGTATGGAGTCTCCTGCAGTCAGAGTCCTTTCTCCTCGCGCTAAGTCCTAGAAAACTCCACATGGTGACCGTACAGTTAGGTCACCTCTAACCCCTCTGTCCGGTCACTACGTCCAGAAGCTGAAACTTGTTGTCCTCGCTTGACTTGGTTTCCCGGCTTCTCCGAACAGCTCCTTGGCTTCTCCACTATCACCTAGTGCCTGTGATTTCACCGAGCAACCTTGCACATCACCGACTAGACATGACCTAAGAGAATGACCTAGACCCTCTTGATAGTCCAGTTTTTCCTATGGACTCAAAGCCCTAACAACTGCTCAAGTGTTCCAAATAGTTACACCATAGCTTGTCCTCCGCTTTGATCCATCTCCATCAACCCTTGGACTCTATCAAGTTCACAAGCCTCCATGCTTGCGGTCATTGTCATCAATTGCCAAGGACGCCGTATACAATCATCATAAGATAGAAAGGGTTTCCTACACGAACAACACTCATGTAGATATTAGTCATATTTCATGTTTGTCATGCATCACCAAAACATCATATCTTGGGGTGACCTCAATCATCATGATCCTTACAATCTCCCCCTTTTTGGTGATGGATGCCAAGCACTACTTATTATTATCCAAAAACGGACGAGCAAGAAAGAACCAAAAGAAAAGGATAGATTGAGAGGCATACCTTGATCCTTACCTTGGAAGTAGTCTCCCCTTTGAGATGTGCTAGGTGTTGAGAGAGAACTACCCAATTATGTAGCACACTAGACATAGAGCTTGAGTCGAATTTATGCCCGCCTTGGTGTCGTGGTAGTTGATCTTGTTGATGTAGACATGTACCAAGGACGTAGATGCTCATGTCGGTGAAGGTGTTCATTGTCACCGTAGACATGCATCATCATTGTTCTTCTTTATGTTGGTGTAGATGTTCATCTTGATGTGATCTTCATGTTCCATCTCTTCATGGATTTGGCTTTTGAATCTTCATGTTCTCCTCTCCCTTTGTGTTATCGTCCATCTTCATGTTCTCCTCTCCCTTTGTGTTATCGTCCATCTTTTCATGCTTCTTCTTCCACTTGTGACACCCAGGTGTCTCACTTCTATTTAACAAGCATGATAAGCACAAACCTTGAACAATATAGCATGAAATGAAAGAGCCAATTATTGAATTAATTCCAGGTAATTAAAACCCTACAAACAAATTGTGAGTCAAATAAAATTTTATAATATAACATATGCCAAATAAATCAACCTTCAGTAACATAATGGTGAGATGGAATTTTACAAATTTATTGAGTATTTTATCTGATTAGCAAGAACCGCAACTAATTAATTAGTTCTTAAGTACCTAATTAATGCTATTATTAAATTTTAAAATATTTAAATCTAAATTTCAAAATGGACTTCACCAGTGTGTTCTCCACTATTTAAATAACCAGTCCACTAATTTTCACCATTTTTGGAATTTCCTAGCTATTTTATTTTGAATTATTCGAAACTAGGGACCTAGATGTAAGAAATCTAATAGTTTAGGGGGGCGTAGAGGAAAATCTTCTTCTTCTGCCTCCATTGGCTGGCGCAGCACTGCCCCCCTGCCGACGCCAGCACTTTGTGCGCTCCACCTCGAGACCCCGCACTCTACGAGATACAGCATCGTTGACCTGCCCCTCTGCCCTGCCGACCGCGCGCCCAACGGCTCTCTCTTCTTCCCCCCTTCTCCCATCTACACGCCATCGCCGTTCACCGATCGCCTTCAATTCCTCGCCGCTCCTGCCTACCAACCACCCATTGACCCTTGAGCGACGCCAGAAAATAGAAAGAACTTCTAAAAATGATAGTAAATCAAATAATTACCCAATGTGGCCCAAACAAATTTTGTTAGATTCATCCTGAGGTACTCTAATTTAGTAAAATGATAAATCAATGTCCAAATACCAAATAATTCTCTAGAAATTCTAGGAATAAAATTAAATCTTGATTTTTGGCATCCTTAGCAAAAACAAGATTATCTACCTCCACAAATTTTGATTTGGTAAAATATGATTTATTTTAGGCTCTAGAATTTATTTTGTGTGTTTACTTAGATTAATTATAGTAATTATTCTGTAAATAATTTGCCCTTGCCACTTGGCATAATAATCACCCATATAAGCCTCTAATCACAGTAAATCACACATGTCCAGAAACATAAGTTTGCTTTATTAATTAATTTAATTGCTCATATCACTCATTTACCTTGTTTAATTGCATAAAAAATATATATACCTAAAATCTTAATTAACAACCCAACTTCTCTAAAGCATATGGCTTTGGGAACATAATAATAATTTTAATTGACATTAAAACACAATGTGCTTGCATGTATCATATCGTTACATTCAACGGTATTTCGATAATGCCGTTAATTCAAATTCCATCATATAGGTAATGACAACCAGGAGCAAGAGGAAGATTTTCAGAAGGACGTTGACCCTCAAGAGCAGGAAGTAGAAGTTGCTAACACTGGTGTTGATCGAGGCAAGCCCCGGTTTGCATTTGCCTCTTTTATAAAGTTTTGCTAGTTTACAATACTACTAGTGTCTATGGTTATTGTTGCATTAGGTCATAGGAGTTGGTTGAAACTCACTTTGCATGATACCCAAATGACCTATGCTATTGTCACTAGAACCTTGGTAGGATCGTTACTGTGTCGCTATGCTTTGTAATTGATAGTCTCGATAGGTATTAATTTTAAGGAATGAACATGACCACTGGAACGGGAATGAATAAAAGAAGTTTATTATGATGTTATGGCCGTGCAGGGAATTATGCATGTATAGGTTTGCAGCCACACATGGGTGTTGACTGCGGTAGCCCTGCCTTGCCCACCCTAGGACCCGTCCGTGGTCGGCCCTTGGTCAAGTTTCGAACAGTACCGAAAGCATGCTAGTCTATGGGTACTAGTAAACTGATGTAGCATTGGTGCGGCAATGAGGACGACACCCAGTACAGTGGTCGTTGACCCTTCTGCTGCTAGAGTGGGCGGTTCATACCGTGAAGTACTACTGGCAGGACGGCATGCCCACTCACTGAGACTGGACCTGGACCAAGTTGTTTTTCGTCCTTGTGAAAGGTTGCCATATACGACCTTAACTGGTGCGTATGCGTCGTGTATTTGGGTTTTTCCAGTTGGTGTAAATCGATTGCAATTGCTATCGCTCACAGTAATGAGTACCGCTTGGTCACCGCGCCAACCATGTAGTTGCACATGATTCATGGAAATTGATAATGATGCTTGTTAATGATGATGTTATCATTATTACCATTGTTCTTATTTTGTACTTACTTTATGTATTGTCTTGTTGCAACTAAAGATACATTCAGCTCAACCCATTTAAATTGACAAATAAAACTTGATAGAACTAATAGGTTGCTTAGTGCAAGTCCTTTCAAAGAAGCCACCTATTAGAGCCTTTGCATGTCTAGGTGTCTGACGGGTAAGACTTGCTGAGTAATTAGTACTCAGGCTTTGTGCCATTGTTGTTTGTCAGATAATGAAGAAATAGAATTGCCTATAGATGTGATGCCTTGGGACATGCAAGTCCCTGAGGGTTGGACTGCCCACTGGGAGTCCGACTCACCACCACAGTGAGGTTGTGTGCTGCTAGAGTGATGGTTCTTCGGGCATGGATCATCACTATGCTGTGTCGTCGAGCTCGTTGTTTCTGAACGTCATTTGCTTCCGCTGTTTTCAAAACATTCATGAACTTGTACTATTCCGCTACACTCTGATAACCTTAATGATGTAGTGTTCAACTTAAATTTGGACAAATGTTGTATTATCAAGTGTCTGCGTTATCATCACCTTCGGGACCTTGATCCTCCGAGAAGGGGCACCACAACTGGTATTAGAGCTGTGGTCCATGATAATACAACAAATAAATCGTATTTTCAAAAACTACGATGTTATGTGTGAGGATACGTTAGTATTGCCCATATAGATAATAGGGTGGTGACAAAGCTAATCTGGGTTATGCTTGTTTACAATACTTGCACCTATGGCTTCTTCAAACAAAGGTATGTGTGTGTTTAACCGACACGCATGATATCGGTGTCTGTGCTCGCAGGCGGATACAAGACACTGTTGCAGATGTATTATGAATCTCACGAAGTTGGGGTCTCACAAACCGTGATGACGGTGAAACTGTTATGAACAGAATAATCTAAGTAAAACCCAAACTCTAATGGTGCGGTGGCGGCTGTATATGAAGACCCTAGGGTCGTGCAAGACCCTCTGGAAGCGCCCCTAATTGGGCTCAACTAGATACAAAGCCTAAAGCCCAAAGCCCAAAGCCCTAATTGCAGCACCGAAATAGATTCTAGACCCTCTCTTGTTTTGACGATTCCCGATGACTCCGGATGAATTTTGATACGAGACTGGAAGCATTATAAAGGTCTTTTTCTTATCTTTCCATGCATATGTAGAACGTCCAAATCCAACTCCGTATGCGTCCTGGGCATCCATTTTAGTGCAGACTGGTCATGAGCCCCGAAACAGACTCGAAGTCGGTTTTGGTTGGGCCTCCACCTTGACTTCCACGTCCTTGCTGGTCCTCCACGTCTTCAAGTCCTTCTCTCATCATCTCCTGGTACTCTCCATGGTTCCTAATTACAATATAATCATAAGGTAGGAAACCATTCTCAAAAGTAACATATATTGAAGAACGTAGGAACGAGCTCACCTCAAATTTAGTCATCGTGCACGAGCTCTAGCCATTGGACCTTGCAAGTTCAGAATTGGAGGAGTGTTACATGTATCCTTAGGAGTGATGTTCTCATCATCCTCCCACTCTTGAAGTGGAGTTGTCCTCGACTCAATCTCATTCTCTTCTCCCATGTATGGTTTCAAATCTGAAATGTTAAAAGTAGGACTAACCCCGAACTCGGGAGGCAACTCAAGTTTGTATGCATTATCATTAATCTTCTCAATTATTTTGAAAGGACCATCAACTCTAGGCATTAATTTAGACTTTCTCAAATCTGGAAATCTATCCTTTCTCAAGTGTAACCATACTAAATCTCCTACATCAAGTTTTACTTCTTTTCTACCTTTACTACCAGCAATTTTATACTTGTCATTCATCTTTTCAATGCTAAGTCTAGTGGTCACATGCATTTTCAAAATAAATTCAGCACGCTCCTTTGGCATCAACATGAACTCTCTCATGAATAGGTAGAGGAAGTATATCAAGTGGAGTACGGGGATCAAAACCATACACTACATTGAAAGGACTTACCTTGGTAGTAGAATGTGTTGCCCGATTATATGCAAACTCAACATGAGGCAAACATTCTTTCCATTGCTTCAAATTTTTCATCAAAATAGCTCTCAACATAGTACCTAAAGTGCGATTCACCACCTTAGTTTGTCCATCAGTTTGTGGGTGACAAGTTGTAGAAAACAACAACTTTGTACCCAACTTATTCCAAAGCATGCGCCAATAGTGACTCAAGAATTTTGCATCACATCTGAAACAATAGTAGAAGGCATACCATGCAAACGTACAATTTTTTTGAAAAAGAGATCAGCAATATAACTACCATCATCAGTCTTATGACATGGTATAAAGTGTGCCATCTTAGAAAATCTATCCACAACAACAAAAATACTATCAGTCCCCATCTTAGTCCTAGGCAGTCCTAAAACAAAATCCATAGAAATATCCGCCCAAGAAATAGAAGGAACAGGAAGTGACATGTATAAACCATGTGGATTCAAGCGAGACTTAGCTTTTTGACATGTAGTGCAGCAAGCAACAAAGCGTTCAACATCTTTCCTCATCCTTGGCCAAAAGAAGTGTGTGGCCAAAATATCCTCCGTCTTCTTAGCACCAAAATGACCCATCAATCCACCTCCACGCGCCTCCTGTAACAACAAAAGATGAACGAAACCAACTGGAATACATAGGCGGTTAGCTCTAAACAAGAATCTATCAGTCAACACAAATTTGTTCCATGCACGACCTTCTTTACAATGCAGCAATACATCCTTAAAATCAACATCAACAGCATGTTGTTCTTTAATTGCCTCAAGTCCAAAAATTCTACAATCAAGTTGAGACAATAAAGTATAGCGCCTAGATAAAGCATCAGCAATCACATTATCCTTCCCTTTCTTATGTTTAATAATGTAAGAAAAAGACTCAATAAACTCAATCCATTTAGCATGTCTACGGTTCAAATTACATTGAGAACGAATATACTTAAGTGATTCATGATTAGAATGAATAACAAATTCTTTGGGCAATAAATAATGACGCCATGCCTCTAAACAACGTACAAGTGCATACAATTCCTTATCATACGTGGAGTAATTCAAAACAGGCCCAGTAATTTTCTCACTAAAGTATGCAACAGGTTTACTATGTTTCATCAAAACACCACCAAAGCCTATACCACTAGCATCACATTCAAGCTCAAAAATCTTATCAAAATTAGGTAATTGAAGCAATGGTGCATGTGTAAGTTTATCCTTCAAAGAATCAAAAGACTCATGATGTACCTTACCCCAATGGAAATCAACGCCCTTCTTTGTCAACTCATGCAAAGGTGCAGCAATGGTGCTAAAATCTTTGACAAAGCGGCGGTAGAAACCTGCAAGACCAAGAAAACTCCTCACTTGTGTGATAGCTTTTGGTACACGCCAGCTCTTAATGGCTTCAATCTTTGCCTCATCCACCTCAATTCCCATATTTAATATTCTATTAATTAAGTAATGCTTTAACTTGAATAAATGCTAGTAAATAAAATAATACTGTCCAGAGGCTATAACTTGGTAAAAAGGCACTTCATGTATGTCTCTGTTCATGATAAATCACTCAAGTCCAGAATCAGTTGTTTACTATTTTAATTGTTTACTTGTTCTCAAAGCTATATCAACCCTAATTAAATGATCCACACACATGAAATAATGAAAGTCTAATTTGCTTCCTTGAAGCATATGGCTTCAAGAATTTGTTAATAAGGTTGTTGGCACCCACACTCTAATGCAATATGCATCCATCATTTTGTTGCATTCATCATGTCATTGCATGTAACGGTATTTCAACACTACCGTTAAACCCTTGTTCATCAATAGGTAACGACACTCAGGAGCAGGACCCCGATGTCCAGCAGGACCAAGAGCCTGAAGAACAAGAGACTATAGTAGCTAACACTAGCGTGGATCCAGGCAAGCCCCGGTTTGCATTAGCCTCTTTATAATGTTTTTCTAGTTTAATTCACTACTAGTGTCTATGCTTGAATTGTTGCGTTAGGTCATAGGAGTTGATTGGAACTCAACTTGCATGTTGTCCCCCGATGAACTATGTTGTTTTTATTAGAAATTTGGTAGGTTCGGTACTAAGATGCTATGCTCAGTAATTGATAAGTCTCGGTAGTTATCATGATTACTATGGAATAAACTTGGTCACTAAAATGGAACTTATGTAAAAGAAGTTTATTTTGATGTTTGGCCGAACAGGGAATTTGCATGTGTAGGTTTGCAGCAACACATGGGTGTTGGCTGCGGTAGCCCTGTCTTGCCCACCCTAGGACCCATCCGTGGTCGGCCCCTTGATCAAGTTTTGAACAGTACCAAATGCATGCTAGTTTCATGGGCACTAGTAAACTGATGTAGCATTAAAGATCGCTTATATCAAGGACGGTTAAGGTGCGTTGGTCTTAGGACCCCTCGACTGCGGGAGTGGGCGGTCAATACCATGAAGTACTGTTGGCAGGACGGCATGCCCACTCGACGTCACCACACCCGGGTCTGGATGTGGGTGGTTTTTCTTGTGAAAGGTTGTCATATACGACCTTAATTGGTGCGTATGTGTCGTGTTATTCGGGTTTTCCCAGTTGGTGTAAATCAATTGCAATTGCTGTCCCTCGTAGTAATGAGTACCGCTTGTTCACCGCACCAATCACGTAGTTGCACATGATATCATGGATATGGATTTATATTGGTTATTACTGGTATATTTTATTGTTCTATTGTTGCACTTATTTTATGTATTGTTTTATTATCTTATTGTTGTAACTAAAGTTATATTCAGCACAACCCATTTAATCTGAAAATAAAACTTGATAGAACTAATAGGTTGCTTAGTGTGAGTCCTTTTTAAACAAGCCACCTATAAGAGCCATTGCATGTCGAGATTTTTGATGGGTAAGTCTTGCTGAGTAATTAGTACTCAGGCTTTATGCTTATGTGGTTTTCAGGTACTGAAGAAATAGAATTACCTGTAGATGTGTTGCCTTGGGACGTGCAAGTCCCTGAGGGTTGGACTACCCATTGGGAGTCTGATCTGCCGCCACAGTGATTGTGAGTGCTGCTAGGGTGTTGATTCTTCGGGCATGAATCATCACCATGTTGTATCATCGAGCTCGTAGATTTTATCGTTATTTCGCTTCCGCTGTTTTCAAAACTTCATGAACTTGTAATTCTGCTGCACTTTGATGTAATAATTAAACTTAAATTTGGATCATTGTTGTATTATCAAGTGTCTGCTTTATCAGCACCTTCGGGACCTCGATCCTCTGGGAAGGGGCGCCTCACAGAAACCCGAGTAGGGTTTGGGGTCGGGTTTGGAATCGGGTAGGAATTTTTTTTTTTTGGCGGTGTGGAGGTAGTGGAAAGTGGCATTTGTGGGGATTGGTCCGGGGTGTTGACGGTGTGTTTAGGGTGGGATTAGGCTAGGTGTGTCGATCAATCAATCCTAGCACAAAAAGCCAACAAAACAGAGGATGGTGATGGGGATGGCGGCTAGGGTTGCAAGGGAAACACTACTAATGACAAAAACACAAATTAAACCAGACACTAAACAAGAACTAGGGCACAAACTCAACACTACAGACACTGAAATTGAAATATCCAAAGGCTAAACACGTGGTTATGGGCGGAGGGAAAATTTTTTTGGGCTTTTCTGTGGACGATAGGATGAACACAAAACAAAATTAACTAAGGGTAGTGCACACCTGACGGTGCACCTAAAACTCTGATTATCACTTGATGTGGACAAGGGTTCCCGATCTTCCGAAAGGTTCTCAATACGTTGATTTGGTCGGAGGCGACACACAAATCGATCTGGCTTCAGAATAACATGTTCTAAACCCCACAATCACAGCACGACGTCTTCTCTGGTTATCAACCGTCCTAAAACGATTGACCTCACCGAGAAGGCTAATCCCATGCTTAGCCACCAAGAAATTCATTTGATTTTGGGTATGTTCTGGATGAAAACCCATAAAGCCATGCTAGACATTGAGACCCGTGTTGTTCTCTTAAACTCTCCATTGCACGTCTGAAGCACACTTTCTCTGAATACCGATTCCTTGAAAGCCCTTGTTGTCCATCATTTGGAAGGACAATCACTCGAAAGTATTCCTACCGTTTGTGAGTATCCGGACGTGTTTCCTGAAGATATCTCTGGCCTACCGCCTGATTGTGAGGTGGAATTTAAGATAGAACTACAGCCAGGGACTTCTCCAATATCCCGTCGACCGTATAAGATGGCTCCAAATGAGTTGGCTGAACTGAAAAAGCAATTAAATGAGCTGCTAGAGAAAGGATTCATTCGCCCAAGTACTTCACCTTAGGGCTTCCCTGCTATTTCATGAAGAAGAAGGACAAATCTATGTGTCTTGTTGTTGACTATCAGCCATTGAATTATGTCACAATCAAAAATAAATACCCATTACCCCAAATTCATATCCTTTTTGTTCAATTGGTTGGTGTCAAGATCTTTTCAAAAATTGACCTTCGTTCGGGTTACCATCAGATAAAGATTAGAGTAGAAGATATTCCGAAGACGGCCTTCTCTACTATATGGATTATTCAAGTATCTAGTAATGTCCTTCGGATTAACAAATGCTCCAGCTCATTTCATGTACCTCATGAACTCGGTATTCATGCTAGAGCTGAACAAATTTGTGGTAGTATTCATTGATGACATCCTCATCTATTCTAAGTCCAAGGAAGAGCATACTGAACATGTTTGTATTGTTCTTCAACGCCTCCGAGATCACAAGCTGTATGCAAAATTCAGCCAGTGTGAATTTTGGTTGGACCGTGTGCCATTTCTTGGTCACATAGTCTCTGCGGAAGTATCTCGGTGGATCCTAGCAAAGTTCAAGATGTGCTAGATTAGAAGCCACCAAAGACGATTCATCAAGTACGCAGTTTCCTCGGGCTATCTGGATATTATCGTAGGTTCATTCCAAATTTTCTCGGATGACCAAACCCATCACGGAGCTGCTAAGGAAAGATAAGACGTTCGATTGGAACAACAGTTCTGAAGAAGCATTTCAGACATTGAAGAAATTATTGACCACTGTCCCAGTATTGGCTGAACCAGACATCACCAAGCCGTTAGACGTGTATTGTGATGCATCTGGGATAGGACTTGGATGTGTGCTCATGCAGGAAGGTCGTGTCATTGCCTATGCATCTCGCCAGCTATGGAAGCAAGAAGAGCACTATCCAACTCATGAATTGGAACTTGCTGCGGTTGTGCTTGCACTAAAAATATGGAGGCATTATTTGCTCGAAAACTTAGTGCACATCTACATGGATCATAAGAGCTTGAAGTATATCTTCACTCAAAATGATCTGAACATGAGACAGCATCGGTGGCTAGAACAGATTAAAGATTATAACCTGGAGATTCACTATCATCTAGGCAAGGCCAATATAGTCACCGATGCATTGAGTAGGAAGGTACACTGCAATCACTTAGTGTGGATATGCTCAACTTTGTGTCAAGAATCTTCTGTAAAAATTTCAGCCAAAACGACCAACCGAGCAAAAAGTTATGCCCGTTTTACCGAAGGGGGGTCGGAGTCGGTTTTTCTAGAAACCCGAGTCGGGTTTGGGGTCGGGTTTGGAATCGGGTAGGATTTTTTTTTGCGGCGTGGAGGCAGCGGAAAGTGGAATTTGTGGGGATTGGTCCGGGGTGTTGACGGTGTGTTTAGGGTGGGATTAGGGTGGGACTAGGCTAGGTGTGTTGATCAATCAACCCTAGCACAAAAAGCCAGCAAAACAGAGGTTGGTGAAGGGGATGGCGGCTAGGGTTGCAAGGCAAACACTACTGATGACAAAAACACAAACTAAACCAGTGATAAACAAGAACTAGGGCACAAACTCAACACTACGGACTCTGAAATTGAAACATCCAAAGGCTAAACACGTGGTTATGGGCGGAGGGAAAATTTTTTTGGGCTTTTCTGTGGATGATAGGATGAACACAACAAAATTAACTAAGGGTAGTGCGGACCTGACGGTGCACCTGAAGCTCTGATTACCACTTGATGTGGACAAGGGTTCCTAATCTTCCGAAAGGTTCTGGATACGTTGATTTGGTCGGAGGCGACACACAAATTGATCCAGCTTCAGAACAGCACGTTCTAAACCCCGTAATCGCAGCACGATGTCTCCTCTGGTTATCAACCATCCTAAAACGACTGAGCTCACCGAGAAGATTAATCCCATGTTTAGCCACCAAGGAATTGATTTGATTTTGGGTATGTTCTGGATGAAAACCTAAAAAGCCATGCTAGACATTGAGACTCGTGTTGTTCGCTTAAACTCTCCATTGCACGGTCGAAGCACACTTTCTCTGAATACCGATTCCTTGAAAGCCCTGGTTGTCCATCATTTGGAAGGACAATCACTCAAAAGTATTCCTGTTGTTTGTGAGTATCTGGACGTGTTTCCTGAAGATATCTCTGGCCTACCGCCTGATTGTGAGGTGGAATTTAAGATAGAACTACAGCCAGGGACTTCTCCAATATCCCGTCGACCGTATAAGATGGCTCCGAACGAGTTGGCTGAACTGAAAAAGCAATTAAATGAGCTGCTAGAGAAAGGATTCATTCGCCCAAGTACTTCACCTTGGGGCTGTCCTGCTATTTTTGTGAAGAAGAAGGACAAATCTCTGCGTCTTGTTGTTGACTATCGGCCATTGAATGAAGTCACAATCAAAAATAAATACCCGTTACCCCAAATTGATATCCTTTTTGATCAATTGGTTGGTGCCAAGATCTTTTCAAAAATTAACCTTCGTTCGGGTTACCATCAGATAAAGATTAGAGTAGAAGATATTCCGAAGACGGCCTTCTCTGCTAGATATGGATTATTCGAGTATCTAGTAATGTCCTTCGGATTAACGAATGCTCCAGCTCATTTCATGTACCTCATGAACTTGGTATTCATGCCAGAGCTGGACAAATTTGTGGTAGTATTCATTGATGACATCCTCATCTATTCTATGTCCAAGGAAGATCATGCTGAACATCTTTGCATTGTTCTTCAACGCCTCCGAGATCACAAGCTGTATGCAAAATTCAGCAAGTGTGAATTTTGATTGGACCGTGTGCCATTTCTTGGTCACATAGTCTCTGCAGAAGGTATCTCGGTGGATTCTAGCAAAGTTCAAGATGTGCTAGATTGGAAGCCACCGAAGACGGTTCATCAAGTACGTAGTTTCCTCGGGCTAGCCGAATATTATCGTAGGTTCATTCCAAATTTTTCTCGGATGACCAAACCCATCACGGAGCTGCTGAAAAAGGATAAGAAGTTCGATTGGAACAACAGTTGTGAAGAAGCATTTCAGACATTGAAGAAATTATTGACCACTGTCCCAGTATTGGCTCAACCAGACATCACCAAGCAGTTAGACATGTATTGTGATGCATCTGGGACAGGACTTGGATGTGTGCTCATGCAGGAAGGCCGTGTCATTGCCTATGCATCTCGACAGCTATGGAAGCATGAAGAGCACTATCCAACTCATGATTTGGAACTAGCTGCGGTTGTGCTTGCACTAAAAATATGGAGGCCTTAATTTGCTCGGAAACTTAGTGCACATCTACATGGATCATGAGAGCTTGAAGTATATCTTCACTTAGACTGATCTGAACATGAGACAGCGTCGGTGGCTAGAACTGATTAAAGATTATAACCTGGAGATTCACTATCATCTAGGCAAGGCCAATGTAGTCGCTGATGCGTTGAGTAGGAAGGTACACTGCAATCACTTAGTGTGGGTATGCTCAACTTTGAGTCAAGAATCTCCTGTAAAAATTTCAGCCAAAATGGACAACCGAGTGAAAAGTTATGCATGTTTTACCGAAGGGGGGTCGGAGTCGGTTTTCCAGAAACCCGAGTCGGGTTTGGGGTCGAGTTTGGAATCGGGTAGGATTTTTTTTTTTTGGCGGCGTGGAGGCAGCGGAAAGTGGAATTTGTGGGGATTGGTCCGGGGTGTTGATGGTGTGTTTAGGGGGTTTTTTGGCGGCGTGGAGGCAGCGGAAAGTGGAATTTGTGGGGATTGGTCCGGGGTGTTGATGGTGTGTTTAGGGTGGGATTAGGGTGGGACTAGGCTAGGTGTGTCGATCAATCAACCCTAGCACAAAAAGCTAACAAAATAGAGGATGGTGAAGGGGATGGCGGCTAGGGTTGCAAGGGAAACACTACTGATGACAAAAACACAAACTAAACCAGCGACTAAACAAGAACTAGGGCTCAAACTCAACACTACGGACTCTGAAATTGAAATATCCAAAGGCTAAACACGTGGTTATGGGCGGAGGGAAAAAATTTTTTAGGCTTTTCTGTGGACGATAGGATGAACACAAAATGAAATTAACTAAGGGTAGTGCGAACCTGACGGTGCACCTGAAGCTCTGATTACCACTTGATGTGGACAAGGGTTCCCGATCTTCCAAAAGGTTCTGGATATGTTGATTTGGTCGGAGGCGACACACAAATCGATCCGGCTTCAGAACAGCACGTTCTAAACCCTGCAATCGCAGCACAACGTCTCCTCTAGTTATCAACCGTCCTAAAACGATTGACCTTGCCAAGAAGGCTAATGCCATGCTTAGCCACCAGGGAATTGATTTGATTTTGGGTATGTTCTGTATGAAAACACATAAAGCCATGCTAGACATTGAGACCCGTGTTGTTCGCTTAAACTCTCCAGTGCACGGCCGAAGCACACTTTCTCTGAATACCGATTCCTTGAAAGCCCTAGTTTTCCACCATTTGGAAGGACAATCACTCGAAAGTATTCCTATTGTTTGTGAGTATCCGGACGTGTTTCCTGAAGATATCTCTGGCCTACCGCCTGATTGTGAGGTGGAATTTAAGATAGAACTACAGCCAGGGACTTCTCCAATATCCCGTCGACCGTATAAGATGGCTCCGAACGATTTGGCTGAACTGAAAAAGTAATTAAATGAGCTGCATCATTTAATTAACTCATTTCATATACCTCATGGATCCTCAGTTGGCTGGCTAATCCTCAGACGGGAGCCAGGTGTCCTGCGTGGCTGCTCCATGGCGTCCAAGTGCTGAGCCCACCTCCTGGCTCTCTCTGACTCTGGATCCAGTCTCGGTGTCTTCTTGGTCTTAGGCTTCTCAGGCATCTTCCCCTTTCCCTTGTCCTGTCCTGATCCTTCCATGTCTGCCTGCTAACTATACTATTGTCACTGCACGCACATAGGTGTAGATGGGATAAGCATAGAGTCCTAATACATCTACAAGCAAAGCACCGCTGAGAAAGAATGCGCAATAGAAATCCTAGCATTGAACGAAGGACATGATCACTAGACAAGTATGCAAAGTAACAACAGTGATCATCAACTATATGTGGTTGGTTTGAGTCACCTAGTGTACAGTCAAATAATAGCAATAAATCTAACTGTAGACTAGACAGGAGATAAACCCTAGACATGCAATTAATAGATAGGCATCAATTAATTGCGGACTAGGTTGAGTCAATTAGCTCATTAATGCAACTAATCATGGGTAGATAATTCAATTGCATCAATTAAAGCTAACTACTCAAATTAGGGTATAATTCGTTGAATGGGAGAATAGTAGCAATACCCTGGGGAAGAGTCATAACCGAAATCAACCAAAGAATCGCAACCGATCGCCAAAAAGATCAAAGCTTGAGGCTTGGTCTTGCCGGCAATGGAGGTGGAAGGGAATTCACCCTAATCGGCAGGGGGAGAGCACTGCTCTTGCGCGCGGGGTGGAGAACACAGCGGTGGTGAGGCAAGGTGGCGCTGGGTCAACGGCTGTCGGCAGTGGCGAAGGGCGGTGCGGCGGCGAGGCCGAGGCAGGCGGCGCTGCGCAGGCGGCCGCGGGTCAGCTACGTGCGCGCGGGTGTGAGAGTGAGCGCGAGTGCGTGGGCGCGCGGCGGCGAGGCGCAGTGGTTGTGCTGGCGCGGGCGCGCGGCGGTGGTCGGCGACGACGAGGTGGACGGAGGCGGCGACGGTACGTCAGAAGCAAGTTCTCGGTGGCTACTTGAACAAGGAAGAGGCCAAAGGTCCTCTGACCGATTTTGATCTAGGTCAAATAATCGATGAATGGCCGAGACTCAACAAGGATCGAATCAACGGTCACAGATTGAAGTGCATCTCGTGTTTTCAATATAGTGTCCGGACGGTACGGTCTCTAGACCAGACTGTCCGGTCAGACTGTCCGGTTAGGTCCCGAGTCTGCTGGTGACCCACACAGACTGGACGGTCCGGTCTCTAGGACCGTTCTATCCGGTCTCTATGACCAGACCAACTCGTGACACTGTGCACTCGGCACTGACCGGACTGTATGGTCTAGTGATCGGACTGTATGGTTACTATAGGATTTTCGCTGAAACAAGGAATTTCTCCATCTTCCAAGTGCCCTTGCCAAACACACAAATAAACACCGCACTTGAAGTATAGAGAGAACTCTCAAACACTCTTTTTCAAATAGTGGAAATCTATGGCCTCATAGTTTTCACAAATGCCAAATGAAAGATCGAGCAAATAAGAACCAAGGCAAATGAAGAACCAAAGGGTATGTATGGGCCTTAGTCCATGAACCGCGCGAGTAGATTTAACCTCGGAGTTCATAAGAGCTTGCTCAATGGGCATGAAGCACAATCCTTTCCTTTGGTCACACTTACGGAGATGTAATCTCATATAGAGCATGAGGTACAAATATCTCCAAGTGGGACAAGCCTCCTTTGTGTTTCCTATATGATGCATGCAACAAGCATTTTACATATGCAATGAAGGTAAACATGCCATGTGAATGCAAGCAATATTAATCAAGACACAAAGAAAACCTAACAATGTCGTTTGAACCCCTTGCCTTGAGAGAAGTCAAACCACCATCTCAAGCACTCCCCCTTGTGTATAGCTATCTTGAGTGGGTTAGACATTGACTAATTTTTATGTGTTTTTCTTTTAGTTATTTACACATGCATGGATGCAAAGCATACTAGTCACAAAGGAGTCCTAATTACCATGCAATGCAAGAGAAAGAAAATCACACTACAACTACCAAAAACAAAAACAAACGCGGTTACCTCCCTCATGAGTAGATAGGTCGTTGAGGTCCATGTCACTTGTGGTGGACTTCACATGATCTTCATCAATGTGCTCGGTCCACCACCACCACCATCTAGGTCGTGTTCTTGGGCACCCACTTGTACGTAGCCGATCTCTCAAGATCAACAATGCACTTAGGCACCCATATACTCTTGACCTTTCTTCTCTTGTTTGGTGGTCCCAAAGCCTTGGCTTTCACCTTGACATCCTTGTTCCTAAAAAGATTGAAGTGGGTGTTCTCATGGAACAAGTTAGCATTAGGTAAAGTAATGGAACTTCTCACCCTAGGACAATCCTTGGTGGTGTGTCCATCCTTGCAACACCTCTTGCAATAGTAGTCGTCGGCGAGTAGGGGCTTGATCCATTCGGGAATGGAGTCACTCGTCCCGATGATGTCGATGGCTGCGGGATATGAGCCAAGTCCCCGGTGGGAGACGTTGTTCACAAGGTTTCTTCCAAGAATCTCCTTGTGAATGGCTCTACCACGTGTGAGCCTCTCGAAGCCATCTATCACCATCTTCCTCTCTTCCTTGAGCTTGTGATATTCCTTCAAAACAAATGGCTCAAGAGAAGAGACCTCAACCGAGGTGGTTTGTTCATCACACATAGTAGAAGCATCGCTCTTTGAAGAACTAGATGAGGGAGAGGCAAGGTCCTCAACATTGATGGCCTCAAAAGTAATCTCAAGGGCCATGTACTTCTCATGAAGTTCTACATGATCACCCTTGAGTTTGTCATAACACTTGTTTAGGGCATCATGAGATGTGACAAGGTCCTTGAGCTCACTCTCAAGCTCACCAACACGGTCCATAGCCAACTTACACTCTTTTCTTACCACATCCAACATTTTGAATTTCTTGATGGCAATGTCGCGGGCTTGCTCAAGCATACTCCACAACTCGGCACAAGTGCGCTCCTCGTCATCGCTGTCATCACTACTCTCATCCTCACTCTCTCCAAGTTGGCTCGAAGCCATGAGGCATGTGGGAGGAGGAAGGAGAGAACGTGGTGATGTGGTCTTGATCATGGCTAGGCCGGCCACTTCTTCATCACTTGAGGAGGTGGACGCATCACTTGAGTTGTCGCTTGTCCACTCCCCTACAAGGGCCTTGTGAGAGAACTTCTTCTTGTAGTCTTGGGCTTTGCCTTTGCCCTTGGACTTGTTTTTGTTGAAGACTCTCTCCTTCTTTTGCTTGGCTTTGGGGTCTTCTTCTTCTTCTTCACTTGAATCTTGTGACTTGAATGCTTCTTTCTTGGGCTTCAGGCACTCACGAACAAAGTGATTCTTTGACCCACAATTGTAGCATTTGCCTCGAGACTTGGAAGCAAAATTGTTTTTAAATGTCTTCATTTTCTTTATGAGAAGAGCCAAGTCCTCGGTCAAGTCACCCTCATCATCATCTTCATCGGTGTCAGCCTTCTTCTTGCTTTTCTTGCTCTTGCTTGATTCTTGCTTACCAGCTTGTAGAGCAAGGTTGGATGGTTGAGGATCATCCATCCCTAGCTGGTAGCTCTCGAAGGCGGTGATCTTGCCAAGAACATCCTTCGTGGTCTTGGTCTTGAGGTCACTCTGCAAGGTGTATGTGATGATGGACTCATACTTAGGGTCTTTGAAAAGCCTCAAGAATCTTCTGATGACTTCCACGGGCTTGAGCTTGAGATCATCCCCAAGTGCATTGATCTCCTCCACTAGCACATAAAAACGAGAATAAACAACATTAGCTCTCTCATGTGGTAATCTAGCAAAGTTATCATACTTGTTCTTCAACACATAGTATCATTCCTCTTTGACATCACTAGTACCCTCGTGGATACTCTGAATCTCAATCCAGATACCGTGTGCTGTCGAACTAGCATCCAATCTAGCAAACACATCCTTGGAAATGCATGAAAACAAAGCATTCTTGGCCTTAGCGTTGTTCTTAATAAAGTCAGGTTGAAGAAGGTTAGCATTCGCATCGGACTCATGGGTCACCGTCCATATCTCCGGATCAAAGGACTCAAGGTAGGCTTGCATACGAGCCTTCCAATACGTGTAGTCCTCCCCATCAAATATGGGTATACTCCCTACCTTTCTCGGCGTCCTTACTCAAGGCGATGAAGCCTCAAATTGAGCACTTGGCTCTGATACCAATTGTAAGGACCGAAGGCCTACCGAGAGAGGGGGTGGTGAATCGGTAGCCGACCACGAATCCGAAAACTTCAGTTTCACGCTTCTCAAACCTAAAGAATTGTTGCAACCTAAACAATTCTAGTAGGCCAAGACCCTACACATGCTAGTGTTCATGATGCAAAGCAATGTGCGGAAGCTATTCACACTAGCCTATGCAAGCCACAAGTTACCCTATCACTAGACCACATAATTGCGGAATAGTAAAGAGAGGGTCAAGGAATGCTCATGATTTTTTCTCGAGGTCTCGGAAGGATGGCGCCTTCCCCTACTCCTCGTTGGACCACTCCCGCTGGAGTCCTGGTCCCTCCTACCACCAAGTGGAGTTCTCGCCCACGAGCCCACAATCACTCCTCGAGTGAAGACACGGTGTGCGTCACCGCTGCACAAAGCACAAGCTTGCCTCCCTCGAGAACTTTCCGTACTCCCCGAGCCGGCACGGGCGCTCATTATTGATGCCCCTTCCAACGGCGGGCTCAAACCGTGTACAAACATGTGATGGCCTTCACAACCGATCATGATACGCTCGATCACCGACACCTAACTGGTCTAGGTCTCACCATAGACCAAGAGTAACAACCTAGATCACACCCTTAAGGACACCCTAGCCTTAGATGTGCAAGGTAGCTCCTTGTTACTCTCACTAGCACTCTCAAGATATCCAATATCCTCTCCTAGTGCTCTCCTCTTTTCCTCTTGTACCTTACCAAATGCTCTCAGGTATTCCACTGGCCAAGAGAGGTCACAAAGACCCTAGCAACAAAGTTATATATGCTCCCAACCTCAAACTAGTTGTTGCTCCATGAAATAGCCTCTCTGGACGTACTGACCGGACAGTCTAGTCACTGTCTAGACCGGACAGTCCGGTCTCCATCGGATGGCTCCTCCAGAGTCGTTGCTCTCTATCCGCTGCTTCCTCCTGTAGTGACCGGACTATCCGGTCACTCGACCGGACCGTCCGGTCCACTTTCTCTCTCCATTCCAGGAAGGTCCACAAATTGCAACCTCTTTGTCGTCCCTGCACTCCTACTGACCAGACCGTCCAGTCAGCAGACCGAACTGTCCGGTCTGTATGGAGTCTCCTGTAGTCAAAGTCCTTTCTCCTCGCGCTAAGTCCTAGAAAACTCCACATAGTGACCGTACAGTCCGGTCACCTCTGACCCCTCTGTCCGGTCACTACGTCCAGAAGCTGAAACTTGTTGTCCTTACTTGACTTGGTCTCCTGGCTTCTCCAAATAGCTCCTTGGCTTCTCCATTGTCACCTAGTGCCTGTGGTTTCACCGAGCAACCTTGCACATCACCGACTAGACATGACCTAAGAGAATGACCTAGACCCCCTTGATAGTCCGGTTTTTCCTTTGGACTCAAAGCCCTAACAACTACTCAAGTGTATCAAACACTTGCACCGTAGCTTGTTCTCCGCTTTGATCCATCTCCGTCAACCCTTCGACTCCATCAAGTTCACAAGCCTCCATGCTTGCGGTCATTGTCATCAATCGCCAAGGACACCATCATCCATATGATTTGCAATAGAGTTAAGAGATGATTCCTACATAGACAACACTCATGTAGATGTTAGCCCACAATTTCATAGTTGTCATCTATCACCAAAACATCCATACCACAGGGATCTAATCATCAATGGTCATGAAGCTTACATTCCCGAAATATGGGAGGATGACGATGATCTCTTAGATGTTGGAAATGTCCGAATAATGCCAGTAGAAATGAGAATGGATTTTACACCTGTGGAGCCAGAGGAACCCGATTGGGAAGAGAGGGAGACTCAGAAAGAACAACTTTTTAACCTCTCTTCCATTTTGAGTCAGAAGTGGATAGAGGAGTCTCAAGCTGATCTAGATCTGGTCATTTTTAGGCCAAAAGCCCCCAAGATCTCAATAGAAAATAAGCAATTCTTGCACATGGACACCTACTACGATCTCTGGGCCAAGATAAATTTTATGACAAAATCAGTTGTGGCCACCCTACTTCTCTCGGGATCATTGGACAAATCCCCAAAGATCCTTCGGTTAAAGAAGGGAGTCTATCTGTGCGAAGGGGTTGTTCCGAATATTGAAGTAAACATTAACGGCAACTCCTTTACTCTGGATTTCCATATCTTTGATGTGCCAGATAAAACTGCTGCCGTCATTGGCATGCCCATCATGCACCTCAAAAAATCCAAAGGAGATAAGCTATCATTCTCACTTGGTGAATCTTCATATACAATGGACATCACGAGATCAATGAACTCAGCTTCTGAGCCATCAACCAAACCAAATATCATGCAGGAAATTCTGTCAACCGACATAGCAATTGCCTCCCAAACCAATGAACTAGAAAAAGTAGCCCAACACTTTACAGAGGAGGAGCAAGAAGGAGGTTTTGTTGAACTTGACAAAAATGAGCCAACAGCCCTCCAACCATTGAGCTTAAGCCACTTCCCTCCGGCCTCAAGTATGCCTTCCTGCACGGGAACCAGAACACACCCATCATTGTCAGTGACTAGCTCTCCCCCAAGGAAGAAGCTAAGTTAGTTGTTGTGCTAGAAGAGTACAAGTCAGTCATTGGGTATTCCTTAGCTGACATTAAGGGAATAAGCCCCAGTTTCTACACCCATCGCATCCCCATGGAGCCAGACAGTAAGCCCACAAGAGAGCATCAGAGATGACTCAACAACGCAATATGGGATGTCGTCAAAAAGGAAATTCTAAAGCTCTTGAAGGCTGGAATTATCTACCCAATCCAAGATAGCCAGTGGGTTAGCCGAGTTCAAGTTGTCCCCAAGAAGGGAGGAATGACAGTTGTCAAAAATGAGAGGAATGAATTGATCCCCCAACATACAGTTACGGGTTGGTGCATGTGCATAGTGAAAGATATGTGCCATGGTTTGCAATAGCACGAAGTTTCCCAAGAAATCCGCCCCAAAAACTCATCCAAAAAGGAGATCAAAAATTCCCACGAAAATAGCTCCGAAAATAGGAAAAAAGAGAAATTCGGGATTTAGGGAGAGAGGAAGATCTTGAGCATGAAAATAAATCTCATGTCATGGAAACATCCTTACAAGATCCATAGATACAAGGCTATGAAGCCACTTGAATGAAGTCCTAACACAAGGCTAATGGGGAGAGAGACACCTCTTTCACTAGCCTTACCTCTCCTTATATAGGCCTAGGGTCTATTGTCCACATGACCACTCTACCCTTGACCTACATAACACACCCACCTACCACCGGGGGCATAATCGTCCATCTTTCGCCTTATCGCCCAAATGCCATCGGACGCTTCATGTCTTTGCTTTGTCTCGAAGCAAGCTCAGTGATGGTGCCACGTGCACCACCAAACAACGCCACCGGTTTTGAGGCCCGAACCAAGAAACCGCCTTGCACGCTTCTCAAAGTGTGACTTCTCAATGTCGACGCGTGTCATCTTGTCCCGTGATCCTGACCACCGGCAGTCTCTCCCAGTCCCTGTCCATCGGGCCCCCTTGTCACTTGCACCGACATCCCGTTCGCCTTGACTTGGTCAACATGCCGTCTTCATCACCACCACGGTTTTGAGGCTCAACCGCGAAACCATCTGTGCTTCTTACCTCTCCACGTGTACGGTGTGGATCACCCTTGACTTCACCCAGCATGCCGATCATCCGGCCCCAAGTCCCCTACTTGTGCCCGATCCTCTCGTCGTTGATCGCCAAGTCGACTCTAGTGACCTACACATCATGAGACAAGCAAACACATTTCCTAACTCCTGCAATATCACCAATACCTCCACCAACTTCGGTTAGTTGAAACCATAATCATGCACACACACATGCAATCCCAGGATTCCCGTATTCCAACTCAAACACAAATCCGCTCAAGTCAATTATTCATCACATGTATTGCAAACCATGGCACATATCCATATGGTTTCTCAATCTGCCCCTTAATAAGTACATTGACAACCTCAAATGCACAAGATTAGAGAGTGAAATGCGAAACCGAATAAACTCATCCAAATGGCCAAACCCAAAGAAAAGGTGAAAACAAGACATCTAGCAAAGTAGGGATCACAAAACCAAGAGTTGGCAAAGAAAGCGACTTGAGACGCAAAGAATGTGAAAAGTGCAAGAAAACGCTCAGGATCATGATATGCTCCCCCTCAACTTGTGGTAGGTTTCATGTAGTGCAAAATGGATCATTTTAAGTTTCTTAGCATAATTTGTGCATGACCCAAAATTTTCTCCCCCTTTGGCAATGAACTCATCAAAGAACAATCAAACATGAAAATGCAAACCTAAGGAACTTCAACAATTATGCAAACAAGCATTTAACTTTGCTACCCACAAACATAGAGCCATGAAGTGTAAAAGCAGTTGCTCACAACCATACAAAGATCAAAAATAGATAGCAGGGTATAAACACCAAGAGCTATACAAGCTAAGTAGAAAGATTGACTAGCTTAGATAGAATCAAATTTGCTTATCATGAGGAAATCTGCCACCACATGTGTAAGTACTCCCATCCAAGGACAACCAAGAATCAAGTGAATCATAAGAATCTAACTAGTTTCAATCTCAACTAGGGCAACAAGCATTCGTAGAAAATGAGCTCTACAAACGCTCACAAATGCAACAGAGACTCAATTGATCAAGTTATTATTGTTTATCCTCATGTGTCCTCTTATCCATGCGGAGGGTCGCACGACTGGGTACGGCAAACACCCCGAGGCTTCAAGTCACAGTGTTTGGATTAGCATTTCAGAATTATTCTTGATCAAAGCATTTAGCAGATTATTCAAGTTTGTGTACAAGACAAAAGAGCATGCCTTTGCGGCAAAAGGAACACATGTTCCCACAATGTCCCATCATGAGTTAAACATTTGCAAAGCCTTTCATTTCGCAAACACAAGGTGCCAGAGCCAAGATATCCTCTAAACTAGCCTCAATGCAAGTTTCAACAAGGATAAAAGCAATTATACACATGGTGAGCAAGTTTTAGCAAGATTAATTCATAAGGTTCACAAGAAGCTAAGTTTACCTTTAAGACTAGCGAGTTGCTCTCATGAATCTATAACAGATCATCTAGAAAACCTAAGCATGAGAGATTACCATCACATCCACACAACTTAGCTCAAGCTCAATCATAGCAAAGAGAAATGCAAGAAAGCATAAGAACCAAAGGTCATCTACAAATGCATATATTACATATGAGATGCAATGCATAAAAGGTACGATACATATATAAAAGTGAACACCAACTCCCCCTCAAATGATGCCATAAGGATGACAAACACCAAGTTCCCCCCAAAGAAAAGCATGTCTAGTAGCAACTAGGGGCTTGGTGAGGATACCAGCTAGTTGGTTTCTAGTGTCGATGTAATTGAGCTCAACATCCCCCTTCTCAACATTGTCTCTCGGGAAGTGGAATCGCACATTGATGTGTTTAACCTTACCATGTTGGATTGGGTTTTTGGCTAAGCATATGGCAATTGAGTTATCACACATGAGTGGTACACTCTTAAAGGTTAACCCATAGTCCCTCATGGTAGATACAACCCATAGGATTTGTGAGCAGCAGCTAGCGGCAGCTACATACTCAGCCTCTATGGTGGATTGGGCTACACTCAACTGCTTACGAGAAGACCAACAGATCAAAGAAGTACCCAAGAAATGGCAAGTACCAGAAGTGCTCTTCCTATCAATTCTACACCCAGCAAAGTCCGTATCCGAATACCCAATGAGATCAAGAGATGAAGATGCAGAGTATCAAAGACCAAACTCAAGGGTGTATTTGAGATACCTGAAGATGCGCTTGACAGCCTTACGATGAGTCACCCTTGGGGAAGCTTGAAAGCGAGCACAAAGACACACCGCAAAGTGTATGTTGGGTCTTGTCACTGTCCGCCGCTTCACAGTCTTCATCAGGGTCAAGTGTCGTTTTAGTGGACATTGGTGTAGACAACGGCTTCACATTGACCATGTCGAACTTCTTCATGGGATCCTTCGTGTACTTGGCTTGATGTATGAAGGTGCCTTGCTTGCACTGCTTGATTTGAAGCCCAAGAAAGAAGGTGAGCTCGCCCATCATCGACATCTGAAATTCACTTTCCATGGCTTCCTGAAATCTGGACACAAGAGCATGAGAGGAACCACCAAGGATGATATCATCCACGTGATCTGAACCATTAGAAAGTCATTGCCATGCCTGAGAGTAAACAAGGTTTTGTCAACACACCCCATGACATACCCACGCTCTAGCAAGAAAGTCTTAAGCCTAGCATACCATGCCCTAGGTGCTTGCTTTAGCCCGTACAAAGCCTTCTGAAGCTTGTACACACGAATTGGGTATTTGTGGTGCTCAAAGCCAGGTGGTTGTTTTACATAAACCTCTTCCTCTATGAAACTATTTAGGAAAGTACTCTTGACATCCATTTGATAGAGTCTAATGCCCTTAGAGGCAGCAAATGCAAGCAAGATCCTAATAGCTTCTATGCGTGCAACAGGAGCAAAGATTTCACTATAGTCTAAGCCCTCCACTTGACTGAAACCCTGGGCAACAAGCCTAGCCTTGTTTTTCTAACAACCTCACCATCTTCCCCATACTTGTTTTTAAACACCAATTTGGTTCCTATGACATTGACACCAACAGGAGGCTCTACTAGGGTCCAAACTTTGTTTCTCACAAAGTTCTCCAACTCCTCATGCATGACATTAACCCAATGTTCCTCAGATATTGTGTGTCCAACATCCCGGGGTTCAAAGGTTGCAACAAAGAGGGAATTGGTAAAGCAGGCGAGATATGCAGACCTTGACCTTGTTATCCTCTCATAGAGATTACCGATTATTTGTTGAGGTGGATGTTGATGCTGAATGTGGTGAGGAGCCTCTCTCTCAGAGCATACCTCCCCCTCAACCATAGCTGGAGCTCGCTCGACAGCTGCTGAAGTAGATGTAGAAGCTTCTGGACCCTCTGCTGGAGTGGTGGTAGCAGCAGGAACACACTCAGATGAGAGATGAAGTGAATCATCATCATCATCATCATCAAAGCCCTGTAGGTCCTCTTCTACAAAGATGCTTTCCTTCAGCTCCTTATCACCTACAGATTCAATCACATTCCTTGCACAAGAGTTTGATTCATCAAAGGTTACATCGCAGGACTCTACGATAGTATTAGTTTCCAAATTCAAAACTCTATAGGAATGACCATGAAGGGTGTAGCCAAGAAAGATGTCATCGGAAGATCTTGACTCAAACTTATCAAGATTGCCACGCTTGAGAATGAAGCACATGTAGCCAAAAGCACACAAATGAGAGACGGATGGCTTCCTCCTAAAACGTAGCTCATAAGAAGTCACATTAAGAATTGAGCGCAAGAAAACCTGATTGGAAACATAGCAAGCAGTGCTAATGGCCTCAGCCCAGAACCGCCTCGGAGTCCTATGCTCATCGAGCATCATCCGGGCCATCTCCACTATGGTTCTGTTCTTTCTTTCGACCACACCATTCTGCTAAGGAACACGAGATGCTGAAAATTAATGCTCAATACCATGCTCAAGACCGAAAGCATCAAAGGAGGAGTTCTTGACCTCGGTGCCATTATCACGGCGAATTGCTCGTAATGCACCAGGAAGTTCCTTGAACAACCTCAAAGCTAAGCTCCGAAAGTAATGAAACACTTCATTCTTGCTCTCAAGAAAGTAAACCCAAGAGTAGCGAGAGTAGTCGTCAACAATCACAAGAATATACCACTTCCCACCCTCCGAACAAACCCGAGAAGGACCAATAGTGTCCATATGAAGCAACTCTACAGGGCGTTCAGTCATCACCAAATTGATTGGTGGATGAGAAGCGGCAATCATTTTCCCATGACGACAAGGAGCACAAACCAAATCCTTGTCAAATTTGATCTTAGGCAATCCTCGGATCAAGCCTAGGCCACTCAAGCGACATAACAAGTCAAAGCTCATGTGACCCAGTCTCCTATGCCATTTTCAGAGCTCAGAAGAAGATTGAGCAAATAAGCACTTGTGAGAACCAGGAGAACCAGCAAAACCAGCCTGAAAAACTCTGCCAATGCGAGAAATCTCACACACCAAAGAACCACTCAAATCAAGAACACAAGAAGCATTCGACTTAAAGCGCACTTCCAAACCAACATCAAGAAGCTTAGAGACAGAAAGGAGATTGTATTTGAGAAACTCAACCAAACCAACATCCTTGAGAGTTAATTTTTCATTTACCTTTACCGCACCTCTTGCCTTCACTCTCCCTCTCATGTCATGTCCAAAGGTCACATACTCCTGGCGCTTCAAGGGAGTGAGGCTGGAGAACCACTTTGCATCTCGGTCATGTGGCGCGAACACCCGGAGTCCATCAACCATTTGTTTTCTAGGCCTCCACCTGCTGCCTACAAAGAACGAGAAGAGAAAGTTGATGGATCAGTGCTGGGGTTAGTCAAAAAGCATTTGGGAATCCAGCACTTAACCATATGACTGGTAGTAGTCATCACAGTTCTTTGCACATTATCATTCAAACGCATGGGATGAGAACCACGATGGGGAAAACGTGGCCTGTCAAAGTGTCTCGACTCGAACGTTGAGTTGTGAGAATAGAAATCATCTGTGTGAAAGCCAAATCCACACGAGTGACACCCACCACGATGGGGAAAACATGGGGCGCCAAAACGCTTCTGCGCAAAGCCTCTGTTTCATGAATCAAAGCCATATGAGGGATGACTCTGTCCATGATAGGCACGAGAAAAAGAGTGAGGCTAAAAGTCAACAAAATCATCATAAAAAGCATCCCTAGTCAACTCAGGTTGCTTCCTCTCAATCCTCTTACGCCTATAACAGAATTCATCCAAGTGGCCCTTGCGACCACAAAACATGCAAATGTAGACACCCTTAGGATTAGGCTTGGTTTGCATGGCAGGCTTGGGTTTTGGCTTCTCTGTTTGCTTTGGGTTGAAGGAGGGTTTTGGATTGGGTGGATAGTATGTGTTAGTGGGTTTGATGGTGTTTTCCTCATCCTTGTAGCTGGAGCTAGGTACAAACCTACCCACATTCTCACTCTCCTTGTCACACCTCTCAAATCCCAAGCCCAAGTTATAGGTTGACCTAGAAGCACTCTCCTTCACTCTTGCCAAATCACTCTCAATCTTTTCCTCACTCACTAGGGTTCTCTGGAGCCAAGAAACAAGATAGTCATTTTCTTGGACTAGGACTTTGTTTTCCTCCCTAGTGATTACAAGCTTGTCCTTTAGAGACACACGCACCTCGCATGGTGGTGGAAAGACCTTAGAGCGAGTCTCGGTGAGCAGCTTGTACTCAAGCTCTTTGACTTTGAGGGTTCGAGCTTCCAACTCACTTGTGAGCTTGGGGCACTTCTAACATGCACCCAAAGGAGTTGGCCTAGCTTTGAATTCATCAAGCTCCTTGAGGGCACTCTCAAGCTGACTGGCAACTTGAGCATGCATACTCTCCCTCTGACTCAGATCATTCATCACAACTTGACAAGACTCACACTCTACAACCATGTCATCTTTAGCAAGCTTAGACCTAAGCGAAGCAATTTCAAAATCAGCACTCTCCAACTTAGACTTAAGCTCTCTACTCTCACGAACAGCACTTTGAAGCTTATCATCTTGCAAGAGCAGAACATCGCGCAAATGATCAAGTTCAGAAGAGAGCTCATCAAGAATGGGAGGTACCTTGCTTGTGTCGGAGTTGGATTCAGAGTCAGTGTCGTGGTCGTTCTTTGCCATGAAGCAAAGCCCGGTGAAGTCATCCTTCCTCTTGACTCGTGGCTTCTCAACCTCCTCCTCCGAGCTTGTAATGCCTTCACTTGATGTGAGGTCGGCATCACTCAAGGTGGCAACGCAGGCGTGTGCAATGGCCTTGGGGAACTTCTTGGAGTTCTTGCCCTTCTTGTAGAAGCGGTTCTTCTTCTCCTTGAAGTCTTCAGTGTTGTTGTCGCGGTACCCGGCCTTCTTTTTCTTCTTGGGACAGTCAGCAATGAAGTGTCCCAGGTCACCGCACTCGAAGCAGGTTGTTGAACCACTTCCTCTTCTCTCCTTCCAGTTGTTGTAGAACTTCCTGAACTTCCTTGTGAGCAAGGACAGCTCCTCGTCAGGGATGCACTCCATATGTTCATCGGAAGCTGCAATAAGAGAAGACAGAGCAAACTCCAAAGAAGACTTGTCAAATGAGGGGTTAATTCAATAAGAAGCACCACTATGATCACCCTTCTGAGACCTAGAAAGCAAAGTCATGCTAGAAGTAGGATTAACATGATTAGGACGAGATTTCCTAGATAGTTCATGACATTTCCGCTTGCTATACAGTTGCTCACAGTTCAAGGTGTTGAAGTCAGCAATTTCTTCTAGAGCAGCAATTTTAACCCCCCAAATATTTTCATCAAGTGAGTACAGCAGTTGCTTAGCTCTATCATTGTCATTGTACACAAGGTTACCACAAGTGAGTTCAGAAGAGAGCTCGTCAAGAGGGGGAGGTACCTCGCTTGTGTTGGAGTTGGATCCAGAGTCGGTGTCATGGTCGTTCTTTGCCATGAAGCAAAGCCTAGTGAAGTCATCCTTCCTCTTGACTCGTGGCTTCTTAACCTCCTCCTCCAAGCTTGTAAGGCCTTCGCTTGATGTGTGGTTGATATCGCTCAAGGCGGCAACGCAGGCGTGTGCAATGGCCTTGGGGAACTTCTTGGAGTTCTTGCCCTTCTTATAGAAGCGGTTCTTCTTCTGCTTGATGTCTTCAGTGTTGTTGTCGCGGTACCCGACCTTCTTCTTCTTCTTTGAACACTCAGCAATGAAGTGTCCCAGGTCACCGCACTCGAAGCAGGTTCTTAAACCACCTCCTCTTCTCTCCTTCTAGTTGTTGTAGAACTTCCTGAACTTCCTTGTGAGCAAGGATAGCTCCTCATCAGGGATGCACTCCATCTGTTCAGCGGAAGCTGCAACAAGAGAAGACAGAGCAAACTCCAAAGAAGACTTGTCATGTGAGGGTTTAGTTCCATAAGAAGCACCACTGTAATCACCCTTTTGAGAGCTAGAAAGCAAAGCCATGCTAGAAGCAGTATAAACATGATTAGGACGAGATTTCCTAGATAGTTCATGAGATTTTAGCTTGCTATATAGTTGCTTAAAGTTCAAGGTGTTGAAGTCAGCAGTTTCTTCTAGAGCAGAAATTTTAACCCCCCAAATATTTTCATCAAGTGAGTACAGCAGTTGCTTAGCTCTATCATTGTCATTGTACACAAGGTTACCACAAGTGAGTTCAGAAGAGAGCTCATCAAGAGGGGGAGGTACCTCACTTGTGTTGGAGTTGGATCCAGAGTCGGTGCCGTGGTCGTTCTTTGCCATGAAGCCTAGTGAAGTCATCCTTCCTCTTGACTCGTGGCTTCTTAACCTCCTCCTCCGAGCTTGTAAGGCCTTCGCTTGATGTGTGGTCGACATCGCTCAAGGCGGCAACGCAGGCGTGTGCAATGGCCTTGGGGAACTTCTTAGAGTTCTTGCCCTTCTTGTAGAAGCGGTTCTTCTTCTGCTTGATGTCTTCAGTGTTGTTGTCGCGGTACCTGACCTTCTTCTTCTTCTTTGGACACTCAGCAATGAAGTGTCCCGGGTCACCGCACTCGAAGCAGGTTCTTAAACCACCTCCTCTTCTCTCCTTCTAGTTGTTGTAGAACTTCCTGAACTTCCTTGTGAGCAAGGATAGCTCCTCATCAGGGATGCACTCCATCTGTTCAGCGGAAGCTGCAACAAGAGAAGACAGAGCAAACTCCAAAGAAGACTTGTCAAGTGAGGGTTTAGTTCCATAAGAAGCACCACTGTAGTCACCCTTTTGAGAGCTAGAAAGCAAAGTCATGCTAGAAGCAGTATTAACATGATTAGGATGAGATTTCCTAGATAGTTCATGAGATTTTAGCTTGCTATATAGTTGCTCAAAGTTCAAGGTGTTGCATTCTAGAGCAGCAATTTTAACCCCCCAAACATTTTCATCAAGTGAGTACAGCAGTTGCTTAGCTCTATCATTGTCATTGTTGTGACAACCCTACTCCGAAAAGTAGAGTATGTCGTACAGGATCGCCTCGGGAGATGGTTAACGAAGTAACCATACACAGCATTCACACATGAACATTCATCATTTACAACATTACATCACTTAGGTGCATTATATTACAAGTCCAGAGGTAAAATATAATTAAGTTCAGATCTGAATACATATGTCCTTAGTACATATTACTAGAATGCAACTTTTAATTATCAAAATCTTAGTGTAAGTCTACTTTAACATGAGCATGGCCTAGATGTTGATTAAATGACCTCACATGCTGATGAGGATATGACAATGTAGTACTTAGGGTCAAATTTCAGAAAGTTCATTTTTGAGCCACTTAGCTAAAGTGACCATGTGCAAACTAACACTATACCTAGACATGGCATTTTTAATTTCATCACTAGTTCTAGCTCATATAGTTAATCAAGAACCAAAGCATAGAACTGAAACATGAGAATTTCTACTGTAATGTGAAGCTGAGTTATTTTCCATGGACTTCCAAAAATTAATTTATTCCTACTTTCCTTAAATACACACATAAAGTAACATTTATATGAAGACATTCCTAGTTACTTAGCAAATGATCAATTTCGACAGCAACTTTGTACTTAGGTAACTTCAAATTTTTCATGGGATTTTTCATAAGTGTACAAGTGCATAAGGAACAGGAATGCCAAATTTCATATTTCAATTCCTAGCCAATAATTTACATAAATTCAATTACTGAAAATGAGGATTTATGCAATAATACTAAAAATATGCATGTAAATGGAAATGTGCTTTTGCAGAAAGTTTAAGGATGCCCTGAAATGCTTACTGAGCAAATTTCATGAATTTACCATTTACACATAATTACTTATGAATTTATTAAGCAAATTAGGATTGTGACTTTGATGGATTAAATAAATTAATTTACTGAATAAACTTGGACTTGATCCTATTTTTCTGGTAGAGCAAGATTTTAGGAGTTGAAAAAATTAATTTCACAATTTTTGGCCTTGTATTTCTCGAGATATTGAATTTTGAAGATTATTCAAAGTTCAATGTTATTTACAGTTTTGCCACTGGGTTCAAATTTTTCGCGGCCGGCGACGGCGAGCTCGGCCCAGCGGCCGATCGGCGGCATGGTTGGGGCTCGCGAGCTACTCGCATGATCTCCATGCCAAGGGGATCTCGTGGAGAGGGTCGGAGGGGAGAAGGTCTCACCGGAGGTGGCCGGCGATGACGTGCGACGGCAGAGGCAACTCCGGCGAGGTCCACGTGACGGTGCCGAGGGAGAGGGAGGCTGGGGTTCGGTCGATGAGCTTCGCGGTGGTCCGGGGACGGTCGGCATTGAGGAACTCGTCGAGGGGGAAGACCAGAGCAGGGTTCCCGTCGGCAAGGTGGGGCGGTTTCGGCGGCGGCGGTCTTTTCTCCTCAAATTCCGGCGAGGGCACTGCACAGGGGAGGGAGGGAGTCAGAGGGGAGTGGGGTGGAGTCCTTGCGTGTCGATTTGCGAAGAAAGAGGGGATGGAGAGCTGGCCTAGGCAGAGCTCGGGGTGGCGGCGGCCATGGCGGCCAGAACAGGGCACTGGCTCGGGGTGGAGTCCTTGCGCGTCGATTTGCGAAGAAAGAGGAAGGGGAAGTGAGTGCCGGTGCTCAGGGGTGCTCGGGAGGGTGTGAGAGCCGGCTGTGAGTTGAGAGGGTGAGAGAAATGAGGCTGGTGTGCTGCTGCTGCCGCTGCTCCCCTTTTGACTCGGCCGGCGGAGTGATGGCTGGGTGAGAGAGGAAGAGAGAGGGAGGGAGGGTCGCGCTGTCGACAGGGGAGTGGCTGCCGGTGGTGGGCGGCTTCAATTCCCGGCCGGTGGCACAGAGCGGCGAGTTGGCAGCGCAGTGGCCGGCATGGGGCGACAGGAAATCGGCGGTGGCGACAGTGCCCGGGTACAACCCGGTGTCGGGTTAGAATTGGCCGGGGAGAAGAGGAAGATTGACCCGGTTTTGACCCTGGACCTTCACTTGGTTTTGCTCTGTTTTGCCACGTTACCTTGCTCCAAATTGGACCCAAATTTTTGCGTAGGCTTCGGAGAACGCGTTCTCCAACTTTTCTTTTGGGTTCACCAGCTAGATTCGCTTTGAGAAATTATGAAAATTCCAAACCCGAAATACACTTTTCTGACTTTGGGGCAATTGTTAAGGGTATCAATTGGTTACCAAAAATTCTGGAAAAATACTCAAAATTCTATTTTATTATGGCCATTCAGAATATGCAAAAATATTGGGGTACTTCCACGGGTTTTGGTAATGTTTGTGAATGACCCCTTTTGAATATTATGGACTTAATTAAGTAGGTTTCCTCTTTTTATTCTTTGGCACATGGATTAATTATACTTTTGCTTAGCCCTTAATTGATGTTAGGTTTAGTTAACTTCATTTTTGTGACATGGGATGTCACAGCACACCCCCCTTAAGGAAATCTCGTCCCGAGATTTGCAAAAGAATTCTGGTTTTGGGAGGCCAAGAATTCCGGAAAATTGGTCCTCAGAAACTCTTCTTGTTCCCACGTAGCTTCATCTTCAGTATGGTTACTCCATTGCACCTTGTAGAAGGTGATAGTGCGGCTGCGAGTTACCCGGTCCTTTTGATCGAGGATGCGAACGGGTATTCGGGGTAGGAGAGGTCTTCTTCCAATTGCTCGGTGTCGGAGATAACCACGTCGATCGGAGACTTCAAACATCTCTTGAGTTGGGAGACATGGAAGACGTTGTGCACCCGCTCAAGATTTTCCGGTAGTTGCAACCGATAAGCAACGGCGCTATGCTTTTCCGTGATCGGAAAAGGTCCGATATAGCGGGGTGCTAATTTCCCTTTGATTCCGAAACGAGATACACCTTTGTTGGGAGAAACCCGAAGATAGACATGATCTCCCTTTTTGAACTCCAATGGGCGTCTCCTTTTATTAGAGTAACTCATTTGGCGGGATTGCGCGGCCTTCATGTTAGCTTGGACTTGTCGCACCTTCTCTTCGGCTTGCGTGACCAGATCGGGACCAAAAGTAATTCTTTCTCCCGACTCTGACCAATTCAGCGGGGTTCGACATAAGTGACCATACAAAGCTTCAAATGGCGGCATTCCCAAACTTTCTTGATAACTATTGTTGTAGGAGAATTCAGCGAATGGGAGGCAAGATTCCCAATTTCCACGATTGTCTAGCACACAAGCTCTTAAAAAATCTTCCAAATATTGATTTAGTCTCTCAGTTTGTCCATCGGTTTGTGGATGATAAGCGGAACTGCGGATGAGAGTGGTGCCAAGACAAGCGTGCAATTGCTCCCAAAAACAAGCAATAAATTGGGGGCCTCGATCGGAGATGATTGTCTTGGGCACACCGTGCGAGCATAGAATCCGCACAATGTAGAGCTCGGCATATTGCTTAGTAGAGTAGGTTGTATGGACGGGGATAAAATGAGCAGATTTGGTCAACCTATCCATAATAACCCATATGGAATCGTGCTTCTTGGGTGTGAGGGGTAGTCCAAAGATGAAGTCCATAGCAATGTCTTCCCATTTCCAAGCGAGGATTTTCAATGGGTGTAAAAGACCGGCTGTTCTCAAATGATCGGCCTTCACACGTTGGCAAGTGCCACATTCAGAGACATAATGAGCAACCTCTCATTTCATGCGTGTCCACCAAAACTTTTCCCTTAACCCGCGATACATTTTGTTGCTGCCGGGGTGTATGGAGTATTTGGACAAGTGAGCCTCATCCAAAATTTTCTTTCTTAGCTCCTCATTCTTCGAAACAACAAGGCGATTGTTGAACCAAAGTACTCCATCTTCATCTTGTCGGAAACATGTAGCTTCTTCCTTCCCGATTTTCTGGTGGATATACTCCATTCCTTTGTCCTGCTTCTGGGCTTCCACGATTTCTTCCCAAAGAGTAGGAATGAGAGCCAAATTATATAAGGATCCGTGTGGAATGACACGAAGACTTGGTTCGCTCGGATCTGAAATCGGGCGAGCTTCCATAGAGCAAACAATCGCATGATTGCATTGGTCCCTTCGACTCAAGGCGTTGGCAACCACGTTTGCTTTTCCGGGGTGATAATGAATTTCCAACTCATAATCCTTGATCAGTTCCAACCATCTACGTTGCCGCATATTCAGTTCTTGTTGAGTGAAGATATATTTGATACTTTTGTGGTCGGTGTAGAGGTTGACAAGATTACCGAGCAGGTAGTGGGGCCAAGTTTTCAAGGCTAGAACAACGGAGGCCAATTCTAAGTCATGAGTGGGATAATTTTGCTCGTGCTTCCGGAGCTGTCGTGAGGCATAGGCAATGACACGACCTTCTTGCATAAGCACACAACCCAATCCGGTGCCGGAGGCATCGCAATAAACATTGAATGGTTTGGTGATATCGGGTTGAGCTAAAACCGGAGCGGTTGTCAGATGCTTCTTGAGCGACTGAAAAGCTTCTTCACATGCACTACTCCACTTGAACTTAGAATCCTTTTCCAGCAGCTTGGTCATAGGCTTGGCAATACTTGAGAAGTTGGGAATGAATTTCCGATAATAACCGGCAAGACCAAGGAAACTGCGAATTTGTCTGACCGATTTCGGAGCCTTCCAATTCAGCACATCCTCTACTTTGCTAGGGTCCACGGCTACTCCTTCTGCTGATATGATGTGGCCCAAGAATGGAACTTGCTTTAGCCAAAATTCACATTTACTAAATTTGGCGTAAAGTTGGTGATCTCGGAGTCGTTGTAGAACAATGCGAAGGTGTTCGGTGTGTTCTTCTTCGGACTTAGAGTAGATCAGAATATCGTCGATGAATACCACTACGAACTTATCCAACTCGGGCATGAATATGGAATTCATCAAATACATGAAATGGGCTGGAGCATTGGTGAGACCGAAAGACATGACAAGATATTCGAAAAGACCATATCGGGTGGAGAATGCTGTTTTTGGAATACCTTCGGCTCGGATTTTTATTTGATGGTAACCGGATCAGAGATCAATCTTGGAGAAGACTTTAACACCTACTAGCTGATCAAAAAGGATATCGATTCGAGGTAGAGGGTACTTGTTCATGATGGTTACCGCGTTTAATGGTCTATAGTCGACACATAGGCGTAGGGTTTTGTCTTTCTTCTTCACAAAGAGAGCGGGACAACCCCAGGGAGATGAACTTGGTCGGATATAGCCCTTGTCCATAAGCTCTTATAACTGATCTTTCAACTCCGCTAATTCATTAGGAGCCATTTTGTATGGCCTACGAGCGATAGGCGCCGTACCGGGTACGAGTTCAATCTTAAACTCAACATCCCTATCCAGAGGCATGCCCGACAAATCATTAGAATATTTGCTAGCTTGTACTTGGGCGGTGCAGAGCCGGATGAACTTCCCATAGCACGTTTCCTCTTCGTGTCCTCTTGATTGGCACGGATGGCATCTTCTTGCACAATGGCGGCACTCATCAAGTCATTGAATGTGCCGGCGGTGACTTGCGCCCATCGGTCTTGTAGCTTCGGGGTAAGTCCCGAACGAAAGCAGTCTTTCTTTTTCTCGTCCGTATCGGCGTGAAACGACGTGTACCGGGTCAGGTAGTTGAACTTCCATGCATACTCTTGCACAGTTCCGGAGCCTTGCTTCAAGTTGAGGAACTCCTGCAACTTGCGCTTCATAAGTCCAGCGGGTATGTGGTGTGCACGGAAAGCAGTGTAGAACTCCGCCCAAGTAACTTGGTGACCCGCGGCGAGAGCGGCGGTGAAGCTGGCCCACCAAGCACTTGCGGAGCCACGGAGCTGCTGCGCGGCGAAGAGGGTCTTCTGCTGCTCGGTGCAGTGGAGTGCGAACTTCGACTCCAACGTGCGAATGAAGTTGTCCGCTTCCAGAGGATCACCGGCTTCTCTGAAGGTGGGCGGGTGAGTCGCCCAGAAGTCGGTGTAAGAAGATTCCCGCTGCTGTTGTGGTGGTGGTCCGTGAGCTCCCTGACGGTTCATGTTCTCCATGAACATGCGGAACATCTCGTTCTGATTGTGGATGAGCTGCTCCATAGCCGTCAGAGGTGGCGCGTTGGGCGGCGGCCCAGTTCCGCCAACGTTCGAGGTGCCGGGAGCATCACCGACGTTCTCTCCACCACGGCGAGTTTGCACCATCTGACATATGAACAATATGTTAGCCCGATCATCATATGAGACAACATGATAACAAGGCTACAATATGGTGACGAAATAAAATTTCAGATTGCTCAAATTGAAATGCTGGACAATTAAACGGTGCGGACATAAGAGATAACTTAAATTCCATAATTTCCACACCATAAGCAACATACTCATGATAAAGCCATAGATACATGTGATGCAACTTTCGATACATAGCAAGTCTTCGGTTACATCACTTGGAACACTACACCCTACGATCTCAGAGAGCTTAGGTTACAACACAGCATAACACTACCACACCATGTACACATGACTACGATGTCTCACGAGATTTCACCCTACGTACATAAGGCTACTCGGTCACACGGCGTGGCTGTCACCATCGGACTCCATGTGCATAGCTGCTTGTCCCATGGGTGCTTTGAAGTTGGTGTCGGAATCACCGTTCTCACTCAGATCGGCTTCATCGGGGAGAATCACCGCGAGTGGGATGGGTGGCTCATTGTTAAGGATGGCGTTCAGCTAGGCATTAGCAGCTTGGAGCTGTCCAATGACCTGCTCTACCTGTGCGATGATCGCGTGAGCGTCGTTGAGGTTCCCTTCCATGACATCACGCTCATCTTGAGCTTCTTTGTGTTGGGCCTGCAGCTCGCTTTGCTCCTCCAAGAGAGCGGTAATCTGACCATGAAGAGAGTAAATCTCTCCTTGGGCAGCGGTGAGCTGGGCGTTGCATTGGTGCAGCTGCTCCTGCAACACGCTGCTTGCATCATTCTCGATGATGAGCCGAGCATCATGGAGCTGCTCGAAAAGGTCGGCCCGCTCCAACTCGCTAGTGTGCAGCTTGCTCACAAGGGCTGCAACCTTAGCGTCACGCTCCGCGAGCTGGGCATCACGGGCAACAAGCGTGGACTTCAGCGCCTCGCAACTCGAGGACGCGAGCGGCAAGATATTCCGGGTCCAACATGCGCTTGCCGTCATCCATCTGCCGGGATAAAGTTTTGCAAGGTGAGTCAAAACTTAATATTCCACTAAGCACACGTGCTTAAAATAGCATAAGGAAGGATTGGTAAAAGAAAGACACGAGGTTCCCGATCCGTTTAACGACCGGTAATGACGAATTTCTACGGTCGACGGAGTGAACCGCAGAATTGGGTAAAAACTCTTAGTTCCTGGACAACCTTAAAATTTTTGTGTTTTACAATTGTTGTAGAGAATTTCTTCATCTTTCCAATGCATACTCACACATATCCATCGAATAAAGTCTCTGGGAGTTATGATCATCCAAAGACAGCGGACAGAAATGAGGCAGTTTCTGATTTCCAGAAAAAGGCTTCTGTTTTTGCAATATTCGACCTAGTTCCAGATTTTTCCAAGACAAACATCCTAAACCAAACTTGTAGAGCAAAACATCTGCTTTCCAACGAGTACTTACTCATCTCCATTGAATTAAAACTGAGGAAGTTATGCTCGTTTTAGTGAAACTGACTTTTCTGGTAAGGTGGGACACTTACCGGTTAGGTTCAAATTTCTGGTTTAGGTGCAAAAGGGGTTCAATTTCGTTCAAAACTTAGTCATTTTGCATGTTCACAGTACCAATGACATTTTTACAGGTTTTGGTAAAGTTTAATGCATATGATGTGCATGGATGCCAATGCTCAATATGACGATTTCCTACATCCTCACAAAAAGAAAATTTGACCGATTATATAACTCGATCTTTTCAGTGGCACACACACCTCTAACACGCTTCTAAGCGAACTACACGTGATTAGTGTACCTGCAAGAGATCCATTTTAGAAACAATACATCAAATTCAAAAGAAACAAGCCAAAATAACAATGACAGTTTATGCCTAGGTATTCGCCCACTCGGAAGGCAGCCAACGTTTAAGCGCATTCGGTCCACGCATCAATCAAAGCCCAGGTCTTTGCCCACCCAGAAGGCGTTCAGTATTTACAGCGCAACCGATCCGCGCACAAAAACATACCTTCGTTGAAGAATCCGTAGTTGCAAGTAATTTAAACAAACATAACCCGGGGTTAGCTTTGCCACCAACAAGACTCTTATATTGGCACTACTAGTTCACCGTAACGCGTAAAAATGGTTTGTTTATGTTTTAAAATGCTCATTTGTGTGTAGCTTATCCCGAGATGGCTCTGATACCAGCTGTGACAACCCTACTCTGAAAAGTAGAGTATGTCGTACAGGATCGCCTCGGGAGATGGTTAACGAAGTAACCATACACAGCATTCACACATGAACATTCATCATTTACAACATTACATCACTTAGGTGCATAATATTACAAGTCCAGAGGTAAAATATAATTAAGTTTAGATCTGAATACATATGTCCTTAGTACATATTACACAAATTTGCGGAAGCGATGAAACGACAAAACACGACGTTTAGTCCTACGTGAACCATGCCGGCCCTATGGCGATGGCTCACTCATCCAGGTTAGGAGAACTGGGGACCCATTCGATGGTCCAGTTCTGAGGCTCCTCGCCTTCCCACACAACCTTATTACAACAATTACAATAGGTCGCTTGAGGAAAACCTGAAAAACAACATCAACGTAAAGCCTGAGTATCTAACATACTCCGCAAGACTTACTCGTCAAAAGGTTTACTAAAACCGACTCCTAGCATGCAGGGGGCTGACCGGGTTTATTTGACAATTGCATAAAAAGCTCCTATTAGTTTTATGCTGCACTTTTAATTTCCTTAAACAAGATTTTACTTTGCTTATTGTAGAACCCAGCTACGGTGAGTCTAGCTAGCTGCTAAGACATGAATATAGCTAAAGAGCAATACATCATAGCAACATGTATCCATAGCGTAAGTAAATTTCAGAAACTTAACCACAACTTTACTACTTAACACATCATTGCCGCTGCTCGAACAAGAGGTACTCATAACCGTGAGGGACGGCAATTCGAATTGATTTACATCCTGTAGGGAAAACCCAAATACACGACATACGCATCATTTAAGAACACGTATGGCCACCGTTCACAAGATTGCAATAAAGTCAATTCGGGGCCATCGATCCCGAGTACACGTCCTTCCCGCGATACAGTACTTCGTATCCGAGGCTTAACCCATGCACTCTCCAGCGGTCCTCAAACCCGTGCAACCACCGTGCTGTTCACATCACCTCTGGATCGATGAGTATGGCCGTCCAACAATACGGCGCCCAAGCTACTAGGTTTACCAATTCCCATATTAGAGGTATGTACTTGGTACTGTTCAATACTTGTCCGTGGAGTTGCAACGATAGGTGCTCCATTTTATCAAGTTCATTATCCAAGTGAACCATAGTTGAATCTAGAACCTACCGTTGACTCCACTAGTTTAAGCATAGCATTTGCTAACGGAAAAGCTTACTAACATACTAATCATAGGTCCTTGCTGGAGTATGCAAGTGTGTTTCATCCAAGTCCTACACTTAATGCACAATACAATACTCCTATTTGTGATAAAGTAAAAGGACTCGAATGACAAAACTGGGTTATGCACCGGGGCTTGCCTTGGGTGTGATCGTAGTTAGCGTCTTCACCAAGGTGCACTTCAGCTCCTTGCTGGTCCGGTGTGATCTCCTCGGTCTCGATCCCTATATGGAATGGACATGCATTAATGCCAAGGAATACACAAGGTTTCATGGAGTTTCCTTAACTAAAGATGGAATGCATGGCATGATAATTCATGGCACTTCCTCAGCAAATAAAAATTAATGACTAATCATTTATTCATGAATGTGTGCACACCTAAGTATGACATGGTAATTACTGAATTTTGAAGGGGACAAACTTCTAATTACTAGAATGCAACTTTTAATTATCACAATCTTAGTGTAAGTCTACTTTAACATGAGCATGGCCTAGATGTTGATTAAATGACCTCACATGCTGATGAGGATATGACAATGTAGTACTTAGGGTCAAATTTCAGAAAGTTCATTTTTGAGCCACTTAGCTAAAGTGACCATGTGCAAACTAACACTATACCTAGACATGGCATTTTTAATTTCATCACTAGTTCTAGCTCATATAGTTAATCAAGAGCCACAGCATAGAACTGAAACATGAGAATTTCTACTGTAATGCGAAGCTGAGTTATTTTCCGTGGACTTCCAGAAATTAATTTATTCCTACTTTCCTTAAATACACACATAAAGTAACATTTATATGAAGAAATTCCTAGTTACTTAGCAAATGATCAATTTCGACAGCAAATTTGTACTTAGGTACCTTCAAATTTTTCATGGGATTTTTCATAAGTGTACAAGTGCATAAGGAACAGGAATGCCAAATTTCATATTTAAATTCCTAGCCAATAATTTACATAAATTCAATTACTGAAAATGAGGATTTATGCAATAATACTAAACATATGCATGTAAATGGAAATGTGCTTTTGCAGAAAGTTTAAGAATGCCCTGAAATGCTTACTGAGCAAATTTCATGAATTCACCATTTACACATAATTACTTATGAATTTATTAAGCAAATTAGGGTTGTGACTTTGATGGATTAAATAAATTATTTTACTGAATAAACTTGGACTTGATCCTGTTTTTCTGGTAGAGCATGATTTTAGGAGTTGAACAAAATTAATTTCACTATTTTTGGCCTTGTATTTTTCGATATATTGAATTTTGAAGTTTATTCAAAGTTCACTATTATTTACAGTTTTGCCACTTGGTTCAAATTTTTCGCGGCCGGCGACGGCGAGCTCGGCCCAGCGGCCGATCGGCGGCACGGCCGGGGCTCGCGAGCTACTCGCATGATCTCCATGCCGAGGGGATCTCATGGAGGGGGTCGGAGGGGAGAGGGTCTCACCGGAGGTGGCCGGCGATGACGCACGGCGGCAGAGGCAACTCCGGCGAGGTCCACGCGACGGTGCCGAGGGAGAGAGAGGCTGGGGTTCGGTCGATGAGCTTCGTGGTGGTCTAGGGACGGTCGGCGTCGAGGAACTCGTCGATGGGGAAGGCCGGAGCAGGGTTCCCGTCGGTGAGGTGGGGCGGTTTCGGCGGCGGCGGTCTTTTCTCCTCAAATTCTAACGAGGGCACTGCATAGGGGAGGGAGGGAGTCAGAGGGGAGTGGGGTGGAGTCCTTGCGCGTCGATTTGCGAAGAAAGAGGGGATGGAGAGCTGGCCTAGGCAGAGCTCGGGGCGGCGGCGGCCATGGCGGCCAGAACAGGGCATTGGATCGGTTTTTCGCCGGGGAGAGGAAGGGGAAGTGAGTGCCGGCGCTCGGGGGTGCTCGGGAGGGTGTGAGAGCCAGTTGCGAGTTGAGAGACTGAGAGAAATGAGGCTGGTGTGCTGCTGCTGCCGCTGCTCCCCTTTTGACTCGGCCGGCGGAGTGATGGCCGAGAGCGGGTGAGAGAGGAAGAGAGAGGGAGGGAGGGTCGCGCTGTCGGCAGGGGAGTGGCTGCCGGCGGTGGGCGGCTTCAATTCCCGGCTGGTGGCACAGGGCAGCGAGTTGGCAGCGTAGTGGCTGGCATGGGGCGACAGGAAATCAGTGGTGGCGACAGTGCCCGGGTACAACCCGGTGTCGGGTTAGAATTGGCCGGGGAGAAGAGGAAGATTGACCCGGTTTTGACCCTGGACCTTCACTTGGTTTTGCTCTATTTTGCCACGTTACCTTGCTCCAAATTGGACCCAAATTTTTGCGTAGGCTCCGAAGAATGCGTTCTCCAACTTTTCTTTTGGGTTCACCAGCTAGATTCGCTTTGAGAAATTATGAAAATTCCAAACCCGAAATACACTTTTCTGACTTTGGGGCAATTGTTAAGGGTATCAATTGGTTACCAAAAATTCTGGAAAAATACTCAAAATTCTATTTTATTATGGCCATTCAGAATATGCAAAAATATTGGGGTACTTCCATGGGTTTGGTAATGTTTGTGAATGACCCCTTTTGAATATTATGGACTTAATTAAGTAGGTTTCCTCTTTTTATTCTTTGGCACATGGATTAATTATACTTTTGCTTAGCCCTTCATTGATGTTAGGTTTAGTTAACTTCATTTTTGTGACATGGGATGTAACAATTGTACACAAGGTTACCACAAGCCCGCAAGTTGCACACAATTGCCTCAAACCTACAAAAGGTGTCATCTAGTAACTCGCCAGGTTTTTGTGCAAAGGTTTGGTACTGTCTATTGTAAAAATCTTATGCATAGACTTGACTTGATTAGTACCCACATGGTACGTGCAAAGCTTAACCCAAATAGCATGAGCAGTGTGAAGGTGTGCAACACGATCATGTTCACTTCTACCAAGTGCAGAGAGCAGAATATTGACAGCTTTGGAGTTGTGTTCATACCTGTTCAACTCATTTGTAGAAGCGGTGTTGAGGTCGGCAGGTATGTTGTATTCTTGCTCGATGATGTCCCAGATAGCATGTCCTTGACTCAGGAGATAAGCCTTGGTCCGCGACTTCCAGTAGGGGAAGACCTCTCCATCGAACATCCAGAGCTTGACCGCACGCTTCTCCATATCGCCTTCAGATCACAAAGCCGGTGAAGGTCAACTAGTGATCAAACCGGCTCTGATACCAATTGAAGGACTGAGAGGGCAACCAGAGGGCGGTGAATGGGAGCCAATTAAAATTCTTCTCGAGAATTTGGCCTATGTCCCATTTACAACCCGAACCATCCTCTAACCGAGTCATCAAGAGTACATACCAACTTGTGATATGTTAACCCTAGGAATGACTCAAACCAAAAGGACACATAGCGGAAGCACAAGAGGAACAAAAGGGAAACATGAAAGATCCGAGAGATCTCAAAACTGAGCCTCACGAAAGTTCCGTGGTGCGCGACAGAAGTTCCATGGTGCCCGACGGAAGTTCTGTCAATCACGGAAGTTCCAGGCAATAGGAGAACTATCACTCACGGAAGTTCCGTGGTTCTTCACGGAATTTCCATCATGGTCATGGAAGTTCCGTCCTGGCCACGGAAGTTCCATCTTGGGCAAAACAGCAGTTCCTTTCGGGAAAGAAAATTGGCAAAACCCTATCAAACAAACTCCAAAAATCACGAAATTTGGACCAGATCATCTTCAATACATCACGACACTCCTCTAAAGAGATCTACTCAAAAAGCACAAGGAATCATCATGAAATTCAGATCTTGTGCCAAGAACACCAAAAAGGGGAAACTTGAGAAATCTTTCAAATCGAAGGTGCTAGTTCCTTTGATTCGGTGAAGGACCTATATAGGGTTGTTCTAGCACATCATAGCATCAAGATACCCCACAAAATCCATCCCAAAACTTACTCAAAATCGAGATCGAAAATTCCTACAAAAATAGCTCCGAAAATAGGGAAAAAGAGGAATCCGGGATTTAGGGAGAGAGCAAAAAACTTGAGCACGAAAATAAATCTCATGTCATGAAAACATCCTTACAAGATCCATAGATACAAGGTTTTTGAATGAAGTCCTATCACAAGGCTAATGGGAAGAGAGGCACCTCTTCCACTAGCCTTACCTCTCCTTATATAGGCCTAGGGTCTATTGTCCACATGACCACTCTACCCTTGACCTACATAACACACCCACCTACCACCGGGGGCATAACCGTCCATCTTTCGCCTCATCGCCCGAATGCCATCGGACGCTTCATGTCTTTTCTTCGTCTTGAAGCAAGCTCCGTGATGGTGCCACATGCACCACCAACCATCGCCACTGATTTTGAGGCCCAAACTGGGAAACCGCCTTGCACGCTTCTCAAAGCACGACTTCTCAATGTTGATGTGTGTCACCTTGTCCCGCGATCCTGACCACCGGCAAGTCTCTCCCAGTCCCTGTCTATCGGGCCCCCTTTTCACTTGTACCGGCATCCCGTTCACCTTGACTTGGTCAACACGTCATCTTCATCACCACCACGCTTTTGAGGCTCAACTGTGAAACCATCTGTGCTTCTTGCCTCTCCACGTGTACGGTGTGAATCACCGTTGACTTCACCCCCAAGTCCCCTACTTGTGCTCGATCCTCTCGCCGTTGACCACCAAGTCGACTCTAGTGACCTACACATCATGAGACAGGCAATCACATTTCCCAACTCCTGCAATATCACCATTACCTCCACCAACTCCGGTTAGTCGAAACCATAATCATGCACACACACATGCAATCCCAGGATTCCCGCATTTCAACTCAAACACAAATCTGCTCAAGTCAATTACTCATCACATGTATTGCAAACCATGGCACATATCCACATGGTTTCTCACATAGGTTACAAAAAACTCAACAAAGCAACCCATAAAGATCATTACCCACTCCCCTTCATAGACGAGATGCTTGAGCGCTTAGCAAAGCATTCATTCTTCTGCTTCTTGGATGGTTTCTCGGGTTTCCACCAGATTCCCATCCACCCAGAGGACCAACAAAAGACAACTTTTACTTGCCCCTACGGCACGTTTGCATACTGACAGATGCCGTTTGGACTTTGCAATGCACCAGCCTCCTTCCAAAGATGCATGATGGCCATCTTCTCAGACTTGATAGAAAAGGTCATGGAAGTTTCCATGGATGACTTTTCTGTCTATGGTGCAACCTTTGAGGCATGTCTGAACAATTTAGAGAAAGTCTTGACAAGATGTAAAGAGAAAGACCTTGTTCTCAACTGGGAGAAGTGTCATTTCATGGTGAAAGAAGGAATTGTCCTAGGACACAAGATCTCATCAAAAGGGATAGAGGTGGATAAAGCGAAAACAGATGTGATCGACTCCTTGCCACCACCCTCAAACGTAAAGGGAATCCATAGTTTCCTCGGCCATGCCCGCTTCTATAGGAGATTTATCAAGAATTTCTCTCAAATATCCAGACCCTTGACAAACCTCCTAGCTAAGGACACTCCATTCAACTTTGATGAAGAATGCATGGCTGCATTTGAAAGGCTAAAAAAGGCATTAGTCACAGTCCCTATTATCCAGCCACCAGATTGGGAGCTACCCTTCGAGATCATGTGTGACGCAAGTGACTACGCCGTTGGAGCTGTCTTAGGACAATGCAAGGACAAAAGGCACTATGCTATCTCCTATGCAAGTAAGACTCTAACAGGCCCCCAGCTCAATTATGCCACCACAGAAAAGGAGTTATTAGCAGTCGTCTTTGCCATAGACAAATTCAGATCATATTTGGTTGGGTCCAAAGTCATCATATACACAGACCACGCAGCCCTCAAGTACCTTTTGACAAAGAAAGATGCTAAGCCCCGGCTCATTCGTAGGATCCTTCTCCTTCAAGAATTTGACATAGAAATCCGGGATAAGAGAGGAGTCGAGAATTCAGTGGCAGATCATCTCTTGCGCTTACAAAATTCCAGTCAAGATGAGCTACCTATAGACGACTATCTCAGGGATGACACCCTTTTAAAAGTCTCTTTCGTAGATCCCTGGTACGCAAATATTATTAACTACCTCGTAGCAGGGTACATACCACCAGGGGCAGATTGAAAGAAGATCATGAGAGACAGTCGGATACACCTTTGGGACGACCCCTACCTCTTTCAAGTATGCTCAGATGGTCTGCTAAGAAGATGTGTTCCCATACAAGACACTCTAAAAATCTTGGAAAGATGTCACTCATCCCCTTATGGAGGGCACTATGGAGTGTTCCGTACAAATGCTAAGGCATGGCAAAGTGGATTTTTCTGGCCTACCATGTACCAAGATGCAAAAGATATTGTGCGGCGATGCCCCAGGAGCCAAAAACATGGAAATATCAACTCAAGAGATGCTATGCCTCTTACTAACAATCTACAAGTTGATATTTTTGATGTCGGGGAATTGATTATATGGGACCCTTCCCAAACTCTGAAGGATTCAAGTATATCTTTGTGGTTGTGGACTACATCTCGAAATGGGTAGAAGCAATGCCCTGTAGGTTAGCAGACTCAAAGCATGCTACAAAGATGTTCAATGAGATCATTTTCCCACGGTGCGGGGTACCGTGAGTAATGATAAATGATGGAGGCTCTCACTTCATTGACCGCACTTTCAGAAAAGCCATGAGCAAATTAGGAGTGGATCATAGAGTTGCCACACCATACCATCCTTAAACTACTGGCCAAGTGGAAACCTCCAACAAGCAGATTAAGAATATCTTGCAAAAGACAATGAACGAAATGGGAAAGGCCTGGGCACCTAAACTCCATGAAGCACTCTGGGCCTATCGGACAGCCTACAAAATCCCCATAGGGATGACACCATATCAACTGGTTTACGGTAAAACATGTCATCTGCCGGTGGAAATGGAATTCAAAGCACATTGGGCCATAAGAAAATGGAATATGGACCTAACCGCAGCAGGAATTAAGAGGCAAATCCAATTGGCAGAATTAGATGAATGGAGAGAGAAAGCTTACCACAGCTCCAAACTATACAAACAAAGGACTAAGCGTGGCATGACAAACGGATTCGCCATAAAGAATTCAGAGAGGGAGATAAGGTACTACTTTTTAACTCTTGCGTTAAACTTTTTGGTCATGGTAAACTTAGGAGTAAATGGGAAGGACCATACACGGTGCTAAATGCCTCCTCCCATGGGGCCGTTACCTTGCAAAGTGACAACGGAAATATTTTCAAGGTAAATGGTCATAGGTTCAAAATCTTGTTGGAGCCTAGGAAACCAGAGTTTGAGGAAATAGATATCCTCGAATTCAATCCTACATAAGCAAACCCCCTTTGCATCTATGGTCCACCCCTGACCTTAAAAGGGCTCTTTTCTTTCTCATTCTTCCCAATTCAAAAAAAATTGCCTCGGCCTGGCAGTGCCAAACCCAGCCGGGCGGCACCACACGCCGGGTGGCCTAGCCGGGCGTCCTGGCCTGCCACCCTCGGCCTCTGAGGCCTAGTCGACCATGTAGGGTCTTGACACCCCGTCGGGCGGCCAACCCCGCCGGGTGGCGGCAACAAACTTTCAATTTATGACCCGCCTTCACGTCAAACCCGGAGAAGCCTCCGCCGACTCCAACCCTATTCATCCCATGGTTTAGGCGAGTTTTTCCCTTAAAAAGACCTCCAGTCGCCAACTTCTCTACACTCTGAAAAGCCATGGCCGAATCCCCTGAGATGAACAAAAACAGAGAGTTCTTAGCCACCCGAGGGGCACCTCAAGCCAAGTCCAACTAGAAAAACCATGGCCCCTCCTAGTGATCATTTTGCCTGGTGCCTCATCCTCGAAGAAATCTCCGATCATGAGCCTCCCAAGCCCTTAGCCAATATCTGGCCGAACGGGCCATCCTCCGTGCCACCAGGCGATAAGGCCCGCCGGGCAGCATCCCCCTCCAGGCCGGGCGGCCACGCCCCCGCGGGCTGACAGCAGCTCCCGTCGGCCGGCGTCGCCCGCCAGGCCGAGTGGCGGCAGTGCACCCTAGGAACTCTCCCCCTTGCGCGTGATCGGGAAGGGGAAGCAGTTTCACCCTGCAACCCCAACGCGCGCAACCATGGGGCAGCTCACACCCCGAAAAGGCGTCGGTGCTGGGCCTAGCTCTCCAAACCTCCCTACCCCGACCCCTGCAATCGGTACGGGAGTTACGCACCGAGCCGCCATTCAGATGGTGGAAGGGATGGCCTTGGTCCGCTATGAACAGATTGGCAAACAAGTGGTGTCTAGCTCGGAGGAAACCTCTAAAAACATTAGCCCACCTTCTTATGTCATTCATGGCCATAAAACGGCCACTGCCTATGGGAAGGTGATGTACCAAAGGGTTCCGCCGAGGGCGATCGCTGCGTCCACTAACTCCATGCCTCCTAAGCCTAGGCGCCGCCCCTCTCCACCACCGATCCAAGGACCGCCTGGAAGAATGGAATTTACTGATCCAAGTGATGATGAGACAGGCGCTCTATGGAAGGCGGTGAAGGGGCTTCGGCAGCAGGTGGACAAGGTTGAAGATCAGATGGAGGAAGAGCACCTTAGGCGAGAGATGCTTGAAGATGATGTGGAGTGGCTATGCAAGGGTTTAGGTTCTAAGATTAAGTGCATAGCCACGACGGCCGGGCATCCAGACGCCTACTATCCCCCTCGCCCATAGAGCCCTTTTTATTCCCTTTGGCACTTAGCTTTATTTCCTTCATTTCATTCATTTTGGTTATTATTCGTTTAGTTTAATTCTTTAGTTAATTTCATTATTTCAATGATGTAATGCGTCAGGGCTCCATGAATAAAATTTAAAGATTATTTGGGTGTTTACTTCAATATATTTCTCCGATCTATGTGGCAACACATAGGTCGGACCTTGTATCTCACAAACGGTCGAGTCCTATGATAAAACAGGAAACAAGTCAAAATTTCGACAAAGGACACATCAGCGCGCCTCACGGTGGGGTAAAGCACACCGCGCGACGTAGCCCGTCGGGCGGCATGGCCCGTCGGGTGGCATGAAGTGCCATGGCCCAGGTCACCTGGCCACTTCAGGAGGTATAAGCATAATTGGTCATTCTAATTTTAACTCAAACTTCCATCATAAATAAAAATGTTTACCTTGGTAGTATGAAACTATTCTACCATGCTTGTTGTATAAAGATAGCTCCTTGCATTCTCTCATTGCCCTTGGGAAACAGTCATTGCATACGAAGACCTTGTTTAAATTGTTGATAAATGTGATATAACAATGGAGAATTTAATCTTTCTCAAGACCAAGTGAACATTTTTCCTTTTCCCTTTTTTGACAAATAAGAACTCCAGACTCACAATCTTCTCAATGATGATTTTGTTCCTACCAAAGCCAGATGATGTTTTTAATGAAAACCTATTGCTTTTGCTACTTTTATCTTCATTGAAGTTTGTCAAATTATTGTGACCCTTGTGAGATACTTGTTATGTGTTCATGATCAAGTCCATGTGCACATTCATACCACTCCATATGTCGAAACTTGTACACTGGAAGTTCGCCTTACTATCCCCATAACCACTCATTAAAATAACAGGCACCACCACATTTGTTGATCTCTCTCCAAAAAAAAATCAATGCAAAAAGAGCTATGGGCTATTCAAAAAAAAAAAAGAAGAAGAAAAATATAGTTGAATCATGAATAGCCCATGATCTCCTCTATACATTAAATACAGAAGAGAGAGAGAAATCACTTCAGAAGGAGCATCCACCACCATTCATTCATCCATACACTCCGTCATCATGCACATGACTTGATCATAACCCATGACTTATTTCCTCCGTGGATCCACAGTTTGACTTAGTGATAAATGAAGTACAAGTATGCGGCCTTAATATTCCCCGCCTCGAGCCCTACATAAGCCTTAATATGTAGGGAAATTTTGGCCACTGGCCATTGAGAGGAATCAAAACCACCTTGAGTGATTTGAGAGCATCAATTGAGAATAACTTGTGATCTAGAGCTCTGTTTTTATTGAGAAAACAAACAAAAATTAAGTTTCTTGGGAAATAGAAAGATTTGATTGCACTTTGTTGTTCCATCTCTCAACTTTTGAAGGCGAGGTTGTTAGCCACCTAAAACCCCTTGGGCATGGAGAGTCATGGATATTCTTTATATATATGAAGCATTATGAGAACTACCTCACCCTTTCCCTTTTTCTCATTCCCACTTTGCTCGGGACAGCAAAGTCCTAAGCGTGGGGGGGTGTTGGTAGTCTTTATTTCCCTTTTTAAGCCTACCAAATAAACTTTGACAAGCATGAAACTCTTGGAAAGAACCTTGATCCTTAATAGAACTAATGAGTTCCACGAGTTTTGGTGAGATATGTGCTTGCAGGGTCAAAAGGGCTAAAAATATGCAAAAACATGAAGAAACGCCCCGTTGGCCGATCACGACTGTGAAATAGCCATTTTCTGCTGGCTGACAGGGTCGTTTGAGGCTGAAATCAGGATCCGGGTTGGGTCGTGATGGCTGAAATCAGAACCTGGCCGACAGGGTCGTTTGAGGCTGAAATCAGGATCCGGGCAGGGTCGTGATGGCTGAAATCAGAACCCAGCAGATAGGGTCATATCAGGCTGAAATCAGCCACTCGGCTGGTCAAAACAGAGTTGTTATCAGGCTGATCATCTGACCCAGCCGATTCTACAAAACACTCCACTATGAAGTTGTTTTCTTCTCCCGGACTAAAAGTAATGAAATATGGCTAAGGAAAAGAGGTCCACAAGTGGCCTAATCGGAAGAAGTCACAGGGCGACCCGGAAGGGGACGGCACCCGACCCAGGCCGCCGCCCGGCCTGGCCTGCCACCCGGCCTGGATTTAGTCCCTCAGGGTGGCCGGCCTACTCAGCCCAATACACCTACCGCCTCCGAGTGAAGAAGTCGGTTGCCACCGACCCAACAACCAACATTGGGGTGAAATCTGAGCCATCCGGGGGAAGGCGGTTAGGAAATCGACATAATCCAAGGGTTGCCGGGCCTAGCCTGCCGCCCGGCATGCCAGGCCGCCCGGCACACGTGGCCGCCCGGCGGACCGACTTTCGCCTACCGTCTCCCTATCACCTATAAATGCAAGCCAGCACATCGCCACGGGGGGGGGGGGGGGGGAGTGAAGGAATTCAGAAGAAATAAGCATTAGTCCCAAGTTTTACCCAAGTAGAAGAGTAGAGGTGTACGAGGAGGAGTTCAGGATGCTGGCTCCTTCAACTTGTGCCTCGGGGATGAAGCTCCTGCGTGAGTAATCTCTCTCGTCTTCGAGGCCGGGTAACATGTAGTAGAATTCTTGCGCAAGTAATAAAGTGAGTATTTCTATCCTTTAATTCTGTGGGATCCTTGTGCATAACTTTTTAATGCTTTGCAGCATTATCTTGTTATGTTTACCAATTCTAGAACTAGTAAAAAAGTCTATGTTTAGACATGGTGTTTAGACTTAGCTTTCCTAGGATTGCATTCGTCCCCACGGGCTGTGTGGTAGGTGGCAGGTGGTGACAGTCCTGTCTATCCAATATTGAATTCCACCACATTTTGAAAGTCTCAAGCAGGGTTATCTAGCGTTAACGTGCCCACTAGTATATGAGGTTAGTTACCGACCCTTACCTATGGATCATTATCGTGCCCCAAAGCAGATATTTGGAAATAGAATTCTCACTAAGTTACTTGGAGAAGGTTCACTACATTAGATTGCCTGGCCTGGTGACTTCTTCTCCCTATAGAATACACATTGTTCTGCCCCCTTCATCACTAGGACTTGATTGATTAGGGAGTGACACTTTACTCGTTCCCTCTGGAAATCGATACTCTGGAATACTCCCGGGTGAAAGCTACGTCGGCATCTGTCCGCTTGCAAATTTTCCCTGTTAGGCTTAAGAACTGCCAACAAGCATCTGGATCATCAACCTAGGGATCAGTTTCCTGTCCATCTTGGTGCTGCATGTTTGCTCGTGCGGCGGCTGCCGCCGATGTTTCTCCATCGGTGCCTCCTTGGGCGGTTGGTGCCACCATGAACACCTCATGATAATACCACGAGCAACTTTCCGAATCACTTGGCCCTTCAATCAAGTCCAGAATTGACTCGTTTTCAAGGCCGATCATTCCTACTAATCTCGATTCATAGAAAAAATTGGGATCTTCATCCGACTGATCCATTTGAAAAGCCGGGAGATCGACCACGATCAGATCCGAGTCGGCCAGGATTGTCGATCAGCTCGTTGTTGGGAACATTAGGAGGGAGCCAACTGAAGAACCGCCGCCGTGTTGCTAAGGCCGAGTGGGAGCCGACTGAATGGGTCTGTCCGATCGGTCGTCAAAGCCCTGCTGACGCCCTGATATGCGAGCACGACGACCGCCAGAAGGGTCGCTAGATCTTACTTGATGAGGTCCCCGCTCTGATTAGACACGAAGCTGATGGTGCTGAAATGGATCTTGTCTCCCAGGCGGAACTTGACATCAACGAAAGCCATCGATTTCAAGGAAATTGGACTCAACGCCTCCCCTTCCTGGCGCGCCAACTGTTGAGAGATATTCTTGATAGTAGATTTAGGTATGCGTATGAGTATGAAAGATCGATGGATATAGAACACAGGGTTTATATAGGTTCGGGCCTCCCAGAGGATAACAACCCTATGTCCTGTTTGGTGTTTCTGTATTGCTAGGGTTCGCACTGGAATTAGGGTTCCAATACAAGTCTCTGTCCTGCCAAAGACCCCATGTCCTCCTTATATATCCAAAGGGCAGCGGTTTACATGGTAATCTTTTATTCAGTTACAACAGATCCTATCTATCCATCATATCTACTAACCTAACTTGCTACCTACTCAAACAAATATCTAAATAAATATCTCCTGGGCCAAATTCGTCAATACTTCATCACCGAGCCCCTGGCCCACTTGGCCATATAGCCGAGTGGTTAGGTATCCTGAATACATATGTTCCATAGAGTTGTAGACCCTATATGCTTTAGAAGTCCTAGAGTACCCAACAAGAATGACTTCATAAGTTCTGCTTTCAAACTTTCCGGGCTTTCTCCTCTTCTTGAGAATGTAACACTTGCATCCAAAGACTCAGAAAAAGGAAACATTGGGTTTTTGTCTCACCAATAGGTCATATGGCGTCTTCTTCAACAACCGGTGGAGATAGACATGGTTGGAGGTGTAGCAAGCCGTGTTGATTGCCTCCGCCAAAAACCTCTCATGAGTTCCATACTCATCCAACATGGCACGAGCAAGAGTGATAAGCGTCTCGTTCTACCTCATCCACTTCCTCCACCACAAAATCACCTTTGGCATCTTTGTCGAGCTCACCAACAGGATCTATTATTTGAACTTGGTGAATTTGTGAGAAATCCAAATAATGACCTTTGTGAGAATTTATTGAGCATCTATGATCTTGTGTGTAGAATAAACTCCTTCAGAGGACTTTTGAGGATTGCACCCCATGAAGTGATTGACAAATTTCTCCAGCAAATCACAACTCTGGAGAGGGGTTTCTTACTTGAGGAGGTTGTCAATCGAAGGTATGAGCTCTTAATTGAGAGAGCAATGGAGATGATACTCGTGCTCCACTCACAAATGGGACACGCGCTTGAGCACATCACTGGACTCTATGATCCTCCCCACTACTACATCGACCTTGACAATATGCACATGGCGGATGGTCATGGACATTGGAGGTATCGTGCTCCTCACTATCCTATCAGGATGAGACTTCAGGACGGGATTGCAAGAATTCCTATCTATGAGGATGGTCTTATTGCTCGACACAGTGAGGTTAGTACTAGTCAATCAAGTAATGCTTTGGATACTAACCCTTCTTTCTCTAGTGCTTGTCTTATGGCTACCACAAGGGTCAACTACAAGAGTGGAGGTACTCATTGGATTCTTGATAGTGGGTGCACTCAATATATGACCGGAAAGCCAACCATGTTCACCACCATTGATGAAGACGAAGGTAGTGAGAAGGTGACTTTTGGGGATAACTCAAAGGAGAGAGTTAGAGGCTTAGGCAAGATGGCCATCACAAATGACCTCCATCTCTCCAAGGTCCTTCTTGTGGAAACTCTCAACTTCAACCTTCTATCTATTGGTCAACTCTGTGACATGGGGACGGTGCAAAAATTGAGAATGCCAAGAGAGGGCTAGTATTTCATGGAGTAAGGCATGGGAACTTGTATGTCACGGACTTCAAAACAAGCTATATGCCACCAAGCACTTGCCTATTCACTATGGCATCCAAGGGATGGTTGTGGCATAGAAGACTGGCACATGTTGGAATGAATCAGCTCGAGAAGATTGTCAAGAGGAATCTAGTTGAAGGAATCAAGGAAGTGACCTTTGAGAAGGATAGACTGTGTAGCGCTTGTCAGGCAGGAAAACAAGTTGCATCTTCACATCCCACCAAGTCATTCATGTCTATATCTCGTCCTCTAGAGCTCTTGCATATGCATTTGTTTGGGCCAACACACTACAAGAGTTTAGGAGGCTATTTATATTCCATGGTGATTGTTGATGATTTCACGAGATACACTTGGACCTTCTTTCTTGTGGACAAATCTCAAGCCAATGGTATCTTCAGAAAGTTTGCGAAGAGAGCAAAGAATGAATTCAATGCTATCATTGTGAAGATAAGGAGTGACAATGGGACGAGTTCAAGAACACTGCAGAATCGGTAAGCCGCTCACAAATCCAATTACTTCAATTTCCACTACTTGAGTCTAACAAGAGAAGCAACCTAAACAATTCTAGCAGGCCAAGACCCTACACATGCTAGTGTTCATGACAAGAGAAAGCGCGGAAGCCAAACACACTAGCCTATGCAAGCCACAATTCACCCTAGTCACTAGAGCACACAATTGCAGAATAGTAAAGAGAGGGTCAAGGAATGCTCATAATTTTTCCTGAGGTCTAGAAGGATGGCATCTTCCCCTAATCCTCGTTGGACCACTCCCGTCGAAGTCTCGGTCCCTCCCGCCACCAAGTGGAGTTCTCGCCCACGAGCCCGCAATCACTCCTAGAGTCAAGACATGGTGTGCGTCACCGCTGCACAAAACACAAGCTCGCCTCCCTCAAGAACTTGCCGGACTCCCCAAGCCGACACGGGCACCCACTAGTGATGCCCCTTTCACCGACGGGCTCAAACCGTGTACAAACGTGTGACGGCCTTCACAACCGATCACGATAGGCTCGATCACCGACACCTAACCGGTCTAGGTCTCACCATAGACCAAAAGTAACAATCTAGATCACACCCTCAAGGACAACGTAGCCTTAGATGTGCAAGATGCTCAAGTTATTCTCCACTAGCACTCTCAAGATATGCAATATCTCCTCCTAGTGCTCTCCTCTTTTCCTCTTGGACCTTACCAAATTCTCTCAGGTATTCCACTGGCCAAGAGTGGTTCCAAAGACCCCAGCAATGAAGTTATATAGGCTCCCAACCTCAAAATAGTCGTTGCTTCATGAAATTAGCCTCCTGGGCCTTCTGACCGGACCGTCCGGTCACTGCCTGACCGGACAGTCCAGTCACTGCAGCACTATGTACAAAACATCTCTGACCCTACTGAAACCTATACTGACCGGACGGACCAGATCATCCGGTCTGTTTCTCTCTCCAGTCCAGAAACATTCTGCGCTAAAGCCTTCTCTCTTCCCTGTACAATCCCTGCTGATCGAATCATCCGGTCAGCAGACCGGACCATCCGGTCTGTACAAGATCTACCACAGGCAGACTCCTCGCTCCTTGCTGTAAGTCCCAGACAACTCCCCATAGTGACCGTACAGTCCGATCTCCACTGACCCCTATGTCTGATCTCTATGTCCAAAAGCTGAAACTTGTCATCCTCGCTTGACTTCGTTTCCTAGCTTCTCCGAACAGCTCCTTGGCTCTTCCACTAACACCTAGTGCCTGTGATTTTACCGAGCAACCTTGCACATCACCAACTAGACATGACCTAAGAGAATGACCTAGACCCCCTTGATAGTCCAGTTTTTCCTATGGACTCAAAGCCCTAACAACTAGGCAGGTGTACCAAACACTTGCACCATAGCTTGTTCTCCGCTTTGATCCATCTTCATCAACCTTTGGAATCCATCAAGTTCACAAGTCTCCATGCTTGTGGTCATCATCATCAATCGCCAAGGCAACCATCATCCATATGATTTATAATAGAGTTTAGAGATGATTCCTACATAGCCAACACTCATGTAGATATTAGCCCACAATTTCATAGTTGTCATCTATCACCAAAACATTCATACCTTGGGGATCCAATCATCAATGGTCATGAAGCTTACAATCTCCCCCTTTTGGTGATTGATGACAACCACTACTTAATCAATAACTTGATCAATAAACAACCGGGCTAAAAGAACTACACAAAGATCCTTGACCCTCTCTTTACTATTCCGCAATTGTGTGCTCTAGTGACTAGGGTGAATTGTGACTTGCATAGGCTAGTGTGTTTGGCTTCCGCGCTTTCTCTTATCATGAACACTAGCATGTGTAGGGTCTTGGCCTACTAGAATTGTTTAGGTTGCTTCTCTTGTTAGACTCAAGTAGTGGAAATTGAAGTAATTGGATTCGTGAGCGGCTTACCGATTCACCCCCCCCCCCCCCCCCTCCTCGGTACACCTTCGGTCCTTACAAGTGGTATCAGAGCCAAGTGCTCATCTTTGAGGCTTCACCGCCTTGAGTAAGGATGCCAGGACAGGCGGGGAATGTTCCCATATTCAATGGGGAGGACTATGCTTATTGGAAGGCTTGCATGCAAGTCTACCTGCAGACCCTTGATCTAGAGATATGGACGGTCACTCACGAGTCCGATATGGATGTGAACCTACTTGAGCCTGATTATATTAAGTGTAATGCTAAGGCCAAGAATGCTCCGTTTGCTTCCATCTCTAATGATGTTTTTGCTCAGCTAGACACTGGTTCCACAGCACATGGTATCTGGACTAAGATTCAGGGGCCCTATGAGGGCACCAGTGATGTTAAAGAGGAAAGATACTATGTGCTGAAGAACAAGTATGATAACTTCACTATATTGCCACATGAGAGAGCTAACACTGTTTATTCTCATTTTCATGTACTAGTGGAGGAGATCAATGCACTTGGGGATGAGTTCAAGATGAAGCCCGTTGAGGTGATAAGAAGATTCTTATGGCTATTCAAGGACCCCAAGTATGAGTCCATCATCACCTTCATCTTGCAAGGTGACCTTAAGACCAAGACCATGAAGAATGTACTTGGCAAGATCACTGCCTTCGAGAGCTATCAATTGGGGATGGATGATCCTCAACCATCCAACCTTTCTCTACCGGCTAACAAGCAAGAATCTAGCAAGAGCAAGAAGAACATGAAGAAAGTGATCATTGAGGATGATGATGAAGAAGATGATGATGAATGTGACTTGATCGAAGACTTGGCTCTTCTCATGAAGAAGATGAAGACCTTCAAGAATAAGTTTTCTTCCAAGTTGAGGGGCAAGTGCTTCCATTGTGGCTCAAAGAATCACTTTGTTCGAGAGTGCCCAAAGCTTAAGAAAGAAGCATTCAAGTCACAAGACTCAAGTGAAGAAGAATAAGAAGACCCCAAGGCCAAGCACAAGAAGAAGAGGCACTTCAACAAGGACAAGAGAAAGAGCAAAGGCAAAGCTCAAGACTACAAGAAGAAGTTCTTCGCAAGGCCCTTGTTGGAGAGTGGACTAAGTGATAACTCAAGTGATGAGTCCTCTTCCAAAAGTGATGAAGAAGTGGTCGGCCTAGCCATGATCAAGACCACACTTCCACGAGCTCTTCCTCCACCTCCCACGTGCCTCATGGCCATGAGCAAACTTGGGGAGAGTGAGGATGAGAGCAGTGATGATGAGGAGCACATGTGTGCCAAGTTGTGGAGTATGCTTGAGCAAGCCCGCGACATCGCTATCAAGAAATCCAAAATGTTGGGTGTGGTAAGAAAAGAGTGTAAGTTGGCTAAGGACCGTGTTGTTGACCTTGAGAGTGAGCTCAAGGACCTTGTCACATCTCATGAGGCCCTAAACAAGAGTTGTGACAAACTCAAGGGTGAACATGTAGAGCTTCATGAGAAGTACAAGGCCCTTGAGATTACTTATGAGGTCATCAATGTTGAGAACCATGCCTCTCCCTCCTCTAGTTCATCTAAAAGTGATGCTTCTACCATATGTGATGAACTAACCACCTCGGTCGAGGTTTCTTCTCTTGAGCCATTTGTTTTGGAGGAATATCATAAGCTCAAGGAAGAGAGGAAGATGGTGATGGAAGGCTTTGACAGGCTCACACATGGTAGAGCCATCCACAAGGAGATTCTTGGGAGAAACCTTGTGAACAATGTCTCCTACTGGGGACCTGGCTCATATCCCGCCGCCATTGACATCATAGGGACGAGTGATTCCATCCTCGCATGGATCAACCCATTCTCGCCGACGACTACTATTGCGAGAGGTGTTGCAAGGATGGCCACGCCACCAAGGATTGCCCCATGGTGAGAAGTTCCATAGTTTTGCCTAATGCTAACGTGTTCCTTGAGAACACACATTTCAAGCTTTTTAGGAACAAGGATGGCAAGGTGAAAGCTAGGGCCTTGGGACCACCAAACAATAAGACGAAGGTCAAGAGCATATGGGTGCCTAAGTGCATTGTTGATCTTGAGATATCGGCTACGTACAAGTGGGTGCCCAAGAACACGACCTAGATGGTGGTGGTGGTGGACCGAGCACATTGATGAAGATCATGTGAAGTCCACCACAAGTGACATGGACCTCAACGACCTATCTACTCATGAGGGAGGTAACCATGTTTGTTTTTGTTTTTGGTAGTTGTAATGTGTTTTTCTTTCTCTTGCATTGCATGGTAATTAGGACTCCTTTGTGACTAATATGCTTTGCATCCATGCATGTGTAAATAACTAAAAGAAAAACACATAAAAAATTAGTCAATGTCTAACCCATCCAACATAGCTATAAGTAAGGGGGAGTGCTTGAGATGGTGGTTTGACTTCTCTCAAGGCAAGGGCATGGCTTATAGTGAGTAAGCTTGGGAGGGGTTCAAACTTGACATTGTTAGGTTTCTTTTGTGTCTTGTTTTTAACATTGCTTGCATCCACATGGCATGTTTACTTTGTTGCATATGTAAAATGCTTGTTGCATGCATCATATAGGAAACACAAAGGAGGCTTGTCCCACTTGGAGATATTTGTACCTCATGCTCTATATGAGATTAAATCTCCATAAGTGTGACCAAAGGAAAGGATTGTGCTTCATGCCCATTGAGCAAGCTCTTATGAACTCCGATGTTGAATCTACTTGCGCGGTTCATGGACTAAGGCTCCTACATACCCATTTGGTTCTTAATTGCCTTGGTTCTTATTTGCTCGATCCTTCATTTGGCATTTGCAAAAAATTATAAGGCTATAGAGTGCCACTATTTGAAAATGAGTGTTTGAGAGTTCCCTCTATATTCCAAGTATAGTGTTTATTTGAGTGTTTAGCGAGGGCACTTGGAAAATGGAGAAATTCCTTGATTCAGCAAATTTCTGGTAGTGATCGTATAGTACGATCACTGGACCGTACAGTCCGGTCAGTGGCACTGAGCACGATGCCTAGGGGGAGTCTGGTCATAGAGACCGGACAGTCCGGTCCTAGAGACCGTATCGTCCGATTTGCTCAAAGGCCAGCAGACCCTGAACTGACCAGATAGTCCGGTCTAGAGACCGTACCGTCCGGTCACTATGATTGATCACGCGAAGCTCCTTCCAATCTGGACCATTGATCGTGTCCTCATGTGATCTCGGTTGTTCATCAAGTTTTGACCTAGGTCAAATTTGGTCAGAGCAAGATTGTTTTCTTCCCCGTTCCGCTACCGACGCCGAGAGTACGTCCTCTACGTCGCCTCATCTCCACCGCCGAGCACGCCCTCGCCTCGCCGTCGTCGCCGTGCTGCCGCAGCTCCCGTGCACCACGCTCGCCCTCGCACCCACGCGCACCTGCCGATTGCCAAGGAAAAGGTTCCCCCTTTTCTTCCCTTCTCTCCATTGCCGGCAAGGACCAAGACCTAATCTTTTCGGCAATCAAAGGGTGTTTTGCAGAGTTCATCTTCTTTGCGTGGTGTTGATTCCCTAGGATATTGAGCCTATCTCCTATTTCATCAATTTATGCCCTGATTAGTGAGCAATTTCCTTAATTGATGCAATTAGAATTAACTACCATGTTTAGTTGCATTAATTAGGAATTTTGGCTCAACCTAGATGCAATTAATTCATTGCCTATCTGTTAATTGCATGTCTAGGGTTATCTCTCATGTAGTCTGCAGTTAGATTTATTGTCTATTATTTGACTGCACACTAGATGTTCTGCACCAGCCACATATAGTCGATGATCACTATTGTTACTTTGCATATTTGTCTAGTGATCATGTCTTTCATTTAGTGCTAGGGTTTCTATTACGCATTCTTTCCTAGCGGTGCTTTGCTTGTAGATGTACTAGAGTCTATGCTCATCCTGTCTATACCTACGTGCATGCAGTGATAGTAGTTTGCAGCAGTAGAGATGGCAGGTTTAGGTCAGGACAAGGGAAAGGGGAAGACGCCTAAGAAGCCAAAGAGCAAGAAGAGACAGAGGTTGGACCCAGAGTCTGAGAGAGCCAGGAGAGTTGCTAGGCACCTAGATGCCATAGAGGAGTCACACAGGACTCCAGGGACACGGCTGATCCTAGAGTAGTCTCGTGACACTCAGGGTCTCAGGAGGAGCACCAAGCAGAGGACTGCACCTCTGGCTATCGAAGTAGTACCATCACCATGGCTGTAGCATACTCCGCCTTCTCGTCAGGAGAGGTCATCGAGGACTGTGGAGCAGGGATCCTCCAGGCAGCAAGAGGAGGAGTCAGAGGAGGAGACCTCAGAGTACGGGATAGAGGAGGAGGAGCTTGAGGAGACCGAGCAGACTGTTCCCCAGAGGATAGCTCACCGGGCAGGAGACCCGCAGTGCACCTGTGCAGTGTGCATCAGGAGGCTGCAGAGACTGGTACAGGCAGCCGGAGAGCTGGACATACTTAAGGTTCCTGCAAAGGACCTTAAGGTACTATGTCTGGTTCCCTTCGATCAGTGGGTTCTAGTTCCCAGAGACCCCGCTGCTAGAGAGAGGTACTGGACAGTTCTCTAGAGGAGGATTGAAGAGGGTCAGAGATGTTACCTTAGCCTGAGGGGCAAGGACAGACTCTTGGTGCCGTAACAGTACGTGACCTACGAGGCCATGGGGAGGACCACCGGCACTGAGATGGAGCAGTACTTCATGTACTTGCCAGGGCTAGCAGAGCTAGTTACTGCTCCACACAGGTTCAGAGAGGATGTGGTGCTAGAGTTCTACGCCACACTATGGGTTGCTAGAGATCGCTCAAAGTTCTGGTTTCTATTCAGAGGGCAGCCACAGCGGGTCATGAGGCAGGACTTGATAGCCAGCCTAGGACTCCTGGCTTCAGACTTCCAGCTTTACAGGAGTGCCTACGGTATACTTGCACCACCCCGCAGACCTCAAGGAGGGAAGCTACCTTCAGACAACATGGTATCGATTGCTTTCCCACCCCCTCACACACCAGGCTTTGAGAGAGGCCCTGCGAGACTCACTGCGGAGGCCAAGGTGGTGAGAGCGATAGTCACCAGGACTATCATCCCTAGGTCGGTCTATAGAGAGGAGTTTACACTTCTGCACCAGTGGGCAGTCGCAATGATTCTGAGGAGACAGCAATTCAACCTGGCAGATCTTCTGATAGGAGAGATGGAGGAGGTCCTTTCTGAGAGAGTAGCAGAACGTCACTTGGTCTACGACCCTTATATTTGCTATCTCTTGAGGAGGATCGGCCTAGTGACAGAGGAGCATTACGAGGCGTTCCCTGAGGTGACCACCAGCTATGCACCTCGTGTCCCCAGGGGATCATAGTCAGCCTCTAACCAGCAGACACGGGAGGAGGAGCAGGAGTCACCACCAGTACTTCACGAGCAGACAGCTCAGCCAGAGACGGTGGTTTCTGAGTCAGCCAGTACAGGAGCACCTCCCCCGTCGACAGATTCACAGTCAGAGAACATTGTCACTATGACAGCACTCGCAGGATGCCTGGGTGAGTTCATCCGGAGTATAGCTGAGAACAGACATTAGATGATGGACATCATCAGGAGCCAGGTAGAGATTCAGAGGCAGCAGACTGCACTTCTTACCGCCCAGATGACACAAATGACGGAGTTCACCCAGAGGCAGGCCGGCCAGCAGCCAGGGCCTTTAGTATTTCCACAGTACCAGCAGCTGCAGACTCATACAGGACCCTTCACTTCTTTGATGATAGCTCAGTCCAGCGGACTATCACTTTCAGCGGTCTTATCGATAGGGGGAGCAGGACAGACCTTCTCTTCAGCTCAGCTCTCCCCCGTGTCAGCTTTCTCAGTATCTACGTTGTTTGTCTCTCCTTCATGCTCTTCGACATCGTAGATGGAAGGACCCACCACTACCCAGCACTTACCTGTCATGTGCCTATTCTCAGAGATTGTTCACACTACCCGTGCAGACTCCCAGCCAGCTCCAGAGTCAATGACAGCTACCGCTCCACAACTTACTGCCACAGTTACCACTCTTACTCCTCAGGCAACAAAGGATCTTGTCCGTGGAGGCTTCTCACAGCAGGACGTGGTAGATCTCATTCTTCTCTAGACTTCAGCTCAGGAGACTGCCACAGTCACACCAGCAGCACAGGACAGAGGGTCTGAGTCACCTGTAGACCTTGACTTCTTTGAGCAGATGGATGCTCAGGCGGCACAGGCTCAAGGAGCATAGCAGGATCTACCACAGGAGCAGCCCAAAGCAGAGCCTTCAGAGGACGTCACTGCACCACCTCCTTCGACCACGAGTGTGTAGATGTTCATCTTTTCCACTTTCTGGTGCTTGTTGCCAAAGGGGGAGAAGATCCTAGGTCTAGGGGAGTGGGAATGTGATCCTGTGTGATCGAGAATAGCCTGTATCTAGGGGGAGCATACAAGGTTTTTGGGAGTTAGATATATTTGGATCTTATTTTGATGGAGTTATTCGATGTTCGTGGATTTTGATGAGTCATGGTTTTTCTTCCACTTGTGTTTGACTCATTTTAATCTCACTTGGTTTATTCTCATATGCAGTGCCATGTATTCATTAATTATCTTGTATGCCTGTGTATGATATCACGATGATAATTGCTTGTTCATAAGTCATATTCTTTATGCTAACTTGTTGCATTTCATCATTCATGTCTTGCATTGCATGTCCATATGCTTTCCTTTAATATATTGCCATGACATGCATGCATATTTCACCTAGAGTATACTTTTCACTCTTTTCCTCATATCTCTAGATGATGTTTGATTGAGAAGGACCTTATGCATTTCTCTCATATGTTGTTATGGTTCCTCTCGATCTTTATGTAGCTCTTTAAGCCCAGTTGTTTATTGATCAAGTTTTTGATTAAGTGGTGGTTGTCATCAATCACCAAAAAGGGGGAGATTGTAAGCTTCATGACCATTGATGATTGGATCCCCAAGGTATGGATGTTTTGGTGATAGATGATAACTACGGAATTGTGGGCTCATATCTACATGAGTGTTATCTATGTAGGAATCATCTCTAAACTCTATTATAAATCATATGGATGATGGTTGCCTTGGCGATTGATGACGATGACCACAAGCATGGAGGCTTGTAAACTTGATGGAGTCCAGGGGTTGATGAAGATGGATCAAAGTGGAGAACAAGCTATGGTGCAAGTGTTTGGGACACTTGCCTAGTTGTTAGGGCTTTGAGTCCATAGGAAAAACTGGACTATCAAGGGGGTCTAGGTCATTCTCTTAGGTCATGTCTAGTCAATGATGTACAAGGTTGCTTAGAGAAATCACAGGCACTAGGAGGAGCCAAGGAGCTGTTCGGAGAAGCTGGGAAATGAAATCAAGCAAGGACGACAAGTTTCAGCTTCTGGACATAGAGACCAGACAGAGGGCTCAGTGGAGACCGGACTGTATGATCACTATAGAGAGTTGTCTGGGACTTATAGCGAGGAGCGAGGAGTCTGTCTGTGGCAGATCCTGTATAGACCGGACGGTCTAGTCTGCTGACCGGACGGTCTGGTCAGTAGGGATTGCACAGGGCAGAGAGAAGGCTTCGGCGCAGAATGTTTCTGGACTGGAGAGAGAAACGGACCGGATGGTCCGGTCAGGTGACCGGACAGTCCAGTCAGTACAGATTCCAGCAGGGTTAGAGGTGTTTTGTACAAAGGGTTGCAGTGACCAGACTGTCCGGTCAGGCAGTGACCGGACTATCCGGTCAAAAGGCCCAGGAAGCTAATTTCGTGAAGTAATGGCTAGTTTGAGGTTGGGAGCCTATATAACTTTGTTGCTAGGGTCTTTGGGACCTCTTTTGGCCAGTGGAATACCTGAGAGCATTTGGTAAGGTCCAAGAGGAAAAGAGGAGAGCACTAGGAGGAGATATTGCATATCTTCAGAGTGCTACTGAAGAGTAACTTGACATCTTGCACATCTAAGGCTAGGGTGTCCTTGAGGATGTGATCTAGATTGTTACTTTTGGTCTATGGTGAGACCTAGATCGGATAGGTGTCGGTGATCGAGCCTATCATGATTAGTTGTGAAGGCCATCACACATTTGTACACGGCTTGAGCCCGCCGATGAAAGGGGTATCGCTAGTGAGCGCCCATGTCAGCTCGGGGAGTCCGGCAAGTTCTTGCTTTGTGCAGCGGTGACACACACCATGTCTTCACTCTAGGAGTGATTACGGGCTCGTGGGCGAGAACTCCACTTTGTGGCGGGAGGGACCGGAACTCCGGCGAGAGTGGTCTAATGAGGATTAGGGGAAGGCGTCATCCTTCCGAGACCTCGGGAAAAATCATGAACATTCCTTGACCCTCTCTTTATTATTCCGCAATTGTGTGCTCTAGTGACTAGGGTGAATTGTGGCTTGCATAGGCTAGTGTGTTTGGCTTCCGTGCTTTCTCTTAACATGAACACTAGCATGTGTAGGGTCTTGGCCTACTAGAATTGTTTAGGTTGCTTCTCTTGTTAGACTCAAGTAGTGGAAATTGAAGTAATTGGATTCGTGAGCGGCTTACCGATTCACCCCCCCCCCCCCCTCCTCTCGGTATGCCTTCGGTCCTTCAACCAGTACACTAAATATGTCCATTTGGACTGCAAACAAATCAAGGGCAACATGGGAATGATCTCATGCAAAGATGTGGTTATAGTTGTTCAGTTTATCATCATTGTAAGTCTAATTTGTGTGAATGTGTATTCAGCTTTTTTGAAATGATGTCAAATGTTGTCATGTTTTAGTATGAAGAACAACAAACAAGTGGTAACCTTACCATTCCTGTATGCAAGGTATTCAAACTTTGATACATGCAGCCAACCAAACATATGAATGTGTATCTCTAGATGCAAGTTTTCTGTGTTGTGTCATCAACCAATTAGTTGTTGTTCTCAGCCTGTATGGACTAGTGCAGACAACCAAACAAAACAATGTTGCTCCTATATAGCCTGGTTCAACTAGGCCTACATGGTAGATGCGAGCCAGGCTCCCTACCGAAGAGAACCAATCACGCCCTTGATGAATACTCCCCTTTCTCCATGCTTTCTTCTTTATGACCACCACTCTTGGTACAAGCTCCCCCTACGCACAATACTCATCCCAAACAAGATTTTGTTTCACCCATGCTATTTTTCAGCTTTTCTCTTTCCAATGGATATGTATTTTGGTTGATTGAAATGTGTTGAAAACTTGAGGAATATGTGTTTTGAGATAGTATCGAGACTTATTATCAGCAATATATTTATAGGGCTATGCACGGAACCAAGAACTTCATGGTTAGCACACACAATGATTTAGATAGGTTTGAGCCCTCTCGGCAAGAGTAAAAAACTTATGTCCTATATGTGGTGTTGTATTGATTGTAATATGATCATCATGAGGGGGTACTTGCCCGCCTTATATATCCGGGTGGCAGGGATTACATGAAGAGTGCTAGTGAGTATATAATTTAGCTAGCACGAATGTTGCATTAAGTGTTATTTATTTTCTTCGTGATATCTCAATAATAACTTTGTGAATCCCAAAGTCAGCCAGCATATTATAGTCCCCACCCCCCTATTTCTTTATACAAGAATTCCTAGAATTTCAATGCAAAAATAGTCAATAAGAGAACCGTAACTCAATTCCTCATCCACCTATCAAATTTTGTATTTAACCCTGCTTGTGAGAAAATTTTTGAATGATTCAACTGCTTACATTGTGGGACGGATGTGTAATGCATAATAAGCAGTAATAAGTAGAACGTGTTCATACAAGTATGACTACTCAAGAATTAGGTAGTGTGTTTCATAAAGGAAGAACATAAATTGTGGTGTACTCCCTAGTGCTGTGGATGTAAGAATTTCAGACATTTGAACTTTGTGTCGAAATATAAGAATTTATAGTATAAGTGGGTCTCATTTTACATCAAATTCATTTTCTCTTTTTGAACGCAGAAATGCGTGTAGCGGGATGGGAAGAATGTGTGTGGCGGTGGTCGAGAAGGAGGGCGACGGCGGCGACGCTAGAAGGGGTAGCGGAAGTGAGGGGATCGAACCCCCTCTGATACCATGAAAGTAGAAATAACTTGCAAGATAATTGATTTAGGCATTATCAAATTACATATATAGGGAAGCCTCCATAAGAGGTAGGCAAACCCTAGCTCACAACGTGCAAGCATGGGGCACAAAGCCCAATAACAAAGCAAAGTTAATGGAAGCCCATTAATCTGTCTAACACTTTTCACTATGCAGCCAATCGACTCCAATCCAAAAGAAGAAAAATGGAGACCATCTCAATCCCCATGACCCCATCCCCATACGAACCATACTCTCGTCATGCTCTAATCTCCTCTGGCCATTGGCTGCCATCGTTGCTTGCTGTCCGACCCCAGGCCGTGCCGCTCGCTGCTCCACCCCCAGCCACTGCCACCGCTTCATTCTGCACCCCCGACTGTGGTCGCCTGCTGCTCCGCCCTTGCCGTCGCCTACTGTGCCATCCTCGGTCGCCTGCTGCTTGGGCCCTGCCGCCATCGCCAGATGTTGCGCCTCAGACCACCGCTGCCACCTGCTTTGCCCTCAGCCGTCTGCTACTCCGCCCTCAGACTCCCGCTGCTCCACCTCCAACCGTAGTCGCCTGCTGCTCCACCCCCGACCGTAGTCGCCTGCTGCTCCGCTCTCGGCCGCCATCCGCTACTCCTCGCCCGGCCACCACCACTGCCTGATGCTCTACTGTCGCCGCTTGCTTGTCTATCACGCTCTGCTCCTTGCGTCAAGGATAGCAACTAGAGGGAAGGCAACAAAGCATTGAATCGATGCAGTGCAATAAAAGAGTCATTAGTGTGATAAGGGTAGATAGGTCTTTTATATCTCTACATTTAATTAAAAGAGGTGAACACAAAAAAAATACGAACAGCCTTCAACACGGAATTGCACAAGAAAAAGAAAGCAAATCCCGACTTGGTGTTGGTTTTGACTCACGTTGTATATTGGCTTGGCGGACGCATTAATGCAAGATTGTGGTTACGATCTCGACGACGTTGAACTATCTAATTCCGATCTCAACTCTTGGCATTGAGGACGAGCTCTACCACGGCGAGAAGCGAACCGTGAGATGAGCAATTGTTCGACAAGGGCGCCACAGTTTAAATGATCATGTGCGGACGTGCGGTCCAGCCAGCCGCCAACGCCTGCGAGGTAGAACCTCAACTGCACCGATGCGACACATTATCTACGAGGTGTGGGGTCTAACCTCCATTAACCGCCGCGTCCAAGACCTGTGTTTGCAGTGTTAACCTTTCAACCAGACACCACCATCTCGTGTTGATTGTTTGCGAACTCATGGATGAGGAGGCGAATGCCCGTTGCCAAGGCACACGACCTCATGGATGAGGAGGCACCGGGGCCTGCTCGAGGAGTTGTGTACTCATGCATTGCTTTGACGGGAATCTGGACCTGCTGCCTATGGGAAAAGGGATCGAGAGCTGTTCAGCAAATTGAATTTATCTGTCTTTCCTTTCGCTTTTTGAGAAGGACTTGATCTGATTATATGTTGTTGGAACTGTTCAATCAGGATTTCTATCAACACGTGCGCGATCATACATGTATAACAAGTATGATACTTATGGTGTTTGTAGCAACACACAAACATTCATCTATCTGTTAAGTAACAAAAATATCTATTGTGCCCTGTATATATGTGCTAATAGTTTATTATAATTTGTTAAGTCTCGTAACAACGTATGGGCACTTTGTTAGTGAACTTATACTTTAATAATAACGCATGCACATGAGATAATAATAGTTTGATAATGAAACATGTTCACATATAGAAACAAGTTTGTTTTTAAAAATCGTAGCAACGCACGGATTCTTTGCTAGTTGACTACTATTTTTGTATTGTGAATTCTGGAATTCTTATATTCACATCACGGAGGGAGTAGTATATGGTAATCTGTGCCGTAGGTCACACCATAAGTTTTGGTGAAGAACTTAGATACGGTAAAGAAAAAAATGAAAGTTTTTTATAGGAGACGTGTGTGGTTATATCCTATTGCAGACGTTGAAAGAATGAATGTATTTTGTAGGAAATTAGCCAAGTGGCTACCCTAGGAAAGGTTAGTCTCAAACTCTCAATGAAACGGTATTCAGGTTCTAAGGATGGTGATCAGATGGCCGTAGTACTAGTACCGAGGGCCGCATAACACAAAAACAGTATTTAAGCAAGCTCATTACAAAATCTCTATAACTTATTAATTAAGGTGAGGTCATCTAGACCTTTATTTTCGTGTTCAGATGTGTCCGTAATATTATTGTATTCAGTTTGTATCATATAATGATTCACTAATCAGTTTGAGTTATTTTTATACTATTTTCTAATCCTTTGTTGAATTCGACTCCGATTTTAATTGATATTTTGTACTAACAATAATTAATCATCTATTGCTTTAACATCATATTTTAGATAGAAACTAATAACAAGAATTTTAATAATAACTCACTCTAAAATTATTATAATAAATATTTTTTAAAAAACTAAAAAAGGTAAAGCAAAATAAAAATAGAGTAAATGCTCAAGCCAAAAAATTGATTAATTAAAAACCTTTTATAGTTTAAAAAATATTCTAATCATAAATTTTTTTAATAAAGATCCATGACAATATACGGATATTTTATTTGTATGTATTATTATTTTTGAAGTGGCCATATTATCCCCCAGTGTTGGGCTGTTGCTCTGTTCTGGCCACGATGTTACTGTATGGGCTGCGCCGAAGTGGAACTAAAGAAGCGGCGTACAGTGCGTGAGTGAGAGGACACATAATACTCGTCTCCAGAAGTATTTGCATTGATGATCGCGTGCTCACGTTTCCATCTTGCAGCCAACCCACCCAGGCTAGGGATGATAGCGGGTACAATACCCGTGGGTGTAATGTTTCCATACCTGCACCCGATAGAGTAAATTTGTACCCGCCCCGCACTTGCACCCGCTGTCGGGTAAGGATTCATTTCCATACCCAACCCTGCACGGGTAACAGGTACCCGCGGGTATCCCATACCCGCACCCTGGTTGGTTAACACCGAGGACCGCTGGTGTGCTTGACGATGATGTGGCGTAGGCTAGGAGGCGGCGGGTCGCAGGCTAGGCGACGACGCGTCGCAGGCTGGTTGGGTGGCGTAGCATCGTAGACGGGCTGGGCAGTAGGGTGGATAGCGCCAGGTTGGGTCATGACCAGTGATGGAGTCAGACGCTAGAGTGAATGGTGTCACCATGTATCACACATGGTGTCATCTATCTAATAAACATCAACAAAGATCTACTTCTAATGGACATTAACAAGATCCATTTGTGTCCCATGACACCACCAAAATGGCCTGGCTCCGCCCTGGTCACGACTGGGTGGCGGGATGGGCGCGCGACGCCCGGCGGCGGGTGATCACGTTCGCAACCTTGTGCAGTCACGCACTCGCGCGTGGGCGCGGGTGGTGGGTATCCTAGGAATGGCGGTTGGGTAACTGGAGAGGTGAGGTGAGAACTGAGGATTCTAGAACTAGGGTTTCAATTTGATTATATGCACTATGTATTTGGGTTGGGCTAAAAAAGGAAAAGCTAGACCCTGATGGGCTAGATTCAGGTGTGGGGGTGCGACAGGTACGGGTGAGGGGTTCCTATACCTGTATCCGTCATACCTGATGAGTGCAATATTTTATTCATTTTTATACTCACGGGTACTATTTTTCTCTCATACCCACCCCTAAATAGGATATTTATCCATCAGATATTGGATATCGGGTACCCATTACCGTCCATAACCCAGACCTTCTAAAATCTACGGCAACGTCCAGCCACTAGAGTCTCCTGCAAGGGCGCTAGCAGTAGCAGTCAGGAAGGAAGCAGCCAAGCGAGAGAAAGCAGGCGCGGCACACAGGAGCGAAAGGGACGCGACACGCGCGCACGTGGAGCCTCTCCCTTTCTTTTCCTTTCCGTGGGAAAGCTAGCCCCAGCAGCAGCGAGGACAGGACAGGGACGGATGGACAGCCGCCCGCGCGGGCCCCGCTCACCTCTGCCGCCTGCTTACCTGCACGGGCGCGGATCCCCAAATGCCGCTGCTCTGCCTCCTCTGCTGTGTTGGTCGCTTTTCTTTTCTTTGCTCCTCCTCTGTTTCGCTCGGCGATTGGACGCGCCAAAAGCCGGCCGGCCGCTGCCACCGCCGTGTCGAGCTGCCGTGCGAGCGGCTGCACTGCTGCGCGATGTTAATCAATCAGGCGCCCATCATTGTTGGAGCGTGACGGCTCTGATCGCCTCTCTCTCTCTCTCATATGGCCAACCACGGTGTAAAGCCTTTGTTGCCTCTGCTTTGCTTCGTGCGCGCACGACACGGCCACGCCGTTTTTCCGCTTTCCGTTCTCGTTCCACGATGACGAGCAATTTCTGGTTTTGGGCACGAGAGATCCAAAAGACTTTCCTGGTTTTCCGATGGGGTTGTCTCTCGGAGACTCTTGACGATGGGGTGTTATAGAGTAGCTAGGGTTCTAGAATTTGGGGAGGAAGTTCAGATCGAGATGAGTTCACACAACATGTCCCTCCCTAGCTGACTCGCCTCTCCCTTTAACCCCTTACACGGCCAGAGAAGATGGCCAGGTGCACACGCAACTCACGCACACACGGGCTACGTTCACATGCGGTTGGGCTTAGCCTGCTTCTATTCTGGGCCGGTCAGTCGAACATTGGGCTTCTTCACGCATTGACTGACGGCCCGTTTCCCTTCCATCGTCTTCTCTTCATGCCTTCGTGGTCCAGCTACGCCAGGTACAGCACTGCTGACATCCCCCCTCCTCGAGATCCAGCGTGTCCCCACGCTGGTGCACTGGGAAACCGCTTGCGCAACTCCTGCAAATTTTCCCAAGTAGCAAGGTCAGTACTCTCACCTGTCCACTTGATGGGGACCTGCTGGACCCAAGCATTGCCCACCGCCACTTGTCTCTGTTCGAGCACCTCCTCAGGAACGGCGTAATCATTTGGATTTGGAGGATCAGCAGTCACTAGTTCAACAGAGGTACCCAGAGCGCGCCTGAGCTGAGAGATATGAACACAGGGTGAATAGCACTATTAGCTGGCAACTTCAAACGATATGCCACAGCACCAATTCTTTCCAGAATCTCGTACGGTCCAAAGTACTTGAAGGAGAGCTTATGGTTTGCTCTGGTTGCCACCGATGATTGAACATAAGGCTGAAGCTTGAGGAACACGAGATCACCAATATTGAATTCCCTCTCTATTCGCTTCTTATCAGCTTGGGCTTTCATGCGTTGTTGTGCTCGGTGCAGGTTCAGTTGAATCGACCTCAACATGAGCTCATGCTCTGTAAGCCACTGTTGCAACTCCTGTACCTTACAGCTAGGCGCTTCAATGCCCAAATGGCGAGGCGGATGGCCATACAAGACTTCAAATGGTGATTTGTTAAGTGCCGAATGGAAGGATGTATTATACCAGAATTGTGCCAAAGGAAGCCAATGAATCCACTTACTCAGGCAACTCTGAACAAAGCAACGAAGAAAGGTCTCCACGCACTGATTCACCCGTTCCGTTTGACCATCCGTTTGGGGGTGGTAAGCTGAGCTCATGCGAAGTTGTGTTCCAGCCAAGCGGAACAGCTCCTACCAGAACATGCTAGTGAAGATTTGTCGCGATCTGAGATAATGGACTGTGGAAGACCGTGAAGCCGATAAACCTGATCCATACAGTTTGGCCACTGTTTGGGCAGTGAAAGGATGTTTAAGTGGTAGGAAGTGCGCATACTTAGTGAGTTTGTCCACCACCACGAGAATACAATTGGCAGAAACTGTGCGTGGCAACCCTTCGATGAAATCCATGCTCACCACTTGCCATGCCTGGGCTGGAACTGGGAGAGGTTGCAATAAGCCGGGATACTTCACCCTTTCTGGTTTCGCTTGTTGACACGTGAGGCAATTTTGAACATATTGCTTGATTTGTCGTTTCATCAAAGGCCATGTGAATAGTTGGCAAATTCTCCGGTGAGTCACAGGCACCCCGGAGTGTCCACCAGCCGCACTGTCATGCAAGGCTTTAATAACTTTCAACTGAAGATGTTCATTTCCCCCCAACCACATCTTGTCTTTGAAATATATAACTCCCCCTTTCAGTTGGAACCCAGCGTCATTACTCCCTTGCACAGCTAGTTCGGCAAGAATCTTCATAGCCTGAGCATTAGATGCATACCCCGCCGTGACTTTAGATAACCAGGAAGGCGATGCAGTTGAAACAGCCACCAGATCGCTGACAGAATGATGCCCACGTCGAGACAAGGCATCCGCAGCTTGGTTCTCACTACCTTTCTTGTACTGGATGCGGTACTGAAGACCGAGCAGTTTAGTAAGTGCTTTCTGTTGCCATGGGGTTGTGAGCCGCTGCTCGTCCAGATTAGACAAACTACGCTGATCCGTGCGTATCACAAACTCAGCATGCAATAAATATTGACACCACTGGTCAACTGCGAGTAGAATGGCAAGGCACTCTTTTTCATAGGTGGACAATGCGCGGTTCCGAGGACCAAAAGCCTTACTCAGGTACGCCACTGGGTGTTCCTTCTGCAATAAAACAGCACCAATCCCCTGATCGCTAGCGTCGGTTTCAATGACAAAGGGTGCAGAGAAATCCGGGAGAGACAGAACTGGAGCTTGAATGAGGGATTGCTTCAAAGTCTGGAAGGAGATCTCCTTTTCTTGAGTCCAAACGAACACCACATGCTTGCGGAGTAGTTCTATCAGTGGTCGACTGATGATACCGAAGTTGCGCACGAACTTGCGGTAATAACCTGCCAACCCCAGGAAACTGCGCAATTCATTGACATTGGACGGTGTAGGCCAATCCCTGACTGCCCTAATTTTGTTTTCATCTGTAGCAACACCCTCTGGACTGATGACATGCCCCAAATAGGCCAACCTTTGTTGAGCAAAGGAACACTTGTTGCGTTTGAGATATAACTGGTGATGCCTTAAGACATTGAAGACCTAGTGTATGTGTTCGACATGGTGTGCCAGAGTTGTACTATAAATTAGAATATCATCCATAAAGACAAGGATGAATTTCCTGAGCATGTGCTTGAGAATGGTGTTCATAGTCCCCTGAAATGTACCCGGTGCACCCGATAACCCAAAAGGCATAACCTTGAACTCATAATGCCCATTATGTGTTTGGAAGGCCGTTTTGAACTCTTCCCCATCTGCCATCTGAACCTAATGAAATCCCGAGCTGAAATCTATGCAAGTGAACCATCGGGCACCCGCCAACTCATCTAACAGCTCCTCAATGATTGGTAAGGGAAACTTGCTCTTTACTGTCATGGCATTGAGATGGCGAAAATCAACACAAAAATGCCAAGAGTTGTCCTTCTTCTGTACCAGCAACACAGGTGACGAGAAGGGGCTACTGCTCGGTTGGATGATGCCTTTTTGAAGCATCTCAGTAATTTGTTTCTCGATTTTGTCCTTGTGAGTTGGGGAGTAACGATAAGGACGTAAGTTGACTGGTTTAGAACCTGGGAGCAGTGGAATGCGGTGATCAAAGACTCGATGGGGTGGCAACCCTGAATGATCTTCAAAGATGTCTGCAAATTCAACTAACAGGTGCTCAACCATAGGTGGAATGGCTGACTGTGTGTCAACACCTGCCTCAGAATATACCAGATACACTGCTTCCCATGCTTCTACCTTGTCCAAGGCCACGAGTTCATTCAAAGTAATCACCACTTCAGAGGTCTTGGAAGGTAGTAACCCTTGATTGAACACTTCACTGCCATTGTGCCAAAACTGCATTGTTTTATGGTGCCAGTGGACCTTCATTGGGCTATGCTGCTCCAACCAATCCATTCCCAGAATAACATCATAGCAGGCCAGAGGAAACACCTTCATATCCGAAGAGAAATGGACTCCTTGAATGCTCCAACTGCACCCTGGCAGATGCTGGACAATGGGTATCAAGCCACCATCAGCCACTCTAACTGAAATCTTGTTATCCAAATCCTGCACACCCTGAAACTGAGACACAAGATGTTGAGACACAAAGGTATGACTGCTGCCCGAATCAATCAGCATAAGCACAGAGCGCCCTTGAATAACCCCTTGGATGCGCATGGTTCTAGAAGCTGCGGCACCACTTAAAGCATGCTTGGAGATTGCAGCCAACTCCAGTGTTGTATCAGGGTCTATAACAACATATTCATCAGTCTCTGAAATTTGTAACAGTTGCAAGAGCTCCTCAACAATGTGCAATTGGATAGTAGCTGAGCACTTGTGACCACGGTGCCACTTCTCGCGACATTTGCAGCATAGATTCTGGGCACGACAGTAAGAGCGAAGAGCTTCGAATTTCTCTTCAGCTGTCCTGGCTCGGGCAGCTTCTGTACCACGCCTATCATCAGCTGCAACCACCACCATAGGCTTGTTTTGGACAGGCGGCGCCGGCAAGGGCAATGGAGCTGCCTTGGAAGGGCCGGGTGTCGACGCCAGAACAGGGATACGCGGGGAAAACCGACGCCGCGCACCTTTGCTTGCTTCCTCCTGCAACAACACGAGAGATATAGCAGTATCTAATTCTTTTGGACGATGAACAAGCACAACAGCACGGATATCTTCCTTAAGCCCATCAACAAAACAAGTAATGAAATACATCACATCTACATGCTCACTATAAGCTAGCAATTGCTCCATGAGAGCCTCAAACTGCTCAACGTATTCGGCTACCGACCCAGACTGATGCAAATGAAACAATTGCCGAATTAACTGTTGGTACTGATCTCTACCAAAGCATTCACTAACCCAATGGCAAAATTGCGACCAGTTAGCACTACGAATCTTATGTTCAGAAGACTGAGCCCAGAAGGCAGCGTTGCCAACAAAGTGCATCACGGCCATCCTCACCCAAAGATTAGGACTAATACCACACACTTCATAGTATGTCTCGCACTTAGACTGCCAGATCTTAGGGTTACTACCATCAAATTGAGGAAAATCCAGTTTAGGTTGAGGCTGCCCAAACACCGAACCATGGCCAGAATGAAACTGAGGTGTACCACCAAAGGAAACAAGTTGAGGCGATGAGTAGGGGTGTTGGCCCATGACCGTACCTGTGACCGGAGGTGTTATGGAAGTAGTGACTACCCCATAACCATCCCTCCGGTGAGTTGTGTCGTTGCGGTGCCCAAATGGGCCGAGTACTCCGTCTCCTGACGAGTTGGGCGCCGCAGTTCGCGGCAGTACAGAAGACGGGTTGACTCCCTCATTGCCGTGCTTGGGGAAGGGCGATGACGGGGGCTTGGGGTGGATCTCGCTCGGGGTGGCCGTCGGCTACTGTGCTCGTGCCAGTTCAGCACGCAAGGCCTTCAGCTCGTCATCGATCTGGTACTTCCACTCCTTGGAGAGCTTGATGAAATCCGAAACGCCAGAGAAGGCGGACTTGAATTCACCGAGGGTGCCGTTGAGTGCTACGATGGAGTCCTCCATGGTACCCATGCGCGAATCCAACTTCGTGACTGAAGCGCTCAATTCTTCCATCACGATCTATTGCTTGGTACGGTAGGTCGGCTTCTTGAGGTAGTCTGGTGGCTCCAGGATGAACGAATCTGATACCAGGTGTTATAGAGTAGCTAGCAGGGACAGATAAGAGTAGATCAGCAAGGATTTGAGCCAGAAGCAAGAATTGAGTAGTTAGGGTTCTAGAATTTGGGGAGGAGGAAGTTCAGATCGAGATGAGTTCACACAACAACATGTCCCTCGCCAGCTGACTCGCCTCTCCCTTTAACTCCTTACACGGCCAGAGAAGATGGCCAGGTGCACACGCAACTCACGCACACACGGGCTACGTTCACACGTGGTTGGGCTTACCCTGCTTTCATTCTGGGCCGGTCAGTCGAACATTGGGCTTCTTGACGCGTTGACTGATGGCCCGTTTCCCTTCCATCGCCTTCTCTTCATGCCTTCGTGGTCCAGTTGCGCCAGGTACAGCACTGCTGACATGGAGTAGTTGTAGCATGCCACGAGCTGCTACCGCCTTTTCAGTAGAGCATACCTTAGGGTTTATAAAATCGATTGAAACTGTCCGGTCCTGTTTTACCAGATGATGGGTTTTCAACTTGTTTTTGATGAAAACTGAACCTGATACTATAGCAAAATGGAACCGGCAGTTTTTTTATCCAATTCCGGTTTTGTAGACATTGAGCATATTTGCACTTTCTGGTTTAGTCTATGCTAGTAGAGAAGCATTGTTCATAAATTATTTTTGTGCTCAATGAAATGGTGTGCACAGAGGGATGTTCTACCAAGCATTTCTATAGCCAATAACAAGGACATGCTAGGAGGGATATTAAGGATATGTTTGGTTTCTTGCACTAGGCCTAGCCAAGCTTCCCTAATGCCCTAAATTTTCTTTTCTCCTTGTTTGGTTACCTGCACAGGAAGTTAACCAAATTTAGATAATACAGCAACATGACGGTAGTCAACCAAATAAAAATAATATAATCCAGTCTTAACGGTGTAGAAAAACAAACAAACATATATAACTTGTTCCTGATCTAGGCTTGAGTTGGTCTAGCTTAGATCTTAACTAGCCTACAACTAAGCCAGAAAACCAAACACATCCTAAGGGACATGTGTGATATTGTGGTTGTGCCGGTACCACTCATACTCTAGAATTGATTTTTTTTTTTTTGAAACCTACTCTAAAATTGATGTTGGGTGTGTTGGAAGGAGCACGAGATACATCGAGATGCAAAAACATATGCACAATGAATATTGGAGTACCATGCACAAGCTTTTTATACTAGGGCAATAAAGGAGAATTATAAGCATGCTAAGCCAAAGGCTCAAAGTATGATGATTTTTATCCATGTTTGACTACACTATACCATGGTACGTTTTTACCGACCAATATCAATCACGGACAGGTTGCTAAAAGTTGGTAACAGAGGGTTGGTCGGTAATTCAGTATATACCGATAAATGGTTGGTCGGTAATTGTCGCAACGTTCAAGGTCAGAAAATCGGTCGGTAAATTTAGGGAATTTTTTTAAAAAAAATAATCAATTTTAATCTAAATTTATAAAAACAAACTGCCCAAAACTAATATTACGGATTCTAGACATTTTTCTCACGCCGATTCATTTGGCGTGAAAGCTACATGAATCACGCCGTTTCATTCAGCGTGATTGGCTGACATGTCAGTTGCCCGTGCCACGGTGGCCTCGGCATTGACCACGGTGTTAACTGAATCATGCCCATCTATTTGGCGTGATAGGCTCAATCACGCCAAATAGATTGGCATGATTTAGCGGGGGCTAAATCACGGCCCGACTCTCCTTTCTTCTTCCTCCTCCGGTCTTTTCTCTTTGACTCTAGCATCTCGTCACCCGCCCCGTCGCCCGCCACCAAATTCCACCTCCCCCGCCGCTCATTCATCCGTATTTTGCAGGGGGAACTTTTCTCCAAGGTATCTCAAGCTTTCCCTCCGCATAGATTTGATTTTCGTGGTCATTATCTAGTGGTGGCGGTAGTTAGGGTTTCCATGGGTTGACTTGGGTAGTTAGAGTTCCGTTTAGGCTTTGCACATGGTAGTTAAAAGGGTGTCGGTTGCATGTAGTGGTTCTTCTAATTGAAATAGTGTTGACATGAATAATAGTTTTCGGTAGTATTGAAATAGTAGTTCAAATATATGATGGAGTTGTTTTATTTGTTGTAGATGAATAGAATAGTTCGTTTGTTTTATGGAGGAAGAGTTTGTGAAAGTGTCGAGATGTTCAAAGAAGTGAGAACATTTGATAAACCACCTACTTTTAGTGAGGTTTTGGGTTCGGGCTCGTTCAATCAAGGATGGGTGTGTGTCAGTTACATTATGTGGTCATTTTGATGCCGGTGGTGGTGGTCGAGCTCATTACGTTGTTATGAAATTGGGTGGTGAGAAGGATTGGAATCTGTACAAGGATTGTTTGAAGGATGCTTAGGCGAAATGTGTTGAGGTCATAGTGGATGTTGTAGATAGTGTGGATGTAAACGACATTGGTAACAATGTCGTGGAACCAAACATTTTGCCACACGTAAATGAGGATATTGAGACATTGACTCAAGAGCCAACATTGAATGTACCAGAGGTTTTGGAGAACACGCCAGTGGAAGGAGTAAATATGCTGGAGTTAGCTATGGTTACGAATGATTTTCTAGATGACACATTCGAAGAAGAGGAATGTGAGTTGGAGGAGGAAGAGAATATTGTGCATGATGTTGTCACGTCTTCTGATTCGGATAGTGAAGATGAGCAATTCGATAATGGGATAGATGAGGATAGTCAAGGAGTTGGGGGGAGACAATGTTCGTGGTGATCATAATGGCCCGGTTGATGATCAAGGGATAGGAAGCAATGGTAATGGAGGAGTTCGTGACCCTGCTAGTGTGAGTGGTGAAGTGGAGATAGATTGGAGTAGACATTTTAGTGAGGAAGAGTTGATTGCATTGAATGATATGAATGTTGAACTGCCTAAGGTTCCTAATCACCATGACCTACGTAGAATAATGTTTGCTAGAAGTGATAATGGTTTTATGTCGAGAGACGGGCCAATAAATAGCACACAATCTATGATTAAAAAGGGCATGCTATTCAATAGTATGGATGATTTGAAATACTTTTTTGAGGATTATGCGGTGCGACACCACAGGCCGTACTACGTGATAAATTCGAATAAGTTGGAGAGGTACCATATCATGTGCCAACAAGTCGGATGCCCTTGGGGTGTGTGGGCCCGAATAGTGAAAAATAGTGGGGGTTGTTGGAGGCTCACAAAAGTTAAGCAACCTCACATATGTGGAACAACAAATGTTACACAAGTGCATTCACAATGCACTGCAAGATACCTTGGGCTACGCATAGCTCCAATGCTATGGGCAGACTCACGAATCATAGTTGTAGCTTTAGTTGAGGCTATCCATGGTTTCACTGGGTACCGTGTAAAATATGCCAAGGCATGGAGGGCTAAGCAATTTGCAATGGCACTGCTATGGGGAGATTGGAAGGAGTCTTACAACCAGGTTCCAAGGTTGCTAAATGCAATTGCACATTATAATCCTAGCAGTAAGTATTTCATTGATACTTGTGGAAAGAAAGGTCGGGATGGGATGGGATACATGGCACCTTGCCTTTGTCGGGTATTTTGGTGTTTCGCCCAATTTGTAGAGGCCTTTAGTCATTGTAGACCTGTTATGAGCATGGATGGAACATTTTTGGCAGGAAAATACAAGGGCACTTTAATGGTTGCTGTCAGCATTGATGCAGAGGATCAGCTACTTCCTATTGCATTTGCGATCACGGAGGGTGAGAACAACTCGAGCTGGTCATGGTTCATCACCCATGTTCGACGACATGTCTATGGGATATATATACCAGGAATATCTCACCACTCGGATATATTGCCGAGTGGGCCAGGGTCCAATAAAGATAAAGACCCATGAAGATAACTACTTGGATTATTACTTGGAGTACACGACAAGTCAATACTAAAGATAGAAAGTTAGAGATAGAATCCTAGTCAAAAATCATGTAGCCGACTAGGACACTTGCCATGTAACCCTGCCCCCCCCCCCCCGGATATATAAGGAGGGGCAAGGGTTCTCTCATAAACAACCCGAATAATATACCACAGAACACAGGACCTAGGGTTGTTATCTTTCGGGAGGCCCGAACCTGTCTAAACCTTGCGTGTTATGTGTCCATCGACTCTCGATCTCGCGTATGCCTTTACTGATACACAAGGATCATGGGTAGCCCTATGATCCATTGCCGATATTAGTGTCGACAGCTGGCGCGCCGGGTAGGGGTGCGCGTTGATCGGCTTGTCGAGTTCGATGGCCAAGCTTTTAGGAAAAAAAATATGGATCTTCGTCGGCAGCGATCGAGTGGAGGCAACTTCATCTAGCGAAGCAGCATGCGTATGAACATGTTGGCGATGCTATACGAATAATGCCGCGTTGTGTTGTTCTGACATTGATCACGAGTCGACAAAGAATTCGAAGTCAAAGAAGGCTAGATCGTCTTTCTTTCTTTATTTTTTCTGCATTATTTTATTCCATACACACTAATCAATCTATTTCGTGAGCTGCTCTGCATGAGCCTTTGACATTGAGTGCCGGCATGTCGTGTGATGCCGCTGGACATGACGATCGTATTGGATATGAAGTCGGCAAGTTCATCTTTAAGCCGATCAGGCAGTTACCATACTTGCCGAGTTTGCCTTGTACACGGAGGCCAAGTCTGAGTCCCATACTCGGTTTCCTGCAAACAACACGTTCACGTGATCACCAGGGACAAGCTCAGTCCTTATTATTCTTTCCATATTATTATATTTCATATATACTAATCATTCTGATTAATGGAATACGCATCACGTGATACTTTTTGGTATGGACTGGAGATGCTTGGTGATCGTGGGCTTGTTATTGGCAACTTGATGGGAGTCGGTGAGTTTATGGTTCAGGCTAATCAAGGAATGTGTTTCGGCGAGTTCAGCTTGTACACGTCTGGAGTCTAATGAAGTCCGAGTCAATTCCCTCCATGGAAACAATGCACACTAGGAAGTTTCTTTTTTCCTTCTTCATCCTTTCCGTATTATTTTATTTTGTCCATTACTTTGCTAATTGACATGATTAGTCAAACAATACTGGTCACGTAATGCTTTTGTATTCTTTTTGCCTTGCATGAATGATTTACTACTGGATGTTATTGTTGCTACCTACTGGATGTGTCGCGCTACACGTTGGATTGTGATTGCCGGCCGATCGCGTGGCTTATGGTGTCATCCAGTAAATCATCGACGACATGATTAATTTCATGAGCAACCAGGTCTTGGAGGTGCGCATGTCACACGAGGGAAGTTTTCTTTTTCCTTTTTCCTTAGTTTATCTCGTATACTACTCCTACATGCTAACATTGCAAGAAAGTACGGATCTGAACGTCGCATGTGCCGCAACAGGGAAACCTATTTACCTTGATTATTTTCTTCCGTATTACTTTATTTTTTAATCAATCTGATTAGTATACTTCTCATCACATGATTGATCCTTTTGCATGTACGAGTTGTTACACTTTTCGTGTCCATCAGTGGAGACCGATCTGCGGCATAGACGTTGTCGAAGTTGGCCGGTGCTGCGTGCTTCCAGATCACAATCGCGCCTGGAAGTCTCCTGGAGATTTCCATCGGCCACAATATTGGTGCAATCGGCAACCCGTCGAGTTAACTATCCAATGAGAAGGCAATGACTCGGTGACTGGGCAACATAATAGCTCGGCAACTCGGCCAATTTGATGCCTTGGTTGACTTGACCAATCACTCGGTGTGGGGACCAATCACTTGGCGTGCCAATTCGGCGACTTGTGATTTAACGGATTGTCGACTATTGAAAAGCTAAGTTATTTTTATAAATTTTTTTTCGTACAAACTCAATTTGAAAGCCGTAGGTTCTTAATCTTACGGTGATATGTTTGAGTTTATTTTGCACTTATCATTTTGCATCTATGAGTTGACCATCTACACTATGGTTAGCTATATCGCATTTGTCAGGTCAAATCAGATGTTTGTTGCTGTAAAAAAGGCGGGTAATCAAGATGGCGAGGCCGGTTGTCCACTCGGCTGATGGGTCAGCAACTCGGCGACGCAATGGCTCATCTACACGGTTGAAGGCACAAACACACTGGTGACGCTTTGAGTCACTTTAGCATTCAAAGCCACTCGTTGACTCAACAACACGGCTAATCGGCGACTCGGCGTGAATCACGGTGGCCGATGTGTACCATTGCATGTGATTAACCAATCAACACGATCGTCTTGCCAAGTTGCTCCAAAATTGAAGGAATTCGGATCGAGTACACATCAGGGATATTTTTTGTTTATCTTTAATATTCCATATTATTTTATTATTTATACATTATACCAATTGGTCTGGTTATTTAAATCTCATCATGTTTCATGGTTTCTTTTGCATGGACGTGTGTGACATGGAGTTCATACTCTAGATCGTGTTGGAGACTTGGGGGTTGACTTGGCCACTCAGCCGATGATGTAACTATTCAACCAATGACTCGGCACTTTGATGTTCCGACAACTTAGCTATTTGATGACTCAATTAATCACTCGGCAAGGCAACATGGTAATTGGGTTACTTGTATCGACAATCAAGCTACATGCTCGGGGGCTTGTCTATGGTTTGCATATGGCTCATCTACAATTCGTCTACTATCACAAAGCTAAGTAAACTTTATAGTTTTTTATTTTATTCATACCATATTGATATGAAGGCAGTAGGTTCTTCATCTTATGGTGATAGTTTTGAATTTCTTTTGAACTCCTCTTTTTGCCTTGACAATATTGGTTAATATTTTTTCTTGAATGATTTTGACTTGTACATGTTTGGCCGAATGAGTTTTAGCAGTACACAAGTGGTATTAGGAGGAGTTCAGCTGTTTTGCTTAGTTGCCTGTCTGACTCCCATTACCCAAGTTGGTCAGTCTAGCTCCATGGCTCATGTCATTTGTCGAAATCGTCGTGCACATCGTTCTTCTGATGAACCTTGTTTGTTTTTTATGTCTGTTGGTTGAATGATCAGTACTCTAAGCAAACATAAGCCTTAGACGAATAATAGAAATCCAACAGACTTAGATATTAAAAATGTTATTTCATTAATGCTTTATATTAATTTTACATATAACTATATTATTTGTGTTCTTGTAATATAGTTATCTCATTGATATCACTCAGACATAGAGCGCCGAGTCATTGGATCACTCGACCATGGAGCGCCGAGTCATTGGATCACTCGGCCATGATCAACTACTCATGGTTTCTGGAATTTCGATCCCTCGGACCTTTTGAGCTGTTATGTGGGGGGCTCGTCTTTAACTCGATGGATATTAAGCAGCTAAGTATTTTTATAATTTTAGTTTTATTCATCTAATTAAAGGCCATAGGTTCTTTAACTTAGGGATGATTTCTTTCTGCATAATCTTGATGCATTAGACTCTCGGTATTACCTTAACTCGCATATGCTTCATAGAGTGAGTTCTTAGTCTCCATAGTTCATATCGTTTGTTGAGGACCGAGACGGCTTTTTACCTTGACTCACATGTTCATCCGAGTGAGTTCTTAGTCTCCATGCTTCACGTTGAATGTTAAGGAAGTCATTTAGTAGTATTGGTACCTGATATTTATTAGTTGTGAGAGTTAGGATCGAGTTCATACAGTACTTAATCACCCAATACAACCCAAGCATCTATTGTATTTCTGGCAATGGATCAATATTGTTATTTTATATATGTATCACATATTGAATATATTATTTGATTTATCAGTGTACTACCTTGAATACATTGTTGGATTTATCAATGTATTATTTTTTGAGTATATTGTTTGTTTTATATATGTATTACTTATTGAATACATTATTTGTTTTATTAATTTATTATTTATTAAATACATTATTTTTATGAATTATAGTAGCTATATCAACTGGAACTATTTTATTGACATCACTCAGTTTTATTATCCCGATTTATTGGATCATTCAGCTTTATTATTGGATCATTCGGCCTTCTTGTCCCGAATCGTTATATCATTCGGCTATATTGTTGGATCACTCGGCCATTATTGATTAATTATGATTTTACTCAATATTGGATAACCCGGCATGAGTTGATATTTTTTACTCGGAATCATGCCCAGGGGCTGCTATACTTGTTATATTGGATCAAGTATCACCCGAATATTTTGATGACTGTCATGCTTGATATATCTGATTAAGTATCACTCGGATTCATTAGTACTAATGGTTCCTTTTGTTAGTTGGGGGGAGTGGTAGAACCAATCTTGGGAGCTACCGTATTAAAACTCCTCATTGAATAAGTCGGGGACAGTGATAGATCAAGATTTATATATGATTATTTTTGACTCACAAGATATTTTGTGATCTAAATACCTTCTGAGTCGGGGCTATACCTACACCTAGTAGGTGGATTTTTTCCCAGCATATGGAGATTATTTGGCGTATAATCCTTTTTGAAGATTCTTGGAGACCTTTACAAGTTTGTTGCTGTACATGAAAAAGCTTAATCATATTCATGACGAAGCATTAGTCAATTAACTGAAGATCAACAACTAACTTGCAAATCTCTCGGGGGCTACTGTGGGATATATATACCAGGGATACCTCACCACTCGGATATATTGCCGAGTGAGTCGGGGTCCAATAAAGATAAAGATCCATGAAGATAACTATTCGGATTATTACTTGGAGTACATGACAAGTCAATACTAAAGATAGAAAGTTAGAGATAGAATCCTAGTCAAAAATCATGTTGTAGCCGACTAGGACACTTGCCATGTAACCCTGCCCCCCCCCCCCCCCCCCCGCGCGGGGATATATAAGGAGGGGCAGGGGTTCTCTCATAAACAACCCGAATAATACACCACAGAACATAGGACGTAGGGTTGTTATCCTTCAGGAGGCCCGAACCTGTCTAAACCTTGCGTCTTGTGTGTCCATTGACTCTCGATCTCGCGTATGCCTTTACCGATACACAAGGATCATGGGTAGCCCTATGATCCACTGCCGATATTAGTGTCGACAACAATGTCATTGGTGTAGGGAGGCAGATTTGCATGATCTCGGATCGTCATCAGGGGCTAATAAATGCCGATAGAGAGGAGTTAGAAGGTTATCCTCCTCTTGTGCATAGGTGGTGTATGCACCACTTTGCTGCAAATATTTGGAGGAGACAAAAAAGCAAAGAGGTCATAAAGGGTCTTAAACTTGCGTGCAAAGCTATGGAGGTGAGCAAATTCTACTCTAGGATATAAGATTTGAAGAAGATAATGAATGGTGGAGCTAAGGAGTGGTTGGAAGAGCACATGGAGGAGAAGAGTAAGTGGGCATTGGCTTTTGACGAGGGAGGATTTAGATACGGTACAATGAATACCAACATTTCAGAGGTGTTCAATTATGTTCTAAAGGGGATTCGAGGGATGCCTATATCGGCCATCGTTCAGTACACATTTCACAAGTGCAATCACTACTTCGTGAATCGGTGGCTAAAGGCAAAAGCAACTTTAGATAAGGGTGAGCTCTGGGGAGCTACTGTTAGTAAGCACTTAACTGAGTAGGAAATATTTCAAAAAATCAAGATGCACGACTTTTCAACCCACGAGAGTTGGTGTATGATGTTAGATCAGTTAGTCACACTGGCATTGGAGGTGAGAGGTCTAGTGGAAGGGTGTATAGGGTGGAGGTAGGAAACAATGTATCGTGCACATGCATGACCCCTCAATTGCTTCATGTTCCCTACTCACATGTTATGACAGCATGTCGCATTCGAGGTTTGAGTTACGAGACTCCAAGTTACTTGAGCCCGTTCTACTCAAAACAATGTACTGTAAGGTGTTGGGAGAGCATATTTGAACCTTGTTTGGACTCCACACAATGGCCGGAATACATAGGAGAGGATTATATACCTGATGTAAACCTTTTGAAAGGCACACCAGGGAGAAGGAAGACAAAACGTATGAGAAACGAGCTTGATGACATGAGCAAGGGATATGGCACCGATATGTATGGAGCGGGTGACTTTAATGAAGACTCTATAAAACATCGTTGCTCCATATGCAACAAAGAAGGACACAGAATGGAGCAACACATGTTGGATCCTAAGAATAAACCAAAACCGAAGCTAAGGGTAGACGGGGGCAGGTTTCTAGTAATAGTGGATAGGTAACTATTTTAATTGTTTTCTATGTATGTTTTATCAATCTGTCTACATGCATTTTTATGTACTCACATGTTATCATTTGTTCTATTTTTTTTTTCTTGATGTAGGGAGATGGCCCCCCACCCACACTTCCCGCTCCTTGACACAAACTACGACAACAAGCACCGGGCACACATCATGGTCGACGAGGGTAGGGTAAGTAATAATTGACATTTTTTAACTTCATTTGTATGTTTGTGCCAATCAATTGATGGTGATTTGTTTTTTCAGGTGCTTACGCCACTGAGGATTCGCACTCACTCTCCTATGGTGTGGGACAATCGTTTCGTGCCATATCTGAGGCGTGCCGGTTTATTGCCTTTGGCGCGCATGGTGAGCTTCAACCTACCCTCCTTCGACAGTCCCGCTTTGACAGCACTCATGGATCGGTGGAGGCCAGAGACGCACACTTTTCACCTACCATGTGGTGAAGTGACGCTTACTTTGCAGGATGTGGCTATGATTCTTGGCCAGAGACGCACACTTTTCACCTACCATGTGGTGAAGTGGCGCTTACTTTGCAGGATGTGGCTATGATTCTTGCCCTGCCTATAGATGGTGCTGCTATTTGTGACTAGACTCAGCCTCAAGGATGGCGTGACTCTGTAGAGGAGTGGCTAGGACTTAGACCACCAGAGCCACAGCCAGATCAGCATGACACGAAACCTACTGGAGTCAGCTCAACTTGGTTGATAGAAAACTTCACTATTGACAATGACACTAATTACCCTGAGGAGATTGTGGAGGTAGCTTGCAGGGCATGGTCGTGGCACTTGGTTGGTGGGTACCTGTTTCCTGATGCGAGTGGCAACACCATCTCATGGATCATGTTGCCGTATATTATGAAGCCCTGGGACGAGATAGGCTTGTACAGTTGGGGCTCTGTTGTGCTTGCCTACTTGTATCGGCAGCTGTGTCAAGCTTGCCGAAGGACCAGAACCAGTGCCAACCTTGGCGGATGTGCTTACCTACTCCAGGTGTGGATGTGGGAGAGGTTTCCTCTTGCTAGACCGGAGCGTCGTATTGATACGGTATGTTGTTTTGTCAATTTCATGAGTATGTGCTGATCTACTCCCGGCTATACATGTTGAAACTTATATTTACTCTTTTAGCCTTGGCCACGTGAGGATGAAGGCTCCCAACCAACAATTGCGTACCTCTATCACGACTGTGTCAATGTTGTGGGGAACGTCGAGCGGAGGTACCGTGAGTACATAAATACCCTGGACGTGATCACATCAAGTCAGGTAACCATATGATACATTGGTTGTAATTTCTTTCACTGATGAATTGAACTATCTAAACTAGTTGCAACCATATTTTAGGTCAATTGGACACCGTATGAGCGATATGAGGTGACAAACTTGGGACTTAGTCCGATGTGTTCCCGTGACATGAACCTTTGGAGGGCTGAGTTGCCTCTGATTTTCTTCTATGCCGTGAAGTGGCACGTGCCTCAACGGGTGATGCGTCAGTTCGGGCGTTTACAATTGATCGACGTTGCACATACCAACACCAACCAAACCTTGCACAAGTAAGTAACATGTGACAATGTTACTTTTGCATGTTAATTGGCACAACGGTCGGTTTGAATTTCATACAATGTTCACTTCCTTGTAGGGTTGACAGACGCTCGGACAAGGGAGCGGTTGACTGGGCATCAAAACACGCACCATACCTGATTATCTGGGAGGATCGGCAGCAGAGGAACGTTTATCCATGGAGCAGAGCACATCATCGAGCCGGTCCTTACAAGGACTATCTACACTGGCTTCATCAGAACTCTCGTCTGAAGCTCAGGCCAGCTCTCAACCTGACATTCCTTGCTGACCAACCAGACTCATGGAGTGATGAAGAGATTGTTGACGAGTACGATGAGATGACTCGCATGGGAACATAGCCAGAGAGAGCTCCATTTCAGAGCTATGCAGTAAGTATTCCATCTAAACTCCCCTCGAAACACATACGCATTCCGTCTAAATGCACTTCTGAATTCTAGGCAACACAGCTTCTACGGATGGCAAACGATGCCGGGGACGCATTAGGCCATCAACACGGTTCACAGGAGCAGTTTGGGGTCCTTCTTGCTTTTGCACATGTATTTTCTATCTATGTATTCTCTTTTCATCTCCTGTAGGTCCAAATTCTGAACTTCACATGGTCTATGACAGAAAATGCAGAAAACTTGCCGTCAGCTTGCTCAGAAAATGAATTGTACAAGTGCAAGACAAGATGTCTATGTCCCGGTTGCAGCCCCTACACCTTCCCGCTCTCGCGGAACTGCTCAGGCTCCCGTTCTAGAGCTTCCATGGGAAAGCAACCCGTGGACACTGACTCGGAAAGCGACGACGCCGCTGACGACTCGTCCAGTGATGCAACACACGGCCAGGTGAATGCATATCTCCCAAAAGAACAAGAACATTGAAAAAATTATATGTGATTATTCATGTGTCCTTGCATCTTTTTGTGTTCTACTACACATAGGACATCATCGGAGCCTCACAAATTCCTGATGCACCACAAGAGGAGCCATCACAAGCAACTCCACGGACCAGTCGTCACCGCAAGAACCCTACTCCACACGGTGTCCTCCCAACCAATCCCGGTAGGAAGAAGACTAGGCCGGATCGTTACACACCGGGGTGATCTTAGCATCATGAGTGGTTGTACTTTCTATCAATGATGAATTGTGACGAGTGGGACAAGTGTTGTGTTTTAACATTTCCGTTGCTTCAACATCTATGTCGGATTGTACTATTTGTGTCAGTTTGTATCTTTTGCCTATTGTGATACATAAATCTGTCAATCATTGTGTTAATGATATCATGTATGGGTATGGAACTCGTGGCTGCACAGAAAAATTTGTTCCAGGCAAATCACGCCATAGTGTCTGGCGTGATTGTAGCCTTAGCCGCAGCACGGGCAACAGATTTAAGAAGGAAGAAACTGTTATTTGCAAGTGCTTGGTGTGATTGTGGCTTGAATCACACCATATGCTTTGGCGTGATTGTTTCTTCAATCACGCCGAATCATATGGCGTGATTGTAGCCTTAGCCGCAACATGGGCAACGGATTCAGGAAGGAAGAAACTGATATTCGTAGGTGCTTGGCGTGATTGTAGGTCGAATCACGCCAGAGCATATGGCGTGATTCATTTGCACAATCTCATGGCTTGGTTCTCCTCTGTAGATGTCATGGTCCAGTTGTCGTCTCTAGTTACACAAAATTTTTCGCAATCATGCAGTGAACAAGAAATCCAATCGAAACATACAAACCACAACAAATATTACTACATATCCAATCAACTTAGTTAGACCCCTTACATCGTCTTACAATAATATTACTACAAATCCTAACTTTCTAGCATCAACTACATATGCTAGATCTACTTGCACGAGCACGTGCAAGTGCCAACTTAGTAGAAAGAATGAAACGATCCAACCTCTCTCCTTCTTCCTTATGCTTCATGTACTCGGCCGTCGTTTCCACCTTCGATTCAGCACTTGAAGCCAAGCTTGTGTCATCCAACTCCTCATGAAAAGAACAATGCAAATCCTGTGACAAATCTGGACAATGGAAGCATCTTATTCCGTCTTTTATAGACACCTTAGCGCGGTACCCACATCTACAAAAAGGTCGCTCATGCCACATTGGTAACATCACACTTCTCTCCTCATTTTCAATACATGGCAAATTCTGAACTAAGTTCAGTATAGAACTACTCTCACTTTCATCATGATTCTTTGCCTAATTCACTTGTTCTTCGTGGCATCTTTCAAGATTGAAACACATCTTACCTTTACACCACCTCATAGACTCATTCGTTGATTCAAAGTTCCAACCACGAGGTACATCCAAATGGCACCATACGGATTTTGGAGGAAATCTATGTCGAGTCTGTCTCCAAATGGCCAAAGCCTCCTCATGAGCCGCATACCCACCATTTATTGTATCAATTTTATACTCATTGCATATTGTCTGAAGGATGAAGTCCGGAGGTTCTTTAACATACTTCTTCCTTACTTCCTGCCTTTTTTTCTCTAACACTTTTGCATAGTTCTCCGGTCCATACTTACTAGCTTCCTTGAGAAACTTAACTCGTCCAGGAAAGGTCTCCCAATCGCACTTGTGATTAACCTGAGCAAAAAATGAAGATTCAAAGGATTATGTCGGACATCATACCAAATCAACACAATTATCAAACAAATAGTTGCATACTCACCCATTCATCATCGTCACCAACTGTGTCTCCACAGTAGTAGTCGTACCCTAACTCAGACGGCACCACACCTCGCTTAGCTGGGACACCGCATTGACAAAGTAATGTAGGTCTCTCATCACATGGTAATGACATTCCATATACCACGTCATCGGGCAAATCTTCTGGATATGGGTACATTGCCTTTGGACCATATATCCACTCCTAAAAATCACATCCTCGCTTGTTGTCCTGTGTAAATAAATAATTAATTTTTCAACTCATTCATAGCAACCAATCTATAAAATTTACCAAAAATCAACAGACCGTGCTTGTGAAGGGACAACGAAAGAAATGGGTGTATGCCAAACCCCGAGGAGGCCTATGCAACTCCGCCCGGACACCACACTTGCAAAAGGGAGGAGAACGCGCACGCCTAAAAGAAGCATCGATCTTCTCTTGACTAGACATCACCGGAGGATTAGACGGTGAAGGAACCCATCTTTCAAACAAATAATACGGCTTTCCTTCTTGATCATAAGGGAATAGCAATATCATTTCATCATACACCTCTGGGCCTTCAATCCACTGAAAGAATCTACATTGTCCAACCTACAAAGTAGTTGACAATTGAACTATTTAAAAATTCAAAACAAATAGCCAACTGCAACAACAACAATGGAGGTCATACATAACAAAGTAACCATACCCCATCATTTGAACAACAATAGTAAGCTCGGGCAGCTGTTAGTGGATTTCGAGATTGCTTCACATGTGCAAGTATATTACAGTCACACATAGGAATAGGAAACCACGGTGGAACCGGAGCGTCTGCAGAGCTCACATTGGGATAGATCATCGGTGCTTAATATATTCTAAGATATGAAACAAATTATTAATATGCTTATTATCAAATAACATCACTTTCACTTATTGTACATATCAAATATCAACCAAAAAATATGTCTCAATACCATAACCTACAATCTACAATCTTATGGATTAAACCCTAACTACAAATTATTTCACAAACCAAACCCTAACTACCAAATTACTACAAATTATTTCATAGACCTAACCCTAACTATCATGACATCTAACTAAACAACCACAAATCAACAATATTTTATAGACCAAAAGATAGGACTTTGCTTCAAGTTAATACCTTCAAAAACCTTCACCCAAATGTGAGGCTGTGATTCAAGAATTGGAGAGGAGGAGCAAAAGAGCACCTTTTTCGCCGGAGAGAGAAAAACAAGAGGGTGAGAGAAAAAAGTTGAGGAAGATGAGGAAGAAGAAGTGCCCGCGGTCGATTTAGAATAACGAATCATGCTAAATAGATGGGCGTGATTCAGTGCATCGAGGCCACAGTGGCACAGGCAGCTGACGTGTCAGCCAATCACGCTGAATGAAACGACGTGATTCATTCAGCTTTCACACCAAATGAATCGGCGTGAGAAAAACATCTAGAATCTGTAATATTAATTTTGAACAGTTTGTTTTTATAAATTTAGATTAAAATTGATTATTTTTTTTAAAAATCGTAATGTAGGTATCTGCAACCCACAATCGGTCGCTAAATATATCACCCAAACCGGTATATAAACAGCCATCTAGGGTTACCTTCTCCATTCCCCCACACTCGAGGCCGTCCTAATCGCGCCGCCGCCGTGGACAGCACAGTAGCCGGCTGCCGCACTCATGATTCACCCCCATCCGCTGGCACGACGAGCCGTGCTGCCTCGCCTCCATTGCAGCCACACGAAGCGCTGCACCTCACAATCCATTCGTCTTCACCAACTGGCGGCCCGATGCCTCTCTCCCTTGCATCCTCTTGCGCTGCTTCCTGGCCTCCGTCTGCACCCAGGAACAGGCGAGCGCAGGTCGTCAGTCGCTGCCTGGTCGGTCTCTTCATCCGGGTGGCACCCATTCTCCCTCGAGTCATCTCCGACCACGATGTAGATGAGAAGACGACCGAGCAGATCCAGCTTAGGTGCCAATCGAGAGTGCGTGTTTCAGCAAGGTAACAAAAATCTTAGTCTTCCTGTGTACGTATGTTGCTTTGATTAGTAAATTAAATGGCAAAAAGAAGTCGATTTGTATAACTATGTGCCTGAGGGTGAGGAACAAGTTGACAAAGGCCTTGGCGCAGCTCGGTTCTGGAGGAGGTTGCCGAGAAGCAATCTGATATTTATTATTAGTTATCTTCTTCATGTTCTATGCAACCCTACTTGCTATTTTTCTTTTACCTATAATGGCCTGGTTAATTTGGTTTTCCATACCAAGATTGTCTATTCGAAATTGTGACAAATCTATGTGTGACACATTTCTTCTGATACATATAAGGTACAACTGAAATCGAGCAGTTCTACTTGTTTTGATGCAAAGCTTTATGAAGAAATCGATGAAGGAATTGGTGCTCTGCTATGGTGTTAGCTGCTTGTTTTTACAAAACTCTGTTTATGCACATGTCAGGACAGTTCAATCTCACTCAATAAAGATATTCTTTTTCTTTTAATTAGTTCTATCGATTACTAGACTGCTTGCTTTGTCTCTCCTTTGTTAAGTTTAGTAGACAATAACATTCTCTTGATAAATGAGGTTTTAAAGCTATCAGAATCTAAGATTTAAGTCCCAATGTAGCTGCAGGTTCTGCCCACGACAATAGATGTAGACTTTGTACTAGCAAAATTGCATAAGGAGGGAAATTTTGAGACCAGTTGAACTTCAACTTACAATGTTATTTCAATTATATACTGCTGAATAATTTATTTGGGACAATGGATGATTGCAAATCATTTTTTTTAGCCACACGCAATCAGAAAAAAATACTAGATAATTGAGAAAGAAAATATCCTTTCAACTAGTTTGTCAATTATTTCCAAAAGTGATCTTTACAGCTATTTATATATCATTCTATTAACTCTCATGTTTAAGTACTCCACTAATTGCTTTGTGATATTATATTTCCGAAATTGTTGGCGATGCTATATGGTTCCAGATGCATGGATGGAAGCTGTCCTTGACCAAGCTGCTGTTGATGCATAGGTCCTTTTGGTTTCGGATCCTTTTGTAGTGTGATTATGTATATACAAGAAAATATTGAAGTGTTGAAGTATTGTACGCTTTTGCTCAAACGTGTTAGTTGAGTTGCTAGGGGTGATATTGTACATTAAAGATTTATCAACGTGTTAGTATATTTCAAGTTTTGATATATAATCTTGTATTCAATGAGCTTTTATACAGATTGATTGGTTGTGTTTGTGGTTATGATGGTTGATGAGTAATTATGATTAGTGTTAATAACTAATGTTAATATCTGTTAATGATGAGATTATGTATATTATGTGAACGGTTGCCAACCGACCATGGGTCTGGTCGGTAATTCAGGAACTAGCGATGCACGATCGGTATTTCTATCACAATAACAACCAATCATCGGTTGCTAAAACTAGTGTCGGTCGATAAAACTTTTATTGAATGTTTCATGCATCGCTTAAACCGTGGTATACTGCTATTGGATGAAAAGGTTGGATCAAACAATGTTTTAATAATTATTATTTTTAAATAAAAATAAGAGTTTTATATTTTTGTATTTAAAAGAGAAAGATCCGGTCCTTAGTCTCTTATAATCACCATCACCTCATTTCCAAGCCATGAGAGGTTGAGTTATATAAAAACAAGCTCGTATTTCCATAAAACACACTCTAGAAGGAAAGACAAAGCTTCTTGTACCCGACTTAATGAGTGTATCTTGGTATTTATGCTAACTATAATTAAGTTCGTCTTGCTGAATTTTCAGTTGAAAACTTTCTCTAGCAATGGTGTTGACCTTTATTTTGACCAGTAGATATAGTGTACCATTTGTCCCAGATCACCTTTGTTTATTGTTTACTTCCCTTCACACATGACGTGATCTTACTTCACCTCGGAGGCTTTTCCTTTAACCATTCTTTTTTTTTAATCCGCTCAGTACATTTGAATCACACAAATATTGATACGTCCCGATCAAAAGATTCTTTACCATCCATGTTGCTTTCACCTCCAATTTCTATGCGTCCAGATTAATCATATGTTTGGATATGCATGCATGGATCATTCTGTTCCAGCTTTTACGGCTGTGTTGAAAACGACATTCACAAAATTTATTTTAAACATTGACGCTGTACCTTTCGCTTTCGTCAGGTCCCAAACCCTGCGCTCTCTACCAACCAAATGATACATTGCGATTCTTGCTAACATTTAATGTCAACAGCATTACTGTTTATAATTAGCAGAAAATAATTTCCTATTTGAATAGCCAAATTTGAAGTTAGAACTTTTGCTATTGAGCATCTCCAATAATAAATAGCTAAATAAAGCAGTAAGGATTCAAAACTAGATATGGCTCTGGTACATCATGCAGAAATTAATTCCCCATTCAAAGTTTGAAGCCAAAACTTTTGCTAGTATGATAGTGCTTAGCTACTACCGAGCATCTCTAATAAGAAATAGCTAAATAAAGCAGTAAGGATTCAAAATCAGATATCACTTGTTTTACTACTACAAACTGTTTTTACATCTAAAAAATTTGATCACTGATTAAAAATGCGGAGATGTATCATAGGAGTACATCCATCTAGCCGAGAACTAGCAGATACCAAGATTACAGACAACTAGACCATCAATGTATTTCCTATTAAAAAGTTCATTGAAACAATTATAAACCGTTACAGGAATCAAGTTAGTCAAAATTTGTTTTTGAAATGTTATAGGAAGTAGATCAATAATGTACTTCTGAAATAGGAAAGTAAAAGAGTTGCTCTTCTACTTTCCTATTTGAAATGTTATAAGCAACTCTTTTACTTTCCTATTTCAGAAGTACATTATCTACTTACTATGACAACTTTCCTTTCTTTAACCATCACATCATCATTGATCTTCTTCCTTATGCAGTTATGCCCTACTGTAGCTTCCAGCTTATCATTATTTGCTTTCAGTAAGTTTTCATACATATTGTCTAATTTGGCACCCTCTACCGAGCTAATTTGATACCGCCGAGGGTTTTAATCTGTTGGGCTACTAGTAAAGCCATGACAATAATCTATACTATTATTTTCTTTTATATTTATTATAATTTAGATATTTACAACTTTAATGGAATATGGAACATCCCTTCCTATCCACCTACTAGACACCGTTGAGGACGTCATGTTGCCACACAAACTTGAATGCTCACAAATCATTAGTTCTTCATAGTCTACAACATCAAGTCACATATTTGTAGTTTGGATATCTTATTCCATGATTACAACTAACATTAGGCTTATGCTGCTTTTGAACATCCCTCTAGCATCATACAAATAAATATTATTTGCATGCGATCTGCTCACTTTTGAGTCTCTTTTTATTTCTACTGGTTAACGAGATGGAAATATGACAAGATATAGTAGAGAGATTTAAAGCTAAAATCTTATATGGATTCTAGTCATTTGCTCCCTTCAGAAAATACAATAATAGAACATTTTATTACTGTGACTAGATACTATATTGTACATCTGAAAATACATGCATGTATGGTACGGAGCTAGGAAGTCGTGGCAAGCACCGCAGCCACCGAGGTGTGCCCCGCTCCAAGCCAACCCGCCACCATCCATAAACCAGAATAGAGCAAAGCGTGAAGCGGCTCGCCACCCCGCACCGCGGCTTACTCGAGGTCCTCCTCTCCTCGCATAGGACCTCTCCTCGCACGCCGCACAGCCATCATCCCCCGGATCGGGACCCTCTGCATTAGCCGTTGTAGCTAGTTATCAATGTAGAGGATGTCTTTTCATTCGTTCGACACAGGCTGGCCACCATGCTCGTGCTCTCGAAAGCCCACAGGATGCTTGCTCCCGTGCTTGCCGGAAGTCTCATAGCGTGGATTCTCCCTCCGCCAGTGTTTAGTTTGGGTTTTGAAAGAGAGGATAGGAAAGCTATGCAGTGGATCTGACTATGCAAATCTCTTCTTAATTAGCTCACCGCTGCCGCAATTGACAAATCTATTGCAAAAAGAAAAGGGAGCGCGGACCTTGGTATTGTCCGGGATGTTTGTAGCGACCTCGTCGACATCGTCCACCGGCCGTTGCTGGTTCCATCGGAGAAGAAAGAGAGAAGTTGGGAAGAGCAACAAGCTATGGTCATGTTATTTTCTTACTAAAAAAATGCAAGCAAACACAAGCACACAGGCCTTGATCTGAATATGAGTTGTGGCCGATATTGCTATTGACAGTTGTTTCTGTGTCTGCTAGCTCGCATTCTGGAAGAAGGAAGTGCTGTAGAAAGAAATTGATTTGTGAGCCCATTGCTCTGGTCGACATTGCTATTGACAGTTGTTTCTGTGCTCGCTAGCTCGCGTTCTGGAAGAAGGAAGTGCTGTAGAAAGAAATCGATTTGTTTGCTTTTTTTTCAGTCTGACCCAACTGAACCGTTCCTTGCCGGATCAACGGATCTGGAGTGAGCTAATGTCCAAAAGCTGACTCTGTGCATTGAGAACTACGTCTCAGACTAATGCAGAGGATCTGGATCCTCATCCCCCACACCACCCACACCCACTCCTCTCCCCTCACGAGTCACGAGTACCAAGCCCATCGAGCACGCGAAAAGGAGCAAAGCCTACCCGAGGCAGGCGGAGGGGGGAGAAAGAAAAAGGAGCAACCCGAGCCGCTTGCCAGCTCCCGACTCGATCGAGAGAGATCGAAAGAGCAGCAAGCGAGATCGAGAGCAGCAGCAGGAGGGATGGGAGGGGTGACCTCGAGCGTGGCGGCGAAGATGGCCTTCTTCCCGCCGACGCCGCCGTCGTACGCGCTGGTGGAGGACGCTGCCGCCGGCGTCACAACGCTCAGCGGGCAGACGCACCGCGAAAACGTCGAGATGCTCCGCCTCCGCACGCGGAGGGGCAACACCCTCGCCGCGATGTACGTGCGGCACCCGGACGCCGCATCCACCGTGCTCTACTCCCACGGCAACGCCGCCGACCTCGGACACCTCTACCAGCTCTTCCTCCACCTCTCCTTGAACCTCCGCGTCAACGTCCTCGGGTGAGCTCGCGCTTCCTCCCTCCCCCTGATCGCTCTTCTTCACTCCTCAGTTCGGTATTCAGTGTGGCGTGATCTGCGGGCGCGCGTCTCTGTGTTGGACGCTGGAGTTCCCCGATTTGTTGCCATCGATGTGTGAAATTCCATGTTTTGATGTGAAATGCTTTCCTTTTCTTGCAAAATTTTGGGGGGGAATTTAGGCTTTCGATATGTCTATCTCACTTTCCTTTTCCTTTGCAATTTCCTCCTCAAAAAGAAAAAAAAAACTTCCCTTTCCATTGCCGCAGGGAGTCGTCGGGATCCCGTGATCCTTGTTTGTGTGCCCGTATTTGGAGATTTTTTTTGTTGCTCTGGTGTGGGAATATGCATTTTCCTCTTCGCAGATTTCGGAATATGATATGCGTGATGTGATGTGAGGAATCGATAACTCGAATTTTGGGTTTGCTTTCTGAGCAAAGCTGCACCGTTCGTTGTTCCTCCTTTTTTGGGGAATTGTTTGGGGTTATTTATCTCTTATCACTCCTGCTTGTCAGTTAGGGGGAAAATAATTTTTTTGGTCAATATCGTCGTCTTCCTCCTCATTCGTCTCTGGATACTGCTGGGTTTTCTCGTCTGATCTGGAATCTTGAGCTGCTGGCCGAAGTTTCTGCGCCGCCAAGATCCTGCTTGGTTATTTTGGGAACCGGATCATCTGACTTCGGCTTCTCGACGTCAGATCGACATTGGGGAGGAATCGGCCGTCCACACAGGATCCGATGGTAGCGTTGCTGAGAAGCTCATTCCATGTTGTCCTGCAGCAGCGCGTGGCCCATCTGGCCCAACGCGTCTGCACTGCGATGGAGAGAAGGTGGACAAGAAGCTAACTCTAAAAATTAATTCATTATTCCTTCCTTTTTTCAAAAACTCAAAAGGTCACATTGTGAAGCTCAAAACATTAGGACAATTTTAGACATATAAAACAATAAGAGTGTCTAATTTTCAGTCAATTGAAAATGGGGGTTTCTTTAAATCAACACTTTTAAATCCTGGATCTAGATCCAATGGATACAAAAAAAACAAAATTTTTCTATAGTCTATACATAACACTAATTAATACATATAATCCTATAAATAAATAAATAACAAAAGGAACAAAAAAATAACAAAAGCAACAATTGCCATCGACTAAAACAAAGTTCATTTTCAGTCGATTGAAAAATAAGATTTCCATAAAACAATAGGTATCGAAAAATCCATTTTGAGAGGAGACACCCAAAGATCTTGTGTATATATTTAATTAGATTTTTTTTGAAGTTAGCTAAAAATTCAAGTAGGCTAACTGATTAGCTAAGTTTAAAAATTTTGAATTAAATATCTGCATTATATATTTCTGTGTTTCTAGTGAAAGTAAATATTTTGGTATGTCTTATTTCACTTTTCAACTCGGCTTGATTTTATTTATCTACCTTTGGTCACCTTTCGAATTTTTGGAAAAGAAAGGAGAATGAATTTTTGGACTTGCTCCTTGTGTGCTTTGTCACTCTCGTTGTTCAGATGCCGTTGGGCCAGATGGGCCGCACGCTGCCGCAGGACAACAGTGGGGAATAAGAGCCTCTGCCACGCTGCCGTCAGATCCTGTGTGAACGGCAGATTTCTCACCAATGTTGATCTGACGTTGAGTAGCCAAAGTCAGACGATCCCGTTCCGTTATTTTGGAGGTTTTTGCTATTGTACTACAGGAAACATGAGGGCTTCTCTCTTATGCAATTCAAACATTGGGCTTCTCTCTTTTGCTATTAGACAGTTATTCTCTCCTCTTTTTTACCATTCTTAGTGTTATAGCATTTTAACTTCTATCAACAGACATGCAAAGATAAAAATACCCCTCAACTCACACACACAAGCCAGGAGCACCTTTTCTCCCTTACGCACATGATCAACCAAAAGTAAATTAAAAAATTCAAAAAATGGACATGAACAACCACACAAGCCTCCTGTTGCCTGCGGCAGATTAATGGCATCGGAATCCTCTCCTCCTGCTTGCTCCTCTCCTGCCCCTTGCTCCTCTCCCGCCTCTCCCATTGCCGCCGCTAGGGTTAGGTCACTGGACGCGCCGCGCCGTGGTGAAGCCGCGCGCCACGGGTAGAGGAGCTCGCCTGCGGGCTGGGGAACAGGGGGTGGCGGCGGTCGGCTAGGAGGAAGAAGCCGAGCGCGTATGGGAGAGAAGGGAGAAAAATCGATCGAGAATCGGTCGGGTCCGACGGGGACAAGTAAAAAATGGAGGGTATTTTGGTCCTTTCATGTGCCCAGTTACTTTTATTATAGGTAAATTGTAATTATGTGTTAACCAATGGTAAAAGAGAGAAAAAATTGACAGTACAATAGTAAAAGAGAGAAGCCCAATCTTTGAATTGCATAAGAGAGAAGCCCTCATGTTTCCAGTAGTAGAATAGCAAAAATCTCGTTATTTTGGGGTTAGGTATGGCAGCTTTTCTTACACATGGTGATCGGCGTGATATGATGATTTGTTCTGCGTTGCCAGCTTTTCTAAAATGTTCGCTATGGTGTTGTGTATTGATAGATTTGGAACACTTCAGTAGTGAAGAACTTTTCCTTAAAAAATAATGTCAGTGCTGTGAGTGCTTTTACTCCGATATTTCTCTTTCGACTATGTAATTGTTATGCAGAAACGGTTGTGCTTTGACCAGTTGATGCTGAAACTACAGCATGATGCTTGCATAAGGAGTTGACTTATCAGAAAATTATTTCCATGAAAACAGAAGAGAAAGTCAGTGATGGTACTCATACTCTGTATGATATATGAAGTAAATGATGAAGTGTTTTCATGTCAGCTGATTGGCAAACAAGTTTATTATACGTGAAATGGAAAAGCAATCACTCATTCTTGCAGCCTCATGGGCTTCCCTGTCGCTTATATGGTTTATCACCTATAACCACTTATTAAAAGTTTATGCTTGATCTGGACTTTAGTTGTGTTACCATGTTCTCCTATGATTGAGCGAAGAAGCTTCCTAGTTGATTTGTTTTGCAAGATGCTTTTTTTCTTTTTTCTGAACAGATTGCTGGATATTATCTTTCTATTTTGGAGCATATTGTACTTTTATAGAACTGAAATTTTTGTTATGCACGTCCTTCCTGCATTAGAGGTTCAGTGTCTCTACTTACTAAGAGGTTTTTTCATTAAAAACTTTATCTTATCACTAAATGGACAGTTTTGATGATCTGATCTAAGTTGTACATGTTGTCTGAATGATTTTTTCAGTTATGTTGCTCACATGTGACCTTAAATGCGGACGATTGAGACCCATATGCTGATGTCATTGCAAATTGTTATATGCACATGCATTTGTAATTGCATATGCAAACTTGGGGGCTCAAAACTTCATTTCATTTCTATTACATCTAGCACTGCATTCTTTCCATTAAGAGATAGGATACAGAGTGTTATGTTTGATAAGAGTTTGTTTTGGTAAATTTTATCTTGGCTGTACTTGATTGTCCAATGGCATACTTCTCAGGCTTCATCATTTTCCTTTTGAAATGTTTCACATGATTGGTCCATAAAGTCTTTCCCCAAGATTTTAACCTAAACTTCCAGAAAAGTTAGTCTGAAGGAATTCAATCTGAGTTTTAATCACTTCCTGAAATCGGAGTATGACGTACTTGTATTGTATGTGTGGTCTTTATTTGTTTCACGTATTACGAGTCGTGGGAATTTGACAGTGCATAACTAGAGCTAAGTTACGCATTTTTTATGATCCTGTGGAAAATTCCTTGATTTTGAACATAAAAATACACTTCCCATGTAATAATTTACTGTGTAAACAATGCAACCGATGCTAGTTATTACTTGGTTTTCCTACTGCTAGAAGTTAACAGCATCTTTTGAATCTTGCAGATATGACTACTCAGGTTATGGACAATCATCTGGAAAGGTATGTTGGAGACAGACAATGTTATACTTCGTAGGCAACCAACTTAAAGCTATTTCTCACAGTATGCTTTGTCTCGTTTCAGCCCAGTGAGCACAATACTTATGCGGATATAGAGGCTGCGTACAAGTACCTTATAGAGAACTTTGGTGCCAAGGAAGAAGAAATAATACTTTATGGACAGTCTGTTGGGAGTGGGCCTACAGTGGATTTGGCCAGTCGATTGCCACGGCTGCGAGCTGTTGTCCTGCATAGTCCTATATTATCAGGATTGAGAGTTATGTATCCTGTGAAATGTACATATTGGTTTGACATATACAAGGTTTGTTACCAGCTGCTATTCAATACATTTAATGTTGTGTTGCCTGCTGTATGCCTCTTATATTGTGTGCTGTCACTGTTTTATGCTTACAATTCTCTATTATTCATTTGCTTCCAGAACATTGATAAAATCCCTCAAGTCACCTGCCCTGTGCTGATTATACATGTAAGTGCATCTCAAACTTACATTTCTCTCCCTCTTTAAATTTGCACAACAGGCAATAACGAAATTGAAGATATGTTCCATTAAGCCATTCATATATGTGCTGCTTTATTGTTGCATCAAACAATATGGAAATTTTACTTTAAGTTGTGCATTATAAAAGCAGAGATGAAACCTGGAATTGGGATTGCCACACTGAAATTTGGTTTACTCTTAAGTGTTGAAGTAGACCTGCAAAAAAGAAAATAAAAATAAAAGGTGAGTCAAAGTAGAGTTGTGTATGCCCTTCTTTTCTCGATCTGTTCAAGTTATTGGTGGATCTGGTTGATGCATAAAACTCATTGTTTAAGAATCATAGTTTCATTTTATAATACTCGTGTCTATCAGCTTACATGCAACTAGCTATTCCTGTTTATTGCACCAGTGTAGGGGATACCATTGGATGTTACATAGTTTCATACAAGCCTTTGCCTATTAATTTGGTCCATCATGTAGATTTAGTTCAATTTGCAAACTAAAAGTACTCTCACTTCACTTTGTAGTTTTAATTTTTGGGTTTCTCTTGGTAGCTGGATAATTTGTGCAATAGCCAATGTCAGTATATGCTTCGTATCTACTTCAGGCCATTCATATATAGAGGGCATGAAATACAGGAAACAGGATAATAAAACACAAATTCTTATGTTTGCTGTTTTCTTGAATATTTTGATAGAAATAGAAATATTTTGGATAAGCAAATTGAAGTAACTGCACACTTATTAGTATTTTTTTAATCTGTTTTAGAAGTTTATAATTTTGAGACACTGAATGTTATTTTTTGCAAATTTATGCCTGTGAGCTTCCTCTGAAACCCTTTTGTTTATTGCACCCTTGGAAAAAATATATCAACCAACGGTTTTCATGACCCGATTGCACGTTAATGCAAGGCAAAGTTTATTCTACATATGTTATGTCAGTTTGCCATTCCTTGTGATATGGACCAGGGGCGGGGGTGGGGGGGGGGGGGGGCGGGATCAATTGGTATCTGGTCTTGGATATGTAGGTCGACTGCCTTAAAAGGAAACCAAAGAAAATTGGTCTAAACTTAGTATTTGCATTGATTGACTCTGTGGCATCAATAAGTTTTGCAAAGATTAGAATCATTCAAAAAGGTCATTGCATTAAGTGCATCAGTAATCTATATGTTAAATGTGATTTTTAAAAATATTAGTACATAAATCTGCAGAGTGATCATTAATTATTAAGAACAAAAAATTTTGTCATCCATTGAAGCACCAGTTTATTGATTGTATTGCGCCTATAGAGAAATAGTCGAGGAGCCACTGATTGTAGACCTCATTACGTTTTGGAACGTAAATCAATGGTTGTGTTGAGAAGACTCTGCTAAGACATATTACAATTATTTCACTTTTGCATGAAATTTAGAAGGCTAAGAACATTGTGTATGGACACTGGCGGAGCATAGTGGAGGTCATATTGGTTTCCGCCCCAAGCTAAGAACATTCTTCACCAAAAAGTAACATTTTCTACTGCTTGTGATATGCAAATGACACTGGTACACTAGATCGTGTAGTAACATATGTTCTCTTTTGTGATTTTGTCTCTCGTAAAATGCTGAGAAGCCTATGCTGTAGTACAATGAACCTTCTGGATAAAAAATTAAAACGCATCACTCACTTCTGGTGGTCTACATAAGCCCATTATGATTTTCCTTAAGACCTAATTATACAAGTTCTGCACCTTTGAAAGTAGAAATATCAGATCTATCACTTACGTCTTTATATTTTCAATTCTGGTCTTTATGTTTTCAATTATGATCTTTAATAGTTGATATTATAGATGGCAAAATGGTAGGTTATGGAACTATGGATGGTTGATTAAACTTCTGATTTTTCCTTTGTATGCCTTAAGTGAAAACTGTTGAACCACAAGTGAATTACCCATCTTTCCCCATCAGCCTAGGCTTTTTGGTGCAATTGGTTGGTGCATAGTAGCTTAACATGGTATCAGAGCCAGAGGTCTTGAGTTCAAGTACCACATTTTCTGCTGTGTCACTCCTATTTCCACGTTTGCGCTCCGAGTGAGCTGCACATGAGGGGGAGTGTTGAACCATATGTGAATTGCCCACCTTTCCCCATCAGCTTAGGCTTTTGGGTGCAATTGGTTGATGCATAGTAGCTTAACAAAAACCAAACAAATCTTTCCATATGAACTATTCGGTTAGTGATCGTGCATTGTCAGATTGTTAGCTAGTTGATATTTTATCTCTTAATTCCATGTGACCCCGTAAGCTTGAAGGGATTTGTAAGTATATTACTTGCATGGTTTGCATGTTACAGTTGTAGCTATTTATCCTAATATATCATTGGACTCTCAAGGCACCTTTAAAAACTTATTGGTTGTAAGATTTTTCATTATTAACATTTTGAACAAATGTGCACATATAGGACTGCAACTGTGCGAGGTTGCCCTTCATAGCTGTGGTTCGCTTCATAGATCCTCCCTGTTATGCTAATCAATAAAAGTCACTTTTGATTTGAAACAATTCGATCATGGAAGCATCTGTAGTTTAATTTGGTTTAAGCACATCCTACAGATTTGTGGTGTTAATGGTTTGGCGGACTTTTCATATTCATTTTATATGGTATTGCTTATGAATGAATATGCATTTAATCTGAACTAGGCTATATGTTGGTCAGGAACTTTTCCTCTTTGTATTGTTCGTTAATGGTATAGAGCATACTTCTGAAGTACATGACATATATAGGATTGGAGCATGTTATCAGCCAAAACGCTTGTTACACAACTTTTCAACTGCAACTGACCATGTCATGCCATTTGAACGACACATCTGATTATTTGATTGTTTTGAACACATTTGTGCGGTCCAGGATATATGCTGGAGCATCGAAAAACATGTACTACTGTTATGCACATAGAATACATGAGATGCTTTCAGGAATTAGTTTGCAATTTATCCCTTTCATAGAGCAATGCGTCATCTTCATAGAGCAATGCATCATCGGGGTTGAATTCAATGCATAAGCCTGTGAAATCAACTGGAATTTTGTGGTTCAGTTCAAATACATTTTGCATGTTATTTGCTTGGTTACCGCTGTTGTTAACTCTTTTGATATGCAGGGAACTTCTGATGAAGTGGTGGATTGGTCTCATGGCAAGCAACTATGGGAACTTTGCAAAGAAAAATATGAGCCTTTGTGGCTCAGGGGAGGAAAACACTGTGATTTGGAGCTCTTTCCAGAATACCTCAGACACCTCAAGAAATTTGTTCACACTGTAGAGAAGGCACCCTCCCATAGGCAAGCCTGGCGGGAAAGCTTGGATCAGATTGAACCCTCTCGGAAAAGCATTGATTTTTTTGAGCCCTCGCGCAAGAGCACAGACAGACGGGAAAAATCAAGGTCAACTCGAGACAGGACAAGAACTGTCGAGCATAGATATAGCAATGTTGAGAAGATGGACAAGCTAAAAATCTCATTTGACCAGTTCGAGAAATCCAGAAGAAGTGTCGACATCTTTGAGAGGCCCAAGAGGAATATTGAACAGCTGGACTGTGGCAGGAAGAGCGTAGACAGACTGGACAGGATTTGGGCAGGTTAAAACCTTTTTTTTTCCTGACACCTTATACAAGTTATACATGGGGGTTGGGTTGGTTTGGGGATTTTACTTCTGTATTTATCTGTGTACACCCATGTGCTGTAAAGGTGTGGCATGAATCGGTTCAATGAAACAAAGAAAAGGAAGAGGAGCTAATAGCTGACATGGTTCTCTGTAGAACTTGTGATGTTATAAGTGGTGGAAGAATTGTATGTTGTTGGTCTTCAACAAATGGATGTTCGATTAGGATTACTGAATGACATTGGGAGATTAGACAGTGGCAGCATTGTGTATAAATTTCGATATGCTGCTTTGTATCATTGATGTTTTTGTTCCTTAGTTCAGTATTTATTCAATTTTGCAGCTGTGGAACTTGCTTATTTTTGTTGGAACCACTGAAAGGTGGATCTATCGTGTTTTTTTTCTTCTCACTTCAGTAGATTTTTAGAAGATACTATACAAAATAGTGAGCTAAGTTGCTAGAAGCCACATTTTCGAATCAGAATGCAGCCATCAAGTATGTGGAACTTCTTTGAGTAAGTAGGAGTACTTTAATTTGCCTTAGTAGAACTATGTTTCCCGTTCATGTGTATTCATGTCCAGTATTTGCTAGCTCTAAGAGCTCCCTTTTGGATGCTCTAACCCCGAACTCAATCCTCTTCCTTTTCTTCCTGATCTCCATCCTTTTGCCACCCTCTTCTTCCTCCGCTACGATAGCATCGCGACAAGAGCATTGGTTAAAACACGCTAGTATTATATTGGAAAATAAGATGAGAGAGAGTATTGCTAACTCTTCTTTAAGAGCTGCTAGCTCTTAGTACAAATGAGATAGTCATGGTGTCACATATACAGCAAGTATTTCAAAGAGCTAGCAATTTACTCACTATTGGCTACACTCTCAAAGGGGTACAAATTTGATTGTAGAGTAGAGTAGAGCGGTGGCGAGGCAGTGATGGACCCAACCGTTACCGTTGCAGGAGCCCGGTGAAGGAGTAGAATTGGTGATCGTGGTGGGGTGTTGTCAAAGAAGAAGAGAGGTACGGAACGTAGGCTGTGAATAGGGTTGCTAACAATCCACGATGAAGTGACTAGGGTTATCTTGTCATGATGAGAGTCAATGGCATTGTTATGTTATTGTTTGAGCTTAAGCATAAGATATTTTGTTTAGCACACAATTTATGAGTGTCAACTTCTTGTATACAAATATTAACTCTGGTGTTATATTGTGCGATGATTTTGATAACCCAATATAAGAATTAGAAGCACCAATATCTGAGGATGAAGTTTTGGAAACCATCAAAGCTTTACCAGCTGATCGGGCGCCCGGACCTAGTGGCTTCACGGGACGCTTTTACAAAGCCTGTTGGTCGATTATCAAATGGGATTTTATGGCCGCGATAATTTCTTTGCAGCAAGGGGATTCAAGGAAGTTGTGGCTGCTCAACTCAGCCTACTTGACCTTAACACCCGAAAAAGGTAGATGCATTACAACCCAAAGATTATCGGCCCATAAGTCTAATCCATAGCTTTGCAAAGCTTATCACCAAGATTTTGGCTAGCAGACTTGCACCTTACCTGGATAACTTGGTGGCAACAAATCAGAGTGCTTTTGTTAGGGGTCGCTGCAGTGTAAGGATCATGACCATTGAGGTCACCCCGAGGTATGGTATTTTGGTGATGCATGACAAACATAAAATATGACTAATATCTACACGAGTGTTGTTCGTGTAGGAAATCTTTTCTATCTTATGATGATTGTCTACGGCGTCCTTGACGATGGATGACAATGACCGCAAGCATGGAGGCTTGTGAATTTGATGGAGTCCAAGGGTTGATGGAGATGGATCAAAGCGGAGAACAAGCTATGGTGCAAGTGTTTGGAACACTTGAGTAGTTGTTAGGGCTTTGAGTCTATAGGAAAAACCGGACTATCAAGGGGGTCTAGGTCATTCTCTTAGGTCATGTCTAGTCGGTGATGTGCAAGGTTGCTCTGTGAAATCACATGCACTAGGTGACAGTGGAGAAGCCAAGGAGCTGTTCGGAGAAGCCGGGAAACCAAGTCAAGCAAGGATGATGAGTTTCAGCTTCTGGACATAGAGACCGGACAGAGGGGTCAGTGGAGACCGGACTGTACGATCACTATGGGAGTTTTTCAGGACTTAGCACGAGGAGCAGGACTCTGTTAGCAAGAGACTCCATACAGACCGGACGGTCCGGTCTGCTGACCGGATAGTTCGATCAGGAGTGCAGGGAGGCAGAAGAGGTGATTTGTCTATCTTGATTCTGTAATTGTGCATGTGCTTATTCTAGTTGCTTAGTTCTAGGCTAAGTAGGTTGATATTATCTTGATCGTGGTAATCAGGATAGTATTCGGATATTGTATTGATTATGGTTGCTTGATGATGCTAGTAGTGTGGTTTAGCAGTGACAGCACTAAACATGCGCAACACTATTGGATAGTCGAGTAGGGTAAGATACTCACGCGATTAAGGGTTTCCTCTCGCAGCGATAAATCGGGAGCCGCTCGAAAAGGTGGGTGGTCTTATCCATTATAGGTTTTCATTGATCCATGTAATTACCAATTAGATGCTATTTGATTAGACTTTCTAGTTACGATCTCACTAGTAGATATCTGGCTACTCACTTAATAGCTTAGGCTTACAAGATATCTGACGCACTTTGACTTAGATTCGTTCATGTACCGATCAGCTCAACTCTAGCGCTGATCGGCGCAATCATAGATTCGGTAGTGTGCTGATCGGCTCAACCCTGCGCCGATCGGCGCAACAACAGATTTGCTGTCTAGCGCATCTTTGCGCTGGCCAGTCTTCCCTCATGCAACTTGAACTCGACAGCAGTCTTGACTAGATCTTTTACTGTTAACTTTGTCAAATAATCTCTAAGGTCCTAGTGGATATGATAAACCTTGGAATACTCAATTCAAGGAAAAATTGCTACAATCATACACCATCCTCTTGCAGTATATAAGTGGGTGCGTAGTTACGACCAATAAGCTCTTTTTCTGGCACCGTTGCTGGGGACCATAGCAGGTTTTTAAACATTGTTTGATGTATTAGTGTTTAGTCATTGTGCTTTACTTGTCTATTTAGTACATATATTCTGTTAAGTAAAACTAACAGGTATGGACGGTCCTAAGTCAAACAAACCCTCTAATTATGCCGATGATCCAGAAAGGCTCTTTCGCAAGAAGAGAACAACGGAGAAGCAAAGCAAGTCACTTGGAGATTTAGCTGGAGAAGCAGTCCGTGCCAACCCTCGAGTACTATTCACAATTGCAGATCCTGAAGGAGAGGAGATGGCAGAGTTACATTGATTCAAGCCTCAACTGACTAATGTTGTCAAGACAGATTTTCAAGAAGCTCAAGATTAGAATCCATATCAACTGGAGAGATATGTTGGATTAGTGGCGCAACAACCGTTCACAGGTTCGAAGGATCCCAATCACCATTTGTAGCACTTCCTTGAAGTTTGTAGTACATTTAAGATAATAGGATTGACCAGAGATCAAGCACGTGTGCGACTGTTTCCCTTCTCTCTAGTTGGATGCCCCAAGCAATGGTACAATGGATTGGAAAACACAGTAAAAATTGCGTGGGACACTTTAGCAGCTGCATTCTTAGCCAAATACTTCCCTCCTGGTAAGACTCAAGCTCTAAAGAAATAAGATTCTTGGATTTACGTAGAATGTTGATGAGAGCATTGGAGAAGCATGGGATAGTGAGAGAAGTTCAAGGAATTTACAACCTTCAAAAGGAGTGGCAAATAGTGTGATTGAGAGAACTCATAAAGACTTGGTTATGGATCGCCTCGATGCTATTCAAAGAAGGTTGGACAATAATCATCATATTCCTAAGGAAGAGCCGCTCAAGCTAGCGGAATCACGCTCCACTTGTAGTGAGTGTGGAGAATTTGGACATGTGCAGAAAGATTGCCCTGAAGAGATGAAGATGCTAGAATATATGAAGAATAGTGGATGGAAGCCCCAATTTCAGCAGCAAAGGAGTTCTTTCCCTCCTAGTTCGTCCATGCAAAATTCGATCCCAGTTCCTCTCCAATGTCATGAGTTCTTCCAAGCTCAAGATAAGATCAACAAGGACAACCAAGCTAAATTCAAGGAGATTGATCGTATCTTTGGGGGAATTAATGTCAATGTGATAGAGGTTGGGAGCTCCAATGAGAAGATTTTGAAGCATACCAAGATTATGGAGCAGCAGATGGGACAGTTATTGCAAGCCATTCAAGATAACAAGGGGGTTATTCCTGGCAATACGATGTCTGTAGAATAGTTGAAGGCAATAGCTACACGGTCAGGAAAGCAAACAGAAGATCCAGAGCACTCTATGGGAGCAAGGAAGACCCGTGCCGATCGGCTGACACCTAGCGCCGATCGGCGCGATGGTACTATAGGCACCGATCGGCTCAACGAGAGCGCCGATCGGCGCGAGGAGGATATTGACCTCTCTAGTCTGAAAAAGGGCATGGAAATAGAGGAGCATGGCCCTGTCACGTTCTTGGATACTCAACTGCTGACCAAGATAAAAAGAGCGTGGCAACACGACGAGCAATTCGCAAGGTTCGTCGATATTATGAAGAAGCTTTACATCAATGTCCCTTTTGTTGATGCTATTCAAGTACCTATCTACGCCAAGTACATCAAGGACATGATGCAAAACAAGAAATCCCTGGTTTCTGAGGAGGTTGTGAAGGCTACTAAGGAACTTATGGCGGCAATCAATGATGTTGCACTTGAGAAGAAACCCGACCCTGGATCACCAAGCATCAAATGTATGATTGGAACAAGGATATTTGATAGGTGTTTGTGCGATCTTGGAGCGAGTGTAAGTGTTATGCCCCATCATATATTCACAAGTCTCAATTTGCCTGAATTGGAGCCTACGGGTATGTGTTTGGAGTTAGCTGATCAATCGGTACGCTTCCCTGATGGAGTTGCTGAGGATGTGCCTGTTCAAATTGGAGATCACATCGTCCCCGTTGATTTTATTGTGCTTGATATGGATAAGAGGACGAGGACCCCGTTGATCTTAGGCAGACCCTTCTTATGGACGGCAAAGGCAAGTATTGATGTTAGAAGTGGTGAGATAAGCTTTAATATAAGTGGGACTCCCTACTCTTTCAAATTCCACCCAAAAGGAGAATAGTGCCGTGTTGTTGATGAAGTGAAGAGATACAAGACACCGTGGAAACGTGGCATCGAGAGTAATTGGAGGGAATGTATGGATATGTTGTCCAAGGTATATGAGCCATAGAGATGAGAAAACCTTGTAGTGTCGTGGCCTCACATCCCGCACCGTGACACTAAGGATTAATTATTTGCGGGGAGGTCAAGCTCTTTGACCTCTAAATAACTAGAGCGCTCTTGGGAGGCAACCCAATGGTCGAGGGATTTAGAAGTTGTTTAGTGCTTATGGGAGGGCAACCCATTTTATTTAGTTAATGCTGGCCGGGAGGGCAACCTGGTATTCTTAATTTGCTTGATTGTAATAAAAAAATTCTCCCGAATAAATGAATTAGAACAAGTGTGTGCTTAATTTTTGTGTGCTCTTGTGTTATCTATTTATTGGTGCAAAATTATGTATATACATACTGTAGACTAACAACGCAGGAGTATGAAAAGAAAAAGACCAAAAATAGGAAGGAACAGAGCTCACATCGATCGGCGCACTTAGGAGCCGATCGGCGCACTATTGCCCAGGTCAAGATAGAAGGCTGACGACACCCAGAAAGGGGTGCTAAAAGGCAATTTTCAGAGATGGAGCTATTTTCAAGGTAATAAAAGATCTTTTTGAATAATTTTTTGTATGCAAAATGGTTGTTAAATACGTAGGAAAGAAGGGCGGCATCTAGCAAAGAAGCGAGGGGCCAGGAGCAGAAAAGGACGTCGCGCCGATCGGTGCGCACCAGCACCAATCAGTACAGCTACCAGATGGGCCCCTCTACGTATGTCAATGCTACATGAACATTGGGAAAGTGGAAATTAGGTGAAGCAGATAAACATGAGGCATTAGGATCAGCGCCGGACCCCAAGACGAGGTGCAAGGGACTTGCACCGTTCGGCGCAATGCTGAGCCGACCGGCGCGGGTACCCGTACGATTCCCAAACGAGCGATAAAAGTGGTAGACGTTAATTTCAAGGAACATGTATGATTTCTATGCAGGTGTTCAGTGCAGAGGAGACATGGAATTGACCAAAAGATGAAAAAGAGATGGCGCAACGATCGGCGCGGGCCAGTGCCGATCGGCATAGTCAATCAAGACGTCGGGATTCCGTGCTGTTTCCCTGCCAACCAACATGATGTATCGGGAAATGACATAAAGGAGGGGAATCAAGGGCCACAATTTCTGAGGATTCAAAATTTGAATTGTGCCGATCGGCGCAACCCTGAGCCAATCGACGCGCTCTCAAATTTTGAATATTCAAGGCGGGTCCTTCTCCTTGAAGTTTCCCACGATATAAAAGGGAGGCCAGGTGCCCCAGTTCGGCACACCATCCCGGTAATCTCTCCACCTTCCCCACTACCCACGATCTCGCACACGTTCTACATTCCTCGTAGATGGATCGTCTCCGTTCCTCTGTCGGCAAGTTGGGCAAGAGGCTATGCCAGGGAAGCAGTTCTGGTGGTAGCGGCGATTCAAGCGGTGACTCCTTAGCAAGGGGAGGCTTCGGTGCTCGTGAAGACATGTCGGTGGGAGGTGCATCCAATGGCTCGGTGGCGGCAACCTATGAGATCCGCGCTTGTCACTCCGTCTCCGGCATGCCCCTTCCAACGGGGCGTGCTACATGGAGCTAAACGGTGGCAAGCCATGGGGTTCCCAGATCATCACCACAGCCGGCATTCACGCTACGCACGGTGGAGGAGGGCTTCACCCTCCTGAGTGCGGAGGAACAAGAGCACTACCTCGCGGTGAGGGGAAGGTTCGTCGCCAACTTCGACTTGGACGAGACCTTCCTCACCTCGATCGGCATGTGGGAGGACATAAGGAGGATGCTCAGCAACTTCGGCTGGGTGGACTTTCACCAACTTCCTATGGACTACAACCTTGACATCGTCACTGAGGTTGCTTCTACGATGAGGCTCGGCACCGACGAAGTCGGTAACGAGGCTGTCAACTTCCGCGTCCGCGACATCAGTCACACGGTGACCATGGAGATGGTGGCCCTGGCCTTCGGCTTCGAGGCCGACGCCAATGTCGCCAGCATCTTGGGACGTGAGGAGTTAGACTTCTTTTGGAGGCAGCTCTTGTACATGGAGGAGATGAAGCATGGCAACATCCGCAACCCGACCAATCAAGTTTTACATCGATGGTTGGCGGCGCACATAGGCGACAAGATCGACTCCAGCAACATCACCGATGCGGACTTACGGTGGATCTACAACACCATCGTGAGTCCATCTCACTGCAACCCCATGTTGGTGATGGTGCGGGGTTGGATCGACAAGAGGAGCAAGAAGAGAAGGAAGTTGGCCTTCGGGGCCTATCTTCAGCGACTAGCAGCCCTCGTCTGCGACAGCGACGGACCAGGAGTGCGCGATGACAAGTGGGAGTGCACAACGGAGATCGACGAGAATATGACTCATGGCAATATTGTCGCGGGAAGTGTTCGCGCCGGCTTCCATATCGGCGGCACCAATGTAAGGCTCCCGTGTGTGGAGCTAGGAGTTTTTCTCCCTCGCAGGCTGGTGGGAGGAAATTGGCTTGAAGATGGTCTCCTGGAGGGGGGCCAAATTTCCAAGGACTGCCGTGGGTGGGTTCGACAATTGATGACTTTTGCAGCGGCCGGCAGCGAGTGAGACTCCTGGGGGTCACGCCAAGAGCCTCAACAGTACCAGTCAGGGTGGAGCGACGCAGCGGGCGGTTCACAGCCCTCTGCATAGGTCGGCACAGGCAACGTACCGATCGACGCCACCTACTTTAGTGCAAGCATTGATTACAGGTACCAAGGACGGGTACCTGTGGTGCCTCTGGTGACTGGTGCAGACTTCTTCGTGCCAATGCAGGGATACCTCGACAACAACATGCATCACATCGAGCATGTGGAGGACGCCACATCCGAATGAAGGAATAACCATGACGCGATGGTGGAGGAGTTCGAGCGACTCAAGGTACGGTGCTATGGCTTCGATCAGCCACCGTCTCCACCTCATTTGACTAGAAGTGCCTAGGAGTTGGCACATATATCAGTTTTCCGGTTTGCGTTTTCTTTTATCTTTTGCAATCTTTTTCTTTATTTGCTTATGTGTGTGAGTGGGTTGGGAAACCATGTATCGGGTGTGTTTATTTTCATGCAAGTGTGTTAGTAGTAGTTAATAGTGTGCTTACTTTTATACAAGTGTGTTAGTAGTAGTTTTATTTTCATGCAAGTGTGTGCTAAAATCATCACCATGTATTCAAGTTTCGATCTTAATATAGTAGGGGCGGTTATGCTCTTTAGGAGAACTGAAGTACTTATCCTTTCTTGAAAAATGTCGATGAAGACCAAATAATGTTGAGCATTGAATAAAATTCGAACTTACACTTAACAATTATTCGGCAAATATGTCTTATGTGGAGGAATTCTGAGTACCCATGTGCTTTCATTTGCATTGTCCAATTCGTGATGATAACTTAGTACCAATCTTTTTTATAAATAATTTTTCATGTTGTGAACTATGGAATTCATTGTTTTCAAGATCCTTACCTATCAATGCCATAATTTGAGCAATACTCATAAGGCTTTGATATGTAGATAAACATTATACTAATAGTTGAGTTCGGTTAGGATTTAATTCTTGTTGGTATGAACTTTCCTAAGATGGCCAAATCTTTGTGTATGTTTTCGTAGCCTTGAATTACTAATGCAAAAATTCAATTCCGCTGAGTATTCCACCATAAATCCAAAATGTCTTGTTGAGTATCATTCCTTGACCATATCCTATATTTCTGGCTTTATTTTGAAACAGGAGAATCAAATACCAACAAATACTGGTGAGTTCAGGTTAAGAGCCAATCGGCGCACTTGGAGCGATCGGCGTAGCAGAAAAAAAAGAAAAAAGAAAAAGAAAAAAAGAAGAAAAAAAGAAAAAAAAAGATAGAAAAAAAAGGGAAAAGCTCTACTGTTTGCTAAGGGACTAGCAAAATTTTAAGTGTGGGGGATGGTATATGACATGCTTATTCTCAAAATTCATTCTAATATAGCCATGAATCATCCTAACCATGTGCAATCTGATAATGGGAGTTACTTTTTCTTCCAAGATCAAATTTTTGCTATGCACATGTCCACATATCCAAAGTTTGAGTCCCTTCTTAAATTTTTCTTTCTGAAATGGCCATCTTGTTAAGCTTCTGTAATTCCAGTAAAGAATAATCTCCTAGCTTTACAATATATTATTGATTTATGTTTGCAATTCTTTAATTACCTCACCAAGCTACTCATATTATTTGATAATTATGATGTAGATATAGGTTGAGTGATTTGAAAGATGAGTTGTTGCTTTGGATTATTTGGAAGATAGATTCTTTATATTCATAACAATCTTTTAAGTGATTTTCATGTGTGGAAAAGTTATAATTTGTGAGTTGGACATGATCCTTTGCTTTGGGGAGAAACTTTAAAGCCTAATGCCCATATTTGAACTATTTTGCTGAATACCAATATGAAATATACCACAATAGAACAATGCTCAACATTTGCTGATTTGAGATATCTTTTATGATAGAGAGAGTATGTTCTTTAGTTTTTTTTTCTTTTACTTTACTCGGGACGAGCTGTGACACCAAGAATCTAAGCTCAAGCAATGAGCATGAAATAATGAGATCAATTTAGAAATTTGAATTTTCCAATAGTTAAAATAAATCCCTACAAGCAAAATTTTGAAAGCAAGTAAAACTTTCTATAAAACATAGGCCAAATAATTAAATCATGAATATGACAATACTAAAATATAATTTTTGCAAGAAGTGAGAATTTTATCTCATTAGGAATAACCCCAATTAATTAATTAAGCCTAGAAACCCTTCAATTTTGAAATAAATATTTTAAAGAATTATAATTGTTTCCTGAGTACTTGGACCCACCAGAGCCCCACAAATATCTTGAGGACCCATGTGCAAAAATTCCAGCTCTTTTGGACCCTTGTAGCATTGGAGAATTAAATTAAACTGCAAAAGGGCCTTTCTGCAAAAACTTTTGAAAAGTGGAGGGCCCATCTGCAAAAGCTCTATCTTCTTCCTCCGGGCCTCCGCCCGCGCGCGCGTGCCGCGTGAATATCTCTGCCGCTGCCGCTGCTTCCTTGGAACTTGGCCCCGCACTCCCGCGCGCTCACGCTCGCTGCCATCGCGTCGCCACTGCTGCCAATCCGCTAGCCACCATGTGACCGAGTTGCTTTCACCCCGCAAGAAGCCGACGCCCTGCCGCCATGGCTGCTGCCACAGCCTTGATTCCCGGTCTCTGACAGCCTCAGCGCCCCGATCAGCCTCAAAAACCCAGCGCACGATCGCCTCATCGCGTCTCGTGCCCCTTTCCCTGCTCCCCCACGCCCAGCACGCCGCTACCCGCCACTACGATGAGTTGCTTTTCCTCTACCCGACGCCTGCCCTCTGCTCCATCGTAGCAATGGCTGCCTAGCCACGTGCGACCAGCTTGCCCTGGCCTCCCAGCAAGGAGCAAAACTATGCGCACCATTCCGCCCCTGGTTTTTGATCAAAGCCCAGAGCAATCGCCTATAAAACCGACTCTCCCTCGGCCAATTCCTTCTCCAAACCATCTCCGCCATTAACAGAGTTGAGCTCGAGCTCAACCCGCCACTGTTCCTGCCTCCCAAGCCAAAACCGAGAACACCAACACACGCGTCTACTCCCCCTCTACCTCCTCATGCACCAGCTTGGCCGAATTCGCGCGCACATAGGTTGAATCGAAGCAAAACCAGAGGCTATCCCCTCTAGTGACCCCCTCTGCCGTTGGCCGGAATTCACCCAAAATAGTGAGTCTCCTCACCTCAATTCTCTTCGTGCGCAAGCACAAACCACCTACGCGGTTCCCTGACCCGTTTCTCCTTTGTTTCCTCCACTCAAGATCGCCTGCATGACGCTTTTCCCCGGCTGAACCCCTCTGCACCACCGTGTCCGAACCGCCTCGTTGACGAGCACCACCTTCCAGCCCTCTTCGGTGGACGAAGACCCGATGCCGATCCCCGACGTGCCTCCGTGAAGCTGTAGGAGCTAGCCGCACACCGTTTCCTACCCCGAGTGTAAATCGCGACGTCGCTGAACTTCAAGCTTCTGCCACCGCACATCGCCGATTTGTTTCCGGTGAGTTTTCCACCTCGCGATCACCACCACTAGCTTCGCCTTGACGTGCTGAGCCTAGCCATGCCATCGCGGCGAACTTTTGCCCCTCGACGCGCCCAGCGGCGAGCCCTCCGACGAGCTCCGGCCGCGTGCCGCCGCGCACCACCAGCGCTGACTGGTGCTTGCTGGCAGCCCACGTAGCTCCTATGTGGCACCCACGTGGCTCCCATGTGGCCCGACGTGGCGCTGACGTGTCTAAAGTTAAAACCCAAAATTCTCTAGAAATTACAGAAAAACTACTGAAACTTCTAAAACCCTTAGTAAATTCATTTCAAGTCCAAATGACCTCAAACCAATTTTTTTAGCTTCTTAATAATGTGCTTTATTTTAGTAAAATGATAACCAGCTGTCTCTGCCAATATATTTTAATTATTTAAATAACTCATGTAAACACTAATTAAATCCTTATGAATTCTGTAAAAGCAATTTAATTCTAATCTTTTGCATACACTGTTATTCCATATTAATACACCACCCTGATTTTTGGTTAAGTTAGTTCTGCAGTATATAATTCTCTATTGATTACGTAATGCTTTAACTTAAATAAATGCTAGTAAATAGAATAATACTATTCACAGGCTGTAACTTGGTAAAAATATAATTCATATATGTCCCTGTTCATGATAAATCACTCAAGTCCAGAATCTATTGGTTACTATTCTTAATGGCTTATTTGTTCCTAAAACCATAACAACCCTAATCAAATGATTAACACACATAAAATGATTAAACTCTAATTTGTTTCTTTGAAGCATATGGCTTCAAGAACTTGTTAATAAGGTTGTTAGCACCAAAACACTAATGCAATATGCATCCATCATATCATTGCATATGACAGTGTTTTGATAATACCGTTAAATCCATTGTTCATCAATAGGTAACGACACTCAGGAGAAGGAGCCCAACGTCCAGCAGGACCAAGAGCCTGAAGAGCAAGAGACTGTAGTTGCTAACACTTGCATGGATCCATGCAATCCCCGGTTTGCATTAACCTCTTTATAAAGTTTTACTAGTTTATATCACTACTAGTGTCTATATTTAATTGTTGCATTAGGTCAAAGGAGTTGATTGGAACCCACCTTGCATGGTACCCAAATGACCTATGTTGCTATTATTAGAAACTTGGTAGGCTCGGTACTGAACTGCTATGCTTAGTAACTAATAGTCTCGGTAGAAATTATTACTATGGAATGGTTTGACCACTAAATATGAACTTATAAAAGAAGTTTACTTTTGATGTATGGCTGAGCAGGGATTATGTATATGTAGGTTTGTAGCAACACATGGGTGTTGACTACGGTAGCCCTGTCTTGCCCATCCTAGGACCCGTCCATGGTCGGCCCCTTGATCAAGTTTTGAACAATACATCATTGGTCTCCTGAGTCGTCCTTGTCACCATCGTCATTGTTCTTGTCTTTGCTATTGCACCTCAGGGGATCTTTGGCCACCTTGAGCACAGTTGTTGCAAAACCCTTCAGTCGATAGCAATCCTTTGCTTTGTGGTTTCCCTTTGGGTACCAGAGGCATGGGCCACTCAGCAGCTCGTCCATGGACGGTTGGCTTGTTCGAGGGTTCTTCTGAAGTCGGTCGAGAGGAATAAGTGTATGTGAGGCAACCCCCTGGCTTTGAGCACCACAAATACCCAAACCAATGTAGTATTAAAGGTCGCTTACATCAAGGACAGTTAAGGTGCGTTGGTCTTATGACCCCTCGGCTGCTGGAGTGGGCGGTCCATACCGCGAAGTACTGGTGGCAAGACGGCATGCCCACTCGACGTCACCACACCCGGGCCGGGATGTGAGTGGCTTTTCTTGTGAAAGGTTGCCATATACAACCTTAATTGGTGCGTATGTGTTGTGTTATTCGGGTTTTCCTAGCTGGCGTAAATCAATTGCAATTGCTGTCCCTCGTAGTAATGAGTACCGTTAGGTCACTGAGTCATCACGTAGTTACCCATGATATTATGGATATGGATTTGTGTTGGTTATTGCTGATTATTATTATTGCTCTATTGTTGTATTTACTTTATGTATTGCTTTATTATCTTATTATTGCAACTAAAGTTACATTTCAGCTCAACCCATTTAAGTGGACAAATAAAACTTGATAGAACTAATAGGTTGCTTAGTGCGAGTCCTTTCAAACAAGCCACCTATTAGAGCCATTGCATGTCTAGGTTTTGACGAGTAAGTCTTGCTGAGTAATTAGTACTCAGGCTTTGTGCCTCTGTGGTTTTCAGGTACTGAAGAGATAGAATTGCCTGTAGATGTGTTGCCTTGGGACATGCAGGTCCCTGAGGGTTGGACTGCCCACTGGGGGTCTGACCTTCCGCCGTAGTGACTGTTGTGTGCTGCTAGAGTGATGGTTCCTCGGGCATGAATCATCACTATGCTGTATCATCGAGCTTGTAGTTCTTATTGTTATTTTGCTTTCGCTATTTTCGAAATCTCATGAACTTGTAATTCCGCTGCACCTTGATATAATAATTAAACTTAAATATTAGATCATTGTTGTATTATCAAGTGTCTACGTTATCAGCACCTTCGGTACCTCGATCCTCTGAGAAGGGGCACCTCAGCTGGTATCAGAGACGTGGTCCATGATAATACAATAATTAAAACGTATTTTCAAAAACTACGATGTTATGTGTGAGGATACGTTAGTATTGCCCCTAGTAGTTATTTAGGGTTGGTGACAATGCTTATGGGTTATGCTTGAGTTGGCTTTTATTTGGTTTTTCTTTTCGCATTTAAAGTTCGCTCGCAAAGACTGTGGCTTTGTGGGACGATTCCTTCCATGAATCGTTGCCAACATTTTTCATTTTGGCTCCTTGACAAGTGTTGGAGCGTAGAGTTCACTCGCGAGGGCTATGGTTTCGCGAGATGATTTCTTCCATAAACCATGCCAACTTTTCTTAGTAATGCTCATCATGATAGGTTTATGAGAATTGGTTCGCTTGCTAGGACCGTGGTGTCGCAAGGCGGTTCGTTCCATGAACCGTTGTAGAATTACCCTTATTTTTGTAGTTTCTTTTAATCTAATGTATTATTTCTGCAATGAGTATCTCTACAGGTACACTAACGCCGTTAGTACAACACTTAGATTGACTTACATGATGAGTGCGGGTCGTTACCAAATTTTCATGCCGCTAAGTACCGGCAATATAGGTGTGTGTTGTGAGGAACGATAGGTAAATAAATTGAGAATTTTGCATCATGCATTCCTTATAACTTAACAAATTTTTTTTTCGCCCCTTACTCACCCACCTCTGAATAAAAATCTACAAGTTGTTGAGCAAAAATTTCAACTCTTAAGTCCATTTGTTAAGATAATAACAATCTGTCAGTTCCTGTTTTCAACACATCCCTGGACTTGCAAAATCCATAACTGGAGTTTCACTTTGAATTTGGAGGTGTATGAACCCAATCTGGAAAGCCTTAGAAGTCTATTTTCATTTCCAGTAGGACCCAACTCCTAATAATTTTTCCTCTGTCCAGTAGTGTCAAAATACTAGGCCCCTGTCATCCAGAAAATTAAGTCTGTCAGCCTGAACTTGTAAAAATCATAAGTCCAGTTTTACTTGGAATTTTTGGGAGTACAAATACAATCTGGAAAGCTATGAAAGTCTACTGTAACATGGTGCCAAGCACCAGTTAGGGAGATTTTGTTTTCTGGACACAATACTCAATTTTCTGACTGCTGCACAGTCAAGACCGAATCTGTTTGAAAACCCATCTCCGTATTATTGCCCCTTGAGGCTGGAAAATGTGAACTAAAAAAAATTGTTTCTGTATTTCATGAAGTTGTACGTGAAATGCACCTTACTTTAAGGAAAATTCTGACTCATTCAGATTTCACCTTTGTAGATGACTGAAAACAATTTCCAAGCTCCACCAGGTTGGGAAATCACGGACGGTCTAGACATCCCTGGGATGACTCAACTCTTTTGGAGTGTTCTTCGGGGTTATGGACATGGTATCCCTCCTACCTATGTTGGAAAGACCATTGAGGAGAATGGAATCACTTCCTGTATAGTCCATGTTGCAGTTCCCACCAACTATTCCTTCCTACCGGCATGGGAATCATGGACTATCAGTGTCTCTGGAGCAGACCTACTCACTACTTGGAGTGTTGCTGCCTTGAAACCCCTCACTCTGTTCTGTGAAGTCCGCAAGCATGAGGTCGCCGGAACACCGGTAACCTTGTTGCCAATTGATAATATGGAGGATCTTGAGTGGAACCGTCGCCTGGATTTTGTCTTCGACCCAAACCACCCACTTTATCATCCAGCGCTACATATGGCAGAGTGTTATGGAATCTCCCTATTTGACATATGCAAGAACTTGTACCATTAACTGGACATGTTTCGAGCCGCACTTCGGCTTTCTGAAACAGAAAAGCAAGCCAAGATTCTGGAGATTGCAGAATTGAACCAGTAAATCCAAGCGAGGAATAAAGAGATGGATATGATCATCGACGAACGTGACCAAGCCCTTGGAGATGCAAACATAATGGAGTCTGAATTGCAGGAGCTTCAAGTCGAATTTGACGCCTTCAAGGCTACTCACCTCCCCATCATGGATAACTGGGATGAGGTCCCTATGGAGTATGGAGAGCAAGTGGACGAAGAGATGGAGGAAGCAGATATTGTCGATGTAGGGATGATGGAACTAGGAGAGCCAGAAGAACCGTTGGAACCGCTAGAACCCAATGGGCCGATAGTCATAGACCAGGAGTAGATGATTTGGTCGCATATGAGCCATAGTGTGTCCGCAATACCATAGTTAGGCGTTGACGCATGTATGGATGAATTAGTGTGATGTTATCCTTTTTAACAACCATGTACCCAACTTTAATTTGTGAAAATGCTTGTCATTTCTTAAGACCTTAGAGCACCCTTGCTAACTTTTACACATATGTCCTATGGAAGAATGTTAAGAAATGACTAATGTGTAGAATATAAATTGCAACATGGTGCGAACTCGGAATCAGGATGACCCTGAGAGCTCTCAGTAGGGAGCTAATGCCCAGCCTTCGCTGGTAGAAGTTTTGGCTGCCACGCTCAACCGATAGCAGAGCGACTCCGAGTTGCTCCGCCGATTGGTTGATATCACATCCCACTTGGCTGGCCATGGGGGCAACCGCAACAACAACCAGCCCCGACAGTGCACTTACTCAAACTTTCTAGGTACACACCCACCGACCTTCGAGCGTGCCAGAGAGCCTCTAGACGCCGACCACTGGCTGCGTCAGACCGAGTGTAAGTTCAGTCTGCTCGACTGCACTGAGCACCAGAAGGTGCTATTCGCCGCCCAGCAACTCCAGGGCCCTGCTGGTGCCTGGTGGGTGAACTACATCGCTTCACTACCCGCTGGGACCCATGTCAAGTGGAATGAGTTCCGGACTACCTTTCGATCTCATTTCATTCCAGCCGGTCTTGTGTAGAGGAAGTTTCAGGAGTTCATGGATCTGAAACAAGGAGAGAGGAATGTCCTCCAGTATTCTAATGCATTCAACCATCTTGCTCAGTATGCCACTGTGTATGTCAACACTGAGGAGAAGAAGAGGTATGCTTTCCTGCGTGGCATGAATGCCGCCCTGAAGGAGCGTCTGACCTGGCAGACGACTGGCACATACAATGATTTGGTCAATGCTGCTATTGTCCAAGAGAGTGGCATGCGCCAAGTTGAGGAAGATGAGCGCAAGAGGAAGGCCCCTGCTAGTGCCTCTGCTGCCCCGCAGGCAAAGCATCGCCTAGTGTACACTTTCCCGTCTGGATAGCGGTACCGGACGTCCCCGCAGCAGCAATTTCAGCGCCTGAGGCCTCAGCAGCAGCAGTACTTCCTGCCCCATGCACCACAGCAGCAGCAGCAGCACACTCAGTACCATGCACCCTACCAGCAGCAGGGAAGTCAGAATGCATGTGCTCCACAACCTGTTAGTCGTGGAGGCAACTACCCGTGCTACAACTATGGCCGCACCGGCCACTTTGCCAAAGAATGTACAACACCCCGGCGCAACAACAACAACAACAATCAGCGCCCTCCACAGAGCAAAAATGTGAATGCACCGTCTCGTGGTGCCCAAGTGAACTACACCAGCGCTGAAGATATTCCTCAGGGTGACCCCGTGCTAACCGGTATGCTCTCACTTTACTGCCAGCCTGTTCTCACTCTTTTTGATTCTGGTGCTACTCATAATTTTATTAGCAGAACTTGTGTGCTACATAATCTCCACACCACCACTATAAATCAGTGCTTTACTGTCCGATCTCCAGCTGGGCAAATTCTAGCTAATGAAATAGTGTGCAAAGCTCCACTAGAAATCAACCAGAGAATCTACCCTACCGATTTTATCATGCTCCATAATCAAGAAATTGATCTAATTATTGGCATGATGTGGATGAAAACCCATAGAGCCATGTTGGATATTGAGCCCCATGTGGTTCATTTGGACTCTCCCTTGCATGGCCCAGGCACACTTTGTCTTAGTGCTACTCCATCAAAAAGTCCAGTTGTTTATCAACTGGAAGGACCATCACTTGAGAACATCCCTATTGTCTGTGAGTATCCCGACATATTCCCAGAAGATATTTCTGGACTTCCACCTGATCGTGAAGTGGAATTCAAGATTGAACTTCAGCCAGGAACTTCTCCCATATCTCGACGACCATATAAGATGGCTCCAAATGAGCTAGCTGAATTGAAGAAGCAATTGAATGAGTTGCTGGAGAAAGGCTTTATTCGGCCAAATACTTCACCTTGGGGCTGTTCCGCCATTTTTGTGAAGAAGAAGGACAAGTCTCTACGTCTTGTTGTTGATTATCGGCCTCTCAATGAAGTCACAATTAAGAATAAGTACCCGCTGCCCCGAATTGATATTCTTTTTGATCAATTGGTTGGTGCCAAGGTCTTTTCAAAAATTGACCTTCGGTCGGGTTATCATCAGATCAAGATCAGAGAGGAAGATATTCCAAAGACTGCATTCTCTACTAGATACGGATTATTCGAATATCTAGTGATGTCCTTTGGATTGACAAATGCCCCTGCCTATTTCATGTATCTCATAAATTCAGTCTTTATGCCAGAGCTGGACAAATTCGTGGTGGTATTCATTGATGACATTCTTATCTATTTGAAGTCCAAGGAAGAACATGCTGAACATCTTTGTATTGTTCTTCAGCGTCTACGGGATCACAAGCTGTTTGCAAAATTTAGCAAGTGTGAGTTTTGGTTGGACCATGTGCCATTCCTTGGTCACATAGTATCAGCCGAAGGTATCTCTGTAGACCCAAGCAAGGTTCAAGATGTGCTAGATTGGAAGCCACCGAAAACTGTCCATCAAATTCGTAGTTTCCTTGGACTAGCTGGATATTATCGGAGATTCATTCCCAATTTCTCTCAGTTGACCAAGCCCATGACTGAACTGCTGAAACAGGATAAGAAGTTTGATTGGAGTGATGACTGTGAACAAGCATTTCAGAAATTGAAGACATTACTGACTACTGCCCCGGTATTGGCTCGGTCAGACATCACCAAGCCGTTTGATGTATATTGTGATGCGTCTGGGACAGGACTTGGATGTGTCCTCATGCAGGATGGTCGTGTCATTGCCTATGCATCTCGACAACTGCGGAAGCATGAAGAGCATTATCCGACTCATGATTTGGAACTAGCTACCGTTTTACTTGCACTAAAAATCTGGAGGCATTATTTGCTCGGTAATTTAGTGGACATCTACACAGAACACAAGAGCTTGAAGTACATCTTTACTCAGACTGATCTGAATATGAGACAACATCGATGGCTAGAGTTAATCAGGGACTATAATCTGGAGATTCATTATCACCCAGTCAAGGCTAATGTGGTCGCTGATGCTCTGAGTTGGAGGATACACTGCAATAATCTAGTGATAGACCGCAGTGTTGAAGCTAGTTTTGCTGAACCCAGCCTACATGTATTACTTGCACTGGTGAACAACAATCTCAGTATTCATTCCACCATTCATGATGAAGTTATTGCTGCACAAAAACAAGATGTTGGAATGAAGTACATATGGAAGAACATTAAGAGTGGTAAGGCAAAATGCTTCACACAAGATTCAGATGGTACTTCGTGGTTCAATAACCGTCTGGTTGTACCCAAGGATTTTGAACTTCATCGCAAAATCGTGGATGAAGCACATCACTCTAAGTACTCTATTCATACTGGATGTAACAAGATGTACCAGGATTTGAAGAAAAATTTCTGGTGGATCCGAATGAAGCGAGAAGTTGCTCGGTATGTCATGGAATGTGACACTTGCCAGAGAGTTAAGGCTGACCATTTGAAGCAGGCCAGACTACTTCAGCCATTGAGTATTCCAGCCTGGAAATGGGAAGACATCCATATGGATTTCATTGTTGGCCTCCCTCTCACTTCTCGGAAGCATGATTCAATTTGGGTCATTGTGGACAGGCTCACGAAAACTGCCCACTTCCTACTGATCAATAACACCTACAAGATAACGCAATATGCAGAACTATACATAGCAAGAATTCTATGTCTCCATGGAGTACCCAAGACCATTGTTACAGATCGAGGCTCGCAGTTTGTCGCTCGTTTCTGGGAACAAATGCATGCATCTCTGGGTACCAAGTTGATTCGGAGTTCTGCTTATCATGCCGCTACTGATGGACAAACAGAGCGTGTCAACCAGATCTTGGAAGATATGCTTAGAGCATGTGTCTTAACACATGGTGGTAACTGGGATGAGTATTTACTGTATGCAGAATTCTCATACAACAACAGTTACCAAGAGTGTGTAAAAATGTCTCCATTTGAAGCACTCTACGGTCGAAGTTGTAGAACACCGTTAAACTGGTCTGAATCTGGAGAAAGAGTAACCTTTGGTACTGACCTTGTGAAGGATGCAAAAGAAAAGGTTCGGACAATTCAAGCAATCTAAAGGCTGCAAAATGTTGTCAAGAAAAGTATGCAAACAGATGACGTAGGCCACTGTTTTCAACAAGGATGATTTTGTCTATCTCCGAGTATCACCAACGAAGGGCATTCAGCGTTTTGGAATCAAAGGAAAATTAGCACCACGCTATATTGGCCCATTTAAAATCTTGGAGAGATGTGGACAAGTAGCATACAAGCTGGAATTATCTGCTAATCTATCTAGAGTTCATAGCACGTTTCATGTATCACAACTAAAACGGTGTCTTAAACCTCCAATTGATGTTGTCTTGGAAGAGTATGATCATCTTCAACTGGACCTCAGTTATTCCGAACGACCAATAAAAATCCTTGATGAGAAAGAACGCACAACCCACGGAAGAACCATCAAATTCTATAAAGTACAATGGAGTAATCACTCAGAGGATGAATCCACCTGGGAATCGGAAGAATTTCTAAGTACTCATTACCCGGAATTCTGGTCATCATTCACATGTAAATTTTTGCCCCTCTCTAGTCTGCTTTGTTCTTAATCTCGGGACGAGATTTCTTTAAGGAGGGAGGGCTGTGACACCCAGGTGTCTTTTTTTCTTGCTTAGCATGAATTGCCAAGAATCTGAACTCAAGCAATGAGCATGAAATAATGAGGTCAATTCAGAAATTTGGATTTTCCCATAGTTAAAATAAATCCCTGCAATCAAAATTTTGAAAGCAAGTAAAACTTTCTATAAAACATAGGCCAAATAATTAAATCATGAATATGACAATACTAAAATAGAAGTTTTGCCAAGAAGTGAGAATTTTATCTCATTAGGAATAACCCCAATTAACTAATTAAGCCTAGAAACCCTTCAAATTTGAATTAAATATTTTAAAGAATTATAATTGTTTCCAGAATACTTGGACCCACCAGAGCCCCACAAATATCTTGAGGACCCATGTGCAAAAATTCTAGCTCTTTTGGACCCTTGTAGCATTGGAGAATTAAATTAAACTGCAAAAGGGCCTTTCTGCAAAATCTTTTGAAAAGTGGAGGACCCATTTGCAAAAGATCTGTCTTCTTCCTCCCGGCTTCCGCCCACGCGCACGTCGTGCGAATATCTCTGCCGCTGCCGCTGCTTCCATGGAACTCGGCCCCGCACTACCGTCGCCTCACCACTGCTGCCAATCCGCTAGCCACCACGCGACCAAGTTGCTTTCATCCCACACGAAGCCAACGCCCTGCCACCATGGCTGCTGCCACAGCCTTGATTCCCGGTCTCTGACAGCCCAGGCGCCCCGATCAGCCTCAAAAACCCAGCGCGTGCTCGCCTCATCGCGTCTCGTGCCCCTTTCCCCCGCGCCTAGCACGCCGCTACCCGCCGCTGCGACGAGTTGCTTTTCCTCTACCCGACGCCTGCCCTCTGCTCCGCCACAACAATGGCAGCCTGGCCACCCGCGACCAGCTTGCCCTGGCCTCCCGGCAAGGAGCAAAACCGTGCGCACCATTCCGCCCCCAGTTTTCGACCAAACCTCAGCGCAATTGCCTATAAAACTAACTCCCCCTCGGCCAGTTCCTTCTCCAAACCATCTCCGCCATTAACAGAGCTGAGCTCAAGCTCGACCCGCCGCTGTTCCTTCCTCCCGAGCCAAAACCGAGAACACCAACACACGCGCCTACCCCCCTCTACCTCCTCACACACCAGCTTGGCTGAATTCGTGCGCGCATAGGTTGAATCGAAGCAAAACCAGAGGCGATCCCCTCAAGTGACCCCCTTCGCTATTGGCCGGAATTCACCCAAAATAGTGAGTCTCCTCGCCTCCATTCTCTTCACGTGCAAGCGCAAACCACCTACGCGCTTACCTGACCCGTTTCTCCTCTGTTTCCTCCACTCGAGATCGCCGGCATGACACTTTTCCCCGGCTGAACCCCTCTGCGCCACCGTGTCCGAGCCGCCTCACCGACGAGCACCACCTTCTAGCCCTCTTCAGTGGACAACGACCCGATGCCGATCCCTGACGTGCCTCCGTGAAGCTGTAGGAGCCAGCCGCACACCGTTTCCTGCCCCGAGTGTAAATCGTGATGTCATCAAACTTCAAGCTTCCACCACCTCTTGTCGCCGACTTGTTTCCGGTAGTTTTCCACCTTGCGATCACCACCACTAGCTTCGCCTTGACGTGCTGAGCCCAGCCATGCCATCGCGGCGAGTTTTTTCCCCTCGACGCGCCAGCCATGCCATCGCGGCGAGTTTTTGCCCCTCGACGCGCCCTGTGGCGAGCCCTCCGGCGAGCTTCGGCCGCGTGCCGCCGTGCACCAGCAGCGCTGACTGGTGCTTGCTGGCAGCCCACGTAGCTCCTACGTGGCACCCACGTGGCCCGACGTGGCACTGACGTGTCAAAAGTTCAAACCCGAAATTCCCTGGAAATTACAGAAAAACTGCTAAAACTTCTAAAACCCTTAGTAAATTCATTTCAAGTCCAAATGACCTCAAACCAATTTTGTTGGATTATTAATAATGTGCTATATTTTAGTAAAATGATAACCAGCTGTCTCTACCAATATATTTTAATTATTTAAATAACTCATGTAAACACTAATTAAATCCTTATTAATTCTGTAAAAGCAATTTAATTCTAATCTTTTGTGTACACTGTTATTCCATATTAATACACCACCCTGATTTTTGGTTAAGTTAGTTTTGTAGTATATAATACTCTACTAATTATCTAATGCTTTAACTTAAATAAATGCTAGTAAATAGAATAATACTATTCAGAGGCTGTAACTTGGTAAAAAAGCAATTCAGATATGTCCCTATTCATGATAAATCACTCAAATCCAGAATTGATTGGTTACTATTCTTAATGGCTTATTTGTTCCTAAAACCAAAACAACCCTAATCAAATGATTAACACACATAAAATGATGAAACTCTAATTTGTTTCTTTGAAGCATATGGCTTCGAGAACTTGTTAATAAGGTTGTTAGCACCAAAACACCAATGCAATATGCATCCATCATATCAGTGCATGTGACGGTGTTGCGATTATACCGTGAAATCCATTGTTCATCAATAGGTAACGATACTCAAGAGCAGGAGCCTGTTGACGGTCCTTAAGTGCTAAATCTGACCATCAAATTCTTGCATAAACAACATAAAAGGAATAAACAAAATAGTGATAGCAGTTTATTATTAACCATTTCCATGAGTTTTGGTGAGACATGTGTTTGCAGGTATAAAAGAGCCAGAATATGCAAAAACATGAAGAAACGCCCCATCGGCCGATACTGCCGTAAAATAGCCGGCCGACAAGGTCGTATGAGGCTGAATTTAGGGCCCGGCAGGGTCGTGATGGCTGAAATCAGAACTCAGCCAACAGGGTCATATCAGGCTGAAATCAGCCACCCGGCGGGTTAAAATAGAGTCTCATCAGGCTGAACCATCTGACCCAGCCGACCCTGAAAAACACTCCACCATGAGGTCATTTTCCATACTCGAACTAAGGAGCGTAAAAACTGGAGAAGTAAAGGAGGCACCCACGTGGCACAACTTGGGCAAGTGAAGACATGACCCGGAGGGGGTCGGCACCAAAAATGGGCCACCGCCCGGCCTGCCAGGCCGCCCGGCCTACCCCGCTGCCCGGCCTGGGAACTTCCTCCCGAGGTGTCCAGCCCACTCGGCCCATCATGCTAACCGATGCCAAGTGGATAAGGCGGTTGAAAACCGACTCAACAACCGTTATCTGGACCAAATCTGAGACGTCCAAAGGAAGTCAGTCGGAAACCAACCTCATCCAACAGTCGCCCGGCTTGGGTTGCCGCCCGGTGCGGCATGCCGCCGGCATGCCCGGCTGCTCAGCGTGGCCCGCCGCCCGACGGGGGAACTTTTGCCCACCGACCCTCCTTCACCTACAAATACCCGCCAGCACTTTGCCACCTATAAATAGAGGGGGAATTCAGAAGAAAAGATGAACACAAGAAGAAGATATTAGAGCTCCACTCAAAAGGCTTTAGCACTGCCAAAGTGCTAAGAAAATAGGGAGAGAGTGAGGGAGAGTTAGGAGGAGGTCCAGACTTGTCAGCGCCTTCTCCACACATGTACCTTGGCGGATGCTTTTCTTTCTTAGTAAGTATTCGTGATCTTCCATTGGTATTTAAGTTTCCTTTTTAAGTAAGTTCTTTCCTTAATTGCTTAGGGGATCATCGTTCTATTTAGTTAGAGTATGATAGTCTTCTATAAGTGTGACGTCGAGACTTTGATAGTAATTAATAGCATAGACGTGGTGTCTAAGCTAGAGGTTACCTTTGTTTGCCGCGTGCCCCATGGTTTGTAGAGGTAGTTGGTAGGTGGTGACAACCCTATCTAGCCTTAGTAATCCTCCACGTTTGGATACGTCGTAGAGCTGTTGGCCGGAGTCGCCTGTGGGTACTTAATTGGGAAAAGTGCCACTTTATGGTCCAAGAGGCATCGTATTAGGACACCTTGTGTCCGAGAGGGGTATTGAGGTGGATAGAGCTAAGATCGAGGTCATAGAAAGGCTTCCACCTCCGATTAATGTTAAGGGGATCCGTAGTTTCTTAGGATATGTGGGGTTTTATCAGCATTTTATCAAGGACTTTTCGCAAATTGCCAGACCCCTCACTTGTCTTTTGGCTAAGGATGCTCCCTTTGATTTCGATGATGAGTGCATTCATTCCTTTAATATCCTTAAGAAGGCAGTCATCTCAGCTCCAGTCATTCAACCCCCCGATTCGACGCTGCCCTTCGAAATCATGTGTGATGCTAGTGACTATGCTGTTGGGGCTGTTCTTGGCCAAAACAAAGATAAGAAGCATCACGCCATAGCCTATGCTAGCAAGACCTTGACAGGAGCACAACTACTACAGAAAAAGAGCTCCTTGTCGTTGTTTTTGCTATCGATAAGTTTAGGTCATACTTAGTAGGAGCAAAGGTTATCGTTCACACTGATCATGCTGCATTAAAATACCTGCTCACTAAGAAAGATGCTAAACCAAGGCTAATTAGATGGATTCTTCTACTCCAAGAATTTGACCTTGAAATTAGAGATAAGAAAGGAGTAGATAATTCTGTTGCGGATCATTTGTCGTGTATGCAAGTGACTAACATGCAGGAAATTCCGATAAATGACTTCCTCCATGATGACATGCTACTGAAGGTGACAGACTCCAACCCCTGGTATGCAAACATTGTGAATTTCATTGTTACAGGGTATGTACCACTAGGGGAGAACAAGAAGAAGCTCATCTATGAGAGTCGACGTCAAGTGTGGGACGACCCATACCTCTACAGAGTTTGTTCTGACGGGTTGCTAAGGAGATGTGTCCCAAGAATCGAAGGCACCCAGATAATCGAGAAATGTCATGCATCTCCATATGGAGGCCACTTTGGTGCATTCCGCACCCAAGAAAAAATATGGCAGAGTGGATTCTTTTCGCCATCAATGCATGAAGACACAAAAAAATTCATCCGAAGATGTTGGAATTGCTAAAAGCATGGAGGAATAACTGCCCGCAACGCAATGCCCCTAACATACAACCTTCAAGTGGAATTATTCGATGTATGGGGCATTGACTTCATGGGACCATTTCCAAAGTCCTATGATTGCGAGTACATCTTGGTGGCCATTGAATATGTATCCAAATGGGTAGAAGCAATGCCATGCAGAGTTGCCGATGCCAAGCACGCTCGAAGAATGCTCCATGAGATCATCTTTCCTCGTTTTGGAACAACAAGGATGGTGATAAGTGACGGAGGGTCTCATTTCATTGATAAGACCTTCTGGAACTTCTTAAGAGCTTGGAGTAAAGCACAACATTGCAACTCCATACCACCCTCAGACAAGCGGGTAGGTAGAAACTTCAAATAAACAAATTAAGAACATCCTGCAGAAGACCGTGAATGAGATAGGGAGTGGATGGAAGATGAAGCTACTAGATGCACTTTGGGCATACAGGACAGCATACAAAACACCGATTGGCATGTCTCCCTTCTAGCTTATATATGGAAAAACATGTCATCTACCAGTCGAGCTGGATCATAGAGCACATTGGGCCATCTAAAAATGGAACATGGACTTTAGGGAGGCCGGGAGACATAGAAAAGTACAGTTGTCTGAGTTAGAGGAATGGAGAGAGAAGGCTTATCATAGTGCCAAGATCTGTAAGGATAGAACCAAAAGATGGCACGACCGAAGGATCAAGCCTAAGGAGTTCAAGCCAGGCGACAAGGTGTTGCTCTTCAACTCCAGAGTCAAGTTGTTTGGTCATGGGAAGCTTTGGAGTAAATGGGAAGGACTATTCACCGTCATTAATGCTACATCACATGGAGCAATCACACTCCAAGATGATGGAGGAACTAGTTTAAGGTAAATGGTCATCATTTAAAAGTCTTCCTAGAGCCAGATGACAACGAAGGTAAGGAGGTAGATGTGATCAATTTAATTGATTTCAATGCTCTACTCTAGCATTCCTCTCTACATTTTCTCTCATTCAAATAAATTTAGACTCCCCGGTCCCAGACCCGGTAGAGTCCTTTTTGTTTCCACAACCCTTTGTTTGTTTTGAATAAAAAGTAGTGAGGTACAAGAACAAGTGTGGGGGAGGCTTCTCAGGCTTTTCAATGTGGAAACAATAGAAGTCAACATCATGAGAAAGAGCGTGGCGTCCAGGCACATCCCAACTTCCACCCTCTTCAATACGACGGTTTGCGCACTCAATTCCTGATGAGGACATCACTCCTCAGGATACATGCAACACTCCTCCAATTCTGGACTTGCAAGGTCCAATGACTAGAGCTCATGCACGACGACTAAATTTAGAGGTGAGCTCGTTCCTACGTTCTTCATCATATGTCACTTTTGAGAATAGTTTGCTACCTAATGATTATATTGTAATTAAGAACCATGGAGATGACCAGGAGATGATGGGAGAAGGATTTGGAGACGTGGAGGACCAGCAAGGACGTGGAAGCCAAGGTGGACGCCCAACCAAAACCGACTTCGAGTCTGTTTCGGGGCTCTGGACCAGTCTGCACTAAAATGGATGTCCAGCAGGCATACGGACTCGGATTTGGACGTTCTATATATGCACGGAAAGATAAGAAGAAGACCTTTCTAATTCCACCGGTCTCATGTCAAAATTCATCCGGAGTCATCAGGAATTGTCTAAACAAGAGAGGGTCCAGAATCTGTTTCGGTGTTGTGTCACCTGTTTTTGGCCTTTAGGCTTTGTATCTAGTTAAGCCCAATTAGGGGTGCGTCCAAAGGGTCTTGCACGACCCTAGGGTCTTCATATACAGCCGCCGCTGCACCATTAGGGTTCAGGTTTTTCTTAGATTATTCTATTCATAATAGTTTCACCATCATCACGGTTTGTGAGACCCCAACTTCGTGAGATTCATAATACATCTGCAATTGTGTTACATTCTTCTTTGTTCTTGATTGTGTTCTTGATTCACAGGCAGGGATTAGCCTTCTCGGCAAGGTCAATCATTTTAGGACGGTTGATAACCAGAGGAGATGTCATGCTGCGACTGCGGGGTTTAGAACATGCTGTTCTGAAGCAGGATTGATTTGTGTGTCGCCTCCGACCAAATCAACGTATCCAGAACCTTTCAGAGGATCGGTAACCCTTGTCCACATCAAGTGGTATCAGAGCTTTAGGTGCACCATCAGGTTCGCACTACTCTTAGTTAATTTCGTTTTATGTTCATCCTATCATCCACAGAAAAGCCAAAAAAAAAAAAATTCCCTCCGCCCATAACCACGTGTTTAGCCTTTGCATATTTCAATTTCAGAGTCCGTAGTGTTGAGTTTGTGCCCTAGTTTTTGTTTAGTCGCTGGTTTAGTTTGTGTTTTAGTCATCAGTAGTGTTTCCCTTGCAACCCTAGCCGCCATCCCCTTCACCATCCTCTGTTCTATCGGCTTTGTGTGCTAGGGTTTATTGATCGATACACCCACCCTAATCCCACCCTCAAACACCTCGGACCAATCCCCACAAATTCCACTTTCCGCTGCATCCACGCTACCAAAAAAAAAAAAAATCTTACCCGATTCCAAACCCGACCCCTAACCCGACTCGGGTTTCTGAAAAAACCGACTTCGACCCCCCTTCGGTAAAACATGCATAACTTTTCGCTCGGTTGTCCGTTTTGGCTGAAATTTTTACAGGAGATTCTTGACTCAAAGTTGAGCATACCCACACACCGTCAACATCCTGGACCAATCCCCATAAATTCCACTTTCAGCTGCCTCCACGCCGCCAAAAACAAAATCCTACCCAATTCCAAACCCGATCCCCAAACCCGACTCGGGTTTTTGGAAAACCGACTCTGACCCCCCTTCGGTAAAACGGGCATAACTTTTCGCTCGATTGTCCATTTTGGCTGAAATTTTTACAGGAGATTCTTGACTCAAAGTTGAAAAATTTCCCCATTCTTGACTCAAAGTTGAAAAAACTACGCCCTGTGTGCCCTCGTCAAAAAATTCAAAAACATTTGGGAAGATAAAGAAAAAATTCATTCAAGTTGAAACCCGACGTTTTCTGAAACTTTAAGATTTTCTATAGGCCACATCCTACCTCTGTTTGAGCTGAAAGTTTCTGTGGATTCTGCCCCATTGTTGGTGAGTTGGAGAAAAATATCAAAAAAATAAAATTAAAAAAAAAGAAATTTGGGATTTTTGCTAGTGCTACATCTAGCCCCCTGAAATATCTGGATTTAGCTGTTTTGCACTTAGCCCCCTGTTATCGTCTATTATGCCTTTGTCTCCTTGTTTCTACTTTGCTATCACTACTGTTCTAGGATATACTTAGACCAGTAACTAGGGACAAGTTACTTGGGCACTTATTCAGCTTTACTATCTGTTTTTGATTTATGTGCCACTCACATATATATATTTAGCCTTTCCTAGCTCTACATATTTCTTCCGGACAGCACATAGGTTATTTTGTGACCCTTGCAATCATGAAACACATCTCTCTGGTATCCTTTGCTTTGCTTTTCAGAACTTTGTAAGAGCTTTGTAAGGAATTTCCTTTTGCTGTGTTGAGAGGCACCACTGCTTAGCTATTTCGTATGGATAACCTTCACTGTTTGTTTCCGGTTATGGTGTTTGTGATGGCAGGAAGTGACGATGGAGAGATGGCTTCACCCTCACAATTTTCTGAGTGCGTGAGCCAAGAGCAGCTCCAGAAGGCTTTGTAGGCTGCTCAGAGTGATTTGGCAGAGACGATCACCAGAGCCGTTACTGATGCGGTCAGCAAGCTTGATGAGGACATCACTCCTAAGGATACAAGCAACACTCATCCAATTTTAGACTTACATGGTCCAATGACTAGAGCTCGTGCATGACGACTAAATTTAGAGGTGAGCTCGTTCCTACGTTCTTCATTATATGTCACTTTTGAGAATGGTTTGCTACCTAATGATTATATTGTAATTAGGAACCATGGAGAGGACCAGGAGATGACGGGAGAAGGATTTAGAGACGTGGAGGACCAGCAAGGACGTGGAAGCCAAGGTGGAGGCCCAACCAAAACCGACTTCGAGTCTGTTTTGGGGCTCAGGACCAGTTTGCACTAAAATGGATGCGCAAGACGCATACGGACTCGGATTTGGACGTTCTACATATGCACGGAAAGATAAGAAGAAGACCTTTCCAATGCCGCTGGTCTCATATCAAAATTTATCCGGAGTCATCGGTAATCATCGAAATAAGAGAGAGTCTAGAATCTGTTTCGATGCTGCGTCGCCTGTTTTTGGCCTTTGGGCTTTATATCTAGTTGAGCCCAAGTAGGGGTGTGTCCAGAGGGTCTTGCACGATCCTAGGGTCTTCATATACAGCCGCCGCCACACCATTAGGGTTTGGGTTTTGCTTAGATTATTCTGTTCATAACAGTTTCACCGTCATCACGGTTTGTGAGACCCCAACTTCGTGAGATTCATAATACATCTGCAATTGTGTTGCTTTCTTCTTTGTTCTTGCATGTGTTCTTGATTCGCAGGCAGGGATTAGCCTTCTCGGTGAGGTCAATCGTTTTAGGATGGTTGATAACCAGAGGAGACGTCGTGCTGCGATTGCGGGGTTTAGAACGTGCTGTTCTGAAGCCGGATCGATTTGTGTGTCGCCTCCGACCAAATCAACGTATCCAGAACCTTTCGGAAGATCGGGAACCCTTGTCCACATTAAGTGGTAATCAGAGCTTCAGGTGCACCGTCAGGTTCGCACTACCCTTAGTTAATTTCGTTTTGTGTTCATCCTATCATCCACAGAAAAGCCAAAAAAAAATTTTCCCCTCCGCCCATAACCACGTGTTTAGACTTTGCATATTTCAATTTCAGAGTCCGTAGTGTTGAGTTTGTGCCCTAGTTTTTGTTTAGTCGCTGGTTTAGTTTGTGTTTTTGTTATCAGTAGTGTTTCCCTTGCAACCCTAGCCGCCATCCCCTTCACCATCCTCTGTTCTATCAGCTTTGTGTGCTAGAGTTGATTGATCGATACACCCACCCTAATCCCACCCTCAAACACCTCGGACCAATCCCCACAAATTCCACTTTCCGCTACATCCATGCCACCAAAAAAAATAATCTTACCCGATTCAAAACCCGACCCCTAACCCGACTCGGGTTTCTGAAAAAACCGACTCCGACCCCCCTTCGGTAAAACAGACATAACTTTTCGCTCGGTTGTCCGTTTTGGCTGAAATTTTTATAGTAGATTCTTGACTCAAAGTTGAGCATACCCACACACCGTCAACATCCTGGACCAATCCCCATAAATTCCACTTTCAGCTGCCTCCACGCCGCCAAAAAAAAATCCTACCCGATTCCAAACCCGACCCCCAAGCCCGACTCGGGTTTCTGGAAAACCGACTCTGACACCCCTTCGGTAAAACGGGCATAACTTTTCGCTCGGTTGTCCATTTTGGCTGAAATTTTTACAGGAGATTCTTGACTCAAAGTTGAAAAATTTCCCCATTCTTGACTCAAAGTTGAAAAAACTATGCCCTGTGTGCCCTCGTCAAAAAATTCAAAAAAAATCGGGAAGATAAAGAAAAAATTTATTCAAGTTGAAACCCACCGTTTTTTGAAACTTTAAGATTTTCTGTAGGCCACATCCTACCTCTGTTTGAGCTGAAAGTTTCTGTGGATTCTCCCCCATTGTTGGTGAGTTGGAGAAAAATATCAAAAAAATAAAATAAAAAAAAGAAATTTGGGATTTCTACTAGTGCTACATCTAGCCCCCTGAAATATCTGGATTTGCCTGTTTTGCACTTAGCCCCCTGTTATCGTCTGTTGTGCCTTTGTCTCCTTGTTTCTACTTTGCTATCACTACTGTTCTAGGATATACTTAGACCAGTAACTAGGGACAAGTTACTTGGGCACTTATTCAGCTTTACTATCTGTTTTTGATTTATGTGCCACTCACATATATATATTTAGCCTTTCCTAGCTCTACATATTTCTTCTGGACAACACATAGGTTATTTTGTGACCCTTGCAATCATGAAACACATCTCTCTGGTATCCTTTGCTTTGCTTTTCAGAACTTTGTAAGAGCTTTGTAAGGAGTTTCCTTTTGCTGTGTTGAGAGGCACCACTGCTTAGCTGTTTCGTAGGGATAACCTTCACTGTTTGTTTCCTGTTTTGGTGTTCGTGATGGCAGGAAGTGACGATGGAGAGATGGCTTCACCCTCACAATTTGCTGAGTGCGTGAGCCAAGAGCAGCTCCAGAAGGTTTTGCAGGCTGCTCAGAGTGATTTGGCAGAGACGATCACCAGAGCCGTTACTGATGCGGTTAGCAAGCTTGATGAGGACATCACTCCTAAGGATACATGGAACACTCCTCCAATTTTGGACTTACAAGGTCCAATGACTAGAGCTCGTGCACGACGACTAAATTTAGAGGTGAGCTCGTTCCTATGTTCTTTATTATATGTCACTTTTGAGAATGGTTTGCTACCTAATGATTATATTGTAATTAGGAACCATGGAGAGGACCAGGAGATGACGGGAGAAGGATTTAGAGACGTGGAGGACCAGCAAGGACGTGGAAGCCAAGGTGGAGGCCCAACCAAAACCGACTTCGAGTCTGTTTTGGGGCTCAGGACCAGTTTGCACTAAAATGGATGCGCAAGACGCATACGGACTCGGATTTGGACGTTCTACATATGCACGGAAAGATAAGAAGAAGACCTTTCCAATGCCGCTGGTCTCATATCAAAATTTATCCGGAGTCATCGGTAATCATCGAAATAAGAGAGAGTCTAGAATCTGTTTCGATGCTGCGTCGCCTGTTTTTGGCCTTTGGGCTTTATATCTAGTTGAGCCCAAGTAGGGGTGTGTCCAGAGGGTCTTGCACGATCCTAGGGTCTTCATATACAGCCGCCACAGCACCATTAGGGTTCCAGTTTTGCTTAGATTATTCTGTTCATAACAGTTTCGCCGTCATCACAGTTTGTGAGACCCCAACTTCGTGAGATTCATAATACATCTGCAATTGTGTTGCTTTCTTCTTTGTTCTTGCTTGTGTTCTTGATTCGCTAGCAGGGATTAGCCATCTCGACGAGGTCAATCATTTTAGGACGGTTGATAACCAGAGGAGACATCGTGCTGCGATTGCGGGGTTTAGAACGTGCTGTTCTGAAGCTGGATCGATTTGTGTGTCGCCTCCGACCAAATCAACGTATCCAGAACCTTTCGGAAGATCGGGAACCCTTGTCCACATTAAAGCTTCACATTGGAGAAAGCATCGAGCGGTTGGAGAAGTGGGTCTCTAAGTTAACCGATCAGGTTGTCGCGTTGGAGGCCGCTCCCAAAACCAATGATACGAACAACAATAACAACAACAATGATGTTGAAGACGTCCATGATGAAGACACAGTGTATAAGGCTGATGGCACCATGGATAGGTCAGCTACAAGGACCGCACGATTACGACGTCGTTTGCAACATAATACTCAAGGTATGACTGGTTTCCATAACTACAATCATCGTCCACACGGTAACTATGCTCCAGATGACCCGTATGCAAAAATTAAGCTTTCAATTCGTTCGTTTTTGGGCTAGTATGATGGTGATGTTTATCTTAATTAGGAGATGACTGTAGAACAAAAATTTAGTGCCCACCTTGTTCCTGAACAACATAGAGTTAGACAAGCCACTAGTGAGTTTAAGGACTTTGCTATTGTTTAGTGGAGTGGTCTAGCTGCTGAAACTAATTTGCCTACTACTTGGGAAAAACTTAAGGTAGCAATGCGTGATCGTTTTGTTCCTCCTTTTTTTTATAGAGAGATTCGTAATAAACTGTAGCATTTAGAAACAAGCAGATAAAACTGATCAGGAGTACTTTAGTGAGCTTCAGAAGGGTTTGATTCGTTGTGCTGTAGTGGAAAAAGTAGAGGATCAGATTTGTCGCTTTTATTCTGGTTTAAGAAATGAAATTCAGGACATCCTTGATTATAAAGAATATTATACCCTTACCCTGTGTTTCCAGTATGCTATGCTTAGGAACTCCTACTCCCCACCAGCAGTGACCTCGTCCTTGGAGGCGGAGACACCATGGGATACATGAACATTATTGTTCAACGTGTCCTTAGCACACAAGTTCATCAGCCCGAGACGATGCAGCACCACAACTTGTTCCAGAGTTTCTTCGTCATCAAGAACCGTTGAGCACGTTTCATCATTGATGGAGGGAGCTGCAATAACTTGGTGAGTTCTGATGTGGTCAACAAACTTTCTTTGACCACATGCCCACATCCACATCCGTACTACATTCAGTGGTTAAACGACTCTAGAAAAACTAAGGTAATACAAACTTGTAGAGTTCCTTTTTCCATTGGTTCTTATGTGGATTCTGTTGATTGTGATGTCGTACCCATGCAAGCATGTTCACTTTTATTGGGTAGACCTTTGGAATTTGATAATGATGCTGTACACCATGGTAGAAGTAATAAGTACACTTTTATGCATAAAGGAACTAAAATTACTTTGTTACCAATGACCCCTGCTGAAATTGTACAAGCTGATCTAGAAAGAGCTGCTAGTTTGAAAAATAAAGGTCCTGAAATTCAACAACCTATTAATTCTAATTCTACACCTAGTAATGTTAATGATTCTTCAAGTTCTAAGGGTGCTGGAATTAAATTACAAGGTCGTTCATGTCTTGCAACAAAATCTGAGCTTGCTGAATTTTCTGATAATGATGATATTTGCTATGCTTTGATATGCAAACAAGCTTTGTTTTTGCTTGATGATATTGCTTCTAGTGTTTTGTCTCCTGCCATCACTAACCTTTTGCAAGAGTATGAGGATGTTTTTCTAGGAGAGATACCCCCGGGATTACCACCTTTGAGAGGGATTGAGCATCAAATTGATTTGATTCCGGGTGCTACTTTACCAAACCGTGTTGCTTATAGGACCAACCCTGAGGAGGCTAAGGAGATAGAATGACAAGTTCAAGACCTTTTGGATCGTGGGTATGTTCATCAATCACTTAGTCCTTGTGCTGTTCCTGTACTTTTGGTTCCTAAGAAAGATGGTACTTGGCGTATGTGTGTAGATTGTAGAGTCATTAATAATATCACTATTAGGTATCGTCATCCTATTCCTAGGCTAGACGACATGCTTGATGAATTATGTGGTGCTATAATTTTCACTAAAATTGATTTGCGTAGTGGCTACCATCAAATTAGAATGAAACTTGGAGATGAATGAAAAACAGCTTTCAAAACCAAATTTGGATTATATGAGTGGTTGGTAATGCCTTTTGGTTTAACTAATGCACCTAATACTTTCATGCGCTTGATGAATGAGGTTTTAAGAGATTTTATTGGCAAATTTGTGGTAGTTTACTTTGATGATATCTTGATTTATAGCAAATCCATAGATGAACATATGAATCATTTGCGTGCTGTTTTTAATGCTTTATGAGATGCACGTTTATTTGGTAACCTTGAGAAGTGCACCTTTTGCACGGATCGAGTCTCTTTTCTTGGCTATGTTGTGACTCCACAGGGAATTGAGGTGGATGAGGCAAAGATTGAAGCCATAAAGAGCTGGCCTGTACCAAAAACTATCACACAGGTGAGGAGTTTTCTTGGTCTTGCAGGTTTCTATCGCCGCTTTGTCAAAGATTTCAGCACTATTGCTGCACCTTTGCATGAGTTGACAAAGAAGGGCGTTAATTTCCATTGGGGTAAGGTACATCATGAGTCTTTTGATGCTTTGAAGGATAAACTTACGCATGCACCATTGCTGCAATTACCTAATTTTGATAAGATTTTTGAGCTTGAATGTGATGCTAGTGGTATAGGCATAGGTGGTGTTTTGATGCAAGATAGTAACCTGTTGCATACTTTAGTGAGAAAATTACTGGGCCTGTTTTGAATTACTTCACGTATGATAAGGAATTGTATGCACTTGTACGTTGTTTAGAGACGTGGCGTCATTATTTGTTGCCGAAAGAATTTGTTATTCATTCTGATCATGAATCACTTAAGTATATTCGTTCTCAATGTAATTTAAACCGTAGACATGCTAAATGGATTGAGTTTATTGAGTCTTTTCCTTACATTATTAAACATAAGAAATGAAAGGATAATGTGATCGCTGATGCTTTATCTAGGCGCTATACTTTATTGTCTCAACTTGATTGTAGACTTTTTGGACTTGAGGCAACTAAAGAACAATATGCTGCTGATGTTGATTTTAAGGATGTATTGCTGCATTGTAAAGAAGGTCGTGCATGGAACAAATTTGTGTTGACTGATGGATTCTTGTTTAGAGCTAATCGCCTATGCATTCCAGTTGGTTCCATTCGTCTTTTGTTGTTACAGGAGGCGCATGGAGGTGGATTGATGGGTCATTTTGGTGCCAAGAAGACGGAGGATATTTTTGCCAAACACTTCTTTTGGCGAAGGATGAGGAAAGATGTTGAGCGCTTTGTTGCTCGCTGCACTACATGTCAAAAAGCTAAGTCTCGCTTGAATCCACATGGTTTATACATGCCACTTCCTGTTCCTTCTATTCTTTGGGCGGATATTTCTATGGACTTTGTTTTAGGACTGCCTAGGACTAAGAGGGGGAGTGATAGTATTTTTGTTGTTGTGGATAGATTTTCTAAGATGGCACACTTTATACCATGTCATAAGACTGATGATGCTAGTTATATTGCTGATCTCTTTTTCAAAGAAATTGTATGGTTGCATGGTATGCCTTCTACTATTGTTTTAGATCATGATGCAAAATTCTTGAGTCACTTTTGGCACACGCTTTGGAATAAGTTGGGTACCAAGTTGTTGTTTTCTACAACTTGTCACCCACAAACTGATGGATAAACTGAGATGGTGAATCGCACTTTGGGTACTATGTTGAGAGCTATTTTGAAGAAAAATTTGAAGCAATGGGAAGAATGTTTGCCTCATGTTGAGTTTGCATATAATCGGGCAACACATTCTACTACCAAGGTAAGTCCTTTCAAGGTAGTGTATGGTTTTGATCCCCGTACTCCACTTGATATACTTCCTCTACCTATTCATCAGAGAGTTCATGTTGATGCTAAGGAGTGTGCTGAATTTATTTTGCAAATGCATGAGACCACTAGACTTAGTATTGAAAAGATGAATGACAAGTATAAAATTGCTGGTAGTAAAGGTAGAAAAGAAGTAAAACTTGATGTAGGAGATTTAGTATGGTTACACTTGAGAAAGGATAGATTTCCAGATTTGAGGAAGTCTAAATTAATGCCTAGAGCTGATGGTCCTTTCAAAATAATTGAGAACATTAATGATAATGCATACAAACTTGAGTTGCCTCCCGAGTTTGAAGTTAGTCCTACTTTTAACATTTCAGATTTGAAACCATACTTGGGAGAAGAGGATGAGCTTGAGTCAAGGACGACTCCACTTCAAGAGGGAGAGGATGATGAGGGAATCACTCCTAAGGATACATGCAACACTCCTCCAATTCTGGACTTGCAAGGTCCAATGACTAGAGCTCGTGCACGGCGACTAAATTTAGAGGTGAGCTCGTTCCTACGTTCTTCATCATATGTCACTTTTGAGAATGGTTTGCTACCTAATGATTGTATTGTAATTAGGAACCATGGAGAGGACCAGGAGATGATGGGAGAAGAACTTGGAGATGTGGAGGACCAGCAAGGACGTGGAAGCCAAGGTGGAGGCCCAACCAAAACCGACTTCGAGTCTGTTTTGGGGTTCAAGACCAGCAAGGACGTGGAAGCCAAGGTGGAGGCCCAACCAAAACCTTCTCGGTGAGGTCAATCATATTAGGACGGTTGATAACCAGAGGAGACGTCGTGCTACGATTGCGGGGTTTAAAACATGCTGTTCCGAAGCCGGATCGATTTGTGTGTCGTCTCCGACCAAATCAACGTATCCAAAACCTTTCGAAAGATCGGGAACCTTTGTCCACATCAATTCCTTCACCTCCTTGTTTTGCGAGTTAAAATTATTTTCTCTTGAATCAATCATAAAAGTTTAACTCGAAAAAATTAAAATGAACCTTGTGGAACCCTCATTTTATTTCATGCTTCTATTTGGTGGGCTTGCATGCTCCTTATTCCTAGTTCATAAACCTATTGCTTGTGAACTATATCTTTAGGAATGCATGTCACCTTGGTAGTTGATGCATGAGATATGGTTTGATGAAATGAATCTTTCTCTTATGCTTGATGTGCTTGGAAATGTTTCTTAAAAAAAAAGTTAAAATAAATAGCTTGACTCCTCAATGATTATATCTTCCTACCAAAGCCATATGATGAACTCATTGAGAATCTTACGCATATGCTACTTGTTGTTTCATTGAACTTTGTCAAATTGTTGTGACCCTTGTGAGTTACTATTTATGACTTTTTGATCAAGATTTTGTGCACACCACTTTGCTAATACTTCTTCACTAGAAGTTAGCACCACCATATCCATCATCCATGTGCTATTTCTTCTACACTGGAAGATAGCATTTCCATGTCATCATCCATCCATTAAATAAAGTACTCCATTATATTCTGATGAACTCCCTCTCCAAATATCCTTGTAAAAGAGACATGGGCTATTCATGATAAAAAAAAGAGAAAAAAAAGATAGAGAAAGAATTGGCCCACGTTCTCAAATACCTATCCAATAGAAGGGAGGGAACATCTTAAAAAAAGGGGAGTATTCACATTCATTCATTTTCCATCCACATATCCACATGTGCACATGCTTGATCAAAAGTTCATGAATTGTTCTCCACGGATCCGGTTTTTGACTTAGTAATATATGAGACACAAGTATGCCTCTCTATTATCCCTACTTTGAGCTTCACATAAAGCCATATTTAGAAGTAGGATGAAAAGAGGTAATGCCCTGGTAAGGAACCATACACATTGAGCGATTTGAGAGAATCATTTGAGGAATACAACTATTATTTGTTTAAAAAATCTTTTCAAAAACCCAAGCTACATAGTAGAATGAGTGAAGATGATTAGAGTCAGGACCATTCCATTCTTCAACCACCCAAGGTGACATGATAGACACTTTAGAAGTTCATAGGTATAGGTATGACATAGAATAATTTGCATGCTAGCATCATACCAATTGAAGTTATGATCCACTTTAGTCTTCAACCTTTACTCGAGGACGAGCAAAGGCTAAGTGTGGGGAGTTTGTTGACGGTCCTTAAGTGCTAAATCCAACCATCAAATCATTGCATAAACAACATAAAAGGAATAAACAAAATAGTGACAGCAGTTTATTATTAACCATTTCCATGAGTTTTGGTGAGACATGTGTTTGCAGGTATAAAAGAGCCAGAATATGCAAAAACATGAAGAAACGCCCCGTCGGCCGATACTGCCATGAAACAGCCGGCCGACAGGGTCATATGAGGATGAAATCAGGACCCGACAGGGTCGTGATGTCTGAAATCAGAACTCAGCCGGCAGGGTCATATCAGGCTGAAATCAGCCACCCGGCGGGTTAAAACCGAGTCTCATCAGGTTGAACCATCTGACCCAGCCGACCCTAAAAAGTGGAGAAGTAAACGAGGCACCCACGTGGCACAACTTGGGCAAGTGAAGACATGACCCGGAGGGGGTCGGCTCCAAAAATGGGCCACCGCTCGGCCTGCCAGGCCGCCCGGCCTACCCCGCCGCCCGGCCTACCCCGCCGCCTAGCCTAGGAACTTGGTGTCTAGGCTAGAGGTTACCTTTGTTTGCCGCGTGCCCCATGGTTTGTAGAGGTAGTCGGTAGGTGGTGACAGCCCTATCCGGCCTTAGTAATCCTCCATGTTTGGGTACGTCGTAGAGCTATTGGCCGGAGTCGCCTGTGGATGCAGGGGTAAGCCGGTGCCCGAAGTAAGTAGTTTTAGACTGAACCTATCTTATTATAGGATCCTTGACCATAGGAATCCTCTCTACCCTCTGCCTAACTTATTCTTGTTTTCCTTGGATGAATTAAGGTAGAAGATTAGACACACACATTCCATGTGAATTCGATACCTTGGAATACTCTTAGGTGAAGTGCTATAGCGGTATTCGTGCGCTTGCAGATTTATCTGTGATCGTAAGAAATACCAACAAGAATTTCTAGCACCGTTCCTAGGGATAGTAATATTTCTGGTGTGACATTAAGAAGTGTCAACAGAGCCCGACGTCCAGCAGGACCAAGAGCCCGAAGAGCAAGAGACTGTAGTTGCTAACACTTGCATGGATCCAGGCAAGCCCTGGTTTACATTAGCCTCTTTATAAAGTTTTACTAGTTTATATCACTACTAGTGTCTATGTTTAATTGTTGCATTAGGTCATAGGAGTTGATTGGAACCCACCTTGCATGTTACCCAAATGACCTATGTTGCTATTATTAGAAACTTGGTAGGCTCGGTACTGAACTGCTATGCTTAGTAATTAATAGTCTCGGTAGAAATTATTACTATGGAATGGTTTGACCACTAAATATGAACTTCTTTTTGAAGTTTACTTTCGATGTATGGTCGGGCAGGGATTATGCATGTGTAGGTTTGCAGCAACACATGGGTGTTGACTACGGTAGCCCTGTCTTGCCCACCCTAGGACCCGTCCATGGTCGGCCCCTTGATCAAGTTTTGAACAGTACCGAATGCATGCTAGTTTCATGGGCACTAGTAAACCGATGTAGCATTAAAGGTCACTTACATCAAGGATGGTTAAGGTGCGTTGGTCTTATGAACCCTCAGCTGCTGGAGTGGGCGGTCCATACCGCGAAGTACTATTGGCAGGACGGCATGCCCACTCGACGTCACCACACCCGGGCTTGGGTGTGAGTGGTTTTTCTTGTGAAAAGTTGCCATATACGACCTTAATTGGTGTGTATGTGTTGTGTTATTCGGGTTTTCCCAGCTGGCGTAAATCAATTGCAATTGCTGTCCCTCGCAGTAATGAGTACCGCTTGGTCACTGAGTCATCACGTAGTTGCACATGATATTATGGATATGGATTTGTGTTGGTTATTACTGATTATTATTTTTGCTCTATTGTTGTATTTACTTTATGTATTGCTTTATTATCTTATTGTTGCAACTAAAGTTATATTTCAGCTCAACCCATTTAAATGGACAAATAAAACTTGATAGAGTTAATAGGTTGCTTAGTGCGAATCCTTTCAAACAAGCCACCTATTACAGCCATTGCATGTCTAGGTTTTGACGGGTAAGTCTTGCTGAGTAATTAGTACTCAGGCTTTGTGCCTCTGTGGTTTTCAGGTACTGAAGAGATAGAATTGCCTGTAGATGTGTTGCCTTGGGACATGCAGGTCCCTGAGGGTTGGACTGTCCACTGGGAGTTTGACCCTGACCTTCCGCCGCAGTGACAGTTGTGTGCTGCCAGAGTGATGGTTCCTCGGGCATGAATCATCACTATGCTGTATCGTCGAGCTCGTAGTTCTTATCATTATTTTGCTTTCGCTATTTTTGAAATCTCATGAACTTGTAATTCTGCTGCACCTTGATGTAATAATTAAACTTAAATATTGGATCATTGTTATATTATCAAGTGTCTGCGTTATCAGCACCTTCGGGACCTCGATCCTCCAGGAAGGGGCACCTCACGAGCAAAGGTTTAAGTGTGGAGGAACTATTGGCACTTCCTAGGTGTCCCTTTTATATGTGAATATAACCCCAATTAGAGCATAATTGATGCCAATTTAGGCCATTTACTTGTGATTTTGCCTATATATTTGTATATGCATTGTTTGGGAGCTTTATTGCAGAAACAAGTAAAATTAGTGATTAAAGTGATGCTAGAAGAGGACAGGAGTCCAGAAGCAATGAAAAGCAGCGAAGAAGCCCAGTGCACCGATCGGCGCAACCCATGAGCTGATCGGTGCAAGGATGTTTTGGCCCATAGAAGTGATAGAGGCCCATTCCACGTGTTTTATGGGAGCTTATCTGCGCAAGACACTTGAAGATATTTGCCTAAGAAGATTTATGGAACTTCAAGATCTCGACATGCAGTACAAGACTTTATCTCGAAGGAAAAGGCCCACATGGTAGCTGTGGAAGACAGAGGAATTGACTCAGAAGAGAAACCAGAGAAGATAGGGCTTGCGTCGATCAGTGCAATCCTGCGCCGATTGGCGCAACCGCCTTATTTGCTAGAAACCGAGTCCTTTACGAGTAGAACCCTTATATATACTTGTAAGTCCTGGCCGCGAGAGACAAGGAGGTGTCGGAGGGACAAAAGATCCGTGAGTTAGAGCCACCGGGGTTCGCCCTGTTAGAATAGATCTCTAGTTGAGTTTCAAGAACCATTGGTGTAAGAGTTGATCCATCAAGGTAGGCCATCTCGGCGGTGATGAATCTTACTCTGTATCTCAAGAATGATCAAATATATTGATGATGGTTTTGGTGATTTGTCTATCTTGATTCTGTAATCGTGCATGTGCTTATTCCAATTGCTTAGTTCTAGGCTAAGTAGGTTGATATTATCTTGATCGTGGTGATCAGAATAGTATTCAGACATTGTATTGATTATGGTTGCTTGATGATGCTAGTAGTGTGGTTTAGCGGTGATAGTACTAAACCTGCGCAGCACTATTGGATAGTGGAGTAGGGTAAGATACTCATGCGATTAAGGGTTTTCTCTCGGCAGCGATAAATCATGAGCCGCTCAAAAAGGTGGGTGGTCTTATCCATTATAGGTTTTCATTGATCTATGTAATTACCATTATGATGCTATTTGATTAGATTTTCTGGTTACGATCTCACTAGTAGATATCTGGCTACTCACTTAATAGCTTAGGCTTACAAGATATCTAGCGCACTTTGACTTAGATTCGTTCGTGTACCAATCGGCTCAACTCCAGCGCCGATTGGTGCAATCACAAATTCGGTAGTGTGCCGATTGGCTCAACCCTGCACCGATCGACGCAACAACAGATTTGCTATCTAGCGCATCTTTGCGCTGGCCAGTCTTCCCTCATGCAACTTGAACTCGACAGTAGCCTTGACTAGATCTTTTACTGTTAACTTTGTTTAATAATCCCTAAGGTCCCAGTGGATACGATAAACCTTGGAATACTCAATTCAAGGGAAAATTGCTACAATCGTACATTGTCCTCTTGCGGTATATATGTGGGTGTGTAGTTACGACCAACAATGCTCTATATGAGATTACATCTCCATAACTGCGACCAAAGGAAAGGATTGTGCTTCATGCCCATTGAGCAAGCTCTTATGAACTCCGAGGTTAAATCTACTCGCGTGGTTCATGGACTAAGGCTCATACATACCCATTTGGTTCTTATTTGCCTTGGTTCTTATTTGCCCTATCTTTCATTTGGCTTTTGTGAAAATTATGAGGCCATAGAGTGCCACTATTTGAAAATGAGTGTTTGAGAGTACCCTCTATATTCCAAGTGCGGTGTTTATTTGTGTGTTTAGCGAGGGCACATGGAAAATGGAGAAAAGCCTTGATTCAGCATTTTTCTGGAAGTGACCGTACGGTCCGGTCATATGACCGTACAGTCCGGTCAATGGCACTGGGCACAGTGCCTAGGTGGAGTCTGGTTATAGAGACCGGATAGAACGGTCCTAGAGATCATACCGTCTAGTCTGCAAAAAGCTGGCAGACCCCAACCTGATCGGACAGTTCAGTGTAGAGACCGGACCATCCGGTCAGTTCGGTTGATCGCGTGAAGAATCTCCCGATCTGAGCCGTTGATTATGTCCTCATGTGATCTGGCCGCTCGTCGATCTATTGACCTCGGTCAAATTGGGAAGACCCTGTGTCGACACTGAGTACTCGCTCCCGACGTGCCAAACTCACCTCCACCGCCGTTCTTCCTTCCCTCCGCACCGTCAAGCCACACAGGCCAAGCCGTCACGTCGTAGCTCCCGAGCGCCAAGCTGATCCCCACCCTCGGGCACACCTGCGACCTCGCACCACGCCACCTTCACTGAGCCGCAGCCGCCGCTGCCTCTGCGCCTCCACTGCTGTTCACCTCTCTCGCGCATAGTGCCACCATCGCCCGTAGTTTGAACGCCGTTGCTGATTCCACCCCTACGCGCACGCACGCTATCCTAGACCAAGCACCACCCTCTGATTGCTAGGGCAAGACTTGCCACTCACCTCCATTGCCGGCGACCTTAAAGCTTCATTCTTTTGAGTGATCGGTTGCACTATTCTCGATGTTCATCTTCTCCATCACTAGGGTATTGTGCTATTTCTCACAATTCATCATCTTATGCCCTAATTACGAGTAATTGACCTATTTAATGCAATTAGATGTAATTCCTATCATTAGTTGCATTAGTCGGTTAGTTAGCTCAACCTAGATACAGTTAATTTCATTGCTTATCTGTTAATTGTAATTCTAGGGTTTGTCTCCTATCTAGTCTGCAGTTAGATTAATTGCCCATTATTTGACTGCACACTAGATGACTCGCACCAGCCACTCATAGTCGATGATGAAGGACCGAGAAGGTGACCAAAGAGGGGGCGGGGGTGAATGGGAGCCAATTAAAATTCTCCAAGAGAACTTGGCCTATGTCCCAACTACAACCCGAACCAACCTCTAACCGAGTCACCAAGATTACACACACTAACTTGTAATGTGTTAACCCTAGGAATGACTCAAACCAAACGGACACATAGCGGAAGCACAAAAGGAACAAAAACCGAAACAAGGAAGGTCCGAAAGGTCATAGAACAGAGCCTAACGGAAGTTCCGTGGTACCCGACGAAAGTTCCGTGGTGCCCGATGGAAGTTCCATCAATTATGGAAGTTCCGGACGACGGGAACACTGTCACTCACGGAAGTTCCGTGGTTCTTGACGGAAGTTCCATCATGATCACGGAAGTTCCTTCATGGTCAAAACAGAAGCTCCGTTCGGGAAAGAAAATTACCAAAACCCTATCGAACGAACTCCAAAAATCACAAAATTTGGACCAGATGATCCTCAATACATAACGACCCTCTTCTAAAGAGATCCACTCCAAAACCAGAAGGAATCATCTCAAAATTTGGATTTCAGATCTTGTGCCAAGAACACCAAAAAGGGGACACTTGAGAAATCCTTCAAATCGAAGGTGCTAGAGCTATTGATTCGGTCAAGGATCCATAAAGAATTGTTCTAGCTCATCCTAGCAACAAGTTTCTCAAGAAATCCAAACAAAAAACTCATCCAAAAGTGAGATCGAAAATCACCATGAAAATAGCTCCAAAAATAAGAAAAAGGGAATTTCGGGATTCAAGTGAAGAGGGAAATCTTGAGCATGAAAATACTTCTCATATCATAGAAAGGTGCTTACAAGATCCATAGGTACAAGGCTTGGAAGCCAACCTCTTCCTCCCACTATTTGGAAGAGCAAGAGATGTCTCTCACACACCCTTTCCTCTCCTCTAAAACATGAAGTCCTCTCCTAGCACTTTGAATAGAGTCCTAACACAAGGCTAATGGGAAGAGATGCATCTCTCCCACTAGCCACACCTCTCCTTATATAGGCCTAGGGTCTATTGTCCACATGACCACTCTACCCTTGACCTACATAACACACCCGCCTACCACCGGGGGCATAACCGTCCATCTTTTTCCTCATCACCCGAATGCCATCGGACGCTTCACGTCTTTGCTTCATCTTGAAGCAAGCTCCATGATGGTGCCATGTGCACCACCAACCACCGCCACCGGTTTTGAGGCCCAAATCGGGAAACCGCCTTGCAAGCTTCTCAAAGCATGACTTCTCGATGTCAACGCATGTCACCTTGTCCCGCGATCCTGACCACCAGCAAGTCTCTCCCAGTCCCTAACCATCGGGACCCCTTGTCACTTGCATTGGCATCCTGTTCGCCTTGACTTGGTCAACACGCCGTCTTCATCACCACCACGGTTTTGAGGCTCAACCGCGAAACCGTCCGTGCTTCTTGCCTCTCCACATGTACAGTGTGGATCACCCTTGACTTCACCCGGCATCCCGATCGTCTGGCCCCAAGTCCCCTACTTGTGCCCGATCCTCTCGCCGTTGACCGCCAAGTCGACTCCAGTGACCTACACATCATGAGACAAGCAAACACATTTCCCATCTCCTGCAATATCACAAATATCTCCATCAACTCTGGTTAGTCATAACCATGATATGCAAACCCATGCAATCCCTGGATTCCCGCATTTCAACTCAAACACCAAATCTTCTCAAGTCAATTACTCATCACAAATATAGCAAACCATGGCACATATCCACATGGTTTCTCAGATGATCACTGTTGTTACTTTGCATATTTGCCTATTGATCATGTCCTTCATTCAGTGCTAGGGTTTCCATTGCGCATTCTTACCTAGCGGTGCTTTGCTTGTAGTTTTATATAGGATTCTATGCTTATCCTATCTACACCTACGTGCGTGCAGTGACAGCAGAGCAGGCAACAAAGATGGCAGGGTCAGGACAGGAGAAGGGAAAGGGGAAGATGCCTGAGAAGCCCAAGAGCAAGAAGAGACAGAGACTGGACCCAGAGTCTAAGAGAGCCAGGAGAATGGCTAGGCACCTAGATGCCATGGAGGAGTCTCGGAGGACACCAGGGACTCGTCTGATCCTAGAGCAGCCTCGTGACACTCAGGGACTGAGGAGGAGTACCAGACAGAGGACTACACCTCTGGCTGTGGGAGTTGTTCCACCACTATGGCCGTAGCGTACTCCGGTTTCCTGTCAGGAGAGATCATCGAGAACTGCGAAACAGGGATCCTCTAGACAGTAGGAGGAGGAGTATGAGGATGAGGAGACAGCAGAGGAGGAGACCTCAGAGTCTGAGTCTGAGGAGCTGGTTGAGGAGGAGGCTGAGGAGACAGAGGAGGAGACTGAGCAGACTGTTCCCCCGAGGACAGCTCACCAGGCAGGAGACCCGAGGTGCACCTGTGAGGTGTGCACTAGGAAGCTACAGAGACTGGTTCAGGTAGCCGGAGCCGGATATTGTGACACCCAGGTGTCTCCTTTTATTTAACTAGCATGCTAAGATTGGAATTGAACTCAAATAAAAGCATGAAATAATGAGAGCAAGATGAAAATTTGAATTTCCTTAAAGTTAAAATAAACTCTTGCAAGCAAAATTTGGAAGCAAATAAAACTTTCTATACAACATAAGCCAAATAATTACATCAGAAATATGAGATTAGTAAAATAAAATTTGACAAGAATTGGGAATTTTTCCCACTTTTGGAAAAGCTCCAATTAAATAATTAAAGCCTAGGGCCAATTTAAGTAAAATTTTTAAACCTAATAAATTATTCCACTTTTGGGTAAAATAAAATCCTCCATCAAATTTTACAAATCATCAGAAGCCCAAATATAAAATTTTAGCTCAATTTGACCTTTGGAGTTATTTTTAAATTGAAGTTTTATAGAACCAAGGACCTTTTTGTAAACAAATCAAAAACTTGAGGGCCCCTCTACAAAAGTGCATTGTCTTCTTCCTCCCGTTGCCTCTCCCGCACGCGCGCTCACGTGATGCTCTGCTGCCGCCTTGGGGCTCGCCGCTCCCCTCGTTCGGCCACAGTCGCTTCGTCGGCATTGTTCCTCTGCCCGCCGCAGATCTACGCCCATCCAGCCACTGCTGCCGCGCATTATTTCTCCCGCCGAGGCCGCCTTGCCCAGCCGCGCCACGGAATCCTGATACTGCCAGGTCGTTGATTCCCTCTGGTCGTCGCTCGCCCTACCGCCCTCGGGACTAGGTCCCATACTACTGCGCGCTCGCGCTCACTTCCATCGCGTCGCTGCTGCTCCCCGTTCGCCCGTACACCAATAAGTGACGCGAACCTGAGTCACTTTTGCTGCTGCCCGCACTGACGTGACCTCTGCTGCCCTGGTGCTCGCTTTTCTTTCCGTGCATAGAAAGCTCCCCGGTCTCCGACCACAGGCCAGCTCGCGTATGCCCGCCTCGTCGCTACCGACAGCCCCTAGTTGCCACTGACCAGCCCCCTTTTGCTCTGCATGAGGCCGACGTCCTGCTGTCATGGCTGCTGCCACAACATTGATTCCCGGTCTCCGACAGCCTCGGCGCCCCGACAATCCTCAAAAACCCAGCGCGTGCTCGCCCCGTCGCTTCACCCAGCCACTCTGCCACCGCACGCCGCTAGCCGCCATCGAGATGAGTTACTTTCCCTCTGCCGCACTCTGCTCAAGACCGACATACCAGGCAGCGCTCCTTGATTCCCCGTGCCCAACGGCTCCTTCTCAAAGCAGCGTGCAAAGCCCCGCGAGCCCGTGACCACCCTTCGTAACCCCCCCACGGCCTATAAAATTCCCCCCTCTTCTACCCTTCCCGCACCTCTGTCCGCTATTGCCGAGCACGAGCTCGAGCTCGATCAAACCCCCCCTTCAAGCGCCACTCGGCGAAGGCCAGCACCCGACGAACCCTGCCTGGTCTTCCTCTGCACTCCCACCCCATGGCTTGCACAATGTTTCGGTGAGCTCGACCAATTTGGAAAATTCCCGAACTCTGTGTTGGAGATATGCCCATGAGACAATACGGATTTGATCCGTATGTGAGGGTCATACGGATATTGATCCGTGTGAGGAATTAGTCCACTAATGGGCCAACTAGTCGAGGCCCATTAGAAGGGTCTATTTAAGTGAAGGAAGGGCTTAAGGCGCAGGTGATTCCACCAGTCCTTAACCCTAGCCATCGTGCTCCTCTTTCTCGCCCACAAAACCCTAACCGTGTTGCCGGTGCTAGCACGCCGCGCACGGTGCTCCAACCCCGTACGTGTGGATACCGCGAGGAGGCGCTGCTGCTGCTGCGGTGCCGACGGCTAGACTAGAAGGAGACGATTGACGTGATCGACTAGTTCCTCCACACCGACGCGCGACTACGTTGGATCGAGCTGCTCCAACATTCGCTTCCGCTCCGCCTGCGCGTCTAGTGGTAACGATCCATGATCCTCTCTTGCAAGGTTTCCTGGTTGAATGGTAGAAATTTTATATGCTATCGTAGCCTACCCGTTCCCCAACAGTGGTATCAGAGCCGACCTTGTGTAGTTTGTGATCTAGATCTTGTGCATATAGTCGATATGTTGATGTACTAGATGAGATCTATTACATGTTTTGTGTTCGGATTGATTAGATCAATGATGATAGGGAGGTTCAGAAGGTAATGGGCGGATAGCAATACATGCATCATTGATTTATTTGTGTTCCTTCTCCGTGCGCGCGTGACTTGTCCCTACCGGCTGGAATCACCATCGGGACTAACTGCGTGCGTCAGTAGAGGAGCCAATAGTATCATAATCATGTACCGCAGTGTACTCATGAAAACCTAATGGAAAACTAAGCCATTGTGAATGACTCAAAATCGGGCAAATATGATTTTCCCGATAGGATTTCCATTGTGATTTTATAGATACGATCTGTGAAATCCTGTGGGACCGCCGTACGGACACACCTAGATTGTTACAGCCCTTTTTGGCCACATGTTAGCATTCGCTTCTCGCCTAACTTGTTTTTGCAGAGAATGTTATGAATGGTATGGCCCAAAAGATGCATGTGATGTATATATGTGATTTGCATGGCCTGCGTGCCATGATTAATTACAGCTGGGTTGAGGCTGTCATATTATTGTATAACGGCCTGCGTGTCGATCTGTGATGCTTGATATTCTCATGTAATTTATTACTAGCTATTAGTTGTAGTAGCTAAGTGTTAGTTCATGGAGGCCTCAAGCATGATGGTTGAAGGGACAGGAGACATGGCGATGACAATGGAGATGGAGATCACCAATTGAAAGGGGCCATACTATTTCACAGTCAATATGATTGCATGTGATGATGTTCCTATCATCCTATTCTTTCATATGTTATTTATATTAGATATGATTAACATGCTAGAATAGGTTCCCTCAAGAAAAATTAAATAATATGCCCTTCCAATAGCTGCACCTATTAAAATTATGATCGTTGTATGGTAGGTCTGCCAAAGTAGAGTACCTCAACTATCTTAATTATTAGGATAAATGTCGGACATTTATATGCATAGTATTGGTTTAATTAACAAAGCTATCAAAACGGTTTTGGGCTTTGGGGCATGGTGTTGGCGCCGGGGCATGTGATGCCACCCAACAAACAAGAGTCACATAGGGATGTGATTAGCAAAGTGTTGCTTACCTATGTCACTAGATTTCTAGCGGTGATGCCAAAGCTCACTAGGATCTAAGTTGAATATGGATCTTGAACCACTATATGTCGTTTTGAGGGAAAACGATTCCAAGCATATAGTGGAATAATGAACTTTTGTTAAAATGTTTATAAGAGTTTTATATTTACATAGTGCTTATATTTGCATATTTTCTATTGTAGATCATGGCACCAACCGCTAGTAACACTTTCAATTTGCGCTCAATTCTTGAAAAAGAAAAGCTTAGTGGAACAAACTTTATTGATTGGTATCGCAACTTGAGAATTGTTCTCAAGCAAGAGAAAAAGGAATATGTTCTAGAGCTTCCCTATCCTGATGATTTGCCAGAAAATGCTACTGCCACTCAGAAAAGGGAGTATGAGAAACATACCAATGATGTAGTTGATGTTAGCTGTCTCATGCTTGCCACTATGGCCTCTGAGCTCCAGAAGCAATATGAGAACGCGGATGCCCACAATATGATTGAGGGACTTCGTGGCATGTTTGAGAACCAAGCAAGGTCTGAGAGGTACAACATCTCAAAGTCCTTGTTTGCGTGCAGGCTAGCTGAAAACGGTTCTGTCAGTCCTCATGTGATCAAGATGATTGGTTACATTGAGAATCTGGAGAAACTTGGTGCTGCTCTACACCCTGATTTGGCCACAGATGTGATTCTCCAGTCGCTTCCTGCAAGCTATGAGCCTTTCATTTTGAACTTTCAAATGAATAGCTTAGAGAAGACATTGGCTGAGTTGCATGGGATGCTTAAGACAGCTGAGGTAAGCATCAAAAAATCTGGTCCAAGTCAAGTTAACTTGGTTCAAAAGGATAGCAAGAAACGAAAGCGCAAGACTAAGGCTAAGGCTACAGATCAGATCTCTAGCACTAAGCCTAAGCCTGCAGCAGCTCCTAAGCCTAAACCGGCGGGTAGTGATCCTTGTTTTCACTGCAAGAAACCCGGTCATTGGAAGAGGAATTGCAAGCTTTATCTGGAAGAGCTGAAGAAGAAGGGTGGAGACACTTCTAATTTAGGTATCAATGTTATTGAAATTAATAATGTTGCTACATGTCCTTATGATTCATGGGTATTTGATACCGGATCGATGATTCATACTTGCAAATCGTTGCAGGGGCTTAAAGAAGCAAGGAAATGTGCAAAAGGCGAGGTGGATGCTCGCGTCGGCAATGGTGCAAAGGTTGCTGCGTTGGCCGTCGGAACTTATCCACTTTCATTACCATCAGGATTAGTTTTGGAGTTAAATAATTGTTATTATATTCCCGCCTTAGGAAAAAACATTATTTCTGCAAAATGTTTGGAGGAAGATGATGGTTATGAGGTCATAATAAGGAACAAGTGTTGTTCCATTTATTTGAATAATATTCTCTATGGTAATTGCCCATTGGTGAATGGATTATATTACTTAGATCTTGAGAATAAGCCTATTTATAACATTGATGCGAAAAGGCTCAAGCCTAATGATTTGAATCCCACGTATACTTGGCATTGTCGTTTAGGTCATATAAATGAGAAGCGCATAAAGAAACTCCATACAGATGGTCTTCTAAGTTCTTTTGATTTTGAATCAATTGATACATGTGAATCTTGTTTACTTGGCAAAATGACTAAGTCGCCTTTCACAAGAAATAGTGAAAGGGCGAGTGAACTATTGGGACTTGTACATACGGATGTATGTGGACCAATTAGTTGCACGGCCAGAGGTGGTTTTCAGTACTTCATAACTTTTACCGACGACTTTAGTAGATATGGTTACATCTACTTAATGAGGCATAAGTCTGAATCCTTTGAAAAGTTCAAAGAATTTCAAAATGAAGTACAAAATCAATTGGGCAAGACTATTAAACGCCTACGATCTGATCATGGTGGTGAATATTTGATCCATGAATTTGGTGAACATCTAAAGCAATGTGGAATTGTTCCACAATGGACTCCGCCAGGAACGCCCCAATGGAATGGAGTATCCGAACGGAGGAACCGAACCTTGTTAGACATGGTTAGGTCTATGATGAGCCAAAGTGATCTTCCATTGTCCTCCTGGGGATACGCTCTAGAAACTGCCGCTTTCACACTTAATAGGGTTCCATCTAAATCCGTGGAAACGACACCATATGAGATATGGACTGGGAAGCGTCCCGGGTTGTCTTTTCCTAAGATTTGGGGATGTTAGGCTTATGTAAACCGTATGACGTCTGATAAGCTTTCTTCCAATTCTGATAAATGCTTCTTTGTAGGATACCCTAGGGAAACCAAAGGTTATTATTTCTACAACCGGGAAGAGGGCAAAGTGTTTGTCGCTCATAATGGTGTTTTTCTAGAGAAAGAGTTTCTCTCTAAAAGGGTAAGTGGGAGAACAGTGCAACTTGAAGAAATTCAAGAAGCTCCAGAAAATGTTTCTTCTTCCACTATACCACAATTGGATGAACAAGTTGTTGTCGAACCAATTGTTGAAACACCAGCCTCGCGTAGGTCAGAAAGGGCACGTCGCGCTCCTGAAAAGTTCACGCTCCTAACCACGGGGCAGCGAGACATATTATTGTTAGACAATGATGAGCTAAGACTTACAGTGAAGCAATGATGGGACCGGACTCTGAGAAATGGCTTGGAGCCATGAGATCTGAATTAGAATCCATGAGAGAAAATCAAGTTTGGAACTTGATAGATCCGCCGGATGGTGTAAAAACCATTGAGTGTAAATGGGTTTTTAAGAAAAAGATAGACATGGATGGAAATGTTCACATCTATAAGGCACGATTGGTGGCGAAAGGTTTTAAGCAAATTCAAGGGGTTGATTATGATGAGACCTTCTCGCCCGTCGCTATGCTAAAGTCTATAAGGATCCTTCTAGCAATTGCCGCATTTTATGATTATGAGATATGGCAAATGGATGTCAAAACGGCTTTCCTTAATGGAAACCTAAGTGAGGATGTGTACATGACACAGCCTGAAGGTTTTGTCGATCCACAAAATGCTAGGAAGATATGCAAGCTTCAAAAGTCCATTTATGGACTAAAGCAAGCATCTCGGAGTTGGAATCTTCGCTTTGATGAGGTAGTCAAAGGGTTTGGCTTCATTAAAAACGAAGAAGAGCCTTGTGTTTACAAAAGGGCTAGTGGGAGCGCGCTTGTCTTTCTGGTCCTTTATGTGGATGACATATTGCTGATCGGTAATGATATTCCAATGCTTGAAGCTGTTAAGACTTCTTTGAGAAAGAGTTTCTCAATGAAGGACTTAGGAGAGGCAGCTTACATTTTGGGCATTAAGAACTATAGAGATAGATCAAAGAGGCTAATTGGATTAAGCCAAGACACGTACATTGACAAGGTATTGAAACGGTTCAATATGCAGGATTCCAAGAAAGGTTTCTTGCCCATGTCACATGGGGTTTCTCTTAGCAAGACTCAGTGTCCCTCGACACCAGATGAGCAAGAGAAAATGAGAGCGATTCCATATGCTTCGGCTGTTGGGTCCATCATGTATGCCATGATAAGTACTCGCCCAGATGTAGCCTACGCTCTTAGTGCTGTGAGCAGATACCAGTCAAATCCAGGAGAAGCTCATTGGGGAGCTAATAAGAATATCCTAAAGTACTTAAGAAGGACTATGGGTATGTTCCTAGTCTATGGAGGTGAGGAAGAGCTCGTTGTAAATGGTTACACTGATGCTAGCTTCCAAACCGACAAAGACGATTCGAGATCGCAATCTGGATATGTGTTTTGCCTCAATGGAGGCGCGGTGAGCTGGAAGAGTTCCAAGCAAGATACGGTTGCTGACTCAACAACGGAGGCTGAGTATCTTGCCGCTTCAGAAGCTGCAAAGGAAGCTGTTTGGATCAGAAATTTGTTTCTGAGTTGGGTGTGGTTCCTAGTGCATCCAGTCCAATGGACCTCTATTGTGATAATAGTGGTGCCATTGCACAAGCCAAGGAGCCTAGAGCGCATCAAAAGAACAAACACGTACTACGACGTTATCATCTTATTCGGGACATCGTCGCTCGAGGTGATGTAAAGATATGCAAGGTGCACACGGACTCAAACATCGCTGATCCGTTGACAAAACCTCTCTCTCAGCCCAAGCATGAGGCACATATGAGATCCATGGGTATTAGATATCTGCATGATTAATGTATGAGAGATTGTGTAATGTCTATGTTTATGTGTGATTGAATAAAGTGTTATTCTGTTCTATGGATAATAATTATTGCATTGATTGACAAGTGCGTGACTTGTTTGTGAAACTCATTGTTCTTTTATAATATTATCCTAAATGATCCCTAGTTCCTTATCATTGTGTTGGACAATAATGATTCATGGACTAGCACATGTATTGGTTGATGATCGTGTTTCACAGATCATTGATATGGAGATATCAAATCAATAATGTGAACACATGTTGGAGAACATAGTGTTGGACTGACCCACTAATAGACTTTGCTGAGATGTTATTATTGTGTCATCAATTGTTGTCTTGTATGATGTACCTTTGGGATCCTTAGACCTGAGATTGTCATTGATTCCCAGAATGTGTAATAGCATATTTAGTGATTACCAAACGCTATTCCATAACTGGGTAGTTATAAAGGTAATTTTCGGGTATGCTATGAAACATGTCGTGGGGTGTGAGCGGTCAAGATGGAATTTGCCCCTCCTAATAACAGGAGAGATATCTCTGGGCCCCTCGAGTTAGATGGATTTAGAAGTGCATGGCCATGCCAATGTGATTAAAAGTTAATCATAATGACTAAAAGTTAGTCATGATAAATCCACTAGACGTTCGAGTGAATGGTCGAGCTATTATAGGGATGGCACGTATCTTGCCTTAAGCTTGACTAATATCGTGAGGCAAAGGGATCGCTGACTGCGTATGTCAAAGGTTCAGCTGATATGATCTTTATGTGTACACGAGAATCAGTATGTGCTGCTAGGTGCCGCTATTGATTTATGATTTGAAAAATGGTTTTCACATCATTGTCGTGTACATGTGAACCTAACGGGTCACACACTTAACGGGTTGGAACATCGCTTGCCTATGTGATTGTCTCTAGTGCAAGTGGGAGATTGTTGGAGATATGCCCAAAAGACAATACGGATTTGATCCGTATGTGAGGGTCATACGGATATTGATCCGTGTGAGGAATTAGTCCACTAATGGGCCAACTAGTCAAGGCCCATTAGAAGGGTCTATTTAAGTGGAGGAAGGGCTTAAGGCGCAGGTGATTCCACCAGTCCTTAACCCTAGCCATCGTGCTCCTCTTTCTCGCCCACAAAACCCTAACCGTGTTGCCGGTGCTAGCACGCCGCGCACGGTGCTCCAACCCCGTACGTGTGGATACCGCGAGGAGGCGCTGCTGCTACTGCGGTGCCGACGGCTGGACTAGAAGGAGACGATTGACGTGATCGACTACTTCCTCTACATCGACGCGCGACTACGTTGGATCGAGCTGTTCCAACATTCGCTTCCGCTCCGCCTGCGCGTCTAGTGGTAACGATCCATGATCCTCTCTTGCAAGGTTTCCTGGTTGAACGGTAGAAATTTTATATGCTATCATAGCCTATCCGTTCCCCAACACTCTGCTCCCCGACGGCCACCATCGGCAACATCTCAAATTCTGACCCCTCTGGTGAGCCGCCCTGCTTCCTTTCTCTTCGTGAGGATGCGCAATCACTTTCTGATATCACCTAACCCTTTCCCCCTGGAATTATTGCACAAGATCACCATCGCCGCTGTTTTCCCCTGCTGACCTCCACTGTGTCGGCAAAACGGAGCCGCCTCCATGGTGAACACCACCTTCTGGTCCTCCTTGGTGGACGACAACGCGATGCTGATCACCGCCGTGCCTCCGTGAAGCAGAAGGAGCAACGCGCGCGCGAATTGCTGCTTCCTGGCTAAAATGCGACGCCACCGAACCGTGACCTCTGTCGCCTCTCACCGACGTTGATACTCCGGTGAGCCAACCCCCTCAGCAACCTCTCTGCCTTGTTCGCCTCGACATGTGGGTCATATATGTGGACCCGCGACGAGTTTTCCCCTTCTGTAGAGCCCAGCGGCGAGCCCTCCAGCAAACCCCGGCCATGCGTCGTTGCGCTCGGGCATAACTGAGCTGGTGCTGACTGGCAGCCACCTGGCGCCTACTGGCCACCTACATGGTGCACACGCGACACTGATGTGTTTTGGTTAAAACAAAAAATCCCTATAAATACAGAAAAACTTCTAAAACCCATAGTAAATTCATTTCAAGTTCAAATGACCTCAAACTAATTTTGTTAGTTTCATAATAATGTGCTTTATTTTATTAAAACAATAACAAACTATCTCTGCCTTTATATGTTAATAATTTAAATGACTCATGTAAACACCAATTAATTCATTATTAATTATGTAAATGCTACTTAATTGCAATCTTTTACTTGCACTGTTATTTCAAGGTAATGCACCACCCTGATTTTTGGTTAAGTTAATTCTGCAATATTTAACACTATATTAATTATTTAATGCTTTAACATGAATTAATGCTAGTAAATAGAATAATAATATCTAGAAGTTGTAACTTGGTAAAAATGCAGTTCATATATGCCCCTGTTCATGATAAATCACTCAAGTCCAGAATCAATTGTTTACTATTTTAATTGCTTATTTTTTTTAAAACTATAACAACCCTAATTAAATGATTAACACACATAAAATGATGAAACTCTAATTTGCTTCTTTGAAGCATATGGCTTCGAGAACTTGTTAATAAGGTTATTAGCACCAAAACACTAACGCAATATGCATCCATCATATCATTGCATGTGACGGTGTTGCGATAATACCATTAAATCCATTGTTCATCAATAGGTAACAACACCCAGGAGCAGGACCCAGACGTCCAGCAGGACCAAGAGCCCGAAGAGCAGGAGACTGTAGTTGCTAACACTTACGTGGATCCAGGCAAGCCCCGGTTTGCATTAGCCTTTTTAAAGTTTTGGTAGTTTATATCACTACTAGTGTCTATGTTTAATTGTTGCATTAAGTCATAGGAGTTGATTGAAAACCCACCTTGCATGTTACCCCAAGTGACCTATGCTACTGTTAGTAGAATCTTGGTAGGATCGATACTAAATGCTATGCTTAGTAATTAATAACTCACGGTAGATATTATGATTACTAAGGAATGAACTTGGTCACTAAATATGAACTTAATGAAAGAAGTTATTTTGATGTTTTGGCAGGGCAGGGAATTATGCTTGTATAGGTTTGCAGCAACACATGGGTGTTGACGGCGGTAGCCCTGCCTTGCCCACCCTAGGACCCGTCCGTGGTCGGCCCCTTGATCAAGTTTTGAACAGTACCGAATGGATGCTAGTTTATGGGCACTAGTAAACCGACGTAGCATTAAATATTTGCATTGGAGCAAGGCCATGGTGTGTTGGTCTTTGACCCTTCGGCTGCTGGAGTGGGCGGTCCATACCACCAAGTACTGCTGGCAGGACGACATGCCCACTCGACGTCACTAGATTCGGGTGAAGGTGCAGGTGTTTCTTGCGAAAGGTTGCCGTATACGACCTTCGTTGGTGCGTACGTGTCATGTTATTCAGGTTTTCCCCAGCTGGTGTAAATCAATTGTAATTGTTGTCCCTCATAGTAATGAGTACCGCTTGGTCACTGAGTCGTCACGTAGTGGCACATGATATTATGGAAAATGGATTATATTGGTTATTATTGATTATGATTATTACTGCTCTTATGTTGTACTTACTTTATGTAATGTTCTATTATCTTATGATGCTTCACTAAAGTAACGTTTCCGCTCTATCCAATTAAATTGAAAATAAAACTTGATAGAACTAATAGGTTGCTTAGTGCGAGTTTTTTAAACAAGCCACCTATTAGAGCCATTGCATGTTTAGGTTTTGACGGGTAAGTCATGTTGAGTAATTAGTACTCAGGCTTTATGCTTATGTGGTTTTCAGGTACTGAAGAGATAGAACTGCCTGTAGATGTGTTGCCTTGGGACATGCAGGTCCCTGAGGGTTGGATTGCCCACTAGGAGTCTGACCTGCCGCCGCAGTGACTGTTGTGTGCTGCTAGAATGATGGTTCCTCGGGCATGAATCATCATTATGCTGTATCGTCGAGCTCATAGTTCTTATCATTATTATGCTTCCGGTGTTTTTCAAAACATTATGAACTTGTAATTCCGCTACACATTGATGTAATAATTAACACTTAATTTGGATCATTGTGTATTATCAAGTGTCTACGTTATCAGCACCTTCGGGACCTCGATCCTCCGGGAAGGGGTGCCTCAACAATGTAAAACGTATTTTCAAAAACTACGACGTTACGTGTGAGGATACGTTCATATTGCCCCTAGTAGTTATTAGGGTTGGTGACAAAGCTAACGAGTTATGCTTGAGTTGGCTTTTGATTTGGTTTTCATTTGACATTTAAAGTTCGCTCGCAAGGACTGTGGCATTGCGGGACGATTCCTTCTATGAAGCGTTGCCAACATATTTTATTTTTGGCTTCGGAAACAAGTATTAGAGCGTAGAGTTCACTTGTGAGGGCTATGGTTTTGCAAGATGGTTTCTTCCATAAACTATGCCAACTTTTTCTTAGTAATTCTCATCATGGTAGGTTTATGCGCATGGGTTCGCTTGCGAGGACCGTGGTTTCGCAAGGCGGTTCGTTCCATGAACCGTTGTAGTATTACCCTTATTTTTGTAGTTTCTTTTACTTTAATGTACTGTTTCTGCAATGAGTTTTCTACAGGTACATTGACACTGTTAGTACAAACACCTAGATTGACTTACGTGTGCAGTGCGGGTCGTCACCACATTTTTGTGCCGCTAAGTACCGGCCATATATGTGTGTGTTGTGAGGAACGATAGGTAAATAAATTGAATTTTTTGCATCATGCATCCTTTTCTAACTTAACTAAAATTTTGTTCTCTCCAATTGTGTACCCACCTCTGAATAAAAATTTCAAGTTTATTTAGTGTAGAAATTTCAGTTCTAAGTCCAATTAGGCCCTAAAAGTAAAATTTTGCTAAATCCATTCCCGTACTATTGAAGCTAGAAAATGTAAACTAAAAACTTTTATTCCTGTATTTCATGACGTTGAGCATGAAATGCAATTTACTATAAGGAAAAATTTGACTCACTCAGATTTCACCCTTGTAGATGGCTGAAAATGATTATTAAGCTTCCCCGGGTTGGGAAATCACCGATGGCCTGGATATCCCTAGAATGACCCAACTCTTTTGGAGTGTCCTTCAGGGTTATGAACACGCTATCCCTCCCACCTATGTTGGAAAGACCACTGAGGAAAATGGAACCACTTCCTACGTAGTCCATGTCGCAGTCCCCACCAATTACTCTTTCCTACCGACATGGGAATCATGGACTATCAGTGTCTTTGGAGTAGACCTACTCACTACTTGGAGTGTAGCTGCCTTCAAAGCCCTCACTCTGTTTTGCGAGGTTCACAAGCATGAGATTGCCGGAACACCATAACCTTGTTGCCAATTGATAACCTAGAGGATCTTGAGTGGAACCAACGCTTGGATTTCGTCTTCGACCCAAACCACCCACTTTATCGTCTGGCGCTGCATGTGGCAGAGTGTTATGGACTCTCTCTATTTGGCATATGCAAGGACTTGTACCATCAGCTGGACATGTTTTGGGCCGCACTTCGGCTTTCCGAAACAGAAAAGCAAGCCAAGATTCTAGAGATTTCAGAATTAAACCAGCAAATCCAAGCAAAGAATGAAGAAATGGATATGATCATCGATGAGCATGACCAAGCTATTGGAGATGCAGACATAATGGAGTCTGAATTGCAGGAGCTTCAGGTCGAATTTGACACCTTCAAAGCTACCCACCTCCCTATCATAGATAACTGGGATGAGATCCCCATGGAGTATGGAGAGCAAATAGATGAAGAAATGGGACAAGTGGATAATGTTGATGTAGAGATGATGGAACCAGGAGACCCAGAAGAACCGTTGGGACCGTCAGAACCCAATGAGCCGATAGTCATAGACCAGGAGTAGATGAGTTGGTTGTGTATGAGCCATAGTGTGTCCGCAATACCATAGTTAGGCGTCGATGCACATATGGATTAATTTGTGTGATGTTAGCCTTTTAACAACCATGTACCCAACTTTAATTTGTGAAAATGGTTATCATTTCCTAAATCCTCAAAGCACCCTTGCAAGTTTTTACACATATGTCTTTATGGAAATTTTTTGAGAAATGACTAATGTGTAGTGCATAATTGTAGTATGGTGCGAACTCGGAATCAGGATGATCCTGAGAGCTCTTAGCCGGGAGCTAATGCTCAGCCATCGCTGGCAGAGGTTTTGGCTGCCGCACTCAACCGATAGCAGAACGACTTTGAGTTGCTCCGCCGATTGGTTGATATCACGTCCCACTTGGCTGGACATGGGGGCAACCACAACAACAACAACCAACCCCGACAGTGCACCTACTCAAACTTTCTGGATACGCATCCGCCGATCTTCGAGCGTGCTAGAGAGCCTCTGGACACCGACCATTGGCTACGCCAGACCGAGTCTAAGTTTGGTCTGCTTGACTGCACTAAGCACCAGAAGGTGCTATTCACCGCCCAGCAACTCCAGGGCCCTGCTGGTGCCTGGTGGGCAAACTACGCTGCTTCACTATCTGTTGGACACAGCGTCGAGTGGAATGAGTTTTGGACTGCTTTTTGAGCTCATTTCATTCTAGCTGGTCTTGTGCAGAAGAAGTTTCAAGAGTTCAAGGACCTGAAGCAAGGAGGGAGGAGTGTCCTCCGATACACCGAGGCGTTCAATCACCTTGCTCAGTATGCCACTGAGTATGTCAACACCAAAGAGAAGAAGAGGTATGCTTTCCTGCATGGCATGAATGCCGCACTGAAGGAGTGTCTGACCTGGCAGACAACGGGCACCTACAATGATTTGGTCCATGCTGCTATTGTCCAAGAGAGTGCCATGCGCCAAGTTGAGGAAGATGAGCGCAAGGGGAAGGCCCCTACTAGTGCCTCTGCTGCCCCACAGGCAAAGCATCACCTGGTGTACACTTCTCTATCTGGACAGCGGTACCTGACATCGCCGCAGCAGCAGTTTCAGTGCCCGAGGCCACAACAGCAGCAGCGCACTCAGTACCGTGCCCTACCAGAAGCAGGGAAGTCAGAATGCACGCGCTCCACAGCCTGCCAGTCGTGGAGGCAACTACCCGTGCTACAACCGCGGTCGTACTAGCCACTTCGCCAGGGAGTGTACAACACCTAAGCGCAACAACAACAGCCAGTGCCCTCTGCAGAACAAGAATGTGAATGCACCATCTCGTGGTGCTCAAGTGAACCACACCAGCATAGAAGATATTCCTCAAGGAGACCCCGTGCTGACCGGTACGCTTTCACTTTACCGCCAGCCTATTTTCACTCTTTTTGATTCTGGAGCAACCCATAATTTTTTTAGCAACTCTTGTGTGCAAAAACAAAATCTTTCCACCACCACTATAAACTGCTGCTATACTGTTCGCTCCCCCGCTGGTCAAATTCTACCTAACAAAATAGTACGCCAAGTCCCACTAGAAATCAACTAAAAAATCTACCCCACTGATTTCATCGTGCTCCATAACCAAGAAATTGATTTAATTATTGGCATGATGTGGATGAAAACTCATAGAGCCATGCTTGATATTGAGCCCTATATCGTCCATTTGAACTCTCCTCTGCATTGTCCAGACACCCTATCCCTTAGTGCGACCCCCTCAAAAGGTCCAGTTGTTTATGAATTGGAAGGACCATCACTTGAGGATATTCCTATTGTCCGTGAGTATCCCGATGTATTCCCTGAAGACATTTCTGGCCTCCCACCTGATCATGAAGTGGAATTCAAGATTGGGCTTCTGCCAGGAACTTCTCCCGTATCTCGTCGTCCATATAAAATGGCTCCCAATGAGCTAGCTGAATTGAAGAAGCAATTGAATGAGTTGCTGGAGAAAGGATTTATTCGCCCAAGTACTTCACCCTGGGGCTGTCCTACCATTTTTGTGAAGAAGAAGGACAAGTCTCTGTGCCTTGTCGTTGATTATCGGCCTCTCAACAAAGTCACTATCAAGAATAAATACCCACGGCCCCGTATTGACATACTTTTTGATCAATTGGTTGGCGCCAAGGTCTTTTCAAAAATTGACCTTCGCTCAGGGTATCATCAAATCAAGATAAGAGCAGAGGATATTCTGAAGACCCCTTTCTCTACTAGATACAGATTATTCGAGTATGTAGTAATGTCTTTTGGGTTGACAAATGCACCCGCCTATTTCATGTATCTCATGAATTCAGTCTTCATGCCAGAGCAGGAAAAATTTGTGGTGGTATTCATTGATGATGTTCTTATCTATTCGAAGTCCAAGGAAGAACATGCTGAGCATCTTCGTATTGTTCTTCAGCGTCTACGGGATCATGAGCTATATGCAAAATTCAGCAAATGTGAGTTTGGGTGGGACCGTGTGCCATTCCTTGGACACATAGTATCCGCCGAAGGAATCTCTGTAGACCCAAGCAAGGTTCAAGATGTGCTGGATTGGAAGCCACCGAAAACTATCCATCAAGTTTGTAGTTTCCTCGGACTAGCTGGATACTATTAGAGGTTCATTCTAATTTTTCTTAGTTGACCAAACCCATCACCGGGCTGCTGAAAAAGGATAAAAGGTTCGATTGGAGCAATGATTGTGAAAAAGCCTTTCAGAAAATGAAGACATTATTGACTATTGCCCCAGTATCGGCTCAGCCGGACATCACCAAGCCGTTTGATGTGTATTGTGATGCATCTGGGACAGGACTTGGATGTGTGCCCGTGCAGGATGGTCGTGTCATTGCCTATGCATCTCGACAACTAAGGAAGCATGAAGAGCATTATCCAACTCATGGTTTGAAACTAGCTGCAGTTGTCCTTGCACTAAAAATCTGGAGGTATTATTTGCTCGGGAATTTAGTGCACATCTATAAGAGCTTGAAGTACATCTTTACTTAGACTGATCTGAACATGAGGCAACATCGGTGGCTAGAATTAATCAAGGACTATAATCTGGAAATTCATTATCACCTGGGCAAGGCTAATGTGGTCGCCGATGCTCTGAGTCAAAAGATACACTGCAATAACTTGATGACAGACAACAACATTGAAGCGAGTATCACAGAACCTAGCCTGCATGTATTGACCCTAGTGATCAGTAATATTAGTATTCATTCCACCATTCGAGATGAAGTTATTGCTGCACAAAAACAAGACGTTGGAATGAAGTACGTTCGTGAGAACATAAAAAATGGCAAGGCAAAATGCTTCACACAAGATTCAGATGGTACTCTATGGTTCAATAACCGTCTAGTAGTACCCAAGGATTTCAAACTTCATCACAAAATCTTGGAGGAAGCACATCACTCTAAGTACTCTATTCATCCTGGAAGTAACAAGATGTAGCAGGACCTAAAGAAAAATTTCTGGTGGACAAGAATGAAGCGAGAAGTTGCTCGGTATGTCATGGAGTATGATACCTGTCAGAGAGTCAAGGCTGACCACTTGAAACAGATGGACTACTTCAACCATTGAGTATTCCCGCGTCGAAATAGGAAGATATCAGCATGGATTTCATTGTTGGCCTCCCTCTCACTTCTCGGAAGCATGATTCAATTTGGGTCATTGTGGACAGGCTCACGAAATCTGCCCACTTCCTACCGAGCAATAATACATACAAGATAAAGCTATATGCAGAACTATACATAGCAAGAATTATGTGTCTTGATGGAGTACCCAAGACCATTGTTACAAATCGTGGCTTGCAGTTTATCGCTCATTTCTGGGAACTACATGCATCTCTGGGTACCAAGTTGATTCGGAGTTCTGCTTACCATGCCGCTACTGATGGACAAACAGAGCGTGTCAACCAAATTTTGAAAGATATGCTTAGAGCATGTGTTTTAACACATGGTGGTAACTGGGATGAGTACTTACCATATGCAGAATTCTCATACAACAACAGTTACCAAGAAAGTGTAAAAATGTCTCCATTTGAAGCACTCTACGGTTGGAGTTGTAGAACATCATTAAACTGGTCTGAATCTGGAGAAAGAGTAACCTTTGGTCCTTACCTTGTCAAGGATGCCGAAGAAAAGGTTCAAACCATTCAGGTGAATCTCAAGGCTGCCAAATGTCATCAAGAAAAGTATGCAAACCGATGATGAAGGCCACTATTTTTCAACAAGGATGATTTTGTCTATCTCCGAGTATCACCAGTGAAGGGCATTCAGCGTTTTGGAATCAAAGGCAAGTTAGAACCCCGCTATATTGGCCCATTCAAAATCTTAGAGAGATGTGGACAAGTGGCATACAAGCTGGAATTACTTGTTAATCTATCTGGAGTTCATAGCACGTTTCATGTATCACAATTGAAATGGTGTCTCAAACCTCCCATCGATATTGTCTTGGAAGAGTATGATCATCTTCAACTGGACCTCACTTACTCCGAGCAACCAATTAAAATCCTTGATGAGAAAGGGCGCACAACCCACAAAAGAACCATTAAATTATATAAAGTACAATGGAGTAATCACTCATAGGATGAGTCCACCTAGGAATCAAAAGAATTTCTGAGTACTCATTACCTGGAATTCTGGTCTTTGTTCACAGGTAAATTTTTGCCCCTCTCTAGTCTGCTTTGTTTCTTAATCTCGGGACGAGATTTCTTTAAGGAGGGAGGGCTGTGACACCTAGGTGTCTCCTATTATTTAACTAGCATGCTAAGCCTGGAATTGAACTCAAATAGAAGCATGAAATAATGAGAGCAAGAAAAAATTTGAATTTCCTTAAAGTTAAAATAAACCCCTGCAAGCAAAATTTGGAAGCAAATAAAACTTTCTATACAACATAAGCCAAATAATTACATCAGAAATATGAGATTAATAAAATAAAATTCTGGACAAGAATTGGGAACTTTTCCCACTTTTGGAAAAGCTCCAATTAAATAATTAAAGCCTAGGGCCAATTTAAGTTAAATTTTTAAACCTAATAAATTATTCCACTTTTTGGTAAAAAAAAATCCTCCATCAAATTTTACAAATCATCAGAAGCCCAAATATAAAATTTCAGCTCAATTTGACCTTTGGAGCTATTTTTAAATTGAAGTTTTATAGAAGCAAGGACCTTTTTGTAAACAAATAAAAAACTTGAGGGGCCCTCTGCAAAAGTGCATTGTCTTCTTCCTCCCGTCGCCTCTCCCACACATGCGCTCGCGCGATGCTCTACCGCCGCCTCGGGACTCGCCGCTCCCCTTGTTCAGCCACAGTCGCTTCGTCGGCACTGTTCCTCTGCCTGCCACAGCTCTGCGCCCATCCAGCCACTGCTGCCGTGCATTATTTCTCCCGCCAAGGCCGCCTTGCCCAGCCGCGCCATGGAATCCTGATATTGCCGGGTCGCCGATTCCGCTTTTGCTGCTGCCCGCACTGACGCGACCTCTGCCGCCCTCGCGCTCGCTCTGCTTCCCGCGCACAGACAGCTCCCCGCTCTCTGACCACAGGCCAGCCTGCGCGTGATCGCCTCGTCGCTACCGCCCACTGCTCGCAGCCACTGACGAGCCCCCTTTCGCTCTGCACGAGGCCGATGCCCTGCCACCATGGCTACTGCCACAGCCTTGATTCCCAGTCTCCGACAGCCCTGGTGCCCTGACAAGCCTAAAAAACCCAGCGCGTGCTCGCCCCGTCGCTTCACCCAGCCACTCTGCCGCCGCACGCCGCTAACCACTGTCGAGATGAGTTACTTTCCCTCTACTGCGCTCTGCTCAAGACCGACACACCAGGCAACGCTCCTCGATTCCCCATGCCCAATGGCTCCTTCTCAAACCAGTGCGCAAAGCCCCGTGAGCCCATGACCACCCTTTGCAAACCCCCCCTCGGCCTATAAAATTCCCCCCTCTTCTGCCCTTCCCGCACCTCTACCCGCCATTGCCGAGCACGAGCTCGAGCTCGATCAAACCCCCTTGCAGGGCCGCTCGGCGAAGGCCAGCACCCCAAGAAGCCCGCCTGATCCTCCTCTGCACTCCCACCCATGGCTTGCACAATCTTTCAGTGAGCTCGGCCAATTTGGAGAATTCTCAAACTCTGCTCCTCGACGGCCGCCGTCGGTGACATCTCGAATTCTGACCCCTCTGGTGAGCCTCCCCGCTTCCTTTCTCTTCGTGAGGACGTGTAATCACTTTCTGATCACACCTAACCCTTTTTCCCCTGGAATTATTGCACAAGATCACCATCGCCACTATTTTCCTCGGCTGACCTCCACTGCATCGGCAAAACGGAGCCGCCTCCACACTGAACACCACCTTCCGGTCCTCCTTGGTGGATGACAACGTGATGCCGAATGCTACCGTGCCTCCGTGAAGCTGAAGGAGCAATGCGCGCACGAATTGCTGCTTCCCGGCTAAAACGCGACGCCATCGAACCGCGACCTCCGTCGCCTCTCGCCAACGTCGATACTCCGGTGAGCAAACCCCCTCACAAACCTCTCTGCCATGTTCACCTTGATGTGTGGGTCGTATATGTGGACCTGTGGTGACTTCTCCCCGTGTGTAGAGCCCAGCGGCGAGCCCTCCGGCAAGCCCCGGCCGCGCGCCACCACGCTCGGGCACAGCTGAGCTAGCCCTGACTGGAAACCACCTGGCACCTACTGGCCACCTACGTGGCGCACACGCGGCACTGATGTGTTTTGTTTAAAACAGAAAATCCTGTAAAATCCAGAAAAACTGCTAAAACTTCTAAAACCCATAGTAAATTCATTTCAAGTTCAAATGACCTCAAACCAATTTTGTTAGTTTTGTAATAATGTGCTTTATTTTATTAATATGATAACCAACTATCTCTGCCTTTATATGTTAATAATTTAAATGACTCATGTAAACACCAATTAATTCATTATTAATTATGTAAATTCTACTTAATTGCAATCTTTTACTTGCACTGTTATTTCTTGGTAATACACCACCCTGATTTTTGGTTAAGTTAATTCTGTAGTATTTAACACTCTATTAATTATTTAATGTTCAAACTTGAATAAATGCTAGTAAATAGAACAATAATGTCCAGAAGCTGTAACTTGGTAAAAATGCAATTCATATATGCCCCTGTTCATGATAAATCACTCAAGTCTAGAATCAGTTGTTTACTATTTTAATTGCTTATTTGTTCCTAAAACTATAACAACCATAATTAAATGATTAACACACATAAAATGATGAAACTCTAATTTGCTTCTTTGAAGCATATGGCTTCGAGAACTTGTTAATAAGGTTGTTAGCACCAAAACACTAATGCAATATGCATCCATCATATCATTGCATGTGACGGTGTTGCAATAATACCGTTAAATCCATTGTTCATCAATAGGTAATGACACCCAGGAGCAGGACCCCGATGTCCAGCAGGACCAAGAGCCCGAAGAGAAGGAGACTGTAGTTGCTAACACTTACGTATTTCCAGGCAAGCCCCAGTTTGCATTAGCCTTTTTAAAGTTTTGGTAGTTTATATCACTACTAGTGTCTATGTTTAATAGTTACATTAGGTCATAGGAGTTGATTGAAAACCCACCTTGCATGTTACCCCAAGTGACCTATGCTACTGTTAGTAGAATCTTGGTAGGATCGGTACTAAATGCTATGCTTAGTAATTAATAACTCGTGGTAGATATTATGATTACTAAGGAATGAACTTGGTCAATAAATATGAACTTAGTGAAAGAAGTTATTTTGATGTTCTGGCCGGGCAGGGAATTATGCATGTATAGGTTTGCAGCAACACATGGGTGTTGACTGTGGTAGCCTTGCCTTGCCCACCTTAGGACCCGTCCATGGTCAGCCCCTTGATCAAGTTTTGAATGGTACCGAATGCATGCTAGTTTATGGGCACTAGTAAACCAACATAGCATTAAATACTTGCATTGGAGCACGGCTATGGTGCCTTGGTCTTTGACCCTTTGGCTGCTAGAGTGGGCGGTCCATACCGTGAAGTACTGCTGGTTGCTGTATACGACCTTAGTTGGTGCGTATGTGTTGTGTTATTCGGGTTTTCCCCAGCTGGTGTAAATCAATTGCAATTGCTGTCCCTCGCAGTAATGAGCACCGCTTGGTCACTGAGTCGTCACGTAGTTGCACATGTGTAAGGATCATGACCATTGAGGTCACCCCGAGGTATGGAGTTTTGGTGATGTTTGACAAACATGAAATGTGACTAATATCTACACGAGTGTTGTTCGTGTAGGAAACCCTTTCTATCTTATGATGATTGTCTACGGTGTCCTTGGCAATGGATGACAATGACCGCAAGCATGGAGGCTTGTGAACTTGATGGAGTCCAAGGGTTGATGGAGATGGATCAAAGCAGAGAACAAGCTATGGTGCAAGTGTTTGGAACACTTGAGTAGTTGTTAGGGCTTTGAGTCCATAGGAAAAATCGGACTATCAAGGGAGTCTAGGTCATTCTCTTAGGTCATGTCTAGTCGGTGATGTGCAAGGTTTCTCGGTGAAATCACAGGCACTAGGTGACAGTGGAGAAGCCAAGGAGCTGTTCGGAGAAGCCGGGAAACCAAGTCAAGCGAGGATGACAAGTTTCAGCTTATGGACATAGCGACCGGATAGAGGGGTCAGTGGAGACCGGACTGTACGGTCACTATGGGATTTCTCTAGGCCTTAGCGCAAGGAGAAAGGACTCTGTCTGCAGGAGACTCCATACAAACCGGATAGTCCGGTCTGCTGATCGGACGATCAGGTCAGTAGGAGTGCAGGAACGGCAGAGAGGATACAGTTTGCGGACCTTCTTGGAATGGAGAGAGAAAGTGGACCGGACGGTCCGGTTCAGTGACTGGACAGTCCGGTCAATATAGGATCTTGCCTGGAGAGGGGAGCCAACGGCTAGGAGAGCCGTTACCAGAGTGACCGGACAGTCCGGTCAGGCAGTGACCGGACAGTCCAGTCAGTGTGTCCAGAAAGGCAATTTCGTGGAGCAACGGCTAGTTTGAGGTTGGAAGCCTATATAACTTTGTTGCTGGGGTCTCGGAGACCTCTCTTGGCCAGTGGAATACCTGAGAGCATTTGGTAAGGTCCAAGAGGAAAAGAGGAGAGCACTAGGAGGAGATATTACATATCTTGAGAGTGCTAGAGAAGAGTAGCTTGAGCATCTTGCACATCTAAGGCTAGGGTGTCCTTGAGGATGTGATCTAGATTGTTACTTTTGGTCTATGGTGAGACTTAGACCGGTTAGGTGTCGGTGATCGAGCCTATCATGATCGGTTGTAAAGGCCGTCACACGTTCGTACATGGTTTGAGCCCGCCGTTAGAAGGGGCATCGTTTGTCAGTGCCCGTGCCAGCTCGGGGAGTCCGGCATATTCTCAAGGGAGGCGAGCTTGTGCTTTGTGCAGCAGTGATGCACACCGTGTCTTTACTCGAGGAGTGATTGCGGGCTTGTGGGCGAGAACTCCACTTGGTGGCGGGAGGGACCGGGACTCCGGTGGGAGTGGTCCAACGAGGATTAGGGGAAGGTGCCATCCTTCCGAGACCTCAAGAAAAAAATCATGAGCCAACCCTTACTCTACTCCTTACTATGATGCTTTACTTTCCGCATTTACATATCATGCTATTCATGCTTGTGTGCCTACCTTGCTCTAATTGACTACCTTGTAGACTTGCATGGATAGGCTTCTTTACTTGCTAGTAGTGCTTAGCCTTCATACTTGATCACTATCACGTATCAGAGTTGCTTTGGCTTGATTGATCACCCTAGTATGTATTGTGCTACTCATGCTTATATGCTTTCTATATGCTAGTTGATCTAGTAGCTTTGATTGAGTAGAACTCCTTACTAGCTAGTTGTTTGCTTCTGTGTATATTTGGTAACTAGCTTGCATAGGAGTTGTATTGCATTTGTGTGATCCACTAGTATGCTTAGGTTGTTGTTCCTTTCATAGGTTCATTATCTTGCTAGTGTGATCACCACTAGGATTGTGTAGGAGTTGTTTTGAGTGGTTGGTTTTAGGAATTGGTGAATTTCGTACATAGTGCGAGTTCTCGATTCACCCCCCTCTCTCAGTCACTCGGTCCTTTCAAGTGGTATCAGAGTGAAGTGCTCATTATAAGGCTTAACCGCCTTGAGTAGTGACCGTATTGAGTTGGGATGTCATCCCATTCGGGGCCGGGTCATGGCTCATGGAAGGATTGCTTTAAGAGCTCCCTAAATGCCATGATTCCGGATGAATTGATGGACACTCTTGTGGACTTTGCCAATACTTTTACCGATAATCATGTGTATGATGATTGTGATGATGGTGTGGATGTGCCTTGTACTAGTGAGTGCCTAGATTCTTCTAGCAATGACTTGATAGGTTGCTCTACTAGTATGCCTAACATGATGATTGATAATGATGTGTCTCTTGATCTTGCTTGCTCTACTAGCATTGATGATGTTTGTGAGTCTCCTATTGATCATGCTAGTAGTTCTATTGTTGAGGAGTTCTTTGCTTTTCATGCTAATGATAATGAGGACTTACTTGACTCTCTTATTCGCTTGCGAGGTATTGTGGACAGGATTGGGGCAACTTCTTTCAAGCTTCCCAAGATCGTGATAGTGGAGAAGATCCTCTCCTTTGTTCCGAGTAGCAAGCTCTTCTACATCACACTTGACCTTCTCATGGAGAAGAGACTCTTCGTAGAAGATGTGATTGAGCTTCTCTTCAAGGATGAGGAGATTGCCACAAGCATGGCATGGAAGAGGACATTCAAGGCAACTCATGAAGCATCCTCGGGCAAAGGGAAAGGAGTAGCTTCGAGCTCAAACTTCTTTGATCCCATCACAAGATTGTCTTGCAACAACTTCTACAACCCCTTTGGAGCAAGACACACATCGGACGCTTCGTCGAGCTCTACCTCAAGTGTCATTCCAAGTCCTACTCCAAGCACTTTGAGTGGACCGAGCATTGGCGTAGGGGGAGCACCAATAACAATGCTCGCTCAATCATTTGAGATTATCAATCTTGCGGCTTTGGCTCCGACGCCTCCACCTCCTCCGCTCCCTCCACCACAAGATCATCTTTGGCATCTTTGTCGAGATCACCAACAAGACCTCCTCTTTGAACTCGATGAATTTGTGGGAAATCTGAATGATGACCTTTGTGAGAATCTATGATCTTGTGTGTAGGATTAACTATTTCAGGGGACTTCAGAAGATTGCACCACATGAAGTGATTGACAAGCTCCTCCAACAAATCACAACTCCTGAGAGGAGTTTCTTACTTGAGGAGGTAGTCAACAGAAGACATGAGCTCTCAATTGAGAGAGAAATGGAGATGATACTTGTGCTCCACTCTCAAGTGGGACATGTGCTTGAGCACATCACTGGACTCTATGATCCTCCCCATTACTATATCAACCTTGACAATGTGCACATGGGGGATGATCATGGAAATTGGAGATATCATGCTCCTCACTATCCCATTAGGAGGAGACTATTGGGTGGGATTGCAAGAATCCCTATCTATGAGGATGGTCTCATTGCTCGACATCATGAGGTTAGTGCTAGTCAATCAAGTAATGCTTTGGATACTAACTCCTCTTCCTCTAGTGCTTGTCTTATGGCTACTACTAGGGTCAACTACAAGAGTGGAGGCACTCATTGGATTCTTGATAGTGGGTGCACTCAACACATGACCGGGAAGCCAACCATGTTCACCACCATTGATGAAGACGAAGAGAGTGAGAAGGTGACTTTTGGGGATAATTCAAAAGGGAGAGTTAGAGACTCGGGCAAGGTGGCCATCACACATGACCTCCATCTCTCCAAGGTCTACCTTGTGGAAACCCTCAACTTCAACCTTCTATCTATTGGTCAACTATGTGACATGGGTTTCAAGTGCATGTTTGATGAGGATGGTGCAACCATTGAGTATGCCAAGAGAGGGCTAGTATTTCATGGAGTGAGACATGGGAACTTGTATGTCATGGACTTCAAGTCAAGCAATATGCCACCAAGCACTTGCCTATTCACTAAGGCATCCAAGGGATGGTTGTGGCATAGAAGGCTAGCACATGTTGGAATGAATCAGCTCAAGAAGATCGTCAAGAGGAATCTAGTTGAAGGAATCAAGGATGTGATCAAGAGGAATCTAGTTGAAGGAATCAAGGATGTGACCTTTGAGAAGGACAGATTGTGTAGCGCTTGTCAGGCGGGGAAACAATTTGCATCCTCACATCCCACCAAGTCATTCATGTCTACATCTCATCCTCTAGAGCTCTTGCACATGGACTTGTTTGGGCCAACACACTACAAGAGTCTAGGAGGCAATCTGTATTGCTTGGTGATTGTTAACGATTTCACGAGATACACTTGGACCTTCTTTCTTGTGGACAAATCTCAAGCCAGTGGTATCTTCAGAAAATTTGCCAAGAGGGCAAAGAATGAGTTCAATGCTAGCATTGTGAAGATAAGGAGTGACAATGAGACGAAATTCAAAAACACCACAGTGGAGGAATATTGTGACAAGAAGGGGATCAAACATGAATTCTCTGCTACATATACTCCCGAGCAAAATGGAGTAGTGGAGAAGAAGAACAAGATGATCATCACTCTTGCTCGTGCCATGTTGGATGAGTATGGAACTCATGAGACATTTTGGGCTGAGGCAATCAACACGGCTTGTTACACCTCCAACCGTATCTATCTCCACCGATTGTTGAAGAAGACTCCATATGAGCTATTGGTGGGACGGAAACCTAATGTTTCCTATTTCTGAGTCTTTGGATGCAAGTGCTACATTCTCAAGAAGAGGAGAAAGCCCCGAAAGTTTGAGAGTAGAACTTATGAAGGCATTCTTGTTGGGTACTCTAGGACTTCTAAAGCATATAGGGTCTACAACACGACCACAGGCTGTGTGGAAGAATCCTATGATGTGCAATTTGATGAGTCAAATGGGTCCCAAAGAGAGGATAAATTTCATGAAGTGAACATTGGAGATGAGCCTATGAGGGAAGCCTTGAGAAACATGCCCGTGGTCGAGGTTTTACCCCATGAGGCCAATGATGGTGATGTTGATGAGCCCTCTACTCCACCACCTCAACCTACCTCCTCCTCCAAGGCACAACAAACAATCCAAGATGCCACAAATACTCCCACAAGCTCCTCCCAAGACTCATTGAGAATACAACCACCAAATGATGGGGAATCTCAAGTGAGAAGTGAGCCACAAACCTCCCTACATACTTCATCACAAACCACCTCTCCTAGTTCTTCACAAGATAACCTCCCATCCACCTCAAGCTCAAAGTTCAAAACAAGAAAGCATAAGAGTGACTCCTCCACCTCTCTTAGGATACAAGACACTCACATATCAAGAGAGAAAACAATTCATGATGCACACGACACTTCACCAAGAGCCTCTCCCACACAAAGAAAACACCATCCTAGACCCAAGGGCATCAACAAAGATCATTCACAAGACTTGATAATTGGGAATCCATCTCGAGGAATAAAGACAAGGAGGAATCAATACAAGCCCAACTATGTGAGCGAAGAGAATAATGATGAGGCCAATGTTGAGGTTGAGAACTTCTCTTTCGTCTCTATGATTGAGCCCACTAACATTGATGAAGCTATGGATGATCACAAGTGGGTAATTGCCATGCAAGAAGAGTTGAACAACTTCAAGAGGTGCAAAGTATGGAAATTGGTTGAAAGACCCAAGAATCATAATGTGGTTGGCACCAAGTGGGTCTTCAAGAACAAGCAAGATGAGAAAGGAGCAATTGTCAAGAACAAGGCTCGCCTAGTGGCTAAGGGATATTCTCAAGTGGCGGGGATTGACTTTGAAAAGACCTTTGCTCCCGTGGCCCGTCTCGAAGCTATTCGGATCTTACTTGCCTATGCATCACATAATGGCTTCAAGCTCTTTCAAATGGATGTCAAGAGTGCCTTCTTGAATGGAGAAATCAATGAGAAAGTCTATGTGGAACAACCCCCGAGGTTTGAGGACCCAAAACATCCAAGACATGTATACAAATTGAAGAAAGCTCTCTATGGTCTCAAGCAAGCACCAAGGGCATGGTATGAACACTTGAGGAACTTCCTACTCAAGAATGGATTCACCATTGGAAGCATTGATAGCACCTTGTTCACAAGGCATATTGAGAAGGATCTCTTTGTGTGCCAAATCTATGTGGATGATATCATCAATGGGTCAACCAATGAGAAGTTCAATGAAGAGTTTCGGGAGATGATGGCTAGGGAATTCCAAATGTCAATGATTGGAGAGTTGCACATGTTCCTTGGATTCCAAGTCAAGCAATTGAGAGAGGGAAACTTCATTTATCAAGAAAAATATACCAAGGACCTTCTCAAAATATTCAACACGAAGAATTGCAAGCCCTTGCACACACCTATGGCTACAAGCAAACCCTTGGATGATGATGTGAAAGGGAAACCGGTGAACCCCAAGCTATATAGATCAATCATTAGGTCTTTGCTCTATCTCACCACTTCGAGACCAGACATTATGTTTAGTGTGTGCTTGTGTGCACGCTATCAAGCAAATCCGAAGGAGTCACACTTGAAGGCCATGAAGAGAATAATTAGATACCTCAAGTACACACCTACCATGGGCTTATGGTATCCTAGAGGATCAAACTTTGAGTTACTTGGGTTTTCGGATTCCGACTTCGCAGGTTGCAAAGTGAATAGAAAGAGTGCATCGGGTGGTTGTCAATTTCTTGGAAGATCTCTAGTTTCTTGGAGCTCAAAGAAGCAAAACTCGGTGGCTCTATCTATCGCCGAAGCAGAATATATGGTGGCGGGAGCTTATTGTGCACAACTTCTCTACATGAGACAAACACTCTCAGACTATGGCCTCAACTACACCCAAATGCCACTATATTCTGATAGTGAGGCGGCAATCAAGATGGCTCTCAAGACGGAAGATCATGGTCATGCGAAGCATATTCAAGTGAGGCATCACTTCATAAGAGACCATGTTGAGAAGAAGGACATCGAGTTGGTGAGCGTGAGACCACATGAACAATTGACGGACATCTTCACCAAGCCACTTGATGAGAAGACCTTCAACAAGCTAAGGGGAGAACTCATTGTTCTCGACCTCTTCAACTTCACATGTGTAACCCTTGAGCTTGTCCCTTTGTAAATATGTATAGTGTTGTGTTTGTTCTTGTTTGTGTCTTTGTTTTTGCTTGTTTCTCTTCTTTTGTAGGTTGACTTCGGACCTTCTTGAGATAGCAATGGACATGGGTTAAGCTTGGGAAGGTGGTTCATGGTGTACCCAAGGCTTTGAAGAATGGTCCATTGTGAGGAAGCTTGAGAAGGGAACAACTCGTTGTTGACACTTTGATTTGTAGTGGTTCTCTCTCTTTTGTTTACCATCGCGTCATGCATTGTATACTTGTTGCATTTGCACTCTTTGCATTTTTGCATCCTTGCATTATGATACCATACATGCTCCCAAGCACGTGTCTAGGGGGAGTATCTCATTTACAATATGAGTACATGACTCTCTAGACGATCAAATAGTGACATTTGTGCTTCATGCCCATTGAGTCATGTTCGACCGAGCTCCGAGGTTAAATCTACTCGCGTGGCTCAAAGACAAATGGCTCATACATTCCCACCTCCATAATGACTAAATCTTGCACATTTGAGAAAATATTTTGTTGAGTCATAAGTGTAGGGGGAGCTACGATGGAACATCACTACAACCAAGAAGGAGCACCATGAAAGGGGGAGTTATTCTAACTCTTGCCAATTATCTTATGCCTCTTGGTTTTTGTTATGTTTTTGTGTGGTTTTTGGTGATAGGTGACAAAGGGGGAGGGAAAACATGAAGATCCAAAAGCCAAGTTGTCTGGGTCAAAGAGGGAGAAGAAACATGAAGACGGCGGTTGATAACACAAAGGTGGGAGAGGACAACATGAAGATTCAAAAGACAAACCCGTGAAGAATGGAATATGAAGATCACTCCAAGATGAACATTTACACCAACATGAAGAAGAAGAACAATGCTGCATGTCTACGGTGACAATGAACACCTTCACCGGCATGAGCATCTACATCCTTGGTACATGTCTACATGAACAAGATCGACTACCAAAACACCAAGACGGGCGCAAATTCGGCTCAAGCTCAATATCTAGTACGCTACATAATTGGGTAGTCCTCCCTCAACACCTAGCACATCTCAAGGGGGAGACTAATTCCAAGGTAAGGACCAAGGTATGCCCTTCAATCTTTTCTTTTCCTTTGGTTCTTTCTTGCTCGTCCATTTTTGGATCATCATAAGTAGTGGTTGTCATCCATCACCAAAAAGGGGGAGATTGTAAGGATCGTGACCATTGAGGTCACCCTAAGGTATGGAGTTTTGGAGATGCATGACAAATATGAAATGTGACTAAGATCTACACGAGTGTTGTTCGTGTAGGAAACCCATTCTATCTTATGATGATTGTCTACAGCGTCCTTGGCTATGGATGACAATGACCGCAAGCATGGAGGCTTTTGAACTTGATGGAGTCCAAGGGTTGATGGAGATGGATCAAAGCGGAGAACAAGCTATGGTGCAAGTATTTGGAACACTTGAGTAGTTGTTAGGGCTTTGAGTCCATAGGAAAAACTAGACTATCAAGGGGGTCTAGGTCATTCTCTTAGGTCATGTCTAGTCGGTGATGTGCAAGGTTGCTCTTTGAAATCACAAGCACTAGGTGACAGTGGAGAAGCCAAGGAGCTGTTCGGAGAAGCCGGGTGATGAGAACATCACTCCTAAGGATACATGCAACACTCCTCCAATTTTGGACTTGCAAGGTCCAATGACTAGAGCTCGTGCACGACGACTAAATTTAGAGGTGAGCTCGTTCCTACATTCTTCATTATATGTCACTTTTGAGAATGGTTTGCTACCTAATGATTATATTGTAATTAGGAACCATGGAGAGGACCAGGAGATGATGGGAGAAGGACATGGAGACGTGGAGGACCAGCAAGGACGTGGAAGCCAAGGTGGAGGCCCAACCAAAACCGACTTCGAGTCTGTTTCGGGGCTCAGGACCAGCCCAGAGGACCAGTCTGCCGGTCTCATATCAAAATTCGTCCGGAGTCATCGGGAATCATCGAAACAAGAGAGAGTCCAGAATCTATTTCGGTGCTGTGTCGCCTGTTTTTGGCCTTTGGGCTTTGTATCTAGTTGAGCCCAAGTAGGGGTGCATCCAGAGGGTCTTGCACGACCCTAGGGTCTTCATATACAGCCGCCGTCGCACCATTAGGGTTTGGGTTCTTGCTTAGATTATTCTGTTCATAACAGTTTCACCATCATCACGGTTTGTGAGACCCCAATTCGTGAGATTCATAATACATCTGCAATTGTGTTGCTTTCTTCTTTGTTCTTGCTTGTGTTCTTGATTCGCAGGCAGGGATTAGCCTTCTCGGCGAGGTCAATCGTTTTAGGACGGCTAATAACCAGAGGAGACGTCGTGCTGCAATTGCGGGGTTTAGAACATGCTGTTCTGAAGCCAGATCGATTTGTGTGTTGCCTCCGACCAAATCAACGTATCCAGAACCTTTCAGAAGATCGGGAACCCTTGTCCACATCACCGGGAAACCAAGTCAAGCGAGGATGACAAGTTTCAGCTTCTGGACACAGAGACCGGATAGAGGGGTCAGTGCAGATCAGACTGTATGGTCACTATGTGAGTTTTCTAGGACATAGCACGAGGAGCAAGGACTCTGTTTGTAGGAGATTCCATACAGACCGGATGGCCCGGTCTGCTGACCGGACGGTCTGGTTAGTAGGAGTGGAGGAACGGTAGAGAGGATGCAGTTTGCGGACCTTCCTGGAATGGAGAGAGAAAGTGGACCGGACGGCCCGGTCCAGTGACCGGACAGTCCGGTCAGTACAGGATCTTGCCTGGACAGGGGAGCCAACGGCTGGGAGAGCCGTTATTAGAGTGACCGGACAGTCCAGTCAGGCAGTGACCGGATAGTCCGGTCAGTGTGTCCAGAAGAGCAATTTTGTGAAGCAACGGCTAGTTTGAGGTTGGGAGCCTATATAACTTCGTTGCTGGGGTCTTGGAGGCCTCTCTTGGCTAGTGGAATACATGAGAGCATTTGGTAAGGTCCAAGAGGAAAATAGAAGAGCACTAAGAGGAGATATTGCATATCCTGAGAGTGCTAGAGATGAGTAGCTTGAGCATCTTGCACATCTAAGGCTGGGGTGTCTTTGAGGGTGTGATCTAGATTGTTACTCTTGGTCTATGGTGAGACCTAAACCGGTTAGGTGTCGGTGATTGAGCCTATCATGATCGGTTGTGAAGGCCGTCACACATTTGTACACGGTTTGAGCCCGCCGTTGGAAGGGGCATCGCTAGTGAGCGCCTGTGCCGGCTCGGGGAGTCTGGCAAGTTCTTGAGGGAGGCGAGCTTGTGCTTTGTGCAGCAGTGATGCACATCATGTCTTCACTCGAGGAGTGATTGCGGGCTCGTGGGCGAGAACTCCACTTGGTGGCGGGAGGGACCGGGACTCCGGTGGGAGTGGTCCAACAAGGATTAGGGGAAGGCTCCATCCTTCCGAGACCTCGGGAAAAAATCATGAGCCAACCCTTACTCTACTCCTTACCATGATGCTTTACTTTCGGCATTTACATACCGTGCTATTCATGCTTGTGTGCTTTCCTTGCTCTAGTTGACTACCTTGTAGACTTGCATGGATAGTCTTCTTTACTTGCTAGTAGTGCTTAGCCTTCATATTTGATCACTAGCATGTATAGGAGTTTCTCTGGCTTGATTAATCACCCTAGTATGTATTGTGCTACTCATGCTGTTATGCTTTCTATATGCTAGTTGATCTAGTAGCTTTGATTGAGTAGAACTCCTTGCTAGCTAGTTGTTTATTTCCGCGTATATTTGGTAACTAGCTTGCATAGGAGTTGTATTGCGTTTGTGTGATCCACTAGTACGCTTAGTTTATTGTTCCTTTCATAGGTTCATTATCTTGCTAGTGTGATCACCACTAGGATTGTGTAGGAGTTGTTTTGAGTGGTCGGTTTTAGGAATTGGCGAATTTGGTACATAGTGTGAGTTCCCGATTCACCCCCCCCCCTCTCGGTCACTCGGTCCTTTCAACATGATATTATGGAAAATGGATTAAGGTTATTATTGATTATTATTATTACTGCTCTTATGTTGTACTTACTTTATGTAATGTTCTATTATCTTATGATGCTTCACTAAAGTTACGTTTCCGCTCTACTCAATTAAATTAAAAATAAAACTTGATAGAACTAATAGGTTGCTTAGTGTGAGTCTTTTAAACAAGCCAACTCTTAGAGCCATTGCATGTTTAGGTTTTGACGGGTAAGTCCTGTTGAGTAATTAGTACTCAGGCCTTATGCTTATGTGGTTTTCAGGTACTGAAGAGATAGAATTGCCTGTAGATGTGTTGCCTTGGGACTGCCCACTGGAAGTCTGACTTGCCACCACAGTGACTGTTGTGTGCTGCTAGAGTGATGGTTCCTCGGGCATGAATCATCACTATACTGTATCGTCGAGCTCGTAGTTCTTATCGTTATTATGCTTCCGCTATTTTTCAAAATATTATGAACTTGTAATTCCACTACACATTGATGTAATAATTAAAACTTAATTTGGATCATTGTTGTATTATCAAGTGTCTGCGTTATCAGCACCTTCGGGACCTCGATCCTCCGGGAAGGGGCGCCTCAGATAGCCTCAAGGTTCCTGCAAAGGACCTTAAGGTGCTTTGGTTGGTGCCTTTTGAGCAGTGGGTTCTTGTCCCTTGTGACACCGCTGCTAGAGAGAGGTACTAGACACTCCTCCAGAGGAGGATTGGAGAGGGTTTGAGACGTTACCTTAGCCTGAGGGGCAAGAACAGAGTCTTCGTGCCGCAGCAGTACACGACCTACCAGGCCATGAGGAGGGCCACCGCCACACACATGGAGTAGTACTTCACATACCTGCCAGGGCTAACAGAGATAGTTACTGCTCCACATAGGTTCAGAGAGGACATGGTCCTCTAGTTCTACGCGACGCTATGGGTTGCCAGAGACCGCTCAGAGTTCTGGTTCCTGTTCAGAGGGCAGCCACAGTGAGTCACTAGGTAGGACTTGATCACCAACCTAGGACTCCTGGCTTCATACTTCCAGCTTTACAGGAGTGCCTACGATACACTAGAGCCACCCCGTAGACCTCAGGAAGGAAAGCTGCCTTCAAATGATCTAGTGTCGATTGCTTTCCCACCTCCGCACACCCCAAGATTTGAAGGAGGCCCTGCGAGACTCACTGCAGAGGCTAAGGTGGTGAGAGCGATAGTCACCAAGACTATCATAGCCAGGTTTGGCTATAGAGAGGAGTTCATACTCTTACATAAATGGGTTGTAGCAGCCATCCTGAGGAGGCAGACTTTTGACTTGGTGAACCTTCTCATTGGAGAGATGGAGGAGGTCATCTCCGAGAGAGTTGGAGGACGTCACTTGGTCTACGGCCCCTACATCTGCTATCTTTTGAGGAGGATGGGCCTAGTGATGGAGGAGCAGTACAAGGCTTTCCCTGAAGTGACCACCAGCTACGCACCTTGAGTCCCCAGGTGATCGCAGTCTACCTCCAGCCAGCACACAAGAGAGGAGGAGCAGGAGTCACCGCCAGTACCACACGAGCAGGCAGCTCAGCCAGAGACGGTGGTTCCTGAGTCAGCCAGTACAGGAGCATGTCCCCAGCCGACAGGTTCATAGTCTGAGGACGCTGTCACTGTGGCAGCACTAGCAGGACGGCTAGGAGAGTTTATTCAGAGTGTCTTGGAGGACAGACGTCAGATGATGGAAGTCATCAGGAGCCAGGTAGAGATTCAGAGACAATAGTGTGCAGTACTTACAACCCTGATGACTCAGATGACGGAGTTGACCCAGTGGCAGGCCAGTTAGCAGCCAGGATCTTCAGTGTTCCCTCAGTACTAGCAGCTACCGACTCAGCCTGGACCCTTCACAGCTTTGATGACAGCTCAGTCCAGCGAACTATCACTTTCAGGGGTCTTACCGACAGGGGGAGTAGGACAAACTTTCTCTTCAGCACAGCTCTCCTCTGTGTCAGCTTTCTCCGTGTCTGCTTTGCTCATCTCACTGTCACACTCTTCGACCTCGCAGATGGCAGGACCCTCTAGCTCACAGCACGTACCGGTTAGGAGTCTGTTTTCAGACATCGTGCACACTACTCGTGCAGACTCCCAGACCGCCCCGGAGACAGCTACAGCTTCAGCTCCACCTCTTACTGCCACTGTTACCACTCTTACTCCTTAGGCAGTAGAGGATCTTGTTTGTGGAGGCTTCTCTTAGCAGGACGTGGTAGACCTCTTACTTCTCCCGATTTCAGGTCAGGAGACTGCCACGATCAATCTAGCAGCACAGGACAGTGGGTCTGAGTCGCCTGTAGACCTTGGTTTCTTTGAGTAGCTAGATGCTCAGGCGGCACAAGCTCAGGGAGCACAGCAGGATCCACCTCAGGAGTAGCCTAGAGCAGAGCCTTCAGAGGATGTCGCTGCACCACTTCCTTCGACCACGAGCGCATAGATGTTCATATTTTCCACTTTTTGGTGCTTGTTGCCAAAGGGGGAGAAGATACTAGGTCTAGGGGGAGTGGGAGTGTGATCCTATTTTGATCGAGAGTAGCTTGTATCTAGGGGGAGCTATGAGGTTTTTGGGAGATAGATACTTTTGGTTCTTATTTTGTAGGAGTTATTCGTTGTTCGTGGATTTTGATGAGTCATGGATTTCATTCGCTTGTGTTTGACTCATTTTGATCTCACTTAGTTTATTTCCTTTTCATATAGAGTGCCTTGTATTCATTAATTATCTTGTATGCCTATGTATGATATCATGATGATGGATGCTTGCTCTTAATTCTTATGCATTGCCATGCTAACTTGTTGCATCTCATCATTTATGTCTTGTATTGCATGTCCTTATGCTTTCATTCAATATATTGCCATGATATGCATGCATATGCCCTTCACTTTTTTCCTTGTATCTCTAGATGATGCTTGATTTAGTAGGACCTTATAGGTTTCTCTTATATGTTGTCATGGTTCCTCTCGATCTTTATGTAGCTTGTTTAGCCCAGTTGTTTATTCATTTAAGTTTTCGATTAAGTTGTGGTTGTCATCAATCACCAAAAAGGGGGAGATTGTAAGCTTCATGACGATTGATGATTGGATCCCTGAGGTATGGATGTTTTGGTGATAGATGACAACTATGAAATTTTGGGCTAATATCTACACGGGTGTTATCTATGTAGGAATCATCTCGTAGCTCTATTGCAAATCATATGGATGATGGTTGCCTTGGCGATTGATGAAAATGACCACAAGCATGGAGGCTTGTGAACTTGATGGAGTCCAAGGGTTGATGGAGATGGATCAAAATGGAGAACAAGATATGGTGCAAGTGTTTTGACCACTTAACTAGTTGTTAGGGCTTTGAGTCCATAGGAGAAATTGGACTATCAAGGGGGTCTGGGTCATTCTATTACGTTATGTCTAGTCGGTGATGTGCAAGGTTGCTCGGTGAAATCACTGGCACTAGGTGACAGTGGAGAAGCCAAGGAGCTATTCGGAGAAGCCGAGAAACAAAGTCAAGCGAGGACGACAAGTTTCATCTTCTGGACATAGAGACCGGACAGAGGGGTCAGTGGAAACCGGACTATACGATCACTATGGAGAGTTTGTCTGGGACTTAGCCGTAGTGAGGAAACTGTCTGTGCCTGGGAGCCATAAAGACCGGACGATCTGATCTGTATGGCTCGACACAGAGCATCGAGGAAGCGTTTTGTGGATACTTCTGGACTGGAGAGAGAAAGTGGACCAGACGGTCCGGATTGCTGACCGGACAGTCCGGTCAGTTCTGGAAAGTTGTTTGGACAGTGCAGCCCACGGTTCTGGGAACCATTCCAGAGAGACCGGACGGCCCGGCCTGGGAGTGACCGAACAGTCCGATCATTGGGTCCAGAAAGGCAACTTCATGAGGCAACAACTAGTTTGAGGTTGGGAGCCTATATAACTTTGTTGCTGGAGTCTTGGAGACCTCTCTTGGCTAGTGGAATAGCTGAGAGCATTTGGTAAGGTCCAAGAGCAAAAGAGGAGAGCACTAGGAGGAGATATTGCATATCTTGAGAGTGCTAGAGAAGAGTAGCTTGAGCATCTTGCACATCTAAGGCTAGGGTGTCCTTGAGGGTGTGATCTAGATTGTTACTCTTGGTCTATGGTGAGACCTAGACTGGTTAGGTGTCGATGATCGAGCTTATCATGATCGGTTGTGAAGGCTGTCACACATTTTTACACGGTCTGAGCCCGCCGTTGAAAGGGGCATCGCTAGTGAGCGCCCGTATCGGCTCGGGGAGTTTGGCAAGTTCTTGAGGGAGGCGAGCTTGTGCTTTGTGCAGTGGTGATACACACCGTGTCTTCACTCTGGGAGTGATTGCGGGCTCGTGGGTAAGAACTCCACTTTGTGGCTGGAGGGACCAGGACTCCGGCGGGAGTGGTCCAACGAGGATTAGGGGAAGGCGCCATCCTTCCGAGACCTCGGGAAAAAATCATGAGCATTCCTTGACCCTCTCTTTACTATTCCGCAATTGTGGGCTCTAGTGAGTTGGGTGACTTGTGGCTTGTATAGGCTAGTGTGATTTGCTTCCGCTCTTTATCATATCATGAACACTAGCATGTGTACGGTCTTGGCCTACTAGAATTGCTTAGGTTGCGTATCGTGTTAGACTCAAGTAGTGGAATATGAAGTAATTGGATTCGTGAGCGGCTTACCGATTCACCCCCACCCCCCCTCTCAGTACGCCTTCGGTCCGTACACACCATCTCTCATGCAATCAATCAATATCATCATTTTTACTGGTTATCCCTCCACAAAGATTTTCTCTCATCTCCTTTTAACCAATCGGCATGTCATACTTGAACTTAATCAAATCACCACAAAACCTTTTCAAAAACAATCTTAGTTCTCCTCGACTCATCTTTAGCATCAAACATCAAGCATTTGGTCTTCTCTAAATCTCTCAAGTGTATTTCCTTCCCTCTCCTATCTAATCAAGGATTGTATGTGGATCTAGGAGGGCTATATAACTCAATTAAACCATAATATTAACCATGTCAACAATGTGCTCAATCATGCCCTGATGAGGACATCACCATGCTGGATACGCGCATATCATGGCCTTCCCCAAGTTACAAGTCGTCACCAATTCGGTCGCCGCGTTCGTCTCGGATTTAGCCGACACCCCTTCACGGTTTTGATGATATCTCGGTTTTGATGATATCTCCCACATCCGACGTCCAAACGAGGCGTTCTTTGATGCGTTAGAAGGAGGACGACGACGCTGTTGTTTTGGTTCTGGTCCTAGCTCCAGAAGGGTCGTGAGTCATAATATGTTACCATGACAAGGTGCTGTGCCACCTATTTTGGGCCAACTTGGCCATGTATCGTGTCGGGCCTTAAGCCCATGTTGTGGGCGCCCCCCCTGGTCGCCCCCAACCCTAGGACGTCTTTGTTTCCTATATAAACTCAGTAGCCGCCGTCTTTTAGTTTCGGGTTTTATTTAGTTCAGTTTTCCAGAGAGAAACTTGATCGAATTATTGTAACTGTGGCGACAAGTCCTTTTACAGTAATCCAGGGCCCCTGTTCTTGTTCTACACCACTATGGCGATTAGTCCTTTTGTGTTCAGAGCTTGAACCTTTTCTTGTGATTCGCTTCATCCATATTTGCAATTTCAGATTGCGTGTTTATCCTCTCTTGCTTGTGTTCTCGATTTCGCTTGCAGGAACAATCAAGTTGTGCTTGGTGTAACGGTTGCGGGGTTGGATCTTGTCTGATTCAAGCCGGGTCGTCGACGCCGAGTTCCCCAAATTCAAGTGTATCCCCTTACCTCTCGGAAGATCGAGCCATATTTACATCATGCCCACTAAGAAAGGATCTAGAAGATCAAAAGAAAGAAAAATATTTCATTGAAAACGATGGCAAAGAATTGGAAATAAATAGAAAGCTGCTTTCTTTGATGACCTTATTGCCTCTCTAGGAATACATTTTCTCTTAATCTCCTTTTTATATATATTTTTCTCTTTCTTTTGCAACAGCGCCGATCGGTGCAACACTGCGCCGGTCGGCGTGGTCCATATACTTTTTCTTTTCCTTTAACTCTTTGTTTATTCCTAATATAATCAGCAATTTCTGTGTTGTACCAGCAGCGGAAATTTTCTGAATTCCCTTTTTATTGAGAATATAGGTTGTATCAAGGAGGAGGGAGAAACAAAGATGTATGGGCTCCATGACAGCAAGGAATTTAAATGGATATAAATGGCTAGAAATACAAAGATAAACAAATGGATCATCTTTTCCTAACTTGGTCGAAATCATGAGCAAAAAGTTGAAAAAGTTACTTTAGTGAGCTTCAGAAGGGTTTGATTCGTTGTGCTGTAGTTGAAAAAGTAGAGGATCAGATTTGCCGCTTTTATTCTGGTTTGAGAAAAGAAATTTAGGACATCCTTGATTTTAAAAAATATTATACCCTTAACCAGTGTTTCCAGTATGCTATGCTTGCAGAGAAAGAATCGCAGGGACTTTTCCAGTCTTTTGAGGAGTACAACAAGTCCAAGAACTTATACTCTCCACGGCCGATGGGGACATCGGGGCTGCCCAAGCCATCTTTTTGGCTGCCCCCACCAGCAGCTGCCAAGGGAACCAGTGTTGTTTCTGCAGCACCAAGATCAGGCCCTGCACCTTCTTTGTGCTCAGGTAAAAATTCTGTGCAGGTACCAGCTAGTAGTGCCTCCTCTATTGCTTCGACGGGGCGCACTACAGGGATTTAGTGCCACCGCTGCCATGGACTTGGTCATGTGCAGAAAGATTGTCCAAGTAGGTGGGCATACGTGGGGACAGACGATGGCGGTTACATGAGCACCTCCAATGTGGAGGATGAGGAGGAGGACGATGCTGCCACCAGCGTGTAGGGAACGGGTAGGCTATGATAGCATATAATAATTTCTACCGTTCAACCAGGAAACCTTGTAAGGAGGGGATCATGGATCGTTACCACTAGACGTGCAGGCGGAGCGGAAGCGAATGTTGGAGCAGCTCCTCTAACATAGTCGCGTGTCGGTGTAGAGGAAGTAGTCGATCACGTCAACCGTCTCCTCCTAGTCCAGCCGTTCGGCACCGCAGCAATTGCAGCGCCTCCTCGCGGTATCCACACGTACGGGGTAGGGACACCGTGCGCGGCGTGCTAGCACCGGCAACACGGTTAGGGTTGTGGGCGAGAAAGAGAGGATCGCGGCGGCTAGGGTTATAGACTGGTGATCCGTACCCCTTGCCCCGCCTCCACTTATATAGACCCTTCTAATGGGCCTCGACAAGTTGGCCCATTAGTGGACTAATCCCACACGGATCAATATTCGTATGTCCCTCACATAAGGATCAAATCCGTAATGTCTCTTGGGCATCTTTCCAACAATCTCCCACTTGCACTAGAGACAATCACATAGGCAAGCGATGTTCCAACCCGTTAAGTGTGTGACCCGTTAGGTTCACATGTACACGATAATGATGTAAAAACGCTTTTTCAAATCATAAATCAATAGCGGCACCTAGCAGCACATACTGATTCTAGTGTACACATAAAGATCATATCGACTGAACCTTTGACATACGCATTCAGCGATCCCTTTGCCTCATGATATCAGTCAAGCTCAAGGCGAGATACGTGCCATCCCTGTAATAGCTCAACCATTCACTCGAACATCTAGTGGATTTATCATGACTAACTCTTAGTCATCTTGATTAACTTTTAATCACATTGGCATGGCCATGCACCTCCAAATCCATCTAACTCGAGGGGCCTAGAGATATCTCTCCTGTTATTAGGAGGGGCAAATTCCATCTTGACCGCTCACATCCCATGACATGTTTCATAACATACCCGAAAGCTACCTTTATGACTACCCAGTTACGGAGTAGCATTTGGTAACCCCTAAGTGTGCTACTACGCATTCTGGAGATCAATGACGATCTCAGGTCTAAGGATCCCGAAGGTACATCATTCAAGACAACGACTGATGGCACAAAAATAACATCATAGTAGAGTCTTTTAGTGGGTCAATCCAACACCATGTTCTCCAACATGTGTCCACATTATTGATTTGATATCTCCATATCAATGATCTGTGAAACTTGATCATCAACCAATACATGTGCTAGTCCATGAATCATTATTGTTCCACATAATGATAAGGAACTAGGGATCATTTAGGATAATATTATGAAAAACAACGAGTTTCACAAACAAGTCACGTACTTGTCAATCAATGCAATAATTATTATCCATGGAACAGAGTAACACTTTATTCAATCACACATAAACATAGATATTACACAATCTCTCATACATTAATCATGCAGATATCTAATACCCATGGATCTCATATGTGCCTCATGCTTGGGCTGAGAGAGAGGCTTTGTCAACGGATCAGCGATGTTTGAATCCGTGTGCACCTTGCATATCTTTACATCACCTCGAGCGATAATGTCCCGGATGAGGTGATAACGTCGTAGTACGTGTTTGTTCTTTTGATGCGCTCTAGGCTCCTTGGCTTACGCAATGGCACCACTATTATCACAATAGAGATCCATTGGACTGGACGCACTAGGAACCACACCCAACTCAGAAACAAATTTTCTGATCCAAACAGCTTCCTTTGCAGCTTCTGAAGCGGCAAGGTACTCGGCCTCCGTTGTTGAATCAGCAACCGTATCTTGCTTGGAACTCTTCCAGCTCACCGCGCCTCCATTGAGGCAAAACACATATCCAGATTGCGATCTTGAATCATCTTTGTCGGTTTGGAAGCTAGCATCAGTGTAACCATTTACAACGAGCTCTTCCTCACCTCCATAGACTAGGAACATATCCATAGTTCTTCTCAAGTACTTTAGGATATTCTTACTAGCCACCCAGTGAGCTTCTCCTAGGTTTGATTGGAACCTGCTTGCAGCGCTTAGAGTGAAAGCTACATCTGGGCGCGTACATATCATGGCATACATGATGGATCCGATAGCCGAAGCATACGGGATCGCTCTCATCTTCTCTATCTCATCAGGTGTCGAAGGACACTGAGTCTTGCTAAGAGTAATGCCATACGACATGGGCAGGAAACCTTTCTTGGAATCTTGCATATTGAACCGTTTCAATACCTTGTCGATGTACGTGTCTTGGCATAATCCAATTAGCCTTTTCGATCTATCTCTATAGATCTTAATGCCCAAAATGTAAGCTGCCTCTCCTAAGTCCTTCATAGAGAAACTCTTTCTCAAAGAAGTCTTTACAGCTTCAAGCAATGGAATATTATTGCTGATCAACAATATGTCATCCACATAAAGGACCAGAAAGACAAGCACGCTCCCACTAGCCTTTTTGTAAACACAAGGCTCTTCTTCATTTTTAATAAAGCCAAACCCTTTGACTACCTCATCAAAGCGAAGATTCCAACTCCGAGATGCTTGTTTTAGTCCATAATGGACTTTTGAAGCTTGCATATCTTCCTAGCATTTTGTGGATCGACAAAACCTTCAGGCTGTGTCATGTACACATCCTTACTTAGGTTTCCATTAAGGAAAGTCGTTTTGACATCCATGTGCCATATCTCAAAATCATAAAATGCGGCAATTGCTAGAAGGATCCGTATAGACTTTAGCATAGCGACGGGCGAGAAAGTCTCATCATAATCAACCCTTTGAATTTGCTTAAAACTTTTCGCCACCAATCGTGACTTATAGATGTGAACATTTCCATCCATGTCTATCTTTTTCTTAAAAACCCATTTACACTCAATGGTTTTTACACCATCAGGCGGATCTATCAAGTTCCAAACTTGATTTTCTCTCATGGATTCTAATTCGGATCTCATGGCTCTAAGCCATTTCTCAAAGTCCGGTCCCATCATTGCTTCACTGTAAGTCTTAAGCTCATCATTGTCTAACAATAATATGTCACGCTGCCCCGTGGTTAGGAGCGTGATCTTTTCAGGAGCGCGACGTGCCCTTTCTGACCTACGCGAGGCTGGTGTTTCAACAATTGGTTCGACAACAACTTGTTCATCCAATTGTGGTATAGTGGAAGAAGAAACATTTTCTGGAGCTTCTTGAATTTCTTCAAGTTGCACTGTTTTCCCACTTACCCTTTTAGAGAGAAACTCTTTCTCTAGAAAAACACCATTATGAGCGACAAACACTTTGCCCTCTTCCCGGTTGTAGAAATAATAACCTTTGGTTTCCCTAGGGTATCCTACAAAGAAGCATTTATCAGAATTGGAAGAAAGCTTATCAGACGTCATACGGTTTACATAAGCCTAACATCCCCAAATCTTAGGAAAAGACAACCCGGGACGCTTCCCAGTCCATATCTCATATGGTGTCGTTTCCACGGATTTAGATGGAACCCTATTAAGTGTGAAAGCGGCAGTTTCTAGAGCGTATCCCCAGGAGGACAATGGAAGATCACTTTGGCTCATCATAGACCTAACCATGTCTAACAAGGTTCGGTTCCTCCGTTCGGATACTCCATTCCATTGGGGCGTTCCTGGCGGAGTCCATTGTGGAACAATTCCACATTGCTTTAGATGTTCACCAAATTCATGGCTCAAATATTCACCACCACGATCAGATCATAGAAGTTCAATAGTCTTGCCTAATTGATTTTGTACTTCATTTTGAAAATCTTTGAACTTTTCAAAGGATTCAGACTTATGCCTCATTAAGTAGATATAACCATATCTACTAAAGTTGTCGGTAAAAGTTATGAAGTACTGAAAACCACCTCTGACCGTGCAACTCATTGGTCCACATACATCCGTATGTACAAGTCCCAATAGTTCACTCGCCCTCTCATTATTTCCTGTGAAAGGCGACTTAGTCATTTTGCCAAGTAAACAAGACTCACATGTGTCAATTGATTCAAAATCAAAAGAACTTAGAAGACCATCTGTATGGAGCTTCTTTATGCGCTTCTCATTTATATGACCTAAACGACAATGCCAAGTATATGTGGGATTCAAATCATTAGACTTGAGCCTTTTCGCATCAATGTTATAAATGGGCTTATTCTCAAGATCTAAGTAATATAATCCATTCACCAATGGGCAATTACCATAGAGAACATCATTCAAATAAATAGAACAACAGTTGTTCCTTATTATGACCTCATAACCATCATCTTCCTCCAAACATTTTGAAGAAATAATGGTTTTGCCTATGGCGGGAATGTAATAACAATTATTTAATTCCAAAACTAATCCTGATGGTAATGAAAGTGGATAAGTTTCGACGGCCATTGCAGCAACCTTTGCACCATTGCCGACGCGAGCATCCACCTCGCCCTTTGCACATTTCCTTGCTTCTTTAAGCCCCTGCAACGATTTGCAAGTATGAATCATCGATCCGGTATCAACTACCCAAGAATCATAAGGACGTGTAGCAACATTATTAATTTCAATAACATTGATACCTGAATTAGAAGTGTCTGCACGGTTATTCTTCAGCTCTTCCAGATAAAGCTTGCAATTCCTCTTCCAATGACCGGTTTTCTTGCAGTAAAAACAAGGTTCACCAGCCGCTAGTTTAGGATTAGGAGCTGCTGCAGGCTTAGGCTTAGTGCTAGAGATCTCATCTGTAGCCTTAGCCTTAGGCTTGCGCTTTCGCTTCCTGCTATCCTTTTGAACCAAGTTGACTTGACTTGGACCAGATTTCTTGATGCTTGCCTCAGCTGTCTTAAGCATCCCATACAACTCAGCCAATGTCTTCTCCATGCTATTCATTTGAAAGTTCAAAATGAAAGGATCATAGCTCGCGGGAAGCGACTGGAGAATCACATCTGTGGCCAAATCAGGGTGTAGAGCAGCACCAAGTTTCTCCAGATTCTCAATGTAACCAATCATCTTGATCACATGAGGACTGACAGAACCATTTTCTGCTAGCCTGCACGCAAACAAGGACTTTGAGATGTTATACCTCTCAGACCTTGCTTGGTTCTCAAACATGTCACGGAGTCCCTCAATCATATTGTGGGCATCCACGTTCTTATATTGCTTCTGAAGCTCATAGGACATAGTGGCAAGCATGAGACAGCTAACATCAATTGCATCATTGGTATGCTTCTCATACTCCCTTTTCTGAGCGGCAGTAGCATTTTCTGGCAGATCATCAGGATAGGGAAGCTCTAGAACATATTCCTTTTTTTCTTGCTTGAGAACAATTCTCAAGTTGTGATTCCAATCAATAAAGTTTGTTCCACTAAGCTTTTCTTTTTCAAGAATCGAGCGCAAATTGAAAGTGTTACTAGCGGTTGGTGCCTTGATCTACAACAGAAAATATGCAAATATAAGCACTATGTAAATGTAAAACTTTTATTAAATATTTTAACAAAAGTTCATTATTCCACTATATGTTTGGAACCGTTTTCCCTCAAAACGACATATAGTGGTTCAGGATCCATATTCAATTTAGATCCTAGTGAGCTTTGGCATCACCGCTAGAAATCTAGTGACATAGGTAAGCAACACTTTGCTAATCACATCCCTATGTGACTCTTGTTTGTTGGGTGGCATCACATGCCCCGGCTCCAACACCATGCCCCAAAGCCCAAAACCATTTTGATAGCTTTGTTAATTAAACCAATACTATGCATGTAAATGTCCGACATTTACCCTAATAATTAAGATAGTTGAGGTACTCTACTTTGGCAGACCTACCATACAACGATCATAATTTTAATAGGTGCAGCTATTGGAAGGGCATATAATTTAATTTTTCTTGAGGGAATCTATTCTAGCATGTTAATCATATCCAATATAAATAACACATGAAAGAATAGGATGACAGGAACATCATCACAGGCAATCATATTAACTATGAAATAGCATGGCCCCTTTCAATTGGTGATCTCCATCTCCATTGTCATCGCCATGTAATAAATTACATGAGACCATCATGCTTGTGGCCTCCATGAACTAACACTTAGCTACTACAACTAATAGCTAGTAATAAATTACATGAGAATATCAAGCATCACAGGTCGACACGCAGGCCGTTATACAATAATATGACAGCCTCAAACCAGCTGTAACAATCATGGCACGCAGGCCATGCAAATTACATACATACATCACATGCATATTTTGGGCCATACCATTCACAACATTCTCTGTAAAAACGAGTTAGGGGAGAAGCGAATGCTAACGTGTTGCCAAAGAGGGGTGTAACAATCTAGGTGTGTCCGTACGGCAGTCCCGCGGGCGGGGGGTCGAGGGGGGAGCCACCCCCCGCGGGTCTCAGGGTAGCGCCCTGAAACCTCACATGATTTCATAGATCGTATCTATGAAATCGCAATGGAAATCCTATCGGGAAAATCATATTTGCCCGATTTTGAGTCATTCACAATGCCTTAGTTTCCCATTAGATTTTTATGAGTAGACTGCAGTACATGATCATGATACTATTGGCTCCTCTACTGACGCACGCAGTTAGTCCCGATGGTGATTCCAGCCGGTAGGGACAAGTCGCGCGTGCACGGAGAAGGAACACAAATAAATCAATGATACATGTATAGCTATCCGCCCATTACTTTGTGAACCTCCCTATGACCATTGATCTAATCAACCCGTACACAAGAACATGTAATAGATCTCATCTAATACATCAGTATATCAACTATATGCACAAGATCCAGATCAGAAACTACACAAGGTCGGCTCTGATACCACTGTAGGGAACGGGTAGGCTACGATAGCATATAATAATTTCTACCGTTCAACCAGGAAACCTTGTAAGGAGGGGATCATGGATCGTTACCACTAGACGCGCAGGCGGAGCGGAAGCGAATGTTGGAGCAGCTCGTCCATTGTAGTCGCGCATCGGTGTAGAGGAAGTAGTTGATCACGTCAACCGTCTCCTCCTAGTCCAGCCGTTCGGCACCGCAGCAACAGCAGCACCTCCTCGCGGTATCCACACGTATGGGGTAGGGACACCGTGCACGGCGTGCTAGCACCGGCAACACGGTTAGGGTTGTGGGCGAGAAAGAGAGGATCGCGGCGGCTAGGGTTATAGACTGGTGATCCGTACCCCTTGCCCCGCCTCCACTTATATAGACCCTTCTAATGGGCCTCGACAAGTTGGCCCATTAGTGGACTAATCCCACACGGATCAATATCCGTATGTCCCTCACATACGGATCAAATCCGTAATGTCTCTTGGGCATCTTTCCAACACAGTGGTCACCTCGTCCTTGGAGGTGGAGACACCACGGGATACATGAACATTATTGTTCAGCATGTCCTTAGCACACAAGTTCATCAGCCCGAGACGATGCAGCACCACAACTTGTTCCAGATTTTCTTCGTCATCAAGAACCGTCGAGCATGTGTCATCATTGATGGAGGGAGCTGTAATAACTTGGTGAGTTCTGATGTGGTCAACAAGCTTGCTTTGACCACACGCCCACATCCACATCTGTACTACATTCGGTGGTTAAACGACTCTAGAAAAGCTAAGGTAATACAAACTTGCAGAGTTCCTTTTTCTATTGGTTCTTATGTGGATTCTGTTGATTGTGATGTCGTACACATGCAAGCATGTTCACTTTTATTGGGTAGACCTTGGGAATTTGATAATGATGATGTACACCATGGTAGAAGTAATAAGTACACTTTTATGCATAAAGGAACTAAAATTACTTTGTTACCAATGACCCCTGCTGAAATTGTACAAGATAATTTAGAAAGAGCTGCTAGTTTCAAAAATAAAGGTCCTAAAATTCAACAACCTATTAATTCTGATTCTACACCTAGTAATGTTAATGATTCTTCAAGTTCTAAGGGTGCTGGAATTAAATTACAAGGTCGTTCATGTCTTGCAACAAAATCTGAGCTTACTGAAATTTTTGATAATGATGATATTTGCTATGCTTTGATATACAAACAAGCTTTGTTTTCGCTTGATGATATTGCTTCTAGTGCTTTGCCTCCTGCTGTCACTAACCTTTTGCAGGAGTATGAGGATGTTTTTCCAGCTGAGATACCCCCAGGATTGCCACCTTTGAGAGGGATTGAGCATCAAATTGATTTGATTCCGGGTGCTACTTTGCCAAACCGTGCTGCTTATAGGACCAACCCTGAGGAGACTAAGGAGATACAACGACAAGTTCAAGACCTTTTGGATCGTGGGTATGTTCGTTAATCACTTAGTCCTTGTGCTATTCCTGTACTTTTGGTTCCTAAGAAAGATGGTACTTGGCGTATGTGCGTAGATTGTAGAGCCATTAATAATATTACTCTTAGGTATCGTCATCCTATTCCTAGGCTGGACAACATGCTTGATGAGTTATGTGGTGCTATAATTTTCACTAAAATGGATTTGCGTAGTGGCTACCATCAAATTAGAATAAAACTTGGAGATGAATGGAAAACAGCTTTCAAAACCAAATTCGGATTATATGAGTGGTTAGTAATGCCTTTCGGTTTAACTAATGCACCTAGTACTTTCATGCGCTTGATGAATGAGGTTTTTAGAGCTTTCATTGGCAAATTTGTGGTAGTTTACTTTGATGATATCTTGATTTATAGCAAATCCATGGATGAACATATGAATCATTTGCGTGCTGTTTTTGAAGCCATAAAGAGCTGGCCTGTACCAAAAACTATCACACAGGTGAGGAGTTTTCTTGGTCTTGCAGGTTTCTACCGCCGCTTTGTCAAAGATTTCTGCACCATTGCTGCACCTTTGCATGAGTTGACAAAGAAGGGCGTTGATTTCCATTGGGGTAAGTTACATCATGAGTCTTTTGATGCTTTGAAGGATAAACTTACACATGCACCATTGCTACAATTACCTAATTTTGATAAGATTTTTGAGCTTGAATGTGATGCTAGTGGTATAGGCATTGGTGGTGTTTTGATGCAAGATAGTAAACCTCTTTCATACTTTAGTGAGAAAATTATCACTGGGCCTGTTTTGAATTACTCCACATATGATAAGAAATTGTATGCACTTGTACGTTCTTTAGAGACGTGGCGTCATTATTTGTTGCCCAAAGAATTTGTTATTCATTCTGATCATGAATCACTTAACTATATTCATTCTCAATGTAATTTGAACTGTAGACATGCTAAATGGATTAAGTTTATTGAGTCTTTTTCTTACATTATTAAACATAAGAAAGGGAAGGATAATGTGATCGCTGATGCTTTATCTAGGCGCTATACTTTATTGTCTCAACTTGATTGTAGAATTTTTGGACTTGAGGCAATTAAAGAACAATATGTTGCTGATGTTGATTTTAAGGATGTATTGCTTCATTGTAAAGAAGGTCGTGCATGGAACAAATTTGTGTTGACTGATGGATTCTTGTTTAGAGCTAACCGCCTATGCATTCCAGTTGGTTTCGTTCGTCTTTTGTTGTTACTGGAGGCGCATGGAGGTGAATTGATGGGTCATTTTGGTGCCAAGAAGACGAAGGATATTTTGGCCACACACTTCTTTCGGCTAAGGATGAGGAAAGATGTTGAGCGCTTTGTTGCTCGCTGCACTACATGTCAAAAAGCTAAGTCTCGCTTGAATCCACATGGTTTATACATGCCACTTCCTGTTCCTTCTATTCCTTGGGCGGATATTTCTATGGACTTTGTTTTAGGACTGCCTAGGACTAAGAGGGGGAGTGATAGTATTTTTGTTGTGTGGATAGATTTTCTAAGATGGCATACTTTATATCATGTCATAAGACTGATGATGCTAGTTATATTGCTGATCTCTTTTTCAAAGAAATTGTACGTTTGCATGGTATGCCTTCTACTATTATTTCAGATCGTGATGCAAAATTCTTGAGTCACTTTTGGCGCACACTTTGGAATAAGTTGGATACAAAGTTGTTGTTTTCTAAAACTTGTCAGCCACAAACTGATGGACAAACTGAGGTGGTGAACCGTACTTTGGGTACTATGTTGAGAGCTATTTTGAAGAAAAATTTGAAGCAATGGGAAGAATGTTTGCCTCATGTTGAGTTTGCATATAATCGGGCAACACATTCTACTACCAAGGTAAGTCCCTTCAAGGTAGTGTATGGTTTTGATCCACGTACTCCACTTGATATACTTCTTCTACCTATTCATGAGAGAGTTCATGATGATGCTAAGGAGCTTGCTGAATTTATTTTGCAAATGCATGAGACCACTAGACTTAGCATTGAAAAGATGAATGACAAGTATAAAATTGCTGGTAGTAAAGGTAGAAAAGAAGTAAAACTTGATGTAGGAGATTTAGTATGGTTACACTTGAGAAAGGATAGATTTCCAGATTTGAGAAAGTCTAAATTAATGCCTAGAGCTGATGGTCCTTTCAAAATAATTGAGAAGATTAATGATAATGCATACAAACTTGAGTTGCCTCCCGAGTTCGGGGTTAGTCCTACTTTTAATATTTTAGATTTGACACCATACTTGGGAGAAGAGGATGAGCTTGAGTCGAGGACGACTCCACTTCGAGAGGGGGAGGATGATGAGGACATCACTCCTAAGGATACATGCAACTCTCCTCCAATTTTAGACTTGCAAGGTCCAATGACTAGAGCTCGTGCACGATGACTAAATTTAGAGGTGAGCTCATTTCTATGTTTTTTATTATATGTCACTTTTGAGAATGGTTTGCTACCTAATGATTATATTGTAATTAGGAATCATGGAGAGGACCAGGAGATGATGGGAGAAGGACTTGGAGACGTGGAGGACCAGCAAGGACGTGGAACCCAAGGTGGAGGTCTAACCAAAACCGACTTCGAGTCTGTTTCGGGGCTCAGGACCAGTCAGCACTAAAACGGATATCCAGGATGCATACGGACTCGGATTTGGACGTTCTACATATGCACGGAAAGATAAGAAGAAGGTCTTTCCAATGCTGCCAGTCTTATGTCAAAATTCATCCGGAGTCATCGGAAATCATCAAAACAAGAGAAACTCCAGAATCTATTTCGATGCTGCATCACCAGTTTTTGGCCTTTGGGCTTTGTATCTAGTTGAGCCCAATTAGCGGCGCGTCTAGAGGGTCTTGCATGATCCTAGGGTCTTCATATACAGCTGCCACCGCACCATTAGGGTTTGGGTGTTGCTTAGATTATTCTGTTCCTAACAGTTTCGCCGTCATCATGGTTTGTGAGACCCCAACTTTGTGAGATTCATAATACATCTGCAATTGTGTTGCATTCTTCTTTGTTCTTACTTGTGTTCTTGATTTGCAGGCAGGGATTAGCCTTCTCGGCGAGGTCAATCATTTTAGGATGGTTGATAACCAGAGGAGACGTCATGCTGCGATTGCGGGGTTTAGAACATGTTGTTCTGAAGCCAGATCGATTTGTGTGTTGCCTCCGACCAAATCAACATATCCAGAACCTTTTGGAAGATCGGGAACCCTTGTCCACATCAGAATACTTTTGAATTGGCTTACCTGATAGTCTAGCAGATCTGCGAACCTCTGGTGTAGCCTTACACTTCTATGCAACAGGTTGTTCGTCTTCACTTCTTTGCAACAGCTTGTTCGTCTTCACTTGGCAGAGCCGTCAGATCAACAAATTCAGCCATCTCCAATGTAGCGCCGATCGGCGCAGCTAGCATCTTCCTTCATATACTCAGCTAACTGCTCTAGATTACACTCACGGATCGTCTTATTCTACTACCTTCGTAAAATGTCATCATTAATCTCCTTAGGCGTCCGCCCTCCAAGAACTGCTGATAGCCATCATAATATATTATATCTCTAGGTACGAAAGTTGGATCTTTCGCCAATTGAGGGTCAACCTTGTGTTGAAGATTTTTAGCACAAAAGAAACACTGACAACCCTCAATACGACTGTCCTTGTCGATGATACATACCATCGGCGTACTTCATAGATAAGGAAAGCAAGATAGACTCCTAATAGGATAAGATCAGTAGACCGATTAGGACTCCGCCATGTAACCCTGCCCCCCCCCCCCCCCCACGGATATATAAGGAGGGACAGGGGTCCTCCTCAAGGGACAAGCCATAGCATTGGACAAGCAATAGACAAGCTCAACTAGAGATCCCGCACGGGACATAGATTAGACACAACTAGACATCATCATCTAGGTCTACCCTCCTCGCCTAGATCTTTAGATCTAGATATATGAATACAAATACCACAGAACACAGGACGTAGGGTTATTATCCTCCGAGAGGCCCGAACCTGTCTAAATTGGCGTCTTGTGTTACCATCGTCTCTCGATCTACCCTATGTCTATTGCCGAGATTAAGTCTCGACAGTTGACGTGCCAGGTAGGGGCCAGCGCGGCGATCGGCTCGTCGAGATCGGTGGTTTCAATGTACTACTTCAAGATTTCATTGCGAGCAGACCGGCGTTGAAGCGTACGAGTCACCGCATTTTCGAAAGATTTCTTCTTCAAGATCTAATTGCGAGCAGACCGATGTTGAAGCATCGTGTCATTGCACAAATCATCATGTCTTCATCAAGATGACACCTTCAACGAGGACGACCGCTATTCGGCGACATTGTCCATTACGATAATGCTTCCGTCAACTCGATACTTCAGCAGATTCCGACGACTTGGCGACATCACCACGACTTGGCGATTGGACTGCTCATGGCTACATGTACATGCCCGAGGTCTACTCTGCCTTCACCTGGCCACTCGACCGCTCGAAAACGTCTTCGACGACTTAGCGCATTGGTAATCGCCTCGACTCGGTCAATCAGCGACATCACCTTGACTCGGTCACTCGGCGACATTGCTGTAACACTACGACTCGATGGCTACTCGGCTACTCGACGACGCCTGCAATGATATGGCGCTTCGGTCACTCGACCACTCGGCCACACCTTCAATGATTCGGTGTCTCGGTCAACCACTCCAAGCTTCGATGATCCGGCGATATGATGGCTCGACTTTGACTTTCGACCACTCATCAACAATATCAGCACGCTCGGGGGCTCATCTTCAACTCGCTGAATAGCAAAGCTAAGTATCTTTATGCTTTCTCGATTTATTTTTCGAGATTTTGGGCTCATGTCCTTCATTCTTTTTCCCTATTATTGTTTATCTCTGTTTTCTAAGCAGAAGGTCAAAGATTTTTTATGAGTAAAGTCGGGCTTTTAAATCGGTGCTCTTATTTATGGCTTTATTCATCTTTATATTGCCTCGATTCTTTAATTCTTCGCATTAAACAATCGAGCCAGGGGGCTATTTGTGTATCTATGCATGTGTTCTCCCATTTTTTTTTGTGAATCTAGTAGTACACATGTCGGTCGGTGACCTTTCAGTAGTGCATCAGCCCTGACACCATATGACCCATGTCGTCTGTTCTAGTTTCACCTTTTTTGGCTTCTGCCTTGATCGATATATTGTATTTTATTCGCAATTTGGTCTTATTTTTTGGTCTTACGCCGACTAGTGACTAAGTCATAAAACTTGTTTGCTACACGACAGACTGCCACTACATTAAACCCAGAGCCAAAGTTGCGAGAGGTCATGTGTCAATTGGTTTTGATTGCTATGCAAGAGTAAATTATGACCGATATTGTTGCGGTAGACCGAGCTCTGAGCTCTTCATACTTGTCCTAAGTATCCTATGATAGATCGATCCGGTAGCTAATGCACGAATACGCTGCTATGCGCCAGTCGGTCTGTCACAACCCCCTTGGACCAAAGTTCCCGAGGTGCTGATTTAAGCAGACACAAGATAATACAACAACCGACCAAGTTCAAATTACGTAAAAAGAGTGTTATTTATTATACATCAGAGTTAAGGACTTAAGTGCAGTGGAAATAATACAAAGTTCAGTTTTAAATGCAGCGGAAGATAACGTGATTAAACGTCTACAATTTACAACTTGACAATAATAGCAAGTGTGATAAATCCGAGCCCATACGGATTATCACCTAGCATCATACAACAGCAGCGGCTACTCATTCTTCCAGTGGGCAGACCATCCCTTAGGGATAGACATATCCCAAGGAAGAATACCCATAGGTAGATCATATGCATCAGTGTTATTACCTGAAATAAAGAAAACAACAACATGGCAAAGCCTGAGCTACTAAGCTCAACAAGTCTTACCCGACAAGTAATTAAATCTAGACATGCAAAGGCTCAGAGATGGATAATAGTAAATTTAGTGAACATTCTAATAACTATAAAAGTGTAAGATAACTTGCATGTCAAAGTAATAAATACAACAAGCAATCTAAAAATTTAATTAAGTAACAAAGAACTTCAGTTCAGATTCGCTAAATTCAATATTCTTCATCCCAACATTCCATTAATTATTATTAGTGAGGTTCTTAAGCTAAGATGTGACGCAGTGAACAAGCGGTACTCTTTACTGCGAGGGACAGCGATTGCAATCGTTTTACACCAGCTGGGAAAACCCGAAATACATGGCATACACATCATTTAAGAACGCGTATGACAACTTTTCACAAAGTCATAATACATGTCGATCCGAATCTAGAAGTCCCGAGTGGGCAGCCATTCCATGGTAACGTCGGGAATCTGTCCACTCCTACTGGATCACATGACCAAGAATTTTAAGTTATTGTCAGCAGGGCCGACAACGGACGGGTCTTAGGTCGACACAGATAGGGCTACAGCCTTGCAAGCCATGTCCTCTGAAGGCACATGATCTTTGCCCTTTCACCAAAGGGGCCTATCCATGTCTCAAATTTTACTTGCTGACCTAAACGAACTGCCACCTTGCGAAACAAAAACCACCATAGGTACTTTGCCTTCGCCCTTTCCCATACAGACCCGTTTAGTCCAAATTTTAATAGTCTTAATTCACCATTTGACTATCATCATGTTACTAATATTTCAAGTACCATAACAATGTACGACTTACAACTAAGTATAATAATTCCTCTATTAACTACCGGTACCTGTATACCATGTCTAAAATAAAATAGGATATTTCCAGGAAATGCAGGTGGATTTTCATCCAACTTCTAAACTTAGTGCACAAACAACCTATGCACATCTAGCAATTTAATTACTGGAATTAATCAAATTAATATATGGGAATGTTCTGGGGCTTGCCTTGGGCTACAACCATGGAGTTAGTACTGAAGTTAGGATCTTCTTGTGCCGAGAAATCCGAGGATACCTTCTGAATATTATCCCCTGGCATGTCAATGTTCCCTATCACAATGCCAATATGTCAACGAGGTGAATGCATAGATAATACAACAATATGTGATGCACATGAAGAATGAGCATAACAGTAAAATTTGTTCCTCAACATTGTTCTCGAAGCCATATGCTTCAGAGCTAGCAAGTCTAATAATAGGAAATTACACATAAAGTTTCCTATTGCATTTATATATGGTTATTTAAACATTACATGAAATTAATTCATTTAGTAACATAAAAATATGCTACTAGATATGAGTGATCTACAGATGATTGGTATAGGTATGATCAGCAAATTTGCCAAGTTTCACTAATATATAATGAGCAATTAATTAATAATACATTTAGCAAGATTTAAGACTAAATAAATTCTAGTGACATATGAACAGCAGATAAATTCCTACAAAAATTCATGGTGATGCAATATGGCAAGTATGATTTTCTTGCATAAGCATAAATTCTAAATGTTTACAAAAATTATTATAATGCATTTCTAAGCATTTCAAAGATAAAATCATATTTAATTTTATATCCAGAAACTAGGGTCATAAATTTATCATACAAACTAATCATGTCAAGGAAAGACCAGAACAATTTAACTTACTATTTTATCCAGCCTACAACTAAAGATATGAATTTATTAAGCTTTAAACTAATTAATTAATACATCAAAACTTTTCATATAAAATGAGGCGTCCCTTCCCGGAGGATCGAGGTCCCGAAGGTGCTGATAACACAGACACTTGATAATACAACAATGATCCAAATTTAAGTTCAATTATTACATCAAAGTGCAACGGAATTACAAGTTCATGAAGTTTTGAAAACAGCGGAAGCAAAATAACGATAAAATCTATGAGCTCGACGATACAGCATGGTGAAGATTCATGCCCGAAGAATCAACACCCTAGCAGCACTCAGAATCACTACGGCGGCAGATCAGACTCCTAATGGGCAGTCCAACCCTAAGGGACTTGCACGTCCCAAGGCAACACATCTACAGGCAATTCTATTTCTTCAAAACTACATAAGCATAAAGCCTGAGTACTAATTACTCAGCAAGACTTACCCGTCAAAAACCTAGACATGCAATGGCTCTAATAGGTGGCTTGTTTAAAAAGGACTCGCACTAAGCAACCTATTAGTTCTATCAAGTTTTATTTTCAGATTACATGGGTTGTGCTGAATATAACTTTAGTTGCAACAAATATATAATAATACAATACATAATAATAAGTGCAACAATAGAACAATAAAATATACCAGTAATAACCAATACAAATCCATATCCATGATAGCATGTGCAACTACGTGATTGGCGCGGTGAACAAGCAGTACTCATTACTATGAGGGACAACAATTAGAATTGATTTACACCAGCTAGGAAAACCCGAATAACACGACACATACGCACCAATTAAGGTCATATATGGCAACCTTTCACAAGAAAAACCACCCACATCCAGACCCGGCTGTGGTGACGTCGAGTGGGCATGCCGTCCTGCCAACAGTACTTCGTGGTATGGACCGCCCACTCCCGCAGCCGATGGGTCCTAAGACCAACGCACCTTAACCATCCTTGATATAAGCAATCTTTAATGCTACATCGGTTTACTAGTGCCCATGAAACTAGCATGTATTCGGTACTGTTCAAAACTTGATCAAGGGGTCGACCACGGACGGGTCCTAGAATAGGCAAGACAGGGCTACCGCAGCCAACACCCATGTGTTGCTGCAAACCTACACATGCAAATTCCCTGTCCGGCCAAACATCAAAATAAACTTCTTTTACATAAGTTCCATTTTAGTGACCAAGTTTATTCCCTAGTAATCATGTTAACTACCGAGACTTATCAATTACTAAGCATAGCATCTTAGTACCGAACCTACCAAGTTTCTAATAAAAACAACATAGGTCATTTGGGGAAAAACATGCAAGTTGGGTTCCAATCAACTCCTATGACATAATGTAACAATTCAAGCATAGACACTAGTAGTGAATTAAACTAGCAAAACTTTATAAAGAGGCTAATGCAAACCTGTTGGACGTCAGGCTCCTGCTCCTGAGTGTCGTTACCTATTGATGAACAAGGGTTAACGGTAGTGTTGAAATACCGTTACATGCAATGATGGGATAAATGCAACGAAATGATGGATGCATATTGCATTAGTGTTTTGATGTTAACAACCTTATTAACAAGTTCTCGAAGCCATATTCTTCAAAGAAACAAATTAGGTTTTCATTATTTCACGTGTGTGGATCATTTTAATTAGGATTGTTATAGCTTGAGAAAAATTAAACAATTTAAAATAGTAACAAGATGATTCTGGACTTGAGTGATTTATCATGAACAGAGACATATATGAAGTGCATTTGTACCGAGTTATAGCCTCTGGACAGTATTATTTTAATTACTAGAATTTATTCAAGTTAAAGCATTACTTAATTAATAGAATATTAAATACTGCAGATTTGACTTAGCCAAAAATCAGGATGATGCATTAACATGACACAACAGTGCATTCAAAATATCAAAATTAATTTCCATTCCTAGAATTATTAAGGATTTATTTGGTGTTTGGACAATTTATTTAATTAACTAAATTATATTAATAGAGGCAGTTGGTTATTATTTTATTAAAATAAGGCACATTATTATGAAGCTAACAAAATTTATTTGAGGTGAATTGGACTTAAAACGAATTTACTATGCATTTTAGAAGTTCCAATAGTTTTTCTGTAATTTCCAGAGAATTTTGGGTTTTATCTTTTAACACGTCAGCGCCATGTGGCAGCCACATCAGCGCCAACTGGACGTCGCCGGAGCTCATCGGAGCCAAGAGAGGAGCTTGCTGTTGGGCTTGTCGTGCGGCGAAACTCGACTCCGTGCTCACCTGGGCGGAGGTCAAGTCGAGGCGCACCGGTTGGGCAGCTTCGCGGGGTCAGGCACGCACCGGAGGATGGCCGGCGTCGAGGGTGGCGGAAGGCTCGACGTTCAGCCGTGTCGCACGGGTGGCACAAAGCACCAAATCGGACGACGCTTGTCGCTGAGGCTTCACGACGACATGGAGAAGAGCGGCATCTTGTTATCTTGTGTTGAGGAGGCTTGGAACCTAGAGCTCGTCGACGAGGCAACGATGACCGACGGGGCAGAAAACTATCCATGGGGAAAAAGATGATTTTGACCACCTCACATCACGAAATAGAGAGAAAAAGGATTAAATGGACGCTACAAGGATTCAGCTACCTGCATGCCAAAGTAATTTGAAATTGACTCACCCAATTAGACGAATTTCAGAGAGCAATTGTCTTGGTCGGTTTGGAACACGTACAAGAGTTGTCTTCGATCTCACAGTTCAAACTAGGATTGAGTAATTAGGGGTTATTATTGGTAGCTGAGAGTCTCTGGGCAGCTAATTGTGGTGTTTAAATGGCCGGGAATCATAGGGAATGATGGAGTTTCAAGATCCTACGGCATCAGCCATGGCGGAAGGCAAAACTGAACTGAGAGAGACAGAGAATGATCGAGGGAGGACGGAACGGCGGAATGAAGAGCAAGAGCTCAGGGCAGGGTTGTCACGGGCTTAAGGCTGTTGCCCAGGAGTGTCGGGGTGGCCGGGAACAGCTTGGGCACGGGAAAAACAGGAGCTCCAATTGCAGCAATGGCCGGCGTCGGGCAGAGGGAAAGTAACTCACGAATGCGTCGGTTAGCGGCGTGCTGCGGTGGAGGGAGCAGCGGGGAGGTGACGGCAATGCGATGCGGCGTCTCTGTGCGTGGCAGAGCGGCAGCGGGAGTGCAGGAGCGAGTTCCGAGGGCGGCAAAAGGGGAGCAGAGGCGAGAGGACGGGGCGGTCACGCGCTGCGAGAGCGGCTGGCGCTGGGAACCGGTCGGAGCTTCGGCCAGTGGCCATGGCGGCAGGACTGCGCCGGCTTCGGGCAGGGAAAAAGGAACACGGAGCCATGGCGGGTAGCGGCGAGCTGCGGGGAGATGTGCGCGGGGATGGGACGCGACCTTGCGGCGAGGCGGCGAGTACCGAGGCGGTGGCAGGGAATCGCGCGGGCGCAAGCGCGGGAGAGGTGACGGGAGGAAGAAGACAGGGATTTTTGCAGAAAGGAGCCCAAGGTTTCAAAAAGATTGCAAAGAGGTCCTTGGTTCAGTTTTAATTGATTTAAATTACTTCCTTAATTCCAATTAAACCGAAATTTGAACAGTGGGTTAATTAAGATATGAGCAATTCATTTGTGAAGTATTTTTGGTCAGACAAGAAATAATTTAATTGGAATTATTAATTAAAGTTAGATCAATTCTAGGGTTAAACTATTTAATTAATTCACTTCTTAATGAAATAAAATTCGGGTTTTTGGTCCAAAATTCTAATTCATTAATTTCATAATTCTAATGTAATTATTTGGCCCATGTTTTATAGAAATTTAATTTGCTTTAAATTTTTGCTTGCAGGGTTTTAATTTAACTTGGAGAAATTCCAATTTTTATCTTGTCCTTATTATTTCATGCTCAAACTTGAGTCCAAAATTTTTGGCAATTTGTGTTAAGCAAGAAATGAGACACCTGGGTGTCACAGCCCTCCCTCCTTAAAGAAATCTCGTCCCGAGAATAAGAACGAAGCAGACTAGAGAGAGACAAAAATTTTACCTCTGAATGAAGACCAGAATTCCGGGTAATGAGTACTCAGAAAGTCTTCCGATTCCCAGGTGGATTCATCTTCTAAGTGATTACTCCATTGCACTTTATAGAATTTAATGGTTCTTTTGCGGGTTGTGGTTCTTTTTCATCAAGGATTCTTATTGGGTGCTCGGAGTAGGTGAGGTCCGGTTGAAGTTGATTGTACTCTTCCATGACAACATCAATTCGTGGTTTGAGACATCGTTTCAGTTGTGAAACATGAAACATGCTATGTACTCCAGATAAATTAGCAGGCAATTCGAGCTTGTAGGCGACTTGACCATATCTTTCCAAGATTCTAAATGGGCCAATATAGCGGGGTGCTAATTTTCCTTTGATTCCAAAACGCTGAATGCCCTTCATGGGTGACACTCGGAGATAGACAAAATCATCCTTGTTGAAAAACAATGGCCTACGTTGTTGGTTTGCATACTTTTCTTGACAACATTTGGTAGCCTTGAGATTTGCTTGAATTGTCCTAACTTTTTCTTCTGCATCCTTAACGAGGTCAGGACCAAAAGTTACTCGTTCTCCTGATTCAGACCAATTCAACGGTGTTCTACAAATCCGACCGTAGAGTGCTTCAAAAGGGGACATTTTTACACTCTCTTGGTAACTGTTGCTGTATGAGAATTCTGCATATGGTAAATACTCATCCCAGTTACCACCATGTGTTAAGACACATGGTCTGAGCATATCTTCCAAGACACATGCTCAGTTTGTCCATCAGTAGCGGCATGATAAGCAGAACTTTGGATCAACTTAGTACCCAGAGATGCATGCAGTTGCTCCAAAAAACGAGCAACAAACTGCGAGCCACGATCTGTAACAATGGTCTTGGGTACTCCATGGAGACACAGAATTCTTGCTATGTATAGTTCTGCATACTGCCGTACGCTGTATCTGGTGTTTACTGGTAGAAAGTGAGCAGACTTTGTGAGTCTGTCAATAACAACCCAAATTGAATCATGCTTCCAAGATGTGAGAGGGAGGCCAACAATGAAATCCATACTTATATCTTCCCATTTCTAGGCGGGAATACTCAATGGCTGAAGTAGTCCGGCCCGTTTCAAATGATCGGCCTTAACTCTCTGACAGGTGTCGCACTCCATGACATATCGAGCAACTTCTCGCTTCATTCTGGTCCACCAGAAATTTTTCTTCAGGTCCTGGTACATCTTGTTACTTCTAGGATGAATGGAATACTTAGAGTGATGTGCTTCATCCAAGATTTTGCGACAAAGCTCAAAATCCTTGGGTACTACAAGACGGTTATTGAACCACAGAGTACCATTCGAATCTTGTGTGAAGCATTTTGCCTTGCCATTCTTAAGGTTCTCCCGAATGTACTTCAATCCAACATCTCTTTTCTGTGCAGCAATGACCTCCTCACGAATGGTGGAATGAATACTGAGATTGTTGATCACTAGGACAGGCAATATATGTAGGCTGGGTTTGGTGGTACTCGCTTCAATGCTGCGGTCTATCACTAGATTATTGCAGTGTATCTTCCGACTCAGAACGTCGGCGACCACATTAGCCTTGCCTGGGTGGTAATGAATCTCCAGATTATAGTCCTTAATTAATTCTAGCCATCGATGTTGTCTCATGTTCAGATCAGTCTGAGTAAATATGTACTTCAAGCTCTTGTGATCTGTATAGATGTGTACTAAATTACCGAGCAAATAATGCCTCCAAATTTTTAGGGCAAGGACAACAGCAGCTAGTTCCAAATCATGGGTAGGATAGTGCTCTTCGTGCTTCCGCAGTTGTCGAGATGCATAGGCAATAACACGACCATCCTGCATAAGCACACATCCAAGTCCGGTCCCAGATGCATCACAATATACGTCAAACGGCTTGGTGATGTCTGGTTGAGCCAATACTGGGGCTGTAGTCAACAATGTCTTCAATTTCTGAAAAGCTTCTTCACAATGGTTGCTCCAATTGAACTTCCTATCCTTTTTCAGCAACTCGGTAATGGGTTTGGTCAACTGAGAGAAATTAGGAATGAACCTCCGATAGTATCCAGCTAGTCCGAGGAACCTACGAACTTGGTGGACGGTTTTCGGTGGCTTCCAATCTAGCACATCTTGGACCTTGCTTGGGTCTACAAAGATACCTTCGGCTGAAACTATGTGACAAGGGAAGGGCACACGGTCCAACCAAAATTCACACTAACTGAATTTCGCAAACAGCTTGTGATCTTGTAGACGCTGAAGAACAATACGAAGATGTTTGACATATTCTTCCTTGGACTTCGAATAGATAAGAATGTCATCAATGAATACTACCACGAACTTGTCTAGCTCTGGCATGAAGACTGAATTCATGAGATACATGAAATAGGCAGGCGCATTTGTCAATCCAAAGGACATCACTAGATATTTGAATAATCCGTATCTAGTAGATAATGCAGTCTTTGGAATATCTTCCGCTCTGATCTTGATCTGATGATAACCCGACCGAAGGTCAATTTTGGAAAAGACCTTGGCACCAACCAATTGATCAAAAAGAATATCAATACGGGGCAGCGGGTATTTATTCTTGATGGTGACTTCATTAAGAGGCTGGTAATCAACAACAAGACACAGAGACTCGTCCTTCTTCTTCACAAAAATGGCGGGACAGCCCCAAGGTGAAGTACTTGGGTGAATAAATCCTTTTTCCAGCAACTCATTCAACTGTTTCTTCAATTCAGCTAGCTTATTTGGAGCCATTTTATAGGGATGTCCAGATATTGGAGAAGTTCCTGGCTGGAGCTCAATCTTGAATTCTACTTCGCGATCAGGTGGAAGTCCAGAAATATCTTCCGGAAATACGTCGGGATACTCACAGACAATAGGGATGTTCTCAAGTGATGGTCCTTCCAAATGATAGACAACCAGATCCCTCGAGGAGATGGTGCTAAGAGAAAGGGTGTCTGGACCATGTAGGGGAGAGTTCAAATGGACCACACGGGGCTCTATATCCAACATGGCTCTATGGGTTTTCATCCACTCCATGCCAATAATTAGGTCAATTTCTGGGTTATGGAGCATGATAAAATCGGCGGGGTAGATTTTCTGATTGATTTCTAGTGGAGCTTTGCTTATTATTTTATTAGCTAGAATTTGTCCAGCTGGGGAACGGACAGTAAAGCACTGATTTATATTGGTGGTGTGGAGATTATGTTTTTGCACACAAGTTCTGCTAATAAAATTATGAGTAGCACCAGAATCAAAAAGAGTGAGGACAGGCTGGCGGTAGAGTGAGAGCATACCGGTCAGCACGGGATCACCCTAGGGAATATCGTCAGCGCTGGTGTAGTTCACTTGGGCACCACGAGGCGGTGCATTCACAATCTTGTTCTGCGGAGGGCGCTGATTGTTGTTATTATTGTTGTTGCGCTTAGGTGTTGTACATTCTCTGGTGAAGTTGATGAGGACATCACCATGCTAGATACGCGCATATCATAGCCTTCCCCAAGTTACAAGTCGTCACCAATTCGATCGCCGCGTTCGTCTCGGATTCAGCCGACACCCCTTCACGGTTTTGATGATATCTCCCACATCCGACGTCCAAACGAGGCGTTCTTTGATGCGTTGGAAAGAGGACGACGACGCCGTCGTTTTGGTTCTGGTCCTAGCTCCAGCAGGGTCGTGAGTCATAATATGTGACCATGACAAGGTGTTGTGCCACCTATTTTGGGCCAACTTGGCCATGTATCGTGTCGGGCCTTAAGCCCATGTTGTGGGCGCCCCCCCCTGGTCGCCCCCAATGCTAGGACGTCTTTGTTTGCTACATAAACTCAGTAGCCGCCATCTTTTAGTTTTGGGTTTTGTTTAGTTCAGTTTTCCAGAGAGAAACTTGATCGAATTATTGTAACTGTGGCGACAAGTCCTTTTATAGTAATCCAGGGCCCCTGTTCTTGTTCTACACCACTATGGCGATTAGTCCTTTTGTGTTCAGAACTTGAACCTTTTCTTGTGATTCGCTTCATCCATACTTGCAATTTCAGATTGCGTGTTTATCCTCTCTTGCTTGTGTTCTCGATTTCGCTTGCAGGAACAATCAAGTTGTGCTTGGTGTAATGGTTGCGGGGTTGGATCTTGTCTGATTCAAGCCGGGTTGTCGACGCCGAGTTTCCCAAATTCGAGTTTATCCCCTTACCTCTCGGAAGATCGGGTCATATTTACATCAGAAATGGCCGGTGCGACCACAGTTGTAGCACGGGTAGTTACCTCCATGACTGACAGGGTGGGGAGCACGTGCACTCTGACTTCCCTGCTGCAGGTTGGGTGCACGGTACTGAGTGTGCTGTTGCTGCTGCTGTGGTGCTCGGGGCGGAAAGTACTGCTACTGCTGTGGCCTCGGGCGCCGATACTGCTGCTATGGGGATGTCCGGTACCGCTGTCCAGACGGTGAAGTATACACCAGGCGATGCTTCGCCTGTGGGGCAGCAGAGGCACTAGTAGGGGCCTTCCTCTTGCGCTCATCTTCCTCAACTTGGCGCATGGCACCCTCCTGGACAATAGCAGCATTGACCAGGTCGATGAAGGTGCCGGTTGTCTGCCAGGTCAGACGCTCCTTCAGTGCGCCATTCATGCCACGCAGGAAAGCATACCTCTTCTTCTCCTCAGTGTTGACATACTCAGTGGCATATTGAGCAAGATGGTTGAACGCCTCAGAATACTTGAGGACATTGTTCCCTCCTTGTTTCAGGTCCATGAACTCCTGAAACTTCCTCTACACAAGACCAGCAGGTATGAAATGAGCTCGAAAGGCAGTTCGAAACTCATTCCACTCGACACGGGTCCCAGCGGGTAGTGAAGCGACGTGGTTCACCCACCAGGCACCAGCAGGGCCCTGGAGTTGCTGGGCAGCGAATAGCACCTTCTGGTGCTCACTGCAGTCAAGCAGACCGAACTTAGACTCGGTCTGACATAGCTAGTGGTCGGCGTCCAGGGGCTCTCTGGCACGCTCGAAGGTCGGCGGGTGCGTACCCAGAAAGTCTGAGTAAATGCACTATCGGGGCTGGTTGTTGTTGCGGTTGCCCCCATGTCCAGCCAGATGGGACGTGATATCAACTAACCGGCAGAGCAACTCGGAGTCGTTCTGCTGTCGGCTGAGTGCTGCAGCCAGAACATCTGCTAGCGAAGGCTAAGCATTAGCTCCCTGCTGAGAGATCTCAGGATCATCTTGATTCCGAGTTCGCACCATGCTGCAATTTACACCCTACACATTAGTCATTCTTCCAAGTGTTCCATAAGACATAGGTGTATAAACTTGCATGGGTGCTCTAAGGGTTAAGAAATGACAACTATTTTCACAAATCAAAGTTGGGTACATGGTTATTAAAAAGGATAATCATCACACTAACTCATCCATATGTGCCTCGATGCCTAACTATGGTATTGCGGACGCACTATGGCTCATATACGATCAACTCATCTACTCCTGGTCTATAACTATCGGCTCGTTGGGTTCTGGCGGTCCCAACGGTTCTTCTAGCGCTCCTGGTTCTATCAGCTCTACACCAACATTTTCGGCTTGCTCCATCTCTTCATCCACTTGTTTTCCATACTCCATAGGGATCTCGTCCCAATTATCTATGATGGGAAGGTGGGTAGCCTTGAAGGCATCAAATTCAACTTGAAGCTCCTGCAGCTCAAACTCCATGATGTCAGTATCTCCAATAGCTTAGTCACGCTCTTCGATGATCATATCCATCTCTTCATTCTTCGCCTATACTTGCTGGTTTAATTCTGCAATTTCTAGAATCTTGGCTTGCTTTTCGGCTTCGGAAAGCCGAAGTGTGGCCCGAAACATGTCCAGTTGACGGTACAAGTTCTTGCATATGCCAAATAGAGAGAGTCCATAACACTCTGCCACATGTAGTGCTGGGGGATACAGTGGGTGGTTTGGGTCGAAGACAAAATCCAGACGACGGTTCCACTCAGGATCTTCCATATTGTCAATGGGTATCAAGGTTAACGGTGTTCCAGTGACCTCATGCTTGTGGAGTTGAGTGATCCCAAGGATCTCCAGACCATCGGTGAATTCCCAACCCGGTGGAGCTTGGAAATTGTTTTCAGCCATCTACAAGGGCGAAATCCGAATGAGTCAGAATCTTCCTTAAGTGAAGTGCATTTCATGTTCAACTTCATAAAATACAGAAAAAAATTTTAGTTTCTAATTTTCCAGCCTCAAGGGGTATTAATACGGAGACGAATTTTTAACAGATTCGGTCTTGAGTGTACGGTAGTTAGAAATCAAGTATTGTGCCCAAAAAACAAAATCTACAAAACTGGTTCTTGGTACCACGTTACAATAGACTTTCATAGCTTTTCAGATGGTGTTTGTATTCCCAAAAATTCCTAGTAGAACTGGACTTATGATCTTTGCAAGTTCAGGGACATGTTGAAAATAGAGAGTTGATAGATTGTTGTTAACTTAATAATTCAAACGTGTATTTCAAATTTTGTACTTATCAAACTTGCAAATTTTTATTTCAGAGGTGGGTAAGTAAGGGGTGAACAAAATTTTAGTGAAGTTATAAGGAATACAATGATGCGAAATTCAATTTATTTACCTAGCGTTCCTCACAACACACACCTATATTGCCGGTACTTAGCGGCACGAAAATTGGTGACGGCCCGCACTCATCACATAGTCACTAAGTGTTGTACTAACGGTGTTAGTGTACGTGCAGAAAAACTCATTGCAGAAACATTACATTAAATTAAAAGAAACTACGAAAATAAGGGTAATTCTACAACGGTTCATGGAACGAACCGCCTTGTGAAACCACGGTTCTTGCAAGCGAACCAATGCTCATAAACCTATTCTGATGAGCATTACTAATAAAAAAAAGTTGGCACGGTTTATGGAAGAAACCGTCTCGCGAAACCATAGCTCTCGCGAGTGAACTCTACGCTCCAACTCTTGTTAAGGAGCCAAAAATGAAAAATGTTGGCAACGATTCATGGACGGAATCGTCCCGCAAAGCCACAATCCTTGTGAGAGAACTTTAAACGCCAAAAGATGAACCAACTAAAAGCCAACTCAAGCATAACCCGTTAGCATTGTCACCAACCCTAATAACTACTAGGGGCAGTACTAACGTATCCTCACACATAACATCGTAGTTTTGAAAATACGTTTTAATTGTTGTATTATCATGGACCACGGCTCTAATACCAGCTGAGGCGCCCCTTCCCGGAGGATCGAGGTCCCGAAGGTGCTGATAACGCAGACACTTGATAATACAACAATGATCCAAATTTAAGTTCAATTATTACATCAAAGTGCAGCGGAATTACAAGTTCATGAAGTTTTGAAAACAGCGGAAGCGAAATAACGATAAAATCTACGAGCTCGACGATACAGCATGGTGATGATTCATGCCCGAAGAATCAACACCCTAGCAGCACTCACAATCACTGCAGCGGCAGATCAGACTTCTAATGGGCAGTCCAACCCTCAGGGACTTGCACGTCCCAAGGCAACACATCTACAGGCAATTCTATTTCTTCAGTACCTGAAAACCACATAAGCATAAAGCTTGAGTACTAATTACTCAGCAAGACTTACCCGTCAAAAACCTAGACATGCAATGGCTCTAATAGGTGGCTTGTTTAAAAAGGACTCGCACTAAGCAACCTATTAGTTCTATCAAGTTTTATTTTCAGATTACATGGGTTGTGCTGAATATAACTTTAGTTGCAACAAATATATAATAATACAATACATAATAATAAGTGCAACAATAGAACAATAAAATATACTAGTAATAACCAATACAAATCCATATACATGATAGTATGTGCAACTACGTGATTGGCGCGATGAACAAGCGGTACTCATTACTGCGAGGGACAATAATTGCAATTGATTTACACCAGCTAGGAAAACCCGAATAACACGACATATACACACCAATTAAGGTCGTATATGGCAACCTTTCACAAGAAAAACCACCCACATCCAGACCCGGGTGTGGTGACGTCGAGTGGGCATGCCGTCCTGCCAACAGTACTTCGTGGTATGGACCGTCCACTCCTACAGCCGAGGGGTCCTAAGACCAACACACCTTAACCGTCCTTGATATAAGCGATCTTTAATGCTACATCGGTTTACTAGTGCCCATGAAACTAGCATGTATTCGGTACTGTTCAAAACTTGATCAAGGGGTCGACTATGGACGGGTCCTAGAATAGGCAAGACAGGGCTACCGCAGCCAACACCTATGTGTTGCTGCAAACCTACACATGCAAATTCCCTGTCCGACCAAACATTAAAATAAACTTCTTTTACATAAGTTCCATTTTAGTGACCAAGTTTATTCCCTAGTAATCATGATAACTACCGAGACTTATCAATTACTAGGCATAGCATCTTAGTACCGAACCTACCAAGTTTCTAATAAAAACAACATAGGTCATTTGGAGAAAAACATGCAAGTTGGGTTCTAATCAACTCCTATGATCTAATGCAATAATTCAAGCATAGACACTAGTAGTGAATTAAACTAGCAAAACTTTATAAAGAGGCTAATGCAAACCGAGGCTTGCCTGGATCCACGCAAGTGTTAGCTACTGTAGTCTCTTGGTCCTCAGACTCTTGGCCCTGTTGGACGTCGGGCTCCTGCTCCTGAGTGTCGTTACCTATTGATGAACAAGGGTTAACGGTAGTGTTGAAATACCGTTACATGCAATGATGGGATAAATGCAACGAAATGATGGATGCATATTGCATTAGTGTTTTGACGTTAACAACCTTATTAACAAGTTCTTGAAGCCATATGCTTCAAAGAAACAAATTAGGTTTTTATTATTTCATGTGTGTGGATCATTTTAATTAGGATTGTTATAGCTTGAGAACAATTAAACAATTTAAAATAGTAACAAGATAATTCTAGACTTGAGTGATTTATCATAAACATAGACATATATGAAGTGCATTTTTACCAAGTTATAGCCTCTGGACAGTATTATTTTAATTACTGCAATTTATTCAAGTTAAAGCATTACTTAATTAATAGAATATTAAATACTGCAGATTTGACTTAGCCAAAAATCAGGGTGATGCATTAACATGACAAAACAGTGCATGCAAAAGATCAGAATTAATTTCCATTCCTAGAATTATTAAGGATTTATTTGGCGTTTGGACAAGTTATTTAATTAACTAAATTATATTAACAGAGGCAGTTGGTTATTATTTTAGAAGTTCCAATGGTTTTTCTGTAATTTCCAGAGAATTTCGGGTTTTATCTTTTAGCACGTCAGCGCCATGTGGCAGCCACATCAGCGCCAACTGGACGTCACCGGAGCTCACCGGAGCCTAGCGAGGAGCTCGCTGTCAGGCTTGTCGTGCGGCGAAACTCAACTCCGTGCTCACCTGGGCGGAGGTCAAGTCGAGGCGCACCGGTTGTGCAGCTTCACGGGGTCGGGCACGCACCGGAGGGTGGCAGAAGGCTCGACATTCGGCCGTGTCGCACGGGTGGCACAAAGCACCAAATCGGACGACGCTTGTCGCTGAGGCTTCACGGCGACATGGAGAAGAGCAGCATCTCGTTATCTTGTGTTGAGGAGGCCTGGAACCTAGAGCTCGTCGACGAGGCGACGATGACCGACGGAGCAGAAAACTATCGGTGGGGAAAAAGATGATTTCGACCACCTCACATCACGAAATAGAGAGAAAAAGGATTAAATGGACGCTACAAGGATTCAGCTACTTGCATGCCAAAGTAATTTGAAATTGACTCACCCAATTAGACGAATTTCAGAGAGCAATTGTCTTGGTCGGTTTGGAACACGTACAAGAATTGTCTTCGATCTGACAGTTCAAACTAGGATTGAGTAATTAGGGGATAGTATTGGTAGCTGAGAGTCTCTGGGCAGCTAATTGTGGTGTTTAAATGGCCGGGAATCATAGGGAATGATGGAGTTTCAAGATCCTACGGCATCAGCCATGGCGGAAGGCAAAACTGAACTGAGAGAGACAGAGAATGATCGAGGGAGGACGGAACGGCGGAATGAAGAGCAGGAGCTCAGGGCAGGGTTGTCACGGGCTTAAGGCTGTTGCCCAGGAGTGTCGGGGTGGCCGGGAACAGCTTGGGCACGGGAAAAACAGGAGCTCCAATTGCAGCAATGGCCGGCGTCGGGCAGAGGGAAAGTAACTCACGAATGCGTTGGTTAGCGGCGTGCTGCGGTGGAGGGAGCAGCGGGGAGGTGACGGCGACGCGACGCGGCGTCTCTGTGTGCGGCAGAGCGGCAGCAGGAGTGCAGGAGCAAGTTCCGAGGGCGGCAAAAGGGGAACAGAGTCGAGAGGACGGGGCGGTCACGCGCGGCGAGAGGGACAGGCGCTGGAACTGGTCGGAGCTTCAGCCAGTGGACATGGCGGCAGGACTGCGCCGGCTTCGGGCAGGGAAAAAGGAACACGGAGCCATGGCGGGTAGCGGTGAGCTGCGGGGAGATGCGCGCGGGGATGGGACGCGACCTCGCAGTGGGGCGGTGAGTACCGAGGCGGTGGCAGGGTATCGCGCGGGCGCGTGAGCGGGAGAGGCGACGGGAGGAAGAAGACAGGGATTTTTGCAGAAAGGACTCCAAGGTTTCAAAAAGATTGCAAAGAGGTCCCTGGTTCAGTTTTAATTAATTTAAATTACTTCCTTAATTCCAATTAAACCAAAATTTGAATAGTGGGTTAATTAAGATATGAGAAATTCATTTGTGAAATATTTTTGGTCAGACAAAAAATAATTTAGTTGGAATTATTAATTGAAGTTAGATCAATTCTAGGGTTAAACTATTTAATTAATTGACTTAATGAAATAAATTTCGAGTTTTTGGTCCAAAATTCTAATTCATTAATTTCATAATTCTAATGTAATTATTTGGCCCATGTTTTATAGAAATTTAATTTGCTTTATATTTTTGCTTGCAGGGTTTTTATTTAACTTGGAGAAATTCCAATTATTATCTTGTCCTTATTATTTCATGCTCAAACTTGAGTCCAAAATTTTTGGCAATTTGTGCTAAGCAAGAAATGAGACACCTAGGTGTCACATAAAACATGCAAAGTAACATGTTCAAAGCACAGTACTCATAACAAGGAATCCAACAAAATTTATTTTGTAATTTTTGGAGCAATAAATCTCCAGATATGGATTTTACAAGGTTTAAGCATTTTCTGGATTTTTATTTGAACCTCAAAGTAATTACGAAAATGCCATCAGTTCATTTTTGAACTGAACCGAGCGCGCGCTCGCGCGGCGGCGCGGCTGCCGGAGCGGCTTTCGAGCTCGTCGCCGGGCTCTGGGATCACCGGAGTTGGGCTCCGTGCTCACCCAAGCGTAGAGCACGACACGGGGAGCACGCTGGCGGGGTTCGCGAGGCGAGGTGCTCACCGGAGATGTGTCGATGTCGAGCGGTGGCGGAATAGAGAAGGTCGACGATGGTGTGAGCTCGACTTGGAGGTTGAGGAGAGAGGTCGATTGAGGCCAAGGATGTGCGTAGCCGAGAGGAGAGGATTGAGGCTACAGAACTCACCAGCGATGTTGAATTTCAAGAATTCACGGTTCGGGCGCCATGAACAGGGGGTTCGAGTTTTTCTCAAATTTCTAGCCACTTGGTTTGAGATTTGGAATAAGGTTTTAGGGGAAGCTAAAGCTTGATCTCACGTAGCTCTCAGTGGTCTCGTTACAACTAGAGACAAAGAAGGGCAATCGCTTCACGAGCTTGAGCTCGGTGCGGCCATGGTGGCTGTTCAGAGGAGAAAACGAGAGAGAATGACGAGTGCAAGACGGGGAAAACGAGAAGGGCGTCAGAGGAGTCGAGGAGGAGAGCCGAGCAGAGGATCGAGGCGGCGGTTTTAACCCCTGGGTTCGGCAGAAGAGTGGTGACACGCGGGGGATGGTGTGTCGACGCGCATGGCCGTCGAGTGCCAGCTGGAGATAGAAGGAAGAGAAAAGAGAGGCTGACCGGTGGGACCCGTGAGAAGGTTTTAACAATTTTCAGAATTTAACTCGGCCACAACTTCAAAAATTAATTTAAAATAGTTCCAAACTCCAAATTGACTTGGAAAAATTTGTACTGAAAGTTTGAAATGTGTAGATCACAATGTGACAGGTGTCCAGTTTCAAAATCAACTGGTTTGAATTTGCCAAATATTTTAATATAAACAAAATTCAAACTATTAGGAATTTAATTGGGTATTTCCGCTTTGAATAAAATTCTGTTAAAATTCCTAAAATTCTTTTATGGCAAACCCTATCACATAGATTTTTGGCAGCACCAGGTTGTATGCCAAATTGAAAGTTGCTTCATAACTTAACCATACTTGGGTTTAAATTCAAATTCAAATTAAATTTGAAATGCAACCAAAATTGAATTATGACTTGATGAGTCAGAACTAGGTGCAATTTATGTGATCAAAAGAGTGTTGTGACACTGGAGTGTCACACGGTCTACCTACAGGAGAAAAATGGATGCACACTTGACTTTTCAATCGACTGATTTGTTTGGCTTATAAAAATAAGTTTTCAAGCAAACAATGTTAATTATAACTAATTATCCTAATTTCCTTTATTGTCAGGAACATTTTTGATGGATAGGCGGATACACCACTCGGCATAGAGTGATTTCCTCGCCTTCATCGGTCGACTTATAGCTCCGACTACTCCGACCGCTCTCATCGGTCGACCGTGCCAGTTTTGACTGCCTCGATCGGTCAGCCTACAACTCCGACCGCTCTGATCGGTTGGCCAGGCCAGCTCCGATCGCTTCATCAGTCGGTTTACGGCTCTGACCGCTTTCATCGGCCGGCTACACTAGCTCCGACTGCCACCATCGGTTGGCCACATGTCATACTGTCGGCTTCACTCGGTCATCACAACTTTGAGTGATTCCTACTTCATCAGCGATCGACAGCTACAACAACCTTAACTGTCTTCTTCACTCGACCTTATCGTCATGAGTTAAGTACCGCTGCCACTCAGACATGATATTCTGAGTTGAGCGCGACCGACACTCATAATAGCGATTGTCTTGAGGGCTTATTTGAAGAAAGACACTTTATATCAAATTTATGGCTGATGCCATAATATTCAAATATATGATTTGATGATCATATAACAGTGGCTTGATGGTCACTCTATCAAATATGCTTCTTTGATGAGAAGTGCATTATCATAAACGGTTGATGCCATAATCATTTAAAGCATGATTTAATGATCATGTCACTATGACTTGATGGTCATATATGCGAAATATTGAGCATCACTCGGCTGATTGAAGTCAGTCTATAATAGTGAAAAAAAGCTCAAAGATATGAGTGATTACAATTCTTAAGGAAAGGTTATTTAATCATGATTGAAGTCATGGTAACTCAGTACATGGCTATGATTAATGTCATAAAGCCTCATTCATTCGGTTGTGATTGAAGTCACCCGTTTAGAACATAATCATTCGGCTATGATTGAAGTCACCCATTTGATTCATAAATCACTCATAGGCCACTCGGCCAAAAACTATGTCATTTGGGTATGATTGATGTCATAAGCTTATGTTCACTCGGATGTGATTGATGTCACTTGAGTATATCATATAGCACTCAACAATGATTGAAGTCATTGGTTTGAGTCATCTACCACTCATCGGTGATTGAAGTCACTCGACTAAGTCATTTATCACTCGGTAATGATTGATGTCATTCTATTGAGTTATTTATCACTCGGACTTGATGATTTGAGCGATTTTTCATTAAAGAGAGCTAACATGACTATTCTTGTTTTGGACTGTTGCATTATTTGCAGTTTCCAAATGTACAAGAGTCGGGGGCAACACCTAATTAGGTGCACCTACTCGGTGCACCAGTTGATTTCTCGAGGACATTTTCAGATCTTTGAGATTCTTACAAGCTCGCTGATATAAAGCTGAAGCATTATATGTGGCACGGACCAGTCGGAAAGCTGCTGAAGATTATCATCCAGCTTGCAAGACTCTCGGGGGCTTGTCGATGATACATACCATCAGGATACCTCATAGATAAGGAAAGAAAGATAGACTCCTAATAGGATAAGATCAGTAGACCGACTAGGACTCCGCCATGTAACCCTGTCCCCCCAGATATATAAGGAGGGGCAGGGGTCCTCCTCAAGGGACAAGCCATAGCATTGGACAACCAATAGACAAGCTCAACTAGAGATCCCGCATTAGACACAACTAGACATCATCGTCTAGGTCTACCCTCCTCGCCTAGATATTTAGATCTAGGCATATGAATACAAATACCACAGAACACAGGACATAGATTTATTATCCTCCGGGAGGCCCGAACCTGTCTAAATCGGCGTCTTGTGTTACCATCATCTCTTGATCTCGCGCATACCCCTGTCCTACATATAAATTGTCATAGATGAACTACCCTATGTCTATTGCCGAGATTATGTCTCGATAGTCCTAATGAATCCTATTTTCTTGAAAACATTCCCAATCATTAAGAACCCTGGGAGAGGATTAATCCCTTTTAGCTTGAACATCCTTTTCTGCATCCAGCTCGTACATGGCTTCTCAGCTTCCACTCGTAGCTTGAGTTCATACTTGGCAGCAATGTCGTGTTCACTATAAAGTCGGCTCCTATGGATTGTGAGAAAGCTCTCCTCATCTAGCTCTTCCTTCTCTTGCTTAGTCAATGAATTTTTGAAAGATAGGAAATCCTCATACGACAAGGGCTTAGCAAGATCAAGAAGACTTTCCATGGTGTACCTTTGAGAAAAACTTCACCTTTAATAGGCGCTACAGATTTTCCCTTGCGCACCAATACTCTCTTCGTTATCCATCTTCACTTTTTTGGTGTTCCACGCATAAGCTTTGCTTTTCTTCATGAATTTCTTCCGCAGGTTCCACTAGACAAGAGGATCATCTAGTGCTGGCGTCAGCACTCCGTCGACTTCTTCCCAGGAGCAATTTGCAAAGGACTGTAGAAATCCACCACCGAGCCGATCGGCGCGTGGATCGTGCCGATTGGTGCCGCCTTGGTTGTTGCACGATGCGCCATGTACCATCGCTTCTGCTCTTAGGGTTTTGTTCAGGTGATGATGTAATGTGAGTTGATCCATGGGGTTGCTGTCCTCTTATATTTATATCCCTTGATTTCCAACTGGACTAGGAATCTATCTCTTTTCATGGAATTTAACGAGTCTTAAAAAGGCAAGATCCAAAACCGACTCCAAAACCCAAAAGACTACGCCGTGCCGATCGGCTTAGTGCTGCACCGATCGGCGCAGCAACACGTCGGTCGGCGCGGTACACTAAATTACCAAATCAGAAATAGAAAAATCACGGAAATCAAAATACATACAGAGCTTTTATTTTACGTTGTTAAGATCGACCACACGAGGCACTAAGCAGTGAAATACACATAAAAAGATTTCAATTCAAATGTGTCGGGTTCTAGATATACCTTTGGACGTTGTCCATTGTGACACCCAGGTGTCTCATTTCTTGATTAGCACAAATTGCCAAAAATTTTGAACTCAAGTATGAGCATGAAATAATAGAGCTAAGTTAAAAATAGAATTTCCTCAAGCCAAAATAAAACCCTGCAAGCAAAAACTTTGAAGCAAATTAAATTTCTATAAACCATGGGCCAAATAATTACATCAGAATTATGGTAATAGTAAAATATAGTTTTGGGCCAAAAACCAAAATTTTATTCCAATAAGAAATCAATCAATTAAATGGTTTAAACCTAGAATTGATTTACCTTTAATTAATAATTCTAATTAAATTATTTCTTTTCTGGCCAAATAGACTTCACTAATGAATTGTCCATATTCTAGTTAGCTCACCCTCAAAATTTTAGCATAATTGGACTTAAGGAAGTATTTTAAATCAATTAAAATGGAACTAGGGATTCCTTTGCAAGTTTTTGAAAAACCTGAGGACCTTTCTAAAAAAATTGCATGTCTTCTTCCTTCCGTCGCCTCTCCCGCACGCGTGCGTCGCGTGATTCCTCTACCGCTGCTGCCACCTCGGAACCCGTCGCCGCACCCCACTGCTGTCCGACCACTAGCCACCGCTGCTCCGCGTCTCTTTTCTTCTGCCAAAGACTACCTTGCTCCCTGTTCCCGGCCGAAACCGCTCCCCGCCGCGCTCGCCTCTGTCGCCTCGATTCTCCCCGCCTGACAGCTCCCACTTTCCGACCAAAGGCCAGCCCCTCGTGCCCGCTCCGTCGCGTCACTTGCCTGCTCGGTCACCCGCTCGCCGCTAACTACCACCGCTCCGCGTCCCTTTTTCCCTGCCCGAAGCCGGCGCAGCCCTACCATCATGGCCACTGGTCAGAGCCCTCGTTTCCTAGCTCCCGACCGCTCCCCGTCGCCCAGCAGCCTCAGAAACCATGCGCGCATCCGTGCAGGCTCGCCTCGCTGCTAGCCGCCGAGAACCTCGGTCTCTTTCGCCCCTGCCCGATGCCGCTAGGCCTGCTGCCGCGTCCTCAATTTCCGACGGCCAGAAACTCCCCGCTGCTCCCTTCCTCGCCGCACGCTGCTACCAGCCAAACGCTCCCGCCCACACGTGATCGACCCGTCCCCTCACCCCTGCTCCCTTCCTCGCCGCACGCTGCTAGCAGCCAAATGCTCGAGTTGCTTTCCCCTCTGCCGCGCTCTGCCTCTGCTGCCGCGCCCACGCTGCTCCCTACGCGCCAATGGCTCCCTCTAGCACCACCAGTCCATAGCCAATGCGCATACCCTTCGTGAGTCCTCTGCGAACCCGTGCTGATCAAACCTGACCCTGTCCGCCTATAAATTTCCCCCTCCCTCTATTATTTTCCGCACCCACTCCCACACCATTCCCAGAGCACGAGCTCGAGCTCAAACTCCCGGCCACAATCTCCCTCCCAAGCCAAGTCGAGAGCAGCAACGAACGCGCCTACCTTCCCGCTGCATTCGCGCGCTCTGGCTCGCACAATCTTCCGGTGAGCTTGGCCAATTTGGAGAATCTCCGAGCTCTGCTCCCCGTCGGTCGCCATCGATGCAATCTGGAATTCCGGTGATTCTGGTGAGCCCCGTCTCCCCTCTCCTCTTTGTAGGAAATCGCAAACTCGTCGCGATCACTCCTGACCCCTCGCTTCTTTGATTCCGTGATCAAGAACGCTGGCGTTGAACTTTTCCCCCGCCAATCCCCTTCTGTGCCGCCGTGTCCGAGCCGCCCCCATGGTGAGCCCTATCTTTCGGCCTTCCCCGACGATCGTCGACCTGATGCCGATCCCCGCCATGCCCCCGTGATGCTGTAGGAGCCGGCCGCAGTCGGTTTGCTGCCCCGAGTCCACCCCGTGACGTCCCCGGACCTCTGCCTTCCATCGCCTCTCATTGACGGCCATTCTCCGGAGAGCTTCCGACTTTGCGAACCCCTCCTTTGTGCTCTCCTTGATGCGCGCATTGTTTTTCCCCTCCCGCGGTGAGGTTTCGTCGCTCACCGTTGCCTGCGGCGAGCCCTCCGGCAAGCCCCGGCTGCGCGCCACCGCTCTCCAGTGAAGCTGACTGGCAGCTGAGCTGGCGTCCAGTTGGCACTGATGTGGTAGCCACCTGGCGCTGACATGTCAATTGTTTAAACCCAGAAAATACCAGAAAACTAATGGAACTTCAAAAATGCATAGTAAATTCATTTTAAATCCAAATGACCTCAAATCAATTTTGTTAGTTTCATAATAATGTGCTCTATTTTAGTAAAATAATAACCAACTACCTCTATTAATATAATTTAGTCAATTGAATGACTTGTGTAAACACTAATTAATTCCTTATTAATTCTGTAGAATCAATTAAATTCCAATCTTTTGCATGTACTGTTGATTCATATTAATACAACACCCTGATTTTTGGCTAAGTATTTAATATTCTATTAATTAAGTAATGCTTTAACTTGAATAAATACTAGTAAATAAAATAATACTGTCCAGAGGCTACAACTTGGTGAAAATGCAATTCATCTATGTCTCTGTTCATGATAAATCACTCAAGTCCAGAATCAACTGTTTACTATTTTAATTGTTTAATTGTTTTCAAGCTATATCAACCCTAATTAAATGATCCACACACATGAAATAATGAAAGTCTAATTTGCTTCCTTGAAGCATATGGCTTTGAGAACTCGTTAATAAGGTTGTTAACATTAAAACACTAATGCAATATGCATCCATCATTTCGTTGCATTTATCATATCATTGCATGTAACGGTATTTCAACACTACCGTTAAACCCTTGTTCATCAATAGGTAACAACACTCAGGAGCAGGAGCCCGACGTCCAGTAGGACCAAGAGCCTGAAGAGCAAGAGACTGCAGTAGCTAACACTTGCGTGGATCCAGGCAAGCCCCGGTTTGCATTAGCCTCTTTATAAAGTTTTGCTAGTTTATATCACTACTAGTGTGTATGATTATTTGTTGCATTAGGTCGTAGGAGTTGCTTGAAACCCACCTTGCATGTTATCCCAAACGACCTATGCTACTGTTATTAGAACCTTGGTAGGATCGGTACTAAATGCTATGCTTACTAATTAATAAGTCTCGGTAGTGGTAGCCCTGTCTTGCCCACCATAGGACCCGTCCATGGTCGGCCCCTTGATCAAGTTTTGAACAGTACCGAATACATGCTAGTTTCATGGGCACTAGTAAATCGATGTAGCATTAAAGACCGCTTATATCAAGGACGGTTAAGGTGCGTTTTTCTTAGGACCCCTCTGCTACGGGAGTGGGCGGTCCATATCGTGAAGTACTGTTGGCAGGACGGCATGCCCACTTGACGTCACCACACCCGGGTCTGGATGTGGGTGGTTTTTCTTATCAAAGGTTGCCATATACGACCTTAATTAGTGCGTATGTGTCGTGTTATTCGGGTTTTCCCAGCTGGTGTAAATCAATTGCAATTGATGTCCCTCGCAGTAATGAGTACCGCTTGTTCACTGCGCCAATCACGTAGTTGCACATGATATCATGGATATGGATTGGTATTGGTTATTACTGATATATTTTATTGTTCTATTGTTGCACTTATTTTATGTAATTTTTTTATTACCTTATTATTGCAACTAAAGTTATATTCAGCACAACCCATTTAATCTGAAAGTAAAAACTTGATCGAACTAATAGGTTACTTAGTGCGAGTCCTTTTTAAACAAGCCACCTATTAGAGCCATTGCATGTCCAGGTTTTGACGGCTAAGTCTTGCTGAGTAATTAGTACTCAGGCTTTATGCTTATGTGGTGTTCAGGTATTGAAGAGATAAAATTGCCTGTAGATGTGTTGCCTTGGGACGTGCAAGTCCCTGAGGGTTGGACTGCCCACTGGGAGTCTGATCTGCCGCCGCAGCGATTGTGAGTGCTGCTAGGGTGTTGATTCTTCGGGCATGAATCATCACCATGCTGTATCATCGAGCTCATAGATTTTATCGTTATTTTTCTTCCGTTGTTTTCAAAACTTCATGAACTTGTAATTCCGTTGCACTTTGATATAATAATTGAACCTAAATTGGATCATTGTTGTATTATCAAGTGTTTGCGTTATCAGCACCTTCGGGACCTCGATCCTCTGGGAAGGGTGCCTCATCCATTCACCATGTACTTGTTTCTCTTGCCATCCATGATTATTACAGCTCCCGAAGGTAACACCGTATTCACAAGATAAGGTCCCTCCCATTTGCTTCGTAGTTTGCCTTTGCCAAATAATCTAAATCGCAAATTAAACAGGAGCACCCGATCTCCTTCCTTGAATTCCTTCTTCAAAAGCTTCTTATCGTACCACTTCTTTGTCTTCTCTTTGTATATGGCCACATTTTCATATGCACGCAACCGCATCTCTTCCAATTGGCTTATTTGCATCTTTCTTCTCACCATGGCGGCATCAAGATCCAAATTCATTTCCTTTATAGCCTAGTAAGCCTTATGCTCCAATTCCACTGGTAGGTGACACGATTTCCCAAAGACGAATTGATATGGCGTCATACCAATTGGTGTTTTGAACGCCGTCCTATATGCCCATAACGCTCCATTAAGCTTCGTGGCTCAATCTTTTCCTTCCTTTGTAACAATCTTCTGCAGAATTCCTTTTAATTGCTTATTTGACATTTCCGCTTGTCCATTGGTCTAGGGATGGTAGGCCGTTCCAATTCTATGTTCAACTCCAAATTTAGCTAAAAACCTAGTAGATTCTCCTCCTGTAAAATGAGATCCTCCATCTGTAATTATTATCCTTGGTACTCCATACCTAGGAAATATCTGCTCCTGAAGTATACTCCTTGATTCTCTTGTAGTATTGGCCTTGCAGGCCATTGCTGATGAGGACATCACCATGCTGGATACGCGCATATCATGGCCTTCCCCAAGTTACAAGTCGTCACCAATTCAGTCGCCGCGTTCGTCTCGGATTCAGCCGACACCCATTCACGGTTTTGATGATATCTCCCACATTCGACGTCCAAACGAGGCGTTATTTGATGCGTTGGAAAGAGGACGACGACACCGTCGTTTTGGTTCTGGTCCTAGCTCCAGAAGGGTCGTGAGTCATAATATGTGACCATGACAAGGTGTTATGCCACCTATTTTGGGCCAACTTGGCCATGTATCGTGTCGGGCCTTAAGCCCATGTTGTGGGCGCCCCCCCTAGTAGCCCCCAACCCTAGGACGACTTTGTTTCCTACATGAACTCAGTAGCCGCCGTCTTTTAGTTTCGGGTTTTGTTTAGTTCAGTTTTCCAGAGAGAAACTTGATCGAATTATTGTAACTGTCGCGACAAGTCCTTTTACAGTAATCCAGGGCCCCTGTTCTTGTTCTACACCACTGTGGCAATTAGTCCTTTTGTGTTCAGAGCTTGAACCTTTTCTTGTGATTCGTTTCATCCATATTTGCAATTTCAGATTGCGTGTTTATCCTCTCTTGCTTGTGTTCTCGATTTCGCTTGCAGGAACAATCAAGTTGTGCTTGGTGTAACGGTTGCGGGGTTGGATCTTGTCTGATTCAAGCCGGGTCGTCGACGCCGAGTTCCCCAAATTCGAGTTTATCCCCTTACCTCTCGGAAGATCGGGCCATATTTACATCAATTGCTTCGAGCCACTTGGAGACGTAATCAATGGCGACTAATATGTACTCGAAACCATGAGAATTCACAAAAGGTCCCATAAAATCCATACCCCAAACATCAAAGATATCGACTTCAAGATTGTACTTAAGAGGCATTGCATTTCTACGGTTAACATTCCCTATTCGTTGGCATTGAGCACATGTCGCAACCTACCTCTTTGCATCTTCATGCATAGTAGGCCAATAGAATCTGATTTCCCATACCTTTGCCTATGTTCTGAAGTAGCCATAATATCCCTCATAATCCGAATAATGACATTTTGCTAAAATGCTCGCTCTTTCCTCTCTGGATACACATCTCCGTACCACTCCATCCTCGCAATACCTATACAAGTATGGGTTGGCCCATATAAATTTTCTCATTTCACTCTTAACTCTTCTCCTCATGTTCTTATTCATCATATCTATTTGTCCCTTGAAACCTTTGATAATATCCATCATCAAATTCTCTCTGCAATCAAAGGCGACAAACGACTGCTCTTGTTCCATTTCATCTCTTATTGGCTCAGTTGATTATGATTCAAGGTGAGATAAATGATCTGCTACAAAATTTTCTACTCCTTTCTTATCTCTTATCTCCATATCAAATTCTTGCAGCATCAATACCCATCGCATTAATCGAGGCTTAGACTCCTTTTAGACCAAGTATCTTATAGCAGCATGATTAGTGTATATAATCACCTTAGAATTTAGAATGTAGGATCTAAACTTCTCAAAAGCAGATATAACCGCTAACATCTCTTTCTCAGTTGTTGTATAATTGATATGCGCCTCATTCAAAGTTTTGCTAGCATAATAAATAGCATGCACTTTACCTTCCTTCCATTGTCCAGAACAGCTCCAACTGCATAGTCACTTGCATCACACATAATTTCAAAAGGTAAACTCCAATCAGGTGGCTGCATAATTGGTGCAGAGCATAGAGCTTCCTTCAAACTTCTAATGGCAAAGAGTCTTTCATCATTCATGACAAATTTTGTATCTTGCTTCAGCAATTCTGTCAGGGGCTTAGCAATCTTCGAATAATTCTTTACAAATCTGCGATAGAAGTTGGCATGTCCAAGAAAACTCCTCAAAGTTGTTAGATCAGTAGGGGGAGGTAATTTCTCAACTGTAGATACCTTTGCTTTATCAACCTCTATCCCTCTATTAGATACGACATGACCAAGTACTATCCCTTCTGTTACCATGAAGTGACACTTCTCCCAATTAAGAACTAAGTCGCATTCAACACATCCTTTCAAAACCTTCTCCAAATTCTCCAAACAACTATCAAAATCAGCACCATGCATGGAGAAGCCATCCATAAATACCTCCATAATATCTTCTATGAATTCGGTGAACATTGCGTTCATGCATCTTTGAAATGTAGAGGGCACATTGCAAAGACCAAATGGCATCCTTCTATATGCATATGTCCCAAAAGGGCAGGTGAAAGTAGTTTTCTACTGATCCTCTGGTCTTACCGGTATTTGAAAGAAACCACTATATCCATCCAAATAACAAAAGTATGAATTCTTTGCTAACCTTGCGAGCATCTCGTCAATGAATGGAAGAGGATAGTGATCTTTCTTCATCACCTTGTTCAAACTTCTGTAATCTATGCACATTCTCCATCCAGTTACAATCGTTTGAGGGATCAACTCACTATTCTGATTAGGCACTACTGTCAACCCTCCTTTCTTAGGCACACAATATACTGGACTAACCCATTCACTATCAGCAACAGGGTAGATCATACCTGCATTATGTAGCTTCAAAATCTCCTTTTTAACCATTGGCTTCATTAATTCCTTCAACCTTCGTATCCCTTCAACCACTGGTTTAGCATTCTCCTCCATGTTAATCTTGTGGGTGCAAAATGCGGGGCTGATTCCCTTGATGTCATCCAATGTGTAACCAATGGCTTTCTTATACCTTTTTAGCACAGCAAGCAGCTTCTCTGTTTCTTCTTTTGTTAGGGCGTTGTTCACAATTACTGGATATGTTCTATTCTTCCCTAGATATTCATAGCATACCTCCTTCGGAAGTTCCTTCTATTCCACTTCTGGCGCTTCATCTAGATCCAGCTCCCCGAGAGGTTCAAAATCAGGATTTCCACTCGACATGAAATGAGCTCCCCGAGAGGTTCATCTAGATCCAGCAGGTATGAAATGAGCTCGAAAGGCAGTTCGAAACTCATTCCACTCGACACGGGTCCCAGCGGGTAGTGAAGCGACGTGGTTCACCCACCAGGCACCAGCAGGGCCCTGGAGTTGCTGGGCAGCGAATAGCACCTTCTGGTGCTCAGTGCAGTCAAGCAGACCGAACTTAGACTCGGTCTGACATAGCTAGTGGTCGGCGTCCCGGGGCTCTCTGGCACGCTCGAAGGTCGGCGGGTGCATACCCAGAAAGTCTGAGTAAATGCACTATCGGGGCTGGTTGTTGTTGCGTTGCCCCCATGTCCAGCCAGATGGGACGTGATATCAACTAACCGGCAGAGCAACTCGGAGTCGTTCTGCTGTCGGCTGAGTGCTGCAGCCAGAACATCTGCTAGCGAAGGCTAAGCATTAGCTCCCTGCTGAGAGCTCTCAGGATCATCTTGATTCCGAGTTCGCACCATGCTGCAATTTACACCCTACACATTAGTCATTCTTCCAAGTGTTCCATAAGACATAGGTGTATAAACTTGCATGGGTGCTCTAAGGGTTAAGAAATGACAACTATTTTCACAAATCAAAGTTGGGTACATGGTTATTAAAAAGGATAATCATCACACTAACTCATCCATATGTGCCTCGATGCCTAACTATGGTATTGCGGACGCACTATGGCTCATATACGATCAACTCATCTACTCCTGGTCTATAACTATCGGCTCGTTGGGTTCTGGCGGTCCCAACGGTTCTTCTAGCGCTCCTGGTTCTATCAGCTCTACACCAACATTTTCGGCTTGCTCCATCTCTTCATCCACTTGTTTTCCATACTCCATAGGGATCTCGTCCCAATTATCTATGATGGGAAGGTGGGTAGCCTTGAAGGCATCAAATTCAACTTGAAGCTCCTGCAGCTCAGACTCCATGATGTCAGCATCTCCAATAGCTTGGTCACGCTCTTCGATGATCATATCCATCTCTTCATTCTTCGCCTGTACTTGCTGGTTTAATTCTGCAATTTCTAGAATCTTGGCTTGCTTTTCGGCTTCGGAAAGCCGAAGTGCGGCCCGAAACATGTCCAGTTGATGGTACAAGTTCTTGCATATGCCAAATAGAGAGAGTCCATAACACTCTGCCACATGTAGTGCTGGGCGATATAGTGGGTGGTTTGGGTCGAAGACAAAATCCAGACGACGGTTCCACTCAGGATCTTCCATATTGTCAATGGGTATCAAGGTTAATGGTGTTCCAGTGACCTCATGCTTGTGGAGTTTGCAAAACAGAGTGAGGGCTTTGAGGGCAGCAACACTCCAAGTAGTGAGTAGGTCCACGCCAGTGACACTGATAATCCATGACTCCCATGCCGGTAAGAAGGAATAGTTGGTGGGAACTGCGACATGGACTACACAGGAAGTGATTCCATTCTCCTCAATGGTCTTTCCAACGTAGGTGGGAGGGATATCATGTCCATAACCCTGAAGGACACTCCAAAAGAGTTGAGTGATCCCAGGGATCTCCAGACCATCGGTGAATTCCCAACCCGGTGGAGCTTGGAAATTGTTTTCAGCCATCTACAAGGGCGAAATCCGAATGAGTTAGAACCTTCCTTAAGTGAAGTGCATTTCATGTTCAACTTCATAAAATACAGAAACAAATTTTAGTTTCTAATTTTCCAGCCTCAAGGGGTATTAATACGAAGACGGATTTTTAACAGATTCGGTCTTGAGTGTACGGTAGTTAGAAATCAAGTATTGTGCCCAAAAAACAAAATCTACAAAACTGGTTCTTGGTACCACGTTACAGTAGACTTTCATAGCTTTTCAGATGGTGTTTGTATTCCCAAAAATTCCAAGTAGAACTGGACTTATGATCTTTGCAAGTTCAGGGACGTGTTGAAAATAGAGAGTTGATAGATTGTTGTTAACTTAATAATTCAAACGTGTATTTCAAATTTTGTACTTATCAAACTTGCAAATTTTTATTTCAGAGGTGGGCAAGTAAGGGGTGAACAAAATTTTAGTGAAGTTATAAGGAATACAATGATGCAAAATTCAATTTATTTACCTAGCGTTCCTCACAACACACACCTATATTGCCGGTACTTAGCGGCACGAAAATTGGTGATGACCCGCACTCATCACATAGTCACTAAGTGTTGTACTAACGGTGTTAGTGTACCTGCAGAAAAACTCATTGCAGAAACATTACATTAAATTAAAAGAAACTACAAAAATAAGGGTAATTCTACAACGGTTCATGGAACGAACCGCCTTGTGAAACCACGGTTCTTGCAAGCGAACCAATGCTCATAAACCTATTCTGATAAGCATTACTAATAAAAAAAAGTTGGCACGGTTTATGGAAGAAACCGTCTCGCGAAACCATAGCTCTCGCGAGTGAACTCTACGCTCCAACACTTGTTAAGGAGCCAAAAATGAAAAATGTTGGCAACGGTTCATGGACGGAATCGTCCCGCAAAGCCACAGTCCTTGTGAGAGAACTTTAAACGCCAAAAGATGAACCAACTAAAAGCCAACTCAAGCATAACCTGTTAGCATTGTCACCAACCCTAATAACTACTAGGGGCAGTACTAACGTATCCTCACACATAATGTCGTAGTTTTGAAAATACGTTTTAATTGTTGTATTATCATGGACCACGGCTCTAATACCAGCTGAGGCGCCCCTTCCCGGAGGATCGAGGTCCCGAAGGTGCTGATAACGCAGACACTTGATAATACAACAATGATCCAAATTTAAGTTCAATTATTACATCAAAGTGCAGCGGAATTACAAGTTCATGAAGTTTTGAAAACAGCGGAAGCGAAATAACGATAAAATCTATGAGCTCGACGATACAGCATGGTGATGATTCATGCCCGAAGAATCAACACCCTAGCAGCACTCACAATCACTGCGGCGGCAGATCAGACTTCTAATGGGCAGTACAACCCTCAGGGACTTGCACGTCCCAAGGCAACACATCTACAGGCAATTCTATTTCTTCAGTACCTGAAAACCATATAAGCATAAAGCTTGAGTACTAATTACTCAGCAAGACTTACCCGTCAAAAACCTAGACATGCAATGGCTCTAATAGGTGGCTTGTTTAAAAAGGACTCGCACTAAGCAACCTATTAGTTCTATCAAGTTTTATTTTCAGATTATATGGGTTGTGCTGAATATAACTTTAGTTGCAACAAATAAATAATAAAACAATACATAATAATAAGTGCAACAATAGAACAATAAAATATACCAGTAATAACGAATACAAATCCATATACATGATAGTATGTGCAACTACGTGATTGGCGCGGTGAACAAGCGGTACTCATTACTGCGAGGGACAACAATTGCAATTGATTTACACCAGCTGGGAAAACCCGAATAACACGACAGATACGCACCAATTAAGGTCGTATATGGCAACCTTTCACAAGAAAAACCACCCACATCCAGACCTGGGTGTGGTGACGTCGAGTGGGCATGCCGTCCTGCCAACAGTACTTCGTGGTATGGACCGTCCACTCCTACAGCCGAGGGGTCCTAAGACCAACACACCTTAACCGTCCTTGATATAACCGATCTTTAATGCTACATCGGTTTACTAGTGCCCATGAAACTAGCATGTATTCGGTACTGTTCAAAACTTGATCAAGGGGTCGACTATGGACGGGTCCTAGAATAGGCAAGACAGGGCTACCGCAGCCAACACCCATGTGTTGCTGCAAACCTACACATGCAAATTTCCTGTCCGGCCAAACATTAAAATAAACTTCTTTTACATAAGTTCCATTTTAGTGACCAAGTTTATTCCCCAGTAATCATGATAACTACCGAGACTTATCAATTACTAAGCATAGCATCTTAGTACCGAACCTACCAAGTTTCTAATAAAAACAACATAGGTCATTTGGAGAAAAACATGCAAGTTGGGTTCTAATCAACTCCTATGATCTAATGCAATAATTCAAGCATAGACACTAGTAGTGAATTAAACTAGCAAAACTTTATAAAGAGGCTAATGCAAACCGAGGCTTGCCTGGATCCACGCAAGTGTTAGCTACTGTAGTCTCTTGGTCCTCAGACTCTTGGCCCTGTTGGACGTCAGGCTCCTGCTCCTGAGTGTCGTTACCTATTGATGAACAAGGGTTAACGGTAGTGTTGAAATACCGTTACATGCAATGATGGGATAAATGCAACAAAATGATGGATGCATATTGCATTAGTGTTTTGACGTTAACAACCTTATTAACAAGTTCTCGAAGCCATATGCTTCAAAGAAACAAATTAGGTTTTTATTATTTCATGTGTGTGGATCATTTTAATTAGGATTGTTATAGCTTGAGAACAATTAAACAATTTAAAATAGTAACAAGATAATTCTAGACTTGAGTGATTTATCATGAACAGAGACATATATGAAGTGCATTTTTACCAAGTTATAGCCTCTGGACAGTATTATTTTAATTACTGGAATTTATTCAAGTTAAAGCATTACTTAATTAATAGAATATTAAATACTGCAGATTTGACTTAGCCAAAAATCAGGGTGATGCATTAACATGACAAAACAGTGCATGCAAAAGATCAGAATTAATTTCTATTCCTAGAATTATTAAGGATTTATTTGGTGTTTGGACAAGTTATTTAATTAACTAAATTATATTAACAGAGGCAGTTGGTTATTATTTTATTAAAATAAGGCACATTATTATGAAGCTAACAAAATTTATTTGAAGTCAATTGGACATAAAACGAATTTACTATGCATTTTAGAAGTTCCAATGATTTTTCTGTAATTTCCAGAGAATTTTGGGTTTTATCTTTTAGCACGTCAGCGCCATGTGGCAGCCACATCAGCGCCAACTGGACGTCACCGGAGCTCACCGGAGCCGAGCGAGGAGCTCGCTGTCGGGCTTGTCGTGCGGCAAAACTCAACTCCGTGCTCACCTGGGCGGAGGTCAAGTCGAGGCGCACCGGTTGGGCAGCTTCACGGGGTCGGGCACGCACCGGAGGATGGCCGGCGTCGAGGGTGGCAGAAGGCTCGACATTCGGCCGTGTCACACGGGTGGCACAAAGCTCCAAATCGGACGACGCTTGTCGCTGAGGCTTCACGGCGACATGGAGAAGAGCAGTATCTCGTTATCTTGTGTTGAGGAGGCCTGGAACCTAGAGCTCGTCGACGAGGCGACGATGACCGACGGAGCAGAAAACTATCGGTGGGGAAAAAGATGATTTCGACCACCTCCCATCACGAAATAGAGAGAAAAAGGATTAAATGGACGCTACAAGGATTCAGCTACTTGCATGCCAAAGTAATTTGAAATTGACTCACCCAATTAGACGAATTTCAGAGAGCAATTGTCTTGGTCGGTTTGGAACACGTACAAGAATTGTCTTCGATCTGACAGTTCAAACTAGGATTGAGTAATTAGGGGATATTATTGGTAGCTGAGAGTCTCTGGGCAGCTAATTGTGGTGTTTAAATGGCCGGGAATCATAGGGAATGATGGAGTTTCAAGATCCTACGGCATCAGCCATGGCGGAAGGCAAAACTGAACTGAGAGAGACAGAGAATGATCGAGGGAGGACGGAACGGCGGAATGAAGAGCAGGAGCTCAGGGCAGGGTTGTCACGGGCTTAAGGCTGTTGCCCAGGAGTGTCGGGGTGGCCGGGAACAGCTTGGGCACGGGAAAAACAGGAGCTCCAATTGCAGCAATGGCCGGCGTCGGGCAGAGGGAAAGTAACTCACGAATGCGTTGGTTAGCGGCGTGCTGCGGTGGAGGGAGCAGCGGGGAGGTGACGGTGACTCGACGCGGCGTCTCTGTGTGCGGCAGAGCGGCAGCGGGAGTGCAGGAGCAAGTTCCGAGGGCGGCAAAGGGGAGCAGAGGCGAGAGGACGGGGCGGTCACGCGCGGCGAGAGCGACAGGCGCTGGAACCGGTCAGAGCTTCGGCCAGTGGACATGGCGGCAGGACTGCGCCGGCTTCGGGCAGGGAAAAAGGAACACGGAGCCATGGCGGGTAGCGGCGAGCTGCGGGGAGATGCGCGCGGGGATGGGACGCGACCTCGCAGTGGGGCGGTGAGTACCGAGGCGGTGGCAGGGAATCGCGCGGGCGCGTGAGCGGGAGAGGCGACGGGAGGAAGAAGACAGGGATTTTTGCAGAAAGGACTCCAAGGTTTCAAAAAGATTGCAAAGAGGTCCCTGGTTCAGTTTTAATTGATTTAAATTACTTTCTTAATTCCAATTAAACCAAAATTTGAATAGTGGGTTAATTAAGATATGAGAAATTCATTTGTGAAATATTTTTGGTCAGACAAAAAATAATTTAGTTGGAATTATTAATTGAAGTTAGATCAATTCTAGGGTTAAACTATTTAATTAATTGACTTCTTAATGAAATAAAATTCGAGTTTTTGGTCCAAAATTCTAATTCATTAATTTCATAATTCTAATGTAATTATTTGGCCCATGTTTTATAGAAATTTAATTTGCTTTATATTTTTGCTTGCAGGGTTTTTATTTAACTTGGAGAAATTCCAATTATTATCTTGTCCTTATTATTTCATGCTCAAACTTGAGTCCAAAATTTTTGGCAATTTGTGCTAAGCAAGAAATGAGACACCTAGGTGTCACATAAAACATGCAAAGTAACATGTTCAAAGCATAGTACTCATAACAAGGAATCCAACAAAATTTATTTTGTAATTTTTGGAGCAATAAATCTCCAGATATGGATTTTACAAGGTTTAAGCATTTTCTGGATTTTTATTTGAACCTCGAAGTAATTACGAAAATGCCATCAGTTCATTTTTGAACTGAACCGAGCGCGCGCTCGCGCGGCGGCGCGGCTGCTAGAGCGGCTTTGGAGCTCGTCGCCGGGCTCTGGGATCACCGGAGTTGGGCTCCGTGCTCACCCAAGCGTAGAGCACGACACGGGGAGCACGCTGGCGGGGTTCGCGAGGCGAGGTGCTCACCGGAGATGCGTCGATGTCGAGCGGTGGCAGAATAGAGAAGGTCGACGATGGTGTGAGCTCGACTTGGAGGTTGAGGAGAGAGGTGGATTGAGGCCAAGGATGTGCGTAGCCGAGAGGAGAGGATTGAGGCTACAGAACTCACCAGCGATGTTGAATTTCAAGAATTCACGGTTCGGGCGCCATGAACAGGGGGTTCGAGTTTTTCTCAAATTTCTAGCCACTTGGTTTGAGATTTGGAATAAGGTTTTAGGGGAAGCTAAAGCTTGATCTCACGTAGCTCTCGCTCTCGGTGGTCTCGTTACAACTAGAGACAAAGAAGGGCAATCGCTTCACGAGCTTGAGCTCGGTGCGGCCATGGTGGCTGTTCAGAGGAGAAAACGAGAGAGAATGACGAGTGCAAGACGGGGAAAATGAGAAGGGCGTCGGAGGAGTCGAGGAGGAGAGCCGAGCAGAGGATCGAGGCGGCGGTTTTAACCCCTGGGTTCGGCAGAAGAGTGGTGACACGCGGGGGATGGTGTGTCGACACGCATGGCCATCGTGTGCCAGCTGGAGATAGAAGGAAGAGAAAAGAGAGGCTGACCGGTGGGACCCGTGAGAAGGTTTTAACAATTTTCAGAATTTAACTCGGCCACAACTTCAAAAATTAATTTAAAATAGTTCCAAACTCCAAATTGACTTGGAAAAATTTGTACTGAAAGTTTGAAATGTGTAGATCACAATGTGACAGGTGTCCAGTTTCAAAATCAACTGGTTTGAATTTGCCAAATATTTTAATATAAACAAAATTCAAACTATTAGGAATTTAATTGGGTATTTCCGCTTTGAATAAAATTCTGTTAAAATTCCTAAAATTCTTTTATGGCAAACCCTATCACATAGATTTTTGGCAGCACCAGGTTGTATGCCAAATTGAAAGTTGCTTCATAACTTAACCATACTTGGGTTTAAATTCAAATTCAAATTAAATTTGAAATGCAACCAAAATTGAATTATGACTTGATGAGTCAGAACTAGGTGCAATTTATGTGATCAAAAGAGTGTAGTGACACTGGAGTGTCACACGGTCTACCTACAGGAGAAAAATGGATGCACACTTGACTTTTCAATCGACTGATTTGTTTGGCTTATAAAAATAAGTTTTCAAGCAAACAATGTTAATTATAACTAATTATCCTAATTTCCTTTATTGTCAGGAACATTTTTGATGGATAGGCGGATACACCACTCGGCATAGAGTGATTTCCTCGCCTTCATCGGTCGACTTATAGCTCCGACCACTCCGACCGCTCTCATCGGTCGACCGTGCCAGTTTCGACTGCCTCGATCGGTCAGCCTACAACTCCGACCGCTCTGATCGGTTGGCCAGGCCAGCTCCGATCGCTTCATCAGTCGGTTTACGGCTCTGACCGCTTTCATCGGCCGGCTACACTAGCTCCGACTGCCACCATCGGTTGGCCACATGTCATACTGTCGGCTTCACTCGGTCATCACAACTTTGAGTGATTCCTACTTCATCAGCGATCGACAGCTACAACAACCTTAACTGTCTTCTTCACTCGACCTTATCGTCATGAGTTAAGTACCGCTGCCACTCAGACATGATATTCTGAGTTGAGTGCGACCGACACTCATAATAGCGATTGTCTTGAGGGCTTATTTGAAGAAAGACACTTTATATCAAATTTATGGCTGATGCCATAATATTCAAATATATGATTTGATGATCATATAACAGTGGCTTGATGGTCACTCTATCAAATATGCTTCTTTGATGAGAAGTGCATTATCATAAACGGTTGATGCCATAATCATTTAAAGCATGATTTAATGATCATGTCACTATGACTTGATGGTCATATATGCGAAATATTGAGCATCACTCGGCTGATTGAAGTCAGTCTATAATAGTGAAAAAAAGCTCAAAGATATGAGTGATTACAATTCTTAAGGAAAGGTTACTTAATCATGATTGAAGTCATGGTAACTCAGTACTTGGCTATGATTAATGTCATAAAGCCTCATTCATTCGGTTGTGATTGAAGTCACCCGTTTAGAACATAATCATTCGGCTATGATTGAAGTCACCCATTTGATTCATAAATCACTCATAGGCCACTCGGCCAAAAACTATGTCATTTGGCTATGATTGATGTCATAAGCTTATGTTCACTCGGATGTGATTGATGTCACTTGAGTATATCATATAGCACTCAACAATGATTGAAGTCATTGGTTTGAGTCATCTACCACTCATCGGTGATTGAAGTCACTCGACTAAGTCATTTATCACTCGGTAATGATTGATGTCATTCTATTGAGTTATTTATCACTCGGACTTGATGATTTGAGCGATTTTTCATTAAAGAGAGCTAACATGACTATTCTTGTTTTGGACTGTTGCATTATTTGCAGTTTCCAAATGTACAAGAGTCGGGGGCAACACCTAATTAGGTGCACCTACTCGGTGCACCAGTTGATTTCTCGAGGACATTTTTAGATCTTTGAGATTCTTACAAGCTCGCTGATATAAAGCTGAAGCATTATATGTGGCATGGACCAGTCGGAAAGATGCTGAAGATTATCATCCAGCTTGTAAGACTCTCGGGGGCTTGTCGATGATACATACCATCAGGATACCTCATAGATAAGGAAAGAAAGATAGACTCCTAATAGGATAAGATCAGTAGACCGACTAGGAATCCGCCATGTAACCCTGTCCCCCCAGATATATAAGGAGGGGCAGGGGTCCTCCTCAAGGGACAAGCCATAGCATTGGACAACCAATAGACAAGCTCAACTAGAGATCCCGCATTAGACACAACTAGACATCATCGTCTAGGTCTACCCTCCTCGCCTAGATATTTAGATCTAGGCATATGAATACAAATACCACAGAACACAGGACATAGATTTATTATCCTCCGGGAGGCCCGAACCTGTCTAAATCGGCGTCTTGTGTTACCATCATCTCTCGATCTCGCGCATACCCCTGTCCTACATATAAATTGTCATAGATGAACTACCCTATGTCTATTGCCGAGATTATGTCTCGATAGTCCTAATGAATCCTATTTTCTTGAAAACATTCCCAATCATTAAGAACCCTGGGAGAGGATTAATCCCTTTTAGCTTGAACATCCTTTTCTGCATCCAGCTCGTACATGGCTTCTCAGCTTCCACTCGTAGCTTGAGTTCATACTTGGCAGCAATGTCGTGTTCACTATAAAGTCGGCTCCCATGGATTGTGAGAAAGCTCTCCTCATCTAGCTCTTCCTTCTCTTGCTTAGTCAATGAATTTTTGAAAGATAGGAAATCCTCATACGACAAGGGCTTAGCAAGAAGACTTTCCATGGTGTACCTTTGAGAAAAACTTCACCTTTAATAGGCGCTACAGATTTTCCCTTGCGCACCAATACTCTCTTCATTATCCATCTTCACTTTTTTGGTGTTCCACGCATAATCTTTGCTTTTCTTCATGAATTTCTTCCGCAGGTTCCACTAGACAAAAGGATCATCTAGTGCTGGCGTCAGCACTCCGTCGACTTCTTCCCAGGAGCAATTTGCAAAGGACTGTAGAAATCCACCACCGAGCCGATCGGCGCGTGGATCGTGCCGATTGGTGCCGCCTTGGTTGTTGCACGATGCGCCATGTACCATCGCTTCTGCTCTTAGGGTTTTGTTCAGGTGATGATGTAATGTGAGTTGATCCATGGGGTTGCTGTCCTCTTATATTTATATCCCTTGATTTCCAACTGGACTAGGAATCTATCTCTTTTCATGGAATTTAACGAGTCTTAAAAAGGCAAGATCCAAAACCGACTCCAAAACCCAAAAGACTACGCCGTGCCGATCGGCTCAGTGCTGCACCGATCGGCGCAGCAACACGTCGGTCGGCGCGGTACACTAAATTACCAAATCAGAAATAGAAAAATCACGGAAATCAAAATACATATAGAGCTTTTATTTTACGTTGTTAAGATCGACCACACGAGGCACTAAGCAGTGAAATACACATAAAAAGATTTCAATTCAAATGTGTCAGGTTCTAGATATACCTTTGGACGTTGTCCATTGTGACACCCAGGTGTCTCATTTCTTGATTAGCACAAATTGCCAAAAATTTTGAACTCAAGTATGAGCATGAAATAATAGAGCTAAGTTAAAAATAGAATTTCCTCAAGCCAAAATAAAACCCTGCAAGCAAAAACTTTGAAGCAAATTAAATTTCTATAAACCATGGGCCAAATAATTACATCAGAATTATGGTAATAGTAAAATATAGTTTTGGGCCAAAAACCAAAATTTTATTCCAATAAGAAATCAATCAATTAAATGGTTTAAACCTAGAATTGATTTACCTTTAATTAATAATTCTAATTAAATTATTTCTTTTCTGGCCAAATAGACTTCACTAATGAATTGTCCATATTCTAGTTAGCTCACCCTCAAAATTTCAGCATAATTGGACTTAAGGAAGTATTTTAAATCAATTAAAACAGAACTAGGGATTCCTTTGCAAGTTTTTCAAAAACCTGAGGACCTTTCTGAAAAAATTGCTTGTCTTCTTCCTTCCGTCGCCTCTCCCGCACGCGTGCGTCGCGTGATTCCTCTACCGCTGCTGCCACCTCAGAACCCGTCGCCGCACCCCACTGTTGTCCGACCACTAGCCGCCGCTGCTCCGCGTCTCTTTTCTTCTGCCAAAGACTACCTTGCTCCCTGTTCCCGGCCGAAACCGCTCCCCGCCGCGCTCGCCTCTGTCGCCTCGATTCTCCCCGCCTGACAGCTCCCACTTTCCGACCAAAGGCCAGCCCCTCATGCCCGCTCCGTCGCGTCACTTGCCTGCTCGGTCACCCGCTCGCCGCTAACTGCCACCGCTCCGCGTCCCTTTTTCCCTGCCCGAAGCCGGCGCAGCCCTACCATCATGGCCACTGGTCAGAGCCCTCGTTTCCTAGCTCCCGACCGCTCCCCGTCGCCCAGCAGCCTCAGAAACCATGCGCGCATCCGTGCAGGCTCGCCTCGCTGCTAGCCGCCGAGAACCTCGGTCTCTTTCGCCCCTGCCCGATGCCGCTAGGCCTGCTGCCGCGTCCTCAATTTCCGACGGCCAGAAACTCCCCGCTGCTCCCTTCCTCGCCGCACGCTGCTACCAGCCAAACGCTCCCGCCCACACGTGATCGACCCGTCCCCTCACCCCTGCTCCCTTCCTCGCCGCACGCTGCTAGCAGCCAAATGCTCGAGTTGCTTTCCCCTCTGCCGCGCTCTGCCTCTGCTGCCGCGCCCACGCTGCTCCCTACGCGCCAATGGCTCCCTCTGGCACCACTAGTCCATAGCCAATGCGCAAACCCTTCGTGAGTCCTCTGCGAACCCGTGCTGATCAAACCTGACCCTGTCCGCCTATAAATTTCCCCCTCCCTCTATTATTTTCCGCACCCACTCCCACACCATTCCCAGAGCACGAGCTCGATCTCAAACTCCCGGCCACAATCTCCCTCCCAAGCCAAGTCGAGAGCAGCAACGAACGCGCCTACCTTCCCGCTGCATTCGCGCGCTCTGGCTCGCACAATCTTCCGGTGAGCTTGGCCAATTTGGAGAATCTCCGAGCTCTGCTCCCCGTCGGTCGCCATCGATGCAATCTGGAATTTCGGTGATTCTGGTGAGCCCCGTCTCCCCTCTCCTCTTTGTAGCAAATCGCAAACTCGTCGCGATCACTCCTGACCCCTCGCTTCTTTGATTCCGTGATCAAGAATGCTGGCGTTGAACTTTTCCCCGCCAATCCCCTTCTGTGCCGCCGTGTCCGAGCCGCCCCCGTGGTGAGCCCTATCTTTCGGCCTTCCCCGACGATCGTCGACCTGATGCCGATCCCCGCCATGCCCCCGTGATGCTGTAGGAGCCGGCCGCAGTCGGTTTGCTGCCCCGAGTCCACCCCGCGACGTCCCCGGACCTCTGCCTTCCATCGCCTCTCATTGACGGCCATTCTCCGGAGAGCTTCCGACTTTGCGAACCCCTCCTTTGTGCTCTCCTTGATGCGCGCATTGTTTTTCCCCTCCCGCGGTGAGGTTTCGTCGCTCACCGTTGCCTGCGGCGAGCCCTCCGGCAAGCCCCGGCTGCGCGCCACCGCTCTCCAGTGAAGCTGACTGGCAGCTGAGCTGGCGTCCAGTTGGCACTGATGTGGTAGCCACATGGCGCTGACATGTCAATTGTTTAAACCCAGAAAATACCAGAAAACTAATGGAACTTCAAAAATGCATGGTAAATTCATTTTAAATCCAAATGATCTCAAATCAATTTTGTTAGTTTCATAATAATGTGCTCTATTTTAGTAAAATAATAACCAACTACCTCTATTAATATAATTTAGTAAATTGAATGACTTATGTAAACACTAATTAATTCCTTATTAATTCTGTAGAATCAATTAAATTCCAATCTTTTGCATGTACTGTTGATTCATATTAATACAACACCCTGATTTTTGGCTAAGTATTTAATATTCTATTAATTAAGTAATGCTTTAACTTGAATAAATACTAGTAAATAAAATAATACTATCCAGAGGCTACAACTTGGTGAAAATGCAATTCATCTATGTCTCTGTTCATGATAAATCACTCAAGTCAAGAATCAATTGTTTACTATTTTAATTGTTTAATTGTTTTCAAGCTATATCAACCCTAATTAAATGATCCACACACATGAAATAATGAAAGTCTAATTTGCTTCCTTGAAGCATATGGCTTTGAGAACTCGTTAATAAGGTTGTTAACATTAAAACACTAATGCAATATGCATCCATCATTTCGTTGCATTTGTCATATCATTACATGTAACGGTATTTCAACACTACCGTTAAACCCTTGTTCATCAATAGGTAACAACACTCAGGAGCAGGAGCCCGACGTCCAGTAGGACCAAGAGCCTGAAGAGCAAGAGACTGCAGTAGCTAACACTTGCGTGGATCCAGGCAAGCCCCGGTTTGCATTAGCCTCTTTATAAAGTTTTGCTAGTTTATATCACTACTAGTGTGTATGATTATTTGTTGCATTAGGTCGTAGGAGTTGCTTGAAACCCACCTTGCATGTTATCCCAAACGACCTATGCTACTATTATTAGAACCTTGGTAGGATCGGTACTAAATGCTATGCTTACTAATTAATAAGTCTCGGTAGTGGTAGCCCTGTCTTGCCCACCCTAGGACCCGTCCATGGTCGGCCCCTTGATCAAGTTTTGAACAGTACCGAATACATGCTAGTTTCATGGGCACTAGTAAACCGATGTAGCATTAAAGACCGCTTATATCAAGGACGGTTAAGGTGCGTTTTTCTTAGGACCCCTCTGCTACGGGAGTGGGCGGTCCATATCATGAAGTACTGTTGGCAGGACGGCATGCCCACTTGCCGTCACCACACCCGGGTCTGGATGTGGGTGGTTTTTCTTATCAAAGGTTGCCATATACGACCTTAATTAGTGCGTATGTGTCGTGTTATTCGGGTTTTCTCAGCTGGTGTAAATCAATTGCAATTGATGTCCCTCGCAGTAATGAGTACCGCTTGTTCACTGCGCCAATCACGTAGTTGCACATGATATCATGGATATGGATTGGTATTGGTTATTACTGATATATTTTATTGTTCTATTGTTGCACTTATTTTATGTAATTTTTTTATTACCTTATTATTGCAACTAAAGTTATATTCAGCACAACCCATTTAATCTGAAAGTAAAAACTTGATCGAACTAATAGGTTACTTAGTGCGAGTCCTTTTTAAACAAGCCACCTATTAGAGCCATTGCATGTCCAGGTTTTGACGGGTAAGTTTTGCTGAGTAATTAGTACTCAGGCTTTATGCTTATGTGGTGTTCAGGTACTGAAGAGATAGAATTGCCTGTAGATGTGTTGCCTTGGGACGTGCAAGTCCCTGAGGGTTGGACTGCCCACTGGGAGTCTGATCTGCCGCCGCAGCGATTGTGAGTGCTGCTAGGGTGTTGATTCTTCGGGCATGAATCATCACCATGTTGTATCATCAAGCTCATAGATTTTATCGTTATTTTTCTTCCGTTGTTTTCAAAACTTCATGAACTTGTAATTCCGCTGCACTTTGATGTAATAATTGAACCTAAATTGGATCATTGTTGTATTATCAAGTGTTTGCGTTATCAGCACCTTCGGGACCTCGATCCTCTGGGAAGGGGCGCCTCATCCATTCACCATGTACTTGTTTCTCTTGCCATCCATGATTATTACAGCTCCCGAAGGTAACACCGTATTCACAAGATAAGGTCCCTCCCATTTGCTTCGTAGTTTGCCTTTGCCAAATAATCTAAATCGCAAATTAAATAGCAGCACCCGATCTCCTTCCTTGAATTCCTTCTTCAAAAGCTTCTTATCGTACCACTTCTTTGTCTTCTCTTTGTATATGGCAACATTTTCATATGCACGCAACCGCATCTCTTCCAATTGGCTTATTTGCATCTTTCTTCTCACCATGGCGGCATCAAGATCCAAATTCATTTCCTTTATAGCCCAGTAAGCCTTATGCTCCAATTCCACTGGTAGGTGACACGATTTCCCAAAGACGAATTGATATGGCGTCATACCAATTGGTGTTTTGAACGCCGTCCTATATGCCCATAACGCTCCATTAAGCTTCGTGGCTCAATCTTTTCCTTCCTTTGTAACAATCTTCTGCAGAATTCCTTTTAATTGCTTATTTGACGTTTCCGCTTGTCCATTGGTCTAGGGATGGTAGGCCGTTCCAATTCTATGTTCAACTCCAAATTTAGCTAAAAACCTAGTAGATTCTCCTCCTGTAAAATGAGATCCTCCATCTGTAATTATTATCCTTGGTACTCCATACCTAGGAAATATCTGCTCCTGAAGTATACTCCTTGATTCTCTTGTAGTATTGGCCTTGCAGGCCATTGCTGATGAGGACATCACCATGCTGGATACGCGCATATCATGGCCTTCCCCAAGTTACAAGTCGTCACCAATTCAGTCGCCGCGTTCGTCTCGGATTCAGCCGACACCCATTCACGGTTTTGATGATATCTCCCACATTCGACGTCCAAACGAGGCGTTATTTGATGCGTTGGAAAGAGGACGACGACACCGTCGTTTTGGTTCTGGTCCTAGCTCCAGAAGGGTCGTGAGTCATAATATGTGACCATGACAAGGTGTTATGCCACCTATTTTGGGCCAACTTGGCCATGTATCGTGTCGGGCCTTAAGCCCATGTTGTGGGCGCCCCCCTAGTTGCCCCCAACCCTAGGACGACTTTGTTTCCTACATGAACTCAGTAGCCGCCGTCTTTTAGTTTCGGGTTTTGTTTAGTTTAGTTTTCCAGAGAGAAACTTGATCGAATTATTGTAACTGTCGCGACAAGTCCTTTTACAGTAATCCAGGGCCCCTGTTCTTGTTCTACACCACTGTGGCGATTAGTCCTTTTATGTTCAGAGCTTGAACCTTTTCTTGTGATTCGCTTCATCCATATTTGCAATTTCAGATTGCGTGTTTATCCTCTCTTGCTTGTGTTCTCGATTTCGCTTGCAGGAACAATCAAGTTGTGCTTGGTGTAACGGTTGCGGGGTTGGATCTTGTCTGATTCAAGCCGGGTCGTCGACGCCGAGTTCCCCAAATTCGAGTTTATCCCCTTACCTCTCGGAAGATCGGGCCATATTTACATCAATTGCTTCAAGCCACTTGGAGACGTAATCAATGGCGACTAATATGTACTCGAAACCATGAGAATTCACAAAAGGTCCCATAAAATCCATACCCCAAACATCAAAGATATCGACTTGAAGATTGTACTTAAGAGGCATTGCATTTTTACTGTTAACATTCCCTATTTGTTGCATTGAGCACATGTCGCAACCTACCTCTTTGCATCTTCATGCATAGTAGGCCAATAGAATCTGATTTCCCATACCTTTGCCTATGTTCTGAAGTAGCCATAATATCCCTCATAATCCGAATAATGACATTTTGCTAAAATACTCGCTCTTTCCTCTCTGGGTACACATCTCCGTACCGCTCCATCCTCGCAATACCTATACAAGTATGGGTTGGCCCATATAAATTTTCTCATTTCACTCTTAACTCTTCTCCTCATGTTCTTATTCATCATATCTATTTGTCCCTTGAAACCTTTGATAATATCCATCATCAAATTCTCTCTGCAATCAAAGGCGACAAACAACTGCTCTTGTTACATTTCATCTCTTATTGGCTCAGTTGATTATGATTCAAGGTGAGATAAATGATCTGCTACAAAATTTTCTACTCCTTTCTTATCTCTTATCTCCATATCAAATTCTTGCAGCATCAATATCCATCGCATTAATCGAGGCTTAGACTCCTTTTAGACCAAGTATCTTATAGCAGCATGATCAGTGTATATAATCACCTTAGAATTTAGAATGTAGGATCTAAACTTCTCAAAAGCAGATATAACCGCTAACATCTCTTTCTCAGTTGTTGTATAATTGATATGCGCCTCATTCAAAGTTTTGCTAGCATAATAAATAGCATGCACTTTACCTTCCTTCCATTGTCCAGAACAGCTCCAACTGCATAGTCACTTGCATCACACATAATTTCAAAAGGTAAACTCCAATCAGGTGGCTGCATAATTGGTGCAGAGCATAGAGCTTCCTTCAAACTTCTAAAGGCAAAGAGTCTTTCATCATTCATGACAAATTTTGTATCTTGCTTCAGCAATTCTGTCAGGGGCTTAGCAATCTTCGAATAATTCTTTACAAATCTGCGATAGAAGTTGGCATGTCCAAGAAAACTCCTCAAAGTTGTTAGATCAGTAGGGGGAGGTAATTTCTCAACTGTAGATACCTTCGCTTTATCAACCTTTATCCCTCTCTTAGATACGACATGACCAAGTACTATCCCTTCTGTTACCATGAAGTGACACTTCTCCCAATTAAGAACTAAGTCGCATTCAACACATCCTTTCAAAACCTTCTCCAAATTCTCCAAACAACTATCAAAATCAGCACCATGCATGGAGAAGCCATCCATAAATACCTCCATAATATCTTCTATGAATTCGGTGAACATTGCATTCATGCATCTTTGAAATGTAGAGGGCACATTGCAAAGACCAAATGGCATCCTTCTATATGCATATGTCCCAAAAGGGCAGGTGAAAGTAGTTTTCTACTGATCCTCTGGTCTTACCGGTATTTGAAAGAAACCACTATATCCATCCAAATAACAAAAGTATGAATTCTTTGCTAACCTTGCGAGCATCTCATCAATGAATGGAAGAGGATAGTGATCTTTCGTCATCACCTTGTTCAAACTTCTGTAATCTATGCACATTCTCCATCCAGTTACAATCGTTTGAGGGATCAACTCACTATTCTGATTAGGCACTACTGTCAACCCTCCTTTCTTGGGCACACAATATACTGGACTAACCCATTCACTATCAGCAACAGGGTAGATCATACCTGCATTATGTAGCTTCAAAATCTCCTTTTTAACCATTGGCTTCATTAATTCCTTCAACCTTCGCATCCCTTCAACCACTGGTTTAGCATTCTCCTCCATGCTAATCTTGTGGGTGCAAAATGCGGGGCTGATTCCCTTGATGTCATCCAATGTGTAACCAATGGCTTTCTTATACCTTTTTAGCACAGCAAGCAGCTTCTCTGTTTCTTCTTTTGTTAGGGCGTTGTTCACAATAACTGGATATGTTCTATTCTTCCCTAGATATTCATAGCATACCTCCTTCGGAAGTTCCTTCTATTCCACTTCTGGCGCTTCATCTAGATCTAGCTCCCCGAGAGGTTCAAAATCAGGATTTCCCTGGTTGAGCCGATCGGCGCAAGCATCACGCTGATCGGTGGCATTTTCCTGGTTGAGCCGGTCGGCGCAGGTGTCGCGTCGATCGGCGCTGGTAGTATGCTTGTCAGTTCCATGCAGGATGTGGTCCAGTGGATCTCCCATATCCATCGCTATCTTCTCATCCTCCTCTGGGTAGAATTCCTGACTGTAAGAAGGGCCCTGATGAGACGGATCATTAAATTGAAATTGCACTTCTTCCTCTCCCAGGAGTAGCGTAATTTGACCTTTCCCAACATCTAGAACAGCTTGTACTAATCTTAAGAATGGCCTTCCCAGAATGATATCTTCAACACCAGTTTCTTTATTGTCTAGAACGAAGAAATCTACCGGCATTGTTTTCAAGCTGATCTCAATTTCAACATTCTTGATCACTCCTAGCGGCTTGGTGTTCCCTCCATTCGCCATGATGAGCTCAAGTTCGGTCCCCATGAGCCGCTATTGAGTTTCATAAGGCATGCTCATGAATGCATCATAAGTCATCAAGTTGACATGGGAACCAAAGTCACACAAGGCTTTCGGAAATTTCTTCCCTGATTTCTCACATGATATGTACGGTTCTTCTTCTTCCTCTTCAGCAAGACCTACACAATACACACCACATAATCCTTCGTAGAGAGATGGCTCAAAGCAAGTGTCTAGCAATCTCTTTCCTTGTTTCACCTTCGTTCCATCAAGCTCTATATCATCCTTGTAATGCTTCCCTAAAACTCTCCCAATAATCTCTTGATAAAAAATTTCTGACTTGAGGCGATTACTTGGGAAATTATACTCAATTCCGGCTTCGGAAGCGTCTTGTGGGCTGAAGGATCTTCTCATATTGAGCAACTGGCATGAAAAATCAATAGGAATCCAGTCCATTGGCTCAAATTCATCAAGTGGTTTAGCATTTGCCAATGTTCTATCCCCCTTTGGTTTAGCAAAGTTGCCTTCAAATTCCTTCAGGTGGTTGTCCAGAATTGCAGCTTCTATCTTGGTATATTCATTGCAACTTGACAGAGTCATCACAGCGATTGGTTCTCTTGTTGTTGGGACTACGCCGATCGGCGCACACAACAGGTCCATAGAAGCAGGTCTGACGGGCTCTATTTCTTTGAATTTATGCTCTGAAGTAATCATTGCTCTGCTCTCGGACATCAAGATCTGTTGAACTGGTGACTCTTCCTTCTGCATAACTTCTGTGTATTGTTGACTTGGTTCCAGATATTCTTCTCAATGCTTGTGCAAAGCTTCATTTTTGGCAATTTTACCTAACAATTTGATCCCTGTCTTGGCTGTCAATCTCAGAAAACTTCCTCCGGCCGATCCATCCAAATGCATCCTCGATGCCTTGTTTATGGCCATGTAGAAAGTTTGAGCACACATATTCTCATCAATGGCGAGGTCAGGTCCTTATTTCAACAATGTTTGAAAACACGTCCAGGCTTCCATGAGAGATTCTTCATCTTTTTGTAAGAAATTCACCACCTGTCTTCTCAACTTCTGCACCTTTGGCAAAGGAAAGAAGTGGAGATAAAAATTTCCAACTAACTCACTCCACTTACCTTTTGCTTCTCGAGATGCTGCTCTGTGCCACTCTTTGGCTTTTCCTCCCAAAGAGAATGGGAAAAGCAGCCACCTGTAAAGATCCAAAACTTGTAAGTGAGTATACAGGTTCTCCTCCTTTGCTCCAAAGAACTTGTTTGCTTCAGTCATGCTAATGATAATGGGGCTCAACACATACGAGGAGGCCGTGGCCTTCTGATCTGAGGACTGAGGCACCAGCATGTCTGGAGATGGTAGAGAAAGCTCCCTAAGCGTCGGACAAGGTCCTGTCGTACTCATCCTAAAAATTCACACAAAATAGAAAAACAAAAACAACTAGAAAAGAGAGGATTAGACATTAGTAAAGTATTAATAGTAAAAGAACTGGCTTGTTCCCCGGCAACGGCGCCAGAAGAAGGTAGCTTGTTGGTCATAGTTACGCACCCATTTATATACCGCAAGAGGATGGTGTACAGTTGTAGCTCTTTTTCCCTTAGAGTATTTCAAGGTTATCAAATCCACATGGAACGAGCGGAACTATTACTATTAAAGGATTACTAACAAACTGCAATGTGTTGGTTGGTGTGAATGATGACAGTGAGAGAGTGAAGGGTGAATGTTATTGAAGAGGTAATAGGATAATGAAGGATTCTCTCCTTAGGATTGGTTCACTAGAATGCAACCTTATTCTTATCAACTCGAGTGATGATTCTAATATTCTACAAGACATGGTGGTTTCTTTCACCCCGGCAGTCACTATAGAGGTTATTAGCTCCCCACTAGTTTCTTGCACTATGTGATGGGCAAAAGTGTATTGGCCGATACACTAATGAAAGGGATAAATAGATACGTAATCAAGTTCATCACATAGATTAAATTCATCGAGGGAGTATCAATAAGCATGAGAGTTACATGACCAGATCCCCACACTAGAGAAGAGAATATGAGACTACTCACTCATCCTTCCGCTAGACATAGCAGAGGGATGAGAAATAGCGCTAGAACATGCACGAGCTGGTCGGCGCAAGTCGGCGCAAGCATTGCGCCGATCGACGCGACCTCCCTTCTGGTGGATCTCGTCGGTATTGACTAACCTTCCGCCGCCAATATCCTAGAATCCTAGTTCTAATAACTGGTTCTCGTGATATTCGTCCCTGTTGTCGTCCCCGTGGCTCTTGATAATTATCTACCTTTTATATCTGACAGGATTAGGTCAACTTCCACCGACTCTGACTCATACTGGGTTGGGCCTTCGTCTTTCCCGGATTGGGTCATGTTTTCATCATCTTTTCCTTCCTGCGCCGATCGGCGCGGTCTCCACATCTGACCCATCTTCATTGCTCTTTAGTCCTTTATACATAATTGCCCTATTTTACACCTGTTTCCTGCAGTTACATCCAAAATAGAACAACTATAAATATATGCAAATATGGGGTTAATTGTTAGTCCAAACCATCAAATTAAGACGCAAAACGTCCCTTTTTGGTAGATAAAATGGGCATCTAGAAACCACCAACAGTAACTCGTAAGTTCACCAGGCTAAAGCAATCGACAACTACAACTCATGAGGCTGTATGGGCTTCAAGGCCTGTTTGGACTTGGACTCACGTGATTACTTACTCAAACAAATTGCCAACACACTTTTGTGAGATGCCTATTAGAACTGCAGCCAGGCTACAATACCTATTAACTGAAGTATATATGTATATATGTCATGGGGTGGGGCCCCTAGGATTTGGAGGCCCAGGGGGGCCACTCCACATGCCCCCTCCGAATCCGGCGCTGCCATCAAGCTATGATCTATTCCACCTCCTCATGAAGGATCATTAAATAAATACATCACTATAGAAATAGGTACTTTGCCGAGTGTCAGAGGCACTTAGCACAGGGTGAATAGTCCTCGACAAACGCTTTGCCGAGTGCCGGCTGTTGACACAAAACTCATCACGCGTGACCAGGGAGATTTGCTTGACTTCAGTGCAGCATCAATACGAGAAACCAGGGCGTGCTAGTCGATTTTTCCTGCAAACCAATAAAGAGATAAACGGTCAGATGCAATGTGTCACCGGCCTAGGATAGGTCGATGAAGAAAGCCGATAGTCACTACACGTGAAATCAGCTGAGGCTATAAAAATAAAGAAAATGAAAGAAACTAAGCTAATCGGATGATTGTATCGGTTTATTGGCAAAATTTAGTTCAATAAATAGTCTAGGATCATAAATGCCAATAAAAGAACGAGTTGACCGGCCAGAGTTGATAAATCTACAGTATTCATGAAAGGACTGGCCAGGTCGATGAAAAGTGCTAGAGTCGATAGAGCTGAGTCGATAGATTTACAGTAAATACGCATAATCATAAAATCTATCTTATTTAAGCAAGGGGGCAAACGACTATCAAAATAAATGATATGATCAATTGAGCAACAGAAAGTCGATTGAACCGTGATAACCTATCGGTTAAACGTCCCGATAGAACCCAATCGACTCTACCTATAAACTGATCAAATCTATCCCTACCTGCCCAGTAAGAGATCAAAACTGATGCAGCCTCACTGATTCGAATAGATCGAACTTAATCGAGGCAGTATTCAAACACGGTAGATAAAACTAGATTTAATTAATTTATAGATAAAACCAATAAAGTGACTCAAATAATCAGACCTAATTAATACCTATAAAATCTACCAAGATTACAATTGTTTGGCTTCAACCATGACAATATTGCAATCAGAGCCGATAGAACAAGCACTAAACAGATCTAATTATCAGATAACTTGCAATTCTTTAGATAACAACTTGAGTTTCAAATTAATGAGAAAGTACTAGTTGAAATTGATAGAATTACTGAGGGTGACTAATCCAAATCTCACGCCAAGATTGGAGCTGATGCAGCCCGGACGAGACGAGGGTTTTGTCGAAAAGGTTGGCGATGCGCCGAATTGTATTGAATGAAACTATTGTCTTTTTTGGTACAAATCCTATTACATATCTATAACCTCAAGCAAGAGGTTTTGACCCGATTTGGTCAGGACTCCTAAACAAACCGACTAGATTTCAAAATAAAATCTAAACTAAAAACAAAAAGAAATAAAACAACCCTAGTAGGCCCACTTAACTTCCTTCGGCTGTTGAATATCATTGACTTCAGCCGATTTCAATTTCCTATCTCTGATCGACAGGCCCGGTAAAAATCTGGTGCCAACACCGGCATATGGCAAAGTGCACTCAGTAGCTGCAGTGCTGACATAGTATCTTTGTCCAGTGCTAAATATCGGGTACTCGACAAAAAAAAAGTGACTTGACGGCCATAAATGGCTAACAGACCATTTGCCGAGTGCCCTTTTGACCGGACACTCGACAACGGGTCCATGTTTTATCAAGTGCCAGGTCAAGCAAACTTTCCAGCACAGCAAAACTAGCCGACCAAATGTGTGCCGACTGTAGCTTTTTGTCGAGTGTCCTGCACATGGCACTTGGCAAAGTGCCTAGGGTTTGCCGAGTGCCGTGGTCACATCACTCGGCAAAGGTGCTCAGGTTTTGTTGAGTGCCTTAGTAATAGCACTCGACAAACCCTTGTCAGAGAATCTTTTTTATTTTGTTTTTTTCTTATCCCCATAGTAAAAAATCACATTTTCATACAATATACATCGTAGGCAAATCTCAATACCATCACAGGCATATTTCTCAAATAACATCATAGGCATATCATATATATAAAATCATGAACTCAAGACCTCAAATAACTATGAAAAGGTTCAAAGTTGTCAACTCCCCAAGTTTACAAGTTCACAAGCTAGCAGTTCCTCAAATACATAAGTTCACACAAGGACAAGTAGAAATATATGAAAGTGACTGAGACTCCGGTCCCAGCGGTCCTATCGAGACTTGATACAATAAATTTATAGGGCTACGTCGAGACTAAGACCTATGATGGATGCAAAAGACGCCGAGTTATACAGGCTCGGGCCCTCTCGATGAGAATAAAAACCCTATGTCCTGTGTTTTGTGGATGTATTGCTTGTAATGTTGTGTCCCTAATCGGGCGTCCCTGCCACCTTATATATCCAGTCAGCAGGGGATAAGTGAAGAGTCCTACTCGTATTCTACAAGGATTTACATATAACGTCTATCTCTAATTGCCTTGTGCTCCAAGCCGACTCGGTCGGTTTCCTTATTGATAAGGTACCCAGTCGGTTACCGACTTAGGCATATCTCTGCATACCCATAAGGCAAGTATCCCACAACAGCCCCCGAGTGCTTTCTAATTTTGAGCTGTGATTCGCCGAGTGACCTTCAATGTTGATATGAACAGGTCATAAATTAGGAAGACCTCATGATCCAAGTTCCTGATGGATCTGGTGCGCTGACTAGGTGCACCTGATCAGGTGTAGCCCCTGACTCTTGTATAATTTGGAGACTAACAAATAATGCAAGAGTCTAATGATATTAGCTCTTACCATTTTGTTATATAATTTCACTCAAATCATCAAATTTAAGCAATTAAATCCCTAGTCATCAAACCAAGCACTCGATCTACCCAACATCAATTGTGCCGATCGATTTTATCAAAGGTAGAGAGATATTCACCCTTAGCCAAGTGACCTTTTGACTCTCATGACATCTATCATATGTGAAATCAAAAAATAGTTATGACATCATTCATAACCAAGTACTAAACTATAATGACATCAATCATAATATAGTTTTTTCTTAATAAAATGTCACCCAACTTAATGCAAGTTCAATTTTGAGAATTATTTACTAACATCAATCAGAATTTATTCTTAGAACTTGCTCCCGTATGACCGTCTAGTCCTCTGCTATATGATCATCAAATCATATAGCTACGGAAAATATTTTTTAAGTGACCTTGCCACTACTTCTCATCAAAGAAGCCCCAAGATTATTGCTCAAGGTTTATAGCTCTAATTCTTTTTAAAGAATAAAACCTTTTATATTTTTATTATTGTTATCATTAGGTGAAAAAGCCTATCATTGTATGGCCGATACCAGCCCACGGGACCCTAAGATTAGGTCAAAAGGCAAAGGTATAAAAGGAGCAGGGGATTGTTGACTCTAGATCCATGTCGCCATTTGCACGTAGCGCTTCATCTTCCTTGCATCTCCTCTGTTCTTCCGACTCCGCTGCTCCCAGAGCTAGGGTTAGCACTTTCTTCCATCGCTGCTATAGATCTTCATTGCCCTCAAGCCCCCGAGCACTAGCTAGGGTTTAGATCCACTGCACTACTCCATTTCTTGAAGATGGGTCGCAAGTTATCCAAGAAAGCCGCCACCACCGAGTCATCTTCGTCAGAGCTGGAGATTCCAGAATAGTTGTGGGTGTTCTCCAGGAGTAGCATCACCACCACTTATTTGAACACGATGGTGATGGACGACATCCTCCTGGAGCAAGCTCGCTTCAACTGGAAGCTACCAAAAGAGACTCGCCTCCTCCTAATCCATAAACCTATTGTAGTTTTTTCGCTTTTTCCTAGCATAGATTCGGAGTGCCTTGCTGTAGCTTCCTACACGGGCTCCTTTTCTTTTATGAGATTGAGCTCGTCAACCTCAATGCCAACTCCATCCTCCATATTGCTATCTTCGTACATCTGTGCGAAGCTTTTCTAGGCATTCTACCCCACTTCACTCTGTTCTGCCATCTTTTCGTCAACCGACCACTGCCGACCAAGGACAACCAAGTCACCATTGGGGGAGTTGGCTTCCAAATTGTGCAAGAAGGAGGCCTACATCAATGTGCCTCTGAACACCAAGAACAAAAACTATAGGGACGAGTGGTTCTATTGCGATAACCCTCCCCCTTCTCTTGTTGATTTCTCTAGTGCCAAGGCCACTCCTCAACTATGATGGTCGAAGAAATCAGATCCAATCGATCTTCAGGTGGTCCCCCAGCTGGAAAAGATCACAGGGCTGAGGAGAAAGGGGTTTGATTGGATCACTATAGCGAAGAGCTTCATAGTTTGCCGAGTGTAGCCCCTGAAGCAGCAGAGTCACCCCGCCTGGATGTATGCCACCGATGATGAAACAAGGGAAGTGCCTGATCCTCCGAACTCCACTCTACGTCTCTCGACTGTCGAGGATGTTCGAAGGAGAAATTATCCAGGACCACTTCTTAATAGCGAAGGTGTACAATGTGGGCTCTCTGCAAGCCCAAGTAAGCTTTGGTCGTTCTTCATATTTCTGCCATTCTTTTAAATCAGGCCGGTTATAACGTAAGATATCTTATTCTGTCTATAGGTTCTGGACACCTTTGTGTCTCACCCTCTGCTCCCTCTGACCGATACCGAGGGACCGGATTATGTTGACAAGTCGCTGCAGACCAGTGCTAGAGGCTCGAGTTCAATAGCAAGCACTCGTCCATCAGTGGCCGCCGCTGTAGCCCCATCTCCTGTCAACCTGTCTTCCCCAAGCCGACGAGTGAACCAGACTGCTCACAGCCGTAGGCAATATGTGGGAAACCAGGATGATGAGGAGGAGGAGCTCTCCCGAGATGCCAGTCTGCCAACTCCTGCACACTCCAACCGACCATCAAGCCAGTCGGAGCCCCCGAGCAAAACGTCGAGTGATGCAGAAGCAGCAAAGAAGATCAATGAAGTCGGTAAGTCTTCCCAAAAGAGGAAGGAGACTGACTCTCAGACCACTTCTTCAAAGAAGAGGGTCTGCCAAATCAAAATCAAGCAAGCTTCCAGGTTATCCTCTTTGAACTCTTGATTCTTCATTTCCGTAATTAATAACCATGGTTTAGTCTTTAATGCCATATTCTCCAATGATCATAGCGGTCGATCGAGCGATGCTCAAAGTACCCAAGGATCCGAGAATACTCGGCCAAACCCTACTCCTCGTCCGACCGATTTGGCTCGACCGGTTAGGAAGCCATCAAGTACTCTGACTGAGCCAAGGAAGTCTCCTAAAGCTTTAGCTCCCACACCAACACCAGAGCCGACACCTCAAATTATCAACCCTTCCCTGACCGACACTTCTTCCCCTCTTAACAAGGGTAAAGCCCCATTGGTCAAGGACTCAATGGGTCGGCCTGAAGTTGAGGACATGGAGATAATTCATCAACACCGAGAGGCCAGCAAGGGTCATCAATACCACGATTTTTCCTTTTCTCAGTCTTTATCTTTAGCCTAACCATATCCTCCTTATTTAGAAAATGCATTCTCTCGTGGAGAGGAAGCAGGCCAGGGTTGAATATCTCGAAGCCGAGAGCTTTGGTATGTCGCAGATTCTTTTTGTATTCAACCCTTTCTTTAAGATATTGACTTGTTGTTTGTGTCTTGCTAGTTACCGGCGAATAGCTGCCCCAGGCCAAAAAGCAGATTGACAGGCTACAGAACGACCACAAGGAGATGACCAAGGCTTTGGAGCAAAGCCATGATGATGTTGTTGGTAAGATCACATACTAACTTTTATATACTTTCTAATCACTCTATCACTTAAGATTTTATATATGTCTTTAGCTCGTTACCAAAAAGTCGCCGACCTAGAGAAGTTAACTTCCAATCAGCAGAGATTCTTAGATGCTCTGAATGCTGAGATGGAGGACCTCTCCAAGTCGATCGGAGAGCAAAGCACCGAGATCGCTCGGCTGCAAAAGAAACTGGAGGAGGCCGAAGTGAAGATAGAGGAGGCTAAAAGCATCTCCAAATCCTTCAAATGTAATCTCACCAGTAAGCTCTCCATCGTATCTTTATTATCCTTGAATGAACTTTTGATCCTGATGACCAAAAATATTTCTTGCAGCTCAATCTTATGGCGTTTGGAAAGCATTGGATTATATCCATGCTAACCAAGTAGAGCAGACCAGTCACTCCTTGGAATATCTGCTGGAGAATGCGTCGGAAACCATTGCGAACAATACCCGGAGGATAGCGACCGAGGCCGGGAGTCAAGTGCTGGCTATTTGCCAATCTTGGTCTCCTGCATTGCCATTGGATAAAATCAAGGAGGGCTTCAACCCAGACTTGATGATAGACAAATGTCAACTACTTATGGACTCCATGCTAGAGACCTCCCGAGCCTTGGTTGTGACATCCCATGTCACAAAAGGCTAATTAATCTAACCCTAATGATAATTTGCTGTCTAATTAAAAACCTCAAGTGATTAAAATACCAAAGAAAGAGGGAATAAAAATTTAATTCTTTAAATCCCCAAAATTGGCCAAATGAGGGCAATTCACAAACATCACAAAACCCCATGAAAGTGCACCACTGTTTTTGCATATTCATGTTGGCCATATTAAAAGAGAATTTTGAGGATTTTAACAGAATTTTTGGTAGTCATCTAGTACCCTTAACAATTCCCTAAAGGTAGAGAAAAGCACCTTTGTTCTAGGATTTTTCCGTAATTCCCCAAGAAGAATCTCAACTTGACCCCAAAAGCAAAGTTGTAGAATATAATTTCCTGGACTCGCACAAAAATTGGCATTTAAAATTGAGCGCTAGAACTTGGTGCATTGAATCACATACAGATTACTATTATGAGTCAAGGGGGTCAATTCTCCTTTTCTCTGGTCCACTCCCAGATCGACACCGCCATACCCGCCACCGCCGATCACTGCACCAACATCACTGCCTCTCTCCTGCCCATGCCGACTCCTGCTCTGCCTTCTCTTTCCTATGCTGCCGACCGGCATTGAAGTCTCTCCTGCCGGCAAACCACTCTCCTGCCGCCAGCTGATGTGGACAAGGGTTTCCGATCTGGATACGTTGATTTGGTCGGAGGTGATATAGAAATCGATCCGGCTTCAGAACAACACGTTCTAAACCCACAATCATAGCACGACGTCTCCTCTGGTTATCAACCGTCCTAAAACGATTAACCTCACTGAGAAGGCTAATCCCTACCTGCAAATCAAGAACACAAGCAAGAACAAAGAAGAATGCAACACAATTGTAGATGTATTATGAATCTCATGAAGTTGGGGTCTCACAAATTGTGATGACGGTGAAACTGTTATGAACAGAATAATCTAAGCAAAATCCGAACCCTAATGGTGTGGCGGTGGCTGTATATGAAGACCCTAGGGTCGTGCAAGACCCTCTCGACGCGCCCCTAATTGGGCTCAATTAGATACAAAGCCCAAAGCCCAAAAACAGGCCACGTAGCACCGAAACAGATTCTGGACCCTCTCTTGTTTCAACGATTCCCGATGACTCCGGATGAATTTTGATATGAGACAAGCGGCATTGGAAAGGCCTTCTTCTTATCTTTCCGTGCATATGTAGAACGTCCAAATTCGAGTCCGTATGCGTCCTGGGCATACCATGCAAACGTACAATTTCTTTGAAAAAGAGATCAGCAATATAACTAGCATCATCTGTCTTATGACATGGTATAAAGTGTGCCATCTTAGAAAATCTATCCACAACAACAAAAATACTATCACTCCCCCTCTTAGTCCTAGGTAGTCCTAAAACAAAGTCTATATAAATTTCCGCCCAAGGAATAGAAGGAACAGGAAGTGGCATGTATAAACCATGTGGATTCAAGCGAAACTTAGCTTTTTGACATGTAGTGTAGCGAGCAACAAAGCGCTCAACATCTTTCCTCATCCTTGGCCAAAAGAAGTGTGTGGCCAAAATATCCTCCATCTTCTTGGCACAAAAATGACCCATCAATCCACCTCCATGCGCCTCCTGTAACAACAAAAGACGAACGTAACCAACTGGAATGCATAGGCGGTTAGCACTAAACAAGAATCCATCATTCAACACAAATTTATTTCATGCACGACCTTCTTTACAATGCAGCAATACATCCTTAAAATCAACATCAGCAGCATATTATTCTTTAATTGCCTCAAGTCCAAAAATTCTATAATCAAGTTGAGACAATAAAGTATAGCGCCTAGATAAAGCATCAACGATCACATTATCCTTCCCTTTCTTATGTTTGATAATGTAAGGAAAAGACTCAATAAACTCAATCCATTTAGCATGTCTATGGTTCAAATTACATTGAGAACGAATATACTTAAGGGATTCATGATTAGAATAAATAACAAATTCTTTGGGCAACAAATAATGACGCCGCGTCTCTAAACAATGTACAAGTGCATACAATTCCTTATCATACGTGGAGTAATTCAAAACAGGCCCAGTAATTTTCTCACTAAAGTATGCAACAGGTTTACTATCTTACATCAAAACACCACCAATGCCTATACCACTAGCATCACATTTAAGCTCAAAAATCTTATCAAAATTAGGTAATTGCAGCAATGGTGCATGTGTAAGTTTATCCTTCAAAGCATCAAAAGACTCATGATGTACCATACCCCAATGGAAAACAACGCTCTTCTTTGTCAACTCATGCAAAGGTGCAGCAATGGTGCTGAAATCTTTGACAAAGTGGCGGTAGAAACCTGCAAGACCAAGAAAACTCCTCACCTGTGTGATAGTTTTTGCTACAGGCCAGCTCTTTATGGCTTCAATCTTCGCCTCATCCACCTCAATTCCCTGTGGAGTCACAACATAGCCAAGAAAAGAGACTCGATCCGTGCAAAAGATGCACTTCTCAAGGTTACCAAATAAACGTGCATCTCGTAAAGCATCAAAAACAGCACGCAAATAATTCATATGTTCATCTATGGATTTGCTATAAATCAAGATATCATCAAAGTAAACTACCACAAATTTTGCCAATGAAATCTCTTAAAACCTCATTCATCAAGCGCATGAAAGTACTTGGTGCATTAGTTAAACCAAAAGGCATTACTAACCACTCATATAATCCAAATTTGGTTTTGAAAGCTATTTTCCATTCATCTCCAAGTTTCATTCTAATTTGATGGTAGCCACTGCGCAAATCAATTTTAGTAAAAATTATAGCACCACATAACTCATCAGGCATGTCGTATAGCCTAGGAATAGGATGACGATACCTAATAGTAATATTATTAATGGCTCTACAATCTATACACATACGCCAAGTACCATCTTTCTTAGGAACCAAAAGTACAGGAACAGCACAAGGACTAAGTGATTGACGAACATACCCACGATGCTAAAGGTCTTGAACTTGTCGTTGTATCTCCTCAGTCTCCTCAGGGTTGGTCCTATAAGCAGCACAACAAGGTGGCAATCTCAGGGGTATCTCAGCTGGAAAAACATCCTCATACAACTGTAAAAGGTTAGTGACAGCATGAGGGAAAGCACTAGAAGCAATATCATCAAGCGAAAACAAAGGTTCTTTGCATATCAAAGCATAGCAAATATCATCATTATCAGAAATTTCAGCAAGCTCAGATTTTGTTGCAAGACATGAACGACCTTGTAATTTAATTCCAGCACCCTTAGAACTTGAAGAATCATTAATATTACTAGGTGTAGAATTAGAATTAATATGTTGTTGAATTTTAGGACCTTTATTTTTCAAACTAGCAACTCTTTCTAAATCAGCTTGTATAATTTCAGCAGGGATCATTGGTAACAAAGTAATTTTAGTTCCTTTATGCATAAAAGTGTACTTATTACTTCTACCATGGTGTACAACATCATTATCAAATTCCCAAGGTCTACCCAATAAAAGTGAACATGCTTGCATGGGTACGACATCACAATCAACAGAATCCACATAAGAACCAATGGAAAAAGGAACTCTGCAAGTTTGTGCTACCTTAGCTTTTCCAGAGTCGTTTAACCACTGAATGTAGTACGGATGTGGATGTGGACGTGTGGTCAAAGCAAGCTTGTTGACCACATTAGAACTCACTAAGTTATTGCAGCTCCCTCCATCAATGATGACACATGCTCGACGGTTCTTGATGACGAAAAAATTCTAGAACAAGTTGTGGCGCTGCATTGTCTTGGGCTGATAAACTTGTGTGCAAAGAACACATTGAACAATAATGTTCTTATATTCTGTGGTGTCTCCGCCTCCAAGGACGAGGTCACTGCTGGTGGGAGAGACGTCCTCCTCCTCATCCTCCACATCCGAGGTGCTCATCTAACCGCCATCGTTTGTCGCCACATATGCCCGCCTACTTGAACAATCTTTCTGCACATGACCAAGTCCATGGCAGCGGTGGCACTGAATCCCTATAGTGCGCCCCGTCGAAGAAACAGAGGAGGCACTACTAGCTGGTACCTACACAGAAGTTTTACCTGAGCGCGTAGAAGGTGCAGGGGCTGATCTTGGGGCTGCAGAAACAACACCGGTTCCCTTCGTAGCTGCTGGTGGGGGCGGCTGGAAAGATGGCCTAGGCAGCCCCGGAGTCCCCATCGAGCGTGGTGGGTAGCTGTTCCTTGACTTGCTGTACTCCTCAAAAGCCTGGAAAAGTCCCTGTGATTCTTTCTATGCAAGCATAGCATACTACAAACACTGGGTGAGGGTATAATATTCTTTATGATCAAGGATGTCCTGAATTTCTTTTCTTAAACCAGAATAAAAGCGACAAATCTGATCCTCTACTTTTTCAACTATAGCACAACGAATCAAACCCTTCTGAAGCTCACTAAAGTACTCCTGAACAGTTTTATCTCCTTGTTCTAAACGCTGTAGTTTATTACGAATCTTTCTATAAAAAGAAGGAGGAACAAAATGATCACGCATTGCTACCTTAAGTTCTTCCCAAGTAGTAGGCAAATCAGTTTCAGCAGCTAGACCACTCCACCAAACAATAGCAAAGTCCTTAAACTCACTAGTGGCTTGTCTAACTCTATGTTGTTCAGGAACAAGGTGGGCATTAAATTTTTGTTCTACAGTCATCTCCCAATCAAGATAAACATCACCATCATACTGACCCGAATACGAAGGAATTGAAAACTTAATTTTAGCATACGGGTCATCTGGAGCATAGTTATCGTGTGGACGACGATTGTAGTTATGGAAACCAACCATACCTTGAGTATTATGTTGCAAACAACGTCGTAATCGTGCAGTCCTTGTAGCTGACCTATCCACGGTGCCATCAGCCTTATACACCGTGTCTTCATCATGGACGTCTTCAACGTCGTTGTTGTTGTTATTGGTGTTCGTATTGTTGGTTTTGGGAGCGGTCTCCAACGCGACAACCTGATCGATTAACTTAGAGACCCGCTTCTCCAACCGCTCGATGCTTTCTCCAATGCAAAGCTTGCTGATCGTATCAGTAACGGCTCTGGTGATCGTCTCTGCCAAATCACTCTGAGCAGCCTGTAAAGCCTTCTGGAGCTGCTCTTGGCTCACGCACTCAGCAAATTGTGAGGGTGAAGCTATCTCTCCGTCGTCACTTCTTGCCATCACAAACACGAAAACAGGAAACAAATAGTGAAGGTTATCCCTACAAAACAGCTAAGTAGTGGTGCCTCTCAACACAGCAAAAGGAAACTCCTTACAAAGTTCTTACAAAGTTCTAAAAAGCAAAACAAAGGATACCAGGGAGGTGTGTTCCATGATTGCAAGGGTCACAAAAGAACCTATGTGCTATCTAGAAGAAATATGTAGAGCTAGGAAGGCCAAATATATATATGTGAGTGGCACACAAATCAAAAACAGATAGTAAAGCTGAATAAGTGCCCAAGTAACTTATCCCTAGTTGTTGGTCTAAATATGTCCTAGAACAGTAGTGATAGCAAAGTAGAAACAAGGAGACAAAGGCACACTGGCGATAACAGGGGGCTAAGTGAAAACAGCCAAATCCAAAAATTTCAGGGGGCTATATGTAGCACTAGTAGAAATCCCAAATTTCTTTTTTTTTGATTTTATTTTTTTGATATTTTTCTCCAACTCACTAACAATGGGGGAGAATCCACAAAAAATTTCAGCTCAAGCAGAGGTAGGATGTGGCCTACAGAAAATCTTGAAGTTGCAGAAAACGTCGGGTTTAAACTTAAGTCAATTTTTTCTTTATCTTCCCGATTTTTTTTGAATTTTTTAATGAGGGCACACAGGGCATAGCTGAGTGTGGGTATGCTCAACTTTGAATCAAGAATCTCCTGTCAAAATTTTAGCCAAAATGGACAACCGAGCGAAAAGTTATGCCCATTTTACCGAAGGGGGTCGGAGCTAGTTTTCTAGAAACCCGAGGCGAAACCCGAGACGGGTTTGGGGTCGGGTTTGGAATCGGGTAGGATTTTTTTTTGCGGCATTGAGGCAGCGGAAAGTGGAATTTATGGGGATTGGTCCAGGGTGTTGACAGTGTGTTTAGGGTGGGACTAGGCTAGGTGTGTCGATCAATCAACCCTAGCACAAAAAGCCAACAAAACAGAGGATGGTGAAGGGGATGGCGGCTAGGGTGTGACACCTAGGTGTCTCATTTCTTGCTTAGCACAAATTGCCAAAAATTTTGAACTCAAGTATGAGCATGAAATAATGGAAGCATGTTAAAAATGGAATTTCCTCAAGCCAAAATAAAACCCTGCAAGCAAAAACTTTGAAGCAAATTAAATTTCTATAAATCATAGGCCAAATAATTACATCAGAATTATGGTAATAATAAAATAGAATTTTGGGCCAAAAACCAGAATTTGATTCCAATAGGAAATCAATCAAATAAATGGTTTAACCCTAGAATTGATTTAACTTTAATTAATAATTCTAATTAAATTATTTCTTTTCTGGACAAATAGACTTCACTAATGAATTGTCCATATTCTAATTAGCTCACCCTCAAAATTTCAGCTTAATTGGATGTAAGGAAGTATTTTAAATTAATTAAAACAGAATTAGGGATTCCTTTGCAAGCTTTTCAAAAACTTGGGGTCCTTTTTGCAAAATCACTTGGCTTCTTCCTCCCGTCGCCTCCTGCCCCCCCCCCCCCACCCGCGCGCGCTGCATGTTTCTCTCTGCCGCCGCTACCGCCTTGGTACTCGGCCCCGCCCTCTCGCGCGCTCTCACTCGCCGTCGTCACCTCGCCTCTACTCAGTTCCTGCGCGTGCCGCTAGCCGCCGCTGCCGCGCATTTCTTTCGCCACTGCCCAAGGTCGCCGACCCCGTCATTCCCCGAACCCGTGCCTGCTGCCATCACCCGTTTCCCCCCTTTTCTCGGAACTCGGAGCCACACTGATGAGGACATCACTCCTAAGGATACATGCCACACTCCTCCAATTTTGGATTTGCAAGGTCCAATGACTAGAGCTCGTGCACGACGACTAAATTTAGAGGTGAGCTTGTTCCTACATTCTTCATTATATGTCACTTTTGAGAATGGTTTGCTACCTAATGATTATATTGTAATTAGGAACCATGGAGAGGACCAGGAGATGATGGGAGAAGGACTTCGAGACGTGGAGGACCAGCAAGGACGTGGAATCCAAGGTGGAGGCCCAACCAAAACCGACTTCGAGTCTGTTTCGGGGCTCAGGACCAGTCTGCACTAAAACGGATGCCCAAGACGCATACGGACTCGGATTTTGACGTTCTACATATGCAAGGAAAGATAAGAAGAAGACCTTTCCAATGCCGCCGGTCTCATATCAAAATTCGTCCGGAGTCATCGGGAATCGTCGAAACAAGAGAGTCCAGAATCTGTTTCGGTGCTATGTCGCCTGTTTTTGGCCTTTGGGCTTTTTATCTAGTTGAGCCTAAGTTGGGGTGCGTCCAGAGGGTCTTGCACGAACCTAGGGTCTTCATATACATCCGCCGTTGCAGCATTAGGGTTTGGGTTTTCCTTAGATTATTCTGTTCATAACAGTTTCGCCGTCATCACGGTTTGTGAGACCCCAACTTCGTGAGATTCATAATACATCTGCAATTGTGTTGCTTTCTTCTTTGTTCTTGCTTGTGTTCTTGATTCGCAAGCAGGAATTAGCCTTCTCGGCGAGGTCAATTGTTTTAGGACGGTTGATAACTAGAGGATACGTCGTGCTGCGATTGCGGGGTTTAGAACGTGCTGTTCTAAAGCCGGATCGATTTGTGTGTCGCCTCCGACCAAATCAACATATCCAGAACCTTTCGGAAGATCGGGAACCCTTGTCTACATCACGCACTTCCGCGCACCAGCGACAACGCATCCTGTCGGGCACTCGCTTTCCCCCCTTGCTTTCCCCTACCGCTGCGTCCGCTCTAGCTTGCACGCCTCGCTTTTCTCCTGAGACCTCCTACGCTCTGCTTCGCCGCAGCAATGGCTGCCTGTCCCGCGCGACCAGCACGCTCCCGGACTCCTGACAAGTAGCAAAACCATGCGCACCATTCTGCCCCCGGTTTTTGACCTAAGCCTCCAGCGCAATCGCCTTTAAAACCGACTCCTCTCTGCCGTTGCTTCCCCGTCCTGGTCCACCATTGACCGAGCTGAGCTCGAGCTCGACCCCTCGCACACCCGCACCTCCAGCGACTCAACCAAACCCCAAGCTAGTGCTCAAGTACCCTCTGTAGCCCCTCCTGGCGTCCAATTTTGCTCTGCCCCTCTTAGTCAGGTGATCGATCACCTTTTTGCTCATCGCCGCCGAAAATGACCTCGTCCGCCTTATCTCCAAAATTTGTCTGAATTGGTGAGTTCATTTCAAATTTGTTTGGCAGGACCGAATGTATTTTGGGAACAAATTGAATTGACCTGTTTGCGCCTTGTTTCTTGCCGCGAGGTGTAGGTATTCGGAGTTTTCCCCTCCACCAATTCTCTGTTCCTCAGCACCTCGTCGCCTCTCCGGTGAACCCCCTGTTCCAGCCCCTGTCCACGTCGACATCCTCGACGCCGAGCCTCTTCACATCACCGTGATGCTATGGGCGAAGACGGCATCGGGTTCCTTGCACCCTAGCCGAATCGCGACGCCGCCGGAGTACTGCTTTCCACCACCTCCCGCCGATGGCCATCTCCGGTGAGTTCCTCTCCTCGTGACCTTCACCCACGTCTTCGCCTCGTCGTGCTCATCACTCCAGCGCTTCCGCGGCGAGCTTTCATCGCGGGCAGCCGACAACATCGAGCTTTGACCAACTCCGGCGAAGTTCCAGCACCGCTGACTTGAACCCTCTGGCAGCCTTGCTGGCAGCCCCCGTGGCACCTACGTGGCCCCAGCGTGGCGCTGACGTGTCAATTGTTTAAACCCAGAAAATACCAGAAAACTGATGGAACTTCAAAAATACATAGTAAATTCATTTTAAGTTCAAATGACCTCAAATCAATTTTGTTAGTTTCATAATAATGTGCTCTATTTTAGTAAAATAATAACCAACTACGTCTGTTAATATAATTTAGTAAATTAAATAACTTGTGTAAACACTAATTAATTCCTTATTAGTTCTGTACAAGCAATTTAATTCCAATCTTTTGCATGTACTGTTAATTCATACTAATGCATCATCCTCATTTTTGGCTAAGTCAAATCTACAGTATTTAATATTCTATTATTAAGTAATGCTTTAATTCGAATAAATGCTAGTAAATAAAATAATACTTTCCAGAGGCTATAACTTGGTGAAAATGCACTTCATCTATGTCTCTATTCATGATAAATCACTCAAGCCTAGAATGAGTTGTTTCCTATTTAATTTGTTTAATTATTTTCAAGCTATATCAATGCTAATTAAATAATCCACACACATCAAATAATGAAAGTCTACCTTGCTTCCTTGAAGCATATGGCTTCGAGAACTTGTTAATAAGGTTGTTAACATGAAAACACTAATGCAATATGCATCCATCATTTCATTGCATTTATCCCATCATTACATGTAATGGTATTTCAACACTACCGTTAACCCTTGTTCATCAATAGGTAACGACACTCAGGAGCAGGAGCCCGACGTCCAGCAGGACCAAGAGCCTGAGGATCCAGGTAAGCCCTGGTTTTACATTAGCCTCTTTATAATGTTTTGTTAGTTTATATTACTACTAGTGTCTATGATTATTTGTTGCATTAGGTCATAGGAGTTGATTGTAACCCAACTTGCATGTTTCCCTAGATGACCTATGTTGCTTTTATTAGAAACTTGGTAGGCTCGGTACAAAAATGCTATGCTTAGTGATTGATAGTTTCGATAGTTATCCTTACTTTAGAATAAGACATGATCATTAAAATGAAACTTATGTAAAACAAGTTTATTTTTGATGTATGGCCGGACAGGGAATTTGCATGTGTAGGTTTGCAGCAACACATGGGTGTTGGCTGCGGTAGCCCTGTCTTGCCCACCCTAGGACCCGTTCGTGGCCGGCCCCTTGATCAAGTTTGAACAGTACAAAATGCATGCTAGTTTCATGGGCACTAGTAAACCGATGTAGCATTAAAGACCGCTTATATCAAGGACGGTTAAGGTGCGTTGGTCTTAGGACCCCTCGGCTGCGGGAGTGGGCGGTCCATACCGCGAAGTACTGCTGGCAGGACGGCATGCCCACTCGACGTCACCACACCTAGGTGTGGATGTGAGTGGTTTTTCTTGTGAAAGGTTGCCATATACGACCTTATTGGTGCGTATGTGTCGTGTTATTCGGGTTTTCCTAGCTGGTGTAAATCAATTGCAATTGCTGTCCCTTGCAGTAATGAGTACTACTTGTTCACCGCGCCAATCACATAGTTGCACATGATATCATGGTTATGGATTTGGTTATTACTGATATAATTTAATGTTCTATTGTTGCACTTATTTTATGTATGGTTTTATTATCTTATTGTTGCAACTAAAGTTATATTCAGCACAACCCCTTTAATCTGAAAGTAAAAACTTGATAGAACTAATAGGTAGCTTAGTGCAAGTCCTTTTTAAACAAGCCACCTATTAGAGCCATTGCATGTCTAGGTTTTTGACGGGTAAGTCTTGCTGAGTAATTAGTACTTAGGCTTTATGCTTATGTGGTTTCCAGGTACTGAAGAGATAGAATTGCCTGTAGATGTGTTTCCTTGGGATGTGCAAGTCCCTGAGGGTTGGACTGCCCACTGGAAGTCTGATCTACCACCGCAGTGATTGTGAGTGTTGCAAGGGTGTTGATTCTTCGGGCATGAATCATCACCATGCTGTATCGTTGAGCTCATAGATTTTATCATTATTTCACTGCCGCTGTTTTCAAAACTTTATGAACTTGTAATTCCGCTGCACTTTGATATAATAATTGAACTTAAATTGGATTATTGTTGTATTATCAAGTGTCTGCGTTATCAGCACCTTCGGGACCTCGATCCTCCGGGAAGGGGCGCCTCATAGGGTTGCAAGGGAAACACTACTGACGACAAAAAACACAAACGAAACCAGTGACTAAACAAGAACTACGGCACAAACTCAACACTATGGACTCTAAAATTGAAATATGCAGAGGCTAAACACGTGGTTTTGGGTGGAGGGTAAATTTTTTTGGGCTTTTTGTGGACGATAGGATGAACACAAAACGAAATTAACTAAGGGTAGTGCGAACCTGACGGTGCACCTGAAGCTCTGATTACCACTTGATGTGGACAAGGGTTTCCAATCTTCCAAAAGGTTCTAGATACGTTGATTTGGTCGGAGGCGACACGCAAATCGATCCGGCTTCAGAACAACACGTTCTAAACCCCGCAATCGCAGCATGACGTCTCCTCTGGTTATCAACCATCTTAAAATGATTGACCTCGCCGAGAAGGCTAATCCCTGCCTGTGAATCAAGAACACGAGCAAGAACAAAGAAGAATGCAACACAATTGCAGATGTATTATGAATCTCACGAAGTTGGGGTCTCACAAACCGTGATGGTGGTGAAACTGTTATGAATAGAATAATCTAAGTAAAACCCGAACCCTAATGGTGTGGTGGTGGCTGTATATGAAGACCCTAAGGTCGTGCAAGACCCTCTGGATGTGCCCCTAATTGGGCTCAACTAGATACAAAGCCCAAAGGCAAAAAACAGGCGACGCAGCACTGAAACACATTCTGGACCCTCTCTTGATTCGACGATTCCTGATGACTCCGGTTGAATTTTGATATGAGACCGGTGGCATTGGAAAGGCCTTCTTCTTATCATTTCGTGCATATGTAGAACATCCAAATCCGAGTACGTATGCGTCCTGGGCATCTGTTTCAGTGCAGACTGGTCCTGAGCCCCGAAGTAGACTCGAAGTCGGTTTTGGTTGGGCCTCCACCTTGGCTTTCACGTCCTTGCTGGTCCTCCACGTCTCCAAGTCCTTCTCTCATCATCTCCTGGTCCTCTACATAGTTCCTAATTACAATATAATCATTAGGTAGGAAATCATTCTCAAAAGTGACATATAATGAAGAACGTAGGAACGAGCTCACCTCTAAATTTAGTCGTCGTGCACGAGCTCAAGTCATTGGACCTTGCAAGTCCAGAATTGGAGGAGTGTTTCATCTATCCTTAGGAGTGATGTCCTCATCACCAGTAGTACGTGTGTAGGGTGAAATCTCGTGAGACATCGTGGTTGTATGTGGATAGTGTTGGCAGTGCTAAGTTAAGTTGTAACCTAAGCTCTCCGAGATCATGTGGTGTCATGTTCTGAGTGATGTAACCGAAGACTTGTCATGTACCCAAAGTTGCATCACATGTATCTATGGTTTTATTGTACTTATATTGCCTATGGTGTTGGAATTAATGGAATTTAAGTATCTCTTATGTCCGCACCGTTTACTTGTCAGCATTTCAATTTATGAACAATCTGAAATTTTATTTCGTCACCATGTCATGGCCATATTATCATATTGTCTCATGTGATGATCGGGCTAACATGCTTTGTTCATATGGCAGATGGTGCAAACTCGCCGTGGTGGAGAAAACCCCGGTGATGCTCCCGGTGCTTCAAACATTGGTGGAAACCAGCCGCCACCCAATGCTTCGCCCATGACGGCTATGGAGCAGCTCATCCATAACCAGAACGAGATGTTCCGCATGTTCATGGACAACATGAACCACCAAGGAGCTCCAGGACCACCACCGCAACAGCCCCGTGACTCCTCCTATATCGACTTCTGGGCAACTCATCCGCCCACTTTTGGAGAAGCCGGTGATCCACTGGAAGTGGACAATTTTATTCGCACACTGGAATCAAAGTTCGCTCTCCTCCACTACACCAAACAGCAGAAGTCTCTCTTCGCCGCGCAGCAACTCCATGGCTCCGCAAGTGCTTGGTGGGCCAGTTTCACCGCCACTCTTGCCGCTGATCATCAAGTCACTTGGATGGAATTTTGCGCTGCATTTCGTGCGCAGCACATCCCCGCTGGTCTCATGAAGCATAAGCTCCAGGAGTTCCTCAACCTGAAGCAAGGTTCTGGAACTATGCAAGAGTATGCACGGAAGTTCAACTACCTAACTCAGTATGCTTCGTATCACGCTGATACGGATGAGAAGAAGAAATACTGCTTTTGTGCAGGCCTTACCCTAAAGCTGCAAGACTGCTTGGCACAAGTCACTGCTGGCACTTTCAATGATCTGATGAGTGCCACCGTTGTGCAAGAAGATGCTATCCGTGCCAACCAACAAGATAAGAAGAGAAAGCGTGCTATAGGAAGTTCATCCGGCTCCACACCGCCCAAGTACTGGCTAGCAATCACCTCCCTGAATGGACAGAAGCTCTAGGTTGTGGTACCATCAGGAGGAGGACCTCGTCCATCATTCTCGCAGCAGCATCCCCGCTCTCATGGAAGTAACCAGCAGCAATCTTTGGATTCCTGCCCTCCACAGCAGAGCAATCAAGTGGTGAAGACCAACTCCTCACAGACATGCTCCAACTATGGCCGAACCGGTCATTTTGCTAAGGAGTGCCGGTTCCCGAATCGCAACCAGGGCAACAACAACAACTCCAACACTTCCGGGAACAACAACAACAACAACCACAGCAGCGGCAACAACAATGGTGACAATGGCAATCGTTCCCAATATTCTACTCCTGCTCATAAGAATGTCCGAGTCAACTATACCACGGTCGAAGAGATCCAAGTTGGAGAGCCTGTTCTCGCGGGTACGTTCTCGATCAACCAACATGCTGCCATGGTTCTTTTTGATTCAGGAGAAACACATGATTTTATTAGCCAAGCATGTGTGAATCAGTTAAAAGTCACCCCCACCACTATAGGAACACCATACATCATCACATCTCCCGGTGGAAAAATAAGGGCTCATCTTGAGTTAAGAAAAGTGTCACTTAAGTTAGCAAGCAACATATACCCCACTTCCCTAATCATCTTAGATGGTCAAAGCATTGACATAATTCTTGGTATGAGATGGATGACTAGACATAAAGCCGTCTTGCACATTGAATCCCGGGAAGTCCATTTGAACTCACCCTTACATGGCATGTCTATCCTCCGATTGCCATATCCCAAGTTCTACACTTCTCAAGTGTGTCGTGTTGAAGGAAAAGAGCTAGAAGACATTCCAGTGGTATGTGATTTTCCTGGCGTATTTCCAGATGATTTGCCAGGAATGCCTCCGGACAGGGATGTCGAGTTTAAGATTGAGCTCATACCCGGTACGGCGCCTATCTCTCGTAGGCCATACAAAATGGCTCCTAATGAGTTAGCGGAATTAAAAGAGAAATTGCAAGAGCTTATGGACAAGGGTTACATCCGACTGAGTTCATCTCACTGGGGCTGTCCCGCCCTCTTTGTGAAGAAGAAAGACAAGACCCTACGTCTCTGCGTCGACTACAGGCCTTTAAATGCTGTAACCATCAAGAACAAGTACCCCTTACCTCGAATTGATATTCTCTTTGATCAACTAGTGGGTGCTAAAGTCTTCTCCAAGATTGATCTCCGATCCAGCTATCACCAAATAAAAATCCGAGCCGAAAACATTCCGAAAACTGCTTTCTCCATGCGATATGGTCTTTTCGAATATCTTGTCATGTCTTTTGGTCTCACCAATGCTCCAGCCCACTTCACGTATTTGATGAATTCTGTGTTCATGCCAGAGTTGGATAAGTTTGTAGTTGTGTTCATTGACGACATCCTTATCTACTCCAAGTCCGAGGAAGAGCATGCCGAACACCTCTGCATTTTTCTACAACGACTCTGAGATCATCAACTTTACGCCAAATTTAGCAAGTGTGAATTTTGGCTAAAGCAAGTTCCATTCTTGGGTCATTTCATTTCAGCGGAAGGAGTAGCCAAAGTAGAAGATGTACTGAATTGGAAAGCTCCAAAACCGGTCAAGCAAATTCATAGTTTCCTTGGTCTTGCCGGTTATTATCGGAAGTTTATCCCCAACTTCTCAAACATTACCAAGCCTATAACTAAATTTTTGGAAAAGGATGCTAAGTTTAAGTGGAGCAGTGCATGTGAAGAAGCCTTTCAGTCGCTCAAGAAGCATTTGACAACCGCTCCGGTTTTGGCTCAGCCCGATATTACCAAACTGTTTGATGTTTATTGTGATGCATCCAGCACCAGATTGGGTTGTGTGCTTATGCAAGAAGGCTGTGTCATTGCCTATGCCTCACGACAACTTTGAAAGCATGAGAAAAATTATCCTACTCATGATTTGAAATTGGCATCCGTTGTCCTAGCCTTAAAAACCTGGCGTCACTACTTGCTCGGTAATCTTGTTAATCTCTACACCGACCACAAAAGTCTCAAATATATCTTCACTCAACAAGAACTGAACATGAGGCAACATAGGTGGTTAGATTTAATCAAGGAATATGAATTGGAAATTCATTATCACTCCGAAAAAGCTAACGTGGGTGCCGACGCCTTGAGTCAAAGGGACTAATGCAATCACGCAATTGTTTGCTCTATGGAAGCTTGCACAATTTCAGATTCTAGCGAACCAAGTCTTCGTGTCATTCCATATGGATCTCTTAGCTCTTATTCCTGCCCTTCGGGAGGAAATCGTGGAAGCACAAAAGAAGGACAAGGGAATGGAATATATCCACCAGAAAATAGGGAAGAAAGAGGCTACATGAATCCAACAAGACGAAGATGGAGTGCTATGGTTCAACAATCGTCTTGTTGTTCCAAAGAAATCATGGAAGCACAATTTTGGATGAGTCTCACTTGTCCAAATACACCATACACCCCGGTAGCAACAAGATGTACCATGGGTTAATGGAAATGTTTTGGTGGACATGTATGAAATGAGAGGTTGCTCATTATGTTTTCGAGTGCGATACTTGCCAACGTGTGAGGGCCGATCACTTGAGAACAGCCGGTCTTTTGCAACCATTAAAAATCCCCGCTTGGAAATGGGAGGATATTGCTATGGATTTCATCGTTGGATTGCCCCTCACACCCAAGAAGCACGATTCCATATGGGTTATTGTGGATATGTTGACCAAATCTGCTCATTTTATTCCCGTCCATACAACCTACTCGACCAAGCAGTATGCTGAGCTCTACATCGCACGAGTCCTATGTTTGCACGCTGTGCCCAAGACTATTATCTCTGATCGAGGTCCCCAGTTTATTGCTCGTTTTTGGGAGCAACTACATGCTTGTCTTGGCACCACTCTTATCCAAAGTTCCGCTTATCATCCGCAAACCGATGGTCAAACCAAGAGACTAAATCAATATTTACAGGACCTATTGAGAGCCTGTGTTCTAGACAATCGTGGAAATTGTGAAGATTGTCTTCCGTTCACCGAATTCTCATACAACAATAGCTACCAAGAGAGTTTGGGAATGTCACCGTTTGAGGACTTGTATGGTCACTCATGTCGAACACCGCTGAATTGGTCGAAATTGGGAGAAAGAATTACCTTTGGTCCAGATGTTGTCATGCAAGCCGAAGAGAAAGTGTGGCAAATCCAAGCTAACATGAAGGCCGCACAATCCCGCCAAATAAGTTATTCCAACAAAAGAAGACGTCCATTGGAGTTCAAAAAGGGAGATCATGTCTATCTTCGAGTCTCCCAACAAAGGTGTATCTCGCTGTGGAATCAAGGGAAAATTAGCACCCCGCTACATCGGACCCTTTCCGATCACGGAGAAGCATAGCGCCATTGCTTATAGGTTGCAACTACTGGAAAATCTTGAGCAATTGGAGAAGTGTTTAAAGTCTCCGATCGACGTGGTTATCTCCGACACCGAGCAATTGGAAGAAGACCTCTCCTACCCCAAATACCCCATCCGGATCATTGATCAAAAGGACCGGGTAACGCGTAGTCGCATTATCTCCTTCTACAAAGTAAAATGGAGTAACCATACCAAAAAGGAAGCTACTTGGGAACAAGAAGAGTTTCTGAAAACCAACTTTCCGGAATTCTTGGCCTCGCAAATCCGGTAACCGCCCACGCCCCCTCTCTTTTGTTCATCCATTTGCAAATCTTGGGGGTGAGATTTCTTTTAAGGGGGGTGTGTTGTGACATCCCATGTCACAAAATGCTAATTAAGCTAACCCTAATGATAATTTAATGGCTAACTAAAAACCTCAAGTAATTAAAATGCCAAAGAATAAGGGAATAAAAATTTAATTCTTTAAATCCCCAAAATTGGCCAAATGAGGGCAATTCACAAACATCACAAAACCCCATGAAAGTGCACCAATGGTTTTGCATATTCATGTTGACCATATTAAAAGAGAAATTTGAGGACTTTACCAGAATTTTTGGTAATCATCTAATACCCTTAAAATATTCCCTAACGGTAGAGAAAAACACCTCTGTTCTAGGATTTTTTAGTAATTCTCCTGCAAGAATCTCAACTTGACCCCAAAAGAAAAGTTGTAGAATACAATTTCCTGGAATTGTACAAAAATTGGTATTTAAAATTGAGCAATGGAACTTGGTGAATTGAATCCAGTACAGATCACTATTCTGAGTCAAGGGGGTCAATTCTCCTTTTCTCTGGTCCACTCCCAGATCGACACCATCGTACCCGCCACCACCGGTCACTGCACCAACATCGCCACCTCTCTCCTGCCCAAGCCGACTCCTGCTCTGCCTGCCCTTTCCTGTCCTGCCGGCCAGCATTGAAGTCTCTCCCGCCGGCAGACCACTCTCCTGCTGCCAGGTCCTCTCCCTCGCCCTCTCTCTCCCTCCCCGTTAAATCCCCCCCCCCCGGAGGAAAGCGTCGAGTCCTCTGCATTGCACTTCCAGCAGCAGCACCGCTCCCTCCACTCCCCTGCGCATCCCCTGCACCACCCCGGAACCACTGGAGAAAGCCGGAGCCGTAGCAGCACGCTGTGAGCCGGAGATCACCGCCACCTCCCCTGTCTCGACCGAAGCAACTCAACCACGTCAAGCCGTCTCCTTGGTGAGATCCAGCTCTGCTTCCCAACTAAGAGTCATGTGCAACATACCTAGGTATCTCCATGCTAAGTGAATCACCGTCCATCGCTATGACCTCGCCGCGCGGCGAAAACAGGGGAGCCATCGATGGCAACCACCCTCCAGTCTTCCCCAACCCCAACCCGAGCCACGCCGAGGTCCACAGTAGTCCAGCGATGCTCTGGGGCCTTTTCCCCTGCCGGATTAGGCTCTGTGCACGCCGCTCGTCACCGGTCGTCGTTGCGCAGAGCCGCCGCTCATCGGTGGCGGTGCTCTAGCAACTAGAGCACCAACCCCCGCCATCCCTAGAACCCCCATCACCCCCTGAGCGCGTAGAGCAGCACAAAGTCGTGGATCACACCATCGATCACCACCGGCAAGCCAGCTGAGCCGCAGCTCCGCCGCGCGTGTGGGGAGATTTGAATTGGTAGTGGCAATTTCGTAATTAGTAGTGAACTTTGTTTAAACTTCAAAAATGAATAACTCAAGGAATAAAAGTCCTAAAATTATGAAACTAATTTTGTGCGACTCTAAAATTCCCCTTCACCAGAAAAACAAGTTGGGGGCCAAGGTTATGTAGTACATTAATTAAATTAATTCCCTAAAGTTAGAACCCTAGTTAGAATAATAAATTCATAAGTAAAAATATATAAATGGTAAAATCATGAAAATTGTTCAGTGAGCATCTCATGGCATCTCTAAACTTTCTGCAATAGCACATTTCCATTTTTATGCATATTTTTAGTGTTAATGCATAATCTCCATTTTCAGTAAATGAATCTAATTAAATTCCTTGTTACGAATTTAATTATGAAATTTGGTATTCCTATTGCTTGTGCATTTATATACCTCTGTAAAATTCCATGTAAAATTGGGAGCACCATCAGTATGCTTTTTGCTGTTAAATTGCTCATTGGATAAATAGCTTAGGAAATTTTAATATGAATATTGCCATACATATATGCATATAGTAGTATTTTAGCTAAATTCCTCCCTGGTACTGTTCATGCAGAATATTAGTTTTGAATTACAGTAAGGGTTCTTATTCTTCATTTTATGCTAAGAGTTAATAATTAAGTTATATGTAACTAGAGCTATTCTATATAGTTCAGCCTTGTTAACCTCAAATATTGCTACGAATAAGTGCATAATTGTCACTTTAGCTATTTTGCTCAAAAATGAACTTTCTGAAGTTTAGGCCCTAGAATTTGCAGGTTAATTTCATCATGTAATGCAATGTACTCCTCAATGATGCCATGCTCATATTTAGGTCAGACATAAGCTAAGTTTTCGATGAATAAAACCCATGTTTCTTCTAATTAGAAGTTTGTCCCCTTCAATTAAGTGGTTGTCATTCCATACTTATGAGTGCATAACCATTCATGCATGAGCATCATCTCCTTAACTTTATTTGTTGAGAAAGTGCCATGAATCATCATGCCATAGATTTCATAGTTGATTAGGGAACTTCATGAACGCTTGTGTATTCCTCCTTATTTATGCATGTTCATGTCATATAGGGCCCGAGATCAAGGAAATCACACCGGAGCAACAGGGATCTGAAGTGAACTTTGGCGAAGACGCTAACTACGATCACTCCCAAGGCAAGCCCCGGTGCATACCTATTTATTTTACGAGTCCTTTTTACTTTGTCACAAGCTAGGAGTATTGTATTGTGCATCAAGTATAGGACTTGGATGGACCTATAATCAGTTTATGTTAGAAGCCTCTCCGTTAGCAAATGTTATGCTTAAACTACTGGAGTCAATGATAGGTTATGGAATCACTTGATTCAACTATGGTTCACATGAATGATGAACTTGATAAAATGGAGCGCCTATCGTTGCAACTCCGCGGACATGTATTAAACAGTACCAAGTACATACATTTATATGGGAATTGGTAAACCTAGTAACTTGGGCGCCATATTGTTGGACGACCCTACTCATCGATCCAGAGCTGATGTTAATGGCACGGTGGATGCACGGGTTTGAGGACCGCTGGAGAGTGCACGGGTTAAGCCTCGAATACGAAGTACTATATCGCGGGGAGGACGTGTACTCAGGATCGATGGCCCCGGATCGACTTTATAGCAATCTCGTTAACAATGGCCATACGTATTCTTAAATGATGCGTATGTCGTGTACTTGGGTTTTCTCCTGCAGGATGTAAATCAGTTTGAATTGCCGTCCCTCGCGGTTATGAGTACCTCTTGTTCAAGCAGCGGCAATGATATGTTAAGTAGTTAAGTTTGGTTATGATTCTGAAATTTATTTACTCTTTGGCTACATATTGCTATGTTGCATTGTTTCTTTACACTTGTTCATGTCTTAGCAGCTAGCTAGGTCCACTACAGTTAATTTCTTACATCGAGCAACTAAAATCTTGGTTAGAGAATTAAAAAAAATTGCAGCATAGAAGTAATAAGTGCTTTTTATGCAAATATCAAGTAAGCCCGGTCAGCCCCCTGCATATTAGGAGTCAGTTTTAGTAAACCTTTTGACGGGTAAGTCTTGCGGAGTATGTTAGATACTCAGGCTTTGCGATGATGTGTTTTTCAGGTTTTCCTCAAGCTACTTACTGTGATTGTTGTAACAAAGTGGTTTGGGAAGGTGAGGAGCCTCAGAATTGGACCATGGAATGGGTCCCTAGCTCTCCTAACCGTGATGAGTGAGCCATCGCCATAGGGCCGGCATGGTTCACTTAGGTGATCGACGTCATGTTTTGTCGTCTTTTCGCTTCTGCACCTTTATGTAATGTAAACCAAGGACATATGTATTGTAATATAATCTGAATTGCTTCTGCTTCAACTCTCAAACTTGTAATATTATGCATTTAGTAATGTATCTTTGTAAATGATGAATGTTCATGTGTGGATGCTATGTATGGTTACTTCGTTAATCATCTCCCGAGGTGATCCTGTACTACATACTCTATTTTTTTGGAGTAGGGTGGTCACATTCGTAGACAATGTAGAGATTGATCTGACTGCACCCACTCCTCCAGCATCGCTAGAAGTAGAACTGAAAGATGATGCCTCTTCTCCTTCAAAGGAGCTGTAATATCTGTAGCGTTAAAAAATGTTAGTAGTATTTGTGTAAGAAGACAATATTATCTCTATGAAAATAATAATTCTTATGCTTGCTTAGTTTACAAGATTGACAAAGAGATCATAAGGCAAACTTCTATTACTCAAAGATAGAAGTTGCATTAGTTTGCCTCAACACATTAGGTTTTAGCTCATAACCGCGTAACAAGTAGAGTCGACCAGTCGACACATGACCTCTCACACTTTGGCTCTGGGTTTAGTGTAGTGGTAGTCTATTGTGTAGTATGAATTATATAATCATGATGTTAGACATTAGACCAAAAAATCTGAAGACCGTGTCAGAACATGAGAAATCGGTCGGACAAAATCCAGAACAAGAATTTTATTAGGTCAAGGAGTAGTGGGATATTATTACTAGCCCCCTAGCTCAATTGTTTAATATGATAGATTAAGGAATTGATACAATTAAGAATGAAAATCATCAATAAATCTTTCATCAAAAAGGCCAAAGTTTCATGCACTAATAATGTATGAGAATACAAAATATAAACTAAGTATCAAAATGATGTAGCTGATTTTATTCTAGGAGTTTGCTATATCATTGCCATCTTCATACATCAGTCGTTAAGCCCCCGGCCGAGTGACTTTTTTCACCATATAAGGTTGTTCCCACTTAGGAGAAAGCTTGTGCTGATTCACAGTTGATTGCACTCGGCGCAGCAATAAATCCCCAACCTAAAATTGGCGACTACATATGTTATATCATAATAATGTTGCAAGCCTTGCTGGTATAGCGCCAACCAAAACAGAGCACGATCACGCAACTCCTCTGCCTCAATCAAATCAATTTCTTGGCTCTTCTTAGAAAGCTTCTCATCATACCCTTTGATTCGTGCCGATACAAGGTTGACCTCGGTCAACAGCATAGTCTCTAAGCCGTATACCAATGAGAAGGGTGACTGGCCAGTAGCCCGACTGATATTAGTACGCAGCCCCCAGAGAACTGAAGGCAACTCTTGAACCCACCGACCGGCATAAGGTTTGAGCCTGTCGAGTATCCGGGGCTTTAATCCCTGAAGAATCATACTGTTGTCCCATCCGACTTGCCCATTTCTTTGAGGATGAGCCACTGATGCAGAGTGGATTTTTATTCCCATCTTATCGGCAAAATCACGGAACTCCATAGATGTGAATTGAGTACCATTATTGGTAATGATATTATGAGGGACCCCAAACCGAGTGAAGACATCTTTGACAAACTCAATCGCTCTCTTTGACGTTATCTTGCCGACCGGCTTTGCTTCAATCCACTTGGTGAATTTATCAATAGCAACAAACAAATGAGTGAACCTGCATGGCACTTTCTTGAAGGGACCGACAATATCAAGCTCCCAGATGGCAAAACGCCAAGTCAAAGGTACCATCTGAAGTTGCTGCGAAGACACATGTGTTTGTTGGGCAAAAAAATGACAACCTTCACACTTCCTAATGACCTGGTGTGCGTCTTTGACCATCGTAGGCCAATAAAACCCTTGTCGACCAAAGTCTTAGAAGATGCATGATTGCCACATATCCCTGAATGGATTTCTTCCATCACCACTTTGCCTTTTGGAATCAAGATACATTACATCAAGATGTTTGATCCTCCTATTCTATAAAGCAGATTATCCTCCATCAAGTATCCTCGACATCTAACTTTCAACTGTTGTTGCTCATTAAGATCCATAGGCAGCGTTCCCTTTTCAAGAATTGGACAATCGGGTCACGCCAGTCGGTCTCTATGTTGTCATCGCTTACAGGTTCATCAACATCGGTCACCAAAACATCGAATCGAGAAGAAATAGTGGGGGAATCTAGGGTGTGTAGGAAAATACTGGTTGTGACAATCAATCAAGATGATCCCATCTTGGCTTATTCATCAGCCGCTTGGTTGTTATCTCGAAGAACATGCGTGAACTTCAATCCATTGAACTTGTCTTTGAACTTCCTTACTTTTTGGCAATAAGCACCCATATTGTCATCTATATAGTTCCAATCCTTAGTTACCTGGTTAATGACCAAAGTCAAGTCACCAAAGAGGTCGAGACGCCAAATGCCAAGGGAGACAGCAATGCGCAGACCGTGTAGAAGGGCTTCATATTCCGCAACGTTATTAGATGCACTGTAAGGTTCATGACCATTAAAGTCACCCCAAGGTAATTGTTTTGGTGATGAATCACAAACATGAAATGTGGCTAATGTCTACACGAGTGTTGTGCATGTAGGAATCCGTATCTATCTTATGATGATCATTGATGGTTGCCTTGGCGATTGATAACAATGACCACAAGCATGAAGGCTTGTGAGCTTGATGGAGTCCAAGGGTCGATGGAGATGGATCAAAGCTGGGGACAAGCTATGGAGCAAGTGTTGGGAACACTTGTCTAGTTGTTAGGGCTTTGAGTCCATAGGAAAAACCAGACTATCAAGGGGGTCTAGGTCATTTCTCTTAGGTCATGTCTAGTCGGTGATGTGCATGGATGCTCGGTGAAATCACAGGCACTTGGTGATAGTGGAGACGCCAAGGAGCTGTTGGAAGAAGCTGGGAAACAAAGTCAAGAGGAGACGAGGAGTTTTAGCTTCTGTAGGTAAAGACCGGACAGAGAGGTCTTGGAGACCGGACGGTCCGGTGATTAGAGGAAAATTCTCTACATAGAAGATGTTGGACGCGAGGAATTCTGTTGGTGGAAGAACCATAGAGATCGGATAGTCCAGTGTGCAGACCGGACGGTCTGATGTGTATAGAGATGGTTTGGACAAAAGAGGAAGCATTGACAACATCTCTGTTTGGAGAAAGGAGAGAAGAGACCGGACAGTCCAGTGTGAAGACCGGACTATACGATCATCAGGGGAGGCGACAGAATATAGAGAAGAAGTTTCTGTTGGAACCCATATTTATAAAGACAGGACAGTCCGGTCTGTAGACCGGACTGTCCGATCAGTATAGAGGAAATAGCGGATAGAGAGCAACGGCTATGGAGGAGCCGTCCGGTGCAGACCGGACTGTCCGGTCTGGACAATAACCAGACTGTCCGGTCAGTACATCCAGAGGGCTATTTCGTGGAGCAATGGTTTGAGGTTCGAAGCCTTTATAAACTCGTTTTGGGGTCTTGGAGACTGCCTTGGGCCATTGAGATTGCTGGGAGGATCTATTGGGAGCCAAATGGACAAGAGAGGAGCACTAGAAGAGGATATTGGATATCTTGAGAGTGCTAGTGAGAGTAACATGAGCATTGATGCACATCTATGGCTAGGGTGTCCTTGAGGGTGTGATCTAGGTTGTTACTCTTGGTCTATAGTGAGACCTAGACCGGTTAGGTGTCGGTGATCAAGCCTATCATGATTGATCGTGAAGGCTGTCACACGTTTGTACATGGTTTGAGCCCGCCGGTGAAAGGGGCATCAATAGTGAGAGCCCGTGTCAGTTCGGGGAGTCCGACAAGTTCTCGAGGGAGGCGAGCTTGTGCTTTGTGCAGCAGTGGCGCACACTGTGTCTTCACTCTAGGAGTGATTGCGGGCTCGTGGGCGAGAACTCCACTTGGTGGCAGGAGGGACTGGGACTCTGGTGGGAGTGGTCCAACGAGGAGTAGGGGAAGGCGCCATCCTTCCGAGACCTCGGGAAATAATCATGAGCCATCTCTTACTCTACTCCTTACCATGATGCTTAAATTTCTACATTTACATACCATGCTATTCGTGCTTGTGTGCTTACCTTGCTCTAGTTGACTACCTTATAGACTTGCATGAATAGGCTCCTTTACTTGCTAGTAGTGCTTAGCCTTCATACTTGATCACTAGCACGTATAGGAGTTGCTTTGGCTTGATTGATCACCCTAGTATGTATTGTGCTACTCATGCTTGTATGCTTTCTATATGCTTGTTGATCTAGTAGCTTTGCTTGAGTAGAACTCCTTGCTAGCTTGTTGTTTGCTTCCGCGTATCTTTGGTAACTAACTTGCATAGGAGTTGTATTTCCTTTGTGTGATCCACTAGTATGCTTAGCTTGTTGTTCCTTCCATAGGATCATTATCTTGCTAGTGTGATCACCACTAGGATTGTGTAGGCGTTGTTTTGAGTGATCGGTTTTAGGATTTGGCGAATTTGGTACATAGTGTGAGTTCCCGATTCACCCCCCACACCCTCTCGGTCACTCGGTCCTTTCAAGTGGTATCAGAGCCATGTGCTCATTATAAGGCTTAACCGCCTTGAGTAGTGACTGTATTGAGTTGGGATGTTATCCCATTCGGCACCGAGTCATGGCTCATAGAAGGATTACTTTAAAAGCTGCCTAAATGCCATGATTCCGATTGAGTTGATGGATACTCTTGTGGACTCTGCCAATACCTTTACCGATGATCATGTGCAAGATGATAGTGATGATTGTGTGGATGTGCCTTGTTCTAGTGAGTGCCTAGATTCTTCTAGCAATGACTTGATAGGTTGCTCTACTAGTGTGTTGTAAGCTTCAGGACCATCGATGATGGAATCCCCAAGGTATGAACATTTTGGTGATAGATGACAATTATGAAATTGTGGGCTAATATCTACATGAGTGTTGTCTATGCAGGAACCTTCATTAAACTCTATTACAAATCTATGTATGATGGTTGCCTTGGTGATCGATGACGATGATCACGACCATGGAGGCTTGATGAGCTTGATGGAGTCCAAGGGTTGGTACACTCTGTGGAGTTTTCCAGGACTTAGCATGAGGAGCAAGGACTCTTTCTGTAGGAAACTCCATACAGACCGGACGGTCTGGTCTGCTGATCGGACGGTCCGGTGAGTAGGAGTGCAGGAACGACAGAGAGGATGTAGTTTTCGGACCTTCCTAGAATGGAGAGAGAAAGTGGACCGGACGGTCCGGTCTAGTGACCGGACAGTCCGGTCAGTACAAGGGATTGCCTGGACAGAGGAGCCGATGGCTAAAGAGAGCCGTTATAGAGTGACCGGACGGTCTGGTCAGTCAGTGACCGGACAGTCCGGTCAGTGTGTCCAGAAAGGCAATTTTGAGGAGCAACGGCTAGTTTGAGGTTGGGAGCCTATATAACTTCGTTGCTAGGGTCTTGGAGACCTCTCTTGGCCAGTGGAATATTTGAGGATAATTGGTAAGGTCCAAGAGGATAAGAGGAGAGCACAAGGAGAGGATATTGGATATCTTGAGAGTGCTAGTGAGAGTACATGGAGTGATCTTGCACATCTAAGGCTAGGGTGTCGTTGAGGGTGTGATCTAGGTTGTTACTCTTGGTCTATGGTGAGACCTAGACTGGTTAGGTCTCGGTGATCGAGCCTATCGTGATTGGTTGTGAAGGCTGTTACAAGTTGGTACACGGTTTGAGCCCGCTATTGGAAGGGGCATCAATAGTGAGCGCCCGTGCCAGCTCGGGGAGTTCGGCAAGTTCTCGAGGGAGGCGAGCTTGTGCTTTGTGCAGCGGTGACACACACCGTGTGTCCAATCGAGGAGTGATTGCTGGCTCATGGGCGAGAACTCCACTTGGTGGCAGGAGGGACCGGGACTCCGACGGGAGTGGTCCAATGAGGAGTAGGGGAAGGCGCCATCCTTCCGAAACCTCAGGAAAAAATCATGAGCATTCCTTGACCCTCTCATTACTATTCTGCAATTGTGTGCTCTAGTGATAGGGTGACTTGGGGCTTGCATAGACTAGTGTGTTTAGCTTCCACGCTTTGCTTTGCATCATGAACACTAACATGTGTAGGGTCTTGGCCTACTAGAATTATTTAGGTTGCAACGACTCATTAGGTTTTAGAAGCGTGAAACTGAAATATTTGGATTCGTGGTCGGATACCGATTCACCCCCCCCCCCCCCCCTCCTCGGTAGGCCTTCGGTCCTTACAATTGGTATCAGAGCCAAGTGCTCAATTTGAGGCTTCACCACCTTGAGTAAGGATGCCAGAAAAAGTGTTCCCATATTCGATGGGGAGGACTTTGGGTATTGGAAGGCTTGTATGCAAGCCTACCTTGAGTCCCTTGATCCAGAGATATGGACGGTGACCCATGAGTCTGATGCGGATGCTAACCTTCTACAGCCTGACTTCACTAAGAACAACGCTAAGGCCAAGAATGCTTTGTTCTCATGCATCTCCAAGGATGTGTTTGCTAGATTGGATGCTAGTTCGACAGCACATGGTATCTGGACTGAGAGTCAGAGTATCCACGAGGGTACTAGTGATGTCAAAGAGGACATATACTATATGCTGAAGAACAAGTATGATAACTTTGCTAGATTGCCACATGAGAGAGCTAATGTTTTGTATTCTCGTTTTCATGTGCTAGTGGAGGAGATCAATGCACTTGGGGATGATTTCAAGCTCAAGCCCATGGAGGTCATCAGAAGATTCTTGAGGCTTTTCAAAGACCCCAAGTATGAGTCCATCATCACATACATCTTTCAGAGTGACCTCAAGACCAAGACCATGAAGGATGTACTTGGCAAGATCACCGCCTTCGAGGGCTACCAGCTAGGGATGGATGATCCTCAACCATCCAACCTTCCTCTACAAGCTGACAAGCAAGAATCAAGCAAGGGCAAGAAAGGCAAGAAGAAGGTGGACACCAATGATGAAGATGAAGATGATGATGAGGGGACTTGACCGAGGACTTGGCTCTTCTCATGAAGAAAATGAAGACCTTCAAGAACAAGTTCACTTCCATGTCCCGGGGCAAGTGCTTCAATTGTGGCTCGAAGAATCACTTTGTTCGTGAGTGCCCAAAGCCCAAGAGAGAAGCATTCAAGTCACAAGATTCAAGTGAAGAAGAAGAAGAAGACCCCAAAGCCAAGCAAAAGAAGAAGAGAGCCTTCAACAAAGACAAGTCCAAGGGCAAAGGCAAGCCCCCAAGACTACAAGAAAATGTTCTCTCGTAAAGCACTTATCGGGGACTGGACAAGCGACAACACAAGTGATGAGTCCACCTCCTCAAGTGATGAAGAAGTGGCCAGTCTAGCCATGATCAAGACCACATCACCACGTGCTCTCCTTCCTCCTCCCACGAGCCTCATGGCTTCGAGCCAACTTGGGGAGAGTGAGGATGAGAGTAGTGATGACAGCGATGATGAGGAGCGCACTTGTGCCAAATTGTGGAGTATGCTTGAGCAAGCCCACGACATCACCGTCAAGAAATCCAAAATGTTGGATGTGGTAAGAAAAGAGTGTAAGTTGGCTAAGGATCGTGTTGGTGAGCTTGAGAGTGAGCTCAAGGACCTTGTTACATCTCATGATGCCCTAAACAAGAGTTATGACAAACTCAAGGGTGATCATGTAGAGCTTCATTAGAAGTACAAGGCCCTTGAGATTACTTTTGAGGCCATCAATGTTGAGAACCTTGCCTCTCCCTCCTCTTGTTCATCAAAGAGCGATGCTTCTACTATGTGTGATGAACTAACCACCTCGGTTGAGGTTTCTTCTCTTGAGCCACTTGTTTTGAAGGAATATCACAAGCTCAAGGAAGAGAGGAAGATGGTGATGGATGGCTTAGAGAGGCTTACATGTGGTAGAGCCATTCACAAGAAGATTCTTGGAAGGAATCTTGTGAACAACGTCTCCCACCAGGGACTTGGCTCATATCCCGCCGCCATCGACATCATCGGGACGAGTGACTCCATTCCCGAATGGATCAAGCCCCTACTCGCCGACGACTACTATTGCAAGAGGTGTTGCAAGGATGGCCACGCCACCAAGGATTGTCCAAGGGTGAGAAGTTCCATTGCTTTACCTAATGCTAACTTGTTCCATGAGAACACCCATTTCAAGCTTTTTAGGAACAAGGATGGCAAGGTGAAAGCCAAGGCTTTGGGACCACCAAACAAGAAGCAAAAAATCAAGAGCATATAGATGCTTAAGTGCATTGTTAATCTTGAGAGATCGGCTACGTACAAGTGGGTGCCCAAGAACAAGACCTAGATGGTGGTGGTGGTGGACCGAGTGCCTTCATGAAGATCAGGTGAAGTCCACCACAAGTGACATGGACCCCAACGACCTATCTACTCATGACGGAGGTAACCGTGTTCGTTTTGTTTTTGTTAGTTGTAGTGTATTTTTCTTTCTCTTGCATTGCATGGTAATTAGGACTCCTTTGTGACTAGTATGCTTTGCATCCATGCATGTGTAAATAACTAAAAGGAAAACACATAAAAATTAGTCAATGTCTAACCCACTCAAGATAGCTATAAGCAAGGGGGAGTGCTTGAGATGGTGGTTTGGATTCTCTCAAGGCAAGGGTATGGATTGTAGTGAGTAAGCTTGAGAGGGGTTCAAACTTGACATTTTTAGGTTTCCTTTGTGTCTTGCTTAATATTGCTTGCATTCACATGGCATGTTTACTTTCATTGCATATGTAAAATACTTGTTGCATGCATCATATAGGAAACACAAAGGAGGCTTGTCTCACTTGGAGATATTTGTGCCTCATGCTCTATATCAGATTACATCTCCATAAGTGTGACCAAAGGAAAGGATTGTGCTTCATGCCCATTGAGCAAGCTCTTATGAACTCCGAGGTTAAATCTACTCGCGCGTTCATGGACTAAGGCTCATACATACCGACTTGGTTCTTAATTGCCTTGGTTCTTATTTGCTCGATTCTTCATTTGGCATTTGCAAAAATTATAAAGGCCATGGAGTGCCACTATTTGAAAATGAGTGTTTGAGAGTTCCCTCTATATTCCAAGTGTTGTGTTTTATTGTGTGTCTAGCAAGGGCACTTGGAAAATGGAGAAAATCCTTGTTTAGCGATGTTCCCATAGTGACCGTATGGTCCGGTCCTATGACCGTACAGTACGGTCTATGTAGCAATGCGCAGAGTTCTGGGAGACTGGAAATGGAGAACGGATGGTTCTCTCGGTAGAGACCGGACAGTCTGGTGTGTCAGAGTTCTGTTCACCCAGAATATCAATTTCCAGCAACTGGAACAGACAGGACGGTACGGTGATTAGAGCGGACGGTCCGAACATTATACTTGATCGCGCGATGCTCTTTCAGATCTTGACCGTCGATTGGATCTGCGTTGATCTCGACCGAAGCAGATTATTGACCTAGGTCAAATCCCCTTTGGATTTTTCTCTGTTCCACTGGACCGAAGCTGAGTTCGTGCTCCCGACACCGTCGTGCTCGCCTCGCTGCCACACACCTCCACCGCCATCACCTCCTTTGCCGAGCCGACCAGCACCGCCACCACGCCCCTTTGCTGTGCACCTGCTTGCGCCGTGCCCGCACTCCCGCGCAGTCGCCTGCACCTGCACGCAAGCGCCGCCGCATATGAGCAACTGCCGCCGCGCGCCGCCAGCACCGCGGCCGCTCGCCCTCACGCGCCACCGCGCTCACCCACCTCACAGAGCCTGCGCTTCTCCCGCCCGCGCTCACTCTCGCTCCCTCACGCGCGCAGCAGCCCCGTCGCCGCCTTGCTCTTTGCCGCCGTGCCGCTCTTCGCAGCCGTCGTTCTGCACCACCGCTGCTCTCAGCGCTGCCATCACTGCCGTCTCCTTGCACGTGCACCCAGGCACCCCCAAGAGCCGAGCTCCACCCATCTTAGGGCAAGGTTTGCTCTTTCTCCATTACCAGCGTCAAAAAGCTTCAAGTTTTGAGCTTTTTGGTGATTGGAGCACTTTCACGATGTTCATCCTTCTCGGTGATGAGGACATCACTCCTAAGGATACATGCAACACTCCTCTAATTTTGGACTTGCAAGGTCCAATGACTAGAGCTCGTGTACGACGACTAAATTTAGAGGTGAGCTCATTCCTACATTCTTCATTATATGTCATTTTTGAGAATGGTTTGCTACCTAATGATTATATTGTAATTAGGAACCATGGAGAGGACCAGGAGATGATGGGAGAAGGACTTGGAGATGTGGAGGACCAGCAAGGACGTGGAAGCCAAGGTGGAGGCCCAACCAAAACCGACTTCGAGTCTGTTTCGGGGCTCAGGACCAGTCTGCACTAAAACGGATGCCCAAGACGAATACGGACTCGGATTCGGACGTTCTACATATGCACGGAAAGATAAGAAGAAGAACTTTCCAATGCCTCTGGTCTCATATCAAAATTCCTGCGGAGTCATCGGGAATCGTCGAAACAAGAGAGAGTCCAGAATCTGTTTCGGTGCTGTGTCGCCTGTTTTTGGCCTTTGAGCTTTGTATCTAGTTGAGCCCAAGTAGTGGTGTGTACAGAGGGTCTTGCACAATCTTAGGGTCTTCATATACAGCCGTCGTCGCACCATTAGGGTTTGGGTTTTGCTTAGATTATTCTGTTCATAACAGTTTCGCCGTCATCACGGTTTGTGAGACCCCAACTTCGTGAGATTCATAATACATCTGCAATTGTGTTGCTTTCTTCTTTGTTCTTGCTTGTGTTCTTGATTCACAGACAGGGATTGATGAGGACATCACTCCTAAGGATATATGCAACACTCCTCCAATTTTGGACTTGCAAGGTCCAATGACTAGAGCTTGTGCACGACGACTAAATTTAGAGGTGAGCTCGTTCCTACATTCTTCATTATATGTCACTTTTGAGAATGGTTTGCTACCAAATGATTATATTATAATTAGGAACCATGGAGAGGACGAGGAGATGATGGGAGAAGGACTTGGAGACGTGGAGGACCAACAAGGACGTGGAAGCCAAGGTGGAGGCCCAACCAAAACTGACTTCGAGTCTGTTTCGGGGCTCAGGACTAGTCTGCACTAAAACGGATGCCCAAGACACATACGGACTCGGATTTGGACGTTCTACATGTGCACGGAAATATAAGAAGAATACCTTTCCAATGCCGCCAGTCTCATATCAAAATTCGTCCGGAATCATCGGGAATCGTCGAAACAAGAGAGAGTCCAGAATCTGTTTCAGTGCTGTGTCGCCTGTTTTTGGCCTTTGGGCTTTGTATCTAGTTGAGCCCAAGTAGGGGTGCGTCCAGAGGGTCTTGCACGACCCTAGGGTCTTCATATACAGCCGCCGTCGCACCATTAGGGTTTGGGTTTTGCTTGGATTAATCTGTTCATAACAGTTTTGCCGTCATCACGGTTTGTGAGACCCCAACTTCGTGAGATTCATAATACATCTGCAATTGTGTTGCTTTCTTCTTTGTTCTTGCTTGTGTTCTTGATTCGTAGGCAGGGATTAGCCTTCTCGGCGAGGTCAATCGTTTTAGGACAGTTGATAACTAGAGGAGACGTCGTGCTGCGATTGCGGGGTTTAGAACGTGCTGTTCTGAAGCCGGATCGATTTGTATGTCGCCTCCGACCAAATCAACGTATTCAGAACCTTTCGGAAGATCGGGAACCCTTGTCCACATCGTTGTTACCACATAGGTGGATGAGGCGAAGATTGAAGCCATAAAGAGCTGGCCTGTACCAAAAACTATCACATAGGTGAGGAGTTTTCTTGGTCTTGCAGGTTTCTACCGCCGCTTTGTCAAAGATTTCAGCACCATTGCTGCACCTTTGCATGAGTTGACAAAGAAGGGCATTGATTTCCATTGGGGTAAGGTACATCATGAGTCTTTTGATGCTTTGAAGGATAAACTTACACATGCACCATTGCTGCAATTACCTAATTTTGATAAGATTTTTGAGCTTGAATGTGATGCTAGTGGTATAGGCATTGGTGGTGTTTTGATGCAAGATAGTAAACCTATTGCATACTTTAGTGAGAAAATTACTGGGCCTGTTTTGAATTACTCCATGTATGATAAGGAATTGTATACACTTGTACGTTGTTTAGAGACGTGGCGTCATTATTTGTTGCCCAAAGAATTTGTTATTCATTCTGATCATGAATCACTTAAGTATATTCGTTCTCAATGTAATTTGAACCGTAGACATGCTAAATGGATTAAATTTATTGAGTCTTTTCCTTACATTATTAAACATAAGAAAGGGAAGGATAATGTGATCGCTGATGCTTTATCTAGGCGCTATACTTTATTGTCTCAACTTGATTGTAAAATTTTTGGACTTGAGGCAATTAAAGAACAATATGCTGCTGATGTTGATTTTAAGGATGTATTGCTGCATTGTAATGAAGGTCGTGCATGGAATAAATTTGTGTTGAATGATGGATTCTTGTTTAGAGCTAACCGCCTATGCATTCCAGTTGGTTCCGTTCGCCTTTTGTTGTTACAGGAGGATCATGGAGGTGGATTGATGGGTCATTTTGGTGCCAAGAAGACGGAGGATATTTTGGCCACACACTTCTTTTGGCCAAGGATGAGGAAAGATGTTGAGCGCTTTGTTGCTCGCTACACTACATGTCAAAAAGCTAAGTCTCGCTTGAATCCACATGGTTTATACATGCCACTTCCTGTTCCTTCTATTCCTTGGGCGGATATTTCTATGGACTTTGTTTTAGGACTGCCTAGGACTAAGAGGGGGAGTGATAGTATTTTTGTTGTTGTGGATAGATTTTCTAAGATGGCACACTTTATACCATGTCATAAGACTGATGATGCTAGTTATATTGCTGATCCCTTTTTCAAAGAAATTGTTCGTTTGCATGGTATGCCTTCTACTATTGTTTTAGATAGTGATGCAAAATTCTTGAGTCACTTTTGGTGCACGCTTTGGAATAAGTTGGGTACAAAGTTGTTGTTTTCTATAACTTGTCACCCACAAACTGATGGACAAACTGAGGTGGTGAACCGCACTTTGGGTACTATGTTGAGAGCTATTTTGAAGAAAAATTTGAAGCAATGGGAAGAATGTTTGCCTCATGTTGAGTTTGCATATAATCGGGCAACACATTCTACTACCAAGGTAAGTCCTTTCAAAGTAGTGTATGGTTTTGATCCCCATACTCCACTTGATATACTTCCTCTACCTATTCATGAGAGAGTTCATGTTGATGCTAAGGAATGTGCTGAATTTATTTTAAAAATGCATGAGACCACTAGACTTAGCATTGAAAAGATGAATGACAAGTATAAAATTGCTGGTAGTAAAGGTAGAAAGAAGTAAAACTTGATGTAGGAGATTTAGTATGGTTACACTTGAGAAAAGATAGATTTCCAGATTTGAGAAAGTCTAAATTAATGCCTAGAGCTGATGGTCCTTTCAAGATAATTGAGAAGATTAATGATAATGCATACAAACTTGAGTTGCCTCCCGAGTTCGGGGTTAGTCCTACTTTTAACATTTCAGATTTGAAACCATACTTGGGAGAAGAGAATGAGCTTGAGTCGAGGATGACTCCACTTCAAGAGGGGGAGGATGATGAGGACATCACTCCTAAGGATGCATGCAACACTCCTCCAATTTTGGACTTGCAAGGTCCAATGACTAGAGCTCGTGCACGACGACGAAATTTAGAGGTGAGCTCGTTCCTACATTCTTTATTATATGTCACTTTTGAGAATGGTTTGCTACCTAATGATTATATTGTAATTAGGAACCATGGAGAGGACCAGGAGATGATGGGAGAAGGACTTGGAGACGTGGAGGACTAGCAAGGACGTGGAAGCCATGGTGAAGGCCCAACCAAAACCGACTTCGAGTCTGTTTCGGGGCTCAGGACCAGTCTGCACTAAAACGGATTCCCAAGACGCATACGGACTCGGATTTGGATATTCTACATATCCACGGAAAGATAAGAAGAAGACCTTTCCAATGCCGCCGGTCTCATATCAAAATTCATCCGGAGTCATCGGGAATCGTCAAAACAAGAGAGAGTCCAGAATCTGTTTCGGTGTTGTGTCGGCTGTTTTTGGCCTTTGGGCTTTGTATCTAGTTGAGCCCAAGTTGGGGTGTGTCCAGAGGGTCTTGCACGACCCTAGGGTCTTCATATACAGCCACCGTCGCACCATTATGGTTTGGGTTTTGCTTAGATTATTCTGTTCATAACAGTTTCGCCGTCATCACGGTTTTTGAGACCCCAACTTCGTGAGATTCATAATACCTATGCAATTGTGTTGCTTTCTTCTTTGTTCTTTCTTGTGTTCTTTATTCGTAGGCAGGGATTAGCCTTCTCGGCGAGGTCAATCGTTTTAGGACGGTTGATAACCAGAGGAGATGTCGTGCTGCGATTGCGGGGTTTAGAACGTGCTGTTCTGAAGTCGAATCGATTTGTGTGTCGCCTCCGACCAAATCAACGTATCCAGAACCTTTCGGAAGATCGGGAACCCTTGTCCACATCACTCGGTGTGTTGATTTATCCTCAGGGTATCATGCTTATCCTTCCATTCATCGATTATGCCCCTAATTGTGAGCAATTTAGTTAATTGATGCAATTAGTACTAATTCCTTGTCATTAGTTACATTAATTAATTGATTAGCTCAACCTAGATGCAATTACTCCCATGTTATCTGTTAATTGCATATCTAGGGTTTGTCTCCTTGTCTAGTCTATAGTTAGAATTAATTGCCATTATTTTGACTGTATACTAGATGACTCGCGCCAGCCACATATAGTTGATGATCACTGTTGTTACTTTGCATATTTGCCTAGTGATCATGTCCTTCATTCAATGCTAAGGTTTCTATTGCGCATTCTTTCCTAGCGGTGCTTTGCTTGTAGATGTACTAGGTTCCATACTTATCCTACCTTTACCTACGTGCGTGCAGTGACAGCAGTAGCAGTCAGATGGCAGGATCAGGTCAGGATAAGGGAAAGGGGAAGATGCCTGAGAAGCCTAAGAGCAAGAAGAGACCAAGACTGGAACCAGAGTCAGAGAGGGCCAGACGACTTTGTAGGCACCTGGATGCCATGGAGCAGTCACGTAGGACACAGGGCTTGAGGAGGAGCACCACGCAGAGGACAACACCCCTAGCAGTTGGAGTTGTTCCGCCACTGTGGCCATAGTGTACTCCGGCTTCTCGTCATGAGAGGTCGTCGAGAACTACAGAGCAGGGATCCTCTAGGTAGCAGGAGTCTGAGGAGGAGGAGTTAGAGGAGGAGACCTCAGAGTCTGAGTCTGAGGAGCTAGAGGTTGAGGAGACTGAGGAGGCTGAGTAGACTGTTCCTTAGAGGATAGCTCACCAGGCAGGAGACCCGAGGTGCTCCTGTGCAGTGTGCACGAGGAGGCTGCAGAGACTGGTACAGGCAACCAGAGAGCCAAACATCCTTAGGGTTCCTGCAAAGGACCTTAAGGCGCTTTGCTTGGTACCCTTCGAGCAGTGGGTTCCAGTCCCCAGAGACCCCACTGCTAGAGAGAGGTACTGGACAGGCCTCCAAAGGAGGATCGGAGAGGGTCTGAGACGTTACCTTGGCTTGAGAGGCAAGGACGGACTCTTTGTGCCACAGCAGTACATGATGTACAAGGCCATGGGGAGGGCCACCAACACAGACATGGAGCAGTACCTCACGTACTTGCCAGGACTAGCAGAGCTGGTTACTGCTCCATAAAGATACAGAGAGGATGTGGTGCTAGAGTTCTATGCCACACTGTGGGCTGCCAGGGATCACTCAGAGGGCAGCCACAGCGTGTGACTCGACAGAATTTGATCCATAACCTAGGACTCCTATCTTTAGACTTCCTACTTTACAGGAGTGCCTATGGTACACTAGCACCACCCCGCACCTCAGGGAGGGAAGATGCCTACAGACGAGATGGTGTCGATTGCCTTTCCACCACCGCACACACTAGGATTTGACAGGGTGCCTACGAGACTCACTGCAGAGGCCAAGGTGGTGAGAGCGATAGTCGCCAGGACTATCATCCCTAGGTTTGGCTATAGAGAGGAGTTCACACTTCTCCACTAGTGGGTTGTAGCAGCTATTCTGAGGAGGCAGCCGTTTGACTTGGTAGACCTTCTGATTGGAGAGATGGAGGAGGTGATCTTTGAGAGGGTTGGAGGCCGTTACTTGGTCTATGGTCCCTATATCTGTTATCTCTTGAGGAGGATGGGCCTAGTGACTGAGGAGGAGTACAAGGCTTTCCCTAGGATGACCACCAGGTATGCACCTAGAGTCCCTAGGGGTTCATAGTCAGCCTCCAGCTAGTAGACAGGAGAGGAGGGGCAGGAGTCACTGCTAGCACCACTTGAGCAGGCAGCTCAGCCAGAGATGGTGGTTCCTGAGTCAGCCAGCATAGGAGTACCTCCCTAGTCGACGGGTACACAGTCTGAGGATGTTGTCACTGTGGCAGCACTTGCAGGACGGCTTGGAGAGTTTATTCAGAGTGTCTCAGAGGATAGACGACACATGATGGAGGTTATTAGAGGTTAGGCAGAGCTTCAGAGGCAGCAATCTGCACTACTTACTGCTCTATTGACACAGGTCACAACAATGACCCAGAGACAGGTCGGTCAGCAGCTAGAGCCTTCAGTGCCACTTCAGTTCCAACAGTAGCCGACTCAGCCAGGACTGTTCATAGCTTTGATGACTGCACAGTCCAACGGATTGTCACTTTTAGGGGTTCTACCGACAGGGGGAGCTGGACAGACACTTTCTTCAGCACAGTTCTCTCCCGTGTCAGCCTTCTCAGTGTCAGCACTATTCGTGTCTCCCTCACACTCTTCTACTTCACAGATGGCTGGACCCTCTACCTCTCAGCACGTACGGGTCAGGAGTCTGTTCTCTGACGTGTGACCATTACTCGTGCATACTCTTAGACCGCCCCAGAGACAGCTACAGTTACCCATCCTAGTGCTACAGTTAGCACACTCACACGATAGGTAGCAGAGGATCTTGTCTGTGGAGGTTTCTCACAACAGGACGTGGCAGACCTCTTACTTCTCCAGACCTTAGCTCAGGAGACTACCACGGTCACTCCAGTAGCACAGGACAGTGGGTCTGAGTCATCTGTAGACCTTGGTTTCTTTGAGCAGCTAGATGCTCAGGTGGCACAGGCTCAAGGAGCACAGCAGGATCCACCTCAGGAGCAGCCCAGCACAGAGCCTACAGAGGATGTCGCTATGCCACCTCCTTCGACCACGAGTGCGTAGATGTTCATCTTTTCCTCTTTTTGGTGCTTGTTGCCAAAGGGGGAGAGGATCTTAGGTCTTGGGGGAGTGGGAGTGTGATCCTACGTGATAGAGAGTAGCTTTTCTCTAGGGGGAGCATACGTTTCTTGTACATTGGGTTTTGGGAGTTAGATACATTTGGATCTTATTTTGGTTGAGTTATATAGATGTTCGTGGATTTTTATGAGTCATGGTTTTCATTCGATTGTGTTTGACTCATCTTGATCTCACTTGGTTTATTTTTCATACGCAGCGCTTGTCTTTCTTTATTTATCCTTTTTGCCTGTGTATGATGCCATGATGATGAATTCCTGTACATAATACTTATGCATTGCCATGCCATCCTGTTGCATTTCATCTTTCTTGTTTTGCATTGCATGTCTTTATGCTTTCCTTTAATATATTGCCATGACATGCATGCATTGTCATCTAGAGTGTGCTTTTCTCTCTTTTTCTTTATGCTCTAGATGATTGATTGAGTAGGACCTTGTGCATTTCTCTTATCTTGCCTTTGTGGTTCCTCTCGATCATAGAGTAGCACTTTTAGCCCTGCTATTTTTCCTGTTAAGTTTTGATTAAGTAGTGGTTGTCATCAATCACCAAAAAGGGGGAGATTGTAAGCTTCATAACCATTGATGATGGAATCCCCAAGGTATGAATGTTTTGGTGATAGATGACAATTATGAAATTGTGGTCTAGTATCTACATGTGTGTTGTCTATGCTGGAACCTTCATTAAACTCTACTACAAATCTATGTATGATGGTTGCCTTGGCGATTGATGATGATGACCACAAGTATGGAGGCTTGATGAGCTTGACAGAGTCCAAGGGTTGATGGAGATGGATCAAAGTAGAGAACAAGCTATGGAGCAAGTGTTTGGTACACTTGTCTAGTTGTTAGGCTTTGAGTCCATAGGAAAAACCGGACTATCAAGGGGGTCTAGGTCATTCTCTTAGGTCATGTCTAGTCGGTGATGTGCAAGGTTGCTCGGTGAAATCACAGGCACTAGGTGACAGTGGAGAAGCCAAGGAGCAGTTCGGAGAAGCCGGGAAACAATGCCAAGCAAGGACAACAAGTTTCAGCTTCTAGACATAGTGACCGGATAGAGGGGTCAGAGGTGACCGGACTGTACAGTCACCATGTGGAATTTTCCAGGACTTAGCGTGAGGAGCAAGGACACAATCTGTAGGAGACTCCATACAGACCAGACGGTCCGGTCAGTAGGAGTCCAGGGACGACATAGAGGATGCAATTTGCGGACCTTCCTGGAATAGAGGGAGAAAGTGGACCGGACGATCTGGTCGAGTGACTGGATAGTCCGGTCAGTACAAGAGATTGCCTGGACAGAGGAGCCGATGGCTGGAGAGAGCCATTATAGAGTGACCGGACGGTCCGGTCAGTCAGTGACCAGACAGTCCGGTCAGTGTGTCCAGAAAAGCAATTTCGAGGAGCAACGACTAGTTTGAGGTTGGGAGCCTATATAACTTCGTTGCTGGTGTCTTGGAGACCTTTCTTGGCCAGTGGAATACCTGAGGATAATTGGTAAGGTCCAAGAGGAAAAGAGGAAAGCACTAAGAGAGGATATTGGATATCTTGAGAGTGCTAGTGAGAGTAACATGGAGTGATCTTGCACATCTAAGGCTAGGGTATCCTTGAGGGTGTGATCTTGGTTGTTACTCTTGGTCTATGGTGAGACCTATATCAGTTAGGTGTCGGTGATCGAGCCTATCATGATTGGTTGTGAAGGCCATCACAAGTTTGTACAAGGTTTGAGCCCACCATTGGAAGGGGCATCAATAGTGAGCCCCCGTGCCAGCTCGGGGAGTTCGGAATGTTCTTGAGGGAGGCGAGCTTGGGCTTTGTGCAGCGGTGACGCACACCGTGTCTTCACTCGAGGAGTGATTGCGGGCTTGTGGGAAAGAACTCCACTTGGTGGCGGGAGGGACCGGGACTTCGGCGGGAGTGGTCCAACACGGAATAGGGGAAGGCGCAATCCTTCCGAGACCTTGGGAAAAATCATGATTTGACCCTCTCATTACTATTCCGTAATTGTGTGCTCTAGTGATAGGGTGACTTGTGGCTTGCATAGGCTAGTGTGTTCAGCTTCTGCGCTTTGCTTTGTATCATGAACACTAGCATGTGTAGGGTCTTGGCCTACTAGAATTGTTTAGGTTGCAATGACTCATTAGGTTATAGAAGTGTGAAACTGAAGTATTTGGATTCGTGGTCGGCTACTGATTCACCTCCCCCCCTCTCGGTAGGCCTTCGGTCCTTACATGTGCCTAATATGATGATTGATAATGATGTGTCTCTTGATCTTGCTTGCTCTACTAGCATGACTAGTATTGATGTTGTTTGTGAACCTCCTATTGATCATGCTAGTAGTTCTCTTGTTGTGGAGTTCTTTACTTTTCATGCTAATGAAAATGAGGACATACTTGACTCTCTTATTCGCTTGCGAGGTATTGTGGACAGGATTGGGGCAACTTCTTTCGAGCTTCCAAAGATTGTGATAGTTGAGAAGATTCTCTCCTGGCTTCTGAGAAGCAAGCTCCTCTACATCACCCTTGATCTCATCAAGCACAAGAATCTTTCTATTGATGATGTGATCGGGCTATACTTCAAGGATGAGGAGATCACCGTAATCTTGACGGGGAAGAAGACATTCAAGACAAACAATATGGCATCTTCAAGCAAAGGGAAAGAAGTAGCTTTGAGCTTAAACTTCTTTGATCCCTCCACAAGATTGTCTTGCAGCAACTTCTACAACCCCTTCGGATCAAGACCTACACCAAGCTCTTCATCAAGCGCATCATCAAGCTCTACCTCAAGTGCCATTCCAAGTTCTACTCCAAGCACTTTTGGTGGACCATGAATTGTTGTAGGGGGAGCGCCGACCACAATGCTCACACGATCATTTGAGATGATCAATCTTAACACTACGGCTCTAGAGCTTCCACCTCATCCACCACAAGATCGACGTTGGCATCTTCGTCGAGCTGACCAACATGATTACTTCTTTCAATTTGATGAATTTGTGAGAAATCCGAATGATGACCTTTGTGAGACTCTCTTATGCATTTATGATCTTGTGTGTAGGATAAACTCTTTTAGGGGACTATGGAGGATTGTACCACATGAAGTGATTGACAAGTGCCTCATGCAAATCACAACTCATGAGAGGGGTTTCTTGGTTGAGGAGGTAATCAATAGAAGGCATGAGCTCTCAATTGAGAAAGCAATGGAGATGATACTTGTGCTCCACTCACAAGTGGGACACGTGCTTGAGCATGTCACTAACCTCTATGATCCTCCCCATTAATTCATCTACCTTGACAATGTGCACATGGGGGATGGTCATGGATAATGGAGGTATCATGCTCCCCACCATCCTATACGAAGGAGAATTCAGGAAGGGATTGCAAGAATTCATGGTTCATCATGATGAGGTTAGTGCAAGTCAATTGAGCAATGCTTTGGATACTAACCCTTCTTCCTCTAATGCTTGTCTTATGGCTACCACCAGGGTCAACTATAAGAGTGGAGGTACTCATTGGACTCTTGACAGTGGGTACACCCAACATATGACTGGGAAGCTAACCATGTTCAACAATGGTCAACTTTGTAACATGGGATTCAAGTGCACATTTGATGAGGATGGTGCAACGACTGAGAATGCAAAGGAAGAGCTACTATTCCATAAAGTGAACATTGGAGTTGAACTAACAAGTAAAGCTTTGAGAAACATGCCCATGGGCGAGGTCTTACTCCATGATGGTGATATTGATGAGCCCTCTACTCCACCACCCCAACCAACTCCATCCTTCAAGGTACAAGAACCAACCCAAGATGCTAATGATACACCTTCCACATCCTTCCAAGATTCTATGAGAGTACATCCACCTAGCCTTGAGGAAAATGAAGAGAGAAGTGAGCCACAACCCTCTCCACATAACACCCCCACATCTACTCTAAGCTCTCGCTCCAATACAAGAAACCATATGAGTGATTCCCCCACCTCATTGCAAATTCAAGACACTCATATCTCAAGAGAGCAAGCAATCCATGATGCACAAGATACTTCACCTAGAACTCCTCCCACTCAAGATGAATATCATCCTAGACCCAAACCCAAGTACAAGAAAAGGAGGTACTTCAACAAAGACAAGGGCAAAGGAAAGGAGCTCAAGAAGAAGTTCTCGCACAAGGCTCTTGTTGGGGAGTGGACAAGCGATAACTCAAGTGAAGCATCCTCCTCTTCAAGTGATGATGATGAAGTGGCCGGCCTAGCCATGATCAACACCACACTTCCATGAGCTCTTCCTCCACCTCCCATGTGCCTCATGGCAACGAGCCAACTTGGGGAGAGTGAGGATGAGAGCAGCTACAATAGCGATGATGAGGAGCTCACATGCGCCAAGCTTTGGAGTATACTTGAGCAAGCTCGTAACATCACCGTCAAGAAATCCAAAATATTGGAAGTGCTAAGAAAAGAATGTAAGTTGGCTATGGACTGGGTTGGTGATCTTGAGAGTGAGCTCAAGGACCTTGTCACATCTCATGAATCCCTAAACAAGAGTTATGACAAACTCAAGGGTGATCATGTAGAGCTTCATGAGAAGTACAAGGCCCTTGAGATTACTTACGAGGCCATCAATGTTGAGAACCTTGCCTCTCCCTCATCTAGTTCATCTAAGATTAATGCTTCTACTATGTGTGATGAACTAACCACCTCGGTCGAGGTTTCTTCCTTTGAGTCATTTGTTTTGAAGGAATATCATAAGCTCAAGGAAGAGAGGAAGATGGTGATGGACGGCTTCGAGAGGCTCACACATGGTAGAGCCATCCACAAGTAGACTCTTGGGAGAAACCTTGTGAACAATGTCTCCCACCGGGAACATGGCTCATATCCCGCCGCCATCGATATCATCGGGAAGAGTGATTCCATCCATGAATGGATCAAACCCCTACTCGTCAATGACTACAATTGCGAGAGGTGTTGCAAGGATGGCCACACCATCAAGGATTGCCCTATGGTGAGAAGTTCCATTATTTTAACTAATGCTACCTTGTTCCATGAGAACACCCATTTCATGATTTTTAGGGACAAGGATGGCAAGGTGAAAGCAAAGTCTTTGGGACCACCAAACAAGAAGAGAAAGGTCAAGAGCATATGGGTGCCTAAGTGCATTGTTGATCTTGAGAGATCGGCTACGTACGAGTGGGTGCCCAAGAACAAGACCTAGATGGTGGTGGTGGTGGACCGAGCGCGTTCATGAAGATTATGTGAAGTCCACCACAAGTGACATGGACCTCAACGATCTATCTACTCATGAGGGAGGTAACCGTGTTTGTTCTTGGTAGTTGTAGTGTGTTTTTCCTCTTTTGCATTGCATGGTAATTAGGACTCCTTTGTGACTAGTATGCTTTGCATCCATGCATGTGTAAATAACTAAAAGAAAAACACATAAAAATTAGTCAATGTCTAACCCATCCAAGATAGCTATAAGCAAGGGGGAGTGCTTGAGATGGTGGTTTGGCTTCTCTCAAGGCAAGGGTATGGCTTATAGTGAGTAAGCTTGGGAGGGGTTCAAACTTGATATTGTTAGGTTTCCTTTGTGTCTTGTTTAATATTGCTTGCATCCACATGGTATGTTTATTTTTATTGCATATGTAAAATGCTTGTTGCATGCGTCATATAGGAAACACAAAGGAGGCTTGTCACATTTGGAGAAGTTTGTGCCTTATGATCTATATGAGATTACATCTCTATAAGTGTGACCAAAGGAAAGGATTGTGCTTCATGCCCATTGAGTCATGTTCAAACAAGCTCCAAGGTTAAATCTACTCACGCTGCCCAAAGACAAGTGACTCATACATTCCCATCACACCAATGACTAACCATTGCTTCTTGAAGAAATATTTTGTTGAGTCATGTGTGTAGAGGGGGCTATGGTGAAAAACCATCATGACCAAGGAGGAACACCATGAAAGGGGGAGTTTCCTAACTCTTGCCATTTATTATTTGCTCCTTGGTTCTCTTGTGTTTTATCTTTGGCTTGTGGTTTTTGGTGATAGGTGACAAAGGGGGAAAAGGAACATGAAGATCCAAAAGCCAAGTCTAGATTGATAACACAAAGGGTGAGAAGAACATGAAGATCTGAAAGCCAAGTCGAGAAGAACATGAAGATCAAAAGAAGATGAACTGAAGAAGATGAATATGGAGAACATGAAGGAAGAGCATGAAGATCAAAAGAAGATGAGCAAAAGAAGATGAATATGGATGACATGTAGGAAGAACATGAAGATCAAAAGAAGATGAACAGAAGAAGATGAATATGGAGAACATGAATGATGTAGATATGGCCCGGTCTTCCGAGAGGTAAGGGGATAAACTCGAATTTGGGGAACTCGGTGTCGACGACCCGGCTTGAATCAGACACGACCCAACCCCGCAACCGTTACACCAAGCACAACTTGATTGTTGCTGCAAGCGAAATCGAGAACACAAGCAAGAGAGGATAAACACGCAATCTGAAATTGCAAATATGGATGAAGCAAATCACAAGAAAAGGTTCAAGCTCTAAACACAAAAGGACTAATCGCCACAGTGGTGTAGAACAAGAACAGGGGCCCTGGATTACTGTAAAAGGACTTGTCACCACAGTTACAATAATTCGATCAAGTTTCTCTCTGGAAAACTGAACTAAACAAAACGTGAAACTAAAAGACGGCGGATACTGAGTTTATGTAGGAACCAGGGACGTCCAAGGGTTGGGGGGGACGCCCACAACATGGGCTTATGGCCCGACACGATACATGGCCAAGTTGGCCCAAAATAGGTGGCGCAGCACCTTGTCATGGTCACATATTGTGACTCATGACCCTTCTAGAGCTAGGACCAGAAACAAAACGACAGCATCGTCGTCCCCTTTCCAACGCATCAAAGAACGCCTTGTTTGGATGTCAGATGTGGGAGATATCATCAAAACCGTGAAGGGGTGTCGGCTGAATCCGAGGCGAACGTGGCGACCGAGTTGGTGACGACTTGTAACTTGGAGAAGGCCATGATATGCGCGTATCTAGCATGGTGATGTCCTCATCAATGAAGATGATCAATACAATGGTGCATGTTCACTTGGAGTACATATGAAGATCATGACAAGATGAACATCTAAACCAACATGGAGAAGAACAACAATGGTGCATGTCTACAACAACAATGAACATCTACACCAACATGAACATCTACGTCCATGGTGCGTGTCTACGTCAACAAAATCAACTACCACGACACCATGACGGGTGCAAAATTCAACTCATGCTCAATATCTAGGCGCTACGTATTTGGGTAGTTCTCCCTCAACACCAAGCACATTCCACGGGGGAGACTACTTCCAAGGTAAGAACCAAGGTAATCCATTCAAACCTATCTTTTCTCTTGGTTCCTTGTTTTCATTCGAGTCTTTTGTTCCTTCCTTCTTATTCTTTCGGGACACGTTCGTTTTGGATTATCACAAGTAGTGGATGTCATCCATCACCAAAAAGGGGGAGATTGTAAGGTTCATGACCATTGAGGTCACCCCAAGGTAATTGTTTTGGTGATGAATGACAAACATGAATTGTGACTAATGTCTACAAGAGTGTTATGCATGTAGGAAACCTTATCTATCTTATGATGATCATTAATGGTTGCCTTGGCGATTGATGACAATGACCGCAAGCATGGAGGCTTGTGAGCTTGATGGAGTCCAAGGGTTGATGGAGATGGATCAAAGTTGAGGACAAGTTATGGAGCAAGTGTTGGGAACACTTGTCTAGTTGATAGGGCTTTGAGTCCATAGGATAAACCGGACTATCAACAAGGTCTAGGTCATTTCTCTTAGGTCATGTCTAGTCGGTGAAGTGCATGGATGCTCGGTGAAATCACAGGCACTAGGTGACAGTGGAGAAGCCAAGGAGCTATTAGAAGAAGCCGAGAAACAAAGTCAAGAGGAGATGAGGAGTTTCAGCTTCTGTAGGTAAAGACCGGACGGAAAGGTCTTTGAGAACGGACAGTTCAGTGATCAGAGGAAAATTCTCTACAGAGAAGATGTTGGACGCGAGGAATTCTGTTGGTGGAAGAACCATAGAGACCGGACACTCTAGTGTGCAGACCGGACGGTCCGCTCTATGCACAGATGGTTTGGACAGAAGAGGTAGCATCGACAACGTCTCTGTTTGGAGAAAGGAGAGAAGAGACCGGACAGTCCAGTGTGAAGACCGGACTATACGGTCATCATGGGAGGCGACAGAACACAGAGAAGAAGTTTTTGTTGGGACCCAGATTTATGAAGACAGGACGGTCCGGTCTGTAGACCAAACTGTCCGGTCAGTATGGAGGAAAGAGCGGACAGAGAGCCACAACTCTGGAGGAGCCGTCCGATGGAGACCGGACTGTCTGGTCTAGACAATGACCGGACTGTCCGGTCAGTACATCCAGAAGGCTATTTCGTGAAGCAACGGCTAGTTTGAGGTTGGAAGCCTAGAGAAACTCATTGCTGGGGTCTTGGAGACTGCCTTAGGCCATTGGGATTGCTGGGAGCATCTATTGGGAGCCAAAGGGACAAGACAGGAGCACTAGGAGAGGATATTGGATATCTTGAGAGTGCTAGTGAGAGTAACAAGAGCATTGATGCACATCTAAGGCTAGGGTGTCCTTGAGGGTGTGATCTAGGTTGTTACTCTTGGTCTGTGGTGAGACCTAGACCGGTTAGGTGTCGGTGATCGAGCCTATCGTGATTGGTTGTGAAGGCCATCACACATTTGTACATGATTTGAGACCGCCAGTGAAAGGGGCATCAATAGTGAGCACCCGTGTCGGCTCGGGGAGTCCGACAAGTTCTCGAGGGAGGCAAGCTTGTGCTTTGTGCAGCGATAATGCACACTGTGTCTTCACTCTAGGAATGATTGCGGGCTCGTGGGCGAGAACTCCACTTGGTGGCGGGAGGGACCGGGACTCCGACGGGAGTGGTCCAACGAGGAGTAGGGGAAGGCGCTATCCTTCCAAGATCTCAGGAAAAAATCATGAGCCATCTCTTACTCTACTCCTTACTACGATGGTTTACTTTCCGCTTTTACATAATGTGCTATTCATGCTTGTGTGCTTAACTTGCTCTAGTTGACTACCTTGTAGACTTGCATGAATAGGCTCCTTTACTTGCTAGTAGTGCTTAGCCTTCATACTTGATCACTAGCATGTATAGGAGTTGCTTTGGCTTGATTGATCACCCTAGTATGTATTGTGCTACTCATGCTTGTATGCTTTCTATATGATTGTTGATCTAGTAGCTTTGCTTGAGTAGAACTCCTTGCTAGCTAGTTGTTTGCTTCCCCGTATCTTTGGTAACTAACTTGCATAGGAGTTGTATTTCCTTTGTGTGATCCACTAATATGCTTAGCTTATTGTTCCTTCCATAGGATCGTTATCTTGCTAGTGTGATCACCACTAGGATTGTGTAGGAGTTGTTTTGAGTGATCGGTTTTAGGATTTGGCGAATTTGGTACATAGTGCGAGTTCCCGATTCACCCCCCCCCCCTCTCGGTCACTCGGTCCTTTCACGCGCGAAACATGATCTGGGGGACATATCGTAGATTCTCTACTATGGGTGAGATGAACACAATTCCCGCACCGGCTCCAGGTAATTGGTGGGATCCATCAAAATACATTTTCCTGTACTCGACATCTTGCATTGTGGGAGGCATTTGAATCTCTGTCCACTTGGAAACAAAATCGACCAATGCCTGTCCTTTGATAGCCACGCAGGCCGCGAACGTGATGGTATACTGACCATGTTCGACCGCCCAGTTAGCAATTTTTCCTTTGGCTTCTCGGTTATGAAGGACTGCTTCGAGTGCAAAGGATGTTGGAATTTTGAAAGGATGAGCTTGAAAATAATGCTTCAACATCCTTGAGGTGATCAGAAGCATGTATAGCAGCTTCAAGATCTGATGATATCTCGTTTTGGAGTCACTGAGAACCTCACTAAAAAAGTAGAAGGGATGTTGTACTTTCTGCATGTGGCCCTCTTCCTCTCGGTCGACCGTTAAAACGGTACTCACAACATGAGTTGTGGCTGATATGTAGAGTTGAAGCTTTTCTCCCGGCTCCAGAGGCACTAAGATTGGAATATTGCTGAGATTGAACCTTCAACTCATCAAATACCGACTACGCCTCATCTGTCCATATGAAGTAATCCTACTTCTTGAGCAGTTTAAAGAGCGGTAGCCCCCTGACCCCCAGTCGGGAAATAAAGCGACTCAAGGATGCCATACATCCGGTCAGCTCCTGAAAGTCCCTTTTAGAATTAGGTGGCCCCATATCAAGGATCACCTTGATTTCATCTAGGTTAGCGTCTACACCTCGTTTTGAAATGATGTAACCAAGTAGCTTTCCTAAAGGAACCCCAAAAACACATTTTTTAGATTCAGCTTCATCGAGTGATGTCTTAGATTGTCAAAAGTTTTTGCCAGGTTAGAAAGAGAGTCCGTGTTTTTACAATGATGTCATCAACATAGGCTTCTGCATTCCGACCGATCTGAGCAGCAAGGCAGCGTTGAATACCATGTTGGTAAGTCGCACCAGCATTTTTTAGACCAGAGGGCATAGTAATGTAGCAATAGGAATTGAAGGCGTTATAAAGGAAGTCTTGATTTGATCTTTGACTTTCAGTGGGATCTGGTGAGAGCCTGAATAAGCATCCAGAAAGCTTAAAAGCTCACACCCGACTGTCGAGTCTACGATGTAATCGATACGTGGTAGAGCAAAGGGGTCTTTAGGATAGACCTTGTTCAAGTCTGTATAATCCATGCAAATCCACCACTCTTTATTCTTCTTGGGTACTAGGACAAGTTTTGGCAGCCAATCAGGATGGTACACTTCCTTTATAAATTTAGCATCTAATAACCTAGATATCTCCTTCTTCATGGTGTCCTTACGGTCTTGTGTGAACCTTTTAAGCCTTTGTCGGACGGGGGTAGCCCCAGGAGGCACCCGTAATTTGTGTTGAATCTTTTCCCTAGGAACTCCCGGCATGTCAAATGGTTTCCATGCAAAGATGTCCCTATTTTCCTATAGGAGAAGAGTGAGCGTGAGGTCCTATTTCTTGTCAAGGTTGGCCCCTGCATAAGTCACCTTAGCAGGGTCTTCCGGGTCGAGCATGATCTACTTAGTTGGGATGTCGTCCGTCTCTATCTTGTCCTTGGTGTGCTTCTTTATGGGAACCTCCGCATCAGTCTGCTCCTCATTGCTGACTGCCTTCTGGATCTCCTATCGATTGGACAACATCAATTATTTGTAGGCAATATCACAACTCTCTACATCGCAATCAAAAGAGTTCCAAAGATCAGAGTGGAGGGAGATTATTCCTTTGGGGCCTGACATCTTGAGGGTGAGATATGGGAAATGTGGAATGGCCATGAATTTTGCCATCGCCAGTCTACCGATGATAGCATGGTATGTTGACTCAAAGTCGGCCACCTGGAAGAGAATGCGCTCAGTCCTGAAATTCTCACGGGTTCCAAAGGTGACAGGCAGAACGATTTGTCCAATGAGAACTGAGGTCTTGCCGGGCATGATCCCTTGTATGGGCGAGGAATTTGGCTGGAGGTCATTGACCGCCAATCCTAGCTCCATGAGGGTCTTGGTGAAGATCAAGTCCAGGCTGCTTCCTTCATTGATGAGTACTTTGTTGAACTTGACTTCCTTTACCGTGGCTGCAAGCACCAGCGGGTAGCGACCTTGCTTGGGCAGGTACTTGAGGTGATCCTACCTGTAACATCCCATGTTTTGTAATCAAATCAGGGCAAGTTCAAATTCAAGAGATAATGAATTTGGATCAAATTTGAGTTCAAATGGTGTTGGAATTCAACTTCAAGTAATTGCCAAACAAATTCTGCAGGCGCCAAGACGTTTGGGCCGATTCTCCCTCCACTCCTAAGCTCAGCCCACTTTCTCTTTTTCTCTCTGGACTGAAGCTAATGCTCTGAAGCTGGCCCAGTCAGCCGAGCCGAACACCTCGAATCCCTGTTGCTTTCTCCTTTCTCTCGATCGTACTGTAGCAGCATCGACGCCGCCTCCGGATTGGAACGCACGTAGAAGCCTTGGCGCGGAAGTAAGGCGACATGGCTTGTTCTCATCCAAGTATCACGCCTAGGTACCCCCTATAAGATCCCCCAAGCAGCGCTAGGTCGAAGGGCATTGCCCTCTTCTTCCTTCTTTGCCGCCGGCGTGTGGCGAGCCAGGCGATCCCTGCCGGTAAGCCGAGACCCTCCGCCCTGCATCTACCTTCCCTTTCGCACACCCTCGATCTGATTCCGTTGTGTTCTAGGCCGAGGAGGAGGAGACTCGGGAGAACCACCGTTCGCCACAGCCGAACTCTCACCGCCAATCCCTCTTCCCCCGGTGAGCCTTGCCCTCATACTCGCTGTGTTCGCTTGCCTTGGTCACATGCCCTTGATTCCTCCTTTGATCGCGACCTCATCTCACCGTACATCTTACAGAACGGCGACGCTAGCTATCGTTACGGTCACCACCAGCTAGAGCCAAGGGCCGAAGCCGACGTCGTCGCCGTTCCTCATCGAGCCGACCACAGCAACCCCGCCAGCCACCTCAAATCGTTGCGGTGAGTCCCTGCACGCTTTCCCCGTCGCCCCGTTCTTTTTGTCTCTCGATCTAGTACCTTTTTTGCTCTTGGGACGCTGTGTCGGGTGTTTCTCCATGGTTGTGAGCTTTAGCTCACGCGCACGTGCCGGCTCTGCTTCGCATTGTGCTGCTGGCTCGGGCTCGAGTTTTGGTGTCGCGCACACGTAGGTAGAGGTGTGGTGCGCAGGACCGAGCGGCTATTCGCTGCTCGCTCGCCATCGCATGGAGCAGGCCGAGCCCCGTATTGCGTCGTGCCCTGTGCGGTTGCATGGCCAGGCATGGCTGCTCACGTGGTGAAGCGGGGCCAAGGTAAGGCCAAGGCTAGGCCTTGTGACCTATTTCTGTTTATGGGCCAAATGGATCTGTGGGCCAGTAGAGCTTGCAGGGCTGGTCTAAGCAGGAAGTGAACCAAGTTTGACCCATACGTTGGAGATATGGCCCATAGGAATTGATCGGGCCTGTTTTATTTTCTGTGGACTCAGTCCACCGCGGGCTGCTCTCTATCACTCAATCACAGAAGGGCCTGCTTGTAAGTTTACAGTTTATTCTCTGGATTACTCCTGGACTTTTTTTTCAGAAAGCGATTTATCTGTCATTTATCTTCTAAAATTCTTAGTAAATCCATCTTAGCTCCAATTCGAGTAATTCCAATTGTGTTAGTTTTGTAAAAATGCCCACTACGTGATAGCAGTGTCCATAGTGCCAAACTAGCATCTTTGTTGGATCGTAATTTAAGTTTGAGTAGAGTCGTCTGTCTTCGTCGTGACTTACCCGTTGTTGCCAATTCGATGTACAGACCCACCGGAGACTCAGGAGTTCGAGCAGGAGCATCAGGAGGATGTGGACCCTGAATGGCACCCCGACACACAAGGCAAGCCGGTTCCTTGATCATGATTGTTTTCCCAGTTTTTAAAACTGCATGATTTATTTGTAACTATTTTACATGCTCATTGTTTAAACTGCCACTAGATCATACCTAAGCCCCTACGTGCTTACCTTTCCACTGTTAAGCCATAAGAATGATTTGCTACTATGATGACGCTTAGTATGCAGAGTCGCATAATTTCAACCCTCACTTGGACATTATAAAATGAATTTGTGTAAATGATTTAAAATATGCTCTGCATGTGTGATTGCAAATAAACTCCACTAAAACTATTTTAGTGGGGGTGGGTGTAGGTGATCTGGTGTCGGGTGGTAGATTGGGCAACCCCCATTGGGAGAGTGTCTGTGACGGACACAATTGAGTAGAGACTTGGGCTGTAGGTCTTTGTTGTGGTTTGGTTGTTGAGGTTTGGAGGAGGAGGAGATAGGAGGATTTGCCCGCCCCTACTGCTTGAGGACCGATTCTTGTGTTGTATGACTCCTTGACATTTCTTACACACCACATCGACCCTGTGTGGGCAGTGGCTAGATCTTGATACTTGCGGAGGACTGGTGGTCTAGCCGTAGGCGTACGAGGTAGGTGTTAGTGGTGTCCGCAGGTTGCGACCCGGCTCCACGAGAGGGATATCCCACCTAATCGGTGGTAGGCCCGTCAGAGCTTCAATACCCTTGTCTTGTGAGACTTTGGGGGCACAGTTCTGGAGATGCGGGAGACGCCAGTTGATGCTTGAGGATGGATTTTATGTGTGCTATATTACTATACACCAGTTATACTATATAGCCACATCATGTGGGTACAGGTGTATAAACTCTGCAGAGTTATAATCTATGTACATAGCCGCGTCCTCGGTGATGGACAACTGTCTTGTGAGCATCCACTTGAGATTTGTTTTACTATTCTTTCCCCCACTCTTATTTTGCATCCGGCCTAGAGCTGTAGCCTAGTTGAGAGGATACTAGCTGGGATCAAAATTTGAACCTTGTTGGGACATGTTAATCTCAATGAGGCCAGATAATAAAACTTGATGATTGGAAATGTTTTAAAAGAAAATGTTTGCCATCTTAGCTTTTCGCACTCAGCCAAAACCCCTCCCTGAAATACTTGCATGCATAGCATAATTTGTTAGGGTAGAGCGACTTGTTGAGTATGCCATGTACTCAGGGCAGCACCCCTTCTTGCTATCAAGAGATGGAGAAGATAGCGAGCCGGACAAAAACTTCGATGACATGGACTTCGAGGAGTAGATCGGTTTTAGGCCTACACTCGAGATGCCTGTGGTGATGAATTGCCATGAAGACTTCCGCTGTAGATTTCACTTCCGCATTTATCTCACCGCTTCCGCTAGATGTCATGATCTTCTCTATTGGCATGTGCACCATGCTCATGTACTCAGATGTTGATGACTATGTTATGGAGATGTTACCATTTGGATCTATCTTATCTTTATTTCATGATATTTTATGGTTTTTGATATTTACTTGTAAATGGTTGTACAAGCTACCCTCTTGGGAGTGGCTATGAGGTACAAAGGATTCGGTTTTTTCCTTCTGGAAAAAATGGGTCCTCACACGACCGATCAAATGTAATCGGTACCTCAGACCACCTCATCTACTAGGGCATAGCAGGCTCTACCGATTTGATCTCACACAGCTCCAGCTTTTGCTTGCGCTTGGACACGTAGGCATACGGGCCTCCGAAAATGAAGTTGACTCCCTTACGGGGCTTCTGGAACTCTCCCGCTTCATCCTTGTTGTCACCGTCTTTAGCTTTGTCTTTGCCATTGCGCTTCGGCAGATCCTTGTCCACCTTGAACATAGTAGTTGCGAAGCCTTTTAGTCGATAACAATTTTTTGCTTTGTGGTTCCCCTTGGGGTGCCATAAGCACGGGCCACATAGCAAGTCATCCATGGTCGGTTGGTTTGTGCGAGGATTCTTCTGTGATCGATCATGTTGTCAGACTTCCTCTTCTTGTCCTTCTTGGAGGGCTCTGGCTTGTCCGAGCACTTCTCCTTGCCTTTTCTGTGGATATCATCAAGCACCAATTCACCTGATGTGAACTTATCAGTGATCTCGAAGCACACCCGAGCGGTCAGCTTGAGGTCATGATTCCTCCGACCGATCTACCGGACCAAGTCGTCGCTATGTGTGCCACCTTGGAAGGTAGCAATGATTTGCTGATCTGGGGTATTGGGGATCTCGGTCTTCTTGGCACAAAATCGCTTGATGTAGTCACGGAAGTGCTCTTCAGACTTTTGCTTGATCTAAGTGAGATCGAAGTTATTGCCCGACCGGTTACAAGTAGCATGGAAGAGATGTAAGCCATATCCGAACAGCCGGATCAAGGCAGACCAGTAGGTAATTGGCCATTACATAGGTATCACCTCCAGCCGACCGAATCGCTGTACTATAGAGCTGAAGCCACTCTTGAGGATTGGTCTGACCATTGTATTTTTTGATGGGAACTGGCCTGAATCCTTTTGTCCATCAGGCTATGCGAAGCTCAGGTACATAAGCCTTGATGCCATCAAACTCTTCATTGCTTGGGGTAGGTGACCTTCTATATCGGTCAGGAGATGGAGTCGAGCGACGGTTATGTCGCGGGCTGACATCATCGTGATGATGATGATGTTGATTGTCTTCATCATGATTGTCGCGCTGGTCCCGATCATCTCGACAACGTCAATCATCACGATTGTTCCTCGGAGGGGGGTGTTGGTTGTTACTATGCACCCACTTATATACTGCAAGAGGAAGGTGTACGATTGTAGCACTTTTTCCCTTGAATTGAGTATTCCAAGGTTTATCGAATCCACTGGGACCTTAGGGGTAATTAAACAAAGTTAACAATAAAAGATCTAATCAAAGCTACTGTCGAATTCAGGTTGCATGAGGGGAGACTGGTGGATCTAGAAAACAAATCTGTCCTTGCACCGATCGGCGCAGGTGTTGAGCCAATCGGCACACTGATGAATCGTCACGCCGATCGGTGCAGGTGTTGAGTAGATCGGCACACTGGTGGATCTAGGCCAAAGTGCACCAGATACCTTGTAAGCCTAAGCTGTTAAGTGAGTAGCCAAGTATCTACTAGTGAGACCATAACCAGAAAGCCTAATCGAATAGCATCACTATAGATAATTACATGGATCAGTAAAAACCTATGATGAGTAAGACCACCCTACTTTCCAAGCGGCTCTCAATTTATCGCTGCCAAGAGGAAACCCCTAATCACGCGAGTATCTTACCCTACTCAACTACCCAATAGTGCTGCGTAGGCTTAGTGCTGTCACCGCTAAAACACACTACTTGCATCATCAAGCAACCATAATCAATACAATGTCCGAATACTATGCTAATCACCACGATCAAGATAATATCTACTTACTTAGCCTAGAACTAAGCAATTGGAATAAGCACATGCATGATTATAGATTCAAGATAGACAAATCACCAAAACTATGATCAACATATTCAATCATCCTTGAGATACATAGAGTAAGATTCATCCCCGTCAAGATGGCCTACCTTGACGGATCAAATCTTAACACTAATGGTTCTTGAAACTCAACTAGAGATCTATTCTAATGGGGCAAGCCCCAATGGCTCTAACTCACGGATCTGTTGTCCCTCTGTCGCATCTGCCTCCTTTTTCTACCGAGACCAGGGTTTACAAGTATTTATAGAAGTTCTACTCGTAAAGGACTTGGTTTCTAGCAAATAAGGCGGTTGTGCCGATCGATGCAAGCCGTGTCTTCTCTGGTTTCTCCTCCGAGTTGGTTCCTCTGCCTTCCACAGCTGCCATGTGGGCCTTCTCCTTCGAGATAAAGTCTTGTACTGCAAGTCGAGATCTTGAAGTTCCATAAATCTTCTAGGCAAATATCTTCAACTGTCTTGCGCAGATAAGCTTCCATAAACATGTGGAATGGGCCTCGGTCACTTCTGTGGGCCAAAATACCCGTGCGCCGACCAGCTCATGGACTGTGCCGATCGGCGCAACTGGGCTTCTTTAGTGCTTTCTGTCGGTTCTGGATTTCTGTCCTCTCCAGCATCACTTTAATCACCAATTTTACCTATTTCTGCAATAGAGCTCTAAAACAACGCATATACAAATATACAGGCAATATCATTGGTAAATGGCCTAAATTAGTATCAATTATGCTCTAATTGGGATAATAATCAGATATAAAAGGGGCACTTGGGGAGTGCCAATAGTTTCCCCACACTTAAACCTTTGCCCGTCCCGAGTAAAGTAAGAGAAAGAAAAATCAAAGAACATACTCTTTATATCATAAAAGATATCTCAAATCATCAAATGTTGAGCATTGTTCTATCGTGGTGTATTTCACATTGGTATTCAGCAAAATAGTTCATATATGGGCATAAGCTTAAAGTTTCTCCCCAAAGCAATAAATCATGTCCAACTCACAAATTATAACTTTTCCACTCATGTAAATCACCCAAAAGATTGTTGTGAACATAAAGAATGTATCTTCCAAATAATCCACTACGACAAGTCATCTTTCAAATCACTCAACCTATATTCTACATCATAATGATCAAATAATATTTGTGTAAGGCTTATATGAGTAGCTAGGTGAGGTAGTTCAAGAATTGCAAACATAAATCATCAATATATTGTAAAGCAAGGAGATTATTCTTTGTTGGAATTATAGAACTTTATTAAGATGGCCATTTAGAAAAAAAAATTAAGAAAGGACTTACACTTTGGATATGTGGACATGCGTATAGCAAAAATTTGATATTGGAAGAAAAACAACTCCCATAATCAGATTGTACATGGTTGGAATGATTCATGGCTATATTAGAATGAATTTCGAAAATAAGCATGTCATATACCATCCCCCCACACTTAAAATTTTGCTAGTCCCTTAGCAAACAGCAGAGCTTTCCCCTTTTTTCTTTTTCTTCTTCTATTTTTTTTATTTCCCTTTTTTTTATTTTGCTCTCTGCTGTGCCGATCGGTGCAGGTTGCGCTGATCGGTTCTTAACCTGAATCACCAACCTTTGTTGGTATTTGATTCGTCTGGCTTCTACAATTATTCAAGAATTAAATATAGCCAGAAATATAGAATATGGTCAACCAATGATACCCAACAAGATATTTTGGGTTTATGGTAGGATACTCAGCAGAATTAAATTTTTGCATGAGTAATTCAAGGCTAGAAAAAGATACACAAAGATTTGCCATCTTAGTAAAGTTCATACCAAAAAGAATTAAATCCTAACTGAACTCAACTATCAATTTAATGTTCATCTACTTATCAAAGGTTCATGAGAATTGCTCAAACTATGGCATTGGTAGGTAAGGATCTTGAAAAGAACAAATTACAAAGTTCACAACATGAAAATTTATTTAAGAAAAGATTGGTAGTAAGTTATCATCACAAAATATTGATACTTTTCAAGAAAGAATAGATAATTCAATTCTATAAAAGAGCATAACTGCCACCATTATATTAAGATCGAGACTCGAGTACATGGTGATAATTTTTGCACACACTTGCGTAGAAATAAAATTACTACTAACTACTACTAGCACACTTGCATAAAAATAAACTTACTACTAGCTACAACTAGCACACTTGCATGAAAGTAAACACACCCGATCCATGGTTTCCCAACCCGCTCGCACACACATAAGCAAATAAAGAAAAAGATTGCAAAAAATAAGAAAAATGCAAACCGGGAAACCGATACATGTGCCAACTCCTAGGCACTCTAGTTAAACGGAGGTGGAGGCAGTGGCTGATCGAAGCCATAGCACCGCGCCTTGAGTTGCTCGAACTCCTCCACCATCGCCTCATGGTTGTTCCTCATCTGGGACGAGGCGTCCTCCACGCGCTCGATGTAGTACATGTTTTTATTGATGTACCCCTGCATGGGCACGAAGAAGTCTACACCGGGCGCAGGAGGCACCACAGGTACACGTCCTTGGTACCTGTAATCAATACCTGCGCTGATGTAGGTCGCGCCGACCGATGCGTCGCCTGCACCGACCGGCGTAGAGGGCTGTGAATTGCCCACTAAGTCGCCCCACCCTAGCTAGTACTGCCGAGGGTCCTGGCGTGAATTGCAGGAGTCCAACTTGCTGTCAGCTGCTGTGAACGTCATCGGTTGTCGAACCCGCCCACAGTGATCCTTGAGAGCTCGGCCTCCCTCTAGCTTGTCACGGAGGAGCAGAGACGATCCATCTGCGAGGAATGCGGAACGTGTGCAAGATCGTGGGTAGTGGGGAAGGTGGAGAGATTACTGGGATGGTGTGCCGAACAGGGGGCGCCTGGCCTCCCTTTTATAGTGTGGGAAACTTCCAGGAGAAGGACCCGCCTTGGAATTTCAAAATTTTGAGAGCGCACCGATCAGCGCGTAGTTGTGCCGATCGGCACAATTCAAATTTTGAATGCTCCGACCACTTGGTGCTTGATTCCTCTCCTTTAGGTGGCTTCCCGGTACATCATGTTGGTTGACAGGGGAACAACATGGAATCCCGATGTCTTGATTGACTGCAACGATCAGCACAGGCACGCGCCGATTGGCGCACCATCTCTTTTTCAGCTTTGGGTCAATTCCGTGTCCCCTCTGCACCGCACACCTGCATAGCAATCATACCTGTTCTTCAAAATCAACACCTACTGCCTTTGTCGCCCATTTGGGAACCGCATGGGTACCTGCCGATCAGCGCAGTATAGCGCCAAATGGCACAAGTCCCTTGCACCTCATCTTTTAATCCGGCGCTGATCCTGATGTCTCCTGTTCATCTCTTTCACCTAATTCTCCACTTTTTCCAATGTTCTTGTATCATTGCCATATGTAGCGGGGCCCATCTGGTGTCTGTGCTGAACGGTGCTGACGCGCGCTGATCGGCGCGACGTCCATTTTTGCTCCCGGCCCCTCGCTTCTTTGCTAGACGTTACTCTTCGTCCTTTCCTATGTCATTTAGCAACTATTTTGCACATAGAAATTAATTCAAAAAGATTTTAGTTACCTTGAGAATATCTCCATCTCTAAAAATTATTGTGCTGGTTGATTCTTAGCACTCCATCAATTCTGGGCATCGCCAGCCTTCTGTCCAAACATGGGCAATAATGCGCCGATCAGCATAGATGTGCACTGAGTGGCGCAAGCACTGTTCCTTCCTATTTTTGGTCCTTTTTTGTTTTATTCTTGCATTGTTAGTCTATAGTACGTGTATACATATTTTTGCAAAAATAAACAGACAACACAAGAGTACACAAGAATTAAGCACACACTTTTTCTATTTCTTTTATTTGGGAGATTTTCTTTATTAAAAGAAAGCAAATTAAAAACACCGTGTTGCCCTCTCGGCGAGCACTAATTAACTAGATGAAACAGGTTGCCCTCCCGCAAGCACTAAGCAGCTTTTAAATCCCCCGATCATTGGGTTGTCTCCCAAGAGAACTCTAGTGATTTAAAGGTCAAAGAGTTCGACCTCCCTGCAAACAATCAATCCTTAGTGTCACGGTGCGGGATGTGAAGCTGTGACACTACAAGGTTCTCTTATCTCCATGGCTCATATAGCTTGGACGACCTATCCATACATCCTCTCCAATTACTCTCAATGCCACGTTACCACGCTATCTTGTATTTCTTGACCTCATCAATAGTACGGCAGTCTTCTACCTTCGGGCGAAATTTGAAAGAGTAGGGAGTCCCACTCATATCGATGCTTATCTCACCACGCCCAACATCAATACTTGCTTTTGCTATCTTCAAGAAGGGTCTGCCTAATATCAATGGGGTCCTTGTCCTCTTATCCATATGAAGTAAAATAAAATCAACAGGGACGATGTGATTTCCAATTTGAATAGGCACATCCTCAGCAATTCCATTAGGTAAGCATACCGATCGATCGGCTAACTCCAAACACATACCCGTAGGCTCCAATTCAGGCAAATTGAGACTTGTAAATATATGATGGGGCATTACACTTACGCTTGCTCCAAGATCGCACAAGCACCTATCAAATATCCTTGTCCTAATCATGCATTTGATGCTTGGTGATCCAGGGTCGGGTTTCTTCTCAAGTGCAACATCATTGATTGCCGCCGTAAGTTCCTTATTAACCTTCACAACCTCCTCAAAAGCTAGAGACTTATTGTTTTGCATCATGTCCTTGATGTACTTGGCATAGGTGGGTACTTGAATAGCATCAACAAAAGGGACATTGATGTAAAGCTTCTTCATAAGATCAATGAACCTTGCAAATTGCTCGTCGTGTTGCCGCACTCTTTCTGTCTTTGTCAGTAGTTGAGTATCTAGGAACGTGGAAGGGCCATGCTCCTCTGTCTCCATGTTCATTTTCAGACCAGAGAGGTCAACATCCTCCTCGCGCCAATCGGCGCTTTCAGAGAGTCGATCGGTGCCGTCAGGACCATCACGCCGATCGGCGCCAGGTGTGCGCCGATCAGCGCGGGGCTTCTTTGCTCCCACAGGGTGTTTTGGATCTTTTGTTTGTTTTCTTAACCTCGTAGCTATTGCCTTCAATTGCTCTGCAGACTTCGTATTGCCAGGAATAGCCTCTTTGTTGCCTTGAATGACTTGCGATAACTGTCCCATCTGTTGCTCCATAATCTTAGTATGCTTCAAAATTTGTTCATTGGAGCTCCCAATTTCTATCACCTTGTCATTAATTCACTAAAGGACACGATCAATCTCCTTGAATTTAGCTTGATTGTCATTGTTGATCTTCTCTTGAGCTTGGAAGAACTCATGACATTGGAGACAAAGTGGGATAGAATTTTGCATGGATGAACTAGGAGAGAAAGAACTCCTTTGCTACTGATATTGGGGCTTCCATCCACTATTCTTCATATATTCTAGCATCTTCATCTTTTCATGGAAATGTTTCTACACATGGCCAAATTCCCCACACTCATCACAAGTGGAGTGTGATTCTGCTAGCTTGAGTGACTATTCCATAGGAATATGAAGATTATTGTCCAACCTCCTTTGAATAGCGTCGGGGCAATCTATAATCAAGTCTTCTAGAGTCCTCTCAATCACCCTCTTCGCCAATCCTTTTGAAGGTTGCAAATTCCTTGAACTTCTCTCACTATCCCATGATTGATTTTCAACTAGCAACTTGATCGAATCCTTAGCTTAGGTGGGAATTTTTGACATGAATGAACCTGTAGCTGAAGCATCCAAGTGTTGACGAGATGGTTGATTCAATCCTGTGTAGAACCTCTCAACAACTTCTCCAACTGTCAGACCATGATGAGGGCATGCATCCTGGTACTCATTGTATCTCTCCCATGCTTCTCCAATGCTCTCATCAACATTTTGTGTAAATCCAAGAATCTTATTCTTCATACCTTGAGTCTTACTAGGAGGGAAGTACTTGGCCAAGAATTCTACTGCTAATGTGTTCCACACCGTCTTTACTGGGTTTTCCAATCCATTGTTCCATTACTTAGGGCGTCCAACTAGAGAGAAGGGGAACAACCGCACACGTGCTTGGTTTCCATCCAATCCCGCAATCTTGAATGTACTACAAACCTCATTGAAGTGTTGCAAGTGATGATTGGGATCTTTCAAACCTGTGAACGGTTGTTGTGCCACTATTCCACCATATCTCTCTAATTGATACAGAAGTTGATCTTGAGCTTCTTGGAAATCTGTCTTGACGACATTAGCCAATTGAGGCTTGAGACAATTAACCATAGGTAACTCTGCCATCTCCTCTTCTTCTTGAGCTTGAACTGGATCTGCTATTGTGAACAATACTAGAGGGGTGGCATGGACTGCTCCTCCGGCTGAATCTCCATGTGACTTGCTTCTGTTCTCTGCTATTCTCTTCTTGCGAAAGAGTCTTCCGGGATCATCGGTGTAATTAGAGGGTTTCTTTGACATAGGACCATCAATACCTGTTAGTTCCACTTAACAAAATATATGTACTAAAGAGACAAGTAAAGCACAATGACTAAACATTAATACATCAAATAATATTTAAAAACCTGCTATGGTCCCCGGCAACAGCACCAGAAAAAGGTAAGCTTGTTGGTCGTAACTACACACCCACTTATATACCGTAAGAGGACGGTGTATGATCGTAGCACTTTTTCCCTTGAATTCAGTATTCCAAGATTTATCGAATCCACTGGGCCTTAGGGATAATTAAACAAAGTTAACAGTAAAAGATCTAATCAAAGCTACTGTCGAATTCAGGTTGCATGTGGGGAGACTGGCCAGAGTAAAGGTGCGCCAGGCAGCAAATCTATCGTTGTGCTGATCGGCGTGAGCCGATCAGCACACTGATGAATTGTTGCATCGATCAGCGTAGATGTTGTGCCGATCGGCACACTGCTGGATCTAGACCAAAGTGCGCCTAATACCTTGTAAGCCTAAGCTGTTAAGTGAGTAGCCAAGTATCAACTAGTGAGATTGTAACCAAAAAGTCTAATCGAATAGCATCATAATGGATAATTACATGGATCAGTGAAAACCAATGATGAGTAAGACCACCCTGCTTTCCGAGCGGCTATTGATTTATTGCTGCCAAGAGGAAACCCTTAATCACACGAGTATCTTACCCTACTCAACTATCCAATAGTGCTACACAGGCTTAGTGCTGTCACCGCTGAACCACACTACTAGCATCATCAAGCAACCATAATCAATACAATGTCCGAATATTATCCTAATTACTATGATCAAGATAATATCTACTTACTGAGCCTAGGACTAAGCAATTGGAATAGGTACATGCATGATTATAGAATCATGATAGATAAATCACCAAAACCATCATCAACATATTCAATCATGCTTGAGATAGATAGAGTAAGATTTATCCCCATCGAGATGGCCTACCTTGACGGATCAACTCTTAACACCAATGGTTCTTGAAACTCAACTAGAGATCTATTCTAACGGGGCAAGCCCCGGTGGCTCTAACTCACGGATCTGTTGTCCCTCTGTTGCCTCTGCCTCCTTTTTCTATCGAGACTAGGGTTTACAAGTGCCAAAGAAGTGTCATGTGGTGGGCCTTGGAGAAGCACAAAGTCCCAACTAAGTACATTACCCTCGTCAAGGATATGTACAGGGACGCGAGGACGTGTGTTCGGACATGTGATGGCGACACCAATGACTTTCCGATTAAAATAGGACTACACCAAGGATCAGCATTGAGCCCTTATTTATTTGCTTTAGTGATGGACGAGGTCACACGAGAAATACAGAGTGATGTCCCTTGGTGTATGCTCTTTGCTGATGATGTGGTGTTAGTTGACGAGAGTAGGGATGGGGTTAATAGGAAGTTGGAGCTGTGGAGGCACACATTAGAGTGCAAGGGATTCAGACTTAGTAGAGCCAAGACCGAGTATATGATGTGTGAGTTTATCGTGACTAGACATGAGGATGAAGACGTTAGCCTTGATGGACAATTGGTGGCCAAGAAGGATACATTTCGTTATTTAGGATCGATGTTGCAAAAGGACGGTGACATCAATGAAGATGTTAGGCATAGAATTTCAGCCGGCTGGTTGAAATGGCGTCAAGCATCCGGCGTCTTATGCGACAAGAGGGTGCCACAAAAGCTAAAAGGTAAATTCTATAGGACGGCAATTCGTCCGGCGATGTTATACGGTGTTGAGTGCTAGCCTATGAAAAGACGACATGTTCAACAACTAAGTGTAGCAGAGATGTGTATGTTGCGTTGGTTTTGCGGGCATACAAGAAGAGACCGAATACGGAATGAAGATATCTGGGACAGGATAGGAGTGGCACCTATCAAGGAGAAATTGGTTCAACATCGGTTGAGATGGTTCGGACATGTCCAACGGAGACCTCTGGAGGCGCCGGTACGTAGTGGGGTTCTAAAGAGAGATGCTAATGTTAAGAGAGGTAGAGGTCGACCTAATTTGACTTGGGACGAGTCGGTGAAGAGAGACCTGAAGGCGTGGGATATCCCTAAGGAGCTAGCTATGGATAGGAGCGCTTGGAGACTAGCAATAGACGTGCCGGAATCGTGATCTTTTTTCCTTCCTTCTTGCTTACTCATTTTTGGCTTTTATTCTTTTTGTTTTTGTCCTTTTTTTCTCTCTCTCTCTTTCTTTTGGCTTTGGTTTCTTTGTCTCTTCTTTTTTGGGTTCCCATGGGTTTCATCTCTAGCCTACCCCAACTTGCTTGGGATAAAAAGACTTTGTTGTTGTTGTTGTTGTTATTGTTGTTGCACTAGGGTTTACAAGTATTTATAGAGGTTCTACTTGTAAAGGACTCAATTTCTAGCAAATAAGGTTGTTGCGCCGATTGGCGCAGGATTGCGCCGATCGACGCAAGCCGTGTCTTCTCTGGTTTCTCCTCTGAGTCGGTTCCTCTGCCTTCCACAACTGCCATGTGGGCCTTTTACTTCAAGATAAAGTCTTCTACTACAAGTCAAGATCTTGAAGTTCCACAAATCTTCTAGGTAAATATCTTCAAGTGTCTTGCGCAGATAAGCTTCCATAAACATGTGAAATGGGCCTCGGTCACTTCTGTGGGCTAAAATACCCGTGCGTCGACCAGCTCATGGACTGCACCGATCGGCGCACTGGGCTTCTTCAGAACTTCTTGTCAGTTTTGGATTCCTGTCCTCTCCAGCACCATTTTAATCACCAATTTTACCTGTTTCTGCAATAGAGCTCTAAAACAACGCATATACAAATATATAGGCAATATCATAGGTAAATGGCCTAAATTAGTATCAATTATGCTCTAATTGGGTTAATATTCACATGTAAAAGGGGCACTTGGGGAGTGCCAACAGGGGATCATGTTGGTCTTCCCGATGATTGTCCTGTTGGTCATCCCGCCGGTCATTAGTCATCCGATAGCGGCACTCTTCCTCGTAGCGTCGGTTGTCCTAAGCGTGCTCCTCGTAGTGGGAGTTGATAGTATCCCGACCATCATGGATACTGAGGGAATTTCTCATATCCTCACATCTTCATTGACCATGTGTGGTCACATGACTGGAGCTCATCGCTGATTGTGATTTGTCCCTGGCCGCATCTTGGGCTGCAGCAGTCTTGAGCATAGCCACCGCCTTTTGCATCATGGGGGTCTAATATGATGTGTGAGCCATTAAGGTGTCGAGCAATGTTTTAGCCCCGGTGATGCTGTTCTACGGGGTGTCATAGACCCTAGCTCCATCCACTTCGATATCCGGTCCAAGGTCTATTTGGCATGCAAGGCGAGATCCGTTCAACCCACTAGGTCGGTGTCGGTGTCCTGCCGACAAATCATTGTCTGGAGGGTTATCCTCCTTCTGGCCTTCTTCTGCATGTTCTTCTACATGGCAATCTTCTTCATGACCGTCTTCTCGGTCATCCTCCACATCGTTGTCCTCTGATGGATTCTCCTCTATGTTGACCATATTCACGGTCAAAGGGTATAAGCAGGCACATCCGACCAAATCCTGATCAAAGGATCAGACTGACTTTGAGTCATACCTAGAGGATGGATCTGTTTTGTCGAATCCAAGTGGGACCTATGCTGGGATCAGATCTGATGAGCTCGGTGATCGCGCCGTAGAACCGGTTGCGGTCGAGATAGATTGGTGATTCTCCAGACCTAGATCTCCGTTGGTGTCGATGGTGAAGTCGAATGATCCGAAGGAGATCTTGAAGTCCGGTGAATATTGGATGTTGGGGGTTTCGGCCATCGTAGTCGACGGAGAATCTCGGCGAGCCTTGTCCCCTTCCTGGCGTGCCAACTATCGAGACTTGATCTTGGCAATAAATTTATAGGCGTACGTTGATACTAAGAACTACAATGGATGCAAAAGACGCTGAGTTATATAGGTTCGGGCCCTCTTGATGAGAGTAAAAACCATACGTCCTGTGTTCTGTGGATTGTATTGCTTGTAATGTTGTGTCCCCGATGGGGGGTCCCTACCGCCTTATATATCCGGTCAGCAGGGGATACATGAAGAGTCATACTCGTATTCTACAAGGAGTTACATAGAAAGTCTAACTCTAATTGCCTTGTGCTCTAAGCCAACTCGTTCGGTTTCCTTATTGATAAGGTACATGGTCGGTTACCGACTAAGGCATATCTCTGGATACCTGTAAGGCAAGTATCCCACAGGTCCGAGCAGGCTGCAAGCGATCCCTGCACCCGACTCTTCTTCATTTCCAGGCTGATTATTTGACGCCCCCGACGAGGAAGGAAGATTCTATAAGTATCTGTAAGTAACAAATTATTGACTTCTTAGTTTTCAAAGGTATTTGTGGTTGTCTAAGTTGTCTAGTGTTGTATAAGTAACAATCTAAGGCAAAGAATAGAGTGCAATGAAATCATAAGGTTGTCAAGACGCTCATAGGAGACTGAGATGGTCCAGGAAATGGTGGGGCAAAGGCAGGAACCTGTGGTAGAGGAATAGGTAGTAGAGCGTGTCCCACTTGCTAAGAAAGACCTTGCATGTGGGTGAGGAACTGCGACAACGTCTTCTACTATCTCACAACCTGCGCCTCAAGCTCCTCCCAGGCCCTCCTGTCCCGTACCTGACTCGCCTCTAGCTCTTGTCGGGCCCTCCTCTCCTCTGCTAGCTGGGCCTACAAATTGTGGAGCAGGTGTTAAGATGTAGTGCATGCATCTAAATATGTAGAATGATGGAATGATGAATAAAGCAGATGTATGTACCTGGAGTCCGACTAAAGAGGTCGGTTGTGTCCGTATGGATGGGCCACACCTCGTGGTCCATGCTCGAATCTGAGAGAGCGTGGGAATACAAGCCGTGTCTAGTGCGCTATCTGTTGGTGATAGATAAAACCCAAAATCGGCCACCAACCAGTCGCGAAATTCAAGGTAAAGACCAAAGTTTAATAAATATTTGTTTAAACTAATAATGTTCCACGAGTTTTGGTGAAATTTGTGTTTGTAGGCATAAGAGAGCCAAAATGCGTAAAAACATGAAGAAGCACCCCATCGGCCGATCACGACTGTGAAACAACCATTTTCACCAGTCGACAGGGTCGTTTTCAGGATGGATTCAGGAACCACCCGATAGGGTCATAAACGGCTGAAATCAGCCACCCGGCTAGTTAACCGGGGTCTTTTTCAGGCTAATCATCCAACCCGGCCGGTTTTGCAGAACACTTCACCATGATGGCGTTTTCTCCTCCCGGACCAAAAGTAATAAAATATGGCTAAGGAAAAGATGTCAACAAGTGGACTAACCGGGAGAAGTCACGAGGCGACCCGGAGGGGGTCGACACCTGGGATGCCGCCCGGCCTGGCTTGCCGCCCAGCCTGGGTTGCCACCCGGGGGTTTCCAGGCCACTAGGTCCAAGAGGCCTACCAGCCCCAAAATGAAGAAATCGGTGGGAACCGACCAAACAATTGTTTTCAGGGTCAAATCTAAGTCGTCTGAGAGGAGTCGGTTGCGAACCGACATGATGCGAGGGCTGCCTGGCCTAGGACGCCGCCTGGCACACGTGGCCGCTCGGCCTTTCCCGCGCCTGGCACACATGGCCGCCCGGCCTTGCCCGCCGCCCGATGGACCGACTTTTGCCTACTGACTCTTCTTCACCTACAAATACCCCCCAGCCCATCACCACCTACAAATAGTGGAGAATTCGGGAGAAAATCATCAGGCAACACATCAAGGAGTCCATTACCCACTACTTGTGCCACAATATAGAATACGGTAGTTAGTCAGGAGTTAGAGTCTAGTCGATAGCATCGCTCAGGATTTTGGAATGGTTTCGGAGTCTTTGTATGAGCTCTCTTGTATCTTTTCTCCTTTGTAAGATTTATCCTTTATCAATACAATTACCTTCCCCTTTTTATCTAGTCAAGTATTTATCTTAACTTAGTCATTTCTTCAAGTTGCAATTATCGGGATGAAACTTTGTTGCGTAGTTCACAGGTTTTCTGGCTAGGATTTAATTAAGTTTAGTTCTTTCTGGGACATAGACTTGGTTATTTCCCGGCTATTCTTCCGCTCGATCAACAGAAGAATATCTAGTGAAGGCATATGCACGGTGCCTAAGTTAACGCTAGCTGGATTTGCATTCGTCTCCATGGGCTGCGTGGTAGACGACAGGTGGTGACAGTCCTGTCCGTCCCTTTAGTAATCCACCATGTTCATGCCATCTTAGTAAGGGTTGTCTAGCGATAGCGTACCCACTAGTATAGAGGCTAGTTACCGGCCCATATTAGTGGAACGTTTTCGTGTCCCGAAGTGAGCTAACTAGTGAAAGACTTGAGGTTGTACCAAGAAATTGGTGTAAGCACTCATCCCGAGTAACTAGGATTTGATGCTTGACTTAGATATATTATAAAGATATATTTTAGGAATCTTAAACTTAGACTCGTTGTCCTCCTAGCTAGCTTAACCATTTACTTTATCTATCTTAGTGTGGATTTCTCCTGTGTTACTACAATGTAAAATAAGGAAATGCATGTGCTTTCCTTCCACAATTGATCAAAATATATATGGTATCTAGGTTGATTGATGGAATTGATAGAGATATGCCTATTGTAGATGAATAGGTTTGTGCTAACAACTATAGGAAATCAATGGACCAAGTGATGCCAAAAGTTAATGAAAAAGGAAAATCTAAAAGGTCACCACCATAGAGCACAAAACAAGATTCAGGTATGGCAAAAGGAGGTCATCTCGTTCAGGACATATAATCCGAACCCTTGTCGGGAGGAAACCAATATTCATCCCCCATTTCTCTTATACATACCACTAAATTAGGTTGTTTTTATTCCCTTATTTAACCATTAAACAAGGCTATAAAAGAAAAGAGATAAAAAATTAAAAAATATTGAGAAGAAATTGGTGATGACTCGGCCAAGTTTCCTGGCCGGGAGGTCAATTTTTGGCCAAAATGACCACCCTGCTACATATCCAGAGCTCTAACCCGGCCAACAAAATTTTAGCACCTGGGAGGTCAGTTTTGGTGAAAAATGACCACTCGGCTAGGCAAGTTTTGAGCCACTCAGCCTAAAGTAACTCAGTCAAATTTCAGCACCCAGTAGGTCATTTTTCATGAAAAACGACCACCTGGCTGGGTCATTTCAGTGCCGCCCGACCAGGTCTGCCGCCCGGCAAGCCTTGTCGCTTGACAATACTTTTTCTCGGATTCTTGGCATGTTTGCTATAGGAATGATGGCCGTGAGTGGAGGAGGTGTGCCCAGCTTTTCCTTTACGAAAAGTGCTCACCTAAGACCCCACCATGAGTAAAAGTAGATGGAGGAGAGCCACACAAGTCACCTCTTTCACCACTCACAAGTCATGTTTGAGCACCCGGGAGGTTATATCTCATTAAAAATGACCATCCAGGTGATGATCTGAGGCTCTAACCCGGCTAGTCAATTTTCAGCACCCGAGAGGTCATATTTCATGATAAATGACAACCCGGCTAGGTAATTTTAATTTGCCCAAAACCTAACCTGGCCAGTCAAATTTGAGCACCCGGGAGGTCATATTTTGTGAGAAATGATCACCCGGCTAGGAAAACTTTGAGCCACCTAGCCTACAATAACCCAGACAGATTTTAGCACTCGAGAGGTCATATTTCATGAAAAATGACCACCTGACTGGGTGATTTTAGTGCTGCCCGGCTAGTCCTGCCACCCAGCCATAGTTTTCCCAGATTTCATGCCACTCTAATGTAGAGATGATGGCCATGAAGGGAGGAAGTTTACCCAACCTTCCATTTAGAAAAAAATGCTCACCAAAAATCCTCCACCATGAGTAAAAGTGAATGAAAGAGGGCCACATATGTCACCTCACTCTTTCACCACCCACACTCACCTGCCATCCTACTCCCTAGGCCTCATGAGTGGCAAGATACTCATTGCAAACATACAACATTGGCCATCCTATCAATGTATCCTTGCTCTAGTTGAGTTGTTTTGTTTTAAGCTTGGGGAGGTACCCAGACCAAGGTGCACCACTTGTTCTATCCTCTTTTCCTCTTCCTCTAGTTGAGTTGTTTTGTTTTAACAAATTTAAGAAAACCCAAAAAGATTTGAGTTGTCAAAGAAAACCATAAAAATTTGCATAGCCAAAAAGAACAAAAATATTTCCCTTTATAAATAAATTTTGAGAACTTAGTTTCTACCTTGCCTATGGAAATGATGAATAGTTGCTCTATTAGCTCCTTTTGAATCTCCAGTATACAACCTCTACTCCTCATTTTTGTGGGCGGTGGTAGATCGGCATGATGACAATGCTAGTCCCTCTATGATCTAGTGGGTGCAAAATGGCTACTAAAACACCAAGTCTAGTTGCTGGAGTTTATGATATGGCACGTTTTTGATGAGTCTATGATTTCATCGTGATTAGAGTCCAATGATTCTTTCAACACCATGCTGCAATAAACCCCCCCTACTTGGTGCACATTTCCATATGATAGAAAAATTCCTACCATGGCCAAATATTAATTACAAACCCACTTTCATGCCATCTATGTGTATATTGAGTTTAGTTAGGATTTGATCCTTATGAGGGACATGACCTTCCAAAGCCAATCATTTTCCTTCACGTTATCTTTGAGTTCTCAACTAATCATGCTTGGTTATGCCATTTCCACTTCAGATTCAAGCATCCACTTCACCAAGCATGCCAGCCAAAAATCTTTCCTTTTGTGAAACTTTGATCCTATAAGAAAGATTTGGGTTCTCCTTAATAAACACTCAGAAAAAGTATGCAAAAAAATATTTGAACCATTAAATTAGCTTCCCTACACCATAAGAGTTGAATGAAAGAAACAAAGAAAAGAAAGAAAGAAAGAAAAGTTTATCAGCTCTCATGGATCTACAATATCAAAAAGTTTCAAGGTTCAAAAATATCTTTGAGCAAAACAAGGAACCAGCTTTTCACTCTACCAAAAAAATCCAGCCTTTTGGGACTAATGTACCCAAGACATTTGCAATTGTGCTAGCCCACTCCTTCATGTGAGTCCATTCTCTACCTCTCCCCTGGACATTATTTCTAAATGATTGGAATGAGGAAGTGCAAAGTATTTTTGCTAGGACCATCTCTTAACTTCATAATATATGCATGCTAGATCTGCCCTACTACCAAGCTCTACATACAAGTCAAGATTTTTTGGATGAGCCCTTGGTAAGGAAACACACTTTTTGAGTGATGAGAGTCATAGTGGGAGATTTCACCAAGAGGGAAGATTTTTCCAACCATATGCAGCATTATAAAAACTTTGGACTCATGATCAAGTATGAGATTGTATGACAAAGTCTAAGCCAGCCATTCTAGACCTCAACTGCTCATGACAAGGTTATAAAATGCTAATAAGCCCTGTTGTACAATGAGAATGACTTAGTGACCGAGTTGTGCTGGTTTACACTTACCCATATTGTGTTGGAGTATGTGTTTGTGCACTTGATCCTTGCAGGGCTCTAATATTGAAGCAACTCCTGATCCATCACTCCTAAGTTTAATTTGCTCGGGACGAGCAAAGGTTTAAGCTTAGGGAGGTGTTGGCGGCTGATTAAATAAATATTTGTTTAAACTAATAAAGTTCCATGTGTTTTGGTGAAATTTGTGTTTGCAGGCATAAGAGAGCCAAAATGTGGAAAAACATGAAGAAACACCCCGTTGGCCGATCATGACTGTGAAACAGCCATTTTTACCGGCCAACAGGGTCGTTTTCGGGCTAAAATCAGGAACAAGCCGACAGGGTCATAAACGGCTAAATTCAGCCACCCGGCTGGTTAACCGGGGTCACTTTTATGCTGAAATCAGAAACCACCCGACAGGGTCATAAATGGCTGAAATCTGACACCTGGCTAGTTAACCAAGGTCGTTTTTCAGGCTGATCATCCGACCCGGCCAGTTTTTCAAAAACAGTTCACCATGATGGCGTTTTCTCCTCCCGGACCAAAAGTGATAAAATATGGCTAAGGAAAAGAGGCCAACAAGTGGCCTAACCCGGAGAAGTCACGAGGCGACCCGGAGGGTGTTGGTACCTGGGATACCGCTCGGCCAAGGTTGCCACCAGGGGGTTGCCAGCTGTAAGGACCGAAGGCGTACCAAGAGGGGGGGGGGTGAATCGGTAAGCCGCTCACAAATCCAAATACTTCAATGTACACTACTTTGGTCTAACAAGAGACGCAACCTAAACAGTTCTAGTAGGCCAAGACCATACACATGCTAGTGTTCATGATAAGAGAAAGCGCGGAAGCCAAACATACTAGCCTATGCAAGCCACAATTCAACCTAGTTACTAGAGCACACAATTGCGGAGTAGTAAAGAGAGGGTCAAGGAACGCTCATGGTTTTTTCCTAAGGTCTCAGAAGGATGGCGCCTTCACCTACTCCTTGTTGGACCACTCCCGCCGAAGTTCCCGTCCCTCCCACCACCAAGTGGAGTTCTCACCCACGAGCCTGCAATCACTCCTAGACTAAAGACACGGTGTGCATCACCGCAGCACAAAGCACAAGCTCGCCTCCCTCGAGAACTTGCCAAACTCCCCGAGCCGACACAGACGCTCACTATTGATGCCCCTTTCACCAGCAGGCTCAAATCATGTACAAACATATGACGGCCTTCATAACCGATCACGATAGGCTCGATCATTGACACCTAACCGGTCTAGGTCTCCCCATAGACCAAGAGTAACAATCTAGATCACACCCTCAAGGACACCCTAGCCTTAAATCTGCAACATGCTCAAGTTACTCTGCACTAGCACTCTCAAGATATGCAATATCTCCTCTTAGTGCTCTCCTCTTTTCCTCTTGGACCTTACCAAATGCTCTCAGGTATTCCACTAGCCAAGAGAGGTCCCAAAGACCACAGCAATGAAGTTATATAGGCTCCCAACCCAATCTAGCCGTTGCTCCACGAAATTAGCTTTCTGGGTCTACTGACCGGATAGTCCGGTCACTGCCTGATCGGACAGTCCGGTCACTGCAACACAGTTTACCAACGGCTCTGACCCCTGCTGATTCTGCTGTTGATCAGACCGTACGGTCACCTGACCGGACCGTCTGGTCCATTTCTCTCTCCAGTCCAGTAACATATCGCGCTGAAGCTTCCTTGCTGCCCTGTGCAAGTCCTATTGACCGGACCGTCCGGTCAGTAGACCGAACCGTCCGGTCTGTACAGACTCTAGCACAGACAGACTCCTCACTCCTCGCTGTAAGTCCTAGACAACTCCCCATAGTGACCATACAGTCTGGTCACAACTGACCCCTCTATCCGGTCTGTATGTCCAGAAGCTAAAACTTGTCGTCCTCGCTTGACTTCGTTTCCCGGCTTCTCCGAACAGCTCCTTGGCTTCTCTACTGTCACCTAGTGCCTCCAAGCAACCTTGCACATCTCTGACTTGACATGACCTAAGAGAATGACCTAGACCCCCTTGATAGTTTGATTTTTCTTATGGACACAAAGCCCTAACAACTAGGCAACTGCACCCAACCCTTGCACCATAGCTTGTTCTCCGCTTTGATCCCGCTTCATCAACCCTTGGACTCCATCAAGTTCACAAGCCTCCATGCTTGTGGTCATTGTCATCAATCGCCAAGGAAACCATCATCCATATGATTTGTAATAGGGTTTAGAGATGATTCCTACATAGAAAACACTCGTGTTGATATTAGCCCACAATTTCATAGTTTCCATATATCACCAAAACATTCATACCTTGGAGATCCAATCATCAATGGTCATGAAGCTTACAATCTCCCCATTTTTGGTGATTGATGACAACCACTACTTTATCAAAAACTTAAACAATAAACAACCGGGCTAAAAGAGCTACACAAAGGTCAAGAGGAACCATAACAATATAGGAGAGAAACGCATAAGGTCCTACTCAATCAAACATCATCTAGAGATACAAGGAAAAGAGAGAAGCATACTCTAGATGAAAATGCATGCATGTCATGGCAATATATTAAAGGAAAGCATAAAGACATGCAATGCAAGGCATGAATGATGAGATGCAACATGTTAGCATAACTATGCATAAGAATTAAGAACAAGCAATCATCATCACGAGATCATACACCGGCATAAATGATAATTAATGAATACAAGGCACTGCATATGAGAATAAACCAAGTGAGATTAAAATGAGTCAAACAGAAGTGAATGAAAATCATGACTCATCAAAATCCAGGAACATCGAATAACTCAATCAAAATAAGATCCAAATGTATCTAACTCGCAAAAACCTCGTATGCTCCCTCTAGATACAAGCTACTCTCGATCGCATATGATCACACTCCCACTCTCCCAAGACCTAGGAATCTTCTCCCCCTTTGGCAACAAGCACCAAAAAGTGGCAAAGATGAACATCTAAACGCTCGTGGTCGAAGGAAGTGGTGGAAAAGATGAACATCTAAAGGCTCTGCTCTGGGCTGCTCCTGTGCTGGATCCTGCTATGCTCCCTGAGCCTATGCCACCTGAGCATCCATCTGCTCGAAGAAGTCAAGGTCAACAGGTGACTCACACCCTCTATCGTGTGCTGCTGGTGTGACTGTGGTAGTCTCCTGAGCTGAAGTCTGGAGAAGAATGTGATCTACCATGTCCTGCTGTTAGAAGTCTCCACGGACAAGATCCTCTACTACCTGAGGAATAAGAGTGGTAACTGTGGCAGTAAGAGGTGCAGCTATAGCTGTAACTGAATCTGGAGCTGGCTGGCAGTCTGCATGAGTGGTGTGAACTATCTCTGAGAATAAGCTCCTGACTGGTAAGTGCTGAGAAGTGGAGGGTCCTGCCATCTACGAGGTCGAAGAGTGTGAAGGAGAAACAAACAACACAGACACAGAGAAAGCTGACACGGGAGAGAGATGAGCTGAAGAGAGAGTCTGTCCTGATCCCCTTGTCGGTATGACCCCTGAAAGTGATAGTCCGCTGTACCGAGCTGTTATCAAGGCAGTGAAGGGTCGTGGCTCAGTCGGCAGCTACTGGAACTATGGAAGCACTGAAGGTCCTGGCTGCTGACTAGCCTGCCTCTGGGTCAACTCCGTCATCTATGTCATCAGGGCGGTAAGAAGTGTAGTCTGCTACCTCTGTATATCTACCTGACTCCTGATGATGTCCATCATCTGACGTCTGTCCTTAGCTACACCCTAGATGAACTCACCCAGGCGTCCTGCAAGGCTGTCACAGTGACAGCATCCTGTGACTATGAACCCATCGGCGGGGGAGGTGCTCTTGTTCTGGCTGACTCAGGAACCACTGTTTCTGGCTGAGCTGCCTGCTCGTGAAGTATTGGTGCTGACTCCTGCTCCTCCTCCCATGTCTGTTGGCTGGAGGCTGACTGTGATCCCCTGGGGACTCGAGGTGCATAGTTGGTGGTCATCTCAGGGAATGCCTCGTACTGCTCCTCCATCACTAGGCCCATCCTCCTTAGGAGATCGCAAATGTAGGGGCCGTAGACCAAGTGACGTCCTCCCACTCTCTCAGAGATGACCTCCTCCATCTCTCCAATCAGAAGATCTGCCAAGTCGAAGTGTTATCTCCTTAGAATCGTTGCGACTGCTCACTGGTGTAGAAGTGTGAACTCCTCTCTGTAGCCAGACCTAGGGATGATAGTCCTAGTGACTATCGCTCTCACCACCTTGGCATCTGCAGTGAGTCTCGCAGGGCCTCTCTCAAAGCCTGGTGTGTGAGGTGGTGGGAAAGCAATCGACACCATGTCATCTGAAGGTAGCTTCCCTCCCTGAGGTCTACGGGGTGGTGCAAGTGTATCGTAGGCACTCTTGTAAAGCTGGAAATCATGTCTCCTGACACACTATGGCCGCCCTCTGAATAGAAACCAGAACTTTGAGCGATCCCTAGCAACCCACAGTGTGGCATAGAACTCTAGCACCACGTCCCCCCTGTACCTGTGTGGATTAGTAACTAGCTCTGCTAGCCGTGGCAAGTAGGTGAAGTACTGCTCCATGTCTGTGCCAGTGGCCCTCCTCATGACTCACAGGTCATGTACTGCTGCAGCACGAAGAGTCTGTCCTTGCCCTTCAGACTAAGGTAGCATTTTAGACCCTCTCCAATCCTCCTCTAGAGAACTGTCCAGTACCTCTCTCCAGTAGTGAGGTCTCTGAGAACTGGAACCCACTGCTCGAAGGGGACTAGATGTAGCACCTTAAGGTCCTTTGCAGGAACATTAAGTATGTCCGGCTCTCCAGCTGCCTATACCAGTCTCTGCAGCCTCCTGGTGCACACTGCACAGGTGCACTGGGGTCTCCGGTCTGGTGAGCTGTCCTCTGGGGATCAGTCTGCTCAGCCTGCTGCTCGGTCTCCTCAGACTCTGACCCCTCAGAACCTGACTCTGAGGTCTCCTACTCTGACTCCTCCTCCTGATGCCTGGAGGATCCCTACTCCGTAATCCTCAACGACCTCTCCTATCAAAAAGTCGGAGTACGCTGCAGCCATGGTGGTGGTACAACTCCAACTGCAATAGGTGCAGTCCTCTGCCTGGTGCTCCTCCTGAGACCCTGGTCCTTAGCTGGCTGACTGATCCTCAAACATGAGTCCAGGTGTCCTGCATGACTTCTCCATGGCCTCTAGGTTCCTAGCAACCCTCCTGGCTCTCTCTGACTCTAGATCCAACCTTGGTCTCTTCTTGCTCTTGGGCTTCTCAGGCATCTTCCCATTGCCCTTGTCCTGTCCTGACCCTGCCATCACTGCTACTGCAAACTATTGTCACTGCACGCACGTAGGTATAGATAGGATGAGCATAGACACTAATACATCTATAAGAAAAGCACCACTAGGAAAAAATGCGTAATAGAAGTCCTAGCATTTAATGAAGGACATGATCACTAGACAAATATACAAAGTAACAACAGTGATCATCGACTATGAGTGGCTGGTGCGAGTCATCTAGTGTGCAGTCAAATAATGGGCAATTAATCTAACTGCAGACTAAACAGGAGACAAACCCTAGACATGCAATTAACAGATAAACAATGAATTAATTGCATCCTAGGTTGAGCCAATTAATTAATTAATGCAACTAAAGACTAGGCATTTATCCAAATTGCATCAATTAAAGCTAATTGCTCAAGAATTAGGCCATAACCAATGAAAGGAGTGAATGGCACAATACCCTGGGAGAAAGTCAATGCACCGAGAACAACGAGCACCATGGAACGTGCTTCAATTGCCAGAAGCTTGAAGCTTTGGGCTTGCCGGCTATGGAGGTGAAGGGAAAAGGATCACCCTTTCCCAAGAAATCGGTGGAGCTCAGCTATATGGACTGGGGATTGCGTGCGCAAGGTGGAGGGCAACAGAGGCGGCGTTGGAGACGGCCGGGGACGACGGTGTCACAACCCCCTTGGACCGAAGTTCCTGAAGTGCTGATTAACCAGACACAAGATAATACAACAACCGACCAAGTTTAAAATACACAAAAAGAGTGTTATTTATTATACATCAGAGTTAAGTACTTAAGTGCAGTGGAAATATTACAAAGTTCAGTTTTAAAAGCAGCGGAAGATAACGTGATTAAACGTCTACAATTTACAACTCGACGATAATAACAAGTGTGATAAATCCGAGCCCATACGGATTATCACCTAGCATCACACAATAGCAGCGGCTACTCATTCTCCTAGTGGGCAGACCATCCCTCAGGGATAGACATATCCCAAGGAAGAACACCCATAGGTAGATCATATGCATCAGTGTTATTACCTGAAATAAAGAAAACAACAACATGTCAAAGCTTGAGCTACTAAGCTCAACAAGTCTTACCCGTCAAGTATTTAAAATCTAGACATGCATAGGCTCAGAGATGGATAAAAGTAAATTTAGTGAACATTCTAATAACCATAATAGTGTAAGGTAACTTGCATGTGAAATTAATAAGTACAACAAGCAATATGAAATTTTAATTAAGTACAAAAGAACTTCAGTTCAGATATACTAAAACACCATATTCCTCATTCCAACATTCCATTAATTGTTATTAGTGAGGTTCTTAAGCTATGATGTGACTCAGTGAACAAGCGGTACTCATTACTGCGAGGGACAGCGATTGCAATCGTTTTACACAAGGTGGGAAAACCCGAAGTACACGAAATATGCATCATTTAAGAACACGTATGACAACTTTTTGCAAAGACATCATACAAGTCGGTCCGGGTCCAAAGGCCCGAGTGGGTAGCCATTCCACAGTAACGTCGGGAATCTATCCACTCCTACCAGATCACACGACCAAGCATTTGGGTATCGTCCAACATGCAAATGACAATGCTACATCAGTTTACTAGTTCCCATATACTAGCATGCATTCGATATAGTTCAATACTTGCTCAACAGGGCCGACAACGGACGGGTCCTAGGTCGACACAGACAGGGCTACAGCCTTGCAAGCCATGTCTTCTGAAGGCACATGATCTTTGCCCATTCACCTATGGGGCCTATCCACGTCTCAAATTTTAGTTGATGACATAAATGGACTGCCACCTTGCGAGACAACCATCACAGGTCCCTTGCCTTTGCCCTTTCTAATGCAGACCCGTTTAGTCCAAATTTTAACATTCTTAATTCACAATATGACTATCATCATGTTACTAAAATTTCAAGTACCATAACAGTGTACGACCTACAACTAAGTATAATAATTTCTCTATTAACTACCGGTACCTGTATACCATGTCTAATATAATATAGGATATTTCCAGGGAATGCAGGTGGGTTTTCATTCAACTCCTAAACTTAATGCACAAACAACCTATACATATCTAGTAATTTAATTACTAGAAATTAATCATATTAATACATGGGAATGTTCCGGGGCTTGCCTTCAGCTATGACCACTAGATCAGTAGTTAAGTTAGAGTCTTCTTGTGCCAAGAAATCCGAGGATACCTTCTGAATATTATCCCCTGGCACGTCAACGTTCCCTATAACAATCTCGATATGTCAACATAGGTGAATGCATAAATAATGAAACAAAATGTGATGCATAGGATGAATGAACATATCAATTAGAATTTGTTCCTCAACATTGTTCTCGATGTCATATGCTTCGGAGCTAGCAACTCTAATAATAGGATGTTACAAATAAAGTTTCCTATTGCATTTACATATGGTTATTTAGACATGAAATGCAAATAATTCATTTAGTAAAATAAAAATTATGCTACTGGACATGAGTGACATACTGATGATAAATATAGGTATGATCAGCAAATTTGCCATGTTTCACTAATATATAATGAGCAATTAATTAGTAATGCATTTAGCAAGATTTAAGACTAATTAAATTCTAGTGAAATATAAACAACAGATAAATCCCTACAAAAATTCTTGGTGATGCAATATGGCAAGCATGATTTTTGTGCACAAGCATAAACTCTAAAAGTTTGCAGAAATTATTCTAATGCATTTCTAACCATGTTAAAGATAAAATCATATTAAATTTTATGTCCAGAAACTAGGGTCAAATAAATATATTCTGGACAAAGCATTTCATGAGAAGTCTAAAACAGTTTAATTTGCTATTTAATCATATCTACAACTAAGCATATGAATATATTAAGCTTTACCCTAATTAAATAATACATCAAAACTTTTCATATAAAACATGCAAAGTAACATGTCCAATGCATTGTACTCATCACAAGGAATCCAACAAATTTTATTTTGAAATTTTAGGAGTTCTAAATCTCCAGATATGGATTTTTCAAGTTTAACAGTTTTTCTGGATTTTTTATTTCAAACTTTGATTTATATACAAAACTGCCATTGATTCATTTGAATCTCGCGCGCGAGCGGCGGCGCGGCTGCCGGAGCAGGTTTCGAGCTCATCGACACGTGATGTGCTCACCGAAGCTGGGATTTGTGCTCACCCGAGCGTAGAGCACACCCAGGCGAACACGTTGGCGGGGTTCGCGAGAAAAGAGACTCGCCACGACAGCCTGACGTCAAGCGGTGATGGAGCAGAGGTGGCCAGCGATGGCGGGGGCTAGATGGGGAGGCCGAGGGTTCAAGCGAAGGGGTCAGGAAGCACCAGTGGACTCCGACGAAGCTCGACAGAGTCACCGAGGCGACGAAGAAGAGCCGGATGAAGCTGTCACCATGGAGCTCCCATGGTGGCCGACGGCGGCGGAAGGGGAAAACTAGGACGGCGATGACCTCGAGGGAAAAACAAAGGAAGGATCTTGTCAGAGACGAGCATCCAGGATGTGCACAGCTATGAGAAAAGGATTGGAAACTCCGAACATACCGGAGACGAAGAATTTCACAAATTCATGGCTCGGTCGCCATGAACAGGGAGTTCAGGAATTCCTTGAAATTCTCGATAACCAGGAAATGAATTGATGTGGGAGTTGTTCTGGAGTTTTTTTCAGCTCACGGCGGTTCCATCTTGATCTTATGCTCGAGCTTTGGTGGACTAGTTCAACCTTGAGTGAAGCTCCAGAGGCTGGCGGCAATGGCGGAGGTGCAGAGAAGAAAAACGAGGCAGAGCAAGAGAGAAGAGAGCGGAGACGCCGAGGGGTGGAGTCGGAAATGCCGAGGAGGGTCTAGCGACAGATTTCGAGGCTAGGTTTTGATCCCTGGGCACGGCAGAAGTGTGGCGACATGCGGGCGGCTTTGTATCGGTGTGCATGGCGTCGGGTGCCAGCGAGAAAGAGAAAGAGGAGAGAAGAGAGAGACTGACGGCTGGGTCCCACTGACCGGGTTTTTTCTCATTTCCAGAATTATTTCGGCCACTACTTCAACAATTGATTTAAAATAGTTCCAAACTCCAAATTGACTTGGGAAAATTGTACATAAATTTTGAAATGTGTAGATCACAATGTGACAGGTGTCCAGTTTAAAAATTAAATAATTTGGATATGCCAAATATTTGAATATGGATAAAGTTCAAACTTCTAAGAATTAATTAAGGTATTTCCACTTTGAATAAAATTATGAGAAAACTCCTAAAATTCTTTTCTGGCAAACCCTATCATATAGATTTTTGGCAGCACCAGGTTGTATGCCAAATTTGAAAGTTACTTCATAACTTAACCATACTTTGGTTTGAATTCAAATTCAAATTACTTTGAAATGCAAACAAAAATGGAATTATGACATGATAAACCAGGATTAGGTGCAACCATGTGATCAAAAAGAATGTAGTGACACTGGGGTGTCACAGGAGGCAGCTCGGTGTGCACAGCGGCAGTTCGGTGTGGCACGGTTGGCGGCGGCTCAGGGGTCACGGACATGCACGAGAGCGAGGGCGAGCTGCGACGGCGCCGGGAGCTGAGGCAGTGCCGGGGCTCGGCTAGCTGCTGCGCTGCTGGTGGTGGTGAGGGCGACGACGGGGGTGAGGATAAGGAGGCAGGGGCGCGGTCTCAGTGTTGGAGTCGAATGGGGACGAAGCCAAAAGAACTGATGCAATTTTGACCTAGGTCAGAATTCTCATGGACGGTAGATATCCAAATAACAAAAGGATCAACGGTCACGGATTGAAATGCATCTCGCATTTTTAATATAGTGACCGGACGGTACGGTCTCTAGACCGGACTGTCCGGTCAGCTCAGGGTCTGCTGGCCTTTGAGCAGACCGGATGGTATAGTCTGTAGGACCGTTCTGTCCGGTCTCTACGACCAGACTCCCCTAGGCACTATGCATAGAGCCACTGATCGGACTGTATGGCCCAGTGATCGGACTGTACGGTCACTACCAAAAATTTGTTGAATCAAGGAATTTCTCCATTTTCCAAGTGCCCTTGGTAAACACTCAAATAAACACTGCATTTGGAATATAGAGGGAACTCTCAAGCACTCCTTTTCAAATAGTGGCACTTTATGGCCTTATGATTATTGCAAATGCCAAATGAAAGTTCGAGCAAATAAGAACCGAGGCAAATAAAAACCAAATGGATATGTACGAGCCTTAGTCCATGAACCACGCGAGTAGATTTAACCTCGAAGTTCATAAGAGCTTGCTCAATGGGCATGATGCACAATCCTTTCCGTTGGTCACACTTATGGAGATGTAATCTCATATAGAGTATGAGGCACAAATATCTCCAAGTGGGACAAGCCTCCTTTCTGTTTCCTATATGATGCATGCAACAAGCATTTTACATATGCAACAAAAGTAAACATGCCATGTGAATGCAAGCAATATTAAAAACAAGACACAAAGGAAACCTAACAATGTCAAGTTTGAACCCCTCCCAAGCTTATTCACTACCAGCCATGCCTATGCCTTGAGAGAAGTCAAACCACCATCTCAAGCACTCCCCCTTGCTTATAGCTATCTTGGATGGGTTAAACATTGACTTATTTTTATGTGTTTTTCTTTTAGTTGTTTACACATGCATGGATGCAAAGCATACTAGTCACAAAGGAGTCCTAATTATCATACAATGCAAGAGAAAGAAAAACACACTACAACTACCAAGAACAACCATGTTTACCTCCCTCATGAGTAGATAGGTCGTTGAGGTCCATGTCACTTGTGGTGGACTTCAGATGATCTTCATGAAAGCGCTTGATCCACCACCACCACCATCTATGTCTTGTTCATGGGCACACACTTGTACGTAGCCGATCTCTCAAGATCAACAATGAACTTAGGCACCCATATGCTCTTGACCTTCCTCTTCTTGTTTGGTGGTCCCAAAGCCTTAGCTTTCACCTTGCCATCCTTGTTCCTAAAAAGCTTGAAATGTGTGTTCTCATGGAACAAGTTAGCATTAGGCGAAACAATGGAACTTCTCACCATGGGAAAATCCTTGGTGTTGTGGCCATCCTTGCAACACCTCTCGCAATAGTAGTTGTCGGCGAGAAGGGGTTTGTTCCATGCGGAGATGGAATCACTCTTCCCTATGATGTCGATGGTGGCGGGATATGAGCCAAGTCCCTATCGGGAGACATTAATCACAAGGTTCCTCCAAAGAATCTCCTTATAGATGGCTCTACCACGTGTGAGCCTCTCAAAGCCGTCAATCACCATCTTCCTCTATTTCTTGAGCTTGTGATATTCCTCCTAAACAAATGGCTCAAGAGAAGAAACCTCGACTGAGGTGGTTAGCTCATCAAATATGGTAGAAGCATCACTCTTAACTGAACTAGAGGAGGGAGAGGTTAGGTTCTCAACATTGATGGCCTCGTAAGTAATCTCAAGGGCCTTGTACTTGTCATGAAGCTCTACATGATCACCCTTGAGCTTGTCATAATTCTTGTTTATGGCCTCATGAGATGTGACAAGGTCCTTGAGCTCACTCTCAAGGCCAACAACACGGTCCTTAGGCAACTTACACTCTTTTCTTACCACATCCAACATTTTGGATTTCTTGACGGCGATGTCGCGAGCTTGCTCAAGCATACTCCACAACTCAGCACATGTGTGCTCCTCATCATCGCTATCATCGCTGCTCTCATCCTCACTCTCCCCAAGTTGGCTCACAGACATAAGGCACGTGGGAGGTGGAGGAAGAGCTCGTGGAAGTGTGGTCTTGATCATGGATAGGCCGGTCACTTCTTCATCACTTGAGGAAGAGGACTCATCACTTGAGTTATCACTTGTCCATTCTCTAACAAGGGCCTTGCGAGAGAACTTCTTGTAGTATTGAGCTTTGCCTTTTCCTTTGTTCTTGTCCTTGTTGAAGTGTCTCTTCTTCTTTTGCTTGGCCTTGGGGTCTTCGTCTTCTTCTTCACTTGAATCGTATGACTTGAATGCTTCTTTCTTAGGCTTTGGGCACTCTCACACAAAGTTATTATTTGAGCCACAATTGAAGCACTTGCCCCTTGACTTGGAAGCAAACTTTTTCTTGAAAGTCTTCATCTTCTACATGAGAAGAGCCAAGTCCTCGGTCAAGTCACATTCATCATCATCATCCTCAATGATCACCTTCTTCTTGTTCTTCCTGCTCTTGCTAGATTCTTGCTTGTCAGCCGGTAGAGCAAGGTTGGATGGTTGAGGATCATCCATCCCCAATTGGTAGTTCTCGAAGGCACTGATCTTGCCAAGTACATCCTTCATGGTCTTGGTCTTGAGGTCACCTTGCAAGATGAAGGTGGTGATGGACTCATACTTGGGTTCCTTGAATAGCCTCAAGAATCTTCTTAAAATAAACGGGCTTCATCTTGAAATCATCCCCAAGTGCATTGACCTCCTCCACTAGTACATGAAAACAAGAATAAATAGTGTTAGCTCTCTCATGTGGCAATCTAGTGAAGTTATCATACTTGTTCTTCAGCACATAGTATCTTTCCTCTTTGACATCTCTGGTGCCCTCATGGAGCTCCTGAATCTTAGTCCAGATACCATGTGTCGTGGAACTAGCATCCAACTAAGCAAAAACATCCTTAGAGATGCAAGCAAACAAATCATTCTTGGCCTTAGCATTGTACTTAAGAAAGTCAGGCTCAAGTAGGTTCAAATCCGCATCGGACTCATGAGTGACCATCCATATGTATGGATCAAGGGACTGTAGGTAGGCTTGCATGCGAGCCTTCAAATAAGCATAGTCCTCCCCATTGACTATGGGAACATTCCCCGCTTGTCCCAACATCCTTACTCAAGGCGGTGAAGTCTCAAAGATGAGCACTTGGGTCTGATACCACTTGTAAGGTCCGAAGGCGTACCAAGAGGGGTGGGGGTGAATTGATAAGCCGCTCACAAATCCAAATACTTCAATTTACACTGCTTGGGTCTAACAAGAGAAACAACCTAAACAATTCTAGTAGGCCAAGACCCTACACATGCTAGTGTTCATGACAAGAGAAAGCGCGGAAGAAAAACAAATTAGCCTATGCAAGCCACAATTCAACCTAGTTACTAGAGCACACAATTGTGGAATAGTAAAGAGAGGGTCAAGGAAAGCTCAAGATTTTTTTCTCGAGGTCTCGGAAGGATGCCGCCTTCCCCTATTCTTGGTTGGACCACTCCTGCCAGAGTTCCGGTCCCTCTCGCCACCAAGTGGAGTTCTCGCCCACGAGCCCGTAATCACTCCTAGAGTGAAGACACAGTGTCTGTTATCACTGCACAAGGCACAAGCTCGCATCCATTGAGAACTTGCCGGACTCCCCGAGCTGACACGGGCGCTCACTATTGATGCCCCTTTCACCGGTGGGCTCAAATCGTGTACAAACATGTGACGGCCTTCACAACCGATCACGATACCGACACCTAACCGGTCTAGGTCTCACCATAGACCAAGAGTAACAATCTAGATGACACCCTCAAGGACACCCTAGCCTTAGATATGCAAGATGCTCAAGTTACTCTCCACTAGCACTCTCAGGATATGCAATATCTCCTCCTAGTGCTCTCCTATTTTCCTCTTGGACCTTATGAAATGCTCTCAGGTATTCCACTGGCCAAGAGAGGTCCCAAAGACCCAAGAAACAAAGTTATATAAGCTTCCAACCTCAAACTAGCCATTGCTCCACGAAATCAGCTTTCTGGGCCAACTGACCGGATAGTCCAGTCACTGCCTGACCGGACAGTCCGGTCAATGCAACACAGTGCACCAACGGCTCTGACCTCTGCTGATTCTTCTGCTGACCATACCATCTGGCCGCCTGACTAGACCGTCTGGTCCGTTTCTCTCTCCAGTCCAAAAACATTTCACGCTGAAGCTTCCTTGCTGCCTTTTGCAAGTCCTACTGACCGGACCGTCTGGTCAGTAGACGGAACCATCCGGTCTGTATGGACTCTAGCATAGACAGACTCCTCATTCGTTGCTGTAAGTCCTAGACAACTCCCCATAGTGACCGTACAGTCCGGTCATAACTGACCCCTCTGTCCGGTCTCTATGTCCAGAAGCTGAAACTTATCATCCTCACTTGAATTTGTTTCCTGGCTTCTCCGAACAGCTCCTTGGCTTGTCCACTGTCACCTAGTGCATGTGATTTCACCGAGCAACCTTGCACATCACCAACTAGACATGACCTAAGAGAATGACCTAGATCCCCTTGATTGTTCGGTTTTTCCTATGGACTCAAAGCTCTACAACTAGACAAGTGTACACAACACTTGCACCATAGCTTGTTCTCTGCTTTGATCCATCTTCATCAACCCTTGGACTCCATCAAGTTCACAAGCCTCCATGTTTGTGGTCATTGTCTTCAATCGCCAAGACAACCATCATCCATATGATTTGTAATAAGGTTTAGAGATGATTCTGAAGGACCGAGAAGGCGACCAGAGGGGGGGGGTGAATGGGAGCCAATTAAAATTCTTCAAGAGAACTTGGCCTATATCCCAAAAACAACCAAGCCAACCTCCAAACCGATCACCAAGACTACACAAACCAACTCGTGGTGTACTAGCCCTAGGAGTGATCAACCACAACAAAGAGACACAACAGAGACAAAATGGAACAAGAAGCGCTCAAAACAGGTCAGAACTGGATTCACATCAGCAGTTCCGACAATGGCCATCGGTAGTGCCGGTTGGCACTATCAGCAGTGCCGGTCACTCCCATCAGTAGTGCCGGTAATACCCATCAGTAGTGCTGGTGCGGGGTTCTGAAACCCACCGGCACTGCCGGTCCTGGTCGTCGGCAGTGCCGATCGACCCCGATAGAATAGGAAAAAGTTTCGGGATGAAGCAAAAACATGGTCAAAATCTAATGAAACAAACTCCAAATGATGCAATTTTTGGGCCAGTGAATCCTTAGCACATCACGACCCTAATCGTAGAAGATCAACTCAATTGGCTCAAGAAATCATCACGAATTTCAGATCTTGTGCCAAGAACACCAAAAAGGGGAAACTTGAGAAATCCTTCAAATCGAAAGTGCTAGAGCTCCTGATTTGGTCATGGACCCATGTAGGATTGATCTAGCTCATCATAGCATGAAGTTTCCCATGAAATCCGCCCCAAATTGTCATCAAAAAAAGAGATCGAAAATTGCCACAAAAATAGCTCCAAAAATAAGGAAAAAGAGAAATTTGGGACATAGGGAGAGAGGAAGATCTTGAGCACGAAAATAAATCTCATGTCATGGAAACATGCTTACAAGATCCATAGACACAAGGCTAAAAAAAACTTGAATAACGTCCTAACTCAAGGCTAATGGGGAGAGAGACACCTCTTCCACTAGCCTTACCTCTCCATATATAGGCATAGGGTCTATTGTCCACATGATCACTCTACCCTTGACCTACATAACACACTCACCTACCACTGGGGGTATAATCGTCCATCTTTGGCTTCATTGCCCGAATGCCATCGAGCCCTTCACGACTTTGCTTCGCCTCGAAGCAAGCTCCGTGATGGTGCCACGTGCGCCACCAACCACTGCCACCAGTTTTGAGGCCCAAACCGGGAAACCGCCTCGCACGCTTCTCAAAGCGCGACTTCTCGATGTTGACGCATGTCACCTTGTCCAGCGATCCTGACCACCGACAAGTCTCTCCTAGTCCCTGTCCATCGGGCTCCCTTGTCACTTGCACTGGCATCCCGCTCGCCTTGACTTAACACGCCGTCTTCATCACACCACGGTTGAGGCTCAACGTGAAATCATACATGCATCCTGATCATCCGGCCCCATGTCCCCTACTTGTGCCTGATCCTCTCGTCACTGACCGCCAAGTCGACTCCAGTGACCTACACATCATGAGACAAGAAAACACATTTCCGTACTCCTGCAACTGCACCAATACCTCCACCAACTCCAGTTAGTCAAACCATAATCATGCACACACACATGCTATCCCCGGATTCCCGCATTTCAACTCAGACACCAAATCTGCTCAAGTCAATTACTCATCACATATATTGCAAACCATGGCACATATCCACATGGTTTCTCAATCTCCCCCTTGATGAGTACATGGACAATCTCAAATGCACAAGATTAGAGATTGAAATGCGGAACCGAATAAACTCATCCAAATGGCCAAACCCAAAGAAAAGGTGAAAACAAGCCATCTAGCAAAAGTAGGGATCACAAAACCAAGAGTTGACAAAGAAAGCGACTGGAGACACAAAGAATGTGAAAAGTGCAAGAAAACGCTCAAGATCATGAAATGCTCCCCCTCAACCTATGGTAGGTTTCATGTAGTGCAAAATGGACCATTTTATGTTTCTTAGCATAATTTGTGCATGACCCAATATTTTCTCCCCCTTTGGCAATGAACTCATCAAAAAGGCAAAAGAACAAGCAATCATGCAATACAAGAAAATGCAAACCTAAGGAGCTTCAACAATTATGCAAACAAGCATTTAACTTTGCTACCCATAAACACAGAGCCATGAAGTGTAAAAGCAATAGCTCACAATCATACAAAGATCAAAAATAGATAGCAAGGTATATACACCAAGAGCTATACAAGCTAAGCAGAAAGATTGACTTGCTTAGACAAAATCAAATTTTGCTTATCATGAGAAAATCTGCCACCACATGTGTAAGTACTCCCATCCAACATGCATTAAGTGAGTCATAAGAATCTAGCCAGCTTCAATCTCAACTAGGGCAACAAGTATTCACAGAAAATGAGCGTTACAAATGCTCACATATGCAATAGAGATTCATTTGATCAAGTGTTTATTGTTTATCCTCATGTGTCCTCTTATCCATTTGGAGGATCGCATGACTGGGTACGGCAAACACCCCGACGCCTCAAGTCACAGTGTTTGGATTTAGCATTTTAGAATTATTCTTGATCAAGAACACTTAGCAAATTATCAATGGTTTATTCACAAGACAAAAGAGCATGCCTTTGCGGCAAAAGGAACACACGTTCCCACAATGTCCCATCATGTCCTAAACATTTGCAAAGCCTTCCATTTCGCAAACACAAGGTGCCAAGGCCAAGATGTCCTCTAGACTAGCCTCAATGCAAGTTTCAACATTGATAAAAGCAATTATACACATCGTGAGGAAGTTTTAGCAAGGTTAGTTCATAAGGTTCACAAGAAGTTATGTTTACCTTTAAGATTAGCATGTTGCTCACATGAGTCTATAACAGGCTATCTAGAAAATCTAAGCATGAGAGATTACCATCACATCCACACAACTTAGCTCAAGCTCAATCATAGCAAAGAGAAATGCAAGAAATCATAAGAATCAAATCTCATCTACCAATGCATATATTACATATGAGATGCAATGCATAAAAGGTAAGATACATATATACAAGTGAACACCAAATCCCCCTCAAATGACGCCAAAAGGATGACACACACCTTGTTCCCCCCGAAGAAAAGCATGTCTAGTAGCATCTAGGGGCTTGATGAGGATATCAGCTAGTTGGTTTCTGGTGTCGATGTATTTGAGCTCAACATCCACCTTCTCAGCATTACCCCTCAAGATGTGGAATCGCACATTGATGTGTTTGACCTTACTGTGTTGGATTGGGTTTTGGCTAAGCATATGGCATTGGAGTTATCACACATGATTGGAACACTCTTAAAGGTTAACCCAAGGTCCCTCATGGTAGATACAACCCATAGGATTTGTGAGCAGCAGCTACATACTCAGCCTCTATGGTAGATTGGGCTACACTCGACTGCTTACGAGAAGACCAACAGATCAAAGAAGTACCCAAGAAATGGCAAGTATCAGAAGTGCTCTTCCTATCAATTCTACACCCAGCAAAGTCCGCATCCGAATACCCAATGAGATCAAGAGATGAAGATGCAGAGTACCAAAGACCAACTCAAGGGTGTATTTGAGATACCTGAAGATACGCTTGATAGCCTTGCGATGAGTCACCCTTCGGGAAGCTTGAAAGTGAGCACAAAGACACACCGCAAAGTGTATGTCGGGTCTTGTCACTGTCAGGTACAAGAGGGAGCCAATCATGCTCCTATACTCCCTTTGGTCCACCGGTTCACAGTCCACATCAGGGTCAAGTGCCATTGTCGTCGACATTAGTGTAGACAACAACTTCATATTGACCATGTCGAACTTCTTCAGGAGATCCTTCGTGCACTTGGCTTGATGTATGAAAGTGCCCTGCTTGCACTGCTTAATTTGAAGCCCAAGAAAGAAGGTGAGTTCGCCCATCATCGACATCTGAAGTTCACTTTCTATGGTTTCCTGAAATCTGGACACAAGAACATAAGAGGAACCACCAAAGATGATATCATCCATGTAAATCTGAACCATTAGAAAGTCATTGCCATGCCTGAGAGTGAACAAGGTTTTGTCAACACACCCCATGACATATCCGTGCTATAGCAAGAAAGTCTTAAGCCTAACATACCATGCCCTAGGTGCTTGCTTTAGCCCGTACAAAGCCTTCTGAAGCTTGTACACATGGTTTGGGTATTTGTGGTGCTAAAAGCTAGGTGGTTGTTTTACATGAACCTCTTCCTCTATGAAACCATTTAGGAAAGCACTCTTGTCATCCATTTGATAGAGTCTAATGCTCTTAGAGGCAGCAAATGCAAGCAAGATCCTAATGGCTTCTATGCGTGCAACAAGAGCAATGGTTTCCCCATAATCTAAGCCCTCCACTTGACTAAAACCCTTAGCAACAAGCCTAGCCTTGTTTCTAACAATCTCACCACCTTCCCCATGCTTGTTTTTAACCACCCATTTGGTTCCTATGACATTGACACCAACAGGAGGCTCTACTATTGTCCATACTTTGTTTCTCTCAAAATTCTCCAACTCCTCATGCATGGCATTAACCCAATGTTCATCAGATAATGCATGTCCAACATCCCGGGGTTCAAAGGTTGCAACAAAGAGAGAATTGGTAAAGTAGGCGAGATGTGCAGACCTTGACCTTGTTGTCCTCTTATAGAGATTATCGATCATTTGTTGAGGTGGATGTTGACGCTGGATGTGGCTAGGGGCCTCTCTCTCAGAATGTACCTCCCCCTCAACCATAGCTGGAGTTCGCTCGATAGCCACTGAAGTCGATGTAGAAGCTTCTGGAACCTCTACTGGAGTAGTGGTAGCAGCAGGAACAAGCTCAGATGAGAGATGAAGTGAATCATCATCATAATCATCCTTGCCCTGTAGGTCCTCTTCTACAAAGATGATTTCCTTCAGCTCCTTATCACCTGCAGACTCAATCACATTCCTTGCACAAGAGTTTGATTCATCAATAGTTACATCACAGGATTCTACGACGGTGTTAGTTTTCAAATTCAACACTCTGTAGGAATGACCAGTAAGAGAGTAACCAAGAAAGGTGCCATCGGAAGACCTCGACTCAAACTTATCAAGATTGCCATGCTTGAGAATAAAGCACTTGCCTCCAAAGGCACACAAATGAGGAACCAAGGGCTTTCTCCCAAAACGCAGCTCATAAGAAGTCACATTAAGAATTGGGCGCAAGAAAATCCGATTGGAAACATAGCAAGTAGTGCTAATGGCCTCAGCCCAGAACTGCCTCGGAGTCCTATGCTCATCGAGCATCGTCTGGGCCATTTCCACCAAGGTTCTGTTCTTTCTTTTGACCACACCATTCTACTGGGGAACACGAGGTGCTGAAAACTGATGCTCAATACCATGCTCAAGACATAAAGCATGAAAGGAGGAGTTCTTAAACTCGGTGCCATTATCACTACGGTTTGCTCGTAATGCACCAGAGAGTTCCATGAACAACCTCAAAGCTAAGCTTCAAAAGTGATGAAACACTTCATCCTTGCTCTCAAGAAAGTGAACCCAAGAGTAGCGAGCGTAGTTGTCAACAATCACAAGAACATACTACTTCCCACCCACCGAACGAACCCGAGAAGGACCAATAGTGTCCATATGAAGCAACTCTCCAGGGCGTTCAATCATCACAAAATTGATTGGTGGATGAGAAGCGACAATCAATTTACCATGATGACAAGTAGCACAAACCAAATCCTTATAAAATTTGAGCTTAGGCAATCCTCGGATCAAACCTAGGCAACTCAAGGGACATAACAAGCCAAAGCTCATGTGACCCAGTCTCCTATGCCATTTCCAGAGCTCAGAAAAAGATTGAGCAAACAAACACTTGTGAGAACCAGGAGAACTAGCAAAATCTGCCTAAAAAACTTTCCCAATGCTAGACATCCCAAACACCAAAGAGCCATTCGAATCAACAACACAAGAAGCATTTTTCTTAAAGCGCACTTCCAAACCAACATCAAGCAGCTGAGAAATAGAGAGGAGGTTGTACTTGAGATGCTCAACCAAACCAACATCCTTGAGAGTGAATTTTTCATTTACCTTTACCGCGCCTCTTGCCTTCACTCTCCCTCTCTTGTCATCTCCAAAGGTCACATACTCCCACCGCTTCAAGGGAGTGAGGCTAGAGAACCACTTTGCATCTCCGGTCATGTGGCGCAAACACCCAAAATCCATCAACCATTTGTTCTATAAGCCTCCACCTGCTGCCTATAAAGAACAAGAAGGAAAAGTCGATGGCTCAGTGCTGGGGTTAGTCAGAAAACATTTGGGCATCCAGCACTTAACCATACGACTGGTACCAGTCATCACAGTTCTTTGCACATTATTATTCGAACGCATGGGACGAGAACCACGATGGGGAAAGCGTGGTCTGTCAAAGCGTCTCGAATCAAACCTTGGATTGTGAGAATAGAAACCATCTGCGTGAATACCAAATCCACGCGAGGGAAAACATGGGGTGCCAAAGCGCTGCTGCGCAAAGCCTCTGTTTCGTTAATTAAAGTCATATGAGGGATTACTCTGTCCATGATAGGCACGAGAAAAAGAGCGAGGCTGAAAACCATCAAAATCATCATGATGCACATTCCTAGTTAACTCAGCTTGCATCCTCTCAATCCTCTTACGCCTATAACAGTACTCATCCAAGTGACCCTTACGCCCACAGAACATGCAAATGTAGACATTCTCATGTTTAGGCTTTGTTTGCATAGTAGGTTTGGGTTTTGGCTTCTCTGTTTGCTTTGGGTTGAAGGAAGGTTTGGGGTTTTGTGTGTAGTATGTGTCAGTGGGTTTGATGGATTGTTCCTCATCCTTGTAGCTAAAGCTAGGCACAAACTTACCTACATTTGCACTCTCTTTGTCAACCCTCTCAAATCTCAAACCCAAGTTGTAGGTTGACCTACTAGCACTCTCTTTGATTCTTGCTAGGTCACTCTCAATTTTCTCCTCAATCACTAAGGTTCTTTGGAGCCTAGAAACAAGATAGTCATTTTCTTGGACTAGGACTTTGTTTTCCTCCCTAGTGATTACAAGCTTGTCCTTAAGAGAGACACACACCTCACAGGGTGGTGGTAGGACCTTAGAGCGAGTCTCAATAAGCAGCTTGGACTCAAGCTCTTTGACTTTGAGGGTTTGAGCTTCCAACTCACTTGTGAGCTTGGGGCACTTCTGACATGCACCCAAAAGAGTTGGCTTAGCTTTGAATTCATCAAGGTCCTTGAGGGCACTCTTAAGCTGACTGGCAACTTGAACATGCACACTCTCCCTCTGACTTAGATCATTCATAACAACCTGACATGACTCACACTCTACAATAGTGACATCACAAGCAAGCTTAGACCTAAGCGAAGCAATTTCAAAATCAGCACTCTCCAACTTAGACTTAAGCTCTCTACTCTCACGAAACAGAGGCTTATTGTGCAAATGATCAAGTTCAGAAGAGAGCTCATCAAGAGTGGGAGGTACCTCGCTTGTGTCATAGTCGGATCCAGATTTGGTGTCGTGATTGTTCTTTGCCTTGAAGCAAAGCCCGGTGAAGTCATGCTTCCTCTTGACTCGTGGCTTTTCAACCTCCTCCTCCAAGCTTGTAAGGCCTTCGCTTGATGTGAGGTCGATATCGCTCAAGGCGGTAACGCAGGCGCGTGCAATGGCCTTGGCGAACTTCCTAGAGTTTTTGCCCTTCTTGTAGAAGCGGTTCTTCATCCACTTGAAGTCTTTAGTGTTGTTGTCGTGGTACCCGGCCTTCTTCTTCTTCTTGGGACAATCAACAATGAAGTGTCCCGGGTCACCGCACTCGGGCAGGTTCTTGAACCACCTCCTCTTCTCTTCTTCCAGTTGTTGTAGAACTTCGTGAACTTTCGTGTGAGCAAGGACAGCTCCTCGTTAGGAATGACTCCATCTGTTCATCAGAAGCTACAACAAGAGAACACAGAGAACACTCCATAGAAGACTTGTCAAGTGAGGGGTTAGTTCCATAAGAAGCATCACTGTGACTACCCTTCTGAGTGCTAGAAAACAATGCCATGCTAGAAGCAGGATTAACATGATTAGGATGAGACTTCCTATATAGTTCATGAGATTTCAGCTTGCTATACAGTTGCTCACAGTTCAAAGTATTGAAGTCAACAGTTTTTCCTAGAGCAGCAATTTTAACCCACCAAACATTTTCATCAAGTGAGTACAGCAGTTGCTTAGCTCTATCATTATGACTATACACAAGGTTACCACAAGCTCGTAAGTTGCACACAATTGCCTCAAACCTATGAAAGGTGTCATCTAGTGACTCGCCAGGTTTTTGTGCAAAGGTTTGATACAGTCTATTGTAAGAATCCTTACGCATAGACTTGACTTGATTGGTACCCTTATGGTACGTGCAAAGCTTAACCCAAATAGCATGAGCAGTGTCAAGGTGTGCAACACGATCATGTTCACTCCTACTAAGTGCAGAGAGCAGAATGTTGATAGCTTTGGAGTTGTGTTCATACCTGTTCAACTCACCTATAGGAGCAGTGTTGAGGTCAGCAGATATGTTGTATTCTTGCTCAACAATGTCCCAGATAGCAGGTCCTTGACTCAGGAGATAAGCCTTGGTCTTGGACTTCTAGTAGGGAAAGTCCTGTCCATCGAACATCCAGAGCTTGACCGCACGCTTCTCCTTGTTGCCTTCGGATAAAAAAGTCGGTGAAGGTCAACTAGTGATCAAACCAACTTTGATACCAATTGAGGGACCGAGAAGGCGACCAGAGGGGGGGGGGGTGAATGGGAGCCAATTAAAATTCTTCAAGAGAACTTGGCCTATATCCCAAAAACAACCCAAGCCAACCTCCAAACCGATCACCAAGACTACACACACCAACTCGTGGTGTAGCCCTAGGAGTGATCAACCACAGCAAAGAAACATAACGGAAACAAAATGGAACAAGAAGCTCTCCAAACAGGTCAGAACTGGATTCCCATTGGCAGTGCCAATAATAGCCATTGGTAGTGCCGGTCACTCCCATTGGCAGTGCGGATGCGAGGTTCTCAGAAGCTACATACAGGGTCCATCGATAGAGCTGGTAATACCCATCGGCAGTGTCGGTGCGGAGTGCTGAAACCCACCGGCAGTGCCGGTCCTAGTCGTCGGCAGTGCCGAACGACCCCAATAGAACAGGAAAAAGTTTCGGGATAAAGCAAAAACTTGGTCAAAACCTAATCAAACAAACTCCAAATGATGCGATTTTTGGACCAGTGAATCCTTAGCACATCACAACCCTAATCCTAGAAGATCAACTCAATTGGCTCAAGAAATCATCATGAATTTCACATATTGTGCCAAGAACACCAAAAAGGGAAAACTTGAGAAATCCTTCAAATCGGAAGTGCTAAAGCTCTTGATTTGGTCATGGACCTATGTAGGATTGATCTAGCTCATCAAAGCACGAAGTTTCCCAAGAAATCCATCCCAAAAACTCATCAAAAATGGAGATCGAAAATTCCCACGTAAATAGCTCCGAAAATAGGGAAAAAGAGAAATTTAGAATTTAGGGAGAGAGTAAGATCTTGAGCACAAAAATAAATCTCATGTCATGGAAACATGCTTAGAAGATCCATAGATACAAGGCTAGAAAGCCACTTGAATGAAGTCCTAACTCAAGGCTAAAAGGGAGAGAGACACCTCTTCCACTAGCCTTACTTCTCCTCATATAGGCGTAGGGTCTATTCTCCACATGACCACTCTACCCTTAACCTACATAACACACCCACCTACCACCGGGGGCCTAATCGTCCATCTTTTGCTTCATTGCCCAAATGCCATCAAGCCCTTTACGACTTTGCTTCACCTCGAAGCAAGTTCCGTGATGGTGCCACGTGCACCACCAACCAGCGCCACCGGTTTTGAGGCCCAAACTGGGAAACCACCTCGCACGCTTCTTAAAGCACGACTTCTCAATGTTGACGCGTGTCACCTTGTCCCATTATCCTGACCACCGGCAAGTCTCTCCTAATCCCTGTCCATCGGGCCCCCTTGACCCTTGCACAGGTATCCCACTCACCATGACTTGGTCATCACGCCGTCTTCATCACCGCCACTGTTTTGAGGCTCAACCGTGAAACCGTTCGTGCTTCTCACCTCACCACGTGTATGGTGTGGATCACCCTAGACTTCACCAGACATCCCGATTATCCGGCCCCAAGTCCCCTACTTGTGCCCGATCCTCTCGCCGTTGACCGCCAAGTCGACTCCAGTGACCTACACATCATGAGACAAGCAAACACATTTTCCAACTCCTGCAACATGACCAATACCTCCACCAATTCCGGTTAGTCAAAACCATAATCATGAACACACACATGCAATCCCAAGATTCCCGTATTTGAACTCAAACACTAATGGTGTGGTGGAGGTGTATATGAAGACCCTAGGGTTGTGTAAGACCTCTGGATGCGCCCCTAATTGGGCTCAACTGGATACAAAGCCCAAAGGCCAAAAATAGGCGATGCAGCACCGAAACAGATTTTGGACCCTCTCTTGTTTCGATGATTCCTGATGACTCCGGATGAATTTTAACATTAGATCGGCGGCATTGGAAAGGTCTTCTTCTTATCTCTCCGTGCATATGTAGAACATCCAAATCCGAGTCCTTATGTGTCATGGGCATCAGTTTTAATGTAGACTGGTCCTGGGCCCCAAAACAGACTCGAAGTCGGTTTTGGTTGGGCTTCCACCTTGGCTTCCACGTCCTTGCTGGTCCTCCACGTCTCCAAGTCTTTCTCCAATCATGTCCTGGTCCTCTCCATGGTTCCTAATTACAATATAATCATTAGATAGCAAACCATTCTCAAAAGTGACATATAATGAAGGACGTAGGAATGAGCTCACCTCTAAATTTAATCGTCATGCACAAGCTCTAGTCATTGGACCTTGGAAGTTCAGAATTGGAGGAGTGTTGTGTGTATCCATAGAAGTGATGTCCTCATCACTTCAGAGGATGTCACTGCACCACTTCCTTCGACCACAAGCGCTTAGATGTTCATCTTTTCCACTTTTTGGTGCTTGTTGCCAAAGGGGGAGAAGAGTCCTAGGTCTAAGGGGAGTGAGAGTGTGATCCTGTGCGATCGAGTGTAGCTTGTATCTAAGGGGAGGATATGACATTTTTGGGAGTTAGATATATTTGGATCTTGTTTTGATGGAGTTATTTGATGTTCATGGATTTTGATGAGTTATGGTTTTCATTCGCTTGTGTTTGACTTATTTTAATCTCACTTGGTTTATTCTCATATGCAGTGCCTTGTATTCATTAATTATCATTTATGCCTGTGTATGATCACATGATGATGATTGCTTGTTATTAATTCTTATGCATAGATATGCTAACCTATTGCATCCCATCATTCATGCCTTGCATTGCATGTCTTTATGCTTTCCTTTAATATATTGCCATGGCATGCATGCATTTCCATCTCGAGTATAGCCAGCCTTTGCGTGAGTCGGGTTAATTGGAGGAATTCCAAATCCTGCTCCCCGATGGCCGTCGTGGACACACCTCAAAATCCGCCGATTCTGGTGAGCCTCGCCCCTCTTTCTTTCCTCTAGTTCATGCGTAACCCACGGCCGATCGCGTCTGACCCTTTTCCCCGTTGTTTTCGTGCGCATGGACGCCGGCATAACTCTTTTTCCCGGCTGACTCCCTCTGCACCGTTGTGTCCGAGTCACCTCACCAACGAGCACCACCTCCTAGCCCCCCTCGGTGGACGACGACATGATGCCAGCCATACCCTCGCCCCCGTGAAGCTCTAGGCAAAGACGGCGTCCAAGTTCGCGGCTCGTAGCAAAAATGCAAAGCCACCGAACGTCATCTCTCCGCCGCCTCTCATCGCTGACTACCTTCCGGTGAGTTTCCCACCTCGCGATCACCACCACTGGCTTCGCCTGGATGCGCTAACCGTGACCGAGCTATCACGGCGAGTTTTTGCCGCGCGACGCACCCTACAGCAAGCCCTCCGGCGAGCTCCGGCCACGCTCCGCCGCGCTCCAGTGAAGCCGACGGGCAGCCGAGCTGGCGCCTACTGGCTCCGACATGGCCCTGATGTGGCTGCCACGAGGCGCTGACGCGGCACTGACTCAGCGATGACATAATTGTTTAATATCCAGAAAATGTCAACAAATGCTGAGAACTTCTAAAATGCATAGTAAATTCATTTTAAGTCCAAATAACCTCAAACAATTTTTTTAGCTTAATAATGTGCTTCATTTTAGTAAAATGATAACCAGCTGTCCCTATCAATATATTTTAGTTAATTAAATAACTTGTGTAAACACTAATTAATTCCTTAATAACTCTAGGAATGGAATTTAATTCCAATCTATTGCATGCACTATTATTTCTTGTTAATACATCACCCTGATTTTTGGTTAAGATAATTTTGCAATATTTCATACTCAATGAATTATTTAATGCTCTAACATGAATAAAATCTAGTAATTAAATTATTATTGTCTAGAAGCTATAACTTGGTTAAAATAAAGTTCATATATGTCCCTATTCATGATAAATCACTCAAGTCAAAAATCAATTGTTTACTATTTTAATTGCTTATTTGTTCTTAAAAACTATAACAACCACAATTAAATGATTAACACACATAATATGATGAAACTCTAATTTGTTTCTTTGAAGCATATGGCTTCGAGAACTTGTTAATAAGGTTGTTAGCACCAAAACACTAACGCAATAAGCATCCATCATATCATTGCATGTGACGGTGTTGAGATAATACCGTTAAATCCATTGTTCATCAATAGGTAACGACACCCAGGAGCAGGACCCCGACGTCCAGCAGGACCAAGAGCCCGAAGAGCAGAAGATTGTAGTTGCTAACATTTGCGTGGATCCAGGCAAGATCCAGTTTGCATTTGCCTTTTTAAAGTTTTGCTAGTTTATATCCCTACTAGTGTCTATGTTTAAATTGTTGCATTAGGTCATAGGAGTTGATTGGAACCCACCTTGCATGTTATCCCAAATGACCGATGTTGCTATTAATAGAACTTGGTAGGCTCGGTACTGAACTGCTATGCTTAGTAATTAATAGTTTCGATATAAATTATTACTATGGAATAGACTTGATCACTAAATTTGAACTTGTCAAAGAAGTTTACTTTTGATGTATGGCCAAGCAGGGAATTATGCATTTATAGGTTGTAGCCACACATGGGTGTTGACTGCGGTAGCCCTGCCTTGCCCACCCTAGGACCCGTCCGTGGTTGGCCCCTTGGTCAAGTATTGAACAGTATCTAATGCATGCTAGTTTATGGACACTAGTAAACTGATGTAGCATTAAAGGTCACTTGCATTAAAGACGATTAAGGTGCGTTGCTCATTGACCCTTATGCTACTGGAGTGGGCAGTTCATACCGCAAAGTACTATAGGAAGAACTGCATGCTCACTCGACATCACCACACCTGGTCTGAGGTGTGGGTGCTTTTCTTGTGAAAGGTTACCATATACGACCTTAATTGGTGCATATGCGTCGTGTATTTTGGGTTTTCCCAACTTGTGTAAATCGATTGCAATTGTTGTCCCTCGTAGTAATGAGTACCGCTTGGTCACCGCGCCAATCACGTAGTTGCACCTGATATTATGGAATGGATTATGTTGGTTATTGATGATGATTATTATTATTATTACTGCTCTTATGTTGTACTTACTTTGTGTATTGTTTTATTACCGTATGATGCTTCACTAAAGTTACATTTCTGCTCTACCCAATTATACTTGATAGAACTAATAGGTTGCTTAGTGCGAATCCTTTCAAACAAGCCACCTATTAGAGCCATTGCATGTCTAGGTTTTTGACAGGTAAGTCATGTTGAGTAATTAGTACTCAGGCTTTATGCTTATGTGGTTTTTAGGTACTAAAGAGATAGAATAGCCTGTAGATGTGTTTCCTTGGGACATGCAGGTCCATGAGGGTTAGACTGCCCACTGGGAGTCTGACCTGCCGCCATAGTGACTGTTGTGTGCTGCTAGAGTGATAGTTCCATGGGCATGAATCATCACTATGCTGTATCGTCGAGCTACTAGATCTTATCGTTATTTTGGTTCCGCTATTTTCGAAACCTCATGAACTTGTAATTCTGCTGCACTTTGATGTAATAATTAAACTTAAATATTAGATCATTGTTGTATTATTAAGTGTCTGCATTATCAGCACCTTCGGGACCTTGATCCTTCGGGAAGGGGTGCCTCAGCTGGTATCAGAGCCGTGGTCCATGATAATACAACAATTAAAATATATTTTCAAAAACTACAATGCTACATATGAGGATACGTTAGTATTGCCCCCTAGTAGTTATTAGGATTGGTGACAAGGCTAACGGATTATGCTTGAGTTGGATTCTTATTTGAATTTCTTTTGCCATTTAAAGTTTGCTCGCAAGGACTGTGGCTTTGTGGGACGATTCCTTCCATGAATCATTGCCAACATATTTTATTTTTGGCTTCGGAAACAAGTATTGGAACGTAGAGTTTACTCGCGAGGGCTATGGTTTCGCGAGATGGTTTCTTCCATAAACCGTGCCAACTTTTTCTTAGTAATGCTCATCATGGTAGGTTTATGAGCATGGGTTCGCTTGTGAGGATCTTGGTTTCGCAAGGCGGTTCGTTCCATGAACCGTTGTAGAATTACTCTTATTATTGTAGTTTCTTTAAATTTAATGTATTTTTCTACAATGAGTTTATTCAGAGGTACACTAACGCCATTAGTACAACACTTAGATTGACTTATGTGATGAGTGCGGGTCGTCACCAAATTTTTGTGCCGCTAAGTATCGGCAATATAGGTGTGTGTTGTGAGGGACGATAGGTAAATAAATTGAAATTTTTTGCATCATGCATCTTTATAACTCAACTAAAATTTTGTTCTCTCCTTACTCACCCACCTCTGAATAAAATCTACAAGTGTTGAGTATAAAAATATCAGCTCTTAAGACCAATTGTTAAGTTAATAACAATCTGTCAGCTTCCTGTTTTCAACACATTCTTGAACTTGCAAAATTAATAACTGGAGTTCTACTTGGAGTTTCGAGGTGTATGAACCCAATATGGAAAGCTATGGAAGTCTACTGCAACTTGATGCCAAGAAACAGTTCTGTGGATTTTGTTTTCTAGACAAAATACTCATTTTCCTGACTGCTGCATGGTCAAGACCGAACCTATTTTAAAACCCGTCTTCGTATTATTGCCCCTTGAGGCTGGAAAATGTGAACTAAAAATTTGTTTCAGTATTTCATGATGTTGTACATGAAATGCACCTTACTTTAAGAAAAATTTGACTCATTCAAATTCCACCCCTGTAGATGGATGAAAACAATTACCAAGCTCCACCGGGTTGGGAGATCACCGACGGTTTGGACATCCCTGGAATGACCCTACTCTTTTGGAGTGTCCTTCGGGGTTATGGACATGATATCCCTCCTACCTATGTTGGCAAAACGACTTTGGATAATAGGAGCACTTCCTGTGTAGTCCATGTCACAGTCCCCACCAATTACTCTTTCCTACCAGCATGGGAATCATGGACTATGAGCGTCTCTGGAGTAGACCTACTCACTACTTAGAGTGTTGCTGCCTTTAAAGCCCTCACTCTGTTTTGCAAGGTCCGCAAGCATGAGATCGCTAGAACACTGGTAACTTTGTTGCCAATTGATAATCTGGAGGATCTTGAGTGGAACCGCCGCCTAGATTTCATCTTCGACCCAAACCACCCACTTTATCGTCCATCGCTGCATGTGGTAGAGTGTTATGGACTCTCCCTATTTGTCATATGGAAGGACTTGTACCATCAACTGGACATGTTTCAAGCTGCACTTCGGCTTTCAGAAATAGAAAAGCAAGCCAAGATTCTAGAGATTTCAGAATTAAACCAACAAATTCAAGTGAAGAATGAAGAGATGGATATGATAATCGACGAGCATGACCAAACAATAGGAGATGCAGACATAATGGAGTCTGAATTGCAGGAGCTTCAGGTCGAATTTGACGCCTTCAAAGCTACCCACCTCCCCATCATAGATAACTGGGATGAGATCCCCATGGAGTATGGAGAGCAAGTAGATGAAGAAATGGGACAAGCGAGTAATGTTGATGTAGAGATGACGGAGCCATGAGACATAGAAGAACCGTTGGGACCGCCAGAACCCAACGAGCCGATAGTCATAGACCAGGAGTAGATGAGTTGGTCGTGTATGAGCTGTAGTGTGTCCGCAATACCATAGTTAGGCATTGATGCACGTATGGATTAATTAGTGTGATGTTGTCCTTTTAACAACCATGTACCCAACATTAAATTGTGAAAATGGTTGTCATTTCCTAAAATCCTCGGAGCACCCTTGCAAGTTTTTACACATATGTCTTTATGGAAAAATCTTGAGAAATGACTAATGTATAGTGTATAAATTGCAGCATAGTGCAAACTCGGAATCAGGATGATCCTGAGAGCTCTCAGCAAGGAGCTAATGCTCAGCCATCGCTGGCAGAGGTTTTGGCTGCCGCGCTCAACCGATAGCAGAAAGACTCCGAGTTGCTCTACCAATTGGTTGATATCACGTCCCACTTGGCTCGATATGGGGACAACCGCAACAACAACCACCAGCCCCGACAGTGCACCTACTTGGACTTTCTGGGTACGCATCCGCCGACTTTCGAGCGTGCCAGAGAATCTCTAGACGCCGACCACTGGCTGCGCCAGACCGAGTCTAAGTTCGGTCTGCTCGACTACACTGAGCACCAGAAGGTGCTATTCACCGCCCAGCAACTCCAGGGCCCTGCTGGTGCTTGGTGGGTGAACTATGCCGCGTCACTACCTGGTGGACACCACGTCGAGTGGAATGAGTTCCGGACCACTTTTCGAGCTCATTTCATTCCAGCCGGTCTTGTACAAAGCAAGCTTCAGGAGTTCATGGATCTGAAGCAAGGAGGGAGGAGTGTCCTCCAATACTCTGAGTTGTTCAACCATCTTGCTAAGTATGCTACTGAGTATGTCAACACTGAGGCAAAGAAGAGGTATGCTTTCCTGTGTGGCATGAATGCCACACTGAAGGAGCGTCTGACCTAGCAGACGACCGGCACCTACAATGACTTGGTCAATGCTGCTATTGTCCAGGAGGGTGCCATGCACCAAGTTGAGGAAGATGAGCGCAAGAGGAAGGCCCCTGCTAGTGCCTCTGCTGCCCCACAGGCGAAGCATCGCCTATTGTACACCTCCCCATCTAGACAGCGGTACCGGACATCCCCGCAGCAGCAGTTTCAGCGCCTGAGGCCACAGCAGCAGCAGCACTTCCTGCCTCGTGCACCATACCAGCAGCAGCACACTCAGTATCGTGCACCCTACCAGCAGTTGGGAAGTCAGAATGCACGTGCTCCATAGCCTGCCAGTCGTGGAGGAAACTACCCGTGCTACAACTGTGGTCACACCGGCCATTTTTTTTAGGAATGTACAACACCTAGGTGCAACAACAACAAGAATCAGCACCCTCCGTAGAACAAGAATGTGAATGCACCGTCTCGTGGTGCCCAAGTGAACTACACCAGCGCTGAAGATATTCCTCAGGGTGACCCTGTGTTGACCAGTATGCTCTCACTTTACCGCCAACCTGTTCTCACTCTTTTTTATTTTGGCGCTACTCATAATTTTATTAGCAGAACTTGTGTGTGAAAACATAATCTCCACACCACCACTATAAATCAGTGTTTTACTATCCGTTCTCCAGCTGGACAAATTCTAGCTAATGAAATAGTATGCAAGGCTCCACTAGAAATCAACCGGAAAATCTACCCCACTGATTTTATCATGCTCCACAATCAAGAAATTGACCTAATTATTGGCATGATGTGGATGAAAACCCATAGAGCCATATTGGATATAGGGCCCCGTGTCGTTCATTTGAACTCTCCCTTGCAAGGCCCAAACACACTTTCTCTTAGTATTACCTCCCCAAGAATTCCGGTTGTCTATGAAATAGAAGGACTATCGCTTGAGAGTATTCCTGTTGTCTGTGAGTATCCTGACATATTCCCTAAAGATATTTCTGGTCTCCTACCTGACCGTGAAGTGGAATTCAAGATTGAGCTTCAGCCAGGAACTTTTCCAGTATCTCATCGACCGTATGAGATGGCTCCAAATGAGCTAGCTGAGTTGAAGAAGCAGTTGAATGAGTTGCTGGAAAAAGGATTCATTCACCCAAGTACTTCACCTTGGGGCTATCCCGCTATTTTTGTGAAGAAGAAGGACAACTCTCTGTGGCTTCTTGTTGATTATTGCCTCTCAATGAAGTCACTATCAAGAATAAATACCCACTGCCCCAGATTGATATTCTTTTTGATCAATTGGTTGGTGCCTAGGTATTTTCAAAAATTGACGTTCGGTTAGGTTATCATCTGATGTGGACAAGGGTTCCCGATCTTCCCAAAGGTTCTGGATACGTTGATTTGGTCGGAGGCGACACACAAATCGATCCGGCTTCAGAACAGCACGTTCTAAATCCCGCAATCACAGCACGACGTCTCCTCTGGTTATCACACGTCCTAAAATGATTGACCTCACCGAGAAGGCTAATCCCTACCTGCGAATCAAGAACACAAGCAAGAACAAAGAAGAATGCAACACAACTGCAGATGTATTACGAATCTCACGAAGTTGGGGTCTCACAAACCGTGATGGCGGTGAAACTGTTATGAATAGAATAATCTAAGCAAAACCTGAACCCTAATGGTGCGGTGGCAGCTGTATCTGAAGACCCTAGAGTCGTGCAAGACCCTCTGGATGCGCCCCTAATTGGGCTCAACTAGATACAAAGCCCAAAGGCCAAAAATAGGCGACGCAGCACCGAAACAGATTCTGGACCCTATCTTGTTTCAATGATTCCTGATGACTCCGGATGAATTTTGATATGAGACCGGAGGCATTGGAAAGGTATTCTTCTTATCTTTCCGTGCATATGTATAACGTCCAAATCCGAGTATGTATGCGTCCTAGGTATCCGTTTTAGTGCAGACAGGTCCTCCGCCATGAAACAGACTCGAAGTCGGTTTTGGTTGGGCCTCCACCTTGGCTTCCACGTCCTTGCTGGTCCTCCACGTCACCAAGTCCTTCTACCATCATCTCCTGGTCCTCTCCATGGTTCATAATTACAATATAATCATTAGGTAGCAAATATTCTCAAAAGTGACATATAATGAAGAACGTAGGAACGAGCTCACCTCTAAATTTAGTCGTCGTGCACGAGCTCTAGTCATTGGACCTTGCGAGTCCAGAATTGGAGGAGTGTTGCATGTATCCTTAGGAGTGATGTCCTCATCATCATCTCCCTCTTGAAGTGGAGTCGTCCTCAACTCAAGCTTATTCTCTTCTCCCAAGTATGGTTTCAAATCTGAAATGTTAAAAGTAGGACTAACCCCGAACTCGGGAGGCAACTCAAGTTTGTATGCATTATCATTAATCTTCTCAATTATTTTGAAAGTACCATCAGCTCTAGGCATTAATTTAGACTTTCTTAAATCTGGAAATCTATCTTTTCTCAAGTGTAACCATACTAAATCTCCTACATCAAGTACTTCTTTTCTACCTTTACTACCAGTATTTTCAAAATAAATTCAACACGTTCCTTAGCATTAGCATGAACTCTCTCATGAATAGGTAGAGGAAGTATATCAAGTGGAGTACGGGGATCAAAACCATACACTACGTTGAAAGGACTTAGCTTGGTAGTAGAATGTGTTGCCCGATTATATACAAACTCAACATGAGGCAAACATTCTTCCCATTGCTTCAAATTTTTCTTCAAAATAGCTCTCAACATAGTACTCAAAGTGCGGTTCACCACCTCAGTTTGTCCATCAGTTTGTGGGTGACAAGTTGTAGACAACAACAAGTTTGTACCCAACTTATTCCAAAGCGTGCACCAAAAGTGACTAAAGAATTTTGCATCACGATCTAAAACAATAGTAGAAGGCATACCATGCAAACGTATAATTTCTTTGAAAAAGAGATCAGCAATATAACTAGCATCATCAGTCTTATGACATGGTATAAAGTGTGCCATCTTAGAAAATCTATCTACAACAACAAAAATACTATCACTCCCCCTCTTAGTCCTAGGCAGTACTAAAACAAAGTCCATAGAAATATCCACCCATGGAATAGAAGGAACAGGAAGTGGCATGTATAAACCATGTGGATTCAAGCGAGACTTAGCTTTTTGATCTGTAGTGCAGCGAGCAACAAAGCGCTAAACATCTTTCCTCATCCTTGGCCAAAAGAAGTAAGTTGCCAAAATATCCTCCGTCTTCTTGGCACCAAAATGACCCATCAATCCACCACCATGCGCCTCCTGTAATAACAAAAGTCGAACGGAACCAACTGGATTGCATAGGTGGTTAGCTCTAAACAAGAATCCATCGGTCAACACAAATTTATTCCATGCACGACCTTCTTTACAATGTTGCAATACATCCTTAAAATCAACATCAGCAGCATATTGTTCTTTAATTGCCTCAAGTCCAAAAATTCTACAATCAAGTTGAGACAATAAAGTATAGCACCTAGATAAAGCATCAGCGATCACATTATCCTTCCCTTTCTTATGTTTAATCATGTAAGGAAAAGACTCAATAAACTCAATCCATTTAGCATGTCTACGGTTCAAATTACATTGAGAATGAATATACTTAAGTGATTCATGATCAGAATGAATAACAAATTCTTTGGGCAACAAATAATGGCGCCACGTCTCTAAACAACGTACAAGTGCATACAATTCCTTATTATATGTGGAGTAATTCAAAATAGGCCCAGTAATATTCTCACTAAAGTATGCAATAGGTTTACTATCTTGCATCAAAACACCACCAATGCCTATACCACTAACATCACATTGAAGCTCAAAAATCTTATCAAAATCAGGTAATTGCAGCAATGGTGCATGTGTAAGTTTATCCTTCAAAGCATCAAAAGACTCATGATGTACCTTACCCCAATGGAAATCAACGCCCTTCTTTGTCAACTCATGCAAAGGTGCAGCAATGGTGCTGAAATCTTTGACAAAGCGGTGGTAGAAACCTGCAAGACCAAGAAAACTCCTCACCTGTGTGATAGTTTTTGGTACAGGCCAGCTCTTTATGGCTTCAATCTTCACCTCATCCACCTCAATTCCCTGTGGAGTCACAACATAGCCAAGAAAAGAAACTCGATCCGTGCAAAAGGTGCACTTCTCATGGTTACCAAATAAACGTGCATCTCGTAAAGCATCAAAAATAGCAGGCAAATGATTCATATGTTCATCTATGGATTTGCTATAAATCAAGATATCATCAAAGTAAACTACCATAAATTTGCCAATGAAATCTCTTAAAACCTCATTCATCAAGCGCATGAAAGTACTAGGTGCATTAGTTAAACCTAAAGGCATTACTAACCACTCATATAATCCAAATTTGGTTTTGAAAGCTATTTTCCATTCGTCTCCAAGTTTCATTTTAATTTGATGGTAGCCACTACGCAAATCAATTTTAGTGAAAATTATAGCACCACATAACTCATCAAGCATGTCGTCTAGCCTAGGAATAGGATGACGATACCTAATAGTAATATTATTAATGGCTCTACAATCTACACACATACGCCAAGTACCATCTTTCTTAGGAACCAAAAGTACAGGAATAGCATAAGGACTAAGTGATTGACGAACATACCCACGATCCAAAAGGTCTTGAACTTGTTGTTGTATCTCCTTAGTCTACTCAGGATTGGTCCTATAAGCAGCACGGTTTGGCAAAGTAGCACCCAGAATCAAATCAATTTGATGCTCAATCCCTCTCAAAGGTGGCAATCCCGGGGGTATCTCAGCTGGAAAAATATCCTCATACTCCTGTAAAAGGTTAGTGACAGCAGGAGACAAAGCACTAGAAGCAATATCAGCAAGCAAAAACAAAGCTTCTTTGCATATCAAAGCATAGCAAATATCATCATTATCAGAAATTTTAGCAAGCTCAGATTTTGTTGCAAGACATGAATGACCTTGTAATTTAATTCCAACACCCTTAGAACTTGAAGAATCATTAACATTACTAGGTGTAGAATTAGAATTAATAGGTTGTTGAATTTCAGGACCTTTATTTTTCAAACTAGCAGCTCTTTCTAAATCAGCTTGTACAATTTCAGCATGGGTCATTGGTAACAAAGTAATTTTAGTTCCTTTATGCATAAAAGAGTACTTATTACTTCTACCATGGTGTACAACATCATTATCAAATTTCCAAGGTCTACCCAATATAAGTGAACATGCTTGCATGGGTTCGACATCACAATCAACAGAATCCACATAAGAACCAATGGAAAAAGAAACTCTGCATGTTTGTATTACCTTAGCTTTGCCAGAGTCATTTGACCACTGAATGTAGTACGGATGTGGATGTAGACGTGTGGTCAAAGCAAGCTTGTTGACAACATCAGAACTCACCAAGTTATTGCAGCTCCCTCCATCAATGATGACATGTGCTCGGTGGTTCTTGATGACGAAGAAAATCTGGAACAAGTTGTGGCGCTGCATCATCTCGGGCTCATGACCTTATGTGCTAAGGACACGTTGAACAATAATGTTCATGTATCCCGTGGTGTCTCCGCCTCCAAGGATGAGGTCACTGCTGGTGGTACTGACGTCCTCCTTCTCATCCTCCACATCGTAGGTACTCATGTAACCACCATCGTCTGTCACCACATATGCGCGCCTACTTGGACAATCTTTCTGCACATACCCAAGTCCATGGCAGCGGTGGCACTGAATCCCTGTAGTGCGCCCCATCGAAGCAACAGAGGAGGCACTACTAGCTGGTACCTGCACAGAAGTTTTACCTGAGCACGTAGAAGGTGCAGGGGCTGATCTTGGGGCTGCAGAAACAACACTGGTTTCCTTGGTAGCTGCTGATGGGGGCCGCCCGAAAGATGGCCTGGGCAGCCTCGAAGTCCCCGTCGAGCGTGGGGGGTAGGAGTTCCTTGACTTGCTGTACTCCTCAAAAGCCTGGAAAAGTCCCTGTGATTCTTTCTCTGCAAGAATAGCATACTGGAAACACCGGGTGAGGGTATAATATTCTTTATAATCAAGGATGTCGTGAATTTCTTTTCTTAAACCAGAATAAAAGCGACAAATCTAATCCTCTACTTTTTCAACTACAGCACAACAAATCAAACCCTTCTGAAGCTCACTAAAGTACTCCTGAACAGTTTTATCTCCTTGTTCTTAACGCTGTAGTTTATTACAAATCTCTCTATAAAAAGAAGGAGGAACTAAACGATCACGTATTGCTACCTTAAGTTCTTCCCAAGTAGTAGGCAAATCAGTTTCAACAGCTAGACCACTCCACCAAACAATAGCAAAGTCCTTAAACTCACTAGTAGCTTGTCTAACTCTATGTTGTTCAGGAACAAGGTGGGAATTAAATTTTTGTTCTACAGTCATCTCCCAATCAAGATAAACATCACCATCATACTGACCCAAAAACGAAGGAACTGAAAACTTAATTTTAGCATACGGGTCATCTGGAGCATAGTTACCGTGTGGACGATGATTGTAGTTAAGGAAACCACCCATACCTTGAGTATTATGTTGCAAACGATGTCGTAATCATGCGGTCCTTGTAGCTGACCTATCCACGGTGCCATCAGCCTTATACACCGTGTCTTCATCATGGACGTCCTCAACGTCGTTGTTGTTGTTATTGGTGTTCGTATCGTTGGTTTTGGGAGCGGTCTCCAATGCGACAACCTGATCGGTTAACTTACAGACCCGCTTCTCCAACCGCTCGATGCTTTCTTGTGACACCCAGGTGTCTTAATTCTTGCTTAGCACAAATTGCCAAAAATTTTGGACTCAAGTTTGAGCATGAAATAATAAGGACAAGATAAAAATTGGGATTCTCCAAGTTAAATTAAAACCCCGCAAGCAAAAATTTAAAGCAAATTAAATTTCTATAAAACATGGGCCAAATAATTACATTAGAATTATGAAATTAATGAATTAGAATTTTGGACCAAAAACCAGAATTTTATTCCATTAAGAAGTCAATCAAATAATTAAATTAATCCTGGAAAGGATTTAATTTTACTTATTAATCCCAACTAAATTATTCTATTTCTGACCAAATGGACTTCACTATTAAATTCTACAAATCATCAGGAGCCTGATTATAAAAATTCCAACTCAAATGGAGGCTTGTATCACAAGGAATTTAAATAAACTTGAGTCAGGGACCGTTCTGCGAACTCTTTGAAAAGTGAAGGGCTTTCTGACAAATTTCCGTCGTCTTCCTCTCAGCTCCCGCCCGCTCGCGCGCGCCGCGCGATTCTCTCTGCAGCCGCTGCCGCCTCATAACTCGCTCGCGCCCTCGCATGTCTGCGCGCCTACCGCCGTCACATCACCGCTCCCACCCGAGCGCTAGACGCCGCTGCTGCGAGTCCCCTTCGCCCCAGCCCGAGGTCGACGACTCCTGCCGCCAAGGCTGCTGCCACTGCTCGTCCTGATTCTCGGCCTCCGACAGCTCCCGCTTTCCAACCGAAGACGAGCCCTCGTGCCCGCTCCGTCGCATCACCACTGCCGCTCTGCCACTACTCACCACTAGCTGCCGCCAAAGCAAGTTGCTTTCACCCCTGCCCGATGCCGCCATGGCCTCTGGCCGCCGTCCCTCGATTCTGGCTCCCGAGTGCTCCCCGTCGCCCAGCAGCACCAAAGCCCGCGCGTGATCGCCCCGTCACCTCACCCTGCTCTCCTCCCTTGCCGCACGCCACTACCGGCCAAGCAAGCGTGTTGCTTTCCCCTCTGCCGTGCTCTGCCTCTGCTGCCGCGCCCGCTCTGCTCGCGAGACCCGGCGTTGCTCAAAGCTGCGCGCGCACTTGCCTCCGATGTCCAACCAAGAAACCGAGCCCCTTGGCCTATAAATACCCCTCTGTTCACTCCTTTCTCCCCTAACCATCTTCCGCCATTGCTGGAGCCGAACTCGAGCTTGTTTCCCGGCCAAATCCCTCACCCCCGAGCCACAACGAGGGCACCAACGAACGCGCCTACTTCCCCGCTAAACTTCCGCCCCATAGTTCACACAATCTTTCAGTGAGCTCGGCCAATTTGAAGAATCTCCGAACCCTGTTCCCCGACGGCCGCCGACGGTGCGCTCCTGAATTCCGGTGACCCTGGTGAACCCCGTCTCCCTTTCCTCTTCTCATTGATGCGCAAGCTTCTTACGATCACTTCTGACCCCTCGCTTCTTTGATTCCTCGAGCAAGAACACCAGCATTGAACTTTTCCCCCGCCGACCCCTTCTCCGCCACCGTGTTCGTGCCGCTTCCACGGTGAGCCCCCTCTTTCGACATTCCCCAACGATCGCCGACCAAACGCCGATCCACGCCGTGCCCCCGTGATGCTGTAGGAGCCAGCCGCAGTCGGTTTGCTGCCTCGAGTCCACCCCGTGCCTTCGCCGGACCTCCTCTCTCCACCGCTGCTCATCGCCGACCCATCTCCAGTAAGCTTCCGACTTCGCGAACCCCCCTAGTCTCCTCGCCTCGTTGCGCACATCATTTTCCCCCTCCCGCGGTGAGCTTCCGCCGCCTAGAGTCGCCTACGGCGAGCCCTCCGGCAAGCCCCGGCCACGCGCCGCCGCGCTCTAGTGAAGCTGACTGGCAGCTGAGCTGGCATCCAGTTGGCGCTGATGTGGCTGCCACATGGCGCTGACATGTCAATTGTTTAAACCCAGGAAATACCAGAAAACTGATGGAGCTTCAAAAATGCATAGTAAATTCATTTTAAGTCTAAATGACCTCAAATCAATTTTGTTAGCTTCATGATAATGTGCCTTATTTTAATAAAATAACAACCAACTGCCTCTGTTAATATAATTTAGTTAATTAAATAACTTGTCCAAACACCAAATAAATCCTTAATAATTCTAGGGAAGGAAATTAATTCTGATCTTTTACTTGCGCTATTGTTTCATGTTAATACATCACCCTGATTTTTGGTTAAGTCAAATCTGCAATATTTAATATTCTATTAATTAAGTAATGCTTTAACTTGAATAAATTCTAGTAATTAAAATAATACTGTCCAGAGGCTATAACTTGGTGAAAATGCACTTCATACATGTCTCTGTTCATGATAAATCACTCAAGTCCAGAATCATCTTGTTACTATTTTAAATTGTTTAATTGTTCTCAAGCTATAACAATCCTAATTAAAATGATCCACCCACGTGAAATAATGAAAACCTAATTTGTTTCTTTGAAGCATATGGCTTCGAGAACTTATTAATAAGTTGTTGGCACCCACACTCTAATGCAATATACATCCATCATTTTTGCATTCATCATGTCATTGCATGTAACGGTATTTCAACACTACCGATAACCCTTGTTCATCAATAGGTCACGACACTCAGGAGCAGGAGCCCGACGTCCAGCAGGGCTAAGAGCCTGAGTACCAAGAGACTATAGTAGCTAACACTTGCATGGATCCAGGCAAGCCCCGGTTTGCATTAGCCTCTTTATAAAGTTTTGCTAGTTTAATTCACTACTAGTGTCTATGCTTGAATTGTTGCATTAGGTCATACGAGTTGATTGGAACCCAACTTGCATGTTTTCCCCAAATGACCTATGTTGTTATTATTAAAAACTTGGTAGGTTCGGTACTAAGATGCTATGCTTAGTAATTGATAAGTCTCGGTAGTTATCCTGATTACTAGGGAATAAACTTGGTCACTAAAATGGAACTTATGTAAAAGAAGTTTATTTTGATGTTTGGCTGGACAGGGAATTTGCATGTGTAGGTTTGCAGCAACACATGGGTGTTGGCTGCGGTAGCCCTATCTTGCCCACCCTAGGACCCGTCCGTGGTCGGCCCCTTGATCAAGTTTTGAAGAGTACCAAATGCATGCTAGTTTCATGGGCACTAGTAAACCGATGTAGCATTAAAGATCGCTTATATCAAGGACGGTTAAGGTGCATTGCTCTTAGGACCCCTCGGCAACGGGAGTGGGCGGTCCATACCACGAAGTACTGTTGGCAGGACGGCATGCCCACTCGACGTCACCACACCAGGTTCTGGATGTGGGTGGTTTTTCTTGTGAAAGGTTGCCATATACGACCTTAATTGGTGCGTATGTGTCGTGTTATTCGGGTTTTCCCAGCTGGTGTAAATCAATTGTAATTGTTGTCCCTCGCAGTAATGAGTACCGCTTGTTCACCGCGCCAATCACGTAGTTGCACATGATATCATGGATATGGATTTGTATTGGTTATTACTGGTATATTATATTGTTCTATTGTTGCACTTATTTTTATGTATTGTTTTATTATCTTATCGTTGCAACTAAAGTTATATTCCGCACAACCCATTTAATCTGAAAATAAAACATGATAGAACTAATAGGTTGCTTAGTGCGAGTCCTTTTAAACAAGCCACCTATTAGAGCCATTGCATGTCTTGGTTTTTGACGGGTAAGTCTTGCTGAGTAATTAGTACTCAGGCTTTATGCTTATGTGCTTTTCAAGTACTAAAGAAATAGAATTGCCTGTAGATGTGTTGCCTTGGGACGTGCAAGTCCCTGAGGGTTGGACTGCCCATTGGGAGTCTGACCTACCGCCGCAGTGATTGTGAGTGCTGCTAGGGTGTTGATTCTTCGGGCATGAATCATCACCATGCTGTATCATCAAGCTCGTAGATTTTATCGTTATTTCGCTTCCGCTATTTTCAAAACTTCATGAACTTGTAATTCCGCTGCACTTTGATGTAATAATTGAACTTAAATTTGGATCATTGTTGTATTATCAAGTGTCTGCATTATCAACACCTTCGGGTCCTCGATCCTCCGGGAAGGGGCGCCTCAGCTGGTATCAGAGCCGTGGTCCACGATAATACAACAATTAAAATGTATTTTCAATAAAACTACGACGTTACGTGTGAGGATACGTTAGTACTGCCCCTAGTAGTTATTAGGGTTGGTGACAATGCTAACGGGTTTTGCTTGAGTTGGCTTTTAATTGGTTCAGCTTTTGGCATTTAAAGTTCGCTCACAAGGACTGTGGCTTTGCGGGACGATTCCTTCCATGAATCATTGCCAACATTTTTCATTTTGGCTCCTTGACAAGTGTTGGAGCGTAGAGTTCACTCGCGAGGGCTATGGTTTCGCGAGACGGTTTCTTCCATAAACTATGCCAATTTTTATTAGTAATGCTCATCAGCATAGGTTTATGAGCATTGGTTCGCTTGCGAGAACCGTGGTTTCGCAACGCGGTTCGTTCCATGAACCGTTCTAGAGTTACCCTTATTTTCGTAGTTTCTTTTAATTTAATGTAATGTTTCTGCAATGAGTTTTTCTGCAGGTACACTAACACCGTTAGTACAACACTTAGTGACTACGTGATGAGTGCGGGTCGTCACCAATTTTGGTGCCGCTAAGTACCGGCAATATAGGTGTGTGTTGTGAGGAACGCTAGGTAAATCAATTGAATTTTGCACCATTGTATTACTTATAACTTAACTAAAATTTTATTCTCTTCTTACTTACCCACCTCTGAAATAAAAGTTTGCAAGTTTGATAAGTACAAAATTCGAAATATAGGTTTGAATTATTAAGTTAACAACAATCTGTCAACCCTCTATTTTCAACACGTCCCTGAACTTGCAAAGATCATAAGTCCAGTTCTACTTGAAATTTTTGGGAATACAAACACCATCTGAAAGGCTATGAAAGTCTACAGTAACGTGGTACCAAGAACTAGTTCTGTAGATTTTGTTTTCTGTGCACAATACTTGATTTCTAACTACCGCACAGTCAAGACCGAATCTGTTAAAAATCCATCTCCGTATTAATACCCCTTGAGGCTGGAAAATAGAAACTAAAAATTTGTTTCTGTATTTCATGATGTTGTACATGAAATGTCCATCACTTTAAGGAAGATTCTGACTCATTCAGATTTCGCCCTTGTAGATGGCTGAAAACAATTTCCAAGCTCCATCGGGTTGGGAAATCACCGATGGTCTGGAGATCCCTGGGATGACTCAACTCTTTTGGAGTGTCCTTCAGGGTTATGGACATGATATCCCTCCCACCTACGTTGGAAAGATCATTGAGGAGAATGGAAGCACTTCCTATGTAGTCCATGTCGCAGTTCCCACCAACTATTCCTCCTTACCGGCATGGGAGTCATGGACTGTTAGTGTCACTGGCGTGGACCCACTCACTACATGGAGTGTTGCTGCCCTCAAAGCCCTCACTCTGTTTTGTGAACTCCATACGCATGGGGTCACTGCAACACCGGTAACCTTGATACCCATTGACAATATGGAAGATCCTGAGTGGAACCACCGTCTGGATTTTGTCTTCGACCCAAACCACCCACTGTATCGCCCAGCGCTACATGTGGCAGAGTGTTATGGACTCCCTCTATTTGGCATATGCAAGAACTTGTACCGTCAACTGGACATGTTTTGGGCCGCACTTCGGCTTTCCAAAGCCGAAAGGCAAGCCAAGATTCTGAAAATTGCAGAATTAAACCAGCAAGTACAAGTGAAGAATGAAGAGATGGATATGATCATCGAAGAGCGTGACCAAGCTATTGGAGATGCTGACATCATGGAGTCTGAACTGTAGGAGCTTCAAGTTGAATTTGACGCCTTCAAGGCTACCCACCTTCCCATCATAGATAATTGGGATGAGATCCCTATGGAGTATGGGAAACAAGTGGATGAAGAGATGGAGCAGGCCGAAAATGTTGGTGTAGAGCTAATAGAACCAGGAGCGCCAGAAGAACCGTTGGGACCACCAGAATCCAACGAGCCGATAGTTATAGACCAGGAGTAGATGAGTTGGTTGTATATGAGCCATAGTGCGTCCACAATACCATAGTTAGGTGTCGAGGCACATATGGATTAGTTAGTGTGATGATTATCCTTTTTAATAACCATGTACCCAACTTTGATTTGTGAAAATGGTTGTCATTTCTTAACCCTTTGAGCACCCTTGCAAGTTTTTACACCTATGTCTTATGGAACACTTGGAAGAATGACTAATGTGTAGGGTGTAAATTACAGCATGGTGCGAACTCGGAATCAGGATGATCCTGAGAGCTCTCAGCAGGGAGCTAATGCTCAGCCTTCGCTAGCAGATGTACTGGCTGCAGCACTTAGCCGACAACAGAACGACTCCGAGTTGCTCCGCCGGTTAGTTGATATCACGTCCCATCTGGCTGGACATGGGGGCAACCGCAACAACAACCAGCCCCGACAGTGCACTTACTCAGACTTTCTGGGCACCCGCCGACCTTCGAGCGTGCCAGAGAGCCCCTGGACGCCGAACACTAGCTGCGTCAGACCGAGTCTAAGTTCGGTCTGCTTGACTGCACTGAGCACCAGAAGGTGCTATTCACCGCCCAGCAACTCCAGGGCCCTGCTGGTGCTTGGTGGGCGAACCACATCACTTCACTACCCGCTGGGACCCGTGTCGAGTGGAATGAGTTTCGAACTGCCTTTCGAGCTCATTTCATACCTGCCGGTCTTGTGCAGAGGAAGTTTCAGGAGTTCATGGACCTGAAACAAGGGGGGAAAAATGTCCTCCAGTATTCTGAGGCATTCAACCATCTTGCTGAGTATGCCACTGAGTATGTCAACACTGAGGAGAAGAAGAGGTATGCTTTCCTGCGTGGCTTGAATGCCGCACTCAAGGAGCGTATGACCTGGCAGACAACCGGCACCTTCAATGACCTGGTCAATGCTGCTATTGTCCAGGAGGGTGCCATGTGCCAAGTTGAGGAAGATGAGCGCAAGAGGAAGGCCCCTGCTAGTGCCTCTGCTGCCCCATAGGCGAAGCATCGCCTGGTGTATACTTCACCATCTGGACAGCGGTACCGGACATCCCTGCAGTAGCAGTATCAGCACCCGAGGCCACAGTAGCAGCAGTACTTTCTGCCCCGAGCACCACAGCAGCAGCAACAACACACTCAGTACCGTGCACCCAACCTGCAGCAGGGAAGTCAGAATGCACGTGCTCCCCAGCCTGTCAGTCGTGGAGGTAACTACCCGTGCTACAACTGTGGTCGCACCGGCCACTTCGCTAGAGAATGTACAGCACCTAAGCGCAACAACAACAACAACAATCAGCGCCCTCCGCAGAACAAGACTGTGAATGCACTGCCTCGTGGTGCCCAAGTGAACTACACCAGCGCTGACGATATTCCCCAGAGCGATCCCGTGCTGACCAGTATGCTCTCACTCTACCGCCAGCCTGTCCTCACTCTTTTCGATTCTGGTGCTACTCATAATTTTATTAGCAGAACATGTGTGCAAAAACATAATCTCCACACCGCCGCTATAAATCAGTGCTTTACTGTCCGTTCCCCAGCTGTACAAATTCTAGCTAATGAAATAGTAAGCAAAGCTCCACAAGAAATTAATCAAAAATCTACCCCGTCGATTTTATCATGCTCCATAACCAAGAGATTGACCTAATTATTGGCATGGAGTGGATGAAAACCCATAGAGCCATGTTGGATATAGAGCCCCGTGTGGTCCATTTGAACTCTCCCCTACATGGTCCAGACACCCTTTCTCTTAGCACCATCTCCTCGAGGGATCTGGTTGTCTATCATTTGGAAGGACCCTCACTTAAGAACATCCCTATTGTCTGTGAGTATCCCGACGTATTTTTGGAAGATATTTCTGGACTTCGACCTGATCGCGAAGTAGAATTCAAGATTGAGCTCCAGCCAGGAACTTCTCCAATATCCCGACGTCCCTATAAATGGCTCCAAATGAGCTAGCTGAATTGAAAAAACAGTTGAATGAGTTGCTGGAAAAAGGATTTATTCGCCCAAGTACTTCACCGTGGGGCTGTCTAGCCATTTTTGTGAAGAAGAAGGACAAGTCTCTGCGTCTTGTTGTTGATAACCGGCCTCTTAATGAAGTCACCATCAAGAATAAATACCCGCTGCCCCGTATTGATATTCTTTTTGATCAATTGGTTGGTGCCAAGGTCTTTTCCAAAATTGACCTTCGTTCGGGTTATCATCACATCAAGATCAGAGCGGAAGATATTCCAAAGACTGCATTCTCTACTAGATAAGGATTATTCGAATATCTAGTGATGTCCTTTGGATTGACAAATGCGCCTGCCTATTTCATGTATCTTATGAATTCAGTCTTCATGCCAGAGCTAGACAAGTTCGTGGTAGTATTCATTGATGAAATTCTTATCTATTCGAAGTCCAAGGAAGAACATGCCGAACACCTTCGTATTGTTCTTCAGCGTCTACGAGATCACAAGCTGTTTGCGAAATTCAGTAAGTGTGAATTTTGGTTGGACCATGTGCCCTTCCTTGGTCACATAGTTTCAGCCGAAGGTATCTCTGTAGACCCAAGCAAGGTCCAAGATGTGCTAGATTGGAAGCCACCAAAAACTGTCCACCAAGTTCGTAGTTTCCTCGGACTAGCTAGATACTATCGAAGGTTCATTCCTAATTTCTCTCAGTTGACCAAACCCATCGCCGAGCTGCTGAAAAAGGATAGGAAGTTCAATTGGAGCAACAATTGTGAAGAAGCTTTTTAGAAATTGAAGACATTGTTGACTACAGCCCCAGTATTAGCTCAACCAGACATCACCAAGCCGTTTGACGTATATTCTGATGCATCTGGGACCGGACTTGGATGTGTGCTTATGCAGGATGGTCGTGTTATTGCCTATGCATCTCGACAACTGCGGAAGCATGAAGAGCACTATCCTACCCATGATTTGGAACTAGCTGTCGTTGTCCTTGCCCTAAAAATTTGGAGGCATTATTTGCTCGGTAATTTAGTACACCTCTATACAGATCACAAGAGCTTGAAGTACATATTTACTCAGACTGATCTGAACATGAGACAATGTCGATGGCTAGAATTAATTAAGGACTATAATCTAGAGATTCATTACCACCCAGGCAAGGCTAATGTGGTCGCCGACACTCTAAGTCGGAAGATACACTGCAATAATCTAGTGATAGACCGGAGCATTGAAGCGAGTACCATAGAACCCAGCCTACATATATTGCCTGCCCTAGTGATCAACAATCTCAGTATTCATTCCACCATTCGTGATGAGGTCATTGCTGCACAGAAAAGAGATGTTGGAATGAAGTACATTCGGGAGAACCTTAAGAATGGCAAGGCAAAATGCTTCATACAAGATTCTGATGGTACTCTGTGGTTCAATAACCGCCTAGTAGTACCCAAGGATTTTGAGCTTCGTCACAAAATCTTGGATGAAGCACATCACTCTAAGTATTCCATTCATCCTGGAAGTAACAAGATGTACCAGGACCTAAAGAAAAATTTCTGGTGGACCGGAATGAAGCGAGAAGTTGCTCGATATGTCATGGAGTGCGACACCTATCAGAGAGTTAAGGCCGACCATTTGTAACGGGCCGGACTACTTCAGCCATTGAGTATCCCCACCTGGAAATGGGAAGATATAAGTATGAATTTCATTGTTGCCTCCCTCTCACATCTCGGAAGCATGATTCGATTTGGGTTGTTGTTGACAGACTCACAAAGTCTGCTCACTATCTACCAGTAAACACCAGGTAAAACGTACATCAATATGCAGAACTATACATAGCAAGAATTCTGTGTCTCTATGGAGTACCCAAGACCATTGTTACAGATCGTGGCTCACAGTTTGTTGCTCGGTTTTGGGAGCAACTGCATGCATCTCTGGGAACTAAGTTGATCCGAAGTTCTGCTTATCATGCCGCTACTGATGGACAAACTGAGCGTGTCAACCAAATCTTGGAAGATATGCTCAGAGCATGTGTCTTAACACATGGTGGTAACTGGGATGAGTATTTACCATATGCAGAATTCTCATACAACAACAGTTACCAAGAGAGTGTAAAAATGTCCCCTTTTGAAGCACTATACGGTCGGAGTTGTAGAACACCGTTGAATTGGTCAGAATCAGGAGAACGAGTAACTTTTGGTCCTGACCTCGTCAAGGATGCAGAAGAAAAGGTTCGGACAATTCAAGCAAATCTCAAGGCTGCTAAATGTCGTCAAGAAAAGTATGCAAACCGACACGCAGGCCATTGTTTTTCAACAAGAATGATTTTGTCTATCTCCGAGTGTCACCAATGAAGGGCATTCAATGATTTGGGATCAAAGGAAAATTAGCACCCCGCTACATTGGCCCATTTAGAATCTTGGATAGATGTGGTCAAGTCGCCTACAAGCTGGAGTTACCACCAAATCTGTCTGGAGTACATAACACGTTTCATGTGTCTCAACTGAAGCGATGTCTCAAACCTCCAATTGATGTTGTCTTGGAAGAGTATGATCATCTTCAACCGGACCTCACATACTCCGAGCACCCAATACAAATCTTGATGAGAAAGAACGCACAACCCGCAAAAGAACCATTAAATTCCATAAAGTGCAATGGAGTAATCACTCAGAAGATAAATTCACTTGGGAATCGGAAGAATTTCTGAGTACTCATTACCCAGAATTCTGGTCTTCATTCACAGGTAAATTTTTGCCCTCTCTAGTCTGCCTTGTTCTTAATCTCGAGACGAGATTTCTTTAAGGAGGGAGGGCTGTGACACCCAGGTGTCTCAATTTTTGCTTAGCACAAATAGCCAAAAATTTTGGACTCAAGTTTGAGCATGAAATAATAAGGACAAGATAAAAATTGGGATTCTCCAAGTTAAATTAAAACCCCGCAAGCAAAAATTTAAAGCAAATTAAATTTCTATGAAACATGGGCCAAATAATTACATTAGAATTATGAAATTAATGAATTAGAATTTTGGACCAAAAACCAGAATTTTATTCCATTAAGAAGTCAATCAAATAATTAAATTAAGCCTGGAAAGGATTTAATTTTGCTTATTAATCCCAATTAAATTATTCCATTTCTTACAAAATGGACTTCACTATTAAATTTTACAAATCATCAGGAGCCTAATTATAAAAATTCCAACTCAAATGGAGGCTTGTATCATAAGGAATTTAAATAAACTTGAGTTAGGGACCTTTCTGTGAACTTTTCGAAAAGTGAAGGGCTTTCTGATAAATTTCTGTCGACTTCCTCTCAGCTCCCGCCCGCTCGCGCGCGCGCTGTGTGATTCTCTCTGCCGCCGCTGCCGCCTCGGAACTCGCTCGCGCCCTCGCGTGTCTACGCGCCTGCCGCCGTCGCATCACCGCTCCCACCCGAGCGCTAGACGCCGCTGCTGCGAGTCCCCTTCGCCCCTGCTCGAGGTCGATGACTCCTGCCGCCATGGCTGCTGCCACTGCTCGTCCCGATTCCCGGCCTCTGACAGCTCCCGCTTTCCAACCGAAGACGAGCCCTCGTGCCCGCTCCGTCGCATCACCACTACCGCTCTGCCACTACTCACCGCTAGCTGCCGCCGAAGCAAGTTGCTTTCGCCCCTGCCCGATGCCGCCATGGCCTCTGGCCGCCGTCCCTCGATTCCGGCTCCCGACCGCTCCCCGTCGCCCAGCAGCACCAGAGCCCGCGCGTGATCGCCCCGTCACCTCACCCTGCTCTCCTCCCTCACCGCATGCCACTACCGGCCAAGCAAGCGAGTTGCTTTCCCCTCTGCAGTGCTCTGCCTCTGCTGCCGCGCCCGCTCTGCTCCCCGCGCTCCCAACGGCTCCCCGAGACCCGGCGTTGCTCAAAGCTGCGCGCGCAGCTACCTCCGGTGTCCAACCAAGAAACTGAGCCCCTTGGCCTATAAATACCCCTCTATTCACTCCTTTCTCCCCCAACCATCTTCCGCCATTGCCGGAGCCGAACTTGAGCTCATTTCTCGGCCAAATCCCTCACCCCCGAGCCACACCGAGAGCACCAACGAACGCGCATACTTCCCCGCTAAACTTCCGCCCCATAGCTCGCACAATCTTCCGGTGAGCTCGGCCAATTTGAAGAATCTCTGAACCCTGTTCCCCGACTGCTGCCGACGACGCGCTCCCGAATTCCGGCGACCCTAGTGAACCCCGTCTCCCTTTCTTCTTCTCATTGATGCGCAAGCTTCTTATGATCACTCCTGACCCCTCGCTTCTTTGATTCCTCGAGCTAGAACACCGGCATTGAACTTTTCCCCCGCCGACCCCTTTTGTGCCACCGTGTTCGTCATGCTTCCACGGTGAGCCCCCTCTTCTGGCATTGCCCGACGATCGCCGACCTGACGTCGATCCCCGTCGTGCCCTCGTGATGCTGTAGGAGCCAGCCTCAGTTGGTTTGCTGCCTCGAGTCCACCCCGCGACGTCGTCGGACCTCCTCTCTCCACCACCGCTCGTCGTCGGACTTCGCGAACCCCCCTAGTCTCCTCGCCTCGTTGCGCACATCATTTTCCCCCTCCCGCGATGAGCTTCCGCCGCCTAGAGTCGCCTGCGACGAGCCCTCCGGCAAGCCCCGGCCGCGCGCCGCCGCGCTCCAGCGAAGCTGACTGGCAGCTGAGCTGGCATCAAGTTGGCGCTGATGTGGCTGCCACATGGCGCTGACATGTCAATTGTTTAAACCCAGGAAATACCAGAAAACTGATGGAGCTTCAAAAATGCATAGTAAATTCATTTTAAGTCCAAATGACCTCAAATACTTTTTGTTAGCTTCATGATAATGTGCCTTATTTTAATAAAATAACAACCAACTGCCTCTGTTAATATAATTTAGTTAATTAAATAACTTGTCCAAACACCAAATAAATCCTTAATAATTCTAGGAATGGAAATTAATTCTGATCTTTTACATGCACTGTTGCTTCATGTTAATACATCACCCCGATTTTTGGTTAAGTCAAATCTGCAACATTTAATATTCTATTAATTAAGTAATGCTTTAACTTCAATAAATTATAGTAATTAAAATAATACTGTCCAAAGGCTATAACTTGGTGAAAATGCACTTCATACATGTCTCTGTTCATGATAAATCACTCAAGTCCAGAATCATCTTGTTACTATTTTAAATTGTTTAATTGTTCTCGTGCTATAACAATCCTAATTAAAATGATCCACCCACGTGAAATAATGAAAACCTAATTTGTTTCTTTGAAGCATATGGCTTCGAGAACTTATTAATAAGTTGTTGGCACCCACACTCTAATGCAATATACATCCATCATTGTTGCATTCATTATGTCATTGCATGTAACTGTACTTCAACACTACCGATAACCCTTGTTCATCAATAGGTCACGACACTCAGAAGCAGGAGCCCGACGTCCAATAGGGCCAAGAGCCTGAGTACCAAGAGACTATAGTAGCTAACACTTGCGTGGATCTAGGCAAGCCCCGGTTTGCATTAGCCTCTTTATAAAGTTTTGCTAGTTTAATTCACTACTAGTGTCTATGCTTGAATTGTTGCATTGGGTCATTGGAGTTGATTGGAACCCAACTTGCATGTTTTCCCCAAATGACCTATGTTGTTGTTATTAGAAACTTGGTAGGTTCGGTACTAAGATGCTATGCTTAGTAATTGATAAGTCTCGGTAGTTATCATGATTACTAGGGAATAAACTTGGTCACTAAAATGGAACTTATGTAAAAGAAGTTTATTTTGATGTTTGGCCGGACAGGGAATTTGCATGTGTAGGTTTGCAGCAACACATGGGTGTTGGCTGCGGTAGCCCTGTCTTGCCCACCCTAGGACCCGTCCGTGGTCGGCCCCTTGATCAAGTTTTGAATAGTACCGAATGCATGCTAGTTTCATGGGCACTAGTAAACCGATGTAGCATTAAAGATCGCTTATATCAAGGACGGTTAAGGTGCGTTGGTCTTAGGACCCCTTGGCTGTGGGAGTGGGCGGTCCATACCACGAAGTACTATTGGCAGGACGGCATGCCCACTCGACGTCACCACACCGGGGTCTGGATGTGGGTGGTTTTTCTTGTGAAAGGTTGTCATATACGACCTTAATTGGTGCGTATGTGTCGTGTTATTCGGATTTTCCCAGCTGGTGTAAATCAATTGCAATTGCTGTCCCTCGCAGTAATGAGTACCGCTGGTTCACCGCGCCAATCACATAGTTGCACATGATATCATGGATATGGATTTGTATTGGTTATTACTGGTATATTATATTGCTCTATTGTTGCACTTATTTTTATGTATTGTTTTATTATCTTAACGTTGCAACTAAAGTTATATTCTGCACAACCCATTTAATCTGAAAATAAAACTTGATAGAACTAATAGGTTGCTTAGTGCGAGTCCTTTTAAACAAGCCACCTATTAGAGCCATTGCAGGTCTAGGTTTTTGATGGGTAAGTGTTGCTGAGTAATTAGTACTCAGGCTTTATGCTTATGTGGTTTTTAGGTACTGAAGAAATAGAATTGCGTGTAGATGTGTTGCCTTGGGACGTGCAAGTCCCTGAGGGTTGGACTGCCCATTGGAAGTCTGACCTGCCGCCGCAGTGATTGTGAGTGCTGCTAGGGTGTTGATTCTTCGGGCATGAATCATCACCATGCTGTATCGTCGAGCTCGTAGATTTTATCGTTATTTCGCTTCTGCTATTTTCAAAACTTCATGAACTTGTAATTCCGCTGCACTTTGATGTAATAATTGAACTTAAATTTGGATCATTGTTGTATTATCAAGTGTCTGCGTTATCAGCACCTTTGGGACCTCGATCCTCCGGGAAGGGGCGCCTCATTTCTCCAATGTGAAGCTTGCTGACCGCATCAGTAATGGCTCTACTGATCGTCTGTACCAAATCACTCTGAGCAGCCTACAAAGCCTTCTGGAGCTGCTCTTGGCTCACGCTCTGAGCAAATTGTGAGGGTGAAGCCATCTCTCCGTCATCACTTTCTGCCATCACAAACACCAAAATAGGAAACAAACAGTGAAGGGTATCCCTACAAAACAGCTCTTACAAAGTTCTGAAAAGCAAAGCAAAGGATACCAGAGAGATGAGTTCCACGATTGCAAGGGTCACAAAATAACCTGTGTGCTGTCCAGAAGAAATATGTAGAGCTAGGAAGGCCAAATATATATATGTGAGTGGGACACAAATCAAAAATAGTAAAGCTTAATAAGTGCTCAATAACTTGTCCCTAGTTGCTGGTCTAAGTATGTCCTAGAACAGTAGTGATAGAAAAGTAGAAACAAGGAGACAAAGGCACAACAGGGGATAACAAGGGGCTAAGTGCAAAACAGCCAAATTCAGAAATTTCAGGGGGCTAGATGTAGCACTAGTAGAAATCCCAAAAAAAAATTTTGATTTTATTTTTTTGATATTTTTCTCCAACTCACTAACAATGGAGGAGAATCCACAGAAAATTTCAGCTCCAACAGAGGTAGGATGTGGCCTACAGAAAATCTTGAAGTTGCAGAAAACGTCGGGTTTAAACTTAAATCAATTTTTTCTTTATTTTCCCAATTTTTTTTGAATTTTTTGACGAGGGTACACAGGGCATAGCCTAGTGTGGGTATGCCCAGCTTTGAGTCAAGAATCTCCTGTAAAATTTCAGCCAAAATAGACAACCAAGCAAAAAGTTATGCCCGTTTTACCGAAGGGGGGTCGGAGTCGGTTTTCCAGAAACCCGAGTCGGGTTTGGGGTCGGGTTTGTAATCGGGTAGGATTTTTTTTTAGCGGCGTGAAGGCAGTGGAAAGTGGAATTTGTGGGGATTGGTCCGTGGTGTTGACGGTGTGTTTAGGGTGGGACTTGGCTAGGTGTGTCGATCAACCAACCCTAGCACAACAAACCAACAAAACAGAGGATGGTGAAGGGGATGGCGGCTAGGGTTGCAAGGGAAACACTACTTATGACAAAAACACAAACTAAACCAGCGACTAAACAAGAACTAGGGCACAAACTCAACACTACGGACTCTGAAATTGAAATATGCAAAGGCTAAACACGTGGTTATGGGCAGAGGGAAAATTTTTTGGGCTTTTCTGTGGACGATAGGATGAACACAAAACAAAATTAACTAAGGGTAGTGCGAACCTGACTGTGCACCTGAAGCTCTGATACCACTTGATGTGGACAAGGGTTCCCGATCTTCTGAAAGGTTCTGGATACGTTGATTTGGTCGGAGGCGACACACAAATCGATCCGACGTCAGAACAGCACGTTCTAAAACCCGCAATCGCAGCACGACGTCCCCTCTGGTTATCAACCGTCCTGAAATGATTGACCTTGCCGAGAAGGCTAATCCCTACCTGCGAATCAAGAACACAAGCAAGAACAAAGAAGAATGCAACACAATTGCAGATGTATTATGAATCTCACAAAGTTGGGGTCTCACAAACCGTGATGACGGCAAAACTGTTATGAACAGAATAATCTAAGCAAAACCCGAACCCTAATGGTGCGGCGGCGGCTATATATGAAGACCCTAGGGTCGTGCAAGACCCTCTGGACATGCCCCTAATTGGGCTCAACTAGATACAAAGCCCAAAGGCCAAAAACAGGCGACACAACACCAAAACAAATTCTGGACCCTCTCTTGTTTCGACGATTCCTGATGACTCCGGATGAATTTTGATATGAGACCAGCGGCATTGGAAAGTTCTTCTTCTTATTTTTCCGTGCATATGTAGAAGTCCAAATCCGAGTCCGTATGTGTCCTGGGCATCCGTTTTAGCACAGACTAGTCCTGAGACCCAAAACAGACTTGAAGTCGGTTTTGGTTGGGTCTCCACCTTGGCTTCCACGTCCTTACTGGTCCTCCACATATCCAAGTTCTTCTCCCATCATCTCCTGGTCTCCTAATTACAATATAATCATTAGGTAGCAAACCATTCTCAAAAGTGACATATAATAAAGAATATAGGAACGAGCTCACCTCTAAATTTAGTCGTCGTGCACGAGCTCTAGTCATTGGACCTTGCAAGTTCAGAATTGGAGGAGTGTTGCATGTATCCTTAGGAGTGATGTCCTCATCATCATCAAATCAAGATTAGAACGGAAGATATTCTAAAGACTGCATTCTCTACTAGATATGGGTTATTCGAATATCTAGTGATGTCTTTTGGATTGACAAATGCACCTGCCTATTTCATGTATCTCATGAATTCAGTCTTCATGCCAGAGCTGGAAAAATTCGTTGTGGTATTCATTGAAGACATTCTTATCTATTCGAAGTCCAAGGAAGAACATGTTGAACATCTTCGTATTGTTCTTCAGCATGTACGGGATCATAAGCTATTTGCAAAATTCAGCAACTGTGAATTTTGGTTGGACCGTGTGCATTCCTTGGTCACATAGTATCAGCCGAAGGTATCTTAGTAGACCCAAGCAAGGTCCAAGATGTGCTGGACTAGAAACCGCGTACTACTGCCCATCAAGTTTGCAGTTTCTTCAAACTAGCTAGATATTATCGTAGGTTCATTACTAATTTTTGTCAATTGACCAAGCCTATCATAAAGCTGTTGAAAAAGGATAACAAATTCGATTGGAGCAATGATTGTGAAGAAGCATTTCAGAAATTGTTGACTACTGCCCCAGTATTGGCTCAACCAGACATCACCAAGCCGTTCGACGTGTATTATGATGCATCTGGGACATGACTTGGATGTGTGCTCATGCAGAGTGGTTATGTCATTGCCTATGCATCTTGACAACTATGAAAGCATGAAGAGCATTATCCAACTCAATATTTGGAACTATCTACAGTTGTACTTGCACTAAAAAAAATTGGAGGCATTATTTGCTTGGGAATTTAGTGCACATCTATATAGATCACAAGAGCTTGAAGTACAGTTTACTCAAACTGATCTGAACATGAGACAACGACGATGGCTAGAACTGATCAAGGATTATAATCTAGAAATTCATTATCACCCAGTAAAGGCTAATGTGGTCATCGATGCTCTGAGTCGGAAGGTACACTGCAATAATCTGGTGCTAGACTGCAGCATTGAATCTAGTATCACAGAACCTAGCCTACATGTATTGCCTGCCCTAGTGATAAGCAATCTCAGTATTCATTCCACCATTCGTGATGAAGTCATTGCTGCACAAAAACTAGCCGTTGGAATGAAGTACATTCAGGTGAACATTAAGAATGGCAAGGCAAAATGCTTCACACAAGATTCGGATGGTACTATGTGGTTCAATAAGCATCTAGTAGTACCCAAGGATTTGGAACTTCACCGCAAAATCTTGGATGAAGCACATCACTCTAAGTACTCCATTCATCCTGGAAGTAACAAGATGTACTAGGACCCGAAGAAGAATTTCTGGTGGACAAGAATGAAGCAAGAAGTTGCTCGGTATGTCATGGAGTGTGATACCGGTCAGAGAGTCAAGGCTGACCATTTGAAACAGGCCGGACTACTTCGACCATTGAGTATTCCCGCCTAGAAATGGGAAGACATCAGCATGGATTTCATTGTCGGCCTCCCTCTCATTTCTCGGAAGCACGATTCAATTTGGGTCATTATGGACAGACTCACAAAATCTGCTCACTTCCTACCAGTCAACACCAGATACAGTGTACGGCAATATGCAGAACTATACAGAGCAAGAATTCTGTGTCTTCATGGAGTACCCAAGACCATTGATTCAGACCGTGTGAAATGATTGTAGTGACCGAGAGGGGGGCGGGGGGTGAATCGGGATCTACCACTATATACCAATTTCGCCAATTTCTCAAACCGACCACTCAATCAACTCCTATAACAATTCTAGTGGTGATCACACTAACAAGGTAATCCTATGAAAGGAAAGACAACCTATGCATACTAGTGGATCACACAAGGCAATACAACTCCTATGCAATCTAGAAAAGAAACAATGCGAAAGCACACACCAAGCTAGCAAAGGAGCCTATTAATGCAATTCTACAAGATAAGGAACTAGTGCAAACAAGCATGAGTAGTACCACACATACAAGGATAGCAATCAAGCCAAAACAACTACTATAGATGCTAGTGATCAAATGCGGAAGCTCAAGCACTACTAGCAAGCAAGAAGCCTATTCATGCAATTCTACAAGGTAGTCAACTAGAGCAAGATAAGCACACAAGCATGAATAGCACGGTATGTAAATGCGGAAGGTAATGCATCAAAGTAAGGAGTAGAGTAAGAGATGGCTCATGATTTTTTTCCCGAGGTCTCAGAAGGAAGGCACCTTCCCCTACTCCTCGTTGGACCACTCTTAGACCTTACCAATTATCCTCAGGTATTCCTCTGGCGAAGAGAGGTCTCCAAGACCCCAGCAACGAAGTTATATAGGCCTCCAACCTCAAACTAGTCGTTGCTCCTCGAAATTGCCTTTCTGGTCACACTGACCGAACTGTCCGGTCCCTGCCTGACCGGACCGTCCGGTCACTCTATAGCGGCTCTCTGCAGCCGTCGGCTCCTCTGTCCAGGCAATCCCCTGTACTGACCGGACTATCTGGTCACTAGATCGGACCGTTCGGTCCACTTTCTCTCTCCATTCCAGGAAGGTCCGCAAACTGCATCATCTCTGTCGTCCCTGCACTCCTACTGACCGGACTGTCCGATCAGCAGGCCGGACCGTCTGGTCTATATGGAGTCTCTTGCAGACAGAGTCCTTGCTCCTCATGCTAAGTCCTGGAAAACTCCAGATAGTGACCGTACAGTCCGGTCACCTCTGACCCCACTGTCCGGTCACTACGTTGAGAAGCTGAAACTTGTTGTCCTCGCTTGACATTGTTTCCCAGCTTCTCCGAATAGCTCCTTCGCTTCTCCACTGTCACCTAGTGCCTGTGATTTCACCGAGCAACCTTGCACATCACCGACTAGACATGACCTAAGAAAATGACCTAGACCCCCTTGATAGTTCAGTTTTTCCTATGGACTCAAAGCCTAACCACTAGACAAGTGTACCAAACACTTGCTCCATAGCTTGTTCTCCACTTTGATCCATCTCCATCAACCCTTGGACTCCATCAATCTCATCAAGCCTCCATGCTTGTGGTCACCGTCATCAATCGCCAAGGCAACCATCATACATAGATTTGTAGTAGAGTTTAATGAAGGTTCCTGCATAGAAAACACTCATGTAGATATTAGCCCACAATTTCATAATTGTCATCTATCACCAAAACATTCATACCTTGGAGATTCCATCATCAATGGTCATGAAGATTACTATCTCCCCCTTTTTGGTGATGGATGACAACCACTACTTATGATGATCCAAAAACGGACGAGCAAGAAAGAACCAAAGGAAAAGAAACGATTGAAGGGCATACCTTGGTCCTTACCTTGGAAGTAGTCTCCCCCTTGAGATGAGCTAGGTGTTGAGGGAAGACTACCCAATTATGTAGCGCACTAGATGTTGAGCTTGAGCCGAATTTGCGCCCACCTTAGTGTCGTGGTAGTCGATCTTGTTGATGTAGACACGTACCAAGGACATAGATGCTCATGTCAGTGAAGGTGTTCATTGTCATCCTAGACATGCACCGTCGTTGTTATCTTCATGTTCATGTTCATCATGATGTGATCTTCATGTTCCATTCTTCACGGGTTTGTCCTTTGAAGATTCATGTTCTCCTCTCCCCCTTTGTGTTATCAACTGCCATCTTCATGTTTCTTCTACCTCTTTGACCTAGACAACTTGGCTTTTGGATCTTCATGTTTTCTCTCCCTCTTTGTCACCTATCACCAAAAACCACACAAAAACATAACAAAAACCAAGAGGCATAAGATAATTGGCAATAGTTAGAATAACTCCCCCTTTCATGGTGCTCCTTCTTGGTTTTAGTGATATTCCATCATAGCTCCCCTACACTTATGACTCAACAAAAGATTTTCTCAAATGTGCAAGAGTTAGTCATTAGGGAGTGGGAATGTATGAGCCACTTGTCTTTGAGCCGCGCGAGTAGATTTAACCTCGAAGCTCGATCGAACATGACTCAATGGGCATGAAGCACAAATGTGACTATTTGATCGTCTAGAGAGTCATGTACTCACATTGTAAATGAGCAACTCCCCCTAGACACATGCTTGGGTGCATGTATGGTATCATAATGCAAGGATGCAAAAATGCAAAGAGTGCAAATGCAACAAATATACAATGCATGATGCGATGGTAAACAAAAGAGAGAGAACCACTACAAACCAAAGTGTCAACAACGAGTTGTTCCCTTCTCAAGCTTGCTCACAATGGACCATTCTTCAAAGCCTTGGGTACACCATGAACCACCTTCCCAAGCTTAACCCATGTCCATTGCTATCTCAAGAAGGTCCGAAGTCCACCTACAAAAGAAGAGAAACGAGCACAAACAAAGACACAAACAAGAACAAACAAAACACTATACATATGTACAAAGGACAAGCTCAAGGGTTACTCATGTGAAGTTGGAGAGGTCGAGAACATTGAGTTCTCCCCTTAGCTTGTTGAAGGTCTTCTCATCAAGTGGCTTGGTGAAGATGTCCGCCAATTATTCATGAGTTCGCACGCTCACCAACTCGATGTCCTTCTTCTCAACATGGTCTCTTATAAAGTGATGTCTCACTTGAATATGCTTCGCATGACCATGATCTCCCGTCTTGAGAGCCATTTTTATTGCCGCCTCACTATCACAATATGTATTTGGTTGTAGTTGAGGCCATAGTTCGAGAGTGTTTGCCTCATGTAGAGAAGTTGTGCACAACAAGCTCCCGCCACCATATATTCCACTTCAGCGGTAGATAGAGCCACCGAGTTTTGCTTCTTTGAGCTCCAAGAAACTAGAGATCTTCTAAGAAATTGACAACCACCCAATGTACTCTTTCTATTCACTTTGCAACCTGCGAGAATCCGAATACCCAAGTAACTCAAAGTATGATCCTCTAGGATACCATAAGCCCATAGTAGGTGTGTACTTGAGGTATCTCATTATTTTCTTCGCAGCCTTCAAGTGTGACTCCTTTGGATTTGCTTGATAGCGTGCACACAAGCACACACTAAACATAGTGTCCGGTCTCGAAGCGGTGAGATTGAGCAAAGACCCAATGATTGATCTATATAGCTTGGGGTTCACCGGTTTTCCTTTCACATCATCATCCAAGGGTTTGCTTGTAGCCATAGGTGTGTGCAAGGGCTTGCATTTCTCCGTGTTGAATCTTTTGAGAAGGTCCTTGGTATATTTTTCTTGATAAATGAAGTTTCCCTCTCTCAATTGCTTGACTTAGAATCCAAGGAACATGTGCAACTCTCCAATCATTGACATTTGGAATTCCCTAGCCATCATCTCCTGAAACTCTTCATTGAACTTCTCATTGGTTGACCCATAGATCATATCATCTACATAGATTTGGCACACAAAGAGATCCTTCCTAACATGCCTCGTGAACAAGGTGCTATCAATGCTTCCAATGGTGAATCCATTCTTGAGTAGGAAGTTTCTCAAGTGTTCATACCATGCCCTTGGTGCTTGCTTGAGACCATAGAGAGCTTTCTTCAATTTGTATACATGTCTTGGATGTTTTGGGTCCTCAAACCACGGAGGTTGTTCCACATAGACTTTCTCATTGACTTCTCCATTCAAGAAGGCACTCTTGACATCCATTTGAAAGAGCTTGAAGCCATTATGTGATGCATAGGCATGTAAGATCAGAATAGCTTCAAGACGGGCCACGGGAGCAAAGGTCTCTTCAAAGTCAATCCCCGCCACTTGAGAATATCCCTTAGCCACAGGGAGAGCCTTGTTCTTGACAATTTCTCACTTTCTCATCTTGCTTGTTCTTGAAGACCCACTTGGTGCCAACCACATTATGATTCTTAGGTCTCTCAACCAATTTCGACACTTTGCACCTCCTGAAGTTGTTCAATTCTTCTTGCATGGCAATTACCCACTTGTGATCATCCATAGCTTCATCAATGGTAGTGGGCTCAATCATAGAGACAAAAGAGAAGTTCTCAATCTCAACATTGGCCTCATCATTATTCTCTTCACTCACATAGTTGGGTTTGTATTGATTCCTCCTTGTCTTTATTCCACGAGATGGATTCCCAATGATCAAGTCTTGTGAATGATCTTTGTTGATGCCCTTGGGTCTAGGATGGTGTTTTCTTTGTGTGGGAGAGGCTCTTGGTGAAGTGTCTTGTGCATCATGAATTGTTTGCTCTCTTGATATATGAGTGTCTTGTATCCTAAGAGAGGTGGAGGAGTCACTCTTATGCTTTCTTGTTTTGGACTTTGGGCTTGAGGTGGATGGGAGGTTATCTTGTGAAGAACTAGGAGAAGTGGTTTGTGATGAAGTATGTGGGGAGGTTTGTGGCTCACTTCTCACTTGAGATTCCTCATCATTTGGTGGGTGTACTCTCAATGAATCTTGGGAGGAGCTTGTTGGAGTATTTGTGGCATCTTGGGTTGTTTGTTGTGCCTCGGAGGAGGAAGTAGATTGAGGTGGTGGAGTAGAGGGCTCATCAACATCACCATCATTGGCCTCGTGGGGTAAAACCTCGCCCACGAGCATGTTTCTCAAAGCTTCCCTCATAGGCTCATCTCCAATGTCCACTTCATGAAATATATCCTCCTTTTGGGACCTATTTGACTCATCGAATTGCACATCATAGGATTCCTCCACACATCTGGTGGTGGAGTTGTAGACCCTATATGCTTTAGAAGTCCCAGAGTACCCAACAAGAATGCCTTCATAAGTTCTGCTCTCAAACTTCCCGGGCTTTCTCCTCTTCTTGAAAATGTAACACTTGCATCCAAAGACTCGGAAATAGAAAACGTTCGGTTTCCGTCCCACCAATAGCTCATATGGTGTCTTCTTCAACAAATTGTGGAGATAGACATGGTTGGAGGTGTAGCAAGCCGTGTTGATTGCCTCCGCCCAAAACTTCTCATGAGTTCCATACTCATCCAACATGGCACGAGCAAGCGTGATGAGCGTCTCACTACTAAAAATCTGGCCTTGCACAACACCCAAAAATTGTTGCAAAAAGGTAATTTTGGTTGCAATACCAACAATATGCAACCAAGTCCTAACATTGGGAAGCGTTGGAAGAAAGTCCGATGCAATAGGGTAATGCATCACCTTTGTGAAGCGTTGCAATAAAAATGCCATGTTGCAACGAATGGTAGCGTGGCCAAGGATTGTAGAAGCAACGCTCATGGGCGTTGCCCAGTTGGTATAAGCAACAATGGTCGTTGTTGGCATAGTGGAATTTGCCACAGCGTAGGTGTGTTGCAAGCAAGCAGTATTACAATGCATATGGCTCGTGGCAATAGCCTATATTGCCACTATAAATGATGGTGGCAATAACTATTGTGATGTTGTGATATGGTTAGAGGATATCACAACAAAGTGAGTCATCACTATACTTTTTACAATTCTCGCAACACATTTTTTGTTGCGCTATATGCATACAGGATACTGCAACATTTGATAAGGCGTTGCTATATAGGTAAACATTATTGCCACGACGGATGTGTCGATGCTATCTGTTCAATGTATAACACAACACAGAACCTATCGTCGCTATATGATTGATAGGTAGCACAATACAAATATAGGCGTCGCTATATGGTAAAGGGATATCGCAACAAAATTCATATTGTCTCTATATGCCTCACAGATGGCACAACACAAACATAGACGTTGCTATATGGTAAAGAGATAACACAACATAATAGTAGTGGTTGCTATATGCATTAAGGGATTTCGCAACAAATAACTTGCAGTAGTTATATGGTAGAGGGATATGGCAACAAAATTATATTGGTCTCTATTTCTTCTATTATGTAGCAATGAATTTATTTTCATTTTTTTTAGGTAAAGCAACAATAAAAATTGTGTAATGCAACAGATTGTAGAGAGCACAATAAGTAAGACAACTCATATTTTAAAAGGTGCCACTGAGCCAACATTCACTCATATAAAGAACTGAAATCCAACATTTAGTCTTACAACTGAACCAAATAGCAATGGCATGAATAACCAAACATTGTGAAGTGGTGTCTAATTTAAAAAACATAAGTGAACACAAAAATAAACTAAGAACTATTCTTGATTGGATCAACATATCCATATAGTGAAATAATATGATGACCTCATTTATTATGACCTCCATCACTCATGATAACCTGTAGAAACTGAGCAATCTTCACTCTTGCAGCTGTTTCCTCAAATCTTGCTGCTCCTGTTCAAAATAAACATAGTTTCAATTAAAAATAAAAGTACAGCTTGTACCATTTTTTTGTATTGATGTTAATGTACTTGTACAGTAAGAACTAAAAGTGAATCAAAGTCTTTGCCTCTAATTTGTATTGTAATAATTAACAATGAAGCATTAAAGGAGGCTAACATTAGAATGGATGAATAAAAAATGATGTCATGCTAAAACAATCATTATTAAAATACTTATTGAATTCAGTTACCTGGCTTGTTGTTTCAACATTATTCATTGGTGTTCCATGAATGTCTTTCTCAGTAGGCATAGCTCCATGCTCTGTTGTTTCATCAACTTGAGTGTCCATAGATACATGTTCTGTTTCATTGTTGGTTTCAGTGCTCCTAACTGTATCTTGTGGTGTATTGTTTGTTTCAGTTATCGTCTGAGCATTTTTCAAAAAGCTTGGTCAGAGATGGACAATCATAAATTTGTAGTTATATGAAACACATGCAGATAGCAATACCTGAATTTGGTTCTGTGCCATCATTTTTTTCATCTCCTGAACCATTTCTTCTTTAAGTGATGCCATAAGTTGTTTCTTCTCAGCTTCCTTTTCAGCGGTAACCTTTTCAAGTTGTTCTCTCAATCTCCGAACCTCACGTTCTTGTTCTTCAAGTTTCTCTTGTAGTAGCTGGTTCTTACTAGCATTTGACAAGTATCCCTGACCCCGCACTTTGGCTGATTTGGCTCCTGTTGTTTCTTTGTATATTGCCTGAAACACTTGGTTTTCATTAGCAGCTGCAGATGTGACACTCCTTGATTCTTCTTCTCCTAATTGACCAGACTCCATCATAGATAATTTCCTAGTTGTTGTATGCTGCAGGAAAGAAATAATAGTAACATATTAAATTATGCTATGTTGTAACACTAAATTAATAGATTATAGTATGGAAGCGTTTATGATCATATTAGTACTGACATAAATAGTCTCAGCCATCTCATTTGACCACTTTCCTTGCTTTGTATGTGTAGTCTTAAAAAGTTCCAAAACACCTGGCTCAGCACCGGTTTCTGGGTCTGTCTACAATTGCAATAGTACAGATCATTAGTATGGCTCATTGTTTAATTAAACATAAATAAAAACAAATGAACTCGTATATATTTTTCCCAACTACACTGAGAGAACAGTTTGTAGCCCATGACATGTAAGGTTTTCATTTGTTGCCGATTCATAGAGTTTTGGCTGCTAACTTTCTGTAGGTAGGCAACAAGTTGAAATTCAAGATGGTAGACATTTGCTTCAGTCCTTAACTTTGCAAATACTATTTTACCTTAAACTTTTTAGTCCCAAAGTATGCGATCAAATAATGCCACTCCACAATGTCCAAGTCTTCGAGCTTATGTGTCATCCTCTCCTCATAACTACTGTAAGCCCTGTATGTAGCACTTAAAGCAGACTGCCATCCTTTATAGCGTTCTTTAGCAATCTTCCAGATCTTTTCCTTGGACTCATCACTGTTCTCCATGAGCCATCCATTCTGATCGAAATAAGAGCTATAAAATTTCCATTGTAATGTATGAAGTTACTAATATAATATAATATTGAAAATCATAATAGATGGGCCATCGTGTAATATACCAGTGGAGATTCTACAATTGAATTCTTTACATCTTGATGCACATTTTTCCAGTGTCTTACTCCAATCAATGGAGTATGTGACTTTGTATACATAACCACTTCATCCACAAAAGTACGTCTATATCGCTCTGACAACCCTACTCCAAAAAATAGAGTATGTCGTACAGGATCGCCTCGGGAGATGATTAACAAAGTAAGCATACATAGCATTCACACTTGAACATTCATCATTTACAAAGTTACATCACTTAAGTGCATAATATTACAAGTTCAAGGTCAAGCAGAAGCAAATTCAGATTCATTACAATACATATGTCCTTGGTTTATATTACATAAATGTGCGGAAGCAATAAAGCGACAAAACACGACGTCAATCACCTACGTGCACCATGCCCGTCCTATGGCAATAGCTCACTCATCACGGTTAGGAGAGCTAGGGACCCATCCAATGGTCCAATTCTGAGGCTCCTCACCTTCCCAACCCACCTTATTACAACAATCACAATAAGTAGCTTAAGGGAAACCTGAAAAACAACATCATCGCAAAGCCTGAGTATCTAACATACTCCGCAAGACTTACCCGTCAAAAGGTTTACTAAAACCGACTCCTAGTATGCAGGGGGCTGACCGGGTTTATTTGATAATTGCATAAAAAGCTCCTATTAGTTCTATGCTGCACTTTCATTACCTTAAATCAAAATTTTACTTTGCTTATTGCAGAAAACAGCTACGGTGAGTCTAGCTAGCTGCTAAGACTTGATCACAAGTAAAGAGCAATACATCATAGCAATATGTAGCCATAGCATAACTAAATTTCAGAAACATAACCACAACTTTACTACTTAACATATCATTGCCGCTGCTTGAACAAGAGGTACTCGTAACCGCGAGGGACGGCAATTTGAATTGATTTACATCCTGCAGGAGAAAACCCAAATACACGACATATGCATCACTTAAGAACACGTATGCCCACCGTTCACAAGATTGCTATAAAGTCGATCCGGGGCCATCGATCCCGAGTACATGTCCTCCCCGCGATACAGTACTTCGTATCCGAGGCTTAACCCATGCACTCTCCAGTGGTCCTCTAACCCGTGCAACCACCGTGCTGTCCACATCACCTCTGGATTGATGAGTATGGTCGTCCAATGATACGGCGCCCAAGTTACTAGGTTTACCAATTCCCATATAAAGGTATGTACTTGGTACTGTTCAATACTTGTTCGCGGAGTTGCAACGATAGGTGCTTCATTTTATCAAGTTCATTTATCATGTGAACCATAATTGAATCAGGTGATCCCATAACCTACCGTTGGCTCCACTAATTTAAGCATAGCATTTACTAACGGAGAGGCTTGCTAACATAAACTAACAATAGGTCATTTACCAGAGTATGCAAGTGTGTTCCATCCAAGTCCTACACTTAATGCACAATACAATATTCCTAGCTTGTAACAAAGTAAAAAGGACTCAAAAATTAATTAGGTATGCACCGGGACTTGCCTTGGGAGTGATCGTAGTTAGTGTCTTCACCAAAGTTCACTTCAGATCCTGGCTGTTCCGGTGTGATCTCCTCGGTCTCGGTCCCTATATGAAATGATCATGCATAAATACGGAGGAATACACAAGGGTTCATGGAGTTCCTTAATTAAAGATGAGATGAATGACATGATGATTCATGGCACTTCCTCAACAAATAAAGTTAATATAATTGATAATGCATGAATGTGTATGTACACCTATGTATGACATGGCAACCACTTAATTGAAGGGGACAAACTTCTAATTAAAAGAGTATGGTTTTCATTCATCGAAAACTTAGTGCATGTCTACTCCAACCATGAGCATGGCATAGATGAGGACTACATGGCATTTCATGATGATGGTGATATGAAAATGTAGTACTAGGGCCTAAACTTCAGAAAGTTTATTCCAAGTAATTTAGTTAAAGTGGCAATATGCAAGTGACTAGCAATATATATGAGATGAACAAAGTTGCATTACATAACTAGCTCTAGGTACATATAACTAATTAGGAACCATGAGCATATAATGGAGAATGAGAACTCTACTGCATGTTAAGATTAACATTTTTGTATGCATAGTACAAATGCTGAATTTATTCCTATCTTTAACTAAATGTAGGTATAAGGCAATGTTCATATGAAATTTCCTAGGTCAATTATTAACTGATCAATTCGACAGCAAAAAGCATACTGATGGTGCTCAAAATTTTACATGGAATTTTATAGTGATGTACAACTACATAAGGAACAGGAACACCAAATTTCAGCAATAACTCCCCAGTAGATAATTTATATACATTCATTTACTGAAAATGAAGATTATGCATTAATACTAAAAATATGCATATAAATGGAAATGTGCTTTTGCAGAACGTTTAGATATGCCAAGAGATGATCACTGAACACGTTTCATGAATTTACCACTTATATATTTTTACTTATGAATTTATTAAGCAAATTAGGGTTGTAACTTTAGAGATTTGAATATATTTTTGTACAACATAACCCTGGTCCTCAACTTACTTTTCTGGTAAAGGGGAATTTTAGGAGTTGAACAAAATTGGTTTCACATTTTTAGGGCTTCTATATTTCGAGTTATTGAATTTTGAAGTTTAAATCATAGTTCACTACTAATTACAAAATTGCCACTAGCAATTTCAAATCTCCCCCCGCGCCCGCAGCGGCGTTGCGGCTCGGCTGGCTTGCCGACGGCAATCGGTGGCGAGACTTGGGAATTTGTGCTGCTCTACGTGATCAATGGCTCATGAGGGTCACGTGAGTGGTGGTGGCCAGAGTTAGGGTGGCCGGAGCGCTGCCGGCGACAAGTGGCGGCAATGCGCGGTGGCGGCCGACGGCGACAGGTGCGCACAGAGGCTAATCCGGTGAGGGGGAGTGATGTGGACAAGGGTTTCCGATCTTCCGAAAGGTTCTCGATACGTTGATTTGGTCGGAGGCGACACACAAATCGATCCGGCTTCAGAACAGCACGTTCTAAACCCCGCAATCGCAGCACGACGTCTCCTCTGGTTATCAACCGTCCTAAAACGATTGACCTCACCAAGAAGGCTAATCCCTGCCTGCGAATCAAGAACACAAGCAAGAACAAAGAAGAAAGCAACACAATTGCAGATGTATTATGAATCTCACGAAGTTGGGGTCTCATAAACCGTGATGACGGCGAAACTGTTATAAACAGAATAATCTAAGCAAAACCCAAACCCTAATTGTGCGGCGGTGGCTGTATATGAAGACCCTAGGGTCGTGCAAGACCCTCTGGATGCACCCCTAATTGGGCTCAACTAGATACAAAGCCCAAAGGCCAAAAACAGGCGACGCAGCACCGAAACAGATTCTGGACCCTCTCTTGTCTTGATGATTCCCGATGACTCCGTATGAATTTTGATATGAAACCGGTAGAATTGGAAAGGTATTCTTCTTATCTTTCTTTGCATATGTAGAACATCCAAATCCGAGTCCATATGCGTTCTGGGCATCCGTTTTAGTGCAGACTGGTCCTGAGCCCCGAAATGGACCCGAAGTCGGTTTTGGTTGGGCCTCCACCTTGGCTTCCACGTCCTTGCTGGTCTTCCACGTCTCCAAGTCCTTCTCCCATCATCTCCTGGTCCTCTCCATGGTTCCTAATTACAATATAATCATTAGGTAGCAAATCATTCTCAAAAGTGACATATAATGAAGAACGTAGGAACGAGCTCACCTCTAAATTTAGTCGTCGTGCACGAGCTCTAGTCATTGGACCTTGCAAGTCCAGAATTGGAGGAGTGTTGCATGTATCCTTAGGAGTGATGTCCTCATCATCTCTTCTCCCAAGTATGGTTTCAAATCAGAAATGTTAAAAGTAGGACTAACCCCGAACTCGGGAGGCAACTCAAGTTTGTATGCATTATCGTTAATCTTCTCAATTATTTTGAAAGGACCATCAGCTCTATGCATTAATTTAGACTTTCTTAAATCTGGATCTTTTCTCAAGTGTAACCATACTAAATCTCCTACATCAAGTTTTACTTCTTTTCTGTCTTTACTACCAGCAATTTTATATTTGTCATTCATCTTTTCAATGTTAAGTCTAGTGGTCTCATGCATTTTCAAAATAAATTCTGCACGTTCCTTAGCATCAACATGAACTCTCTCATGAATAGGTAGAGGAAGTATATCAAGTGGAGTATGGGGATCAAAACCATACACTACCTTCAAAGGACTTACCTTGGTAGTAGAATGTGTTGCCCGATTATAGGCAAACTCAACATAAGGCAAACATTCTTCCCATTGCTTCCAATTATTCTTCAAAATAGCTCTCAACATAGTACCAAAAGTGTGGTTCACCACCTTAGTTTGTCCATCAGTTTGTGGGTGACAAGTTGTAGAAAACAACAACTTTGTACCCAACTTATTCCAAAGCGTGCGCCAAAAGTGACTCAAGAATTTTGCATCACGATCTGAAACAATAGTAGAAGGCATACCATGCAAACGTACAATTTCTTTGAAAAAGAGATCAACAATATAACTAGCATCATCAGTCTTATGACATGGTATAAAGTGTGCCATCTTAGAAAATCTATCCACAACAACAAAAATACTATCACTCCCCCTCTTAGTCCTAGGCAGTCCTAAAACAAAGTCCATAGAAATATCCGCCCAAGGAATGGAAGGAACAGGAAGTGGCATGTATAAACCATGTGGATTCAAGCGAGACTTAGCTTTTTGACATGTAGTGCAGCGAGCAACAAAGCGCTCAACATCTTTCCTCGTCCTCGACCAAAAGAAGTGTGTGGCCAAAATATCCTCCGTCTTCTTGGCACCAAAATGACCCATCAATCCACCTCCATGCGCCTCCTGTAACAACAAAAGACGAACGGAACCAACTGGAATGCGTAGGCGGTTAGCTCTAAATAAGAATCCATCATTCAACACAAATTTCTTCCATGCATGACCTTCTTTACAATGCAGCAATACATCCTTAAAATCAACATCAGCAGCATATTGTTCTTTAATTGCCTCAAGTCCAAAAATTCTACAATCAAGTTGAGACAATAAAGTATAGCGCCTAGATAAAGCATCAGCGATCACATTATTCTTCCCTTTCTTATGTTTAATAATGTAAGGAAAAGACTCAATAAACTCAATCTATTTAGCATGTCTACAGTTCAAATTACATTGAGAATGAATATACTTAAGTAATTCATGATCAGAATGAATAACAAATTCTTTGGGCAACAAATAATGACGCCACGTCTCTAAACAACGTACAAGTGCATACAATTCCTTATTGTACTGGAGTAATTCAAAATAGGCCCAGTAATTTTCTCACTAAAGTATGCAACAGGTTTACTATCTTGCATCAAAACACCACCAATGCCTATACCACTAGCATCACATTCAAGCTCAAAAATCATATCAAAATTAGGTAATTGCAGCAATGGTGCATGTGTAAGTTTATCCTTCAAAGCATCAAAAGACTCATGATGTACCTTACCCCAATGGAAATCAATGCCCTTCTTTGTCAACTCATGCAAAGGTGCAGCAATGATGCTGAAATCTTTGACAAAGCGGCGGTAGAAACCTGCAAGACCAAGAAAACTCCTCACCTGTGTGATAGTTTTTAGTATAGGCTAGCTCTTTATGGCTTCAATCTTCACCTCATCCACCTCAATTTTCTGTGGAGTCACAACATAGCCAAGAAAAGAGACTCAATCCGTGCAAAAGATGCACTTCTCAAGGTTACCAAATAAACGTGCATCTCGTAAAGCATAAAAAATAGCATGCAAATGATTCATATGTTCATCTATAGATTTGCTATAAATCAAGATATCATCAAAGTAAACTACCACAAATTTGCCAATGAAAGCTCTTAAAACCTGATTCATCAAGCGCATGAAAGTACTAGGTGCATTAGTTAAACCAAAAGGCATTACTAACCACTCATATAATCCAAATTTGGTTTTGAATGCTGTTTTCCATTCGTCTCCAAGTTTCATTCTAATTTGATGGTAGCCACTATGCAAATCAATTTTAGTGAAAATTATAGCACCACATAACTCATCAAGCATGTCGTCTAGCCTAGGAATAGGATGACGATACCTAATAGTAATATTATTAATGGCTCTACAATCTACACACATACGCCAAGTACCATCTTTCTTTGGAACCAAAAGTACAGGAACAGCACAAGGACTAAGTGATTGACGAACATACCCACGATCCAAAAGGTCTTGAACTTATCGTTGTATCTCCTTAGTCTCCTAAGGGTTGGTCCTATAAGCAGCACCTGGAATCAAATTAATTTGATGCTCAATCCCTCTCAAAGGCGGCAATCCCGGGGGTATCTCAGCTGAAAAAACATCCTACTACTCCTGCAAAAGGTTAGTGACTGCAGGAGACACAGCACTAGAAGCAATATCATCAAGCGAAAACAAAGCTTCTTTCCATATCAAAGCATAGCAAATATCATCATTATCAGAAATTTCAGCAAGCTCAGATTTTGTTGCAAGACATGAACGACCTTGTAATTTAATTTCAGCACCCTTAGAACTTGAAGAATCATTAACATTACTAGGTGTAGAATTAGAATTAATAGGTTGTTGAATTTTAGGACCTTTATTTTTCAAACTAGCAGCTCTTTCTAAATCAGCTTGTACAATTTCAGCAGGGGTCATTGGTAACAAAGTAATTTTAGTTCTTTTATGCATAAAAGTGTACTTATTACTTCTACCATGGTGTACAACATCATTATCGAATTCCCAAGGTCTACCCAATAAAAGTGAACATGCTTGCATGGGTACGACATCACAATCAACAGAATCCACATAAGAACCAATGGAAAAAGGAACTCTGCAAGTTTGTATTACCTTAGCTTTGCCAGAGTCGTTTAACCACTGAATATAGTATGGATGTGGATATGGACGTGTGGTCAAAGCAAGCTTGTTGACCACATCAGAACTCACCAAGTTATTACAGCTCCCTTCATCAATGATGACACGTGCTCGGTGATTCTTGATGACGAAGAAAATCTGGAACAAGTTGTGTCGCTGCATCGTCTCGGGCTGATGAACTTGTGTGCTAAGGACACGTTGAACAATAATGTTCATGTGTCCCATGGTGTCTCCGCCTCCAAGGACGAGGTCACTGCTGGTGGCAGCGACGTCCTCATCCTCTACATCGGAGGTGCTCATGTAACCGCTATCGTCTGTCACCACATATGCCCGCCTACTTGGACAATCTTTCTGCACATGACCAAGTCCATGGAAGCGGTGGCACTGAATCCTTGTAGTGCGCCCTGTCGAAGCAACAGAGGAGGCACTACTAGCTGGTACCTGCACAGAAAGATTACCTGAGTGCGTAGAAGGTGCAGGGGCTGATCTTGGGGCTGCAGAAACAACACTGGCTTCCTTGGTAGCTGCTGGTGGGGGCGGCTGAAAAGATGGCCTGGGCAGCCCCGAAGTTCCTTGACTTGTTGTACTCCTCAAAAGCCTGAAAAAGTCCCTGTGATTCTTACTCTGCAAGCATAGCATACTGGAAACACTGGGTGAGGATATAATATTCTTTATAAACAAGGATGTCCTGAATTTCTTTTCTTAAACCAGAATAAAAGCGACAAATCTGATCCTCTACTTTTTCAACTACAGCACAACGAATCAAACCCTTCTGAAGCTCACTAAAGTACTCCTGAACAGTTTTATCTCCTTGTTTTAAACGCTGCAGTTTATTATGAATCTCTCTATAAAAAGAAGGAGGAACAAAACGATCACACATTGCTACCTTAAGTTCTTCCCAAGTAATAGGCAAATCAGTTTCAGCAGCTAGACCACTCCACCAAACAATAGCAAAGTCCTTAAACTCACTAGTAGCTTGTCTAACTCTATGTTCTTTAGGAACAAGGTGGGCATTAAATTTTTGTTCTACAGTCATCTCCCAATCAAGATAAACATCACCATCATACTGACCCAAAAATGAAGGAATTGAAAACTTAATTTTAGCATACGGGTCATCTGGAGCATAGTTACCATGTGGACGATGATTGTAGTTATGGAAACCACCCATACCTTGAGTATTATGTTGCAAACGACATCGTAATCATGCGGTCCTTGTAGCTGACCTATCCACGGTGCCATCAGCCTTATACACCGTGTCTTCATCATGGACGTCTTCAACGTCGTTGTTGTTGTTATTGGTGTTTGTATTGTTGGTTTTAGGAGCGGTCTCCAACGTGACAACCTCATCGGTTAACTTAGAGACCCGCTTCTCTAACCGCTTGATGCTTTCTCCAATGTGAAGCTTGTTGACCACATCAGTAACGGCTCTGGTGATCGTCTCTGCCAAATCACTCTGAGCAGCCTGCAAAGCCTTCGGGAGCTGCTCTTGGCTCACACACTCAGCAAATTGTGAGAGTGAAGCCATCTCTCCGTCGTTACTTCCTGCCATCATAAACACCAAAACAGGAAACAAACAGTGAAGGTTATCCCTATAAAACAGCTAAGCAGTGGTGTCTCTCAACACAACAAAAGGAGACTCCTTACAAACTCTTACAAAGTTCTAAAAAGCAAAGCAAAGGATACCAGAGAGATGTGTTCCACGATTGCAAGGGTCACAAAATAACCGGTGTGCTGTCCAGAAGAAATATGTAGAGCTAGGAAGGCTAAATATATATATATGAGTGGTACACAAATCAAAAATAGATAGTAAAGCTGAATAAGTGCCCAAGTAACTTGTCCCTAGTTGCTGGTCTAAGTATGTCCTAGAACAGTAGTGATTGCAAAGTAGAAATAAGGAGACAAAGGCACAACAGGCGATAACAGGGGGCTATGTGCAAAACAGCCAAATCCAGAAATTTCAGGGGGCTAGATGTAGCACTAGTGGAAATCCCAATTTTCTTTTTTTTTAATATTTTTCTCCAACTCACTAACAACGGAGGAGAATCCACAAAAAATCTCAGCTCAAACAGAGGTAGGATGTGGCCTACCGAAAATCTTGAAGTTGTAGAAAACGTTGGGTTTAAACTTAAATAAATTTTTTTTATCTTCCCGATTTTTTTGACAAGGGCACACAGGGTTTAAACATCGGGTATGCTCAACTTTGAGTCAAGAATCTCCTGTAAAAATTTCAGCCAAAACGGACAACCGGCGAAAAGTTATGCCTGTTTTACCAAAGGGGGGTCGGAGTCGGTTTTCCACAAACCCGAGTCGGGTTAGGGTTCGAGTTTGGAATTGGGTAAGATTTTTTTTGGCAGCGTGGATGTAGCAGAAAGTGGAATTTGTGGGGATTGGTCCGAGGTGTTTGAGGGTGGGATTAGAGTGGATGTATCGATCAATCAACCCTAGCACACAAAGCCGATAGAACAGAGGATGGTGAAGAGGATGGCGGCTAGGGTTGCAAGGGAAATACTACTGATGACAAAAACACAAACTAAATCAGTGACTAAACAAAAACTAGGGCACAAACTCAACACTATGGACTCTGAAATTGAAATATGCAAAGGCTAAACACGTGGTTATGGGCAGAGGGGAATTTTTTTTTTTGGCTTTTCTGTGGATGATAGGATGAACACAAAACAAAATTAACTAAGGATAGTGTGAACCTGATGGTGCACCTAAAGCTCTGATACATTGATTTGGTCGATACATTGATTTGGTCGGAAAGATTCTCGATATGTTGATTTGGTCGGAGGCGACACACAAATCAATCCGGCTTCAGAACAGCACATTCTAAACCCCTATGGTCGTGCAAGACCCTCTGGATGCGCCCCTAAGTGGGCTCAACTAGATACAAAGCCCAAAGGCCAAAAATAGGCGACGCATCACCAAAACAGATTCCTGATGACTCCGGATGAATTTTGATATGAGACCGGCGGCATTGCAAAGGTCTTCTTCTTATCTTTCCGTGCATATGTAGAACGTCCAAATCCAAGTCTGTATGCGTCCTGGGCATCCGTTTTAGTGCAGACTGGTCCTCCGCCATGAAACAGACTCGAAGTCGCTTTTGGTTGGGCCTCCACCTTGGCTTCTATGTCCTTGCTGGTCCTCCACGTCTCCAAGTCCTTCTCCCATCATCTCCTGGTCCTCTCCATGGTTCCTAATTACAATATAATCATTAGGTAGCAAACCATTCTCAAAAGTGACATATAATAAAGAACGTAGGAACGAGCTCACCTCTAAATTTAGTCGTCGTGCACGAGCTCTAGTCATTGGACCTTGCAAGTCTAGAATTGGAGGAGTGTTGCATGTATCCTTAGGAGTGATGTCCTCATCAGGGAGGGTCTAGGAGCATCACCTTGGTGCCGTGGTGCTCGTCGAAGGACTGGCTGGAGTCGTGGTGGCCGGGTGGGGGGTCGTCACCGTGAGCCTCCTCCGTGCGGTGGACAGCGGCGGCTCGGGTCTTCTCCAATTCCGGTGAGGGGGCTGCGATCTAGAGGAAGCGGTTCAGGGGGAGCTAGGGTAAGGTGCTTGCGCGATGATTTGCAGAAGAACCAGAGACGAGGGGCCTACCTGGGGGATGCATGCGGCGGCAGCGTTCAGGCGGCTTGAAAACAGGGGAAACTCCAGCGGCGCTCGTTGGCGAAGGGGAGGCAGGGAGAGCAGAGTGCTTGGCTTTGCTGGAGAAGCTTGGGAGCGTGAGAGAGTGGAGTGAGTAGGGAGGGGAAGGTTTCCTGGGTCGCTGTGGCCTTAAGTGCCGATCGGTAGAGAGAGAGCATGGGAGAGAGCAGAGAGAGAGAGACGACGAGGTGTCACCCAGCGAGAGGAGGGGATGGTGCTGCCTTCAATTTCCAACCGGTGGCACAGGGGGGGGGGGTTTTGGCGGTGCAGTGGCCGGAATGGGGCTGTAGTGATTGGCGGCGGCATAGGGAGTGGCGGTACACCGGTGTCGCTCTGGGAATGGCCAGGGGAAAAGAGAAGAAATGGACTTCTTGACTTTGAATAGGGCTCGGGGTTTGCATGAATTGGCCAGGTTCCATTGCTCCAAACTTCAAGCAGATTTTGTTGCAAGTCCAGGAAATCATGCTCTCCTACTTTTATTTTGGGGGCATGATCTAATTCGGCTTAGATAAATTTTGAAAATTCTAGAACATAAAGTGCTTTTATCTGCCTTTGGGGAATTTTTAAGGGCATTAAATAACTACCAAAAATTCTGATAAAATTCTCAAGATTCCATTTTGATATGGCCATCCAGAATATGCAAAAACATTGGTGCACTTCCATGGGTTTTTGTGATGTTTGAGAATGGATCTCATTTGGATATTTCTGGATTTAATTAATTAATTTCCTCCTTTATTCTTTGGTACCTTAATTATTTATATTTTTAATTTGCCCTCAATTAGTATTAGGGTTAGCTTAATTAACGTTTTGTGACATGGGATGTCACAGCACACCCCCGTTAAAAGAAATCTCGCCCGAGATTTGCAAATGGATAAACAAAAGAGAGGGGGCGTGGGCGTTTACCGTATTTGCGAGGCCAAAAATTCTGGGAAGTTGGTTTTCAGAAACTCTTCTTGTTCCCACGTAGCTTCGTCTTCAGTGTGGTTACTCTATTGCACTTTGTAGAAGGTTATAGTACGGCTGCGAGTTACCCGGTCCTTTTGATCAATGATTCGGACGGGGTATTCGGGGTAGGAGAGGTCTTCTTCCAATTGTTCGGTGTCGGAGATCACCACATCGATCGGAGGCTTTAAACACTTCTTGAGTTGGAATACATGGAAGATGTTGTGCACCCGCTCGAGATTTTCCAGTAGTTGCAACCGATAAGCAACGGTGCTATGCTTTTCCGTGATCAGAAAAGGTCCGATATAGCGGGGTGCTAGCTTTCCCTTGATTCCAAAGTGAGATACACCTTTGTTGGGAGAAACCCGAAGATAGATATGATCTCCCTTTATGAATTCCAATGGATGTCTTCTTTTGTTGGAATAACTTATTTGACGGGATTCTGCGGCCTTCATGTTAGCTTGGATTTGCCGCACCTTTTCTTCAGCTTGTGTGACCAGATCTGGACCAAAGGTAATTCTTTCTCCCGATTCTGACCAGTTCAATGGGGTTCGACACGAGTGACCATACAAAGCTTCAAATGGCGACATTCCCGAACTCTCTTGGTAGCTATTGTTGTAGGAGAATTTGGCGAACGGGAGACAAGATTCCCAATTTCCACGATTGTCCAGAACACATGCTCTCAATAGATCCTCCAAATATTGATTTAGCCTCTCGGTTTGACCATCGGTTTGCGGATGATAAGCGGAACTTTGGATAAGAGTAGTGCCAAGACAAGCATGTAGTTGCTCCCAAAAACGAGCAATAAACTGGGGACCTCGATCAGAGATGATCGTCTTGGGCACACCGTGCAAACATAGGACTCGGATGATGTAGAGCTCGGCATACTGCTTGGTAGAGTTGGTTGTATGGATGGGAATAAAGTGAGCAGATTTGGTCAACCTGTCCACAATAACCCATATCGAATCATGCTTCTTGGGTGTGAGGGGCAACGATAAAATCCATAGCAGTGTCCTCCTATTTCCACACGGGGATTTTTAATATGTGCAAAAGACCGGATGTTCTCAAGTGAATCAGCCTTCACACGTTTGCACATGTCACATTCAGAGACATAACGAGCAACCTCTCGTTTCATGCGTGTCCACCAAAACTTTTCCCTTAACCCACGGTACATCTTGTTGCTGCCGGGGTGTATGGAGTATTTGGACAAGTCAGCCTCATCCAAAATTTTCTTTCTTAGCTCCTCGTTCTATGGAACAACAAGACGATTATTGAACCATAGAACTCCATCTTTGTCCTATCGGAAACATGTAGCTTCCTTCTTCCCTATCTTCTGGCAAATATATTCCATTCCCTTGTCCTTCTTTTGTGCTTCTATGATTTCTTCCCGAAGGGTAGGAATAAGAGCCAAATTATACAAGGATCCATAGGGAATGACACGAAGACTTGGTTCACTAGAATCCAAAATTGGGCGAGCTTCCATAGAGCAAACGATTGCGTGATTGCATTGGTCCCTTCGACTCAAGGCATCGGCGACCACGTTGGCTTTTTCAGGGTGATAATGAATTTCCAATTCATAGTCCTTGATTAATTCTAACCATCTGTGCAGCCTCATGTTCAGTTCTTGTTGCGTGAAGATGTATTTGAGGCTTTTGTGGTCGGTGTAGAGATTAACAAGATTACCGAGCAAGTAGTGGCGCCAGGTTTTTAAGGCTAGGACAATGGAGGCCAATTCCAATTCATGAGTGGGATAATTTTGCTCATGCTTCCGGAGCTATCATGAGGCATAGGCAATGACACGGCCTTCTTGCATAAGTACACAACCTAATCCGGTGCCGGATGCATCGCAGTAAATATCGAACGGTTTGGTGATATCGGGTTGAGCCAAAACCGGAGCAGTTGTCAAATGCTTCTTGAGCGACTGAAAAGCTTCTTCACATGCACCGCTCCACTTGAACTTAGCATCCTATTCCAGTAACTTGGTCATAGGCTTGGCAATGCTTGAGAAGTTGGGAATGAATTTCTGATAATAACAGGCAAGACCAAGGAAACTGCGAATTTGCTTGACCGATTTTGGAGCTTTCCAATTCAGCACATCCTCTACTTTGCTAGGATCAATGACTACTCCTTCTGCTGATATGACGTGATCCAAGAATGGAACTCGCTTTAGCCAAAATTCGCATTTGCTAAATTTGGCGTAAAGTTGATGATCTCGGAGTCGCTATAGAACAATACGGAGGTGCTCGACGTGTTCTTCCTCGGACTTGGAGTAGATAAGGATGTCGTCAATGAACACAACCACAAACTTATCCAACTCGGGCATGAACATGGAATTCATCAAATACATGAAGTGAGCTAGATCATTGGTGAGACCAAAGGACATGACAAGATATTCAAAAAGACCATATCGAGCGGAGAAAACTGTTTTTGGAATGTCTTCAGCTCGGATCTTTATTTGATGATAACCGGATCGGAGATCAATCTTGGAGAAGACTTTAGCACCCACTAGTTGATCAAATAGAATATCGATTCGAGGTAGAGGGTACTTGTTCTTGATGGTTACGGCATTCAACGGCCTATAGTCAACACATAGGCGTAGGGTCTTGTCTTTCTTCTTCACAAAGAGAGCGGGACAGCCCCAGGGAGATGAACTTGGTCGGATGTAACCCTTGTCCATAAGATCTTGCAATTGCTATTTCAATTCCGCTAACTTATTAGGAGCCATTTTGTACGGCCTACAAGAGATAGGCGCTCTACCGGGTATGAGTTCAATCTTAAACTCGACATCCCTGTCCGGAGGCATTCCTGGCAAATCATCTGGAAATACATCAGGGAATTCACATACCACCGGAATATTTTCTAGCTCTTTTCCTTCAACATGACACACTTGAGAAGTGGACAACTTGGGATATGTCAATCGCAGGATAGATGGGCCATGTAAGGGTGAGTTCAAATGGATTTCTCGGTTCTCAAGGTGCAATACGGCTTTATGACTAGTCATCCATTTCATACCAAAAATTATGTTGATGCTTTGGCCATCTAAGATGATTAGGGAAGTGGGGTATACGTTGCTTGCTAACTTAAGTGGCACTTTTCTTAACTCAAGATGAGCCCTTATTTTTCCACCGGGAGATGTGATGATGTATGGTGTTCCCATAGTGGTGGGGGTGATTTTCAAATGATTCGCACATGCTTGACTAATAAAATCATGTATTGCTCCTGAATCAAAAAGAACCATGGCAGCATGTTGGTTGATCGAGAACGTACACGAAGAACGGGTTCTCCAACTTGGGACTCTTCGACCGTGGTATAGTTGACTCGGCCATTCTTGTGCGTTGGTGTAGAAGACTGGGGATGACTCCCATTGCTGCCATTGTTGTTGCTGCTGCTTTGGTTGTTGTTGTTGTTGTTCCCGGAAGTGTTCGAGTTGTTGTTGTTGCTCGGGTTGCGCTTCGGGAACCGACACTCCTTGGCAAAATGACCGGTTCGGCCGCAGTTGTAACATGACTGCGAGGAGTTGGTCTTGATCACTTGATTACTCTGCTGTGGAGGGTAAGAACCAGAAGATTGCTGCTGGTTGCCTCCATGGAATCGAGAGTGCTGCTGTGAGAAGGACGGACGAGGTCCTCCACCCAACGGTACCGCGGCCCGGAATTTCTGTCCGGTCGGGAAGGTGATGGCTAGCTTGTACTTGGGCGGTGCGGAGCCGGATGAGCTTCCCATAGCACGTTTCCTCTTCTTGTCTTCCTGGTTGGCACGGATGGCGTCTTCTTGCACGATGGCGGCACTCATCAAATCGTTGAATGTGCCGGCGGTGACTTGTGCCAAGCGGTCTTGCAGCTTCGGGGTAAGACCCGAACGAAAACAGTCCTTCTTCTTCTCGTCCGTATCAGCGTGATACAACGCGTACTGAGCCAAGTAGTTGAATTTCCGTGCATACTCTTGCACGGTTCCTGAGCCTTGCTTCAGGTTGAGGAACTCCTACAACTTGCGCTTCATGAGTCCAGTGGGGATGCGGTGCGCATGGAATGCTATGCAGAATTCCGCCCATGTGACTTGGTGACCAGCGGCGAGAGCGGCGGTGAAACTGGCCCACCAAGCACTGGCGGAGCCACAGATCTGTTGTGCGGTGAAGAGAGGCTTCTGCTGCTCGGTGTAGTGGAGGAGAGCGAACTTCGACTCGAGAGTGCGAATAAAATATCCGCTTCCAATGGATCACCGGCTTCTCCGAAGGTGGGCGGATGAGTCGCCCAGAAGTCGCTATAGGAGGATTCACGAGGCTGCAATGGTGGTGGTCCGGTAGCTCCTTGGCGGTTCATGTTCTCCATGAACATGCGGAACATCTCATTCTGGTTATGGATGAGCTGCTCCATAGCCGTCATGAGTGGCGCGTTGGGCAGCGACCCATTTCCACCGACGTTCGAGGCACTGGAAGCATCACCGACGTGTTCTCCACCACGGCGAGTTTGCACCATCTGCCATATGAACAAGCTAGCGCAATCATCACATGAGAGAATATGATAACAAGGCTATGACATGACGACGAAAAAAAATTTCAGATTGTTCATAAATTGAAATGCTGACAAGTAAACAGTGCGGACATAAGATATAACTGCAATTCCATTTTTTCCCACACCATAGGCAACATACTTATGATAAAAACCATAGATACATGTGATGCAACTTTTGATACATGGCAAGTCTTAGGTTACATCACTCGGAACACGACACCACACGATCTCAGAGAGCTTAGGTTACAACTTAAATTAGCATTACTAACACTATCCACATACAAGCATGGGGTCTCACGAGATTTTTCACCCTACACAAGTACTACTACTCAGTCACTCGGAGTGGCTACCACCATCGGACTTCACGTCCATATCACCCGGTCTAGGGGTGCTTCGTAGTCAATGCCGGAATCACCATTCTCACTCAAATCAGCGTCATCGGGAGGAATCACTGCGAGTGGAATGGGTGACTGATCGTTAAGTATGGCATTCAGCTGGCCATTAGCAGCTTGGAGATGCCCAATGAGCTGCTCTTGCTGCGCAATGATGGCGTGAGCATCATTGAGATTCCCTTCCATGACATCACACACATCTTGAGCTTCTTCACGCTGAGCCTGTAGCTCACTTCGCTCCTCCAAGAGAGCGGTGACCTGACCATGAAGAGAGTAAATCTCCTCTTGGGCAGCGGTGAGCTGGGCATTGTGTTGGTTCAGTTGCTCCTGCAACTGATCGCTTGCATCGCCCTTGATGATGAGCTGAGCATCATGGAGTTGCTCGAAAAGGTCGGCCCGCTCCAACTCACTAGTGTGCAGCTTGCCCTTAAGAACTGCAACCTTAGCGTCACGCTCCGTGAACTGGGCATCACGGGCAACAAGTGTGGACTGCAGCGTCTCGCGCTCTCATTCCAACTCGAGAATGCGGGCGGCAAGGTACTCGGGGTCATTCATGAGTTTGCTAATATCCATCTGCCTGAACAAAGTTTTGCAAGGGTGAGTCAAAACTTAATATCCCACTAAGCATACATGCTCAAAGTAGCATAAGGAATGATTGGTAAAAGAAAAGACACGAGGTTCCCAATCCGTTTAACGACCGGTAATGACATTTCCTACGGTTGACGGAGTAACCCGTAGAAATGGGCAAAAACACCTGGCTTCTGGACAGAATTAAAATTTTTGTACTTTACAAATGTTGTGGAGAATTCATCGCCTTTCCAACGCATACTCACACATATCCATCCAATAAAGTCTCTGGGAGTTATGATCATCCAAAGACAGGGGACAGAAATGAAGCAATTCCTGAACTTCCAGAAAAGGTTACTGTTTTTGCAAAATTCGACCCAGTTCCAGATTTTTCTAGAACAAACTTCCTAAACCAAACTTGTAGATAAGAACCTCAGCTTTCCAACGAGTACTTATTCGCCTTCATTGAATTAAAATTTAGTAAGTTATGCTCATTTTAGTGAAACTGACTTTTCTGACAGAATTCAGTTCTTATCGGTTGAGTTCAAATTTTTGGTTTAGGTGCCATAGTTATTCAAAATTGTCCAAAACTTAGTCATTCCACATGTTTGCAATATTAGCGACCTTTTTACATGATTTGGTAAGGATGAATGCGTATGATATGCATGAATGTCAATGCTCAATATAACGACTCCTACATCCTCACAAAAAGAAAACTTGATCGAATATATAGCTCGATCCTTTCGGTGGCACACACACCTCTCACACGTTTCCTAACGAACTACACGTGGTTAGTGTACCTGCAAGAGACTCATTTTAGAAACAATACATCAAATTTAAAAGGAACAAGCCAAAATAACAATGACAGTTTATGCCCAAGTATTTGCCCACCTAGAAGGCAGCCGACGTTTAAACGCATTCGGTCCGTGCATCAATCAAAGCCCAGGTCTTTGCCCACCCAGAAGGCGTTCGGTATTTACAGCGCAACCGATCTGCGCACAATGACATACCTTCATTGAAGAATCTATAGTTGCAAGTAATTTAAACAAACATAACCCAGGGTTAGTTTTGCCACCTACTACAAGACTCTTATATGGGCACTACTAGTTCGTACCTCACCGTAAGGCATAAAAACGGCTTGTTTATGTTTTAAAATGTTCATCTATGTTTAGCTTATCCCGAGATGGCTCTGATACCAGCTGTGACAACCCTACTCCGAAAAATAGAGTATGTCATACAGGATCGCCTCGGGAGATGATTAACGAAGTAACCATTCATAGCATTCACACTTGAACATTCATTATTTACAAAGTTACATCACTTAAGTGCATAATATTACAAGTTCAAGGTCAAACGAAGCAAATTCAGATTCATTACAATACATATGTCCTTGGTTTATATTACATAAATATGCGGAAGCGATAAAGCACCAAAACACGACATCGATCACCTTTGTTAACCATGCCCGCCCTATGGCGATGGCTCACTCATCATGGTTAGGAGAGGTAGGGACCCATTCAATGGTCCAATTATGAGGCTCCTCATGGTTCATGGAGTTTCTTAATTAAAGATAAGATGAATGGCATGATGATTCATGGCACTTCCTCAACAAATAAAGTTAATATAACTGATACTCATGCATGAATGTGTATGTACACCTATGTATGACATGGCAACCACTTAATTGAAGGGGACAAACTTCTAATTAAAAGAGTATGGTTTTTATTCATTGAAAACTTAGTGCATGTCTACTCTAACCATGAGCATGGCATAGATGAGGACTACATGGCATTTCATGATGATGGTGACATGAAAATGTAGTACTAGGGCCTAAACTTCAGAAAGTTTATTCCAAGTAATTTAGTTAAAGTGGCAATATGCAAGTGACTACCAATATATATGAGATGAACAAACTTGCATTACATAACTAGCTCTAGGTACATATAACTAATTAGGAACCATGAGCATATAATGGAGAATGAGAACTCTACTGCAAGTTAAGATTAACATTTTTGTATGCACAGTACAAATGCTGAATTTATTCCTATCTTTAACTAAATGTAGGTATAAGGCAATGTTGATATGAAATTTCCTAGGTTAATTATTAAGTGATGAATTCGATAGCAAAAAGCATAATGATGGTTCTCAAAATTTTACATGGAATTTTATAGTGACGTACAACTACATAAGGAACAGGAACACCAAATTTCAGCAATAACTCCGTAGTAGATAATTTATATAAATTTATTTACTGAAAATGAAGATTATGCATTAATACTAAAATATGCATATAAATGGAAATGTGCTTTTGCAGAAAGTTTAGATATACCAAGAGATGATCACTGAACAAGTTTCATGAATTTACCACTTGTATATTGTTACTTATGAACTTATTAAGCAAATTAGGGTTGTAATTTTAGGGATTTAAATATATTTTTTTACTGCATAACCCTGGTCCTCAACTTACTTTTCTAGTAAAGGGGAATTTTAGGAGTTGAACAAAATTGGTTTCATATTTTCAGGGCTTTTATATTTCGAGTTATTGAATTTTGAAGTTTAAATCATAGTTCACTACTAATTACAAAATTGCCACTAGGAATTTCAAATCTCCCAGCACGCGCGATCGGTGGCGAGACTTGGGACTTTGTGTTGTTCTGCGCGATCAGTGGCTCATGAGGGTCATGTGGGTGGTGGTGGCCGGAGTTAGGGTGGTCGGAGCGCTGCCGGCGATGAGCGGCGGCGGCCGATGGTGACAGGTGCGCATGGAGGCTAATCCAGTGAGGGGGAGGGTCCAGGAGCATCACCTTGGTGCCGTGGTGCTCGTTGAAGGACTGGCTGGAGTCGGGGTGGCCGGGAGGGGGGTCGTCACCGTTAGCCTCCTCCGCGCGGTGGACGGCGGTGGCTCGGGTCTTCTCCAATTCCAGCGAGGGGGCTGCGATCCAGAGGAAGCGGTTCAGGGGGAGCTAGGGTAAGGTGCTTGCACGACGATTTGTAGAAGAACCAGAGACGAGGGGCCTACCTAGGGGATGCTTGCGGCGGTGGTGTTTAGGCGGCTCAGAAACAGGGGAAACTTCGGCGGCGCTCGCTGGCGAAGGGGAGGGAGGTAGAGCAAAGTGCTTGGCTTTGCTAGAGAAGCTTGGGAGCATGAGAGAGTGGAGTGAGCAGGGAGGGGAAGGTTTCCTGGGCCGCTGTGGCATTAAGTGCCGATTGGCAGAGAGAGAGCACGGGAGAGAGCAGAGAGAGAGACGGCGAGGTGTCGGCCAGCGAGAGGAGGGGATGGCGCTGCCTTCAATTTCCGGCCGATGGTAGAGGGGTGGGGGGGGGGGTTTGGTGGTGCAGTGGCTGGAATGGGGCTGCAGTGATCGGCGGCGGCACAGGGAGCGGCGGTACACCGGTGTTGCTCTGGGAATGGCTAGGGGAAAAGAGAAGAAATTGACTTCTTGACTTTGAACAGGCTCGGATTTTGCATGAAGTCGCCAGGTTCCACTGCTCCAAACTTCAAGCAGATTTTTGTGCGAGTCCAGGAAATCATGCTCTCCAACGTTTCATTTGGGGGCGTGATCTAATTCGGCTTAGATAAAGTTTGAAAATTCTAGAGTAGAAAGTGCTTTTATCTGCCTTTGGGGAATTTTTAAGGGCATTAAATAACTACCAAAAATTCTGGTAAAATTCTCAAAATTCCATTTTGATATGGCCATCCAGAATATAAAAAAACATTGGTGCACTTCCATAGGTTTTTGTGATGTTTGAGAATGGCTCTTATTTGGATATTTTTGGATTTAATTAATTAATTTCCTCCTTTATTCTTTGGTACCTTGATTATTTATATTTTGAATTTACCCTCAATTAGTATTAGGGTTAGCTTAATTAACCTTTTGTGACATGGGATATCACAATTGCCACTGGGACCACCTAGATTTGGGGAGAAATCGATTCTTAGCTTCTCAGTGTGTGACTTCAACCTTTTGCCCATTGCAGCTATGCCTTTCAAGGTACCACGACCAACTTTCTTTCCAGCTAATTACAATCACAAAATAGAAAAAAACATATTTCGTGCAAAACAATATAGAGTGAACTTTTAGAATTAAAATAGTTTTGAAAACCTTTGGTCTTCTTTATTTTCCTAGCATGAGGAGGCCATTTTGTTGGTGTCGCCTCTTCACGATGTGGACCATTGCCATCATTTTCGAAGTTTGTATGCCGATGATCATTAAAAGCAACTACAAAAGAAGGACACACACTTAGTAGTTTCAGCATTTTTACAAATAAGAAGTGCAATGGCAGAAGGGATTACTAATTTCTTTCAAAAATCCTTGATCCCTTAACCATGCAGTGTATGTCTTTATTGTTTCATCCCTATAGTCATCTTGTAGATCTGTGTGTAACGATCAACATTAAGACAATGACTGTAATGAATACAAGTAAATGTGGTTAGTGTAGTCATTCTTTGTATTCATCAATCGATTCATTAGTGTAGTCATCTCAATGTAATGAATATAAACTATATATATACCAGTATCAGGTCCTTTATCCTGAAGACATTCTTTGTATTCATCAATCGATTCATCTGTGCCACCAGTATTGTCATCATCATCGTCCTTGTTGTCATATTCATTGTCATCATTGTCCTCAAACCCCCTGGGTCGTTTCAGGGGTGTAATGTTGACATGGCGTTCATTTTCTTGAGCTGTGGCCATTAGCAACCTGATCCTCTTTTCTGAAGCACACTGCTGAATCATGTCTTCAGCATCAGCTGGGAAATCAATTGCCTCAAATCAAAAGAAGCTATATCAACTCCACATCGCTTTTTGTAGTACAAGTAATCCCGCATAGTAAACCCAAGCTGCCCTTTGAAATTTGTCAGGTTGAAAAATGTTATGTCAGCTTTCTCAAGGCGGGCACAGATGACATGATTTTCTTCCCCTGGTTTCTTGCATTCGATCGTTACAGTCCATATCTCACCCGTCAATAGGCCTCTGTATGTGTGCACAAAAAATATATCAAAACACTTTATGGCAATAAATATTTGTGACTCAGCAATAAATTTTAGACGTATGCAGCTTTTACTTATATTTAGAGTTCACAAGTTTAATTTTATATTATAGTACGTAGGCCATTTGAAGTTAAATGCACAAGGCAAATTGACATGGTTATCTCACAAGGCAAATCCACATTTTTAATTCACAAGGCAAATCCACGTGGTTCACAAGGCTAATGAAGAACAGTATGCAAGTAAATATTTATGACATGAAATAAAATTCAAAAGTATGTAGCTCTGACTTATGATTTAAATTTACAAGGTCAATTTTATATTACAGTACATAGCCTAAATGGGGAGAAATACACAATGCATATTCACATGGTTATTTCACAAAGCAATTTGACAAGGCAAATTCACAAAGTCAAATCCACATGTTTAATTCAGAAGGCAAATCCACGTGGTTAATTCACAAGGCAAATGCAGAACAGTATGATAGTAAATATTTGTGATTCACAATAAAATTCAGAATAATCTAGCTGTGATTTATTATTTAAATTCACAAGATTAATTTTATATTACAGTATGTGGCCCAACTGAGGAGAAATACATAAGGAAAATCCACATGTTTGAATTCCGAAGGTTAAATTGGCAAGGAACATTAACAGGGTTAATTCACAAGTTAAATTATGTACTTCAAAAAGGTGAGGCACAAGACTATTATCAAGTCTATGGATTCGGCACGCTGATCATGGAAGCAATTATTTTACTAAAATATGCATGCCCTCCTATAAACCGATGGATAGGTAAACATGATATTACAAATCCTATAGATGGCATCCATGGAGGCAACATGAGATAAATTTGCAGAAACCCTAAGTGTAAGTAGAAGATGACATGGAGGGAAATCAAATCCTAGGTGCAATCGAATTGAAGAAAACACTGAAACGTTTCAGGATGTTATGAACCTGTGGCTGCCTGATGGATCAATCAATGTTTCATCAGTCATAGTCTCGGCCTCCTGGATTATCACCCCAGGACGCGCAGCAGCTACGCCTGATCGGGACTTCATGGCAGCTGACATGGTGCTCGTCTTCTTCGCTGCCTCACGATCCTGAACTCCTTCGCAGAAGATAAACCGGCGGCGTGCCTCCCACCCCTAAACCTATTTCGCTGTTGGTGACAATATAGAAGGCGAGTTGGTCATGGGTGGTTAGGCAATATGGCGGGATCTGTGAAATTTCCAATGCCTCACCGAAAAGATTTGGAGGGAATAATTTTTTCATGTGGGTCCTTGTGTCAGCGGCACATCAAACGTATGACGCACAGGGAGTCCGGGATCACATGTCGGGAACATGTTCTTCCCCGTTCAAGTTCACTTCTGCATTATCTTCATATTTTTTCTTTTTATTCTTAGTTAAAACTTTACTTTTGTGCAATTATTAAAAAGACATTTTCTAAACAAATAATTGTAAAACATGTGTAGTCTCATTTTTCACATTCGCATTGACCTTGCTGCGTTCAACCCGTCGTTCGTGATGTGCCACACGATGCACCACAATGGTCGTGTCGTCTTTTTCTCCGCAGAGTTGCCATCAGGAAGCACGAAGGACAGAAGCAGAACGTTCTAGTTCGACACGAAGCGGTTGTAGTGGATGTGCCGTGGTGTCTAGGTGCTGTCGTTTGCGGGCTGACTACGATGCCGAGCTGGACGCATGGGTCCCACCGGAGAGGAGGCAGGCCCAAGCGCCGGTGTAAAGGCGTGCACCGCGCCTTCCGTGCCGGTGGGAGTAGCGTGCGAGGACAGGAAGCGTCGCACGGAGCTCACATGGCGGACAACAGCCGGTTACCCGGACGACCACACCTCATGCTCGGAGCCATAATCCTTTCTTTTATTGATTGACTTGACATGTATAAAATTTGGGAAGTGGTCGGTTTTTTTTCTTGATTCTTTTCTTAATTGACATAGGTAGAAGACTCATATGATATTTAATAATCTAGAAACTAATAGGTTCATATTAATTCTTTTCTTTCTTTAATTAATTATTGATTGGCTTACGCAAGGAAGGGCAGAATAACATAGGGGCCGGTCGACGACGCCACCTGTATTAATATATTGTAGAGATGCATATGTCATACATATCTATATGCATGAATTGTTTCAAAAAAATTTTTTTGAATTATTCGGATTGGCATAGTGTCATTTAATCGTGAACTTGCCTACTGAGTTCATAAGATGTGAGCTCAAACACCTCCTTTGAAATAATAATAAAAAATCATAAAAGTTAGCAAAGATTGGAATGGACATGAAATATGTGCATAACAAATTTGAGTTCAAAATTCAATAAAATTATTAAAATAAAAAATGTACAGTAAAATTAAAAAAGTGCTTCGATTTGTGATTCAAAATCAAGCGTGAGAACCGTGCTTGTAGTGAATGTATATGATAGATATTTGTTTTCTAAGAATTTAGAAAAAACAAGCACCTGATTTGGAGAACATATGACAAATCTAAACTTGTTCAAAGTTTTTTTTAGAATTTAAAAGACAAAGGAACTAGATCAGCAAGAACAGCAGACGAACTGATGAGCATAATCACGTGACCAACATGGGTCCCACCTATCCATGAGACAATAGCCCACTTTTCTGCATGGCCCACAAGTCAGTTGGAACAAAAGGTTTGGAAGGAATAATTTTCGCCTGTGGACGTTGCCATGGATCAGCGAATATACTTAGCATATAATTACTGAGTATAGGTGCCAGAAGGGGAAGTGGGGCGCAATTATGGAAAATTTTCAGGGTGGCGAGGCGGTTTTTAGGGTGCTTAACGTGGGCTGTGTTGGAAAATTTGCAGAGAAGTTTAATCTGATAAATAATCCTACTTAAAACTGAAAAATAATCGTACTAAAAAATAATCATACTCACTTGGACGAAAATAATCCTACTTAAAAATTTGGATAAAAATAATGGTACTGAAACTTGTAAACTTATTTGCCCATTTGTTTCATATTTCTTTCTAGTTTGATATTTTTTTTTCATTTCATGTAAAGTACATTGAAGGAAATGAGAAACATTGACCCTATAGCTGGGCATCTGGACTCCCCGGCCCACCCCGACACGTCCTGCTTCTAGGCACGGCCCGGTAAGGCATGTCGTGCTATAGCATGCTTCGGGTTTAGGATCAAGCCCGCGGTACGGCCTAGACTGACGTGAACCGTGTCGTGCGGGCCTGTTTTCCCTGCAAGCCAGGTGGCATAGGGGCCTGCCAAGGAGGCAACATCGGCACCTCGACATCGGCTGGTCGAGCATCAGCAGATCAAGAGCCGGTGACCAAGAGGAGATGGAGGACCGGAGGAGCGGCAACACCGGCGGCCAAAAGAAGAGGGAGGAGGGCGAAGCGGAGTCAGGTGCGATGGTCGAGGAGGGCAAGGCGGAGCTGTGCGGGAGAGCAGTGGCGGCAGGCGAGTGACGAACGGCGGCGCAGCGCTAGTGTTTCGCATCGGGTCGTGGAGCTAGAGAGTGGGCGGTGCAGCGGAGCGAGAGAAGAGCCGGCGCCGACAGTGAGCGAGAGAGAGTGAGAGCGAGAGGCCCGTTTTCTGGGCCCGGATGCCCATATATTATTGGCCCTGCCGTGATATGGGACCCATATGTCAGTCAGATATCTAAAAGCATACCGAACGATTCGGCACCGAAGACAATGGTCCCATGTGTTGAACTCAAATGTTTCCTTCAAATCCAACAATGCTAGAATTCTTTTACTTGTGGGATTAAAAAGACTAAGAAACTAGTTCAGCCAGAACATGGGACGAACTGATAACCATAATCTGGTGACCAACCTGTCTCCCACGCGTCGGTGAGAAAGTGGCCTTCTTTTCCCACAAGTCAGTTGGAACAGAAGTAGCATTTCTGGTGAAAGAAACAACTCTGTGCAATCCCGGCGCCGCAACCACATCTAACGGAAGCAGATGCGGGACCAGTTTGGTCGATTCGCACGGAGTCCTCTGACCTCAGTGCCATCATCCTCCCCATGCCGACTGCCTCTGCCCGCGGAAGGGGGGCGACGATGATCCCGTGTCCAAGGTTCCATGGGGTCAAGGCCGACGACCTCCACCACAAAGCCTAGACAACCATCTACTCCCATCGAGGTTATCGTCATCGAGAGCGACGATGACGACGGTCCACCTGTCACACTTGTCTATAAGGTTAGGCACCTGTTCTTTGTCCATTACATAGAAAAATCAACACTGACAAAATGTATGGATTATCAGTAGTGATATCTAGAAGCTGCAGTTAATCAACAATTGAACATTGTACCTATTCTCCCAGTGTTGGCTATGGCCCTGAATGGAGTATCAATTGAACTTCGAAGATGCCATCTAGAAGTAATATGATTCACTAATATGAACATATTTATAGTGGAGTGAAATATTGTTGAATTCGACATGCCTACAGTAGTAAGCTAACCAGTGTTGTCATCAGCCCACAAATCCCCACCATAGTAAGCACATAGAGTTTCTCAAGTGTGTATTGAATTCGTGCAAATGTTATTTAATTTCTTGGTAGTTGTATCGAATGCTAGGGCGATGATCCTGGTTTTGTGTTGCTCTATCATGCATGCATAATCCTAAGCTAAATACCAGATGCCTTTGCTGGCTGCTGCTCTCATTTCATAAAACAGTAGTTTACCTTTTATGGCTAGCCTTCGCTGGTCTGTGTGCTTCCTTATATTTTTCTCACTTTCAACTGATCTGAATGCTCTGCTTCCAAGAGTAAGAAATAAGCTGTTCAAGCTCTGGTGGCATATTCGATACACTTTTGCCACATTTTTGAACCATATGCTACCTCGCTTAATGTTTACTTGTTTATATTGTGGTTAAATATTTCTACACTGGGAGCACAGTTAGAGTAAGACAATGCACAAACAAGTCCTACAGTATGGCTTTTAATTAAATTTTATTTTAAGATGAGCTGTGACCTTGCAGACCACATGATCTAAGTAGTTGCTTTAGGTTCTTTTATATGGTCTGGCACATGAATCTTTAATCGTTCGCTTTCTCTACTTTTGTAGCCTATGCAAGCAATGCAAGCCGACAGAGAGGAAAGTAAGCGAGCTGCATCCAGAGCTCCATATGTTAAACTGAGTTAATTGTCATAAAATAACCTACATTTACTTGTAATGCTGATAGGTTTTAATTCTACTTCCCCCATTATTGCAGCATCTGCAAGCACTCGCTGCCACCAGGGAGCAATATATGGAACAAAGCTACAGCATGGGAAAAAGCAAAGAAAGCTGCAGCAAGGGAGGAGCGGAAGCAAGTTGGAGACTCCTACTCGCATACCATGTTCTCGATGCCTCTCTTATAGGAAATGGTTGATGTAATGACATGTTCTGGATGCTTTATTTTGCTCACATGAGAGGCAGCAACCTAGTATTATCTTTTTGCAGATGTAATGGATCCTCTAAGTATTAATTAAATATCTATGTTGGAGCTATATCATCTGTTGTGTTGTGTTTGCTTGATCTGCTTCGTAAGATCATCTATTATTGATGATATATCATATGTGTTATCCCTTTGTGTCTTCTCTATTTATAACATCTGTTGTTCCGGTTCTTCAAAAATGATGTGGTACTTGAATTGTTTGATTATTGAAAATCATCTGTTGGACCTCGAGATTTTTTATTATTGAAAATACTCTCTACGATTTAAATAGGATCAACATGAACAGTACAGATGCAATGATACTAAAATCAGTATTGGTTGGTACAACCAATATGCAGCACATGATCCAGTATAACGGCAATTGTTATGAGTATAACGACGGCAATTGTAATGAAGAAAATACAAGCTGACTGCAATTGTTACGAAGAAAATACAAGCTCCAATCGACTTTAGCAACCCCAAATTATACAAAAAAAACTCCCCAAATTATAAAAAAAACTATCATCGTCGTCATCTTCTTCAGACCTTTCTAATGGAGGAATGACTCCATCGACAATGTACGTGTCGTCCATATCATCGTCGTCTGGAATATCGCCATGCTCAGGTTCTGGTATGGCTGTAGCACGAGCCGCTTCCAGTGTAGAAACATCACCACTTAACCCTTCCACATCAGTCCTGCTCCAATTTAGCAATTCGTCATCTTGTCCTTCAATGTTTATATGTTCCAATCCTATGACTAAGGAGTCGTCATCAATGTTGACATTATTATCAGGTTTCTCTCCTTCAGGCATGGCAAATAGGTTCCTTGGCTTCATTCTAAGGACACTACACCAATTAGCTTTCTTTGCACTTTTCACATAACATACTTGTTCAGCTTGAGTCGCCATGATGTATGGCTCGTCTGAATAGCGAGTCCGAGAGGTATCAATATCGATAATACCATATTGATCTCTCTTGTACCCTCTAGTTCGGCATGTAGGTGGTGCCGGAACATCAACCCATTCACAATCAAACAACACGACTTCCTTTTCGTTAGCAAAATCAAGCATGATGATTCTATTGATCACTCCGTACCATTCCATGCCATCGCCCTTGACGAGAACACCACTATTCTGTGTGGTTAGATGTTTCTCCACATGTTTGGTTCGGAAGTAAAATCCATTGATGGAGCACCTATTGAGCACACGAATTAGATGATTTGGACCACGAGAAGGAGAATATATCATATAATTTACTTTGCCCTCAACATGTAGTTTCTTGATCTGCACTTAGAAGTGTGTAGTTAGGAAAAATATGTTATAAATAAACTGAAATCACAAGTTAGCAGAAATATGACTCACTTTACGCTGAAACCAAGAAACAAAATGTTCCTTGTGCCTTTTTTGAACGTTCACTGTCCTGTGTCTAGTCAGTTCCTCAATATGCTCACTGCATAAAAAATGAAAAAAAACACAGCCTATGAGCTACACATATTCAACATAATATATATATAAATTTCCACAATACATTCATGCATGTAACTTACTGTATCCATTCACTGGCCTCATCACAATTGGTTATTATGTAGTGCCTCATCCTCTGTAAGTCAGAACGAGATGCAAGCTCCAGTTGAAAATTTTTATTCTTGTCATAGTCTCTGTTCCCAAATATACTTAGACCAGAAGGTTGGTCATAGATAGTGTTGCTTTCTTGACGTTCAGGTTATTTTAGCTTTGTACTCATATCTTCAAAGAACCGGGAACAAAACATAAGACATTCCTCTGAGATATATCCCTCTGCTATTGAACCTTCTGGAGATGCTTTGTTCCTCACATAGCCTTTGAGGGTGCGTAGGTACCTCTCAACTGGATACATCCATCTATAGCAAACAGGACCTCCAAGTCTAGCCTCCAATGGAAGATGAACCGGTAAGTGCATCATAATGTCAAAAAATGCTGGAGGAAATATCATCTCAAGGCTGCAAAGGATCTGTCCAATTGAATCACTGAGCTTTTGAATTTCAGAAACTTCAAGCTCCTTTGAACATATTGAGTTAAAAAAATTGCAGAACTAGATCAATGGTGTCGCTACTTTTTCAGGCAATATGTGGCGTACTATCAAGAGTAAAAGTTTTTGTAATATAACATGGTAGTCATGACTTTTAAGTCCACTAATCTTACAAGCATCGACATCAACACATCTCCTGATATTTGCGGCATAAGCATCGAGCATCTTAATATCCTGTAGGAATTTACATAGAATTTCCTTCTTATTTTTTACCTAAGGTATACAACGCTGGTGGCAGAGTGTATTTACCTTTCGTTTGCAATGGATGTTGATCCTTGCCTATACTCAACTCTTGCAGATCAAGTCGAGCCTTCTCACTGTCCTTAGATTTCCCGGCTACAACAAGCAAAGTCCCTAGCAAGCTCTCACATATATTTTTCTCAATATGCATCACATCTAGATTATGGCGAATAAGTAATGATTCCCAGTAAGGAAGTTCAAAAAAAAAATACTCTTCTTCCTCCAGTTGTGACATCTACTATCTTCATCACGTTGCTTTCTCTTCCCTGTGCAAGTCTTTCCAAAAGTCACTTGTTCAAAACTCTCATACTATTGCAATACTTGTTCACCACTACGCAGTACTGGAGCCACCCTTGTTTCTACCATGTTATTGAAACTGACCTTGTTCCTTTGCCACTTGTGGTCTGTCCTCAAAAAATGCCGATGCCCCAAATAACAATGTTTTTTGCCATGTTTTAACCACAAGTAATCTGTATCCTTGTGACAATAAGGGCAAGCAAACTTGCCTTTTGTGCTCCATCCAGATAGCATTGCATATGTAGGAAAATCATTTATTGTCCAAAGTAGAATAGCGCGGAGAGTAAAATTTTTCTTTACCTTTGCATCCAAAGTTTCTACTCCTTTAATCCAAAGTTTCTTTAGCTCATCTATCAGAGGCTGCAAATAAACATCAATGCTAATTCTAGGAGATTTAGGGCCAGGAATCAACATCGACATCATCCAATAGGATTGTTTCAAACACAACCAAGGTGGTAGGTTGTATGGAATTAGGATTACTGGCCAGGTTGTGTGAGTCACATTTATCATACCAAAAGGATTGAAGCCATCTAATGTGGACAAGGGTTCCCGATCTTCCAAAAGGTTCTGGATATGTTGATTTGGTCGGAGGCGACACACAAATCGATCCGGCTTCAGAACAGCACGTTCTAAGCCCCGCAATCGCAGCACGACGTCTCCTCTGGTTATCAACTGTCCTAAAACGATTGACCTCGCCGAGAAGGCTAATCCCTGCCTACGAATCAAGAACACAAGCAAGAACAAAGAAGAAAGCAACACAATTGCAGATGTATTATGAATCTCACGAAGTTGGGGTCTCACAAACCGTGATGACGGTGAAACTGTTATGAACAGAATAATCTAAGCAAAACCCAAACCCTAATGGTGCGACGACGGCTGTATATGAAGACCCTAGGGTCGTGCAAGACCCTCTGGACGCACCCCTACTTGGGCTCAACTAGATACAAAGCCCAAAGGCCAAAAATAGGCGACACAGCACCGAAATAGATTTTGGACTCTCTCTTGTTTCGATGATTCCCGATGATTCCGGACGAATTTTGATATGAGACCGGCGGCATTGGAAAGGTCTTCTTCTTATCTTTCCGTGCATATGTAGAACATCCAAATCTGAGTCCGTATGTGTCTAGGGCATCCGTTTTAGTGCAGACTAGTCCTGAGCCCCGAAACAGACTCGAAGTCGGTTTTGGTTGGGCCTCCATCTTGGCTTCCACGTCCTTGCTGGTGCTCCACGTCTCCAAGTCCTTCTCCCATCATCTCCTGGTCCTATCCATGGTTCCTAATTACAATATAATCATTAGGTAGCAAACCATTCTCAAAAGTGACATATAATAAAGAATGTAGGAACGAGCTCACCTCTAAATTTAGTCGTCGTGCACAAGCTCTAGTCATTGGACCTTGCAAGTCCAAAATTGGAGGAGTGTTGCATGTACCCTTAGGAGTGATGTCCTCATCATCCTCCCCCTCTTGAAGTGGAGTCGTTCTCGACTCAAGCTCATTCTCTTCTCCCAAGTATGGTTTCAAATCTGAAATGTTAAAAGTAGGACTAACCCCGAACTCGGGAGGCAACTCGAGTTTGTATGCATTATCATTAATCTTCTCAATTATTTTGAAAGGACCATCAGCTCTAGGCATTAATTTAGACTTTCTCAAATCTGGAAATCTATCTTTTCACAAGTGTAACCATACTAAATCTCCTACATCAAGTTTTACTTCTTTTCTACCATTTCTACCAGCAAATTTATACTTCTCATTCATCTTTTCAATGCATTTTCAAAATAAATTCAGCACGTTCCTTAGCATCAACATGAACTCTCTCTGAATAGGTAGAGGAAGTATATCAGGTGGAGTACGGGGATCAAAACCATACACTATCTTGAAAGGACTTACCTTGGTAATAGAATGTGTTGCCCGATTATATGCAAACTCAACATAAGGCAAACATTCTTCCCATTGCTTCAAATTTTTTTTCAAAATAGCTCTCAACATAGTACCCAAAATGCGGTTCACCACCTCAGTTTGTCCATCAGTTTGTGGGTGACAAGTTGTAGAAAACAACAACTTTGTACCCAACTTATTCCAAAGCGTGCGCCAAAAGTGACTCAAGAATTTTGCATCACGATCTGAAACAATAGTAGAAGGCATACCATACAAACGTACTATTTCTTTGAAAAAGAGATCAGCAATATAACTAGCATCATCAGTCTTATGACATGGTATAAAGTGTGCCATCTTAGAAAATCTATCCACAACAACAAAAATACTATCACTCCTCCTCTTAGTCCTAGGCAGTCCTAAAACAAAGTCCATAGAAATATCCGCCCAAGGAATAGAAGGAACAGGAAGTGGCATGTATAAACCATGTGGATTCAAGCGAGATTTAGCTTTTTGACATGTAGTGCAGCAAGCAACAAAGCGCTCAACATCTTTCCTCCTCCTTGGCCAAAAGAATATGCTGTAAAAATTTCAGTCAAAACGGACAACCGAGCGAAAAGTTATGCCCGTTTTACCGAAGGGGGATCGGAGTCGGTTTTCCAGAAACCCGAGTCGGTTAGGGGTCGAGTTTGGAATCGGGTAAGATTTTTTTTGGCAGCGTGGATGCAGCGGAAAGTTGAAATTATGGGGATTGGTTCGGGGTATTGATGGTGTGTTCAGGGTGGGATTAGGGTGGGACTAGGCTAGGTGTGTCGATCAATCAACCCTAGCACAAAAAGCCAACAAAGCAGAGGATGGTGAGGGGGATGGCGTCTAGGGTTGCAAGGGAAACACTACTGATGACAAAAACACAAACTAAACCAGCGACTAAACAAGAACTAGGGCACAAACTCAACACTACGGACTCTGAAATTGAAATATGCAAAGGCTAAATACGTGATTATGGGCGGAGGGAAAAATTTTTTGGGCTTTTCTGTGGACGATAGGATGAACACAAAACGAAATAACTAAGGGTAGTATGAACCTGACGGTGCACCTGAAGCTCTGATTACCACTTGATGTGGACAAGGGTTCCCGATCTTCCGAAAGGTTCTGGATACGTTGATTTGGTCGGAGGCGACATACAAATCAATCCGGCTTCAGAACAGCACGTTCTAAACCCAGCAATCGCAGCATGACGTCTGCTCTGGTTATCAACCGTCCTAAAATGATTGACCTTGCTGAGAAGGCTAATCCCTGCCTACGAATCAAGATCACAAGCAAGAACAAAGAAGAAAGCAACACAATTGCAGATGTATTATGAATCTCACGAAGTTGGGGTCTCACAAACAGTGATGACGGTGAAACTGTTATGAACAGAATGATCTAAGTAAAACCCAAACCCTAATGGTGCGGCGACGGATGTATATGAAGACCCTAGGGTCGTGCAAGACCCTCTAGACGCACCCCTACTTGGGCTCAACTAGATACAAAGCCCAAAGGCCAAAAATGGGCGACACAACACCGAAACAGATTCTGAACTCTTTCTTGTTTTGACGATTCCCGATGATTCCGGAAGAATTTTGATATGAGACCGCCGGCATTGGAAAGGTATTCTTCTTATCTTTCTGCGCATATGTAGAACGTCCAAATCCGAGTCCGTATGTATCTTGGGCATCCGTTTTAGTGCAGACTAGTCCTGACCCCCGAAACAGACTCGAAGTCGGTTTTGGTTGGGCCTCCACCTTGGCTTCGACGTCCTTGCTGGTCCTCCACGTCTCCAAGTCCTTCTCCCATCATCTCTTGGTCCTCTCCATGGTTCCTAATTACAATATAATCATTAGGTAGCAAACCATTTTCAAAAGTGACATATAATGAAGAATGTAGGAACGAGCTCACCTCTAAATTTAGTCGTCGTGCACGAGCTCTAGTCATTGGACCTTGCAAGTCCAAAATTGGAGGAGTGTTGCATGTATCCTTAGGAGTGATGTCCTCAGCACCATCTAACGCAAGTCCTAGATCACATTTTGTGGATCATATGCAAAGTGCTCATGATACTTTTCATCTACATGCTTCCATGCGTCTGAGTTTGATGGATGACGCATTAGTTTACCATCTTGAACCAAGTCTGTGCTGTGCCAATGCATAAATGTGGAAGTGCTCTCATTCATATATAATCTTTGTAGACGAGGAGTAATTGGAAAATACCTCAGTATTTTCTGAGGAAAAAGCTTCTTCTTCGTTCCAATAGAGGCATTACACTCATCCACATCATCAGATTCTGAATTTTTCCACTTACTCTCCCCACATGTTGGACACTTATTGTCCTTTTCATATTGTCCACGAAATAATACACAGTCATTTACACAAGTATGAATCTTTACGTAATCCAGGCCAAGGTCTCGAATTAACTTTTGAACTTGCGGCATGGTTTCTAGAAGGCAATGTCCTTCATGGAGCACAAGAATGAACAATTGAAGAATTTTCTCCAGAGCAGTGTTGGTAATACCATGCATGACCTTAATCTGAAATAACCTTACAATAAAATAAACTTTTGAAGCCTCCTTGCAACCTGGGTACAGTTCCTTTCGCGCATCTTCGGATGTGGACAAGGGTTCCCGATTTTCCGAAAGGTTCTGGATACGTTGATTTGGTCGGAGGCGACACACAAATCGATCCGGCTTCAGAACAGCACGTTCTAAACCCCGTAATCGCAGCACGACGTCTCCTCTGGTTATCAACCGTACTAAAATGATTGACCTCGCCGAGAAGGCTAATCCCTGCCTGCGAATCAAGAACACAAGTAAGAACAAAGAAGAAGGCAACACAATTGCAGATGTATTATGAATCTCACGAAGTTGGGGTCTCACAAACCGTGATGACGGCGAAACTGTTATGAACAGAATAATCTAAACAAAACCCAAACTCTAATGGTGCGGCGGCGGCTGTATATGAAGACCCTAGGGTCGTGCAAGACCCTCTGGACGCACCCCTAATTGGGCTCAACTAGATACAAAGCCCAAAGGCCAAAAACAGGCGACGCAGCACCGAAACAGATTCTGGACCCTCTCTTGTTTTGATGATTCCTGATGACTCCGGATGAATATTGATATGAGACTAGCGGCATTGGAAAGGTCTTCTTCTTATCTTTCCGTGCATATATAGAACGTCCAAATCTGAGTCCGTATACGTCCTGGGCATCCGTTTTAGTGCAGACTGGTCCTGAACCCCAAAACGGACTCAAAGTCGATTTTGGTTGGGCCTCCACCTTGGCTTCCACGTCCTTGCTGGTCCTCCACGTCTCCAAGTCCTTCTCCTATCATCTCCTGGTCCTCTCCATGGTTCCTAATTACAATATAATCATTAGGTAGCAAACCATTCTCAAAAGTGACATATAATGAAGAATGTAGGAACGAGCTCACCTCTAAATTTAGTCGTCGTGCACGAGCTCTAGTCATTGGACCTTGCAAGTCCAAAATTGGAGGAGTGTTGCATGTATCCTTAGGAGTGATGTCCTCATCATCCTCCCCCTCTTGAAGTGGAGTTGTCCTCGACTCAAGCTCATTCTCTTCTCCCAAGTATGGTTTCAAATCTGAAATGTTAAAAGTAGGACTAATCCCGAACTCGGGAGGCAACTCAAGTTTGTATGCATTATCATTAATCTTCTCAATTATTTTGAAAGAACCATCAGCTCTAGGCATTAATTTAGACTTTCTCAAATCTGAAAATCTATCTTTTCTCAAGTGTAACCATACTAAATCTCCTACATCAACTTTTACTTCTTTTCTACCTTTACTACCAGCAATTTATACTTGTCATTCATCTTTTCAATGCTAATTCTAGTGGTCTCATGCATTTTTAAAATAAATTCAGCACGTTCCTTAGCATCAACATGAACTCTCTCATGAATAGGTAGAGGAAGTATATCAAGTGGAGTACAGGGATCAAAACCATACACTACTTTGAAAGGACTTACCTTGGTAGTAGAATGTGTTGCCTGATTGTATGCAAACTCAACATGAGGCAAACATTCTTCCCATTGCTTCAAATTTTTCTTCAAAATAGCTCTCAACATAGTACCCAAAGTGCGGTTCACCACCTTAGTTTGTCTATCAGTTTGTGGGTGACAAGATGTAGAAAACAACAACTTTGTACCCAACTTATTCCAAAGCGTGCGCCAAAAGTGACTCAAGAATTTTGCATCACAATCTGAAACAATAGTAGAAGGCATACCATACAAACGTACAATTTCTTTGAAAAAGAGATCATCAATATAACTAGCATCATCAGTCTTATGACATGGTATAAAGTGTGCCATCTTAGAAAATCTATCCACAACAACAAAAATACTATCACTCCTCCTCTTAGTCTTAGGCAGTCCTAAAACAAAGTCCATAGAAATATCCGCCCAAGGAATAGAAGGAACAGGAAGTGGCATGTATAAACCATGTGGATTCAAGCGAGATTGAGCTTTTTGACATGTAGTGCAGCGAGCAACAAAGCGCTCAACATCTTTTCTCCTCCTTGGCCAAAAGAAGTGTGTGGCCAAAATATCCTCTGTCTTCTTGGCACCAAAATGACCCATCAATCCACCTCCATGCACCTCCTTTTACAACAAAAGACGAACGGAACCAACTGGAATGCATAGGCGGTTAGCTCTAAACAAGAATCCATCATTCAACACAAATTTATTCCATGCACGACCTTCTTTACAATGCAGCAATACATCCTTAAAATCAACATCAGCAGCATATTGTTCTTTAATTGCCTCAAGTTCAAAAATTCTACAATCAAGTTGAGACAATAAAGTATAGCGCCTAGATAAAGCATCAGCGATCACATTATCCTTCCCTTTCTTATGTTTAATAATGTAAGGAAAAGACTCAATAAACTCAATCCATTTAGCATGTCTACGGTTCAAATTACATTGAGAACGAATATACTTAAGTGATTCATGATCAGAATGAATAACAAATTCTTTGGGCAACAAATAATGATGCCACGTCTCTAAACAACGTACAAGTGCATACAATTCCTTATCATACATGGAGTAATTCAAAACAGGCTCAGTAATTTTCTCACTAAAGTATGCAACAGGTTTACTATCTTGCATCAAAACACCACCAATGCCTATACCACTAGCATCACATTCAAGCTCAAAAATCTTATCAAAATTAGGTAATTGCAGCAATGGTGCATGTGTAAGTTTATCCTTCAAAGCATCAAAAGACTCATGATGTACCTTACCCCAATGGAAATCAATGCCCTTCTTTGTCAACTCATGTAAAGGTGCAGCAATGGTGCTGAAATCTTTGATAAAGCGGCGGTAGAAACCTGCAAGACCAAGAAAACTCCTCACCTGTGTGATAGTTTTTGGTATAGGCCAGCTCTTTATGGCTTCAATCTTTGCCTCATCCACCACAATTCCCTGTGGAGTCACGACATAGCCAAGAAAAGAGACTCGATCCTTGCAAAACATGCACTTCTCAAGGTTACCAAATAAACGTGCATCTCGTAAAGCATCAAAAACAGCACGCAAATGATTCATATGTTCATCTATAGATTTGCTATAAATCAAGATATCATCAAAGTAAACTACCACAAATTTGCCAATGAAAGCTCTTAAAACCTCATTCATCAAGCGCATGAAAGTACTAGGTGTATTAGTTAAACCAAAAGGCACTACTAACCACTCATATAATCCAAATTTGGTTTTGAAAGCTGTTTTCTATTCGTCTCGAAGTTTCATTCTAATTTGATGGTATCCACTACGCAAATCAATTTTAGTGAAAATTATAGCACCACATAACTCATCAAGCATATTGTCTAGCCTAGGAATAGGATGACGATACCTAATAGTAATATTATTAATGGCTCTACAATCTACACACATACGCCAAGTACCATCTTTCCTAGGAACCAAAAGTACAGGAACAACACAAGGACTATGTGATTGACGAACATACCCACGATCCAAAAGGTCTTGAACTTGTCGTTGTATCTCCTTAGTCTCCTCAGGGTTGGTCCTATAAGCAGCACGGTTTGGCAAAGTAGCACCCGGAATCAAATCAATTTGATGCTCAATTCCTCTCAAAGGTGGCAATCCCGGGGGTATCTCAGCTGGAAAAACATCCTCATACTCCTGCAAAAGGTTAGTGACAGCAGGAGACACGACACTAGAAGCAACATCATCAAGCAAAAACAAAGCTTGTTTGCATATCAAAGCATAGCAAATATCATCATTATCAGAAATTTCAGCAAGCTCACATTTTGTTGCAAGACATGAACGACCTTGTAATTTTATTCCAGCACCCTTAGAACTTGAAGAATCATTAACATTACTAGGTGTAGAATTAGAATTAACAGGTTGTTGAATTTCAGGACCTTTATTTTTCAAACTAGCAGCTCTTTCTAAATCAGCTTGTACAATTTCAGCAGAGGTCATTGGTAACAAAGTAATTTTAGTTCCTTTATGCATAAAAGTGTACTTATTACTTCTACCATGATGTACAACATCATTATCAAATTCCCAAGGTCTACCCAATAAAAGTGAACATGCTTGCATGGGTACAACATCACAATCAACAGAATCCACATAAGAACCAATAGAAAAAGGAACTCTGCAAGTTTGTATTACCTTAGCTTTACCAGAGTCGTTTAACCACTGAATGTAGTACGGATGTGGATGTGGACGTGTGGTCCAAGCAAGCTTATTGACCACTTCAGAACTCACCAGGTTATTGCAGCTCCCTCCATCAATGATGACACGTGCTCGGCGGTTCTTGATGACGAAGAAAATCTGGAACAAGTTATGGCGCTGCATCATCTCGGGTTGATGAACTTGTGTGCTAAGGACACGTTGAACAATAATGTTTATGTATCTCGTGGTGTCTCCGCCTCCAAGGACGAGGTCACTGCTGGTGGCAGCGACGTCCTCCTCCTCATCCTCCACATCGGAGGTGCTCATGTAAACGCCATCGTCTGTCGTCACATAGGCCCACCTACTTGGACAATCTTTCTGCACATGACCAAGTCCATGGCAGCGGTGGCACTGAATCCCTGTAGTGTGCCCTATCGAAGCAACAGAGGAGGCACTACTAGCTGGTACCTGCACAGAAAGTTTACCTTAGCGTGTAGAAGGTGCAGGGGCTGATCTTGGGGCTGCAGAAACAACACTGGTTCCCTTGGTAGCTGCTAGTGGGGGCGGCCGGAAAGATGGCCTGGGCAGCCCCGAAGTCCGCGTCGAGCGTGGGGGGTAGTAGTTCCTTGACTTGCTATACTCCTCAAAAGCCTGGAAAAGTCCTTGTGATTCTTTCTCTGCAAGCATAGCATACTGGAAACACTAGGTGAGGGTATAATATTCTTTATAATTAAGGATGTCCTGAATTTCTTTTCTTAAACTAGAATAAAAGCGACAAATCTGATCCTCTACTTTATCAACTACAACACAACAAATCAAACCCTTCTGAAGCTCACTAAAGTACTCTTGAACAGTTTTATCTCCTTGTTCTAAACGCTACAGTTTATTACGAATCTCTCTATAAAAAGAAGGGGGAACAAAACGATCACGCATTTCTACCTTAAGTTCTTCCCAAGTAGTAGGCAAATCAGTTTCAGCAGCTAGACCACTCCACCAAACAATAGCAAAGTCCTTAAACTCACTAGTAGCTTGTCTAACTCTATGTTGTTCAGGTACAAGGTGGGCATTAAATTTTTGTTCTACAGTCATCTCCCAATCAAGATAAACATCACCATCATACTGACCCAAAAACGAAGGAATTGAAAACTTAATTTTAGCATACGGGTCATCTGGAGCATAGTTACCGTGTGGACGATGATTGTTGTTGTGGAAACCACCCATACCTTGAGTATTATGTTGCAAACGACATCGTAATCGTGCGGTCCTTGTAGCTGACCTATCGACGGTGCCATCAGCCTTATACACCGTGTCTTCATCATGGACGTCTTCAACATTGTTGTTGTTATTATTGGTGTTCGTATTGTTGGTTTTAGGAATGGTCTCCAACGCGACAACCTGATTGGTTAACTTAGAGACCCGCTTCTCTAACCGCTCGATGCTTTCTCTAATGTGAAGCTTGCTGACCGCATCAGTAATGGCTCTGGTGATCGTCTCTGCCAAATCACTCTGAGCAGCCTGCAAAGCCTTCTGGAGCTGCTCTTGGCTCACGCACTCAGCAAATTGTGAGGGTGAAGCCATCTCTCCGTTGTCACTTCCTGCCATCACAAACACCAAAACAGGAAACAAACAGTGAAGGTTATCCCTACAAAACAGCTAAGCAGTGGTGCCTCTCAACACAACAAAAGGAGACTCCTTACAAAGCTCTTACAATGTTCTGAAAAGCAAAGCAAAGGATACCAGAGAGATGTGTTCCACGATTGCAAGGGTTACAAAATAACCTGTGTGTTGTTCAGAAGAAATATGTAGAGCTAGGAAGGCCAAATATATATATGTGAGTGGTACACAAATCAAAAACAGATAGTAAAGCTGAATAAGTGCCCAAGTAACTTGTCCCTAGTTGCTGGTCTAAGTATGTCCTAGAACAGTAGTGATAGAAAAGTAGAAACAAGGAGACAAAGACACAACAGGCGATAACTGGGGGCTAAGTGCAAAACAGCCAAATCCAGAAATTTCAGGGGGCTAGATGTAGCACTAGTAGAAATCCCAAATTTCTTTTTTTTATTTTGCTTTTTTGATATTTTTCTCCAACTCACTAACAATGGAGAAGAATCCACAAAAAATTTCAGCTCAAACAGAGGTAGGATGTGGCCTACAGAAAATCTTGAAGTTGCAGAAAACGTCGGGTTTAAACTTAAATCAATTTTTTCTTTATCTTCCCGATTTATTTTGAATTTTTTGACAAGGGCACACAGGGTATGCTTAATTTTGAATCAAGAATCTCCTGTAAAAATTTCAGCCAAAACGGACAACCGAGCGAAAAGTTAAGCCCATTTTACCGAAGGGGGGTCGGAGTCGGTTTTTCAGAAACCCGAGTCGGGTTAGGGGTCGAGTTTGGAATCGGGTAAGATTTTTTTTGGCGGCGTGGATGCAGCGGAAAGTGGAATTTGTGGGGATTGGTCCGAGGTGTTTGAGGGTGGGATTAGGGTGGGTGTATCGATCAATCAACCCTAGCACACAAAGCCGATAGAACAGAGGATGGTGAAGGGGATGGCGGCTAGGGTTGCAAGGGAAACACTACTGATAACATAAACACAAACTAAACCAGCGACTAAACAAAAACTAGGGCACAAACACACTACGGACTCTGAAACAGAAATATGCAAAGGCTAAACACGTGGTTATGGGCGGAGGGGAAATTTTTTTTTGGCTTTTCTGTGGATGATAGGATGAACACAAAACAAAATTAACTAAGGGTAGTGCAAACCTGACGGTGCACCTGAAGCTCTGATTACCACTTGATGTGGACAAGGGTTCCTGATCTTCCGAAAGGTTCTGGATACGTTGATTTGGTCGGAGGCGACACATAAATCGATCCGGCTTCAGAACAACACGTTCTAAACCCCGTAATCGCAGCACGACATCTCCTCTGATTATCATCCGTCCTAAAACAATTGACCTCGCAGAGATGGCTAATCCCTGCTTGCGAATCAAGAACACAAGCAAGAACAAAGAAGAAGGCAACACAATTGCAGATGTATTATGAATCTCATGAAGTTGGGGTCTCACAAACCGTGATGACGGCGAAACTGTTATGAACAGAATAAGCTAAGCAAAACCCAAACCCTAATGGTGCGGTGGCGGCTGTATATGAAGACCCTAGGGTCATGCAAGACCCTCTGGAAGAACCCCTAATTGGGCTCAACTAGATACAAAGCCAAAGGCCAAAAACAGGCGACGCAGCACCGAAACAAATTCTGGACCCTCTCTTGTTTCGACGATTCCTGATGACTCCGGATGAATTTTGATATGACACCAGCAGAATTGGAAAGGTCTTCTTTTTATCTTTCCGTGCATATGTAGAACGTCCAAATTCGAGTCCGTATGCGTCCTGGGCATCCGTTTTAGTGCAGACTGGTCCTGAACCCCAGAATGGACTCAAAGTCGATTTTGGTTGGGCCTCCACCTTGGCTTCCACGTCCTTGCTGGTCCTCCACGTCTCCATGTCCTTCTCGCATCATCTCCTGGTCCTCTCCATGGTTCCTAATTACAATATAATCATTAGGTAGCAAACCATTCTCAAAAGTGACATATAATAAAGAACGTAGGAACGAGCTCACCTCTAAATTTAGTCGTCGGGCACGAGCTCTAGTCATTGGACCTTGCAAGTCCAGAATTGGAGGAGTGTTGCATGTATCCTCAGGAGTGATGTCCTCATCATCTTCCATCAATGCAAAAAAGTTCTTTGCTGACTTATTGGGCACCTCGGTATCAATCCTTCCATGTATAGCACCCCTAATTAGCGAGTTCAGCAAAGTATTGACACTGCCACCATCACCAGCTTCACCTTCAGCAAAATTACCATCATCATTATCGACAATAATGGGTGTACACCCATGACATTTCTTCTTATTAACAAACTGCTTATCAAACCCTCTACCATGTAAGTGTAGTTCAACCTCATCTTTTGTTATGTATGCCATGCAACGACAATCGCGACATGGACACGCCGTGGTCTGTCCAAGATAGCTGCCTTCAAATGTGTTGTTAATGAATTTCTCACATCCTGTAAGCCACCTATCAGCTGACTGAGGCAATAAGATCCAACTCCAGTCATCACTGGCCATTGAAGAAATAACTCCAGCAAAACAATGACTCTGAACCCTCTACAATTCCTGTCAATATAATGAAAAAATGCATGAAGTCCTCAGTTGGTATATTTCAAAATAACAAATTTCATACCTAACACGATTGTATTTAAACAAAATGATTCTGATTTTGTTTAAAAAAATGCATGAAGTCCTCACTAGTTGGTTTATTTAAAAAGAACATATTTTATACCTAACATGATTATATTTAAACAAAACAACTCAAGTTTCATTCAGTGATGGATGATACCTGTAGGAACGATCTGCCTCTTGTCCGGCGTCGAGATCGAGGTATATGCTAGTTGGGGACACTAACAAAACCTATCAAAAATAGAGCACTGAAAATAGTTAGGTTATAATTACATATGCTGATTTAAGACAGATTGCTACTGCACTTGGTTGATCAATCCCTCATAAGAAATTGAGATTAAATTTGATTACAACAAATTACCTTGGGTTCATTACTCATCGAGCTTCTTCTGCAGATTCAGTGCCACCAATTAGTCACACCCTTCATGTGCCATCAACAGTTGAGTATGTCCTGCGGCAACTCGACAAGGGGCTCGATGAACGCCTCTACAGGCTGCAGGGTAAAGGGCACAAACAGGTTGAGAGTGAGGGGAAAGAATCACGTGGAGGAAGGAGCGGTGTCAGTGAGATCAGCTAACGTGAGTGGAGGGAGCCATGATCACCTGCGCCTAGTCAACACAGCGGCGATGAACGCGAGTGGAGGAGGGAGCCTTGTCAATCGTGAGATTGGGGATCGAGTTTGAGAGGGATCCAACGTGAGTTTTTTTTTAACAAACTTGATCGACCGCAGTTTTTTTAGATGGAAAAGTCTACAAGTACCAATTTTGACTTACGTAAGATATAGAAGGATATTACACCTGGCAACATAATTAGTGAAGGAATTGGTACTTCCCCCTAAAAAAAAGAATAAATTAGTACGTGTTCCGTTCACTAATCTATACACCTTATTAATTGAATTGCATCCACACCCCCCCTGTATTTTGGTGTTGCTCTGATATACAACCCAGTTGTTTAATCAGAATCAGATCATGTCCACAACAGCCAAAAAGAAATCCAATCAGAATCCTACCCCAATACAGTTTCAGCACTATAATCAGAATTGGATCACGTCCACAACAACCAAAAACAAATCCAATCAGAATGGGATTGGCACTATCATCTAACGTCCGCACCAGTCAAAAGCTTTTCAGACACGTCCACAACAGCCAAAAGTTAAATCAGAATCGGATTCAACATCATCAGATTATTAAAAAAACATTGTAGTCTTTTTACACGATTTGACAATGGTTAGTGCAGAAAAGGTTTAGTTAACTGTGTGCACCTGATTGAGTGAATCACGTCAAAGGAGGGCCAGTGTAAAACGTGAACCGAATGGCCCCACTTGACGGTGAAACAGACGAAGAACATGCCCAACAATAAATACGCATTCATTAAAGGAAAACTTAATAACATATACTTTTTTTTCCGGTCTTCTATTATCATGTACAACGATCAAAACCTTCTAAAAATACCACAACAATTACTGTAGTTTTAGATTCCTATATATTCAATAACTTCACCAAACATTAGTGTCAAAATTGCAATATGTTGAGAGGTATCAAAAAAAATATGAATAATGATGTTTTTCAATTACTGTCTTTTATATATATCCAAAAATATGTTGAGATTTAAACACAAAATTTTCATGTCACTGTTTCATGGGAAGTCCAACCTCCGGAATTTGTTTCATTTTTTTTATGTTTTTCTCTACGGATGTGTATTTGAAATTGAGTATATTCCATATATCATATGTATAAGTATCTGTTGTTTACAATATTATTATGTCAGTTCTTAATTAAGATGGGGGCACCGGCGGACTGGATCGATGGCATCGATGGCGGCTGCAGACGAGCACGTTGAGCTATGGCACGAACAGCTGCCGCTGAGCTCAACGCCACCCTCTCCCTCACTTGCACTCTCTCCCTTGCCTCACCGCAGAGGTCGATCACTCCCCGTTCATGGCAAGCTCGAACTTGACACCCTCCATCGTGGGTGAGGCGACGCCGAGCCGTAAGGGGTTCCACAGTCGAGAGGGAGGACGACAGCGCTCGCGAGGTGCTGCAATGCCGCGAGGAAAGGGGCTGGCGCTGGCGAGATGCTGCTCAGCCGCGGGTGGACGGGCCGCGCCACCGGTGATCAACGCTGCAACATCCTAGCTCTCAAACGTCGTCGCAGCCGTCTGTGTTAGGATCCGCCGGGGCTGCTGTCTGCTATGTTTAGGGGTAAAACAAATGGGCGATGGACTGCAAGATTTCTTGGGCCAAAAAACTTTACACTAAGAAAATGTGATGTCGAGCCAATTAATATCTAATATTGCAGCCCGTTTAATGGCTAAAACGGAATTTAATCATTTTTTAGCACTTGACAATGCTTAGCAGTAAAAATATGATAGCTTAGCGGCACCTCGTCGATTTTTTTTTTGGCAACGGACAAACTAGATAACTCATTCTTGATGGACTAAAATAAATTTAAATATTAACAACCATGTCTATTAATTTTTTTATTTGTAAGTTTTAAAGCCCGTGATAACGCATGTGCATATTACTGGTAAAGATTATATTATAGGTGGGATTTGGTACGTGACTTGAATTGGTACGTCACCTGCCAACCAATTTTTTTAGCCTTCAACGTGGTCTTCAAGTTAAGCTTCAACGTGAGTTCAAGTTGGACTCGGCCAAACCGGATCACAGGTGGAACGTGAGTATTCATGCAAGTTGGACTCAGCCTTCAACACGATCGCAGGTGCAACACATCCACAGTGAGTCTTTAAAAGTTGGGGGTGGCCAAGCGCGTGACCCTGCCGTCGGCTGCCACGCGTCCGCCTTGCCCGTTGCTCCCGCCTCGCATCCGCCTCACATGCTCCTCGCCCGTCGCACCCGCCGCCGGCCTCACTCACCGCCCACCTGCCGCCCATGGCTCCACGCCGCCTCGCCACACCGCCGCGCAGGCGCCCACTGCCAATCCCACCGCCACCTCCGGAAACCTTCTACGTCCACCGGAGTGAATTGGCCCCCGACAATCCGAAGACCATAAACCGCCGGTGATAAACACCGGCTCGCGTCGCGGCGGCGCCCTCACCACCGTGACGCACCACCCGCCCTCACCACCGTGACGCACCACCCTCCCCGCTGCCGCGCTCCGCCACCGCTCTGCCATGGCCGCCACCACGGAGCTTGCTAGCGCCACCTCCATCGCCGACGATAACCGCCATCATCCTCGCTGCCGCGATGCACTGCTCGCCCTGCCACCGTGCTCTGTCGTGCTTTGCCATGGCCGCCGCCTCCACCACCGGCGTCGCGGCGGCGCCTTCACTACCACGATGCTCCGCCGCCGCGCTCTGCTGTGCTTCGCCCTCGCTCTACCCACCTTGCCGCGCCCTGCTCCCGCATCTGCCATGTTCTGCCCGCCTCTACCTGGGCCGGCCCAAGGCCAGAGCAGGCCAGTCGTGCACTTGCGGTATCACGTGATACCCATCGCGGGTTGAACTTTCCGTTAAAATTTGGACTCAGCCAAACCAAATATAGTTGGGGCTAGCCTTCAAGCTGAATAAATAGTTATGGGCAAGTTTTAATTGGGCCATATTAATGAAAGTTTCAAAATCACACAAAAAAATGGCCCCAGGCACTGCCCTAACCGAAGTGCCAAAGACTACATGGCAACCAAGACATAAATGGTTACAATAGTATATTATTCATAGCAACCATTCCTCTGTTTGTGGCTATATCCCAAACTGGTTGCAACGCGTCGTGTTTGCATTGCAATCACTAAAACTCCTTTGCAACAACCTTTGTTTGTGTTGCTATATCAAAGATCATTATAGTAACAATTGACTTTTCTGTTGCTGTAATATATACTGTTTTGCAATGCACGATAGTAGTGATAACAATGATATATATTGGTTGCCATAGATACAACAATTGCATCCATGGCAAAAACCACGGCAATAACTTCAGTCTATTTGCAATGCAAATATATCCGTTGTGATATCTATTACTTATCGCATCATACTAAATTTCAATTGCAACACTACACCATTGGTGGCAACATATCATCCTGTCGCAACCAAAATCAAGCTCTGTTGCGATACAACCTATGTATTGCAACAAAATCACGTTGTTGCGACAAAAAGGGTGGCATTAGGCCGGATTTTTAGTAGTGTCTTGTTCTTCCTCTCCACTACTCCATTTTGCTCGGGAGTATATGTAGCAGAGAATTCATATTTGATCCCCTTCTTGTCACAATATTCCTCCACTGTGGTGTTTTTCAATTCTGTCCCATTGTCACTCCTTATCTTCACAATGCTAGCATTGAACTCATTCTTTGCCCTCTTGGCAAACTTTCTGAAGATACCACTGGCTTGAGATTTGTCCATAAGAAAGAAGGTCCAAGTATATCTCGTGAAATCATCAATAATCACCAAGCAATATAGATTGCCTCCTATACTCTTGTAATGTGTTGGCCCAAACAAGTCCACGTGCAAGAGCTCTAGAGGACGAGATGTAGACATGAATGACTTGGTGGGATGTGAGGATCCAACTTCTTTCCCCGCCTAACAAGCGCTGCACAATTTATCCTTCTCCAAGGTCACATCCTTGATTCCTTCAACTAAATTCCTCTTGACAATCTTCTTGAGCTGATTCATTCCAACATGTGCTAGCCTTCTATACCACAACCATCCCTTGGATGCCTTAGTGAATAGGTAAGTGCTTGGTGGCATATTGCTTGACTTGAAGTTTGTGACATACAAGTTCCCATGTCTCACTCCATGAAATACTAGCCCTCTCTTGACATTCTCAATTGTTGCACCATCCTCATCAAACGTGCACTTGAAACCCATGACACAAAGTTGACCAATAGATAGAAGGTTGAAGTTGAGGGTTTCCACAAGGAAGACCTTGGAGAGATAGAGGTCATTTATGATGGCCACCTTGCCCGAGCCTCTAACTCTACCTTTTGAGTTATCCCCAAAAGTCACCTTCTCACTCTCTTCGTCTTCATCAATGGTGGTGAACATGGTTGGCTTCCCGGTCATGTGTTGAGTGCATCCACTATCAAGAATCCAATGAGTGCATCCGCTCTTGTAGTGTACCCTAGTGTAGCCATAAGGCAAGCACTAGAGGAAGAGGAGTTAGTATCCAAAGTATTACTTGATTGACTAGCACTAACCTCATGATGTCGAGCAATGAGACCATCCTCATAGATAGGGATTCTTGCAATCCCATCCAATAGTCTCCTCCTAATGGGATAGTGAGGAGCATGATATCTCCAATGTCCATGATCACCCCCCCATGTGCACATTGTCAAGGTTGATGTAGTAATGTGGAGGATCATAGAGTCCAGTGATGTGCTCAAGCACATGTCCCACTTGAGAGTGGAGCACAAGTATCATCTCCATTACTCTCTCAATTGAGAGCTCATGTCTCCTGTTGACTACCTCCTCATGTAAGAAACTCCTCTCAGGAGTTGTGATTTGTTGGAGGCGCTTGTCAATCACTTCATGTGGTGCAATCTTTCGAAGTCCCCTAAAAGAGTTAATCCTACACACATGATCATAGATGCTCAATAGATTCTCACAAAGGTCATCATTCGGATTTTTCACAAATTCACCAAGTTCAAAAAGGAGGTCTTGTTGGTGAGCTCGACGAAGATGCCAAAGATGATCTTGTGGTGGAGGGAGCGGAGGAGGTGGAGGCGTCGGAGCCAAAGCTGCAAGATTGATCATCTCAAATGATCAAGCGAGCATTGTTGTTGGTGCTCCCCCTATGCTAATGCTCGGTCCACTCAAAGTTCTTAGAGTATGACTTGGAATGACACTTGAGGTAGAGCTTGACGAAGCGCCCAATGTATGTTTTGCTCCAAAGGGGTTGTAGAAGTTGCTGTAAGACAATCTTGTGGAGGGATCAAAGAAGTTTGAGCTCGAAGCTACTCCTTTCCCTTTGCTCGAGGATGCTTCATGAGTTGCCTTGAATGTCCTCTTCCATGCCATGCTTGTGGCAATCTCCTCATCCTTGAAGAGCAACTCAATCACATCTTCTACGGAGAGACTCTTCTCCATGAGAAGGTCAAGTATGACGTAGAAGAGCTTGCTACTCGGAACCAAGGAGAGGATCTTCTCTACTATCACGATCTTGGGAAGCTCGAAAGAAGTTGCCCCAATCCTGTCCACAATACCTCGCAAGCGAATAAGAGAGTCAAGTAAGTCCTCATTATCATTAGCATGAAAAGGAAAGAACTCCTCAACAATAGAACTACTAGCATGATCAATAGGAGACTCACAAACATCATCAATGCTAGTAGAGCAAGCAAGATCAAGAGACACATCATTATCGATCATCATGTTAGGCATACTAGTAGAGCAACCTATCAAGTCATTGCTAGAAGAGTCTAGGCACTCACCAGTACAAGGCACATCTACGCAATCATCATACACATGATCGTGTATGATGATCGGTAAAGGTATTGGCAAAGTCCACAAGAGTATCCATCAACTCATCCGGAATCATGGCATTTAGGTAGCTTTTAAAGCGATCCTTCCATGAGCCATGACCCGGCCCCGAATGGGATGACATCCCAACTCAATAAAGTCACTATTCAAGGCGATTAAGCCTTATGATGAGCACTTGGCTCTGATACCACTTGAAAGGATCATAGTGACCGAGAGGGGGGGGGGGGGGTGAATCAGGAACTACCACTATGTACCAATTTCGCCAATTTCTCAAACCGGCCACTCAATCAACTCCTATAACAATTCTAGTGGTGATCACACTAACAAGGTAATCCTATAAAAGGAAAGACAACCTATGCATACTAGTGGATCACACAAGGCAATACAACTCCTATGCAATCTAGAAAAGAAACAAAGTGGAAGCACACACCAAGCTAGCAAAGGAGCCTACTCATGCAATTTTACAAGACAAGGAACTAGTGCAAACAAGCATGAGTAGTACCACACATACAAGGATAGCAATCAAGCCAAAACAACTACTATACATGCTAGTGATCAAATGTGGAAGCTCAAGCACTACAAGCAAGCAAGAAGCCTATTTATGCAATTCTACAAGGTAGTCAACTAGAGCAAGATAAGCACACAAGCATGAATAGCACAATATGTAAATGCGGAAGGTAATGCATCAAAGTAAGGAGTAGAGTAAGAGATGGCTCATGATTTTTTTTCCCCGAGGTCTCGGAAGGATGGCGCCTTCCCCTACTCCTTGTTGGACCACTCCCGCCGGAGTCCTGGCCCCTCCCGCCACCAAGTGGAGTTCTCGCCCACGAGCCCGTCACCGCTGCACAAAGCACAAGCTCGCCTCCCTCGAGAACTTGCCGTACTCCCTGAGCCGGCACGGACGCTCACTATTGATGCCCCTTCCAATGGTGGGCTCATACCGTGTACAAACTTGTGACGGCCTTCACAACCAATCACGATAGGCTCGATAACCGACACCTAACCAGTCTAGGTCTCACCATAAACCAGGAGTAACAACCTAGATCACACCCACAAGGACACCCTAGCCTTAGATGTGCAAGATCACTCCATGTTACTCTCACTAGCACTCTCAAGATATCCAATATCCTCTCCTAGTGCTCTCCTCTTTTCCTCTTGGACCTTACCAATTATCGTTAGGTATTTCTCTGGCCAAGAGAGGTCTCCAAGACCCAAGCAACAAAGTTATATAGGCCTCCAACCTCAAACTAGCTGTTGCTCCTTGAAATTGCCTTTCTGGACACACTGACCAGACTGTCCGGTCACTGCCGGACTGGACCATCCGGTCACCCTATAACGACTCTCTCCAGCCGTCAGCTCCTCTGTCTAGGCAATCCCCTGTACTGACCGGACTGTCCGGTCCACTTTCTCTCTCTATTCCAGGAAGGTCCGCAAACTGCATTCTCTCTGTCGTCCCTGCACTCCTACTAACCGGATCGTCCAGTCAGCAGATCGGACTGTCCGGTCAGCAGACCGGACCGTCCGGTCTATATGGAGTCTCCTACAGATAGAGTCCTTGCTCCTCGTGCTAAGTCCTGGAAAACTCCACATAGTGATCGTACAGTCCGGTCACCTCTGACCCCTCTGTCCGGTCACTACGTCCAGAAGCTGAAACTTGTTGTCCTCGCATGACATTGTTTCCCGGCTTCTCCAAACAACTCCTTGGCTTCTCAACTGTCACCTAGTGCCTGTGATTTCACCGAGCAACCTTGCACATCACCAACTAGACATGACCTAAGAGAATGACCCCTCTTGATAGTCCGGTTTTTTCTATGGACTCAAAGTCTAACCACTAGACAAGTGTACCAAACACTTGCTCCATAGCTTGTTCTCCACTTTGATCCATCTCCATCAACCCTTGGACTCCATCAAGCTCATCAAGCCTCCATTCTTTTGGTCATCGTCATCAATCACCAAGGCAACCATCATACATAGATTTGTAGTAGAGTTTAATGAAGGTTCCTGCATAGACAACACTCATGTAGATATTAGCCCACAATTTCATAATTATCATCTATCACCAAAACATTCATACCTTAGGGATTCCATCATCAATGATCATGAAGCTTACACCGTGGTTCGCAGTTTGTCACTCGTTTCTGGGAACAGCTGCTTGCATCTCTGGGTACAAGATTGATTCAGAGTTCTGCTTACCATGCCGCTACCGATGGACAAACAGAGCGTGTCAACCAGATTTTGGAAGATATGCTTAGAGCATGTTTTTTAACACATGGTGGTAACTGGGATAAGTACATACCATATGCGGAATTCTCATACAACAACAGTTACCAACAAAGTATAAAAATGTCTCCATTTGAAGCACTCTACGGTCAGAGTTGTAGAACACTGTTAAACTGGTGTGAATCTGGAGAAAGAGTAACCTTTGGTCCTGATCTTGTCAAGGATGCCGAAGAAAAGGTTTGAACCATTCAGGCAAATCTCAAGGCTGCTAAATGTCATCAAGAAAAATATGCAAACCGACGATGTAGGCTACTATTTTTCAACAAGGATGATTTTGTCTATCTCCGAGTATCACCAATGAAGGGCAATTAGCATTTTGGAATCAAAGGAAAATTAGCACCCCGCTATATCGGTCCTTTCAAAATCTTGGAGAGATGTGGTCAAGTAGCATACAAGCTGGAGTTACCTGCTAATCTATCTATAGTGCATAGCACATTTCATGTATCACAACTAAAACTGTGTCTCAAATCTCCAGTAGATATTGCCTTGGAAGAGTATGATCATCTTCAACCAGATCTCACATACTCTGAGCAACCAATAAAAATCCTTGATGAAAAAGAACGCACAACCCACAAGAGAACCATCAAAATCTATAAAGTACAATGGAGTAATCACTCAGAAGATGAATCCACCTGGGAATCTGAGGAATTTTTTAGTACCCATTACCCGGAATTCTGGTCTTCCTTCTCACGTAAAATTTTATCACACCCCGTCTCTAGTCTGCTTTGTTCTTAATCTCGGGACGAGATCTCTTTCAGGAGGGAGGGCTGTGACACCCAGGTGTCCTAACTTCAATTAACAAGTACATTAAGAATTAATTGGAGTAAGAATGAAGCATAAAATAATAGAGTAAGTTAAAAATTTGAACTCTTTTAAGTTAAATAAAACCCCTGAAAGCAAAATGTGGAGCAAATAAAACTTTTCCATATAACATGTGCCAAATAAATACATAATTATTATGGTAATAATAAAACATAAGTATAGAGCAAAAATGAGGATTTTATCTCAATTAGAAGTGCCCTAAATAATCAAGTTAAGCCTTAAAACCTTTCAAATTTAAATTTGAATTCTAAATTAATTGTCTCAATTCTGGACAAATGGACCCCACCAGAGCCTCACAAATATCTTTGAGGACCTATATGCAAAATTCTAGTTCAATTGGACCCTTGTAGCATTGGGGAATTAAATTTAAAATTGAAAAAGGACCTTTCTATAAACTTTTCAAAAGCTGGGGGTCCCTCTGCAACACCGCCATCGTCTTCCTCCTAGCGCTGACCGATTCCCGCCCGCGCGTGCCTGCGCGATTCCATGCCATCGCTGCGTTCTCAGGACTCGGTCCCGCACTTCTGCGCCTCCATATTCGTTGCTGTCGCGTCATCGCTGCCGCCTAGCCGCTAGTTGCCGCTGTTGCGCGTTTCTTTTCTTCTACCCAAGATCGTTGTGCTCTCTGTTTCTGGCCGAAGCCAACTATCACCACACTCGCCCTGCCGCCTCGGGACTCGAAACCGCACTTGCCGTCAAAACGTCACATCGCCACGCCCATCCCGTTGCTCCCTCTGCCACGGCACGGTGCAAGACAACAAGCAACCGAGTCACTTTTTCCTCTGCCCATGCCGCCATGGCTGACGCCGCCCCGTGATTCCCGACAACCGACCGTTTTTGGTCGCCCGGCAACATCAACACGCACGCGCACCCAGCAGCAAAAGCATCCCATCGCCACTTTGCCGCACGCCACTGCAAGCCAAGGACCTGAGCGCTTTTGCTTTGCCCAAGCCGACACAGCCATTGGCCGAGCTCCGTTAATTCGAGCGCCACGCTGCTCCCGGCCGCTCGACCCCATGTGCTCTCTCTTGCGCAACCGCAACGGCTCCCTCTTGAAACCACCACAGGAACCTCTCGGCCTTTAAATCCCCCCTCCCTCAGCCATTTCCGCATCCCCTGCCCCGCCATTGTCGAGCACAAGCTCGAACTCGCATTTCCCTCATCGCACCGCCTCCCCGGCCTACCATCTCCACCCGTACGCCGTGCCTGATCCCTCTCTGCACTCCAATTCCATGGCTTAGCCAGTCTTTGCATGAGTCGGGTTAATTGGAGGAATTCCAAATCCTGCTCCCTGACGGCCACCGTGGACACACCTCAAAATCCGCCAATTCTGGTAAGCCTCGCCCCTCTTTCTTTCCTCTCGTTCGTGCGCAACCCGCGCCCGATCGTGCCTGACCCTTTTCCCTGTTGTTTTCGTGCGAAAGGACGTCGGCATAACTCTTTTCCCCGGCTGACTCCCTTTGCGCCGCTACGTTCTATTCGCCTCGCCGACGAGCACCACCTCCCAGCCCTCCTCGGTGGACGACGACATGATGCCGGTTGTGACACCCCAGTGTCACCACATGTTTTTTAACACATCCTTGCACCTAATTCTGGTTCATCAAGTCACAATTCAAATTTGGCTGCAATTCAAATTATTAAATTTGAATCCAAAGTGAAGTATGGATAGGTTATGAAGCAATTTCAAATTTTTCCATACAACTTGGTGCTATAAAAAAATTCATGTGACAGGGTTGGCCATAAAACAATTTTAGGAATTTTCTCAGAATTTTATTCAATAAGGAAATGTCCTAGTTAATTCCTAGAAGTTTGAATTTTAACCATTTTCAAATAATTGGCAGATTCAAATTATTTGATTTTGAAACTGGTCATCTATCACATTGTGATCTCCATAACTCAAAGATTGTGTACAATTTTTCCCCAAGCCATGTGGAGCCTATAGCTATTTTATTTTGATTTTTGGAAAGTGTAGCAGAGTTAATCCCATAAATTAGAAAAGAATTCTGGTAGTGGGACCCAGCCGTCAGTGGCTCTTTCTGCTTCTCTCTCTCTTCCGCTGGCACCCGCGCTCCATGCATGCCGACATGCCGCCGCCATGTGTCAATGATTTGCCGTCGAAATCAGAGCATAAAATCGCCTCGATCCTCCGACGGCTCTCCTCCTCGGCCCCTCCGTCTTTGCCTCGGCTCCTCAGCGCGAAACCCCCTCCCGGCCTCCTTTCTCCTTCTATGTTCTTCCGCCATTACCGCCACCCTCTGGAGCTCGTCACATTCGCCAAACCAAGCCGCAAAACTCAAGCTCTTGATCAAGACGGAGGCATCATGAAGTAAACTAATAGCCAGAACAAGCCTCACCCCAATCAATGTACTAGTCAGCTAGAATTTGAGAAAAATCGGAGCTCTCTGGTTCATGGTACCCGAACCATGAATCGGTGAAATTCTTCTTCACTGGTGAGTTTGATGGGTTCATTTCTCTTCTCATTGATGCGCAACTCATTGACGCACGTCCTTGTCTTGATCTGGTCTCTATTTTTGCCTTGAGGTCGTCACCGTTCCACTTTTCCCCTTCCATCGCCGTCGGCCACCATGGGAGCTCCACGGTGACTGCTTCATCCGGCTCTTCTCCGTCGCCTCGATGACTCCGTCGAGCTTTTCCGGAGTCCAGTGATGCTCCTTGACCCCTTCGCTTGAACCCTCGGCCTCCCCATCGAGCTTCCGCTGTCACCGACCACCTCTGTTCTGCCACCGCTCGCCACCGACATAGCTCCGGTGAGCACTTCTCCTCGTGAACACCCCGGTGGAATGCACCTCGGTTTGCGCATCATTTTGGTGAGCACGAAGTTGAGCTTCGGCGTGCATAGGCTCCGGCGACGAGCTCGACAGCCGCTCCGGCAGCCGCGCCGCCGCGCGAGTGCGAGCGCGCGCTCGGTTCAGTTCAAAAATGAACTGATGGCATTCTTGTAAATAACGTGAACTGTTAAATAAAAATCCAGAAAATGCTTTAACCTTGTAAAATCCATATCTGGAGATTTATAGCTCCAAAAATTACAAATTAAATTTTGTTGGTTTCCTTATGATAAGATCTATGCAATGAACCTAGTACTTTGCATGTTTTAGTTGAAAAGTTTTGTTGTATGATTTAATTAGTGTAAACACTAATAAATATATATGCTTACCTATTGATCTGGTTAAATAGCAAAGTAAATTGTTTTAGAATTCTCATGACATGACCTGTCAAGAAATTATTTATTTGACCCTAGTTTCTGGACATAAAATTAAGTATGATTTTATCTTTGAAATGCTTAGAATTCCATTAAAGTAATTTCTGTAAATATTTAGGGTTTACACTTGTGCACAAAAATCATGCTTATCATATTGCATCACCATGAATTTTTGTAGGAATTTATCTTCTGTTCATATTTTACTAGAATTTATTTACTCTTAAATCTTGGTAAAGGTATTATTAATGAATTGCTTATTATATATTAGTGAAACTTGATAAACTTGCTGATCATGCATATACCAATCACCTGTAGATCACTCATGTCCAGTGGCATAGTTTTATTTTACTAAATAAATTATTTGCATTTCATGTCTAAATAACCATATGTAAATGCAATAGGAAACTTTATTCGTAAAGTTCTATTATTGGAGCTGCTAGCTCTGTAGCATATGACTTCGAGAACAATGTTGAGAAACAAATTTTAAATGATATGTTCATTCATCCTATGCATCACATGATGATAGAGGAATTATTATACTTAGTTGTAGGTTGTACATTGTTATAGTACTTGAAATATTAGTAACATGATGATAGTCACATGGTGAATTAAGAATATTAAAATTTGGACTAAACGGGTCTGTATTGGAAAAGGCGAAGGCAAAGTACCTGTGGTGGTATTTGTCTCGCAAGGTGGCAGCCGTTTAGGTCAGCAACTAAAATTTGAGACATGGACAGACCCCGTAGATGAAAGGGCAAAGATCATGTGCCTTCGCTGAGCAAGTACTGAATTCAGAGGATATGGCTTGCAAGGATGTAGCCCTGTCTGTGTCGACCTAGGACCCGTCCATTGTCGGCCCTGCTGAGCAAGTATTGAATAGTACCGAATGCATGCTAGTATATGGGAACTAGTAAACTGATATAGCATGGTCATGTGCATGCTGGACGATACCCAAAAGCTTGGTCGTGTGATTCGGTAGGAGTGGATAGATTCCCGATGTTACCGTGGAATGGCTGCCCACTCAGGCCTTTGGACCTGGATCGGCTTGTATTATAACTTTGTGAAAAGTTGTCATACGTGTTCTTGAATGATGCGTATGCCGTGTACTTCAGTTTGTCCTAGCTGGTGTAAAATGATTGCAATCGTTGTCCCTCGCAGTAATGAGTACCGCTTATTCACTGCATCACATCGTAGCTTAAGAACCTCACTAATAATAATTAATGGAATGTTGGGATGAACAATATTGAATTTTAGAGAATCTGAACTGGAATTCTTTGTTACTTAATTAAATTTTCAGATTGTTTGTTGTACTTATTTTGTTTATATGCAAGTTATCTTACATTATTATAGTTATTAGAAGGTTTACTAAATTTACTTTTATCCATCTCTGAGCCTAAGCATGTCTAGATTTAATACTTGTCGGGTAAGACTTGTTGAGCTTAGTAGCTCAGGCTTTGCCATGTTGTTATTTTCTTTATTTCAGGTAATAACACTGATGCATATTATCTACCTATGGGTGTTCTTCCTTGGGATATGTCTATCCCTGAGGGATGGTCTGGCCATTGGGAGACTGAGTAGCCGCTGCTGTTGTGTGATGCTAGGTGATAGTCCGTATAGGCTCGGATTTATCACACTTGCTACTATCGTCGAGTTGTAAATTATAGACGTTTAATCATGTTATCTTCCGCTGCTTTTAAAACTGAACTTTTTAATATTTCTGCTGCACTTATGTACTTAACTCTGATGTATAATAAATAACACTCTTTTTACGTAATTTCAACTTGGTCGATTGTTATATTATCTTGTGTCTGCTTAATCAACACCTCAAGAACTTCGGTCCAAGGGGGTTGTGACACCGGCCATCCCCACGCCCCCGTGATGCTCTAGGCGAAGATGGCGTCCAAGTTCGCGCCTCGTAACAAAGACACGAAGCCGCCGAACCTCATCTCTCCACGGCCTCTCATCGCCGAGTACCATCCGGTGAGTTTCCCACCTCGCGATCACCACCACAGGCTTCGCCTTGATGCGCTGACCATGACCGAGCTATCACGGTGAGTTTTTGCCGCTCGACGCGCCCTACGGCAAGCCCTCCAGCGAGCTCTGGCCACACGCCGCCGCGCTCCAGCGAAGCTGACTGGCAGCCAAGCTGGTGCCTACTGGCTCCGACATGGCCCTGACGTGGCTGCCATGAGGCGCTGACAATGACACAATTGTTTAATATCCAGAAAATGTCAGGAAATGCTGAGAACTTCTAAAATGCATAGTAAATTCATTTTAGGTCCAAATGACCTCAAACCAATTTTGTTAGCTTCATAATAATGTGATTTATTTTAGTAAAATGATAACCAGATTTCCCTGTAAATATATTTTAGTTAATAAAATAACTTGTGTAAACATTAATTAATTCCTTAATAACTCTAGGAATGGAATTTCATTCTAATCTTTTGCATGCACTGTTATTTTTTGTTAATACATCACCCAAATTTTTGTTTAAGATAATTTTGCAATATTTCATACTCAATTAATTATTTAATGCTCTAACTTGAATAAAATCTAGTAATTAAATTATTAATGTCCAGAAGCTATAACTTGGATAAAATAAAGTTCATATATGTCCCTGTTCATGATAAATCACTCAAGTCCAAAATCAATTGTTTACTATTTTAATTGCTTATTTGTTCTTCGAAACTATAACAACCCTAATTAAACGATTAACACACATAAAATGATGAAACTCTAATTTGTTTCTTTGGAGCATATGGCTTCGAGAACTCGTTAATAAGGTTGTTAGCACCAAAACACTAACACATTATGCATCCATCATATCATTGCATGTGACGGTGTTGAGATAATACCATTAATCCATTGTTCATCAATAGGTAACGACACCCAGGAGCAGGACCCCGACGTCCAGCAGGACCAAGAGCCCGAAGAGCAGGAGACTGTAGTTGCTAACACTTGCGTCGATCCTGGCAAGCCCTGGTTTACATTTGCCTTTTTAATGTTTTGCTAGTTTATATCCCTACTAGTGTCTATGTTTAAATTGTTGCATTAGGTCATAGGAGTTGATTGGAACCCACCTTGCATGTTACCTCAAATGACCGATGTTGCTATTAATAGAACTTGGTAGGCTCGGTACTGAACTGCTATGCTTAGTAATTAATAGTTTTGATATAAATTATTACTATGGAATAGACTTGATCACTAAATTTGAACTTATAAAAGAAGTTTACTTTTGATGTACGACTGGGCAAGGAATTATGCATGTATAGGTTGCAGCCACACATGGGTGTTGACTGCGGTAGCCCTGCCTTGCCCACCCTAGGACCCGTCCGTGGTCAATGCCTTGGTCAAGTATTGAACAGTACCAAATGCATGCTAGTTTATGGGCACTAGTAAACCTACGTAGCATTAAAGGTCACTTGCATTATAGATGGTTAAGGTGCGTTGGTCATTGACCCTTCTGCTGCAGGAGTGGGCGGTTCATACCGCGAAGTACTGTTGGTAGAACGGCATGCCCACTCGATGTCACCACACGCGGTCTGAGGTGTGGGTGCTTTTCTTGTGAAAGGTTGCTGTGTATGACCTTAATTGGTGCGTATGCGTCGTGTATTTCGGGATTTCCCAGCTGGTGTAAATCGATTGCAATTGTTGTCCCTCGTAGAATGAGTACCACTTGGTCACCGCGCCAATCACGTAGTTGCACCTGATATTATGGAATATATTATGTTGGTTAATGATTATTATTATTATTATTATTATTATTATTATTATTATTATTATTATTATTATTATTATTATTATTATTATTATTACTTCTCTGATGTTGTACTTACTTTGTGTATTGTTTTATTACCTTATGATGCTTCACTAAAGTTACATTTCTTCTATACCCAATTAAATTGAGAAAATTAAACTTGATAGAACAAATAGGTTGCTTAGAGCAAGTCCTTTCAAACAAGCCACCTATTAGAGCCATTGCATTTCTAGGTTTTGACGGGTAAGTCTTGTGGAGTAATTAGTACTCAGGCTTTATGCTTATATGGTTTTCAGGTATTGAAGAGATAGAATTGCCTGTAGATGTGTTGCCTTGCGACATGCAGGTCCCTGAGGGTTAGACTGCCCACTAGGAGTCTAACCTGCCGCTGCAGTGACTGTTGTTTGCTGCTAGAGTGATGGTTCCATGGGCATGAATCATCACTATGTTGTATCATTGAGCTCGTAGATCTTATCGTTATTTTGCTTCCACTATTTTTGAAACCTCATGAACATGTAATTTTGCTGCACTTCGATGTAATAATTAAACTTAAATATTCGATCATTGTTGTATTATCAAGTGTCTGCGTTATCAGCACCTTCGGGACCTCGATCCTCCGGGAAGGAGCGCCTCAGATATAGGGGTCGTAGACTAAGTGACGTCCTTCCACTCTCTCAGAGATGACCTCCTCCATCTCTCCAATCAGAAAATCTGCCAAGTTGAAGTGATGTCTCCTTAGAATCGCTACGACTGCCCACTAGTGTAGAAGTGTGAACTCCTCTCTGTAGCCAGACATAGGGATGATAGTCCTAGTGACTATCGCTGTCACCACCTTGGCCTCTGCAGTGAGTCTCGTAGGGACTTTCTCAAAGCCTAGTGTGTGAGGGGGTGGGAAAGCAATCGACACCATGTCGTCTGAAGGTAGCTCCCCTTCCTGAGGTCTGCGGGGTGGTGCAAGTGTACCGTGCCCCTGTAAAGCTGGAAGTCTGAAGCCAGGAGTCCTAGGTTAGCTATCAAATCCTGTCTCATGACACGCTGTGGCTGCCCTCTGAACAGAAACCAGAACTTTGAGCGATCCCTGGCAACCCATAGTGTGGTGTAGAACTCTAGCACCACGTCCTTCCAGTACCTGTGTGGAGCAGTAACTAGTTCTGCTAGCCCTGGCAAGTACGTGAAGTACTGCTCCCCCTCTGTGCCGGTGGCCCTCCTCATGGCCTCGTAGGTCGTGTACTACTGCAGCACGAAGAGTCTGTCCTTACCCTTCAGGCTAAGGTAGCGTCTCAGACCCTCTCCAATCCTCCTCTAGATAACTGTCCAGTGCCTCTCTCGAGCAGCGAGGTCTCTAGGAACTGGAACCCACTGCTCGAAGGGAACCAGACGTAGCACCTTAAGTACGTCCGGCTCTCTGGCTGCCTGTACAAGTCTCTACAGCCGTGTGGTGCACACTGCACAGGTGCACTGCGGGTCTCCTGCCTAGTGAGCTGTCCTCTAGAGAACAGTCTGCTCAGCCTGCTGCTCGATCTCCTCAGACTCTTACTCCTCATAACCTAACTCTGAGGTCTTCTCATCTGAGGTCTCCTCCTCTAATCCCTCCTCGTGCTACCTGGAGGATCCCTGCTCCGTAGTCCTCGATGACCTCTCCTGACGAGAAGTCAGAGTACACTGCGGCCACGGCGGTGATACAACTCCAACTGCCAGAGATGCAGTCCTTTGCCTGGTGCTCCTCCTGAGACCCTGGTCCTCAGCTGGCCGACTGATCCTCAAACGTGAGCCAGGTGTCCTAGCAACCCTCCTGGCTCTCTTTGACTCTAGATCCAACCTTGGTCTCTTCTTGCTCTTGGGCTTCTCAGGCATCTTCCCTTTACCCTTGTCCTGTCCTGACCTTGCCATCACTGCTACTACAAACTGCTATCACTGCATGCACGTAGGTATAGTTAGGATGAGCATCGAGACTAATACATCTATAAGCAAAGCACCGCTAGGAAAGAATGCGTAATAGAAGTCCTAGGACTAAATGAAGGACATGATCACTAAACAAATATGCAAAGTAACAACAGTGGTCATCGACTATGAGTGTCTGGTGTGAGTCATCTAGTGTGTAGTCAAATAATGGGCAATTAATCTAAATGCAGACTAAATAGGAGACAAACCCTATACATGCAATTAATAGATAAAAATGAATTAATTGTATCCTAGGTTGAGCCAATTAACTAATTAATGCAACTAAAGACTAGGCATTTATCCAAATTGCATCAATTAAAGCTAATTGCTCAAGAATTAGGGCATAACCGATGAAAGGAGTGAATGGCACAATACCCTGGGAGAAAGTCGATGCACCAAGAACAACCAGCACCGCGGAATGTGCTTCGATTGCCAGAAGCTTGAAGCTTTGGGCTTGCCGGCTATGGTGGTGAAGGGAAAAGGATCACTTGCCCAAGAAATCGATGGAGCTCGGCTATGTGGACTGGGGATTGCGTGCACAAGGAGGAGGCAACAGTAGAGGCATTGGAGATGGCCAGCGACGGATGCGGCTCGGTTTGCACGGTAGCGGCTCAGGGTGGCGCGGTTGGCGGTGGCTCAGAGGTCGTGGGCGCGTGCGAGAGCAAGGCCGAGCGGCGGCGGTGGCTCGGCTGGCAGCTGCATAGCTGGCGGCGGTGAGGGCGAGGACGAGGAGGCGGGGGCGCGGTCTCAGCGTCGGAGTCGAATGGGGACGAAGCCAAAAGAACTGACATGATTTTGACCTAGGTCAAAATTCTCATGGACGGCCGGGATCCAAAGAAGAAAGGATCAACGGTCAGAGATTGAAATGCTTCTCTCATTTTCAATATAGTGACCGGATGGTACGGTCTCTAGACCGGATCATCGAGTCAGTACAGGGTTTGCTAGCCTTTCAGCAGACCGGACGGTATGGTCTCTAGGACCGTTTTGTCTGGTCTCTAAGACCAGACTCCCCCTAGGCACTATGCATAGAGCCACTAACCAGACTGTACGGTCCAGTGATCGGACTGTACGGTCACTACCAGAAATTTGTTGAATCAAGGAATTCTCCATTTTCTAAGTGCCCTCGTTAAACACTCAAATAAACTCTGCACTTGGAATATAGAGGGAACTCTCCAGCACTCCTTTTCAAATAGTGGCACTTTCTGGCCTTATAATGTTCGCAAATGCCAAATGAAAGATCGAGCAAATAAGAACCAAGACAAATAAGAACCAAAGGGGTATGTATGAGCCTTAGTCCATGAACCACGCGAGTAGATTTAACCTCGGAGTTCATAAGAGCTTGCTCAATGGGCATGAAGCACAATCGTTTCCTTTGGTCACACTTATGGAGATGTAATCTCATATAGTATGAGGCACAAATATCTCCAAGTGGGACAAGCCTCCTTTGTGTTTCCTATATGATGCATGCAACAAGCATTTTACATATGCAACAAAAGTAAACATGCCATGTGAATGCAAGCAATATTAAAAACAAAATACAAAGGAAAACTAACAATGTCAAGTTTGAACCCATCCCAAGCTTACTCACTATAAGCCATACCCTTGCCTTGAGAGAAGTTAAACCACCATCTCAAGCACTCCCCCTTGCTTATAGCTATCTTGGATGGGTTAGACATTGACTTATTTTTATGTGTTTTTCTTTTAGTTATTTACACATGCATGGATGTAAAGCATACTAGTCACAAAGGAGTTCTAATTACCATGCAATGCAAGAGAAAGAAAAACACACTACAACTACCAAGAACAAACACGGTTACCTCCCTCATGAGAAGATAGGTCATTGAGGTCCATATCACTTGTGGTGGACTTCACATGATCTTCATGAAAGCGTTCGATCCACCACCACCACCATCTATGTCTTGTTCTTTGGCACCCACTTGTACGTAGCCAATCTCTCAAGATAAACATTGCACTTAGCCACCCATATGCTCTTGACCTTCCTCTTCTTGTTTGGTGGTCCCAAGGCCTTAGCTTTCATCTTGCCATCCATGTTCCTAAAAAGCTTGAAATGTCTGTTCTCATGGAACAAGTTAGCATTAGGCAAAACAATGGAACTTCTCACCATGGGGCAATCCTTGGCTGTGCGGACATCCTTGCAACACCTCTCGTAATAGTAGTCGTCGGTGAGAAGGGTATGATGTCGATGGCGTCGGAATATGAGCCAAGTCCCCGTTGGGAGACATTGTTCACAAGGTTCCTCCCAAGAATCTCCTTGTGGATGGCTCTACCACGTGTGAGCCTCTCAAAACCGTCCATCACCATCTTCCTCTCTTCCTTGCATTTGTGATACTCCTCCAAAACAAATGGCTCAAGAGAAGAAACCTCGACCGAGGTGGTTAGTTCATCACATATGGTAGAAGCATCACTCCTAGATGAACTAGAGGAGCGGGAGGCAAGGTTCTCAACAATGATGGCCTCGTAACTAATCTCAAGGACCTTGTACTTCTCATGAAGCTCTACATGATCACCCTTGATTTTGTCATAACTCTTGTTTAGGGCCTCATGAGATGTGACAAGGTCCTTGAGCTCACTCTCAAGGTCAACAACACGGTCCTTAGCCAACTTACACTCTTTTCTTACCACATCCAACATTTTGGATTACTTGATGGCAATGTCGCGAGCTTACTCAAGCATACTCCACAACTCAGCACACGTGTGCTCCTCATCATTGCTATCATCGCTGCTCTCATCCTCACTCTCCCCAAGTTGGCTCACGGCTATGAGGCGCGTGAGAGGTGGAGGGAGAGCTCGTGGAAGTGTGGTCTTGATCATGGCTAGGCCGACCACTTCTTCATCACTTGAGGAAGAGGACTCATCACTTGAGTTGTCACTTGTCCATTCTCCAACAAGGGCCTTGCGAGGGAACTTCTTCTTGTAGTCTTGAGCTTTGCCTTTGCCTTTGCTCTTGTCCTTGTTGAAGTGTCTCATCTTCTTTTGCTTGGCCTTGGGGTCTTCTTCTTCTTCTTCACTTGAATCTTGACTCTTGAACGCTTAATTCTTGGGCTTTGGGCACTCTCATACAAAGTGATTCTTTGAGCCACAATTGAAGCACTTGCTCCTTGACTTGGAAGCGAACTTGTTCTTCAAAGTCTTCACCTTCTTCATGAGAAGAGCCAAGTCCTCGGTCAAGTCATATTCATCATCATCCTCAATGATCACCTTCTTCTTGTTCTTCTTGCTATTGCTAGATTCTTGCTTGTCAGCTAGTAGAGCAAGGTTGGATGGTTGAGGATCATCCATCCCTAATTGGTAGCTCTCGAAGGCAGTGATCTTGCCAAGTACATCCTTCATGGTCTTGGTCTTGAGGTCACCTTGCAAGATGAAGGTGGTGATGGACTCATACTTGGGGTCCTTGAATAGCCTCAAGAATCTTCTTATCACCTCAATGGGCTTCATCTTGAAATCATCCCCATGTGCATTGATCTCCTCCACTAGTACATGAAAACGAGAATAAATAGTGTTAGCTCTCTCATATGGAAATCTAGTGAAGTTATCATACTTGTTCTTCAGCACATAGTATCTTTCCTCTTTGACATATCTGGTGCCCTCATGGAGCCCCTGAATCTCAGTCCAGATACCATGTGCTGTGGAACTAGCATTCAACTGAGCAAAAACATCCTTACAGATATAAGCAAACAAAGCATTCTTGGCCTTAGCATTGCACTTAAGAAAGTCAGGCTCAAGTAGGTTCACATCCGCATCAGACTCGTGAGTGACCATCCATATCTCTGGATCAAGGGACTGTAGGTAGGCTTGCATGTGAGCCTTCCAATAAACATAGTCCTCCCCATTGAATATGGGAACAGTCCCCACCTATCCCGGCATCCTTATTCAAGGCGGTGAAGCCTCAAAGATGAGCACTTGGCTCTGATACCAGTTGTAAGGATCGAAGGTGTACCGACGGGGGGTGGGGTGAATTGGTAAGCCGCTCACAAGTCCAAATACTTCAATTTACACTACATGGGTCTAACAAGAGAAGCAACCTAAACAATTCTAGTAGGCCAAGATCCTACACATGCTAGTGTTCATGATAAGAGAAAGCGCGGAAGCCAAACACACTAGCCTTTGCAAGCCACAATTCAACCTAGTTACTAGAGCACACAATTGCGGAATAGTAAAGAGAGGGTCAAGGAATGCTCATGATTTTTTCCCGAGGTCTCGGAAGGATGGCGCCTTTCCCTACTCCTCGTTGGACCACTCCTACCAAATTTCCGGTCCCTCCCGCCACCAAGTGGAGTTCTCGCCCACGAGCCCGCAATCACTCCTGGAGTGAAGACACGGTGTGCATCACCGCTGCACAAAGCAAAATCTCTCCTCCCTCGAGAACTTGCCAGACTCCTCAAGTAGACACGGGCGCTCACTATTGATGCCCCTTTTACCGACGGGCTCAAACCGTGTACAAATATGTAAGGGCCTTCACAACCGATCATGATAGGCTCGATCACCGACACCTAACCGGTCTAGGTCTCACCATGGACCAAGAGTAACAATCTGGATCACACCCTTAAAGGCACCCTAGCCTTAGATGTGCAAGATGCTCAAGTTACTCTCCACTAGCACTCTCAAGATATGCAATATCTCCTCCTAGTGCTCTCCTCTTTTCCTCCTGGACCTTACCAAATGCTCTCAGGTATTCCACTGGCCAAGAGAGGTCCGAAAGACCTCAACAACGAAGTTATATGGGCTCCCAATATCAAACTAGCCATTGCTCCACGAAATTAGCTTTCTAGGCCTACTGACCGGATAGTCCGGTCACTGCCTCACCGGACAGTCCGGTGACTGCAACACAGTGCACCAACGGCTCTGACCCCTGCTGATTCTTCTGCTGCCCGGACCGTACGGTCACCTGACTAGACCGTCCGGTCCATTTCTCTCTCCAGTCTAGAAACATTTCGCGCTGAAGCTGCCCTGTGCAAATCCTACTAGACCATCCGGTCTATACAGACTCTAGCACAGACAGACTTCTCGCTCCTCGCTATAAGTCCCAGACAACTCCACATAGTGACCGTACAGTCCAGTCACAACTGACCCCTCTGTCTGGTCTCTATGTCCAGAAGCTGAAACTTGTCATGCTTGCTTGACTTTGTTTCCCGGCTTCTCCGAACAGCTCCTTGGCTTCTCTGCTGTCACCTAGTGCCTGTGATTTCACTGAGCTACCTTGCACATCACCGACTAGACATGACCAAATAGAATGACCTAGACCCCTTTGATAGTCTGGTTTTTCCTGTAGACTCAAAGCCCTAACAACTAGACAAGTGTACCCAACACTTGCACCATAGCTTGTTCTCCGCTTTGATCCATCTTCATCAACCATTGGACTCCATCAAGTTCACAAGCCTCCATGCTTGTAGTCATTGTCATCAATCGCCAAGGCAACCATCATCCATGTGATTTGTAATTAGGTTTAGAGATGATTCCTATATAGACAACTCTCGTGTAGATATTAGCCCACAATTTCATAGTTGTCATCTATCACCAAAAGATTCATACCTTAGGGATCCAATCATCAATGGTAATGAAGTTTACACTAGCCCACTAGGCCGAAGAGGCCTACTGGCCCCAAAATGAAGAAGTCCATGGGAACCGACCAAACAATTGATTTCGGGATCAAATCAAAGCCGTCTGAGAGGAGTCGGTCATGAACCGACATGATCCGAGGGCCGCCATGATCTGAGGGATCAAATCTGTTTCGTCGAATCCAAGTGGGACCAATGCTGGGATCAGATCTGGTGAGCTCGATGATCATGCCGTAGAACCGGCTGCGGCTGAGTCGGATCGGTGATTCTCCAGACCTAGCTCTCCGTTGGTGTCGATGGAGAAGTCGAGGGATTTGAAGGAGATCTTGAAGTCTGGCTAGTACTGGATGTTGGGGGTTTCGGCCATCATAGTCGACGGAGAATCCCGGCGAGCCTTGTCCCCTTCCTAGCGCCGCCAATTGTCGAGACTTGATCTCGGCAATAAATTTATAGGGCTACGTCAGGACTAAGAACTATGATGGATGCAAAAGACACTGAGTTATACAGGTTTGGGCCCTCTCGATAAGAGTAAAACCCTATGCCCAGTGTTCTATGGATTGTATTGCTTGTAATGTTGTGTCCCCGATAGGGGGTCCCTGTCGCCTTATATACCCGCTCGGTAGGGATACATGAAGAGTCCTACTCATATTCTACAAGGATTTACATAGAAAGTCTATCTCTGATTGCCTTGTGCTCAAAACCGACTCGGTCATTTTCTGAAGAACTGAGAAGGCGACCAGAGGGGGGGAGGGGGCAGGGTGAATGGGAGCCAATTAAAATTCTTCTTAAGAACTTTTCCTATTTCCCAACTACAACCTGAACCAACCTCTAACCGAGTCACCAAGATTACACACAATAACTTGTGATGTGCTATCCCTAGAAATGACTCAAATCGAAAGGACACATAGCGAAAGCTCGAGAGGGTCAAAAAGGGAAACAAGGGAGATCCGAGAAATTTCAATTCTGGCCATTAACAGAAGTTCCTTCGTCGATAGGAGTTCCTTCATACACGGAAGTTCCTTCGTTGATAGAAGTTCCTTCATCCATGGAAGTTCCTTCGTTGATAGAAGTTCCTTCGTCGATAGGACTTCCTTCGTGGTCAAATCAGGAGCTCCATTTTGAAAAGAAAATTTCCAAAACCTAACCAAACCAACTCCAAATCATGCAATTTTTGGACCAGGGAATCCCTAAGTCATTGTGAGTCTCCTCCAACATGATGTACTCATTGGCTCAAGGAATCATCATGAATTTCAGATCTTCTGCCAAGAACACCAAAAAGGAGAAACTTGAGAAATCTTCCAAGTTGAGGGTGCTCTTGCCTATGATTCAATCAAGGATACATAGAGGAATGTTTATGCATGTCCTAGCACAAAGACCCCTCAAGAAATTCATACCAAAACCTACTCAAAAACGAGATCGAAAATCTCCACGAAAATAGCTCCGAAAATAAAGAAAAAGAGAAATTTGGGATTTAGGGAGAGAGGAAGATCTCGAGCACGAAAATAAATCTCATATCATAGAAACATGCTTACAAGATCCATAGGTACAAGGCTAGAAAGCCACCCTCTTCCTCCCACTACTTGGAAGAGAAAGAGATGTCTCTCACACACCCTCTTCTCTCCTCAATTACATGAATACCTCTCCTAGTACTTTGAAATGAGTTCCTAACACAAGGCTAATGGGAAGTGACACCTCTCCCACCAGCCACACCTCTCCTTATATAGGCCCAGGGGTTGTCCTAAAGACCATCCTACCCCTCACCTACAATACACTACCACCTACCATCAGGGGCACAACCATCGTCGCTCGAACGCCATCAAGCCCTTCATGACTTTGCTTCACCACGATGCAAGCTTGTAGACGCGTGCACTTCCAATCGCCTCCACCGGTTTTAAGGCCCAAACCGGGAAACCACCTTGCACGCTTCTCAAAGCGCGACTTCTTGATGTCGACGCGTGTCACCCTGTCCTGCGATCCTGACCAACGACAAGTCTCTCCCGATCCCTATCCATCGGGCCCCCTTGTCACTTGCACCGACATCCCACTTGCCTTGACTTGGTCAACATGCCATCTTCATCACCACCACTATTTTGAGGCTCAACCACGAAACCATCCGTGCTTCTTGCCTCTCCACGTGTATGGTTTGGAACACCCTTGACTCCACCCAGCCTCTCGATCGTTCAGCCCCAAGCCTCCTACTTGTGCCTGATCCTCTCGCCGTTGACTGCCAAGTTGACTCGAGTGACCTACATATCATTAGATAAACAAACATATTTCCCATCTCCTGCAACTTCACCAATACTTTCACCAACTTCAGTTAGTCAAAACTATGACATGCACAAACTCATGCAATCCCCAAATTCCCGCATTTCAACTCAAATATCAAACTCAACCAATGTTAATTACTCATTATAATATTGCAAACTATGGCACATATCCACATGGTTTCTCAATCTCCCCCTTGATGAGTACATTGACAACCTCAAATGTACAAAGATTAGAGAGTGAAATGCGAAACCGAATAAGCTCATCCAAATGGCCAAACTCAAAGAAAAGGTGAAAACAAGCCATCTAGCAAGTAGGGATCACAAAACAAAGAGTTGACAAAGAAAGTGATTTGAAACGCAAAGAATGTGAAAAGCGCAAGAAAACGCTCAAGATCATAATTTGGCCCCCCTCAAGTTGTGAAAAGCGAGAGTTTCTTCGCATTATTTGTGCATGAACCAATATTTTCTCCTCCTTTGGCAAAGAACTAATCAAAGAGGCAAAAGAACAAGCATGCAATGTATGAAAATGTAAACCTAAGGAGCTTCAACAATTACGCAAACAAGCATTTAACTTTGCTAATCATAAGCATAGAGCCATAAAGTGGAAAAGCAATAGCGCACAACCATACAAAGATCAAAAATATATAGCAAGGCATAAACACAAAGAGCTATACAAGCTAAGAAAAAAGATTGACTAGCTTAGATAGAATCAAATTTACTCCTCATGAGAAAAGCTGCCACCACATGTGTAAGTACTCCTATCCATGGCAAAAAAGGCATCAAGTGAATCATAAGAATCTAGTTAGTCTCAATATCAACCAAGGGAACAAGCATTCGTAGAAAATAAGCTCTACAAACGCTCACATATGCAACAGAGACTGGGTACGACAAACACCCCAAGGCTTCGAAGTACAATGTTTGGATTTAGCATTTTTATGTTACTTCTAAACCATGCGGAGGGTCCCACGACTAGGTACGACAAACACCCCGAGGCTTCAAAGCACAATCAACTTATTTTGCAAATTAAAAGCATAAGGATGAGCATGCCTTTGTAGCAAAAGGAACAAACGTTCCCACAATGTTCCATCATGAGCTAAATATTTGCAAAGCCACATTTCTCAAACACAAGGTGCCATGGCTATTGACACTTCTTAACATCGCACCAGAAATATTACTATCCACGGCAACGGCACCAAAAATTATTGTTTGTATTTCCTATGTTCACAGATAAATCCGCAAGCGCACAGATACCAATGTAGCACTTCACCTAGAAGTATTCCAGGTTATCGAATCACAGGGAATGTGTGTGTATCGATCCTCTAACTAATCCGCCCAAGGACAACAAGATATGGTAGGCAAAGGGTAGAGAGGATTCCTAATGGTTAAGGATCCTATAATAAGATTGGTTCGGTCTCTATTGCTTACTTCGGGCACCGGCTTACCCCTGCATCCACAGGCGACTCTGGTCAACAGCTCTACAACGTACCCGAACGTGGAGGATTACTAAAGTCGGATAGGGCTGTCACCACCTATCGACTACCTCTAACAAACTGTGGGGCACGCGGCAAACAAAGGTAACCTCTAGCCTAGACACCACGTCTACGCTATCAATTACTATCCTAGTCTCGGATCCACGCTTATAGAAGACTAAGATACTCTAATTAAATAGAGCGATGATCCCGTAAGCAATAAAGGAAAGAACATACTTAAATAAGAAACTTAAATACCAAAGAGGAAACACGAACACTTACATGAAAAAGAAAGCATCCATCAAGGTACAATCGTGGGAAGATCACCAACAAGCCCGGTGCTTCCCCGAACTCTCCCTCACTCTCTCCCTATTTTCTAAGCACTTTGGCAGTGCTAAAGCCTTTTGAGGTGGAGCTCTATACTCTTCTTCTTGTGTGTCCTCTTTTCTACCGAATTTCCCCTCTATTTATAGGTGGCGAAGTGCTGGCGGGTATTTGTAGGTGAAGGAGGGTCGGTGGGCAAAAGTTCCCCCGCCGGGCGGCATGTAGTGCTAGGCAGCAACCCAGGCCGGGCGGCCATTGGATGTGGTCGGTTTCCGACCGACTTTCTTTGGACGTCTCAGATTTGGTCCAGATGATGGTTGTTGAGTCGGTTTTCAACCGCCTTATCCACTTGGCGTCGGTTGGCATGATGGGCCGAGTGGGCTGGACACCTACGGAGGAAATTCCCAGGCCGGGCGGCGAGGTAGGCCGGGCGGCCTAGGCCGGGCGGCGGCCCATTTTTGGTGCCGACCCCCTCTGGGTCATGTTTTCACTTGTCCAAGTTGTGCCACGTGGATGCCTTCTTTACTTCTTCACTTTTACCCTTCTTAGTCTAGGGATGGAAAATGGCCTCATGGTGGAGTGTTTTTCAGGGTCGGCTGGGTCGGATGGTTCAGCCTGGTGAGACTCTATTTTAACCTGCCGGGTGGCTGATTTCAGCCTGATATGATCCTGTCGGCTAAGTTCTGATTTCAGCCATCCCGACCCTGCCGGGCCCTAATTTCAGCCTCATACGACCCTGTCGGCCGGCTATTTTACAGCAGTATCGGTCGACGGGGCATTTCTTCATGTTATTTGCATATTTTGGCTCTTTTATACCTGCAAACACATGTCTCACCAAATTTCATGGAAATGGTTAATAATAAACTGCTATCACTATTTTGTTTAATCCTTTTATGTTGTTTATGCAAGGATTTGATGGTCGGATTTAGCATTTAAGGACCGTCAACAACACCCCCACACTTAGTCTTTGCTCGTCCTCGAGTAAAGGAATAGAGACTGAGGTGAATCATAACTTCAATTGGTATGATGGTAGCAAGCAAATTATTCCAAGTCATACTTGTTCCTATGAACTTTTAAAGTGTCTATCATGTTACCTTGGGTGGTTGAAGGATGGAATGGTCCTGACTCTAATCATCTTCACTCATTCTGCTATTTAGCTTAGGTTTTTGAAAAGATTTTCAAAACAAATCATAGTTGTACCCCTCAAATGATTCTCTCAAATCACTCAATGTGTATGGTTCCTCACGAGGACATTGCCTCTTTTCATCCTACTTCTAAATATGGCTTTATATGGAGCTCAAGGTAGGGATAAAAGGGAGGCTTACTTGTGTCTCATATATTACTAAGTCAAAAACTGGATCCATGGAGAACAATTCATGAACTTTTGATCAAGCATGTGCACATTTGGATATGTGGATGGAAATTGACTGAATGTGAATACTCCCTCTTCTTTTAAGATGCTCCCTCCCTTATGTTGGATAGGCGTTTTAGAACATGGGCTAATTATTTCTCTTATTTTTCACTTTTTTTGAATCATGAATAGCCCATGTCACTTTTATAAGGATATTTGGAGAGGGAGTCTATCAGAATATGATGGAGTACTTTATTTAATGGATGGATGATGACATGGAATTGCTATCTTCTAGTGTAGAAGAAATAGCACATGGATGATGGATATGGTGGTGCTAACTTCCAGTGAAGAAGTATTAGCAAAGTGGTGTGCACAAAATCTTGATAAAAAAGTCATAAATAGTAACTCACAAGGGTCACAATAATTTGACAAAGTTCAATGAAACAACAAGTAGCATATGCATAAGATTTTCAATGAGTTCATCATATGGCTTTGGTAGGAAGATATAATCATTGAGGAGTCAAGCTATTGATTTTAATTTTTTGATTTTTTTTATAAGAAAAATTCCCAAGCACATCAAACATAAGAGAAAGATTCATTTCATCAAACCATATCTCATGCATCAACTACCTAGGTGACATGCTTTCCTAAAGATGTAGTTCATAAGCAACAAGTCTATGAACTAGGAATAAGGAGCATGCAAGCCAACCAAATAGAAGCATGAAATAACATGAGACTTCCACAAGGTTCATTTTAGTTTTCTAGTTAATTTTTATGATTGATTCAAGACAAGTTTGGTTTAACTTGGAAACTAGGGGGAAAGGGATAGAGTGTGCAAACCATCGTTATGGAAGGTGTGGAAGCTTAGGAACACTAGTCTTGTGTCGATTGTCCTTGTAGGTTGGTCGATGTTGCTTGGAGACCGGTCACCTCGACTTTTGACTTGTTGGCTTAAGCGACCATGTGCAATGTGTCGGTGGGAGTCCTTGTATTGTTTGTGCATTGAATATCTTGAAGGCCTCCCCCACACTTGATCTTGTACCTGGCTACTTTATTTCATGGTGTTGAAGTTGATGCAACTCCTATGTTGATAGGTCCAGAATAAAAATCATTCTTTTTTTATCTCAACCTGAAATGGTTAGCGACCAAAAATACACGAAGGCAAACATAACCTTAAAACATATTCTTGCTTTCATTTAGGAAAAAGAGAAATGATAATCCAGGCCATCTCATGGTAGTGCTTTGTTTACGGTCAGAAGCTTGACCACGAGGACTTCATATTGCAGCTATCATTCGAGATGTTGTTCCCTGTCCACCACCAATTCTTGATGTGTCATTGAAGCTCTAGCTGCAAGGTTAGTGCCAAAGTGCAATCTATGAGATTTGCAAAATTTATGGTAAACAAAAGCATCTACAACCATCCTAACAAATATTTTGCTACTGAGGCTCTTGAGGCAATTGTAGTTCTCGTAGGTGCGCTTGGCACAAAAGTTGATTGACTCTAGTCATTCATTAAATTTGCATGTATCATGTGTGTTTTCAAGAAAGAAGCTCTCATGCTCATCTATTGAATCTTCACCTTCTATTTCTAGATTCAATGGCTCCACAAATCCAATGGCCCAAAGTTTCTCCTTCTCACAGAATCCATCGATAAGGGTAATAGTTGATTCTTGATCACCATTGAGAACATAGTAATGAGGGCAAGAGGAAAATGGCTTAGACAAGTCAGGTGACGGTTCGGTTTCAAAAGGATTTGGAGTTTTTCCCTTATCGTCATCTTCTTAGGTGAAAAGCTTCATGTTCTCACAAAGAACAGGCTTCAATAATGCAAGCTGAGAAACAAGCATTACTTTCTCAGGCGCGGGATGCTCAAGATGAGGCCTCACCAACGGATTTTCTAAGCAAGAGGTCTTGGTGGTGAAAACAATTTCTCTAAGCTTTTTAGTAAGGCTCCCTTGTGATGCTCCTAGTAGGTGGAGTTTTTCTAGTGGGTAGCCAAGGAGGAGTTCAAAATCGATAATAGGAAAGACATGAAAGTCTTGGTGAAGCTCAACTTCGCCTACCTCGATCAGTATAGCCGTTGCAATCCCCTGACATGGAAAGGTTACTCCCGATGCGTCCTTGTAGATTAACTCAATCGGCTCTAGGTGTATATCATCCATAAGTTATAAAGCTATGTATTCGAGGATGATGTTAACTCCTATAATGGGATCATAAAGGGCGTCTACAACATTTCCTCGTATAAGACAAGGAATGGTTGTGGAAGATAAATGGATTTGGATAGCTTTGAAATAGCGCTTTTCTTCTTTCAACCGCTACTTCTTCATGGCGTCCTTTGGAATTGCTTGTTGGAAAGGACCAGGAGGCAAAGCAGATACCCTAGGCTTGTTATGCCAGATATAACTCGAGGTTTTTCTATGATCATCAACTAAGTTTTCCTTGAATTCGACTAGCAACCCTAGAGGTAAAATTTCTTCTTCCTTCCGAGAGGTGTCAACAGCAAACTTTAGAGATGAGAGAGCTGTGGGTTTGAATTTAGCTATTGAGGGACCCTCTGGGTTGGATTTCCATCCTCTCGAGAACGAGGAGGACAGACGAGAACTGGTGGGTTCTTTTTGGAACAATAATTCGAGGCATTCCCAATGTCTTTAAAAAGTCCTTCCTCGAATTCAAATAAGAACTCTGGAGGTGGAATTTCTTCTTCCTCAAGTGTTTGAGGTTTGGGGGATGGCTCAAAAGTCAAATATGGGGATAGGCAAGGTATGGCCTCGGATTTGGCTATTGAGGGGTCCGTGCGGCTTGACGTAGCTTCCTCCTATAGGGGCTCACTAAGGTCGGCTAAGAAGGATGTGTTTTCTAATACTCGCTCAAGGAGTTCCCTTCCTTCTATCGTAGTCCTATGCTCAAATGATCCTCTGGAGGCAATGTCAAGGAATTGGGCTGACTCTTTGTTTAGGCCCGAGTAAAAGTGTTGAAGCAACATTTCATCGGGTACCGACAAGTCTGGGCCAGATTGCACTAGCAAACAGACCCTAGCCCAAGCTACTCCAATGGATTCCTTCTCATTCTAGCAAAAACCGAGTATTTCCGTACGAAGGGAGACAATACTGGACGGAGGGAAAAAAGCAAGACAAAATTTATCTCAAAGTCCTTCCCAATCACCATTTACACTCCCGACAGTACGAGTGTACCATTGTTTCACCCTCTTCATCAGGGAGAAGGGAAACAATTTCCACTTTAATGTTTCATGTGTCATACCGTCAATGAGCAGACATGAACACAAATACTCAAATTCTCGCCAATGATGGTAAGGATTTTCAAAATCTAGACCAGAGAAGGATTGTTCCCGACCCATGGCTATAAAGCCAGGGTGGAGTTCATAGCCAGATGTACGAATTGGGTCCGCAGACGGCGGTTGCTCAAAGTACTCACCTTTTGGAGCAGAAAAAGATAGGATGGCGGGTTACTCCATTGTGGAAAAAGGAAATAAATAAAAGAAAAATAAAAAAGGAAAAGATACGAGGACGAACAAGGTTCAAAGATGATACAACAACCGTTCCCCGGCAACGGCGCCAGAAATGCTTGTTGACACTCCTTAACGTTGCACCAGAAATATTACTATCCCCGGCAATGGCACCAGAAATGCTTGTTCGTATTTCCTACGTTCACAGATAAATCCGCAAGCGCACGGATACCGATGTAGCACTTCACCTAGGAGTATTCCAGGTTATCGAATCACAGGGAACGTGTGTGTATCGAACCTCTAACTAATCCGTCCAAGGACAACAAGATATGGTAGGCAAAGGGTAGAGAGGATTCCTAATATTTAAAGATCCTATAATAAGATTGGTTCGGTCTCTACTGCTTACTTTGGGCACCGGCTTACCCCTGCATCTATAGGCGACTCCGGCCAACAGCTCTACGACATACCCGAACATGGAGGATTACTAAGGCCAGATAGGGCTGTCACCACCTATCGACTACCTCTAACAAACCGTGGGGCACGCGGCAAACAAAGGTAACCTCTAGCCTAGACACCACGTCTACGCTATCAATTACTATCCTAGTCTCGGATCCACGCTTATAGAAGACTAAGATACTCTAATTAAATAGAGCGATGATCCTGTAAGCAATAAAGGAAAGAACTTACTTAAATAAGAAACTTAAATACCAAAGAGGAAACACGAATACTTACTTGAAAAAGAAAGCATCAGTCAAGGTACAAGCGTGGGGAAGATCACCGACAAGCCCGGCGCTTCCCTGAACTCTCCCTCTCTCTCTCCCTATTTTCTAAGCACTTTGGCAGTGCTAAAACCTTTTGAGGTGGACCTCTATACTCTTCTTCTTGTGTGTCCTCTTTCCTATCGAATTTTCCCTCTATTTATAGGTGGCGAAGTGCTAGTGAGTATTTGTACGTGAAGGAGGGTCAGTGGGCAAAAGTTCCACCACTGGGCGGCGGGCCACGCCGGGCGGCCGGGCATGCCGGGCGGCATGCAGCGCCGAGCAGCAACCCAGACCAGGCGGCCGTTGGATGAGGTCGGTTTCCAACCGACTTTCTTTGGACGTCTCAGATTTGGTCCAGATGACGGTTGTTGAGTCAGTTTTCAACCGCCTTATCCACTTGGCGTCGGTTGGCATGATGGACTGAGTGGGCTGGACACCCCGGGAGAAAATTCCCAGGCCGGGCAGCGGCCTGTGCCGGGCGACGGCTCATTTTTGGTGTCGACCACCTCCGGGTCATGTTTTCACTTGTCCAAGTTGTGCCACGTGGATGCCTCCTTTACTTCTTCACTTTTTACCCTTCTTAGTCCGGGGATGGAAAACGACCTCAAGGTGGAGTGTTTTTCAGGGTCGGCTGGGTCGGATGGTTCAGCCTGATGAGACTCTGTTTTAACCCGCCGGGTGGCTGATTTCAGCCTGATATGACCCTATCGGCTGAGATCTGATTTCAGCCATCATGACCCTACCGGGCCCTGATTTCAGCCTCATACGACCCTGTCGGACGGCTGTTTTGCGGCAGTATCGGCTGACGGGGCGTTTCTTCATGTTTTTTTTGGCATATTTTGGCCCTTTTATACCTGCAAACACATGTCTCACCAAAACTCGTGGAAATGGTTAAAAAAAATTGCTATCACTATTTTGTTTATTCCTTTTATGTTGTTTATGCAAGGATTTGATGGTCGGATTTAGCATTTAAGGACCATCAACAATGGCCAAGATATCCTCTAGACTAGCCTCAATGCAAGTTTCAACAAGGATCAAAGCAATTATACACATGCAGAGCATGTTTTAGCAAGACTAGTTCATAAGGTTCACAAGAAGCTATGTTTACCTTTAAGATTACCAAGTTGCTCAAAAGGGTCAATAACAAGCCATCTAGAAAATCTAAGCACGAGAGATTACTATCACATCCACATAACTTAGCTCAAGCTCAATCATAGCAACGAGAATCAAAGCTCATCTACCAATGCATATATTACATATGAGATGTAATGCATAAAAGGTAAGATACATATATACAAGAGAACACTAACTCCCCCTCAAATGATGCCATAAGGATGGCAAACACCATGCTCCCGCCCCCCCCCCCCCCCCGAAGAAAAGCATGTCTCGAAGCATCTAGGGGCTTGGTGAGGATATCAACTAGTTGGTTTCTGGTGTCAATGTATTTGAGCTCAACATCTCCCTTCTCAACATTGTCTCTTAGGAAATAGAATCGCACATTGATGTGTTTGACCTTACCTTGTTGGATTAGGTTTTTGGCTAAGCATATGGCACTGGAGTTATCACACATGATTGGAACACTCTTAAAGGTTAACCTATAGTCTCTCATGGTGGACACAATCCATAGGATTTGTGAGCAAAAGCTAGCGGCCGCAACATACTCAACCTCTGTGGTGGATTAGGCTACACTCGACTGCTTACGAGAAGACCAATAGATCAAAGAAGTACCCAAGAAATGGCAAGTACCAGAAGTGCTCTTCCTATCAATTCTACACCGAGCAAAATCCACATCTAAATACCCAATGACATAAAGAGATAAAGATGCAGAGTACCATAGACCAAACTAAAGGGTGTATTTGAGATACCTAAAGATGCGCTTGATAGCCTTGCAATGGGTCACCCTTGGGGAAGCCTGAAAGCGAGCAAAGAGACACACTGCAAAGTGTATGTCGGGTCTTGTTGCCGTCAGGTACAAGAGTGAGCCAATCATGCTCCTATACTCCGTTTGGTCCACTGCTTCATGGTATTCATCGGGGTCAAGTGCCGTTGTAGTTGACATTGGTGTAGACAATGACTTCACATTGACCATATCGAACTTCTTCAGGAGATCCTTCGTGTACTTGGCTTGATGTATGAAGGTGCCTTGCTTGCACTACTTGATTTGAAGTCTAAGAAAGAAGGTGAGCTCGCCCATCATTGACATCTGAAATTCTCTTTCCATGGCTTCCTAAAATCTGGACACAAGAGCATGAGAGGAACCACCAAAGATGATATCATCCACGTATATCTGAACCATTAGAAAGGCATTGCCATACTTTAGAGTGAACAAGGTTTTATCAACACACCCCATGACATACCCGCGCTCTAGCAAGAAGGTATTAAGCCTAGCGTACCATGCCCTAGGTGCTTGCTTTAGCCCGTACAAAGCCTTCTGAAGCTTGTACACACGGTTTGGGTATTTGTGGTGCTCAACGCTAGGTGGTTGTTCGACATAAACCTCTTCCTCTTTGAAACCATTTAGGTAAGCACTCTTGACATCTATTTGGTAGAGTCTAATGCCCTTAGAGGCAGCAAATGCAAGCAAGATCCCAATGGCTTCTATGCGTGCATCAGGAGCAAAGGTTTCCCCATAGTCTAAGCCCTCCACTTGACTAAAACCCTAGGCAACAAGCCTAGTCTTTTTTCTAACAACCTCACCATCTTCCCCATGCTTGTTTTTGAACACCCATTTGGTTCCTATGAGATTCACACCAACAGGAGGCTCTACTAGGGTCCATACTTTGTTTCTCTCAAAATTTTCTAACTCCTCGTGCATGACATTAATCCAATGTTCATCAGATAGTGCGTGTCCAACATCCAGAGGTTCAAAGGTGGCAACAAAGAGAGAATTGGTAAAGCAGGCGAGATGTGCAGACCTTGATGTTGTTGTCCTCTTATAGAGATTACCGATCATCTGTAGAGGTGGATGTTGATGCTAAATATGGTGAGGAGCCTCTCTCTCAGAGCATACCTCCAAGCCCTATAGGTCCTCTTCTACAAAGATGCTCTCCTCCATCTCCTTGGTACCTGTAGTCTCAATCACATTGCTTGCACAAGAGTTTGATTCATCAAAGGTTACATCGCAGGACTCTATGATGGTGTTAGTTTCCAAATTCAAAACTCTCTAGGAATGGCCATGAGGGGTGTAGCCAAGAAAGATGCCATTGGAAGATCTCGACTCAAACTAATCAAGACTGCCATGCCTGAGAATGAAGCACTTGGAACCAAAGGCACGCAAAGGAGAAACAGATGGCTTCCTCCCGAAATGTAGCTCATAGGAAGTCAGATTAAGAATTAAGCGCAAGAAAATCTGATTGGAAACACAACAAGCAGTGCTAATGGCCTCACCCCATAACCACCTCGGAGTCCTATGCTCGTCGAGCATCGTCCAAGCCATTTCCACCAAGGTTCTGTTCTTTCTTTCGACCACACCTGTAACACCCTGTTTTATTCAATTTTCAGGTATTTTAAAATTTTGGAATGTTGCACTCATGTTGGTAGCTGTATTAGGGTTGTATTGCTTGAAAAATCTATTTAAAATCCCGAGTAGGAATCGTGTGGGTTGGATTTTAGGAATTTAGGAGAGAGAGAGAGAAATTAAAAAGAGAAAAAGAAAGCTAGGCTTGGCTCTTGGGCCGAATCTCCCTCCCCTTGGTCCACTCTCTTTTCTTCCCCTTCCCCTCCTCTCACTCCCCCCGCTTGGGCCTCTTTTCCCCCTGCGGCCCAGCTCCCTCTCCCGACCTACCCGCGCACAGCACCGCTGGCCCAGCCGCCCTGCCAGCCCCGCCCGCTCGGCCCACTTCGCACCTCGGCCCACCCCGCGCTCGTGCCCGCCGTGCGCGAACCCTAGCCCGAGCCACGCCGCCGCCGCCCCATCTCGGCATGCGCGCCAAGGCAACCTCGGCCCCCGCGCCTCTTAAATACCGGACCCCACCCTCCTCTGCTCCGTTTTTCCCAAGCTTCGCCGCCTCCCACGCCCCCGCGTGCCCTAGCACCGCCGCCGGATTCCGCCGCGGACTCCCTGCCGTCGCCCAGTCTCCTCATGCCTTCCCGTGCTCGCACGACGCCCTAGGTGAGATCCCCTTCATCCCTGCTTCCTCTTGCCCCTTTCCCTTCCGTGTTTCGTTACCCGGAGCTCGAGATTGAGTAGCACCACCGCCTCCGGCCATGGCGCCGCCGCCTCTCGGCTCGCCGGCCGCCACCACCCCGCCGGAACCCGCCTCGACCGTCCGATATCGAGCGGGTTTATGAGTATACTGTCACGTCCTTTGGATTGACTAATGCCCCTGCCTACTTCATGTATCTGGTGAACAAGGTATTCATGGAGTACTTGGACAAGTTTGTGGTGGTGTTTATCCATGATATCTTGGTATTATCAAAGAATGAAGAAGAGCATGAGGAGCATCTTCATTTGGTATTGCAGAAGCTTCGGGAGAACCAGTTATACGCAAAGCTAAACAAGTGTGAGTTTTGGCTCAAGGAGGTGTCTTTTCCTGGCCATATCATCTCCGCTGGGGGAGTGTCTGTGGATCTTAGCAAAGTAGAGGATGTGTTAAGTTGGACTACTGATGTAGATATGGCCCGATCTTCTGAGAGGTAAGGGGATAAACTCGAATTTGGAGAACTCGACGTCGACGACCCGGCTTGAATCAGTCACGATCCAACCCCGCAACCGTTACACCAAGGACAACTTGATTGCTCCTGCAAGCGAAATCGAGAACACAAGCAAGAGAGGATAAACACGCAATCTGAAATTGCAAATATGGATGAAGCAAATCACAATAAAAGGTTCAAGCTCTGAACACAAAAGGACTAATCACCACAATGGTGTAGAACAAGAACAGGGGTCCTGGATTACTGTAAAAGGACTTGTCGTCACAGTTACAATAATTCGATCATGTTTCTCTCTGGAAAACTGAACTAAACAAAACCCAAAACTAAAAGACGGAAGCTACTGATTTTATGTAGGAAACAAAGATGTCCTAGGGTTGGGGGCGACCAGGAGAGGCGCCCACAACATGGGCTTAAGGCCCGACACGATACATGGCCAAGTTGGCCCAAAATAGGTGGCACAGCACCTTGTCATGGTCACATATTATGACTCACGACCCTTCTGGAGCTAGGACCAGAACCAAAATGACGGCGTCATCATCCCCTTTCCAACGCATCAAAGAACGCCTCGTTTAGACGTCGGATGTGGAAGATATCATCAAAACCGTGAAGGGGTGTCGGCTGAATTCGAGACGAACGTGGCGACCGAGTTGGTGACGACCTGTAACTTGGGGAAGGCCATGATATGCGTGTATCCAGCATGGTGATGTACTCATCAACTACGCCCCAGAATGTCACCGACATTCGGAGTTTCCTTTGATTGGCAGGGTATTATAGACGATTCATAGAAGGATTCTCCAAGATAGCCAAGCCTATGACAGAATTGTTGGAAAAGGGAAAGGATTTTGTGTGGACGCCTAAGCGTGAGGCGAGTTTCCAAGAGTTGAAGAAGTGACTTACGACGGCACCAATTATGACCATGCCCGATATGGAGAAACCTTTCTCCATTTATTGTGATACTTCTGGACAAGGCCTAGGATGTGTGCTCATGCAAGAAGGTCATGTTGTCGCGTATGCTTCAAGGCAATTGAGAAAGCACGAGGAGAAGTACCGAACTCATGACCTGGAGTTAGCAGCAGTAGTTCATGCTCTCAAGATATGGAGGCACTACCTCATTGGAAAGATGTGCGAGATCTATTCGGACCACAAGAGTTTAAAGTACAAATTCACTCAACCAGACCTCAATCTTAGGCAACGTCGGTGGTTGGAACTCATCAAGGATTATGACTTAAATATCAACTATCACCCAGGGAAGGCCAATGTTGTCACGGATGCTTTGAGTAGGAGGTCGCATTTGAGTATGCTCGCTGCAAGAGACATGCAGCCAGGATTGTGCGAGGAGTTTGAGAAGCTTAACCTGGGATGGGTCACTAATACCGAGGTAGTGACTATGGAAGTCGACTCAACCCTGGAGCATGACATACAGAAGAGACAAGTTGAAGATCCTAAGGTACAGGAGATCCAGCTCCAAATTGCAGAGGGCAAGGCTCCAGGCCTCACCGTAGATGATCTGGGAACTTTATGGTACAAGGACAGGCTTTGTGTGCCGGATGTGAAGGAGATCAAGGAAGTAATACTACGTGACGCACATGAGTCGCCATACTCTATTCATCCCGGGAGTACTAAAATGTATCATGACCTTAAGAGTTGGTATTGGTGGTATGGTATGAAAAGAGTTGTTGCTGAATACGTTGCGCTCTCCGATATTTGCCAACAAGTCAAAGCGGAACGTTAGTGACCCACAGGACTTTTGCAACCATTAAAGATAGCAAAATGGAAATGGGAAGAAATTAGTATGGACTTTATTGTGGGGTTACCAAGGACCCAGAATGGCTATGACTCTATATGGGTAATAGTAGACTGTTTGTCTAAGGTCGCGCACTTCATCCCGGTCAAGACTACGTATAAGGGCCCAAAGCTCGCGGAGCTGTATATGTCCAGAATTGTGTGTCTACATGGTGTGCCTAAGAAGATAGTTTCAGATAGAGGAACCCAATTCACTTCAAGGTTTTGGGAAAAGCTACACGAGTTGATGGATACTAGGCTCAATTTTAGTTCGGCATATCACCCACAAACGGATGGACAGACTGAAAGGGTGAACCAAATTCTCGAGGATATGTTGAGAGCCTGTGCGTTACAATATGGAAATAGTTGGGACAAAAGTCTTCCTTATGCAGAGTTCTCCTACAACAATAGTTATCAAGAGAGTTTGAAGATGTCCCCATTTGAGGTTTTGTATGGTCGGAAGTGTAGGACTCCCTTGTTTTGGAACGAGACCGGAGAAAATCAAGTGTTTGGACCCGAAATTCTCCAGGAAGCACAGAGACAAGTTCGTATCGTTAGGGAGAATCTCAAGCTCATACAGACCAGGCAAAAGAGCTACGCTGACCATAGAAGAAGGGATTTGAGTTTTGAGGTTGGTGACTTTGTGTATCTAGAGGTGTCTCCTATGAGAGGACTTCGTCATTTCAATGTTAGAGGCAAGCTAGCACCCCGATATATTGGTCCTTTCAAGATCTTGGGACGAAGAGGTGAAGTGGCATATCAGTTGGAGCTACCTCCACGGTTGTCTGAGGTGCATGATGTCTTCCATGTCTCTCAATTGAAGAAGTGCCTACAAGTTCCAGAGGAACAGGTACCCATAGAGGATTTGGAGGTTGGAGAAGATCTCGCCTATCAAGAATATCCAGTGAAGATTCATGAGACGGTAAAGAAAGTGACACGGAATAAGAAGTACCGTACATGCAAAGTGCAGTGGAGCAATCACTCACAAGAAGAAGCCACATGGGAGAGAGAAGAAGACTTGAAGAAGGAGTTTCCCGATCTTTTCTCCGATCCAACCGAATCTCGAGGACGAGATTCATCCTAAGGGGGTAGCTTTGTAACACCCTATTTTTTTCAATTTTCGGGTATTTTAAAATTTTGGAATGTTGCACTCATGCTGGTAGCTGCATTAGGGTTTTATTGCTTGAAAAATCAATTTAAAATCCCGAGTAGGAATTGTGCGGGTTGGATTTTAGGAATTTAGGAGAGAGAGAGAGAGAAATTAAAAAGAGAAAAAGAAAGCTAGGCTTGGCTCTTGGGCCGAATCGCCCTCCCCTTGGCCCACTCTCTTTTCTTCCCCTTCCCCTCCTCTCACTTCCCCCGCCTGGGCCTCTTTTCCCCCTGCGACCCAGCTCCCTCTCCCGGCCTACCCGCGCACAGCGCCGCTGGCCCAGCCGCCCTACCAGCCCCGCCCGCTCAGCCCACTTTGCGCCTCAGCCCACCCCGCGCCCGCGCCCGCCGCGCGCGAACCGTAGCCCGAGCCGTGCCGCCACCTCCCCGTCTCGGTGTGCGTGCCAAGGCAACCTCGGCCCCCGCGCCTCTTAAATACCAGACCCCACCCTCCTCTACTACGTTTTTCCCAAGCTTCGCTGCCTCCCACGCCCCCGCGAGCCCTAGCACCGCCGCCGGATTCCGCCACCGACTCCCCGTCGTCGCCCGATCTCCGCACGCCTTCCTGTGCTCGCGCGACGCCCTTCTCCCCGCTTCCTCTTGCCCCTTTCCCTACCGTGTTTCGACCCTCGGAGCTCGAGATTGAGTAGCAATGCCGCCTCCCGGCTCGCCAGCCGCCACCACCCCGCCGGAACCCGCCTCGGCCATCCGATCTCGAGCGGGTGGCCGAGATTAGATGCCCCCGAAGGGGTATGGTCCCGGTCCACCGTGGACCGATGAACCCTGGTTCACGCCCCCGTGGACCTAGTCCACGGGAGTTATTTTAATTAATTTAATTAATTAAGTTTAATTTTGATTAATTATCTATTAGGGTGTAATTTTATGCTTAGGTCCCTAGATTTTAAAATAATTGTATTTTCATCCTGTAACTTTTATATTTAGGCCCCCGAGTTAGTAATTAATTATTTTAATTCTATATTTGTACAAAAACACCCTTGGACTTATTAATAATTATGTTTTAGTCTTGACTTTTTACAATTGAGCCCCTATAGTTTTTATAAATTACATTTTGGTCCCTAAAACATTCATAAATTATATTTTATTTGTACATTTTGTAGTTGAGCCCTTTTATTTTTCTAAAATTACTTTTAGGCCATTTATTTTGTTGTTTTTACTATTTTAACCCCTAAAACTTCAAATAGCCATAACTATTTACTCGTAACTCGGATTGAGGCGATTCTTGCGCTCACGCGATCGTAGCAACGCGTACTTTTTCGTAGTATAGCTTTCATTGTAGTTTGTTATTGTGTGGTGTGTTGTTTCTTAGTATGTTTGTATGCTTGTCTTTCCGGTGTGATGTTAGTAGATGACCAGCAGTTGGAGAACTTTCAGGACCTCCAGCCAGAAGACTTTGAGCAGCAGCAGCAAGGGGAACCAGGCAAGTGTCCTTGATGCATTTTGAACCTATGTTTTATATTCTCTCTATCTTTATGCATGCTTGTTAATATTGAATCCTACGTGTCATATCCTGTTCCATATTATTCCTTGTCGCCTGGGTCATGGTGTAGTATATTGGTATAGGTACGTCATGATTAGTTTGCTTTGTCAGGAATGAAAGTGTCTAACATTAATCTTGATTAATGTTTCACTTTAACATAATCATAAGGGATGGGTGATCCTTTTTAGCAACATGGAACCTAGGGTGATCCAAGCAGGAGGATGATTATGATGGTGCGGGTATGCACGTGTACTCGGTACAGTACAGTGGGTTTGTGGTGGTACCTGCTTGGGATCACAAGGATAGGTTCGTGGAACGTGTAACCATGAAAACCGCACAAAGCACAGGGCTGATATGGGTAGGCTTGGTTTAGTAGCAAGATGTCTTCCCAGTTTTGTGAGCAGTCGAGGAAGGAGGACGGGACAGTTTAATCTCGGACTCAGGCGATGGACGGTTTACTCCTAGCCACGGCGTCAGAGGGGACTTCTGTAGGAACGGTTTAATTCCGCAGTGGTGAAACCTTAGCGTGGATTGTTTGCAAGCTGGGAAGCGCTCTGAAAGACCATGTGGTGATCTCTTGGCCTCAGACCTACGGTAGTGTGATTTGGGCAACATGGAGACTTTAGTCATTGACGGGTGACGGAATCACCAACCTGTGGGTAAAGTTGTGCAACCTCTGTAGAGTGTCAAACTGTTATAACAGCCGTGCTCACGATCATGAGCGGCTTGGACCTTTTACATGATTAGCGGGTTGTTGATGGGTGGACTTGGTGGGTAACCAAGTCTGGTTTGGGCGGTGTAACCCTTGGTTTGCTACAGGCGGTGTAACCTGTAGTGTGGCTTCCTATAGGCGGTTTAACCCATGGTTTGCTACAGGCGGAGTAACCTGTAGTGTGGTTTCCTATGGGCGGTTTAACCCATGGTTGGTTACAGGTGGTTTAACTTGTAGTGTTGGACAGATGAGATAACTGGTGGGAACTTTTCACCTAGTAAATAGGATGGCTTTTCTACTACGTGTAGGTGCTCATTTATGCAAAAGAACCATTGTGTTAGCCTTTCTTCTATTAAGCTTGCATGTCATATTTGCCCCCACGTGCTGAGTACGGCATGTGCTCACCCTTGCTATTTCTCTTTGTTTTTGTACTATAAAGTACTGCTCAGAAGATGGAGATATGGACTACATTGATGAAGACTACTACTAGGCGTGCGTGCCCCCGGTCGATTGCCTGTGGTGTCTTCCACTGTTATTTGTTGAGAGAGTCGATTTAGTCTTCTACAAGTGGGAAGTGCGAGTGGTGCTTTATGAGAAGGCTACAAACGAAGGTCACCAGCACACTCGACGCGTGCACTACGTTTCGTCACATAGGTCCACTTTTGACGCCGAGATTCGTGATGCAGCTCGTCGTGCTTTGGAGGTTCTTCGTCACGAGGAGGATGAGGATCTTCGTGACACTCAGTATGCTCATTTTCCGCAGAGGCCAAGTGACAGCTTGGACAATCGTATGATGTTCGTGGGAAGCAACAACAACTTGACACGGCTTCCAAAACAAGTCCATCTCTCTTCGGCCATGGACGAGGACTACTTCGAGGCCCTTGATGAGATCGATAACCTCTGCAGGCTGTACGAGGAGCAGGAGGAGAGGATCAGGTTGCTGGAGAATGATGGAGTTTCTAATGATGAGGACCTAGAGGAGGCGCCAGCCCCTGTGCCACTGAGTTCCCCTCTTTGCATTGATCTTTGGATGGATGAAGCCGACAAGCAGGATGACCAAGATGAGGATGGCGAGGAGTAGCCTTCGTTAGGAAAGTCTTTTGAGTCATAAGGATAGGTCGTTAGTTATCGATTAGAGTCGAGTCTTATCTATGTAATAGTTTAGCGAGAGAGAGCTTTAGATTAGCACGTTCTCATGTTTGGTTTGCTAGTGTGATTGGTGTGATGAATGTGATTTGGATTTCTACATGAGTGTGCTTGTGTTGCGAGGCATGTCTTGCAACACACATATCTTTTATACTTTTAATGAAAAATAGTAGTTTGGGATATCTCTTTGTCTATCTCTTTTATTCTGCACCTTTATCTTCTGGCTCTGCTTCACCATATCTTTACACCCCATTTTTGTCTGACTGTATTATCAATCTACACCAGATGGTGAGAGGTGGGAACCGCAACGTAAACAACAACTGGGAGGAACCGGAGCAGCCACGTCCGCAGATCTCTATGGAGCAACTCATGGCTATGCAGACACAACTTCTCCAGACCATGCACCGGACTTTGGTGCAGCAACAAAACAAAAATGTCGGAGGAGCTGCACCGCAACCTAGAGACAAGCTTGGAGACTTCCAGCGGACCAAGCCTCCAACTGAGATGAAGCAAAGTTGTGAAGGGTCAGATGACATTCAGGCGATGAGGAGAAGGATGGAGATTATGCCCCCAGTGGTAGGTGGGTGTGTTATGTAACTCAAGGGTAGTGTTGTCATGTGGACAATAGACCTTGGGCCTATATAACTGTGGCGCCCCTTCCCGGAGGATCGAGGTCCTGATGGTGCTGATAACACAGACACTTGATAATACAACATTGGTTTGAATTTAAGTTGAATATTACATCAATAAGTCCTCAGAGTGCAGTGGAATATTACAAGTTCTTGATGTTTTTGAAAACACAGTGGAAGCGATTAACGATAAGGAGCTATGAGCCCGATGATACAACATAGCAATGATTCCTGCTCGAAGAACCATCACTCTAGCATCACACATCAGTACTGCGGCGGTGAGTCGGACTCTCAGTGAGCAGTCCAACCGTCAGGGACTTGCATGTCCCAGGGCAGCACATTCTCAGGCAACTCTACCTCTTCATTACGTAAAAACAACAGTGGCACAAAGCCAGAGTACTAATTACTCAGCAAGACTTACCCGTCGGACTTCTAGGTATGTAATGGCTCTAATAGGTGGCTTGTTTGAAAAGACTCGCACTAAGCAACCTATTAGTTCTATCAAGTTTTACTCATCAAGTTAATTGGGTAGAGCAGAATGTAACTTTAGTTGCAACAATAGGATAATAAAGCAATACAAAAGGTAAGTACAACATAAGAGCCATAAGAGTATTGTCAACAGTAAGCATCATAATCAATTCCCAAGTACCATGTGCAACTATGTGACGACTCAGTGACCAAGTGGTACTCATTACTGCGAGGGACAAAAATTGCAATTGATTTACACCAGCTAGGATAACCCGAGATACACGACACATACGCACCAATTAAGGTCGTATATGGCAACCTTTCATAAGGACGAAAAACAACTCGGTCCAGGTCCAGTCTTAGCTAGTGGGCATGCCGTCCTGCCAACAGTACTTTGCGGTATGAACCACCCACTCCAACAGCAGAAGGGTCAACAACCACTGTACTAGGTACCGTCCTCATTGCCACGTCAATGCTACATCGGTTTACTAGTACCCATAGACTAGCATGCATTCGGTACTGTTCAATACTTGACCAAGGGGCCAACCACAGACAGGTCCTTGGTTCAACAAGGCAGGGCTACCGCACTCAACACCCATATATTGCTGCAAACCTACACATGCATTGTCCCTGCCCGGTCATGACATTAAAATAAACTTCTTTTACAAGTCCCGTTCCAGTGGTCAAGTTCATTCTTAGTAATGATATCTATCGCGTCTAGCAATTACTAAGCATAGCAACACAGTACTGATACTACCAAGTTCTACTGACAGAGGCGTAGGTCGTTTGGGTATCATGCAAGTGGGTTCCAATCAACTCCTATGACCTAATGCATTAATAATCATAGACACTATTAATATTGATAACTAGCAACTTTATAAAATGGCGAATGAAAACCGGGGCTTGCCTGGATCGACACTAGTGTTAGCGACTTCAACCTCTTGTTCCTGAGACTCAGTCTCCTTCTGATCCTCTTCGAGCTCCTGGTTGTCGTTGCCTATATGATGATAAAGGTGTTAACGGTATTGTCATAAGACCGTTATATGCAATGATATGATGCATGCAAGCACTTTGTGTTTTGATGTCGATAAATTATTATGTTCTCGAAGCCATATGCTTCAATGTTCTAGAAGCCATATGCTTCAAAGAAACAAATTAGAGTTTCATCATTTTATGTGTGTTAATCATTTATTTAGGGTTGTTATAGTTTTTCAGAATAATTAAGTAATTAAAATAGTAACCAATCGATTCTAGACTTGAGTGATTTATCATGAACAGGGACATAGATGAATTGCATTTTTATCAATTTATGGCCTCTATATATATTTATTCTAATTACTAGCATTTATTAAAGTAAAATAGTGATATGAGCAATTAATTTAATTTAATTAAGTAAATTTAGGTTTATGGACTTGTGTAAGGGTGCGTTTGGTTGAGTGTCAAGGTGGGATGGGACAGAGCCATCCAGGATGTTATGGACAAGGTCATCCTCCCTGATGTTTGGTTGGATGGATGGGGTCATCCATGTTTTTTGTTTGGTTGGAGGGACGAGGATGAGAGGGATAAGAATCAATCTTAATTAGATATCATAATTTATTATTAATAATACTTTTATTATTATCAACTAACACATATTAATATTATATCAATATAATAGTCACTAATCAATAAAAAATATACTAATCAACATTAATTATTCTTAAATTAATTTACAAATTACCTATTAATTAATATATTAGCACTTATAAATACTAATTATTTAATTATATATCTTAATTATTAATATAATCTACTTAAATATCACTAATCTTCTACTAATAAGCGTAATCAAGCAAGATGGATGGCTTCATCCCATCAATTTTGAGGGATGGACTTAAATATCACTAATCTTCTACTAATAAGCGTAATCCAGCATATTGAGGGAATATTCTCTAATGCTTGACTCTATCCCTGCTTGACTCTCAACCAAACACCTGTAAAAGAGGGATGACCCTGTCCCGTCCCTTTTCGTCCCTCCAATCAAACACATCCTAATTTACTGAGCACAGAGACTTGTGTGAGAGATTTTTGTGCCAAGTGGCAGGGGCCAATTAATTATAAAATAATTACTAGAATTAATTTAAGTGAACACACTAGCTAATTTCCAGAGCCCAAAATATTTCATAATTTGCCAAACCAAAATTTGTGGTGATAGATAATTATGCATTTACTAAGCATGCCAAAAATCAGGATTTAATTTCATTCCTAGAATTATTAAGGAATTAATTAGTGTTTACACAAGTTATTTAATTAATCAAAATATATTGATAGAGACAGCTGGTTATTATTTTACTAAAATACAGCACATTATTATGAAGCTAACAAAATTGGTTTGTGGTCATTTGGACTTAAAATGAATTTACTATGCATTTTAGAAGTTTCAGCAGTTTTCTATAATTTTCAGAGAATTTTGGGTTTAGTTTTTAACACGTCAGTGCCATATGGCAACCACATCAGCGCCACGCGGGTTCCAGCTCAGCTGCCAGGAGGATGCCAGCGGGATCGCCAGTGCGGGGTCGGGCTCGCCGGAGGGCTCGCCACTGGGCACTACGCTGGTCGGAAACTCACTGCAGAAGCAGTAAAACAAGGCACGCACTAAGGCGGAGAGATTGGTGTGGGTCGCGGGATTGGGATCTCACTGGAAAGTTGTCGTCGGCGAGAGGTGGCGGAAGAGGGAAATCCGGCGGGGTCGCGGAAACGGCTCGGAGCAGAAAAATAGACGGGGTCTAGTCCTACAGCTTCACGACAACTCGGGGAGACTCGACATCACGTCGGTTCGCGTCGGAGGAGGCCGGAAGCAGGGGCTCGTCGTGGAGGCGGCTCCGATGATTAGCGGCAACGGGTCGGGACCTTGAAAAACAGTATGTCGGCGTCTTGGTGCACGAAATCGAAGGAGAAATGAGTCGGGGGGTTGCGTTGAGATTATGCGCTTACGAGCGAAAAGGAACGGGATGCGGAGGCTCACCAACTGCTGCGAATTGTGTTTAATAGAAGAGGACGTCGCCGGGGAATTCACTTCTAGTTTTCCTTCGATTCACTCTAGTTGTGCACGAACTTGGCTAGGCAGGGCCATAGGAGGGTGGAGGGGGAGCACGCGAGTGCGTTGAAGCTCTCAGCTCGAGTTGGAAGGCAAGGAAGCAGAGGTTGCGAGAGGCTGACTCACATTCGGTAATGGCGACTGGTTGGGGAGAGAAGAAATGGGAGAACAGAGGGTTGAAGTGAGAGAGCAGCTTGGTTCCGCATGGCTCACTGGTGCGCTTAGATGCCGCGGGAAGGTCAGCGAGGTGGTTGAGGCTAGAAGCGGCAAAGGGGGGAGAATTGAATGGTTGTCGGCCGGGTCGGGTTATCGTGCAGAGAGGGAGAAGAGGGGGGAAAATGGCCATTGGTTAGCGCACTCGATAGAGGCAGAAGGGCAGAGTGGAGACCGCTGTAGCGCACGCGCGTTTTTGAGGCGGGAAGTGAAGACGGGCCGAGTCACTCGCCGGCGTTGCTGTGTGGCAGAGTGAAGCCGGCAGGTCCTGCGCTAGTGGGAGGGAAGAAGAAGAAGATTTTGCACTGCACCCCATGGAGTTTTAGATTTCTCACAAACAGGTCCCTGGTGAACACTAGTTTTTCATAATTCAAAATAAAATAGCTAGAGATTTCCTAAAATGGTGAAAATTGGTGGACTGACTATTTAAATGGTGGGAAACACTCTGATAAATCTTATTTGAAATTTGCATAAACATATTTTTAGAATTTATTAAATGCTTTAATTAGTTACTTAAGAATCAATTAATTAATTAAGGGTTTTGCCAAGCAGATAAAATGCCCAATAAATTCCTAATATTCTATTTTATTATTATCAAACTAATGATGAATTTATTTGGCAAGAGTTGTACTGAAATTCTTAAGGTGCTTTAATAACTTGGTTGCGGGGTATTTATTTGCCTATAATTAAATTAATAGATAGGCTCTATCATTTTAGGCCATCATTTTCATGATTTGTGCTCCTCATTTTTGCTAAGTTAAGGTGAGACATCTGGGGTGTCACAGCCCTCCCTCCTTAAAGAAATCTCGTCTCGAGATTATGAACAGGCAACTAGAGGGAAGTACGGTGGTCATAGTATACCTGTGTATGACGACCAAAACTTCAGGTAGTGAGTACTCAGAAATTCTTCAGATTCCCACGTGGATTCATCTTCGGAGTGATTACTCCATTGAACTTTATAGAATTTGAGGGTTCTATTACGGGTTGTGCGCTCTTTCTCCTCGAGGATCATGATTGGTTGTTCGGAGTATGTGAGGTCCGGTTGGAGTTGGTCATATTCTTCCAAGATTTTGTCGATGGGTGGCTTGAGACATCGCTTAAGCTGAGAGACATGGAAGGTGTGATGAACTCCGGATAGATTAGAGGGTAACTCAAGCTTATAGGCCACGTTTCCACATCGTTCTAGAATTTGGAATGGTCCAATATAATGGGGAGCTAACTTTCCCTTGACTCCAAACCATTGGATACCCTTCATAGGTGACACTCTGAGGTAAACGTAGTCACCCTTGTTGAAATACAGTGGCCTATGTCGTCCGTTTGAATACTTCTCTTGCCGGCATTTAGCGACTTTAAGATTGGCTTGAATGATATGAACCCTTTCTTCAGCGTCCTTGACAAGGTCGGGACCAAAGGTTACCCTTTCTCCAGATTCAGACCAGTTTAGCGGTGTTCTACAATTGCAACCATGGAGTGCTTCAAATGGTGACATTTTTAGACTCTCTTGATAACTATTGTTGTACGAGAATTCCGCATAAGGCAAATACTCATCCCAGTTGCCACCATGTGTTAAAACACATGCTCTAAGCATATCTTCCAAAATCTGGTTGACACGCTCTGTTTGTCCGTGAGTGGTGGCATGGTAAGCGGAACTCCAAATCAGCTTGGTACCCAGTGATGCATGCAGTTGTTCCCAAAAATGAGCGACAAACTACGAGCCTCGATCTGTAACAATGGTCTTAGGTACTCCATGAAGATATAGAATTATTGCTATGTATAGCTCTGCATATTGCTTTATCTTGTAGGTGTTACTGGTCGGTAGGAAGTGGGCAGATTTTATGAGTCGGTCCACCACGACCCAAATCAGATCGTGCTTCCGAGAGGTGAGAGGGAGACCAACAATAAAATACATGCTGATGTCTTCCCATTTCCATGCGGGAATACTCAATGGTTGCAGTAATCCGGCTTGTTTCAAATGATCAGCTTTAACTCTTTGACATGTATCATATTCCACGACATACCGAGCAATTTCCCGCTTCATCTTTGTCCACCAGAAATTCTTCTTCAAGTCTTGGTACATTTTGTTACTACCCGGATGGATGGAGTACTTGGAGTGATGCACTTCATCTAAGATTTTCCGTCAAAGTTCAAAGTCTTTTAGTACTACTAAACGGTTATTGAACCATAGAGTACCGTCCGAGTCTTGGGTAAAGCATTTTGCTTTACCATCTTTAAGGTTTTGTCGAATATGATTCATACCAACGTCATTTTTCTGTGCAGTAATGATTTCTTCACAAAGGGTAGACTGCACACTTTGGTTGCTAATCACTGCAGCAGGTAAAATGTGATGGCTGGGTTCTGAATTATTTTCGCGGTCATTTCTATCCTGAACTTCAAGCTCTAAGTTGTTGCAGTGGACCTTTCTACTTAACGCATCAGCGACTACATTAGCCTTGCCTAGATGATAATGAATCTCCAGGTTATAATCCTTAATCAGTTCTAGCCACCGACGTTGTGTCATATTTAGATCAGTCTGGGTGAAGATATATTTCAAGCTCTTATGGTCTATGTAAATGTGCACTAAGTTGCCAAGCAAATAATGCCGCCATATTTTTAGTGCAAGTATAACTGCAGCTAGCTCCAAATCATGACTTGGATAGTGCTCTTCATGCTTCCTTAACTGTCGAGATGCATGGGCTATGACACGCCCTTCTTGCGTAAGTATACATCCAAGTCCTGTCCCAGACGCATCACAATATACGTCGAATGGCTTGGTGATGTCGGGTTGAGCCAATACTGGGGTAGTTGTCAATAATTTCTTTAATGCTTGAAATGCTTCTTCACAATTGCTGTTCCAATTAAATTTTTTCTCCTTTTTCAGCAGCTCCGTGATGGGTTTGGTCAGCCGAGAAAAATTTGGTATGAACCTATGATAAGATCCGGCTAGCCCGAGGAAACTATGTACTTGGTGAATTGTTTTTGGTGGCTTCCAATCTAGCATGTCTTGAACCTTGCTAGGGTCTACCGAGATTCCTTCTGCAGAGACTATGTGACCAAGAAATGGCACACGGTCCAACCAAAATTCACACTTGCTGAATTTTACATACAACTGATGGGGAATATGGGTCGTTGAAGCCGAAACAACTGCATTGTGCAGCTGTACAATGTGGACATTGTGCTGCCGCCGCATGAGCCGCATAACACCGAGGTCACCAGCCCAAAGACGAGGGAGATAAAGACACGGAGGTGGAGGAAGAAGTTACCACGTCCGCTGCGCCACGATAGCAGATGAAAGTTGTTATCAAGCAGCCTGTAGCTCGGAGGGGGGCACAGAAGTTGTCGCGTCGTCGTTGCGGCAATCAAAGCAAGGGACAAAGCAATTCCTGAGCATGAGGGGTAGAGTGCGACCGGACGAGGGTGTTTCTGTCTGAAGAAGAAAACACTCTGGAACAACCTCGGCCGCGCACTTGCCTGTGCCGGAGCAGCCTAAGCGACGGCGCCTCCGGAAGCAAAACAACGAGACCCCTCGGATCTCACAACCCCCTTGGATCGAAGTTCCCGAGGTGCTGATTAAGCAGACACAAGATAATACAATAACCGACCAAGTTTAAATTATATAAAATATAGTATTATATATTTTACATTAGAGTTTAAGTGATAAGTGCAGCGGAAATATTTCAAAGATTAGTTTTAAAAGTAGTAGAAGATAACGTGATTAAACGTCTATAATATACAACTCGATGATAATAGCAGTTGTGATAAATCCGAGCCCATACGGATTATCACCTAGTATCACACAAGAGCAGCAGCTACTCCATCTACCAGTGGGCAGACGATCCCTCAGGAATAGACATATCCCAAGGAAGAACACCCATAGGTAACTCATATGCATTAACATTATTACCTAAAAGAAAGAAAACAACAATATGGCAAAGCTTAAGCTCTTAAGCTCAACAAGTATTACCCGATAAGTATTAAATCTAGACATGCATAGGCTCAGAGATGGATAAAAATAAATTTAGTGAACATTCTAGTGACTATAACAATGTAACTTGCGTATTAACAAAATAAGTACAACAAGCAAACTGAAATTTCAATTAAATATAAAAGAATTGCAGTTTATATTCACTAAAACACAATATTCTTCATGCAAACATTCCATTAATTATTGTTAGTGAGGTTCTTAAACTACGATGTGACTTAGTGAACAAGCGGTACTCATTACTGTGAGGGACAACGATTGCAATCATTTTACACTAGCAGAGAAAAATCCGAAGTACATGGCATACGCATCATTTAAGAACACCTATGACAACTTTTCCCAAAGTCATAATACATGTCAATCTGAATCTAAAACTCCTGAGTTAGCAGGCATTCTACAGTAACATCGGAAATCTGTCCACTCCTACTGGACCACATGACCAAGAGTTTTAAGTTATCGTCCAAGCTTGTATATGACAATGCTACATCAGTTTACTAGTTCTCATATACTAGCTTGCATTTGGTACTATTAATACTTGCTCAGCATGACCGATAACGGACGGGTCCTAGGTCGACACAGACAGGGCTACAGCCTTGCAAGCTATGTCCTTTCAAGGCACATGATCTTTACCCTTTCACCTACAAGACCTGTCCATGTCTTAAATTTTAGTTGTTGACTTAAACGGACTACCACCTTGCGAGACAAAAACCATCACAGGTCATTTGCCTTTGCCCTTTCCAATACAGCCCCGTTTAGTCCAAATTTTAATATTCTTACTTCACCATGTGACTTCATCATGTTACTAATATTTCCAGTACCATAACAGTACACATCCTACAACTAAGCATAATAATTTCTTTACTATCTACCTGTACCTGTATACCATGTCTAAAGTAATCTAGGATATTTCCAGAAAATGCATGAGAATGTTCCGGGGCTTGCCTTGAGCTAAGACCACTGGATCAATAGCTAAGTTAGAGTCTTCTTGTGCCGATAAATCCGAGGATACTTTATGAATATTATCCCCTGGCATGTCAGCGTTCCCTATCACAATATCGATATGTCAACATAGGTGAATGTATAGATAATACAAAAAATATGATACATATGATGAATAAGCATATCATTAAAATTCATTTCTCAACATTGCTCTCCAAACCATATGGTTCGGAGTTAGCAATTCTAATAATAGGAATTTAGAAATAAAGTTTCTTATTGCATTTACATATGATTATTTAGACATAAAATGCAAATCATTTATTTAGTACAATAAAATTATGCTACTGGACATGAGTGACATACTGATGATAAATATATGTACGGTGAGCAATTTCACCAGTTTTCACATTTATATAGTGAGCAATTCATTAATAATGCATTAAACAAGGTTTATGATTAAATAAATTCTAGTGAAATATGAACAACAGATAAATTCTTACAAAAATTAATGATGATGCAACATGGTAAATATGATTTTTTTGCACGAGTGTAAAACCTAAATATTAACAGAAATTACTTTAATACAATTCTAAGCATTTCAAAGATAAAATAATATTTAATTTTATGTTTAAGAACTAGGGTCAAATAAATATATTCTGGACAGAACAAATCATGATAAGTCTAAATCAATTTAATTTGCTATTTAATCGTATTTTCAGCTAAGCATATGAATTTATTAGAATTTATTAGGTTTTGCACTACTTAAATCTTACAACAAAACTTTATATATAAAATATACAAAGTAATATCTTCACTGTATACTACTCATCACAAGGAATCCAACAAAATTTACTTTGCAATTTTAGGAGTTCCAGAACTCTAGATATCAATTTTTCAAGATTACAGTATTTTCTGGATTTTCTTTTCAAACTTGGCGGTATTTACGCAAATGCCATCGCGCGTCTTCAACTTTCCTTCAGTGAACATTGCGGCCAGAAATACCAAAACTGCTACTTTTTCCTTGGAGATATCAAAGGAAGAAATGTTCAGATGGTTGCGCAAGGGAGCTACGGATCCATAAGATCAAGAATTGGATTTCGAGGCTCACCACAGAAGATGAATTTCGTGTCGGCGTTGAGGTTGGTCAGAGGCAAGGTCGCCGGAGAATTTCTCCAAATACTATCAGCTCGGGGCACTACTGACTTTGAGGCTTGTCCACGGTGTAGAGGAGAGTGATACGAAGCTACTAGCGCACTCAGTTCGGCCGGGGACAGAGGAGAATGACGGCCCAGTGAGCTTCAATGGAGCTCGACCATGGCTGTCAGTTTTGCCGAGAGGATGAGGAAAATGGGAGGGGCAAGTGTCGGAGACGCCGAGAAACTGGACGGTGCGACCGAGGGAGGAATTGGGGCGAAAGACAAGGCGCTGTTTTGATCGATAAGGGGCATCGGCCAGGCAGTGACACACGGGAGCGCGCGTGTCCGCGCGCATGACGCTCGGTTGCCAGCGAGAAAGAACAGAGAGATTAGAGAGGCGGACAAGTGGGTCCTGCGGCTGAGTTTCTTATTTTCTGGATTTTTCTCGGCCACAAGTTCAAGAATACTAATAACATAGCTGCTGGTTCCAAATTAATTTGAAAAAATTTGTATAGAAACTTTGAGTTGAGTAGATCATAATATGATAGGTGTCAAGGTCCGAAATCAACTAGTTTATGTTTACCATTTATTTGAATATGGATAAAATTCAAACTTCTAGAAATTAATTAGGGTATTTCCTCTTTGAATAAAATTCTAAAAAAATTTCTAAAATTCTTTTATGGAAAACTCTATCACATAAATTTTTGATAGCACCAAGTTGTATAGAAAAATTTGAAATTATTCCACAACTTAACCATACTTTAGTTTGAATTCAAATTTAAATAAAGTTGAAATGCAACCAAATTCGAATTATAACTTGATGAATCAGAACTAGGTGCAATTATGTGATCAAAATAATGTAGTAACACTGGGTGTCATATCGGAGGCCGGCGACCCCTAGCGAAATGACAGCCAACCGAGGGGCCACCGCCACCACGCCGATCCGGACGCCTCTAGCGACGACTCCTCCTCGCTCGACAGGCACACTCCTTCTTGATATGCTGCTGGGCGTCATCCCAGAGAGATCAGGCAGAGTGAACGAGGGGGGCTCGAGAGGCACAACGTCACCCCTGGACCGCTCTCCCAGCATCCAGATGCCTTTGATGGACTTCGGCGCAGACAGCCTATCAATCTACACAGGGTCTCCTATCCCTACAGCTCGTTATATGATCTTGCACTTATTTTAGCATTCTAACCATCTACTCTCTTGGTCGTAACAAGGCCACACGAGGGCGGCTTTGAGAATGCCCCCGGCCAGTAAACGGCTGAGGACCCGGCCGTAGTTGCACTCACTGAGTCTAAATTCGAAGGTCGAGTCGTCGAAACAAGCACCAAAGATGACGGATCCACCGAGGGCAGCAGAGCCTTTGAAGGGGAAGGTGCCCATGATGTTGAAGACGTCAACAACAGCAACAATAGTGATGAAGAAGAGGAGTCGAAGGAATAGCCCTTGGCATGAGCGCGGAGATCTGGCAGCGGCAAGGGTTTCATGGGCGTGCTCCCCTCCGGTGTGCAGCCGGAGGATGTCGGGACTAATCTGCGCATGGCGGTTTTTGCGGGCCGCCCTGAAGCTTCAAGTGCCCTCGGGTATGCCTCCCAAATGCTAGATCTCTGCAGCAGCGAGAAGGTGCTGGAGGGTGTTGACGTGACCACGGCAATCAGCTACTTGGCATGCCTTACTGCTCAGGTACAGTGTATCATTGAAGTCGTCCTTTCCATCTAAAATGCAGCAGCAAACTCACTAACCTTGTAAGCTTTTGCACAGAATGCACTGCTATCTCGCCATCTCGAGGCCAAGCTGTCTCCAGAGGATGCCATGTTGGAGCTGAAGAAGCAGCTAGTCAAGAGCCAGGCTCAAGCCCAATCGTCTGCAGTAGACCTGAAGAAGGCCGTTCACGCGCACTTGGAGGTCGAAAAGAAAATGCAGCTACTGACTGAAGAGGCAAAGAAATCTAGCGAAGAATTGGGAAAGCTGCGCGAGGACAATCGGACAGTAGGATCCGACAACTTGACACTTCATAGCGACAACCAAAGATTGTCGAAGGCTCTAGAACAGTCTTCCGTCTATATTGAGAAATCTGAGGCAAAGAGTCGGGGTCTCTTTGGTCTGATAGGGCAACTACGCCACTTCTTCACCGGGATGGGATTAGCGTCCCGGGAGCCTAGGCACGCCGAGGGGGAAGCAATGAAGAGCCTTAGCTGGCTGTCCAATTGCCTCGACCGAGCCCAAGACGGTCTTCGTGCCTATGGCACTATCTATACTCGGATAGGCTGGATGACGGCCTATGCCACTCTGGAGCCACTGGCCACCCCGAGGCGTTCTGAAATCTGTGAAGCTGCGCATCAACTTCTATCCTGATGCCAAGGGAACAGAACCGAATATAGCCAGCTGTAGGAAAGGCTGGGTCCAATTGGCAACATCTTGGGATGAGAGTTTTGGCAACCCCTCGGCAACGAGCTTGCCGAAGTCCTCGTCCGGGATGCGTCTACTCGACTAGCCGCGTCTGTATCCACCACCGGCAACACTCCCATCTCTGGTGGCTGGAGGGAGCCTGGCTCAACGGCACCTGGCACTAATGCCACCGCCCCAGAGCCCCTCGTAACTTGGGTCATGCCGCCACCACCGAGGTCCATGAACCCCAAGAACCTGCTGTCGGTGCCTCCGGCTCTGTTGCCCCAGCCTCCAGTGCTTCAAACCCACAAGGCCCCGAGATGCCTTCATTGGCCCCTCCGGAGACCCAGGTGTGAGCTCTCCCTACCTAACGACTCCGCACCCTCTATGCTAGCTAATTTTTGAGAATAGGATGTTGTACTGCCATTATAAGCATCTTGCGCTCTGACAGCCTTGATCATGTAACCTAGGTGTTTATTTGGAAGAAAATCCGTTTAGCTAATTTTTGCCATATCCCTTGTTACACATGATTTATAGCTTTCTTTTCCTCTATGGCGCGCCTCCCGAAGACACGTCGTCAGTTCCATCGGATACGACGATACTAGACGTATCTCCTGTATCTGTCAAGGTGCCTGGGGTCGGGGAAGCCCCTGGCAATTTTTTGATCCGAGGCATGCAATGGAGGCGTTGGAAACGTGAACATCCCGAAGGGGGGTTTGCGGAATTCCTATCCTCATGAACGAGGACAACCGGTGAATTAAGGCGACATGCCAACATGTATCCCCAGAGGAACTTCTCCGATGACGTGTAACTCGCGACACCCAAAGGGTAGGCGGCACCATCACAAATGAACCCACGATTCTGTTGCCACCCCTGAAGGCGGAGCCAATTGAGATCTTGAGCAGCAGCTCAAGCCCTTCTCGGGATAATGCCTAATCTAGCAACTCATCTAGTATGGACATAGAGGCTCTACGGCAAGCAGCACAAACATCCTTCAGTCGCTTGTAGATTATCACTGACTTGGAGTGGCGCCGGCAGAGCATAGCACGAACCAGCCACCGAGTACAAATGTCCAGCACTGCCCTTCACAATTTGGTCGGGCAACGTCGCTAGCTGATTGACATGCTAGACGAATTGAAATGTTTGCCATGAACCGCCATGCTAAACACAAAGGCCTCCGGCTCCTTTGTATCTGAAGCCTTCGGGCTATTATATGTTCTGTGCCCTCGGGCTCTAGTGTATTGTATGCCTTCGGGCGAACCATGTATTCTTTTGCCTTCGGGCTTTTGTATGTTGTAAGCCTTCGGGCGACCCATGTATTCTTTTGCCCTCAGGCTCTTGTTATATACATAACCTTCCACCTGAAATGTAACTCAAATTATGCTAGAGTGGATTGAAATGTGAAATTGCCTACAACATGCTATTCTACGTGCCAAGCGCCTCATCAGGCCTTGGCAAGCTTCAAACCATAGTTGTTCGGCATCGGGTCAGTGTCGCACCCAGCTTTCCGGGCATGTCCTTCCGGAGCATCAGACCGTAGTTGTCCGGCATCGAACCATAGTTGTTCGGATGACAAGGGTTCCCGATCTTCCGAAAGGTTCTGGATACGTTGATTTGGTCGGAGGCGACACACAAATCGATCCGGCTTCAGAACAACATGTTCTAAACCCCGCAATCGCAGCATGACGTCTCCTCTGGTTATCAACCATCCTAAAATGATTGACCTCGCCAAGAAGGCTAATCCCTGCCTGCGAATCAAGAACACAAGCAAGAACAAAGAATAATGCAACATAATTGCAGATGTATTATGAATCTCACGAAGTTGGGGTCTCACAAACTGTGATGACGGCGAAACTATTATGAACAGAATAATCTAAGCAAAACCCGAACCCTAATGGTGCGGTGGCGGCTGTATATGAAGACCCTAGGGTCGCGCAAGACTTTCTGGATGCGCCCTTAATTGGGCTCAACTAGATACAAAGCTCAAAGGCCAAAAACAGGCGATACAACACCGAAACATATTCTGGATCCTCTCTGGTTTTGATGGTTTCTGATGATTCCGGATGGATTTTGATATGAGGCTGGCGGCATTGGAAAGGACTTCTTCTTATCTTTCCGTGCATATGTAGAACGTTCAAATCCGAGTCCGTATGCATCCTGGGCATCTATTTTTGTGCAGACTGGTCCTGAGCCCCAAAACAGACTCGAAATCGGTTTTGGTTGGGCCTCCACCTTGACTTCCAAGTCCTTGCTGGTCCTCCACGTCTCCAAGTTCTTCTCCCATCATCTCTTGGTCCTCTCCATGGTTCCTAATTACAACATAATCATTAAGTGGCAAACCATTCTCAAAAGTGACATATAATGAAGAACGTAGGAACGAGCTCACCTCTAAATTTAGTCGTCGTGCACGAGCTCTAGTCATTGGACCTTGCAAGTCAAGAATTGGAGGAGTGTTGCATGTATCCTTAGGAGTGATGTCCTCATCAATTGCCCTTGCAATAAATATAAACGACGCATCCCTCCGGGACCCTTAGGCTGTAGTTGCCTAGAGTAAGGCCGTAGTTGCCGTGATAACGACAAGTAATGTTAAAAAATAACACCGCAACCCATAACAACAATAGTTTCTTTCACGCATACCTTGCAATACCTTGTTTGCACTCCTTAGATGTAGGGCCAGCCCCCGAGCGGCTGCTTTAAATGACACGGTATACAAAACGAGGATAACAAGAGAGGAGTCACAACCCCTTGGCATTCAAACATTGCCAACCTTCCATGCCACCAAGCCTAAAGGCAGCAGCCTACCAAAACACAACCTGACCAACTCTTGACAAAAAAGGGGTGGGGTGCAGCCCAAATGACTCCTCAGGACACAGCCCGGACAACTCCTCGGGACACAGCCCGGACAACTCCTCGGTACACAGCCCGAACGACTCCTCGGGACATAGCCTAGAACAATGCTAATTGGATTAGGCATTGCATCAGACGGATACATGCCCAATGCTACAAAACTTTGTTACACCAAAAAATAAGACACAGTGACTACCGAAATGGTCCTCAGGCTGCTACACATAGAACCTCTTCAAGGCATCAACATTGTAGGTATGCGGCATTGGAGAGCCGTTCAGTTCCAGCAAACGATATGCCCCCGGCCTGTTCGAGCGATCCATGATGAAGGCACCCAGCCACTTGCAGCACAGTTTGCCAATGATGATCGGATTAGGATTGCACCGAAGGACCAGATCACTGGGTGCAAACCCCCTCGGATGGACTTTGCGATTGTACGTCTTTTCAAACGACTCCATATATTTGTGTGCATTAGCAACTGCTTGCATGTGCACTTCTTCCAACATGTCTTTTGCCACATCATCCTCGTTGACATGAGGCCTGAGTGTGCACAATGACCCCGCATGTATCTCCTCCGGTGTGACTGCCTCATCGCCATACAACAACTAAAAAGGTGAAAACCGGTGGATCTTGTAGTTGTCATCCGGATGGACCAGAGAACATTTGGCAGCACTTTAACCCATTTGCCCTTTGATAAGCCCACCAGCGAACAAGAGATTCCAGAGAACAAATCACCATTCATGCACTCCACAGCCCCATTAGCCCTCGGGTTAATGACAGATACTTCACATTTCTTGACCCCCAGACTAAGGTAGTATTCTTTGAACTCGAGGCCCTCGAACTGCTTACCGTTATTCACAGTTAATTCTAGCAGTACCCCAAAGCAGCAAACCAAATTCTTCCAGAAAAACTTCCTGACATTGGCTGCTGTATTCTGGACCAAGGGTTCGGCCTCCACCCACTTGGAAATGTAATCTACGGCCACCATCGCAAACCGATAGCCCCCCGGAGCCATGGGTAATGGCTCGACGATGTCGATCCCCCACCGAGCCAGCGGCCAAATCAGAGGTATTGGTTGCGGTTCCATAGCAGGCAAATGAGATTGATGCCCCATCCACTGACAACCAGCACATACCTTAACCAGGTCTTCGGCATCCTGCACTGTAGTGGGCCAGTAGAACCCTTGCTGAAATGCTTTGGCTACCAACACCCTCGGAGCCAAGTGTGACGAACGCCCTTATGAATTTCACGCAACAAACTTTGCCCCTCGGACCGACTGGGACAATGAAGCAATGGCGCACAGACACCCCCCTTGTACAAGACATCGTCAACAATGGTGTACCCTCGGCAACGATGCAAAATCCTCTGTCACTCCTCTTTGTGATCAGAAACATACGCCCGAATAGGAGCTCGCCAGTCATCTGCCGTGATGGCTAGAACCTTTGGCCTTTTGCTTCTGGTGACATTGCTGATTTACTCATAACCTCGTGAAGCACATCACAAGCAACCGTACGCTGCCCGGCCGCAGCCTTAGCCAATGCATCTACTTCCCCGTTTTTAGTGCGATGAATGTTGCGAACCTTGAAACCCAGGAAGTATTTGTCCATTTCCCTCACCTTAATGATATACCAAGCCATATCCGGATCCCTTGCCTAATAACCTTTTGCCAATTGAGCCGAAGCCAACTGCGAGTCGCAGTAAATAACCAATTGCCTAGCCTCGAGGACTCACGCTTGCCGAAGGCCCAACAATATACACTCATACTTGGCAGCATTGTTCATAGTTTGAAAAGCCAGTTTTGTAGAGAATCGTATGGTTTACCCTCCGGGCGACATGATAACTGCAGCACATCCCGCGCCGGAGGCTCCCCAAGCACCATCGGTATACACTGTCCAGACTGGGTCTTTGGGAACGGCCTGGGCTAACTCTTCAATGTCACCATGAGGAGTCCATTCAGCCACAAACTCTACCAGTACTCCCGACTTGATGGCCTTACGAGCAATGAAGGTGATGTTATACTGAGATAACTCAGCTGCCGACTTTAACACAGTACTAGAAGCCTTATCGTTCCTCAACACATCCCTCAATGGATATCTGGTAGGTATGGTGATAGCATGATCATCGAAATATTGGCATAACTTGAGCAAGGCCATGACCACAACATATAGCATCTTGTCTACCACAGTGTAATTGCAGTGCGACACCGTCAAAGTTTCGGACTCATAGTATACTAGCAACTGCTGAAATGCATCATCCCCCTTTGGCGCTTCATAGACCAACACGGCGCTTACAGCCCTCGGTGCAGCAACGATATATAACAGCAGAGGATCCTTCAGCGGTTGTGGCTTGAGAGTAGTGAGCTCTACAAGATATTTCTTAAGCACTTCAAATGCCAATTGCTGCTCCTCACCCCATGTAAATGCCCGAGGGCTTCTAAGTGCCCTAAAGAAAGGTAAGATCTTCTCAGCCAGTCTAGAAATGAACCTGCTCAACGCCACAACACGACTCATGAATTTCTACAACTCCCTAATAGAGGGCGGAGGCTGCATGTCCATGCTTGCCTTGATCTTGACCTGGTTTGGATTAATACCCTCCTTCGACACCAGGTAGCCTAACAACTTGCCCGAATGCA